>QPKB01000005.1:45565758-46814777 GCA_003546025.1 Camphora micrantha
GGGAGCCACTCCATGCAACCCAACACGTGGCGAACGCTAGCTTGTCCTTATGACAATGAGGATGTCGATGAAAAATTAAATGATATAAAGAAAGTGAAAAAGAGTTTATTTATAAAGGATAATTTAAGTAATTTAAAAAAAAAAAAAAAGAAGTTGCTAAAAAATATAGTTTAAATGGATTGATGTCCTTAATTAAAAACTTTCGAGAAAATTAGGGACTAATTAAAAAAAAATTAATTCATATCCTTTTTTTAAATAAGATAAAATTTAATACTTACTTGAAAATTTTCTTTAAAAAAAATGATGAATGGGCCTATGCCTTTTGGTTTGGGTCTTGTGACCACTGACCGGGCAAGTAATAGTAGAGTAGAGTTGTCACTGACTCTCGGATCCTGCAAAACGAAAGTAGGGACCAGTGAGTGCGGGAAATGTGAGCGTGATAGACGAGGAGTGGGGTGCGGGGTGCGGGTGCGGGAAGTTGTGGGTGTGGACTAGACGAGGAGTGAGGGTGTGTGGTGTGGGTGTGTGCTTCGCGGCTGGCGGTGTCAAAAACACATTTTTCATCACGTGCTTAAATATATGTGGTGGGACTCACTCCTTTTGAGTGGAAACTTGAGAATATATGATGGAAGGGGTTGGGATTCACTCTTAGGGCATGTTTGCAACAATTCTCGTCAAGGAGAGAAATCCTTTCTTGGAGAATTCCTTTGATAAGCTAAAACAATATATGTGGTGGGACTCACTCCCTTTTGAGTGGAAACTTGAGGATATATGATGGAAGGGGTTTGGATTCACCTCTTAGGGCACGTTTGGCAACAATTCTTGTTAGGGAGAAAAATCCTTTCTTTGGAGAATTCCTTTGATAAGCTAGAAACAAATTTATACTTTTTGGAGGATTTTTTAAAAGGAGTTCCCAACTTTGGTAGCATGAGAGGAAAAATCCTACCCTCTACATTATGTTTGGGTCCAATGGTTGTCATGTTTTTGGCAAGTTTCTAATAATCTATGAAAAATCAAGGTTGGGCTTTCATCCTATAACGGTTTTTGATCTCTCTAAAGAAGTTGAACGGCTCGGATCTTCCAAATGCCTCACATAATAAAAAAATTAATATATTAATTTGAAATTTCTTTTTCACATATCTCAAGATTTATAATGGATCAACGGCCGACATTTGACTGCCTAGCCGTGCTTGATCTTCTTAAGATGATGTATGGTATGGATCATGACTTGGGGGACCACACAAACCAAGAAACTAAAAAAACACGGACCATCAAAAATCCCTTCTTTAATATTGTGGCAAATCAATGGTCAATATTTTTTTTTTTGCCATTTTCTCATCATCCATCATTAATTACGTTGCTAGATTTGACTAGCCAGACGTTCGAGGCCTTTTAGAGCAATTGAATGGTTCGGATTCAACATAAAGGCCCCACAGAATTCCAGATCTCGTAATCTAATGGTCTGGATTTCTTCATTAATATCTCAAAATATATGAAAAATCAACGGTTGATTTTTGACATATGAGCCATTTTGGGGATTCAAAAGATGACGAACGGCCCGTATCATGATTGTGGGACCCAAAAAAGACATAAAATCAACAAAAAAAATAAAAAAAAGTTAACCCCAAAACTACCGTCCAGCTACTATAGCTCCGCAAATGCGCGCACGCTCTTTCTCCTTTCTGTTAGTGGGAGGTCTGATCCTGAATATATTCAAACGCATGGGAACAGAGGTCTCCTTCAAAGCTTTTGCCTCTTTGTTCCAAACTTGAGTTTTCTATGGAAGCGAGGAAAACGACTAAAAATCCTCACCGTGGACGTTTGCCAAACGTGCCCTAATAGTCTGAATGATCTCTATGTGGGCCCCCGGATGGAGTTCCGGAAAACTATTATATGGTTCTTGTGTAATAGCTGCAACAAAGGATCCAAACTTATTAAAGCTAAGAGTCTAGATCCTCCATTGTAGCCATTTTACAAAAAAAAAAACATGTAATACTTTTCTGAAACTCCTTCGTGGGGCCCACATGAAGATAATTAAGACAGTTCGAGATGAATTATTCCCCTCCAGTGACATATCCCTAAATTTCAACTCAATAGGATTGAATTCCACCATTCAATTGAGTACATGATGGAAACGTAATTAACGTTGCGCGAAGATGCCACATTAGCGCCTAGTCATATTTTTAATCATTTGTTTAATCTTATAGTGGAACTCACTCCTATCAAAGTGAAAACTGGGGATATGTCATTAGAGGAGATGAGATTCATCTTGAACAGTTCAAATTATCTCTATATAGACCACACAATGAAGTTTATAACATGTGTCGCATTGTTCAATAAGGTCAACTATAGGAAATTCTCAAAAGGGTATAAAACTCTTAGCTCATTTTCAAACAAGTTCATGAAGACTTTAATATTTCAAAAGAGCATAAAAGTTTTTCATTTTTATTTCAATTGAGTACACATCAGAAAAAAGAAGTTTGAAAAATAACAAAAATACCCTTATGTCAGTTTTCAAGTTTTCCTTTTAATATGATCAAGTCCAACCCAAAGGACCTAGTGGGGCCCACTTCAACAAATCAAAATGGTTGATTTTGGAGGAGGAAAAAGGTTAATAAAAGACAAAGACTTGTCATGAGGGGAGGGTATTGTCAGTTTTAGAACTTTTTTATTGAGAGGACTTGATTAAAATAATTCTAAACATTTTTTAAAATGAGTCAAAAGTTTTATATTGTTTTATAAATTCTCTGATAAAAAATTATATCGAAGTCCACTTAGATCCCCTACGATTAAGAGACAAGTGCAATTAGAGCTTTTTCCATTTGAGTGCATTTGTGCAATAAGAGGATTTGGAGAGAGTGGAATTATTGATTTCTTTTTAGCCCATTCTTCTATTGCTTGGTAGAATACTTTTTTTTTATGGGAAAAAAAAAAAAAAAAACTGAACTCCGGTTTCCTTACAGAGTGATAGAGAGGATTTCAATTTCTTATGAAGGGTAGGTCGTAGGATTCCTCCACAAAATTCCAAATAGAGCAGCACAGACACCCTAAGATCAACCCTGACACAGAATATGAGATATCATGTTGAGCACATGATCTTACATGATGTAAATTTATTGTGATACATCCATTGGTAACAATTTTCAAAACAATATGTAAGTATCAGTGGCAGTTTAAGGAGTCACTGTGAATGGATTTGACTGATTAAAGGTGTGATCAGATAATGAGAACAGGAAAATGTAGTAGCGGAGTAATGGGGTTTATCAAAAACGTATGACACCCCACGTTTAGAAACAATTTAGCCTTTTTTTTTCCTCCTCGCTACATTCAAATTCAAACTCACGCACTCCTGTCCCTAACCAGCAATAAGTTAACAGTTGAGAGACTAAACAAGCTTTGCATTTGGATTCACTTGAAAGTATAACAATTATGGCTGGCGTGAGTCTGAAAGGTCTCTCTACAACTTCAGCCGTGCTACAGACCGCGGATTTGTGCCCGGGGTCTGGCACGACTCCCACTGGGAGCCGTTGTGGGATCCAACGGCTCCCAGTGGGAGTCGTACCAGACCTCGGCACAAATCCGCGGGGTCTGTAGACTTTTTGCTATAACTTACTACTTCCATGGTAGGTTTGAAACCATCAGATCAAGAGAGGGGTTGTTCTTAAAGGCCTCAAAAGTTATGACCCAGGCAACTAAAATGGGCCATAGCACCAGAGAGAGCGAGAGCGAGTGGGGGATCAAATGTGCCAAAGAGTTCAACATGGGAGCATAATATTGGATGATGATAACAAAAGATAAGAAAATCATGCTTTCACAAAAGTCCCCTTGTTTTCCCAAATTGGGGGTACCATTGCCTGATAATGAGTTTAGCCTGTGTGGCCAATCAAAGAGGAGCATTATCCAGATTATCCTGCAATCTTGCCACAAGCAGACCATATGATCCTCAACCAAGTCCCGACTTTGCTTCTTTGCTTGAAGATGATTGATTTGAGACATTCTATGCACAGACCATCAATAAAACTCTCACGCCTAGGGGCCCTACGAGCATCAGCTGTCCACTACATGCTAAGAAAATCACATGTGGGGCAAAATTTTTGTTCAACTTTGCTAACTTTTTTCACATTAAAAATACCAAAAAGAAAATGTATTACATTTAAATAGACACAAAACTTTTTTCCATGCTCGTATCTCTTGCCTAATTGAAGAGCCCTCTCATTGCCTCTCCCAAATTCAGGTGATCATCAATTCAAACCTAAAGGAGTTCTATTTCAATCTAAAATTTTGGTTGCCTGCACTTACCTAGCTCTAAAAAGAATTCTCTATAGTTGGTCATGGCTCATGGCAAAAAAGAAAATTGCCCACTTAAATTTAATTCAAGTTATCAAACATATGAATCATAAGACCTGACTTATTTGTGAATTGAATATTAAAGTGTGCCCAATGGTTATTTAGTCATCTTCGGACTTGTAGATATGTTAGATTAGGTGATTTAGGGCTTAGGGTTTGGATTAGGATTTGGGGATTAAGGGATTGAAATTAGGATTTGGAGATTAACGACTCAGATTTGGGTATAGAGTGATTAGGATTATACTAAATCCAAGGAGATTTTTTTATTTATGGCTATTTGATGAGAGTCTAACCAAGAGAAGACCAGCAACAAGAAGCTCGATCAGTACAAAGAAGATCTCGAACTCTCAGTAAAAAAAAGATGTCGAAAGAGAAAGGCAAGAGGATCTGGTACTTTCAGTCATTAAAGTTATATAACATGAGACAATCACAATGTTTAGACGTGGGGCAAGATATACGTGGGATAGGTAAGACCAAGTTAAATTATGCGCAAATTCAAAATCAACCTGAGGCACCCGCCCCAGGTTCCATAAGTGTGGGTCCGCCACTACGTATGTCACTATGCATGGTCTTTGGATGCAAAATAAGCTTCCTGGTTTCATTAGATTAATGTTAGTGCACAAGCACGAGGATCCCAAACCAACCATTGGAGAAAGATGAAAACTGATATCTGTTCCATGTATGCAGCTGGGAATGGACTACTGAAATATGTCCACAAAGAAGGTAGTGGAATAGCAAGTGTTACATCCGCAAAAAGAACTAATCAGTAACTGGAACAAATTATAATTTTTCGTTTTTGCATGGAAACAAATTATAACATTGAGCAACAAGTAACTCCAGCGACTACTTGCGCATAGAGCAGGCAGTCCCAATTATTCATCTAGTGGCTCTTTTAAGGATAAGGACTAAAGAGGGATCGATCCCTGGGTGGATAGGTTTAGATAGTCTATGTTGGCCACTAGGCCAAAAGCAAGCAAAAAAGAATGAAGAGGGGACAGAAAATGGAGTTTTAGCTTAGCTTAAGCATTCATTTCTTTGTCATTAAAAGGAACCGCGATATGCCAGCACTACTTTCCTAAATTCTCGTAGCCATGAATGCAGCAATATGCTGGTTAACTCAACAACTTGTTAATTTATGAAAAATGCCATGTTTGTGGTGATGTGGTGCTTTATATTTACATAATTGTGCTCCAATTTGTGTAGAATTTTGCAGAAAGTATTGCATCCAGGTGGAGGCACACTGGCCGTGGACGAATTCAGTGCCACCTGTGGGAAGCGACTCACCCTGAGTGTGCTGGAAAACACAGTAGCCTTGATTGTGCATCTGTGCTGGAAAACAAAGTGTAACCTACAAGCCTACAGAAACCCTCATCCCAGCCCATTGATAGATCAGTACATCTTTCGCACGATCCTCTTCCAAAAACTCCCTGCTAGTCTACTGTGCATGGCAAGAAAAAATGGTAGATGTTCTTATGGAACAAAATATAATACCTGGATTAAAAGAAATGAGGTCAGTAATGCTCCACTAGTATCCCTGATTATGGGAACAGTATTTCACAACAATAATGCACACTTACATACATTCATTTCTACTTAGAATGCCATTACAGTGCATCAAAATGAACTGCATGTTAGCTCAGTGCTCCACATTTAAAGAAAAATAATAACCTATACATAATGCAAAATGCATGCTGAATGAATGTGGCCGAGCCATTTTGATGTACCAGTACAACACACTGGCTACAACAACCTGTGGCTCATCTGACTATAAGGTCTGTAATGCTTGTCGGTTCAAAATGAATCATGGTGCCAAGGATTGGATGGCCGGGTGTCAGGTGCAGCCTACTATTATGTATATATAGACAACTATGCATTACATGTTATCTCAGTGCTCCACATTTATAGAAAAAAAAAAATTTTTTTTTTTTGATCGGTAATTGAAACTTTCATTAAGAGGAGAGAATACAAAAGGACAAACAACAATGAGGCAAGAACACAATAAAAGAAAGAGAAAAGAAAATCAAACTAAAGGGTACAAGAGCATGTGGCTGAGCCATTTTGATGTACAACACAACACCCTGTGGCTTATCTGACTATCAGGTATGTAATGCTTGTGGGTTCAAAATGAATCGTGGTGCCAAGGATTGGATGGCCAAGTGGTAAACCGACCTACCAGATTCTGTAACTCATTTTTTCAAATGCTCTCTTTGTTCACATTTCACCATAGGTATCATAGGTGTGTGGTTAGTATTCACAACGGGCCATCAGCAGTTGCAGTGAAGGATGCCGCTTGGGGACTCGCACTATATGCTTCAATTGCACTAACGTAGATAGCTTTTAACCAACGGATCACAATCTAGCTGAGCTAGGAAATACCATGGTAAAAAGCAGATCAAAATGATGGCGTATAGAAGGTTTTACATTAGAGCATGTGGTATGACACTTTGGGGCTTTTCTCTTACCACAGGACAAAGTCATTTACCTATAGTTAACCCGAAATACCGCTCAACAGAGGTCATGGAATAGGCAGAAGGTTGCTCAAAAAGTGTGGGAAAAGGTCGTCTTTTATTTGGCTGAGAACATCACAGCATCCTGCCCCAGCATGGTCACCCCAGGTTTAGAGTGTAAAGGAAAAGGCCACAACAGAGCAAGTCATTAAACCTCCACGGGAATTCCCACCTGCCATTCTGGGATTGTGGTATGATCATCAAACATATTAAAGAACCCTTATAATTAAATGGTAAATGGAATGACACTGGGTTCCGTTCAGCTCCATCAGTATTCCCACAATGCAAAATCTCATGGCCCTCTTCCATAGTAAACTATCCCAATCATGGACTCTGTCAATCTGTTGTACTTGGAGGATAGCCTGTCTGACTAAAAATTTAATCCATTGAGTTTGGATGTCAAGTCATTTACAATTTTCCTCGACTGTCCCTTCATGGGCCATCAATTAATTAATTAGGACCACTGATCAGTGTTACTTTGGTTACAATCCTCCAAAAATGAGGCCTACATTTGAGAAAGACTTCTTTGGAATGGATGTATGCAACATGTACAATGGACAATTCACCCAAAAAATTTTTGATGTGGAAATGCATGGGAGTATACTCCATGGAGGGAGAGTTTTCTCCTATGAGCAATGGAAGATCCCTTCCCGACCCTCCATAAGGTGGGACAACGGCACCAATCCGTTTTCCCACATCCCGTTGCTCATAGGAGAGTATCTTCCCTCCATGAAAAATCTATAAAATAAGCATGCAACAACTAGATTAAAGATGTTAATGAAATCATGTGTTCACTCATGGCAACAGTCTTTCTGGTGGCCAATCTGAAGATAAGGCAACCTTGAAATTTGAATGGCGTGAACCAGCAACCAAACCATAGCACGTCTCATTTTCATATGCAAACGTGCTCCAGAAAAAATGCCTGAAGTGGACGAGGAGGCCAGCAAATGAGAAAGCAGCTCGAGAAGATCTTTAGTATGAGTGAAGGCAAGATCACTTGCTCAACTAAGAAGATAGACACTTAAAGGCGAGTCAGAGGAGTCCAAGGGGGTGTTTATCAAAGGTTATACATATTGAGCATCCTGTTCTAGTACAGTAGTACTAAGTACTAACTTTGCAAACGCTGGTTTCTTTACAGGTGAGAACTGGGAATGGAGTCTTCCATTACAGGAATTATCATTCATGATTTAAGACTAGTCAGCAGGCAGAGCATGTATTTTGACTGCTGATAAGTTCTAAGATAACCTGGATATGGCAAGGATGCACTATGGATAAGGCATAGACCCGGATTACACATAAAAATGTAGTATCAAATAGTTTGATTAAAATCCTAGGATTCCGGATATGATTCATTTCAAATCCTAGAGAAAGAAAGACATCCATACTAACGAATCCCATTTCTAAGTAAATCTTACAATTTAGGTATGAATCTTACGATTTGATACTATAACTGAATCTCATGATTCATGTGATTTATCTGGACAGAAATAGCAATAGCCAAAGCTTTTTCATGCTAATTTAAGTCCTTTTTTCTAAGTTTCTTACGAGTTAGGTGCTTCTATTTTTTCAAGAGGTTATCTAGTGATAAAGGAAACATCGTAGGATAAGAATTTGTAGGAATCTTGGGGAGGTTTTAGAGAAAAACAAGGTATAGGCATGTGTCTTGACTGTTTGTAGACATTGTTTTTTCTTTTTTGAAGTCCCCTACTTTGGGGCGGATAACCTCTTCACAAAAAAATGCATAACGCTAGGATAAGCCTGTTGCCATTAGAAGACCTGACACCTGACACCTAGACAAGCATCAATGCTAGGAATAGCCCTTATGCCAGGAGGAGACCTAACGCTAGAAGAGGAGCCCCACTGTCAAAAATAGCACTGACACCAGCAGGAGCTTAGATGCAAAGAGAGGAGCCCAGCCAGGGTGAGTCCCAAATCCACTAGAGGACCTGACGTTAGAAGACAACCTTGATGCTGGGAGGAGATTTGAACCCCCAAGGATCCTCGAGGCCCTTGATGCCAATAGTGGGGCACAACGCCATGGGTAGTCTTGGCACCGTAAGTAGGAAACAATTCGATACAAAGATCAACTACATCTAAAGACACTGAAATCTAACCAAATAAGGAAAGATGTAAGTTGATCAGAAACATGTCAAATTAGTTGGGATGAAGTTATGATCCAGCACCTGGTACAGAGCCAGAGATCATGCAGCAAAATTGATGGACAATTAAAGTTGCGGCGTAAGTGCTTTATGCAACCATAAAGATGCCAGCCTGCAGACCAATAAATAGAAGAAAATGTGGAAAAAAGGAATGAATATGGAACAAAATGGTTGCAGATGGAATGAGAGGATCTCAAACAAAGAATAATGAAGAAATGATATTACATCTTTCACAGTAAATTTGTCTGAATAATTCAGTGATGGCAGCACCCATTCAGCTATATAGATTGGCAATTTCTGGTGCTCGCCCTCAGCAAAATTTTCATCTACAAATTCAGAAATTGTAATAGAAATTTATTTAACATATGACAGGGAGTGCTTGGTCATTAGCATATAAACCAATAAAAAATTAAATTAACAAACAACATGCTGCAGGAAGGATAAAAGAACAAAACCTGAAACACGGAGGAGTATCCTGTGAGTAACAAATGACTGCAATAACACAAACGAACAAATAAATACTTGTGCAGTGTTTCTAAAAATTTTAAGCACTCAATGACCATGACAAGCTATGAAAAACAATTATGGGTGAATATGTAGTATTTTGGTTAGTCAGAATGCTCAAATATGACAGATTAACATAATTAAATCAAGATGACAAGAGTCGTTCAAATCTGCATCTTTGCACTTATTCTAACAAGATATTGCATTCATTACTCAGCAGAAGTAATTACTTCACCAAAAAAAAAAAAGGGTCTGACTACCAGTCCAAAACAGTGCATCATATGCTTATTCAACCAATGTAATGGACTATAGTAGAGAATCTAAAAGGATTAAAAATTTATTACTACAAAATACCCATTTGAATAAGTGGATGAGCAGTAGGCATTTATACATTGGCCTTTTAATAAAATATTTTCGTAACACCAACAACAAGAAGCAAACAATAGTGTATTGTGTACCTGCCAGACTAAAGGCATGTATTCGCGATATATGTGCTCTTCCATTCCTCTACTTGAGGTTCTTAAATCCAAGGTATCTTGTGAAGTCCATTTTCTAAACGTCCTGTTGCAGTTCAGAAAATCTTTCCTTGATTTAGAAGATGAAAACCAACTAATAATGCTCTAACTAATAGTGAGCATTAAACTAATAAATCTCTTCCTACACCGTGTAGCATGTTCCATCTGTTGTAATAGATTCAGGCAAACTTGCAAAGAAGAGGAAACTTTTTTTTTTTTTTGAAGAGTCTATGTCTAATACAAGTCCACAAGCTTGGGAACACTACAACCACAGAATATTAGGACCCAGAACTTGCCGAAGATAAAAATAAAGACAGCCCAAATTATACAATTTTTTAAGTGACGCTTCTAAACTTATGATATGAAATGTATATTATCCGTATGGGATTGAAGCATTTTTTTTACCCATCTCAATGTGCTTTCTAACTCTATGCTTCAAGGAATATCACTCAGAGAAATATAACTTGTTCTTAGATGTACAACTGTTTCGATGTGTCAACATTTTGGTTTTCTAGGGTCCATGCACAAGAGAGGTGTTGTAGCTCCACTAGCATAGAATGGAGCCATAACTCAATTTCACTCCAACAAAGAAAGCAACTTGAAAGGTCCATAAAGGCCTCTGCTGTCACATCAGCAGCATCTAGATGGTTTCCATCAATAAGGCAAGCTCTTAGAAAATATATCATTTTTATGTGGCCAATATATCTCCATAACTCGATTACATTTTATACAAGTGATAATAGTGTAATGTATAAAGTGATGCATATGGGACAACAGAAGCTAAATTGACAATGTTAGATACAGAATAATTCTCATGAGGGAAAAGGAATTAGAAGCAACAGGCTATATCTCGCATTGCATGAATACACATGATCTCATGAACAAACCTCTTGGTGTCACTTGTTATAGCACCCATTCCATATATATTTGTTTTTGTAGCAAGAACTAGCATCGGTTGCAACTGTAGAATCTTGCGGATTTCTTGGACCACAGCTTCTGCCACACTCTGAAGAGATAGGTACCTTCTACAAAAATCAAGAGATTGTTTAAGAGAGATGTGAAAAACTAGACATGGTCAGAAAGATGTAAATTGCTGTTGGCATATTAAATAAGTCAAGTGAAGATCATCCATGTCGTCCCCACTCACCTTGCGAGGGCCAATGTAAAAAAATCCAAAATTTTCTATAAGATTTAAGGGTTTCTTGCCCCCACACCCAACAACAACCACTCAACACACAAAACAGATGTGCATATCAAACTATACAGATAATTAACCTTAACCTTGTATTTGAGACATATTGCTAAAATAATTTTTTTATTATTATGTGCTAATATAATTAGCCACATAATATAAGCATTTGAGTTCTTATATAAACAGGAACTCAAATTTTACAACGCTAATTATCATAATAGAAAATTTCAGTAACTATTAGCATGAGATCTTCCCACCTTAAATACTCATACCATAACAAGAAGGTGTTGGAAGTAGGTGGGCCTCATGGATAGATTTTCAAAACTTTTGACCTACTTGACTCAGGGATCAAGTACCCATAAGGCCATAAACCATATCTAGGATGCAATCCCTCCGTCTCATCAATCATGTACAGCAATAAATTCTATCTAAGAGATAGAAATCAGCAACACCATGCAACCAAAATAATCCACAAAAATAAAGCAGCAGATTATACCTTTGGAGCTCGGTAGTGCTGTAATGGAGAAGAAGACCTGCTAGTTAAAGAAACTCTTTCTTTCTAGCTAATTAGGATCTCCAAGACCTAATTGTCTTCCACGCTATGACCCACTATCAGATCTCTTTTCTCAATAAGATTGGTGGAAAATCCAAGAGAAAACCCACTAGAAACTTTAAGGAACTAGAAAAGAGAGGAGAAATTGTGCAACACTTGCACACAAGGGGACTGGGCGTGCTCTCCAATGTTGGACGTCCAGGGGGGAGTGCTTCCCCTTTTTATATCCTTTGCAAACCTCCTCTTCTTACTACTTAATTTAGAAGTCCTACTTCCAAAACAATTAGTAACTTTCTCCTTTCTAATTACTATAGAAGTCTCACTTCCACAACAATTAATAACTTACTATTACCACTATTAGAAATCCTATTTCAAATAAAAATAATAACTTTCTAATTCCTTCTTTTTAGAGTTCAAGTAGGATTAGTATCTTTCTAATAACTTGGGCTAGCGTGGGGACCACTAGGGATTCCATAGAAAGCTGGCTCCAACTGGGACACCGCGACCCTACATCTCATGTGCAATCCGAGCCCACAGTAACTGCAAATAACACCACTATATAAATACAATTGCACTCCAGTCTTAGGAATAAATTACAAAGAAGACCATAAACTTCCCAATTACCACAAGTAGGCCCCTCTATCAATATCCATGGATCAATTGGATCAAATATGTCCCTTCTAATCTTGGATCCACATCTTATTATCCTTGAGCCCCAATTAATCACAGTGATCATCAGTACCATCCAATTAACTCTTAATCGAAATGGGTGTACACTTACTAATGACATATCCATTAATTGGCACAAGGGGATAATATAGATAGATTCCATCTTGACCATTCAATGTTCCCACGGTCCTACTACCACGTACCCAAGACACCGAGGTATTGACCTACAGTTGATCTTACTCATTGGTGACTCAAAGTAAATGAATAGATAGAAACTTGAGTTCATCAATGTCTCAGGATTGAGAGCTTATTGCTAGGGAATTATGAGAGCAGACCTTAAAATCGAGACAGTATTCCATAAGGTGCTTCTCATGGTCCTTCAATACATCCAATGTACCAGCACCATGATTCAGAATCTTACATTCTGATGATCGAGACAAATCACACTATCCCATAGTGATCAAAGTGTTGCAACCTTATCAGATGAGATGCTCAGTCTCATCACTAGTTGTGAAGATATTTAAGTATAAGATTTGTGACACATGTCTCCCGTATATGGATCTCATCCATACACATATATCACATCTAATATACTAATGGGACCCAGTTCATCTCATAAACCATCATGTCATGTATTGGTCATGTGCATTAAGTAATAAAACACCATTCATCTCATAAAAGGAAAGCATAATTTTATTGATAAATAAAGAAACTAATTAATTTATTACATCTTCTGATGGATTGAGTCCATACAATTTAATAGAAGGATAATACATTAAGCTTAGAGTCCAATTTCCCTGATAGTAATGCCTGTAGAAAGCACATCTTAGACAAGGGGAACCTAGATAAATGAGAAGAACGACATGATGATGATGATCTTCGACAAGGATATTCACCGCCTCCTTACCCAAAGAGAAATAGTGTTTTACCCAACAATTTCGGGATTCTCAGTGGCAGAAACAAGTAGAGCATATTTCCATAACACTGACTTTCTATCATACAACTTCATTTCAATGTGATTTTCAGGCACAACTTGAGGCAGGGTCCCCTCCACCATGAAAAGCTTCCAACAATGCTAGACAAGTGCAGACTGGACCAAAAGCTCACATGCCTAAAGAAACAAACTAGTGTTGTTGGATCGAGATAAATATGGGAATCACCACATAAATTCTATGATGTATCAAATGAACAGTTTAAAAAAGAAAATCAGTAACAAAATAACTTAGAAGCTGCTGACTGGACCAAAAGCTGGATAAGGTATTAGCAAAATTTTGTGTCAGGCAAGCAGAAACAGGTTATTGACCAGCCTAATAAATAAGTGAATTATGACCCCTGACCCTTTGCTATGTCAAAAAAAAAAAATGTAAGTTCCAGCACCAACACCAACCTGAGTAGGATACCAGGGGCCAACCCTATCGTTTTCGATCAATATGTATGATACTACTAGAATCAAAATTTAAAGTTTAGGAACAACTTCCTCAAGAAGTTCCAATCTGATAAGCAACCTTTCCAGGAATAAAAATTATGCCTGAAAGTGGCATGCTCAGCCAACCAAATGTTCTCAAAATAGAAATCACATCTTCCATCACTAGATGTGTTAAATCAACTCACATTGCACATATTATAAATGCCATGTATTTCTCTCATCTTACATCAAAATATTACTAAAAATACGAAAAACCAGAGTAAGAATCAGGTTAAAAGGATATTGATTTAACATTTATATCCCACTCATAGTCCTCTCATCATTCCAATGGTACCCTGTGAACATCATCTACAATAAGTTAAGTTGATAGATAAATGAAAATGTAAATCAGATTATTATCTCTCTTCGAAAGAACTTGCACAATGGATTATTATTAAGAAACATAAAAGCTTCATAAGATTAATGACATTCTCTCTCTTTTTCTTTTTCTTTTTCTTTTAATGGCAAAACACTATCTTTCACCAAACTACAAACCAAGACAACGACAAAATAAACAGAGACCGCTTAACAAACATCACACGGAAACCTTGTCCCAAAGCCCAAATACCAAGCTACTCCTACCGGCAATTTGGCAATTTACTATTAAAGTAAAAGTGATGTAACGCATCAAATCAAGAGAGAATAAAATATAAGGGGGTTATGATGGTATTTTGTCTTTAGTGGATTGGTAGGGAATCTTTTTGGCTTTTTGTGTTAAAAAAAATGTTTTTTTGTCATTTAGTGGAGAAAAGAGGTTTTTTTTTAGATGTGTACTTTTGATGTGACCCCTTGTCTGAAAAATGAAGGCTTTACATTACTTTTACTAACCTAGTAAATTGCCAAATGGGCCCTAAAAAGAAAACAAAAGACACATCACATCTTATCTCTAAAAAGGACTATCCTATTTAGATTCATAACACTTTAATTGATATTATCTTTCATTGTAACCTTCCACGGTCTAAGATGCAATGCACCATCTATACTCTTTTGCTTTTCAAATGCATGTGATTCAATGTCCTAATGGCCTATAAACTATCACCACCATCATCACAGAAAAGGAAGATTATCTAAGAAGAATACTAACCTGTTGTCTCCTTCCAGAGCCAAGGGTTTGGAAGCTCGATCTACCCAATAGAAAGCACCAATACTGAAGAAACCAAGGTATTTTAGAAACTAAGTTAGATGCGCCACAGCATGTATATGGTTTACAGTTCAACAACTGAACTATCCACAGAACCTTTGGGATGTCAGAAACCATACCAACAGAAAACAAAAAATGCTCCTGTCTACAGCTTTCAAGACATCAAATAAAGAAAAGCATCGTCAAAGAAATAAAATGAAGAGTTTCTTTTTTTTTTTTTCTAACAGTAATGAGTTGCTTATTATTTTTTAATATAACACCAAACCAAGCCTTTTCCCACTATGTGGGGTTGGCTATATGGATTTGATGACGCCAATCAAATCTGTTTAAGGCCATGTCCTCCGTTAGATAGGGGACGCCCCCACGAAATTTCATTAGGTCTCAAATCCATAAAGAAATCCGACTGAGTATTGTGCTGGTTGTTGGCTACCGAACGCACAACCCTCCTCTTTTGTCCGGGCTTAGGACCGGCTATGTCAAGGATACCCCAACATAGGCGGAGTTTATTTTTTAATATAAGTAAAAAAATAAAAAAGGTAGCTCTGTTAGTTGCACTAATGTTAGGGGTATCGGAATTGTTGGATGTTTGATACACAGAGGAGAATAAATTTGCATGCATTTTTCTTTGATTTAAAGAAGCCCTGTGGGAGAGTGTCAAGACAGTTAATTTGACACATTAATGGGGAAAACCCTAATGGTTATATCAAAATTATAGAAAACCAATATGATACATCAGTAACGAGTGTGAGAACTATAGGAAGACACCTGATGTAGTGGATTATTACATCAAGGGTCTGCTTTCAAGCCCTCAATTATTCTCCTGCATTATGGACAACTTATTGATAGATATCCAATCATAATGGAGTTCCATGGTGTATGACATTTGCAAACAATGTGATACTCATTAGTCAGGCAAAGAAAGCAGGCAAATGAGACACCAGAAACTGGGGAGAACAGCTTTAGAAGTTAATGGATTGAAAACTAAGAGAACAAAAACAAAATATAAATAATACAAGTTCAACAGATTTGGGAGTATGGAAGATGAGATTGTAAAATTTTAAAATACTGTAGAACCGCAGCATGATATATTTCAATACCTAATACCAATTATGGAGCAAAACAGAGGGCATGAGTTGGATATAGCAAAGAGGATCAGTCTTGGGTGGGTAAAGTGGAAACAAGCCAATGGATTGTTATGCACTCATCAAATGCCACTTTGGTTTAGAGGGGCATTTCATAACATGGCAGTTACACATGCCTTGTTATATGCAGCTGAATGTTTAACAAAGAAAAGAAGAAACAAAAGTACATATTGCAGAGATGTGCATGCTCAGACGATATGTGGAGTTACAACAAAGTAATTAACTATGAATGGGCACAAAAGAGAACTCACAGGTATCTCCAATAGACAAGAAAATCAAGAAACAATTTGAACTTTTCTGGGTACATACATAAAAGGGTTATTCGGTCAATAGAACATGATACAAAAGTCTCAAGTTTCAACATCAGTTGCAATTTACTGGATCAAAGAGTTCCAAACAAGAATTAGAACCCCCAATGAAATTGCAAGTGGAACCATACTTGGGAAATTATTAGCACTTCTTCAGCTCCAGTTTCTACATCACTTGTGATCTATGTTCAACAGAGAGCTCCAGTTTCAAAAACAACTGCCCTCCACAGGTAATAAATCTGAACCACTAAGACTTGGAAACCAAATAGATGACATGTTTCAACCATTACATCGTGATTAATTTATTTTTTTTAGCGTTTTTGAATTTTTTTTTCCAAAATGTGTTATTATGGGAAAAGGCTTCAACAATGAAGACAATAAATGATATGGTGGTGTTATTAATTCCACATACATGTAAATTTTCCCTTAAAGCATTTGAGTAGAACATTCCAGATATTTATCAAAAGAAACTCAAAACACACAAAAAAAGAAGCAAGAAAATTTCTACTGAATGAAAGAATTCCAATAAAAAAGAGAGGAAGTAAAAAACACAAACTACACGTGGAACTTGGTTAACAAATTAATAATACGGGAAATTTTCTCCTACAGGAATGTCTGCATGTCGAGGTCCCGATCCAACCACCAAAGATGGGTGGGTGGGGGTGGGGGTGGGGGTGGGTGGGATGGGTGTGGGTGCGGGTGTGTGTGTGGAACTTCTTGTTGTTGTTCCGGGGGGAGTACTGCATCACAAAATCCAGGGCCCCTGAATCATTAAAGGTGCCCACTGGGATGTCTGCACAAGGACATCTAGAAGTAGAAATTCCCCTTAATAATATGTGAAGCATTTCCCTGCACAAGATATACTTGTAAAACTTGAAAAATAAACCATTAAAACATCACCGGAGGCATGTCATACCTGTCGATCATAAGGAAATGAATATCAACACCATGTGCTGCAGTTTCCTTTTGGAATCGATTTTGCATGGTCTACAAAGTCCAATTTGAACACATGAAATAGAATCAGTGTTTTCTGCTCATCTGTAATTATTGCTATTTAAACTTGAGCATTTCATTGCAAGTTTAAACATGCAAACACATATAGCATTTGTATCAATAATAACAATGACTGTTTCTTGTAAGTCTTATTCGAGTGTTTACTTTTGACAGCATTGACTCATATTCAAGTACTTACTTTCGTCATTGCCACCAACTAGTTTCTTGTAAGTTGTAAGCATACACATATGCATGCACGCACGCTTGCGCGCGCGCGCGCGCACACACATATATATATAGAGAGAGTTATCTTACATTCATGCCTTAGCTAGAAAGTAAATGTATGTAAGTAATAGCTTATTGCATAGTCCAATGATAGAAGTTTTAAAGCCAACTACAGATTGACAGCAATGATGATGGCGGTGGTGATGGGTAAAAACAAGAATCCCAGCAACTGATGAAATATTAGGCATGAATTAACAGATATGTAATGGGATAGAGACACCTGCACTAGAGAGAGAGAGAGAGAGAGAGAGAGAGCGCTTAATTTCATGCCTTGAACTCAAAGTCAACTACAGATTGATGGACAGTGCTACAGTGCTGATTGATGATTATAAGGAGCTATACCAAGAATCCCAGTTACTGATGAAGCCTCATAAACAATTAAACAGAGAGTAATGGACCTTTTTCTCAAGCCTTTTCTTGAAAGTAAAGATATGTTGGTCTAGCGTATTTCATACATCATAGTCCATTAGTCTAACTCTGAAAGACAACTACAGATTGACAGACAGGGTTACCATGATGAAGACGATGAGTAACAAAAAGAATCATAGTTACTGACAAAACCTTACACATGCATTTAACAAAGATGTAATAGGATAAACAGTCAAGTTTACATAAAATGACTGATAACCGAAAGGTAAGGAAAATAATGAATAAAAGTAAAGTCACATTCAATTGGACCACAATTCCTTCCAGTAGAAACAACAAATGGAGAGCCACACACTAAAATGGATTTTCCTTACATGTTATTAGGTAAATATACTAGACCATGAATCGCATCTTTTTTTTTTTTTCTTTTCTCTTTCACTTAACTCCAAGAATATATATCAAGTGGAGGAGATACCTGCCTTAAGTGCAGCCAAAAATTCCATACTACTGTAACAACGGATATACAAAAATCGCCTCATGCAAGTACGAAATAATTCCTCATTGAAATCAGTTGCTTGAGCCATCAAAGGAGCGCGATTATTCTCATGTTGTTCCAGACCACTTCTCCTGCTTGAACCTATTGCATATTTGAAATAGTCTAACAGTTCAAAAATCAAAATGATATGTAGAAAACAGCATGCAGTCCGTAAATCAAATACCATGAAGTTATAATAAATGATTTTAAGAAATGATTTTGAAGTGTGTTTTTGTACATGAATCCATTCTGAAAGTGCTAGAGAGAGAAATTTTGTATAGAGCATGGACTAGGCAACAATACGATCCATTTAACAAATTCTTTATCCATGATATGAGACGGAAATTCCAACAGAGGTCTCATATTTTAGAATGCATTTTTCTGGGATGAATTAAATTGGAGATGCTTGTTGTTGCAAGTTGCAACCTCATGCAAGTTGTAACAACGGATATACAAAAATCGCCTCATGCAAGTACGAAATAATTCCTCATTGAAATCAGTTGCTTGAGCCATCAAAGGAGCGCGATTATTCTCATGTTGTTCCAGACCACTTCTCCTGCTTGAACCTATTGCATATTTGAAATAGTCTAACAGTTCAAAAATCAAAATGATATGTAGAAAACAGCATGCAGTCCGTAAATCAAATACCATGAAGTTATAATAAATGATTTTAAGAAATGATTTTGAAGTGTGTTTTTGTACATGAATCCATTCTGAAAGTGCTAGAGAGAGAAATTTTGTATAGAGCATGGACTAGGCAACAATACGATCCATTTAACAAATTCTTTATCCATGATATGAGACGGAAATTCCAACAGAGGTCTCATATTTTAGAATGCATTTTTCTGGGATGAATTAAATTGGAGATGCTTGTTGTTGCAAGTTGCAACCATGAGGTTGCAGACTAAGGTTACCTATCCCAAAAAAAAGTGTTACCCAAAGTGCGACTTTTGAACGCATATCATTCTTGAGTCTCAGTGAACTAGATTCTTGGAGCACAACATTCCATTCTATAGTCACAATAAGGTCTAGTTGTTGTAATCAATACCAACTTTTACATAATAATGAATGAATGAAAGTTATGTAGCCTTAAATAAGTGATTTCAGACAGGGACAGAGGGAGGGGAGGTTGAAAGGGGGCAATTGCGCCCCCTTCCCAACACCAGCTCAACTTATTTTGTTCGTTAGAATACATTGGACAAGGTTTCAAAAAATTTTGAGGTTTCTTTGATCTATTGCAACTTTGTCCCTCCACGGCTACTTTTTCCTTAATGTTTCTTTGATCTTTTGCTTACTTCCAGAAGGTAACTCTAAGTTGTAAGGAGAGTTTTAAGGAGCAAATCGTTCCTTTCCTCCCCTTCTTCCATAAGAGACATTTCTCCTTCACAGCATTTTGAGAAAGGCCTTTCTCTACTAGTTGGATTTGGGCATGTTGGCTATCCATCTTTTAAATTCAAATAGGAGTTGGTGCCACCATAGTTAAAGCATACATTTAAAATATGAAGTCCATATTCTTATAATGGGACTAACCCTTGTTTGAGTCAAATTTGGGGATAGTCCACTTAAAAAGAGCCCATTTATTCAAGTAGCATGGATATTACACCTTTTTATGGCATGGGTTAATGGCTATTAGTGGTATGCTCTCAATAATCCATGCCTACCATGGCCATCGCAGCCCATCAAATGATGACAAGTAACCAATCAATAGATTTTCAACTATCCATATCTACCATAAGCATCGTAGCCCATTAAACGGTCACAAGTAACCAAAACATTTTTCCATTAATTAGTTATGCGAAGATCGGTTTAGAGTGAGATACAGCTCTCAATCCTAAAACAAAGAGTAAAATGATTATGAGGAATTTACAGCGCAAGTCCCCGAAGGACTCCATACCACTCTTGAGGTCCCAAAAACACCGTATTTATGGATAAGGTCCTCAAAGTGCGTTTTTCTAAAAAAAATTTGTCGTTTAGCGAATGGTTGATGTCGATCATAAAAATGGTCGATATCGACCATTATGCGGGAACCCAAATAGAAGTTTGATTTTTCAGGAGGGAGAAGGAGGGAGGGGAGGTGAGGAGGAGGGAGAAGAGAGGATGGGTCCTTTCACGACCCCTTCTTCCTCATCGCCACTACTAAGGGCTATATCCTCTTTTTCAAGATTCCTCATCTCACCTTATTCAATATCTTCATCTTTCCATCATCATCATTTTCTTCATCTTCTTCATCATTGTCATCGTCGTCTTCATCTTCGTCACTGCTTGAAGAAGAAGAATCACTGCAATCATTAGTGTCAGCACCGCCACCATCACTCTCATCCTCATGAACTACTATTTCGGCACTTTGTGCGTAACTTTTACTGGTGGCATTACTCTCCATATTCACAATTGTATCAGCAACATTAACTTCACTCCCTCCACTGGCATTCTCTCTTGAAGTCGTGATTTGCTCACTCTTCATCATCAAACAGTCATCTCCTTCACTAGAATCAACATCATAATCTGCAAAAATTCCATCGCAAGCCGCAACTAAGCTAACCTTGTCCATCTCCTTTTCTATAGAGACACCCAAAATCCTAAATTCCACCTCTTTACAATCAGTCCCGTTTTGGGCACCAATTTCTTATGAGAAACCGTGCTCCACAAGTTTCAAATCAGACCCATTCGAACCCAACACGTCTTTTCCGCAATTTTCTTGATGAATTTCTCCTGAAATCCTAGAAATCCCAACTTGGGCTATTTTCAAATCATAATCAGAACCAAACCCATCAGATTATGTAATCTCAATACTAATATCTTGATGGGTTTGTTGAGAAAATCCACATTCAACCCCATTTGGAACAGACTCACCTGGGTATGGATTCTCATTTTGAACAGACCCACCTAGCCATGGAGCAGCACCAGCAACCAAGGGAGAAAACCCAGATTCGTCTTTTTTCTTGTCATTTCGCGATATGGTCGATATCGACCATGCAGGGAAAAATGCATTTCAGTTATTTGGTCAATATCGACCATACAGGGAAAAATGCCTTTCAGTTATATGGTCGATATCGACCATGTAGGGAAAAATGCATTTCAGTTACATGGTCGATATCGACCATTATTGTCACCATAACTGGGATGCAGGGAAAACTATCTTTCAGTTATATGGTCTATATTGACTATTTTTGTTAACAAGAACCTTGGTTAACCCTAAATCTGGTGTAAGATTTGCGACATATGCTGGTCTGCCCTTTCATGTAAATTTACATGTAATCTGGATCATAAGAACCTAGGTGAAACCATTATTTACATTAACATTTTACAGATATTCTTAAGAACAAATAATGAGTTACAGGAGCTGTAAAAACCATCATTTCAGTGCCACTAAAGTAGATCCACATCCAAACCAAATGGGACTATGACAGGACGACCATACAAAATGATGTGTTGTATTTCCAATATTTCCAAGATCCATTTATATAATAGGACGACCATACAAAATTGTCATATAGAGATTTTCACTTACAATAGGACTATATGCATTATCTAATACCCCAAAAAATTCCCTCACAACTGTTCTTACTTAGAGCTGTTTTCACTTACAATGGAACTATATGCAACATATAATGGAACTATATGCATCATACAAGTGTGCTCCCATTGCTTGATGTCGCGAGTAGCATGTAGGACTTTACTGTACGACGTATAGTACGTGCTTGACAAATATCAATGCTCGCAGAATGCGTATGGATCATAATTTCTGACCTTCATTGAAGCCAATGCGTGACAACACGGGATGCCCAATAGCTGCCATTTCCGACATGTGAGGGTTTTCCGTTCAAGGTCAACAACATCCACGTACTCCGCAGATTGAACTTGAAATGCAACGAGTCTAGCTACTTTGGTCATGTTGGTCTTCAAGGATCTAAGAGTGAAGTTGCCATAAATTGCGAACTTAGCCAAAGTATTCCGGAACGTTTGTCGATCTTGGAATTCACGGCCGATCCACATTTCCCGTGCTGAGTTGTTGCCAACATCTGTGTTAATGTCCTCGGGCTCCATTTTATCCTCAAGATCAACAGCTGGAGTTTCATTACAACGAAATGCCTCATTAATTAGGTTGGCTCCTGCAACTTCATCCAAAGTTTCATTACAACGAAATGCCTAATTGATTGGATTGACTCCTGCAACTTCACTTCCGGCCTTCACCATTGGAATCGAATGGATTCGGCTTATGGAGGGAGGCCCATCAAGATGAATATCATCACCACGGTCTGTCCTAAATACCAACTTTGTAAAATCAGTCCAAAACAAAACCAATATGCAAATTCACTTTCACTCACAACATCTTATCAAATTGAATAAACTTGTTGATGGTTTTCTTCTAAAAGTGACAAACACATGAAAAAAGCCAAAAAAGAAAAAAAAAGCCAATTCATGACCAATCAGTTCTCCCACTGCCGGATTTAATTATAATGCATTATTTATAATTGCAATGGACGCTAATATAGTAACAAAACAAACCCTTCAAAACCCATAAACCGCAGCTGCCTGGGGAATAGAAAGAAGATTTTCCACGATTTCTAGGGTTTCCAACAATTATATATTGAAGAAGATTCTAGGTGATAGTGTTTTAGGGTACATAAAGCAGTCTAAGGTGGTAGATAATGTGTGTACCTTTGTCTTAATGGAGTGCAATCATCGTGGAGATAGCGTTTTATGGTGATTTCTAGAAGAAAAAAACTCCAGAGCAATGTTGAAGACGACCCAAATGAAGAAATGCGAAAAGTGGAATCGGTGCGAGATATAATACATTCTCGCATAATGGTCGATATCGACCATATCTCAAAACGAAAAAAAAAAGAAAAAAAAGCCCATACGAAGATCCCTCCCGTATCAAACATGGAACTAGGCCCTGCTGGAAAATATGCGGTCCTACGGGGATTTTACCTGTAAATTCCTCAATGATTATTTTGAGTGGTTTGGGTTCATTATAGCGAGCCCTATTTTTTTATACTTCAACTATCCTCCCAGTTTCGAGAAATTGTGTCTTCAAAATATCGAAGCACTTTCAAATTTAGAAATTTTCCTTAAATATTAGCAAAAAAATTCCTGAAAAAATAAAATAAATTTACTTTTAATCGATAAGTAAAAAAAAAAAACAACAGATATACAAATATTATGGATCCCATTAGAAAAAAAAAATCTCGCTCTGCCTCTGTTAGTCAACTATCGCTTGCTTGGTCACTGGTTTAAAAAGAAAAATGGCATGCTAGTGACAAGTGATGATAGCAAATTAAGTAAGAAATATATATATATATATATATATATATATATGCATACAAAGAGATAGATTAGGTACAAACAAGTTATAGAGCATACATACCATAACCCATGATTATATGATGTTTTAACAACTGAGAAAGGCGAAGAATGTCAAATCGACAATCCAAATCAATATACATCACTAAACGCTCCAACCCACCATAATGGATACCATTAAACTCTTTGGGAAGAATACAATTGACTGCAGCCTACATCAAGTAAAGAAAAGTAAAGTAAACAAAAAAAATGTTTCCATGTCACATTCAAGGATAGACAAAACATGATAAAAAAAATAATATATGAGTATACTTGTAAGAGGATCTGGGATTTAGCAGAGGGAGAAGGGCCGACGATCTCCACGACATTGCCGACACGAAGAGGGACGCGATGGAGAGGAGGAAGGAGGAGGAGGGGCCGCTCTGCTAAAACCCTAGCCAGCATTTGCTTGGCGCTCTCGTCGCCTTCGATCCAGCTCTTGAGCGACATGGATTGCATTGCAGCAACTGAAATGGAATGGAAAGAATAGAAAGGAAAATTGAGGTTTGGATTTTGGGATTTTAAAGTTTGGGTTTCGCGGTTGAAAAGGCCAGGGTTCCTTGGATTTTGAAATCGTTTTCGGTAGGCAACCAAAAACCCAAAAAAAACATAGCTAATGTTTGACAATCAAATTTTTAAGAGAAAGATTTTCGGTTTCTTTGATATCGTGAAAATTTATGTTTGAAAATTGTTAATTTTTGAAGATTTAGGCGAATAAAAATCTTTATTTATTAGGATTTTAACATCGGACCATCCTATAAGATTTAAAACTCTTCGCTTTAGTGGATTTGTAAATCCAATCGATACACACCAATATCGATGGGAAATCTTCAACCATACAAATCTCAAGTGAGAAATTATTATTCTAGTGGCAGTGAAGAATCAACAGATATATGGATTCCTTACTTGTTACCAAACATGTATTTATGGTAAAAAAATACTTTTCAATTGGTGAAAATGTAATTATTCACAGAAAAGAAGCAATTGCAAAGGAATAGGAACGAACAGTTGTTTGTGGCCCCCAACAATTACAGCCTCCTGTGAGTGGGCTGTGATTAGTCATAGGTATGATCCACAGGCCAAAAAAGAGTCACCAGCTCGCCGAGCCGAGGCCGGATCCGGATCCGGATCCTCTCCGGACCACAGGATTACTGAAAAACGAGTTACTCTAAATAAAATTGCCTCCCATTCTATAGGATTTGGTCCCACCAGAAAATTAACACATGCATGAGTTAATCACATTTTCAATCAAATTAGTAAATGAGGCCAATAAAATATTTTAGGGATGCAATAAAACAATTTATTTTGAGCGGCTCAGATTTTCAATAGTGCTCAATCAAATTAGTAAATGAGGCCAATAAAATATTTTAGGGATATGCCATGCAATAAAACGGTTTATTTTGAGCGGCTCAGATTTTCAATAGTGCCAACCCCCCCCCCCCCCCCCCCTCAACGCTTTATCTTGAGCAGCTCACTAGTGCCCGCCCCCCACCCCGGCGAAGTGCCCTATCCTTAATTCAGGATTTCTCCAAAGTCCTTTTCCTCATGCTGGACTCCAGGCAGCCCACAGACCAAAATTTTTTTATTATTTCTTTAAAATTCAAGACATAAGTTAATGCAAAATAAAGCGGTTATTTTTAGCGGCTCTGATTTTCAATAGTGGGCCCCACCCCCCCACCATGAAGTGCCCTCTTTAATTCAGGATTTCTCCAAAGTCCTTTTCGTCAGGTTGGACTCCAGGCCGCCCACAGACCAAAAAAAAATTTTAAATTTCTTTAAAATGCAATAAAGCGGTTTATTTTGAGCGGCTCTGATTTCAATAGTGGGCCCCACCCCCCGTGAAGTGCCCTCCTTAATTCAGGATTTCTCCAAAGTCCTTTTCCTCATGCTGGACTCCATGCCGCCCACAGACCAAAAATATTTTTTAAGTTTCTTTAAAATTCAAGACTGCGAAGATTTCCTTGAAACAAAATTTACAACTATGATGATTTCCTTGAAATGAAATTTATTTCAAAATTTTACAACTATGACAATCTCCAATTTGAAATAAAATTTACAACTATGATGACTTTCTTGAATTGTATAAAATATAATTTACAACCATGGCACTTGTACATTTCAATTTTTGAAAACTAGGATATTTCCAATCCTACAAATTCTTCTTCTAAATCTTCTTCTTCCATCATTTGTTGCCTCCGTTTCTCCGCTAAAATCCAGTCTCGTAAGCAAACATAATACTCCATTGTTTCTTCTGATAACCACTTCTTATAGTTGTCAATCATGTGCTCATCTACATTGAAAGCTGACTCCAATGAAACTGTATACACTTGAATTGTTAGTAGATCACGGGCCATGACGGAAAGTACGGGAAATACATTTTCACTTGCTTTCCACCAGGCCAAAAGGTCAAAATTGGAGACGTCCTCCTGCAGGCTAACATCAATTGGACTAGTTTCGAGATATACCATTAACTCCGACATGACTTGATTGGAAGATTTGCATAGAGCGCGAGTGAGAAAGCTCCAGGCAGCTCCCCTTTGTCCTTGTAGTTGGGGATGGGGATAATCCCTTGTTCTACCCATTTGGATAGAATATTCCTTGAAAAGTGATTCTAAATTTGCTTTGATGTTATCAATGTCATTTAAGCTAGGTGTTTCCATAATATTATTTATTTCTTCAAGTAGGATTTTTACACCTCCTAGTTTAAGCCTAGGATCTAATATAGCAGCTAAACAAATTGTTAATGGAGCTTCACTCCAATATTGTCTAAATTTTGTTTCCATTATTGTACAAATTTCAGTGAAGATAGGAATGCTTCTATATTTTTGAAAAACAAGACTAATTTCATAAAAGTGGTTTAGAGCAAGAGTTGATGTGGGGTAATATACCCCAGAAAAAAATATGATTAAATCGTAAAAAACTTCTAAAAAGTCTCTTATTATGGCAAGAAGCTGCCAATTTTCATCATTTAGAATGTGTTCCTGTAAATGCCTAGCACAAAATTCATTAATTACATCTTTAAATTGTAATGCTTCATTTAACATTTCATAGGTGTAATTCCACTTATCCATCATTACATATATTTTTATTTTTTTAGGTCTTTTATTATGTCTTTTACATATTTGTGAAAATAATTGTTTTTGGGAAGGAGACATGAAAATGTAAGCCATGATATCTCTAATATGATTTATTATAGGCTTAATAAAATCTAAGCTATCTCTTACTGCGAGATTTAAAATGTCACATAAACTTTTATTGTGAAAAAGACTCTCACTAATATTAAGTGGGAGCACAGTTTTCATTAGATCAACAACATCGTTACTAGTGCTTATATTATCTAAAGTTATAGAAATAATTCTATTTATAATATTATACTCTTTGAGTTTTTCCATAACAATAGACGCTATGTTATGGTCATTACGTGGGAACTCAATCATAGAAAAGGCAATGATTCGTTTGTTCATCACCCAATTTGCATCAATATAATGTGCGGCTATTGAAATATATTCAAAATTTCGTTCAGATATCCATAGATCTAAAGTTAATGCTATTTTTCCTGGTATGTTTTGAAAAATATTTTTTAAAATCTCCTTTTCCTTTTTAAACATTTTAATAGCATAATTTCTACAAGTTTTTATAGGAAGTTTTGTAAATTGCGGGTTAAAGGATTGCAACATTTTTTCAAACAATTTATCCTCAGCCAAACTAAATGGTAATTTAGAAGCTATTAAAAATTTTACAAGTTCAAATCTTACAGTATTAGCATTATAACTAAAAACTCTATCCCTTTCAGATATATGAGGGGTAAGGGAAGATCCTACTTGGCTTCCCACTATCTCTCTGTTTATATTACTATCATTATCCATCAAATTTGTTGTTGAATACTCATGGACAATGTATTCTGAAGGTCCAGCCATTATTCAATAATTAAATTTGCAAACAAGATAAAATAAATTATATATAGATTTATATATTTATTGTGATATTTTATGTAAGAAAGGGGAGAGAAGTTGAGACTTACTTTTTTATATATAATAATACAAAACCTGAAACTTAAATAAAAATACCTGAAACTTTGTTTGGTTTTCCTTGATTGACTTGATCTTGGACAGACCCCCCCAAAATCTTACTGATCTTCTTAAAGAGAACCTTTAGAGAGAGAGAGAGAGAGAGAGAGAGAGAGAGAGAGAGAGAGAGCTTGGAGAGAGATACTGCTTAGAGAGAGAGTGGAGTAAATATGTTTGGGAAAGGGGAGGGAGAGGGGGGCATGTATAGCCTTCCAAATGTTAAAAATGACCTAAAATGCCCAAAATATTACCCTTTTTTTAATTGTTGGAAGGGGTAAAAGGGTAAAAATACCCAATAGAGCCGTTTTTTTTTACCGTTACAGTGTCGCTCTTTCGTGTCTCTTGCAATTCTCACAAGGGAAAGGAACCGAAGAATCGAATCTCTCGCGTCCTTGAAGCACAACGATGAAGGTGGAGCCCACCCAGTCGTGAGCTGGCCGCTCCGAGGAATGTGGTCGGGGAGATCATCGGACGGCTGAGAGACGTCGAGAAAGCAGAGGAAGAAAGCAGTTGGGTGAGAGGCTCTTTTGGAGGTTTCCGATGACGAAAATGGGAAATGGTCACTTCACTTCCATGGCCGTCTTCCTCCCCTTCTCCACGGGGCCTCATCTGCGTCTACTCCACCATGCCCTCCGCCGAGTTCGATAAGATCCTCAGATTGCCGATCATCTCAGGTGAGCTTTTGGGAAGTTTGATTTTGATGGGGGTGATGAGATTTTGAGGATTGTTTGTTTTGTTGGTGGGGGATTTTTTAGATAGAATGGTTTGAATTTGATTCCAAATAAAAACCCAAATCGGGAAATTGCAGGTGGGGTGGAAATTGGAAAAAAAATTGAATGAATTGGGGTTTATGGAAGTAGAGTAATAGTGAATTTGTTACTGTTTTTTCAACCCATGATCAAGAAATGTGTTACCCATCATTACCCAAAGTCCTAATTAAATCATATCAAATTGTAACTGAGAGCTATTGAAAAGTTTGGTAGTGCTTGAATCAGCATCATCTATATGAGAAGTGCCTCGCGACTCAGTGGGAAAGAGGCATCTCTGCTTAGTAGCTGCCCAGGTATCAATTCCTGAGTTGGGTAGGTCTGATGGCAGTCTTCCCACTGTTGTACATACTAGCAAAACAAGTGTTTTGTGCCCTTTGGATGAGATGTGTCTCTTGGGTCCATTTGAATGGATGTGACCCTATTTCCAAGAGTTAACTTCTAACATTATAAATTGAGGTGATTTGAAGTTTTTCATAGAATTCAAGAAGATCCAAATGAGTATAATGCAGTATTTTCAAGCGCATATTGTCTAAGAGCATTTTATTTATTTTTTTATCTTTACTTTGATTTTAAGGGCAATTCCATATTTCTGATTCTAGTGTGTAGGTTTCGAATCAGAGTTTTCGAATCAGAGTTGGACATTGTATCCTAAGGACAGAATTTCATCAAATCCTCCTGTATGTGGGAAATTGTTGTCTTTAAGAAAGCATCTTAATTGGGGTGCCTTGCCCATTTTTATTGCTTTATTAGATTAATTTATCACATTCACATTATTTACTAATTATTTATACTGATTGTTTATTTGAATTTATGATTGCACATTCTTCGTAAGAAATTTACCCAACACCATGACTCTCTTACCCTTTTTTTGTAGGATAGTCCATCAGTACCAATATATACCCTTTTTTTTTTTTCAATAGAGTGTTTGGGAGTTACAAAGTGCCAAATCTTTTATTTATTTATATATTTTAATTGCTTATCCAAACTACAGAGCAAGATTGATTCATCATTTCTTGATACCATATCAAATCTATGCATGGCTTGACACAACACAAACTTGATTAAATCATATAGAATTACATTTTCCCAGTTTAAAAACATTATGGAGTACTACTTCAATCAAATTTTATCTTTTTTAATGACGAAAAAATTACCTTCATCAAAGTGACAACATTGAAGAACAAAAATCTTTGTCCCATGGCTATATTCATGTGTCTTTTGTCATCCAAATAATAAAAAAACCTAACTTTTTTGCAATTTAAATATTGAATAAGTTAGGAAAAATCACATGGCTACCTTAATGAGCATGCTAAGCTATTCTTGGCAAAGGCATTACTTCAGAGGGTAGTTCAGTATCCATGCTTTCAGCCTATTTTCTTCAATATGTTGTTTCATTTCCTCTATACAGGGAATTCTAGGTAATGTTTACATTAGTGCTAATTCTAGGTAATGTTGGCTATTTTCCTTTCTCAGGAAGAATCTATGGCATCTCTTCAGAAATAGCAGAGGAAGGCACTGGACAAATATATGGAGAATACTTTAGAATTGAACATCTCTGTTTGATAGTTTAAGATTCAGACGCTATTGATTGGCAAAAGGCTCAACAAAAGTGATGAGTTAGATGTAAAAAATGAAGTTCTTGTATATTGTTGTGGGGGGTGGGGGGTGTGTTTTCATATTTTGTAATTTTAAAACTAAGAATTTTATATTACCCCACTGTCTCATAAACCTTAATGGTTGAGTTGATATGGTCATGGCAGTAAGAAACCCGAAAATAGCTCTTGAGTTGATTCTGTGGCAGAATGAAATGTGCTGATGGCTTCACTTAGGTTGAGGTGATTGAAGTTGATCTTCTCTGTTGTAAGAGATGCAAAAGCGTGGAATGCAAATTTTGCCCCTCGCATGTGTTGATCAATAATGGTGGGATTTTTTCAACTAGAGAACCTCAAGAGTTTTCCAAGGATGGATCCGAAGAAGACATGCAGGTGAAGCAAATTGGCCAGATTTTCTTTAAGTATTGCGTTTGCATCTCTAATCACTCATTATGTAGGATTTGTTGAAGCAGAAGATGTGAATGTGATTCTGAAAAAGAAAATATATGAGTTTGGTGGAATCTAATCGGCAACAAATATGAATATGGTTTTTACTATTAATATTTGTAAGGGCTGAAATCCACCAACACACTTGTGGTTGAAATCCATTGCTTCAATTGTCTAATGTAGCTTTGAATTTCCAAATACCAAATAATCAATCTAATGGTGCACAAAGTGGCGATGATTGCGTGCAACATCCAATAGAAAAAAAACAAAAAAATGGATAAGACAGTATTGGGCAGAGTATAAATTCCATTAAACATCAATTGAACAAAAAAAGTCCCTTTAAACTCAATGGCATCTAACAAGAAATCTGTTCCAATTACAAATTACAATCTTGACAAAATAATACAAACACTGTTTACATCTCATGGTTCTTGGCCTTCACAAATTCTTAAACTCCATTACAATAAATAAATAAGAATCTGTCAATGGGTTTATTGTAAGATTACTATGTATTCAAACTACATGGGAATAGTCTCTCTGTTGTCTTCTCCTTCCCATTCCATTCATTCCTCTCCAAAAAGCCTGCCAACAGATTGAAAGAAGTCACTGTGAACTCAACCACCATTTCAAGAACTCTGTTGAACATTCAATCTGAATGAGTTGATGTTATGCGAAGAGTGCTTCTTTTAGTATCACAGTCTCATTTCCAGCCACTACGAACAAATATTACCATTACCCATAGCACATACACTTCGCAAAGGAATCAAAGCTCTGCTGAAGAATGATGTGTACCTGGATACAAAAATAACCAAATCTGCACGTGAAGATGTCTTGGTGATCCAATGACCAAAATACGCGCAAGTGATCAAGAGAAGAAAAAAATGAAAAAAGAAAGCATGCACCAACTTAGTAATATCTAAAGTGAAAGACTTCTATTAGCACCTTCAACGCACTGACACAATTCTTGAAATTCTATTTTGATTGTCAGGAACCCAATTCTAAAATCAAATGAGAATCTTTTGATCGTAGAAAAACATCTTGAATATGTTTTGGAATTCTTGAAATGTGCGAAACGAAAACAAAATAGAGAGAAAAAGGAAAAGACACCCACCATTTGAATATAGCCACGAGAAAAAAAAAGGATAAGGAAAACTATAAGCACTTGATGCAAGGAGCCGTCTCCTCCCTCTTCTCAGGTTGGTAGCTCGCAGGAGATGGTGGGAACTGGGAGAGAAGGTTGAGTCGTTTGGGAGAGAAATAAAGAGAAAGAGGAGGGATGGGCTGGGGTTACGGATGGGTTAAGACAGAGAAGGCGATAAAGAGATGGATTATGGGTAGGCTGGGACTGGGAGAGAAGTAGGAGGTGTTGGGGATGTACAACAAAAGTCCCATGTCGGCTACAAATGGAAAAGGTCATGGGGATATAAATTGGACTAAGAACTTTATTTGTACGAGGACTTTTGGGTAGAGTCCAAGAGCAAATCCATGAGGGCTTAGTCCCAAAGTGGACAATATCATACTCCCATACCAATGTGGAGTTTGTTTCTTACAGGATGAAGGGTTTGTTGGATTTTTTTCTTCTTGGTCTTCTCCAAAATCAAGATAAATTTAATGAGCATTTTCATATATATATATATATATATATTGAGAGATGCTCTCACCATATGGCCTGAGAACTCAACGGGGCCTACCTAGGGCCTTATTGATCATCTCACTTTAAGGTGAGAGATGGAAAGATCATATGATTTAATGAGCATTTATATATATATATATATATATATATGGGCAATATTCATGTGCATCATTCCCTCACCATATGGCCTCACCAACTCAACGGGGCCTACCTAGGGCCTTATTGATCATGGGACTTTGGGGGAGTGGGGATGAAAAGAGTCATATGAGATGAGGTCATATATCAAGTTTGAAGTTAATCACACGTCTCTAATGCCTTCATCCATGACCTACAAATTTAACGACTTTATATTAAAGAAAAATTTTGACCCTCTGTTCCATTTTAGTTTAGGGGGTTCCATGTGTGTGGATGATTTGGATGAATCATAAAGTGGCCTCACTATGTTGTCCCTCACCATAATGTGGTGAGGGATATATATATATATATATATATGGAAATGCTCCTATGAGATATCTCTCACCTTAAATGAGAGATTTAGTGAGGGCCCTCACATCCATATCCAATGCCAATATCTTAAATGTGAGGCCCCTACCCATATCTCTCATATATATCTATATATATATATATATATTGGTTTGAGCCAACTAATTATTTAATTAACTATAAAATTATAAAATTATCCAAATTGGTATTCCTATTAACCTGAAGCTTATCACTTAACTCACTTTCCCAAGAATCAAAATCCCTCACAATTTGATATTCATTTGTGTGGTGGAATTAAAGATTCGGAAAAAAAAAAAAAAAAAGAGCACTCAAAATTTGGAAGCTTTAGAAAATATGATTAGATATATCTGATCGAAGTAGATGAGTCCAACGAAATAGGGAGATGTTGTTTCGTCCAATCCAAACTCGCAACCTATGTAAAATCTTATGTCAGCTAATATAACTTCTCAATTGCTACTTAGGATTAAAAAAATTAAGGAAGAAATTTTGCATAAATGACAAATTTGGATTTGATGAAACAATATCTCACTATTTTCATGAAACAGGGATCTGGACTCAACTTTAATCAATCTCAAATCTAACCCTCTCACTTCCTTTTTGGGTAAGGTTTATAGCGCCAATCCTAATGGGTCACATATTTTCGAGCTCAATTGATATACTAATAGATCTTAAAATCAAGGACCAAGCAGGAAACCCAAGCCATCCATTCTCAAACATAGGGCACCCACATTGCGTTTATTACATTGAAATGGGACTAAAATATCAGCACAAGCTGAAAGTAGTCTAAATTCAGCCCAATCCATATATCTAGGGGGGGCCACTTCACCTCTGTGATCTAAACAAAATTCATAATTTAAATACCCCAAACGGTTAAAAAAAAGTATTATTAGTTATTTAGGTTGCATTTGTGCGATAAGAGGATCTCATGATTTTTATAGAAAAAAAATTATTATAATTTTTCATATAGCCCATTGTCTTCTTGTTTGTTGCGATACATTTTTGTTAGAAAAGGATAAAAGAATTGATTTTCCTAAACACAGGAAATCTCAATTTGAGAGTAGATGTGCGGAATTTCCATTCAACCTTGAATCCTATAGTTTGCACACAATCTATAAGCGAGAAAAAAATATATGCCCCAAAGATTCAGTTGGGCGGAAACCACTACAAATCCAAAAGTTAGGGTCCAATAACTGATATTTCAATATGTGTTATCTCCATATGTCAAGTCTAAAAGACACATTGTTGGATTAATCGTTTGATGAGATATGTGATGATGGATATGCATAAGAAACCAAAGAAAAAGAAGGTAAAAAAGAATTAGCGCACAAAAGAAAAGGAGGACCCCTGTATAAAATGGGTCACTTGAAACCTACTGTAACACCCTCTAAAACTACCAAAAGCAGGAGGAAAATAGCGGAAAAAAGAATGGAGCTTATACTCAGCGGCGGAACAAGAAAAATATAACATGGGAGGGGTCGATAGGAAAATAAAAATTTCTTGGAGGGGCCAATGTAAACAAATTCTAAAACTTTCTATTAAATTTAGTGACTTCTTGCAATTTAAGGGTGGGCCATGGCCACTGCCAGCCTCTCCCTAGTTCTGTCCCTGTTTATTCTTAATCTTTGCTAAAGGCGAGAATCGAATTACAAAATGGCAAAACATTAACAACACAAACTACTGAGGAGGCCAAGGCAAGCAGCATAAGATTGTATTAATCATGCTTTTCTATAAAAAAAAAAAAGGCAAATCCCTCAATGGAACTACTCTCAATTAAAATAAAATTTGAGGATATCATATATATATATACTTGGTTGACATATATTTCCAATGGATGAAAATTTCAAAGGTGGGCTTCACCATGGAATTCCACTTTTTCATCATGGGATTTCTCTGGTTAAAGCGTCAACATCCAAATTCGTCCCTAACTAACATGGGCATTCATGGGTTGGGCTAGATCACGCTGAAGCATATCAAGGTCTAACCCAACTTTAGAAACATAGGCCCATATCCAGCAATTATATAGATAAATTATCACTAAATTACAGGCCCTCCTTATTGGAGTCGGTTTGCACATTGGGCTTTCTATCACTTAATTCAAGCCAGGCCCAAATATTAAATGGGACTAGATTTTACTTATAAACAGCGCCCAAAGTGAGCTGACCCTACGGATAGAGTTGCAAACGGGGTATCCGATTCTTCGATTACTGGGAAGTTCCGACCCGAAAAAAATCGGGTCCGAAATCTATTTTAGGCTCTGATTCATAAACGTGTCCGGAATTTAATTTAGGTTTCAATTGATAAACGGGTCCGGGTCCATATAGGTTCCGACCCATGGACTCGGGACCCAGTATATGAGTCTTTCATATTGCAATTTTTATTTTAAAGCCAACTCTTTTTAGGCATTGTTATGTACAATATTGGATGTAGTAAACTTGATACATTGTTATAAGTTGAATGATATGCTTATTTTAAGAAAAAAATGAAGAATAAAGAGAAAATATAATTGATTTTGGAACTAGATTCAAGTCCTCTAGGTGGACCCGATTTCGGAACCAAATCCGGATTTTTTTTTTGAAACCGAGTCTGGAACCAACAAAACAAGTTCCGATTCAAAACCAGATCCAGAACCAGAACCTTTATTTAAAAACAAATCCGGATTTGAATCCACTATGGTTCCGTTCTACAACCGTGACATTTGCAACTAGGGTAGTAAACGGGTTGGTTCCGGTTCAAGTCCATAGTGGACCCGAAGCCGGAACCGTTAAGGAGAAAGTGGAATCGGATTAGGACTCAGAACCGGTTTCTTGGCTTTGGAACCGGAATCAGAACCATATATGGGAAGAGTATGGTCCGGGTCCGGGTCTAAGTAGAGAATGATATTAAAATAATATAATTTTTAAGAGAAATATTTTAAAATTAAGATAATATATTAGGTCTTGAGTCTACGGGTCTGAATCAAGTTAGAACCAGACTCAAACCCTTTTACTTTTCGAAACCTAAATAAAGACCAAATCGGAAACTTCGTATAGTCAAAAAAAAAAAAAAAAAAAATAAATTGGAAAACCATTTACATTCTATTTGCAACCCTACCCACAGCTTTGTAGAATCCGGATTCCGCACCCGACAAATGCTTAATCCTTCTTATTTATAGGACTCTTCTCGTCGTCATTGTCATTGTAACAAAAGAGGGTGAAGGAGACGAAGCAGATGAAGCTATCATCGCTTTCATTGTTGGTGCTGTTCGTGCTTTCGATCATGGCGGAAGGAGGAATTGCAGTTGCAGGCGATAATGGTGGTGCTGTGCACATCGTATACACGGAGAGACCACAGGGAGAAGAAGAACCCGAGGCCTTCCACGTCCGAACCCTTGCTTCCGTCCTCGGCAGGTCGATCTCAAACCTAGGGTTTTCCTTCACACACAAACGCTCCCCTTCTATTCTTGTTTTAGGGTTTTGATTTGATCTTCGTTTTTTTTTTTTTTTTTTCATCATCTCTGTTTCAGTGAAGAGGCGGCCAAGGATGCGCTGATTTACAGTTACAAGAATGCAGCGTGTGGTTTCTCCGCCAAACTCACTACAGATCAGGTCTCCGAGTTGTCAAGTAGGGCTCTTTCTGTGCATATCTCTTTTAGGGTTTCATTTGATTTGTTTTAGATTTGAAATCTTGCGAGGAGAGGGGGATTTGCATGTTCATGAATCTTTGGCTGTGTAGGTCTTTCGCTCATGTCTTGATGCGTTGAATTCCCTATGCGTTAGAGGTTGCATATCAGAAGTAGTTAACGCTTTTGCTAACTTAGGGTTAAAAAAAAAAAAATCGAGTTAGGATAACGCTTTTTCATATAGATCAAGAAATCAAGCATTGTGGAAGTAGCAATCAAGAAGAGATATAATCGTTTCTGCAGCGATCGAATATTGAGGGTCTGTTTCTTTGCATGGAAGTGAATACATGGGAATCCCAAAAGTGGCTAAAATTGAATAAACAGAGGTGAAGGAGGAATCCATAAATGGCTATAAAATACACTATGAAAAAGTTAATACCTTGCCATCACCCTAATATATATAAGCGGAATTATATCTACATCTCTACCTTATATCCTTTACCTCTTACAATTAGTCTTTGTTTGAACCTATTTTACCATGAATTCTTGGGAATTCAATTCCACGCAAACAAGGGGGCGACCCTAGATAGAGGTTGGGCTCGGGCTAGGCACTGATGGTCTATGTTGGGCTTGGGCTGGATATAGGCCTGTGTTTCTAAAGTCAGTCTAGGCCTAAAAATGCCTCAACTTGGCCTGACCCTGCCCATGAGCACCCCTAATGACTGATAATCTTCTTCTGTGAATTCAGTCCGGGAAAAAAAATGTAACCATCACTCTGAAGCAATGAAAATGAAGATTGACAAAAAACTCTAGCATTGTTTAGGGTAGAAAAGGAGAGAAACAAACTGAAATATTAGTTACAAACAGATACTGGGCCGATGTATAAAGGTTCACTGTTGGATGATCCAGTGTCTGAGACTGTTTCGTAGCCATGGTTCATAGTAAGATGCATTCTATCAGGAGAGTATGAGGGGGGGAGATGAAGATGGCCAAAGATGAAGATGGCCATTTCTTCCCGAGGTTTGATTTAGTAGAGCTGATCTGTGGTGATGCCAATGGACATCAGGCCACATTTGCTGCAATAAATATAGTAAATCTACTTGGGCCCTACACATGTGGCCTGAGATCCATCTGCATCATTCTCCCCCGCTTGGAAAGAACTCGACCTCGAGTTCGGAAAATGTCTACTTGGATGATTGGATCAAAGATCAATCTAATGAACTTTCGATTCGTTGGTCCACCTGCATCAATTGGCAATCATATCTTATCAAGGTTGTTTTTTTTTTTTTTTTTTTCCCTTGGGGTTGTGGGGAGGGGGATCAAAGCTTCGACAAAAAAAGATAGATGGAACAATTTGATATTACCTACACAGAAGAATGCAAACTTCTGGTAGAGAGGGCTGCAATTTACTAAGGATCCAGGCTAATCAAGTCAAACTACCGACAGCAGTCCAGCAATGATAAAAGAGGAATCAGGCTAAATAAACTTCACTTTATGTCTCAAGATTATCATAGAAGTTCACATCCAGCTCTATGCTGTGTTTATATGTTCCTAAACCTGTTATTAGTAGAAATCTTTTATGAAAGCATCAAATAAGTATGTAGGTATGTCATTCTTATTGAATTACGTGGAAGGAAAATAATTAAGCCTGTATTTGGCCTTTATATCACCAGATATTTTATTCTCAACTTCAGACGACATAATTAATGGTTGAAAAAAAGGGAAACTGATATACTCCCATGGCATAAGTTGTTGCTTAGTAATGGAAAAAATAACCCAAGAAATAATGCAAGTAACCTTTAGGCTTGGATGACCGTCCCAGACTATGGCTTTCATACATGACCAAAATAGCCCAATGAGCCCATATATATGGACCAGTGGTCGCAATAGTTCTTCATGCCAACTGTGGACGTGTGTTCTTACCCATGACACAGTCAAACCTGTGTATATATGCCTCTGCAATGACTGCTACTCGATCTACATTAATCTGATCCTCACGGTTTTATGGGTTATATACACAGATTTAACTGTGTGTACCTAGTCTTCTGGATTTGGTCCAACTCATGGGCATGGATGCATCAAAAAGTCTATTGATTGGATTAAAATAAAGAGTTTCCAGGTTAGTTATTATTATCTTTAGGGAAAAATGGTTGAATCTGAAATGCACAAGCAAATTCTAATGTGTCTAAAGTTATAGCCCTGGGTGACTGAAAAAGATGGTGACCTCTGGTCTTCCACCCTCTGAACTTTGAATCCAATGCTAGAAATAATGGTAAGACCAATTTTATAATGTCAGTCCAAGACCCTAAACATTGAATATATGGCATGAATATTTTGCATCTGTCCTTAGATACATGAGTGTTTGTTCTTTTTTGCAAGTTAAACTGCATTTAGGTTAATTTCTCAGTTCTGTTCAATTTCTGTAAGTGATTTGTAGGTGTGGATTCCTTAATGAAATTATGGTGTCCTGGTCTGGTAAGCAGAAAAGTCAAAGCGTAATGGAGTAGCACTTGCTTTCTAACTAATTATCTCCCATCATCTGAATATGCCACCACTTCCTCATGATGTCATATTTTTAATGTCAATGTCCTCAGTCCTCTTACATAAATTGAATAAGTAACCCAGCTACAGAATGGAATCATTCAGTCTCTGGAATCCTGTAGTTATGCTACTGCAATAACTTTCCCTCATTTTCTTAATCTATGATTTGTTCTTCCAGTCTGGGATTGTTTAAATTCCGATGTTCCTTGCGCTCTGAACATGTGGGATCTGCAGAACTTGTACTTTCTGTTGTGGTGACTAAAATCATTTTTTTTTTGGCAGAGCAACCAGGTGTTCTTCAGGTGGTGCCAAGCCAGACATACCGGCTGCATTCAGGACCTGGTGGAATGCATTAAATCGAGGAGAAGGGGTGGCATCTCTATAATAATGGATGAATGTAACTCACTTTGTTTCCAAATTTGAGGATAGAAATTTCAGTAGCATTGGGTGCTGTTGTCAGTTGATGTCTACAGTCTGAACTCCTGTTGTCAGTTGATTTCTATAGTCTGAACTCTGAACCTTGGACAAGGTTTAAATAAGAACTTGTAAGTGGATGTCATAGCCTTTATTATATAAATACTCCTTTGCCGATCCACACTTTGTTTTTGATGCCCTGTTATTGGTTTTGTTGCATTGCGTTGCCACTGATGTCAAAATGTTAGGAATCAGCTCTAATCAGGCTTCAAATAGAATTGTGTGAATCTTTAGATGTGTGGCCCACCTAGATCTTTCTGATTTCATACTGATCATTGCGACAGTGGGGATTAGAAAGTCTTGTCATGTGACATTTCTTCAATCCAGAATCTTCAACATCTGTCAACGGGTGTTGCCACCTTCCCTCACCCAAGGGCTATCTTACCTCCCTCTTCACCTCACCCTAGGGCTCTTTCCCTCGCCCAAGGGCTGGGTCCCAGCACCCCTAAGGTGGGTAGCAAAAAAAAAAAAAAAAAAAAAAAAAAAACATCCTTCAACCGGTGCTTCTTTTGTTGTGATCACCAGGAGAGCACCTGTGCCCACAGAGGAACTTGGAATGTGGTTGCTTGTGGGTTCTTCCTACCTACAGATGCCCCCTCTCTTTTGGGGCTTTGCTCGATGGGGGAAGAAACCAGAGTTATATAGCTGATAATAGTAATGTTATCATTATTATTTGTTATATTGGAGATTTGCCCTAATCTGCTGAGCTAGAATATTTTTCTAAATTCTATTATCAGACTTTGATTGTGAACCGTTCACTATATATTAATTTATGTAATATCAATGTTTTTGGACCAGCAACATAAGATAATTTTAAAGAGTTTTTTTGTATAGCTGATTGAAAAATCCTCTTTATGCGTAGTGGGATGCTACAAGTTTTGTAGTTTCTTGTGTATATTTATGTTAGCCAAAACTCTTTTAGAAAGAAATCCTAGAATTGGCTGAGTCTTACACTTTCCCGTGGTATGAATTTAAGTCTAACATGGTCCAACCTCAAGGTGCAGCTCAGTTGGCCTAGGATCATGGTTTGTACTCGAAAGTTGTAGGTTTGAAAGTGCAGAACCACATTGGAGCTATAGGGGAGTTTATCCAGCTTTTTTGGATTAGTCCAGTCCAAAAGATTGAGAACCCTTTGATAGAAAGAAAAAAAATAAAAAAATCCAACATGGTCCAAGTCACCTTGTGGTGCGGGGTTTATAGTCATTTATATCCGTAATAGCTTGTGGAATGAGAATTGCAGGCGATTGACAATGACCTTGTTTTCGACCAATTTAGTAGTTTCTATAGCATCATGAATGGATTGCCACGGCATGCTGGGTCCTAACTGTACTGTAAATATATTCTAAATATTCTGTTGAGGCATGCACCCCACTCTAGTTGTGTGTGACATGCTGTAGATTTTCTCATGCAGAAACTGCATCTCCTCCCTTGATGCAGGAGTGGGCTCCATGCATTAAAACACGGCTTAGTTGAATTCTTTCGAACTTAAATCCTCTTTTGGTTGATCATTGTGTAAAATTCGAATACACAACACCAACCCACTAACACTGTATCAGGTAATGCCTCAACTCTTTTGAAGTGGAGACCTTCGGTTCATTGCCGAACTTCTTAACCACTTCAACAATTTAAGTGTGGTTCAATTTTGACAAAAAAAAGAAAAAAAAAAAAATTGCAAAGGGCTGGGACCCAATAGAGTCCACACAAGTGGGAAGAAAAAGTTAATGACTGGAAACATGCCAAAAGACTCAGAAACTCATCAATTCTCTTTAAATACAAGACTTTGGAGAATTATTTGGCATAAATTCCCTAATTTAATTTATCATCCTAAAATAAATCAAAGCTAGATTCTATTTCCAAGTCCCATAATAATAATAATAGAAGAGCCTACCGCCTGTTCAATTCCTTGCCATGTATCAAAAACCCATTCCTCATGAATTGGTATGGACTTATTCATGAAGGAAAGACATTCATCATTGAACTGCTGACCTTTATAATGCATAACTAACTTTTACCAACCCCTATGTAACTCTGTCCAAAAAAGAATGACAATCAACCATCACTGTTCAAATGAAAAAGATCCATGCAGCCATGGTAGATCTAATTAGATGATCTCTTGAATTTTATGAATTTGTACCTGAGTGGGGACATCAATGAATTATTGTCATCTTGTCAGTTTTATCTTTTGGTCCAAGCTTTATCCAAAAAGATGCTCAGTACGGAATAGGTGGATTGGGCTGGGTATGATCCAAGACAATTTCGTCCAAAAAGATACTCAGTATGGAATAGGTGGATTGGGTTGAGTATTTGGGTTAACCCAAAGTCTGCCCCATATCATAAATGGGTAAGCCCAAGCCTGAATCAAGATGAGATGAAACCCAAATTATCAAGCTCGAACCAGAGTTACCAATATTGGTATAACATCCCTGCAGTCCATGATTTGGGTCATAGTGATTCAAATTGTGGGTTGGTTTATAGGTTTGAAATCCAATTTATGATTCACTTGCCCATGGGTCAGAGTTCTTGCCTCTTATATATTACTCTTTGAAAGACAAACATGAGATTTCTAACAGGATGGGAATCAACAGTCCCTTAAAACTATCACATGTACATGATTCATACAGTAGAGTTCATTACGTGTTTTTTCATATAGTTGAATACATAGGACCTGTGAGAGTTCTATTTCTAAAAATGATTAAATTAAATTTATACAAATAAATATGAATTCTCAAAAACGACAATCAAATCATCTCATCTCTAATGAAAAATGAATTAAGGGAGGTGGAAAATGAATACGAAGCCACCACTTTAGTAATTTAAATTCTTAGAAAGCCAGTGTTACATCTACATTACATCACTACCTCTTTCACCCCCACCTCCTTAAATAATCTTTTGCCCATAAATTCCTATATATTCTCTGCAAAAGCTGTGGTCCTAAATAATCGTAAGATGCATAACAGTCAAAACCCGAACCCGCCCTATTCTCTGATTGGTGTTACAACCTATTAAGTTATCCCTGTCCTGCCTCAATTGGAGAGAGCAAACTCACCTCTGATAGGTGCTATTGAGTTGGATAGGAACATTCATTTAATCCGATTTATTGGAATCAGAATTCTCTTAGAGAACTATCCTAAAGTGGATCAATCACGGCCGACTACATCACCGAGGACAGTTGGGAGTGAAGCATCACCAGATCAGACTCTTAACCCAACCAATTGCAGTCCCTGCTGTAATCCCTTCTCCATTAATGGTGAGATGGTACTGTAGGAGCCCATCTGTTTTTTATTTAAGACAAAGTAAGTCACTTGACTGACTCATTTTCCCATTTCCCTTTCCCTGCCAAGACCCCACCTCTTTTCATTGCTTGACTGACTCTAATTTGATTCCCCTCTCCCATTTTCTGCCAGTTCCCCGTCTACCCCACGGTACCTCATTAATTAAAAACTGAAAAAAGTCACCGAGACTGACTCATTCTCCACTCCTGCAATTCCCAATTCCCCTTCTCTCTCAAATCACAATATCAAGAGATCAACATCCAGGCCTATTTGACCCCCTCAAACAAAGATTGCAAGCCTTCAAAACACTAAAAAACAATCATCCAAACAAACACATGCCCAAAACCAAATCTCCAAAAACCAATCCCATTTCATTCCCCACTCAGTAAAAGAAAGAAAGAACCCAACAACATACCCAAAAAAACCAACATCATCAATCAAAGAAAGAGAAAGAAAGGAAAGTAAGAAGAAGAAGAAGAAGAAACACCCACCCATGAATAATTCCACATCATCTTCCGTCTCCAAGCCTACCAAGCCCACCTCAGTCCTCCCCCACCCAACCCCAAGCCTGAGACAGCTCTATTTGATTGGGAAAAAACTGGGTCAAGGGCAGTTTGGGACGACATACCTCTGCGTGGAGAAGTCCACAGGTCTCGAATACGCCTGCAAGAGCATACCCAAAAGGAAGCTGTTCTGCAAAGAGGACTATGAGGATGTTTGGAGGGAGATCCAGATAATGCACCATCTGTCAGAGCATCCAAACGTGGTTCGTATCAAAGGGGCTTATGAGGATGCTGTTTTTGTGCACATTGTGATGGAGCTCTGCGCGGGAGGTGAGCTTTTCGATCGGATTGTGCAGAAGGGTCACTACACGGAGCGAAAGGCAGCGTGCCTCATCAAGACGATTGTGGGTGTTGTTGAGGGGTGTCACTCACTTGGGGTCATGCACAGGGATCTCAAGCCTGAGAATTTCTTGTTTTCTAACGCAGACGAGGAGGACACCACGCTCAAAGCCACCGACTTTGGGCTCTCTATCTTCTATAAGCCAGGTGGGTGTTTTCTGTTTTGATGATTCTGCATGTCTTATTTCAATCTTCTTTTAATTCCTTTATCTCTCTTGGATTTTTAGATTGTGGGTGTCTTCTATGTATCTCTTGATTTTTGTTTTTTGTGCTTTTTACGGTGATATTGATTTTGAATATGAGTTTGACTTTGTTGAATCTGATACTTTGGCTTATTTATGATGATTCTTATATATATATAGTGATTTATGTGGGTGTTTGTTTTGATAATATTTGTTTTGATAATATATTTTTTTAACATGCCTTGGATTTGTTAATCTGGGAAATGGTTGTCTGTTGTTTGAAAGATTGAAGTGTTTGTGTTTAAATTTTTTTTATTTATAGTGGGATTATGATGTCATTGTTCTTTTTGGGGTCATTTGCTTCTCCATGTTGAACTCCTTGGAATTCATAGTGAGGAGGTTTTATGTGAGGAATGATGGGTGTAAGGTGGATATGAATATAGGCCACCACTACCCTAGGGTTTAACTTAGCAGGGAGATGGGTGGGTAAGCATTTCCTGTCAAAGTAGAGGACATTTGATGGCACTTTGTGGAAATTTACCTTTAATCCCTTGCTCTTAGTCCTTCACTCCTTTAATAGAAGGGCATTGTGTAGAAATCCTAGAAATTCAATATGGATTCAACAAATGTTCCCTTTGTTTGTGTGTGCCTTTTCTTTTTAGTAGAAAATACTAGTTTTGAGGATTTTATTTTCTCTTCGAGGAATTATTTGATCCTTTTGAAGTTCAAAATTGGAAAATTGGAAAACCCACTTCTTTTGGAGGTCCAGATAGTGAAGCTTTTTAAAATTACAATCTAACAAAAATGTGAAGATGATGACATGTGATCAGTGGAGGGTTTCATTTGTTTGGTTCTTGTATTAGATCATGCTTTGTGCATATAACAAAATTGTAGGCCCGTAGAAGAGAACAACTGGATAGAAAAGGGGTTCATGGAGCTGGCTTCTTATGCAACTTCAGAAATCCAAATGAACTACTTGTATGCATTAAACTTATATCAGTCAGAGAACATTTTTGGTTTTGATCCTTTCCTATGTTTCTTTATATGCATTAAACTTTTATCAGTCAGAGAACATTTTTGGTTGGGATCCTTTCCTTTCTTTTTTTAATATGCATGAAACTTATATCTGTCAGAGAACAGTTTGGGTTTCGATCCTTTTCTATCTTTTTTTTCCCTGAAATAAATGGCAGCATGACTCAGTAAAATACCGTGCTTTCTTGTTATACATAAAATTTGAAAGGATCCACTAAAAATGAAATTAAACTCTTCCAGATGATTGATGTCTGAACATACATCACATACAATTCAAGAATGTTGCCATGTGGGTTCTACACAGTGTCTTGTACGAGCTTGGGCTAATGGTGAATTGCTACTATGATGGCTGAAAGCAGTGACTATGAAATTGAAGTCATAATTTGTAATGCAATTTCTATTTAATAAACTACAAATGCACTTTAAATAAAGCTTATAATCAGTTAGTATTGTCATCAGTAAGATGGGACAATAGACAATGTTCCATGCACTTCCTGATTGAATCTATAATTTGCATGGGCCAATGATTCTTTCCAGGTTGCCCATCTTTCTATGATGCAGACCATCCAACTTTCAGTGGAGAAGATTTTCAGTCCATTCCTGATCCCCCTAGATGAATGCCATGAATCACTGAAACATGAATGATAACACAAACATGTTTTAGCTTCCTTTGGGCCATGTATTAGATAATATCTTATCCTTTTCTCCTCGTATTCATTAGCTCATGAGTCATTGACTTGTCTTTGGTGGATATAGCATGATTTCCAACATCTTCAAATAACCTGATTCTTAACAGCAAAAGAGTTCGTAGACGTTTTTAGGTAGGGGACATATACGTCATTGTACTAGCAAATTGTGCCCTTCCAAAGCATGGGAAGGAAACCGATGAATGTTGTCGCATCAAATTTGCAATATATATATATATATATATGTATGTATGTATGTATGTATGTATGCATGCATGTATGCAGAGAGAGATTTTCCTTGACACGAGTCATCATTTAAATGATCTGAGTGAATTGTCTATTTCTAATATGATAAATTGTGCACCCCATGAAATAAATTGCTTTCTACGAACACCACTTTTTATAGTTATAATTCATCCCAAATATAAAAAACAAACTATTTTTCAAAGTGTGTTAACTAACATGCTCAAAGTTAGCATTTTCATTAAAATAGAATTGTGAATTAATAAGATTAATTAAAACTTTATACAATGCTATGGAACAATCTTTTAATTTTGCACTGCTTGTTATTTTATTGATGAATCATTTAACTATAGAACATCTAAGCATGGGCGACCATGCTCAGCTGTTTTGATCTCACTCATTCTAAGAAAATGGCAAATCTGATTTTGTTGTGCTCAGCTTCCTATATAAATCTCAGGAGTTGTTAAATCCAAAAGAAGAATATATTATTCTCCTCTTAGAAATAAACAAGAAGGAGAGTGAGGATTTATTTGGGAGATGGTTTTGAAAAGGATTAAGGTTTTGAAAAGATGATTAGTGATTTGATGTTCAAGACATTATATAGGTTTTGGAGGCTAAGAACAATAAAAGAAATATGGAGGATGTAGGCTCTCCATGTTCAAAAGAACCTTTGCATGACCTCATTTGAAAAGAATATTTTTAGAGGATTTTACGGGAAAAATCCCCATAGGGCCCTATAGCACTGATGAGGACCTAGTAGTGCAGTAAAGACACGGATAAAGTCCTCAAGGTGCGATTTTGTCTTTTTTTTTTTTTGTCATTTTGTGGGATGGTCGATATCAAGTGTCACAAAAGAATCCATACCAGTAACTGTTCATCTTCTTCTTCCTGTCCTTCTCTTTCTCCTTCCTCTTTCTTCTTCTCTTTTGCAAAAGAAAAAAAAAAAAAAAAAAAAAACACCACTCATTCTCCAACCCTAACCCATTTCTCAGATTCAACCCCTTTCGCAGTCATGGTTCTCAAGCTCCAACCTTAACCCTAGATCTCAATTTCTTGTTCAAGAATCTGATCGCATCTGATTGGGTGGCGCACCTCAATACACCTCTCCCTCAAAACCCGTTCACCCATAAGAGAAATACAAGCAATCCCATCATTCATGTCCCTCTCTTGGATTTTCCACGCATTGGGGACCTTAAACCCTACCTCCATGAAAACCGAAGACATGAAACTCTCAAGCAACTCATTTTCTGATTCTCTGCAAAAGTAGGTGCAGGCTGAAACAGCCATGGAAGAGTTTGAGAATCCCTCGTATTCTTGTGGGGTCTTTGTTTCATCAAATAATGCTTGAGGATTCTCCTTTTGCCTCTCTTGGATTTTCCACGCATTTGGGATCTCAAACCCCACCTCCATGAAAACATCAAATGACTGGAATCAGAACTACCCCTTGTTGAACATGACAGAATGGTCAATATCGACCATTACAACTTAGCCATGATGGTCGATATTGACCAATTGGTTAGGTAGATTCTCTTCACCTTGTAACTGTCTTATTTACTGAATACGACAGAATGATCGATATCGACCAGCACAGCTGAGCCCTAATGGTCGAATCAGCCAATCTGTCAGTTAGATTTTCTCCAACATATAACTGTCTTATTTGCTGAACATAACAGAATGGTCGATATTGACCATATCGCTAACGACAATAAAAAAGACAAAATCGCACCATGAGGACCTTATTTGTCTCTACTGTGCTATTGGGTCCTCATCAGTACTATAGGGCCCTATAAGGATTTTTCCCTTAAAATCCTCATTTTTTTAACAGACTGTTGACGCAGCCTGGATCTGCAAGCGGTGATGGAACGAGTGATGGAATGGGTGTAGACAAACCCTACAAGAGAGTTCGCTGAATCCTGGACGGATTCTAATGAGGACCAATTCCGCAGATGGGAATTGGCCGAATTCCTCTCGGAACTCAATAACAATCTTCCATTGAAGATAAAGAGAAAACAAAACAAACCAAACCAATCTTTATTATTGAATAATCTTGAACTACTCAGGATTACATATTTATAGGAAGGGTTGGACATCCCCTTTCCTAATAGGACTCTATTTTCCCTAAACAATAAAGAAAACTAAACTTGGTTACAATCCAAATAAAATAAAACTCCTAATTTTAATGACTTCTAAATAAATAACAACTCTCTAAATAAGACTCTTAACTAATTAAAACTCTAACTAAATGGATGTCCTATTGGGCTTGTGGACTAGGCCCAATTAGCTGGTAGACCATGGGTCTGGCCTGCATCAACTGTTGACAGTAGGAATGGTAAGCTTAAATGGGTGACTTGCCCCAACCCACTCCTGCTAAGGGGTGGGTTTGATGGGGTTTTTTTTTTTTCAAGGTTCGGGGTGGTTTATGAACCAAGTCAGGTTTCAGGTGGGTGTGTGTTTTGGTTGCCCTAGTCTGCCTGGTTTATATTTCTAATATTTTGTAATACAAAGGCTTATTTGGGATAGTGTATAGAGCTTATCTCAAAAACTAAAGAAAGAATCATGAGTTTTAAGATTTGTAATACCAAGTCTTATGTGGGATAGTGTGTAGAGTATATCTCAAAAAATTAAAGATAGGATCATGAGTTTCAAATCCTCTTAAATACATATAAATGGACATGAATTAATCTTACATTATAGTATTTTAAAACAAAAAATATATATAGTATTAAGCCTGACCAGATTTGTACTTGTCATGGGGCTGGTTTGTGATTGTAATTTATAAAGCTGCCATGATTTGGGTTGGGTATGGGGCTGGGCAAGTGTGATTTGTGGCAGTTTCAAGTTTAAGACCTAGTTGGGTATGAGTTGGTGTGGGTTCAGATTTACCCTGTGCGAGTGAGCAACACCAAACCCGATCCATTGTCATCCCTGCTTGCAAATCAAAATTGACAGAAATTGGTCAAAATTGAATGCAAAATGCTTTGCTTTATTATAATAATTGGAAAAAAATGGAGAAAATAAATAAATTTTAAGTAATTAAAAATTAAAATAAGAATTAATATAAACTGTTATAAAAATCATTAAGAAATTCTAAATATCAACATTTTCTCTAGTATGTAGGGCTGTGTTCTAAATGCTTTAGATTTTGCAAGTGGCCCCAATGATAGATTTATAGTAGACACATGGGATGGGGTAGTGAATCTGAAAGCTTTAGATTCTAAAAGTGGCCCAATAATGAGTATATAAAATTGAAATGTTGGACAGTTTTATATTTTAAAAAGTTCATAAAATAGTATTTTATGGCCAAGTTCATATTAGATAAGAAGTCCATAAAACTTATTATGGTTAGACAAAATCATATTTATGCATGATAGCAATCATGAACTCGTTGTGGTTAGACACAATCACATGTATGCGTGATTTATGAATGATGCACACACTATATAAAATACATCTTTCCTTCTCCTTCATCCATAAATACAACTTCAAAGATTTTTGAAGCAGTCAGATAACAAATAAATTCAAAAAATCACTAGGAAATTATTGAGATATTGGACGAAAATTTATAAGGTGCAGTAGATACAGTACATCTTAAGAAAATTAGAGGGGTTGCAAGTTCAAATCCACTTAGATACATCTAAATGTATATTTTTATTATAATGTTTAAAAAAAATAAAAAATCTAGTATTAAAATTGACGTAATATGTATCACGTCAAGGACACAGGTTTGGTATCTCAATTATAAGCATGTCACCATTTAAGTCTAGTACAAGGCATGGAAGGTGTGAGGTGAGTTTGGGTTTAGTTCGACCCATACCAAACCCGACGGTTTCCATCCTTTGTTGAAAGTCAACATTGACTGGCATCGGTCAGGATTGAATGCAAAATGCTCTGCTTTAATGTCTAGTAATTGCTTTTCACAGAAACTATGAAGTTTCTGATTTTCTTAATGTGGGGCATGTAATTTATCCAATCAGTCAATATAATGGGGCCCACCATGGTTGGCCTATGCTTAGAAAACCTTCAATTGTGTTCATCCAATCTTCCATAGTCTTACTCTATTTTTTGTTCTTGACTGTCCATTTCTGTCTGCTCAATGAGCATGGAATTGTTTATTTTCTACTTCATTTATTATTGGTAATGTTTTAGTCTCTTGACACGATTGAATCATTTGTTTCTTGTAGGGCAAGCTTTTTCTGAAGTTGTTGGCAGTCCCTACTATGTTGCACCTGAGGTCCTGCTCAAGCATTATGGTCCTGAAGCAGATGTATGGAGTGCTGGAGTTATCTTGTACATCTTACTAAGTGGCGTTCCACCATTTTGGGCTGGTACACTAATTACATCCTATTATCCTGATCATTCTTGTATAGCAATATCAAACTTTTTACTTTAGTCTTTTCAACCCATTCTACATCTTGCTAGCTCTAATTTGCATTTCATGTTACCTCCAGAAACTGAAGCAGGGATATTTAGAGAGATTTTAAAGGGTCGATTAGATTTAGATTCTGATCCGTGGCCATGCATTTCTGAAAGTGCGAAAGATCTGATAAAGAAAATGTTGGAAAGAGACCCTAAGAAAAGATTGTCTGCTCATGAAGTTCTATGTGAGAAATCTTCTTTGGTTTAAAATCAATATAATTGTTCTAAAGGAGCAAGGGCAATGATAATTGCTCTAGCACAATAAATCGAGGCTTATGCATGCCTAATCAACAATGATGTGGATGTGTTTTGGCAGGTCACACATGGATTCTTGATGACAAAGTTGCTCCTGATAAACCTTTAGATTCTGCAGTTTTATCACGCCTGAAGCATTTCTCCGCAATGAACAAAATAAAAAAAATGGCATTACGGGTAATAAGTTGCCTCATATTTCTAAAGAAGTTATTGGTCTTGTTGTCATGGTTGATGTCTGCCTTTTGAGGTTTGTTTCTATTGTACTGCATTTATATTTGATAAATACATGGGGGAATCCCTTTGAGTTACTGTTTTGAGATGGAGGGCTTTAGATGAAGGGTTTGTTGAATACTATGTGGCCAATAAAATCCTTATATGAGGCACACCCCTCAAATGCCTCAACTGTGTGTCATATGTAGACATGACACTTGAAAGAAGAGGATGCAAAACACCCTATTGAGTTTTCTGGCTTAGTGTAGTGTATGAACATCATTTGAAAGGTACTTTCAGCTTAGAAAAAAATAATTTCCATGCATGGTGATACGGGAGATTTGGAAGGAAATGAAGACAGATCTTTTAATGATATGTTGCGGGCCCTTGGGAAAAAAATCATTGAAGTGATCAAGATAGCACTGCATGTTGGTTCAAACTGAAAGTTGAATCCAAAGATTACTTTATGTTCTTATGGGTTTTTAAGGACTACTGTATTAGTCTCATATAGAGAAATGTTGCCTCTTTTCTGAACGCTGGGGTGATATTATGATGGATTTGGTTTTTTTCCCCTTATTAGTTTATGTTCCATTTTTGTGCCTTTGAACTTGGGGTATGCATCTTATAATGTTTAGGCTGCGTTTTTGTATCCGTACATATTCGTAAAAAAAAAAAAATATATAAAGGTGTATCTTCATTTTTCTCTTTGAAAAATCTCTTGGATTTTTTTGGAGACACATACTTTATTTTGAAACTAGGACCATTGTTAATTGTTAAATACTTGTTTGAAAGTAAAATAATTTACTTTGCAGGTCATAGCAGAAAAAATGTCGGAGGAAGAAATTGGCGGTCTCAAAGAGTTATTCAAAATGATTGACACGGACAACAGTGGGACGATAACATTTGAAGAACTAAAAGATGGCTTGAGAAGAGTGGGCTCTGAACTAATGGAATCTGAGATTAAGGCACTTATGGATGCGGTAAGTTTTTGTTAGCAAGATTTATTATTATTTTCTATGTTGGGACGCTAGTCTAGAGGAGATACTTTCACTTGAAGACCCAGAGATCGATCCCTGTGCATGTATTTGAAACCAAGGTGCTGACACCACTCATTTCTGGTCTTAAAATTGGAGATTGTCTTTTGTTGAAAATATGATCACTGGGTCATTTCATGTTAGTCATTATCTGTCCACTGCTGTTGGGCAAGAAATGAGCTAAAAATTGGCATTCTGCACCAAATAGCCTGCAAAGTGGATTATTTTCCTTTTCATGTTGCATCACCAAAGCTTTATGTCAATTTAAAAAAAATCTCAACATAAGTTGTCACACGAGTGTAAGATCTCACCAAAGCTTTCTTGTCTTAAAATTGGAAATTGTCTTTTATCGAAATATGATCACTGGGTCATTTCATGTTAGTCATTATCTGTCCACTGTTGTTGAGCAAGAAATGAGCAAAAAATCAGCATTCTGCACCAAATAGCCTCCAAAGTGGATTATTTTCCTTTACGTGTTGCATCTTATTTTCCTTCACGTGTTGCATCACCAAAGCTTTATGTGCATTTAAAAAGATCTCAACATAAATTGTCACACTGAGTGTAAGACTATGACTTGCTTGGGCATTCTTGTTTTCTGTTATCTGTTTTTAAGTACCTGCTAATGCTTTCCCATGCATTTGAACAATTATTGTTAAGCTCTTGTTTGAAAAATGTGACTCTAACCAGCATTAGAGTGGGGCCATGGTCCTACCGTGGATGCTCATATCCTAAAATAAGTTAAAATTGGAAAATCCCAACCGCTGAAAAGTTGACCAATTTTATGCTGTGTGAATGGTTCTCTTGACTCTGAGTTTCTCCTTTGAAAATTGCAACAATAATTATATTATTGGGCCAATTGTCTGATGATCTAGCTAATTAATCTGATAGATTCTTTTGATAGATAATGCCCTTGAAAGCTGAAACAACCCACATTAGAGAACCGTTCAATGATGAAATGAGGTATTAAAAATATGAAGAGCTTCCAAGGTTGCCAGAACTTCTACTTTATCAGATCAATGACTCGAATGAAGCGGAAGTTCTCTGGCAATCTTGGAAGCTTTTCATAATTTTCATACCTCATTTCATCATTATGTTATTGTGGAGAGTGATTTGGCTAAAGCTGTTTCTTGGGTGAAAACATTGAGGGGCCCATAGAAAATACAATTTCTCTTCAATGAAATTAGTCATCTAATTTCTGACTTACAGGTTACATTTCAACACATTAGTACTGCAAATGGGATTACAAACTGTTTAGCTAAGCAAGGGGCAGATAGATCTTGTAATTTAAGCGCCTCTATTTTGTAGTGTGTGGCTGGTTCATTTCTCTTGTATCAGTTGCACTATGGATGGCATTTTTGTCTTTTCTAAGATGAGCTGTACTTCTTTCTTTCTTTAATAAAGTCCACTGTTACCGATAAAAAAAAAGAAAGAATTGGTTTTAGTTGTACATGAAGCCCAGATAATAAGTAGGACCCATATCCTCAGTTTTTTCTACTCCATGGTTCACAATGCATTCCCTTAGATTTGAGTATCATGCAAGGTGTGCTATAAGTAGATATTTCAGTTTACTAACAGGTATTGCAATCTTGCTTGGAGGAATTTGACAGGCTGACATCGACAACAGTGGCACCATAGACTATGGTGAATTCCTTGCTGCTACTATGCATTTGAATAAGATGGAGAGAGAGGAGAATTTGATTTCCGCCTTCTCTTTCTTTGACAAAGATGATAGTGGCTTTATAACGATTGATGAACTCCAGCAAGCATGCCGACAGTTTGGTTTGAGTGAGGTTCACCTAGATGAAATGATCAAAGAAATTGATCAAAACAATGTGAGTTTCTATCTCCCTTGTATTTTTCTCTAGTCAGAAATTCAGCTATTAATGTAGAATCACCTGATGTGCCGGACTAAAGTTTGTGCTTTGCTCCACTTTCTTGTCAATCAATTGAGGATTGAGGCATGTTCCCATACTGACCAGGCAAATTGGGGTTGTCATTGGAAATGGAGCAAATAACTGATTGGATGATCTTAACTATACAATTTGTGCTTCTGATCCAATTTTCAAAACATGGTCTATCAATCTGATTTTCGAGTTATATTCATTCAACGTGACATTGATGGTTTGAAACGCCTCTGTGAGTTGCCATGAAGTCGAGTCTGTTTATCAATGTGGCATAAAATTTTTTCTTTCTTTATGTTGATTTTCTGATCACATTATCCCTATTCAGAATCATTTTAAAATAATAAAGGGAACGCAATAAAACGGTGCCATTTGTGAATACTAAAAACTGTAACATGAAGACTCGCCCATTAAAAATGTTTTCTTTCATTAATCCTCCTCTCCTCATTCATCATTGTTGATTAAAAAAAAAACATCAACATTGTTATCGTTTTCAGCATGTTCCTATCATTCAAAAAAGAAAAAGTATTCAGCATGTTCCTGTGCAAGTATCGAAAGAACACTAAGGGCTTGTTGACAACAGCAGAAACAAGGAATTAAGAATGAAGAGAAAGACTTAGGGTTATGTTTGAAAAGGAAATTCTAGTAGGATATTCCTTAGTGCATATCAAGATATGGGATCTCTCTGTTGCTAATATTTGTTAACTACTGGTTATGTTACCCTGGGAGTGCTCAAATCTCCATCAAGAGATAACTGATATCGTTGTCATCATAACCTTATGCCATCTAGGCTCACAAGTCACATCTAGGAGGTTTGGTCTTCCACCATATTCACTATTTAAAGCCATGCCTTATAACTCTCCATATTTGAACATGTCTACTCTGACTACTTCATATGGGGTCTTTATTTGTCTCCCTCTTCTCCTAGTTCTTTTAACTTGCGAGCCTTCAATGTGTTGTATATGGGCTGTTTTTGGACTTCTGCATTCCTAACAACTGATCGCAAATGATATTGTATGATATTAACTTCTGGTGAAGCTACTTTAAGTTTCTTGCCATGTATTCTTCTGATTCTACCCTTTCTTTTTAACTTCTTGCATCCATCTTAGCATGCGTATCTCTGTGACATGTAGTTTTCATTTCTTCATTCCTCATCTCTCAGCTTTGTTCAACAAAGTAATTCTGATTGTGGGCTTATGAAACTGCTAATTAGAGTGGAAATGGATGATTGCATAACACTCCCCTAGGTCCGCCTTCACTTTGCCCACAATCCACATTCACTGATCCTATTCACTCTTCTCTTGTTACTGACACTCTGTTAATTTCTCTGGTTGCTTCTGGATATCAAAATCTATCACTATGGTACTGAGCTTTTAATTTTGACCATTTCATCTTTTGTAATCACAAACCCACTAAATTTGGACTCCATATATTTTATCTTTGATCTACTAGTTTTGGACACACTAGATTCTTAACGCCTTTCTCCAAAGTTCTAGCATTTCATTTACTTGCCTTTTGGTTTGACTAACAAACACCACATCATCTGTAGAGAAATATAGCAAGATAATTCATCTTGGGCATCTGTTGTTGTGATGTCCGTACTCCATAGGCAAGGCGAACAAGTAAGATATCTAAACGAACAATTGGTGCTACCCAAGTCTCATTGGAAAATGGAGACATAATTTCACAGTCCTCACACTTACCATACTTGAATTACACCTTTATATATGTCTTTTCTGATTTCAATGTGGCCATTAGGGGCGTCTTTCTTCTTTGGTGTCTGCCAAATCAATTGCCTTGGCACCCTATTATAATGACTGGAAGTAGATAAAAACTGAGGGTTCTTTCTACTAAAAGGTACCTCTCAGGGATTGTGTTAGAAGCAACTTTTTTACCATCGCGTGGGACCCTCCATGATCAATCCACTCCCCTGACACTTGCTAATCCCCCATGTGAGGCCGACTTTAACTTGACAGTATTCTAAATTACTCACTGTTGGATTGAATTTTGTCAAAAAACGTTACTTAAGAAACCATCATACTTTGAAGCCCCTACATTAGTAGTTGTAGGATCTGCTTGAGATGATTTTGCCTAAATTCATTTCCACAATGAGACCTTCCCTTCACACTATCCTCCCATCGGTCCCACGAGGGGCTTAGATTTTTACCCCTCATGCAAGTAGTGAGAGGTATGTCCCACCCAGCAAAAACATGACCCTACAAACTAAATCTAAATTTTGTTTCCCTATCTACATTTTCATGAGTTTCTTCAATGGAAAACCCAATTTGTGGCAGATTTACATGGCATAAACCCAAACTACATTATTTAAACCAAGGGCCACAGGTGCAAACAACTAGCCAGGGGGTTGACTGTGGACCTGCCTCTTAGACCTTCTTACGTAGGTCTTGGCTCAGGTGGTCCGTGGGCCTGGCTCCAATGGATCCATTGACCAACCTAGTTGGACTTGTGGGATCAGCAATTTACTTGGCCTATATCAATTTTTCTCTCAGACAAGCTCTACTCTCCCAAAGTTTTCTCCTGTAGCTCATGAGTTTTACTGCTCTGTTTTCTATATATACCTGCTGTCTTTTTTAGGTATCACACTTTCTGGGAGGAGTTTGATTTATGTGGGTCTATCATTTTCAGGACGGACAAATTGATTACAGTGAGTTTGCTGCAATGATGAGAAAAGGCAATGCAGGAGGAGTTGGGAGGAGAACCATGAGGAACAGTTTGAACCTTCACTTGGGTGAGGCTCTGAAACTGGGAGACCATTAGCATTCAGCTAGAATTGGAAGCTGCCTTTGTATGATTAGAAACACGGGAAAGGCTGTAAGAATGTGATAGTCAAATCATTCTCTATGCGTTTCATCAATACAGGTTGCAATTTGGCCATTTGTAAAGGTGTCAGGTTGAGTATCCTCAAATTGGCTTCTTTTGATCATCCCCACTGCTCCTGAGTTCAGGAGTCGAATGTTTCTTAGATGGACTCTTTAACCGATACAGTATCAATCCAACATTGAAAAAATACTAGATGTTATTGTGCTAATGAGCCCTGCTCGAGGAAGGGTGCTGTGCTACTGATGAACAATGTTTATTGTGGATGGAAGGTAATTTTGTGAGTATACTATGCATGCACTGATGAAGATTCTTTTCAAATGCTCTTACTGGGTATGCTTTTCTAACAGAACTCAGCAGATAAATGTTGCTCTAATCGACTTTGATTTTTGGTTTCTTTAGCATCTTTTTTCGCATCTTTTAATCAAAGACATGGGCATGGATAATCTTCTTTTTTTTTTTTTTTTTTTTCAGATTTGGATGAATGGTATTTTTATTTTTCTCTTGTATTAATTTCTGGATTTTGTTGAAATGGAGAAGCAACACTCTGTTAACATGACCCATGAGGTGAGATGAGAGGTGAAATATCAGATATATCTCCCAAACCAGATAGTATTCAGAGTATGAGCTTAAGGTTAATCCATGAAGGTCTCTGATGGAACAGCCAGAGACTGGAGAAAAAGGGCAATTTCTAATGAAAATATTCCATGTTTCTTTGGAAGAAACAAAGTAACCTGTTGTCCTACATAGTTCTTAATCATAGCAATGCAAACATTTTTTTTTTTACTTGGTATGAACATTCAAACAAATTAATTATATGTGCTTCTCCCTATCAAGAATTAACATATGGATCAACAATGATATTCATCACCTGATGAGAGATATTGGGACGGATGCTAGTGGCTTGAGGTCAAATTAAGTTTTTAAGGATTATTCTGGAATTTTCTTTGAAAGTTCATGCATAATCTACTGAAATGGATGTTAGTCTAATTAATCAAACCAATACAACAGATATAACCAACTAAATAATAAAGAATTAGCAAATAAATCTATCAATCACACCACAATAAGGTAGACACAATTTTTAACATGAAAACCCTTTCCAGGGAGGGAGAAAAATCATGACCCAGAAATCAAGAACTCACGAACAGTTACAAGATATACTCACGAATCCTTTTTCCAGTCAGTATCTTGACCTAAAGACTGTAGTTGTTCTTGTACAACTTCTCACTCGATCTAGTCGTACTTTGTCAACCAAGATGATCAATCTCGTACAAGAATGTAAAAGCAACAAAACCTTCTAGAGCAGCCATTCAGAACGATCTCTCAATGGCTTTAGAGAATAATTCTCTCTCAAAGATATCTCTTACTCAGATTAATGAGAGAGGTGGTCTGTACCTTTGGGTTGAGAGAAACACTCAATATATAGCCCAAAATCCATGCATAAGACTCTTAATGAAAATCCACTAAGAATTACAAGCAATCTCAAACTCTTTCACAGAGTCCAGATTGGACTGGGTGCAGTCCGCCTCGCTCGCTATAGTGAACCCATCGAACTGGGGTTGGCTAACTGCATTCAGCTTAAGCTAAGAGACACCTGCATAGTGGTAGTTATTAGGGGTTTTCCCATGATACTGTGGGTGGTCATCATACAAGACTCTAGTTAGCAATCACGAACAAAAAAAGATGCTAATATGTGCAAAATTCCTATGGTAGGAGTGCTCCTTAATAAAATTTCAAAATGAATATACGCTAAACTGTGTAAAAAAAAAAAAAAAAAAGAAGGGGAAACAAGGTCACAGTCAGTCTACCAAAACCTTATATTTTCAAGGGAAAACAGTGATAATGCTGAACCCACTAAAATATCCCCATCATACCCCTTTTCAAATTCCACCTTGCAATAACCTAGCCAACACCCCTGCAACAAATCATTACTAGTTCTCTCAAACCTCATATTTCAAATATAAACAACATAAGCTGCTACAAAAATTGAAATGCACGTACTAAAAACCTTCGACATTGAAATTCTACTAGAACTTCAAATCAAAAACCACATATCTCCATTTAATATATATATATATATATATATATATACTTACCTTATTCTAAGCTGGAATAGTGCTGGTCTCACAAATTAAAGTTGATTAAATCTATTGTTTACATTATAGAACTGAAAAATCTAGTTCTGATTGGATTTATATTAATTTTGAAGACGATCATCGTGTAAAAAACAACAATAATCGAATTTGATTTGTGGAACCAACGGTGTTTCAACTTAAGATATGGTAAGCTTCAGCTTAGGAGAGCTGACCCCTATATATATATATATATATATATATATATATATATATGCTCGTTTGAGAGATATTCTTACCTTGTTATGAGAGGATCTCCCTATATTATATATATATAAATATATATATATATATATATATATATATATGGGAGCCTTACTTATGAGAGATAGGATGGGGGCCTATATATCCATATCCCCTTTACTTTCATACTACCGTGACAGTAACTCTTACAAAAGCATCTCCTATGTTATGATTTTCGGCAGTTCTCAAAAAAAAAAAAAAAAAAAAAAAAAAAAAAAAATGCCTGGGAGAATGATGGTTCTAATTTAGATTTTCGGCAGTTCTCTTCTCCTGAGGTGAAAAATAATTTAGCACTTAAAATGTTTTGTCCCACAGAAAAATGTTATTCAAAACAGGAGAAATAAAGTGTCTTCATTTTTTTTTCTCTGCAGAAAATGAAATCTCCATTGAAACAAAATGCCAAAGAGAACTGTAACCCATTCACATAAACATGCCTTTTACTTTTGACACAGACCTTGCGATACCCTACCTCCAATTACTGGTAACCATCCAGGTGATCCCCAATAGGTGGGTTTTTTTTGCTGTCACATGTATCATGAATGCATGCATATGCAGCAATCCCAGCTGCTCAAAACCACTGATTTTAGAAAGCAAGACTAAAAACAAAAAGGACCCATCAAACCAGAAGGAGAGAAGAACAACAGAGAATTCCACATTCTACTCAAATCTCTGATCAAACCCACATCACTTAACTTTAAAATACAGAAAGAAAAAAAAAAAAAAAAAAAAAAAAAGAACAAGAAAGGGCCCTTCAAAGCACAAGAAGAAGAAGAAGAGAGAATTGTTCAAAGACATCTTACAGACAGAGGCCTCCGCATGAGCAAGCTGAAGAGGTCTCTGAGCTCCAAAGTCAATCCCATCACCAACATTATAAAGGCAAGAGAGAAAGTATAAGAAGTAGGCCCTCTACTGACAAACCATGAAAAAGCTGAAGGCTTTGCACACGCAAGGACGCTTCCAGCATTTATATAGACTGGGTAGAGGCTTGCTATAGTGCTTATAAGGTTTTCCCATCTGGGTGTTTTTGGAGGGGGCTGTTCATGAGCTCTCTACAAAAGATTTGATGGAGAGGACCTTTGACTGTGGAGAGGAGATGGGTCTGGTGGGTATGGAGTTTGAGAGCTTGAGGTGGGTTTTGGGGCATGAGATGAGAGGATTGAAGAGGAGAGAGAGGGACATGTTTGGGTGCCTGTAATAGGAGGGTAGACTGGCACAGAGAGAGAGAACTGGTTTGGTTTGACTTTTGAGTTCGACCCGACCCGTGGAAATTTGCCTCGCAATTTGAAAATGTGAAATTTTCAACATATGGTTCACGTTTTGTTCAATTTTCAAATCAAACCTGAATTTAAAAAACTCATTTTGTCAAAAATAAGGTTAAGTTTTTTCTGTCATTCTTTTGGTAAAATGGATTAAGTTTTTCGTTAGTATTTCAATTCAAGACATCCGGCGGGAACATGAGTTTTTTGATAACTTTTCTTTCTGTTTTTCTAAAATATCCCAAAATACCCTATCGCGTTTCCTTCTTCTTCTCTTTTTTTCTTTGTTTTGCTTCATTTCTTTTATGTTGAGAAACTTCTCTCTATTACATGTAAAAAGTGGGGTTTTTATAATTTTAGTTACTGAAAGTGAGATTGGTCACCACATGTCAAAATCTCTTCTTCCATCATAAAAAAAAATCATAAATAGCTTTTTTTTTTTTTTAAGATTCTTTTTCTTAAAAATTAGTCACAGTTATAGTGAATATGTGATTCATATGGCTGCCAAATTCACAAATCCAAACAAGAAATTGAAAAATAGATTAGTTGGGTGGGTTGGGTCAAGGTTGATCTGTATGGATTCTCGGTTGTGATATTGGGCCTACCCTGGAGACCTCTTATCAACTGACCCCATATGATCAACCTTTTTGCAACCTACACTGGTATTCAAGAGTGAAGAGCCCCCTTCTATGACTAAAACTAATCAGAATGTCAAGTCAGATGCCAATAGATGATCTTCACCTATGGAAGGTTAACCATGCCTCTCAATATGCCATTTCTCCTCTTGCTTTCATTGGTGTTATGCATGGGTTTCTAGATTTACATTTGCTATGTCAATGCATTATAAGTAGTAGTATATATGTTCTCTTTAGGCAATTGTGTTGATTTGCATCGACTTCATGTAATTTGCATTCTTGTTTTATTTGTAGTTACTTTCTAAGTTACTTGAGAATGTTTTAGCATTAGAAAAGCTTTGAGAGTACCGTTCAAAAAAGAAAAGAAAAGCTTTGAGAGTGGGTGGCGTGCAGAGATAGGGAGAGGGGTAGTTTGGAAACTTCCTATAGGGGTATGGGGAGTGGGGGAAGGGAATTTCTACTGGCACACGGATTTTTACTTTTGCCACATAAATTCTCTCTATACATATTCCTATAATTTAAAAATTACATTAGTTCTTTTCACACACACCAAAATTTCCTAAACTATCTATCCCTCCATTTCCCCCTTTCTTTCCACACACAAATCACCTGAACTCTCCACATCACCGACGACTCGGTTTCTCCGGTATTCCTCCGGCGTTCCCAGTCCTCTCCACCATCTCCTCTTCCAAAGGTAAATGGATCCTTCCAACATTACCATAATTTATTCTTCTTCCCTATCTCTTCTTTACCATTTTTTTTCCATCTTAGATTACTTCTTTTTTTTTTTTCCATGAAAACTTGTTATGGGGATAGATTCTCATTCAATGTAAGTTTTTACAAACAATGTTAGTGTATTTTCAAGCATTTGGGTTGCATTTTATCCATCATCGCAAGAGTTTTTAACCCATAAATCGCGACTTTGTTAGGTCTTTGAGTGACCGAACATATTGTAGGTGTTCGGGCCTGAATATCCGAACAAAAAAATAGTGTTCGGACACTCAGGTCAAATATCACTGTTTGGTCTTAAAAGTCCGAACAGAGGGCATATGTTCGGAACTATAGGTTCGAATAAATGCATTATATTCGGAACTATACATCCGAACATATGCCATCTATTCGCCCCTGAAAGACCGTACATTTTGGGAACCTGCAACTCGTTCTAAGTGAGAAAAATAAAATAAAAAAAAGAGGCATGTGAGTGAAGATGAGTTGCCCAGGAGAAGAAAATGGAGGAATGTGAGTGAAGATCAGTTGCCCAATGAAGATGGAGAAAGTGAAGAGTGAGATGGGTGAGAGAAGAAGAAGATGAGTTTGTGTGTCAAAAGAGAATGGGTTTTGAGTTTTTGTGGGATAATGGATATTTTGGTCATTTCATGAGAGGGTAAGAATGTAATAAAAAAAAAGAGATAAATTCTTTGTGTTTGAAAAATAAAATCTCATGTGCCAATAGCAGCACTCATGGGGGAAAGAAGAAAATTTGGTGCAGGACTTGTAAGGCAGCAGGCTCTCTTCCCTGGACTCTTTTGGGTCTTTGAGGAAATTTGAAACTTTTTGTTTATAATTGTCCCTAAATAATATAGAGAGAGGTGCTGATATTCACTAGTTCGGTTTGGCAATTTACCATTAAAGTAAAGGTAATGTAAATAATTAAATCAAGAGAGAATAAAATCTAAGGGGATTATGATGATATTTTATCTTTAGTGGTTTTTGTAGGGAATCTTTTTAACTTTTTATGTAAAAAGTGGGTGGTTTTTGGTTATTTAGTGAAGAAAAGAGGTTTATTTTTTATTTTATTTTTTTAAAAGATGAGGAAATTTTGAATATGTGTACTTTTGATGTGACCTTTTGTTTGAAAAATTAAAGCTCTACATTATTTTTACTAACCTAGCAAATTTCCAAATAAGCCCATGAAGTAATGGTGATGTGGGGTGGTGCCGATTTGGGTGGAAAAGGTGTCACACTAGTGTTGTTTTCTTCTACTATGGGAGGTGATATACAGCCACCTCCTAGAGTTTTATTCGGTGCACGTGGATAGGAGGGTTTACATGTGCCCCTAGGAATTAATTCTCATATGTCCAAAATCGAGTATCCCTTGGGCGCAGGGCCAAAGACTCATTGTCTGGGTTGGGCGAGAGATACCCTCTGTTATAAAAAAAAAATTACGATATACACTAGTTATTGGACATTTACTGTCATGTGCTGTGGTGCTTGAGAAAAGTTGCGCCAAATTCTCTTATATAAATTGTCTCAAAATGAGCATTATTTGTAGGATTTATGATAAAAAAATAAAAAATAAAAAATTTATTTTGAAAAAAGATGAACAATGCATAGCCATGGAGAGTGTTTAATGGTGATCAAAGGTAAAAATTCAAAATGGTATCAATATAAATCAAACAGAAAGAATAAGCATAAAATGAACAAAAGTATAATCAAATGATTTTTAATATTTCAGACAATCCTTTCAGTAGGTCAATTTGATTTCCAAAAATATATTCTATCAATCGAATTCATACCAAAGTTATGTCCGTCTTCAAGTCTATTTTTTAGTTAAAGACTCTAAACCGGAGTCCCTATTGCTCAAATTTGAGTCCACTGGTTTGGAAAATGAAGGAGCCCAAGTTCCACCATTGAAAGACTATTGGGTTCAAGTTGGGTTGGTGCGTGGGTAAAAAAATCGCCACCCTACTAATATGGGAAAAGAATTCTCTGATTGATGGATGGACCAACCCAAAAGCTTAAGCCTATGGATGGGCTCCCAATACTCTCCCTCACGTGCATCCCAACAGAGTTTATGGAAGGGCCTGTCACGTGGGCTATACAAGAACAATGGGATCGAAACCCGCTCTAATACTATATACCAATCCAAAAGCTTAAGCTGATAGGTGGAAGGCCCTTACAGATATAAGTAGTGATGATGGGATTCTCAAGAGGCCAAAGCATAAATTTTTACACATCTATTACCCCACCAAACTCCTTGCAAATGAAAACTAAGAGAAAAGAGAGCCACAGCACAATTTCACTGAAAGAAAAGAAACAGACCCTCAATTCTATTAGTACCTTCTTAAACCAACTTCAATGGATTACCATAAAGCAAAGTGCTATAATAGAGAAAGTGAATGCATCCCATTCCCATCATCAGCTATAATCTGCAGCTGGAGAAAAGGTGAGAATCATTTGATATTGACGGCGGGTCTTGGATAATCACTCACAGCAACTAGGGGACGCAATTGTTTACTACACACATTCACACTCTACTAGCACAAGTGGATGGATCCCACATATATGCAAAATGGGATGATCTGAACCATCCATTTTCCTGGCCTGCTGCTAAGACGGACTGCGATCAATCACAAGCTGCACCAATGAGACCATCCCTGGTCCACCATCTTTTATTATTAACGAAATTTACAGGAGTAAAAAAAAAAAAAAAAAAAGTAGTAGGAGGAAGAAGGATAAAAAAGAACAAGAGCTGCCAGAGACAATGTCTGTACCAACAAAGGAGCTACGAGAGGAGCTCAGAAGACTTCATGAAGTCACATCAAGGACCATGTATTATGCTTGTAGTGAAACCCGAGCTTCTTGTGTTTTTTTCTTTCTTTTTTCATTGAACCCACGCTATTGGGAGTAACCCTTGAGTGAGGTAAGGAAGCCCTCGGATGAGGGAAGACCTCGGCTGAGGTAAGATAGCCCTTGAGTGAGGGAAGGTGGCATGCCCAAGGATCGATCCTGGACAGTCCTGTGAGAATTGAAGTGTTTTACCATTCGGGTAGGACGTCATTGTCAACCCGAGATTCTTGTTAGCATTATAACAAGAACAACAAAATAGAATTGCTTCTTTACAAAGCTGTCCGGACCTCTTCTACCACAACTGTGACGTATGGAGTGACCTGGTTGGGATCTTTAAAGTCTTTATTCACTTGCATGAATGGTGATGTAATAACAGACATGCTTTTAACACACTGTCGAGAATATTTAGCTTTGTAATAACAGACATGTTTACCAGAAAAAAAAAAAACCACACTGTCGAGAATATTTTCTATAATTTAGCTTCCAAGTTCATTTTTATCATCTGAAGGATTGATGTATCTCCAAATGAAAGCGAAACTGCTACCCATTATATTCATAACCACAGCAGACATGGCAGGGGGCAGCGCGACCAGCGGAGAGGTGAAATGGGAGGTTGCCAAAACCACACCCAAGACCGAGTTTTGCATCCCAACCTGTGGCAATGAGTAGGCATTGGTGTTAAATAGTTGTAGAAGCAAGACGGTGAGTTCTCCCACGGGGTATATCTAGTGATGATAAATATGAGAGATTGTAGTTCATCTAGAGGATCCCACTTCATCCAAGTTGTATTTTTGCTCCAAGCTGATTAAGGGTCTTTTGATATGTTTTGTTTTCAGATGTTCATCTGCAAACTAATCATGAAGAATTCAATGGTTATGATTGTTCGAGCAGGGAGATTTTTGCTGCATTACTCTCTAAACAAGGAACTGGCTTCCTACCAGATGAATGATTAGTCCAAACAGACTACAGGTCATTAGGGCCGCACATTGTATTTCTCCAGAGCACAGCTCCCTTTTTCAGATAACATGGTTATGAGGAGTGATATAATTTAATGCAGGTTGAGTAGACCCATTTGCTTTTGTATAAACTGAATGAGGACTGCATAAAAAACACAATACATGAAAACTGCTTTATGATCTATATTTGGAGAAGGAATACCTCAATTGAGATTGCTCGTCGCTGTGGTTCCTTGAACCCACAAATGGCCGCAGATAAGTACCTGCAGCATGAGAACTTCTTAATACCTTTTGACTTCTTCAAAACTGGTAGTTCATTTCTTCAAGATTTCTGTTTTGGTGTTTGTGAGACTTGAGAAGAAACTGTATAAGTGCGTATCCAATGATAAGTACACACTTACATAATAACACCTTGAAGGCATTCTTAATGAAACAAGGAAATCTAAATCATCCAAATCCTAGCAAAACCTAATCATAACCCTAGCGAATAGGAGATCATATCATAATCCAATTTATTGTATTTATTCAATCCAACTTCTTGTATTTATTCAATCATATCCAACTCTCATATCCTAATCTATGACGTCTGGATAATTCAAAATAGGCAACTATCATGTTGTATAGTATCTGATACTACTTCATTTTCTATGTGTAGAATTATAGTCCCTGTTGTATCCTGGGCATCATAGATCCTAACAGTACTACCCTACATTTGGAAGAAAGAAAAAGAGTATATTGCAATACATTTCTTTTCAGATTATTCTACTAAATGACAAAACCATTAAGAAAAATGAAAAATATGAGGATGGACGAAGAAAATTGATAAGAGCAGCTTTAAGTTGGCAAAAGAATCTCAATAGAATAATAGATACAGGGACACAGGGACGAAAGCTTGGGTGATATTTTTGGTGTCCTTATCTCCTCTTACTAGTGGATTTATATGATGTAGCATAAAATGTGGTTACCAGTTACGAACGAAGGCATTTTGCTCTTCATTGGCACCCCTAGAGACGAAATTCCCCTCCCAATTAGCTGTTCTATACTAAACTTCCAGTTCTGTGCTCAAGCCCGAGAGCTTAATCTCAGGTCTACTGCAACCTTTTTCATTGTTGTGTAAGAAATTCATGGATGGCCTAGCAAGGCCATGTTCTACATGATAAGCCTGTAGCAGTTGGAAGGTGCTCATTGTTGCAACGAGAACAGTAGACAATGTCTTGCACAGTTTTTGACATTAAATGTGGGATCTCCAGCCTCCATAACACTAACTGCTTCCGAAATTCACGTTAATGTTACAATAATGATTTTCATGGCTTAAGACATGCTTATGTGACCTTTGGAGACCTATGCACATACCACACACTGCTAGGCGGGCAATGACAGACAGGCCACCCTGATTCAGCAGAAATAAGCCCCCCATTTGAAGAAACACTTTGCATCTGACTCATACACAAGCATAGGTACAAGTGGCGTAACGGGATTATATTTTTTAATCCAATTTTCTAGGGTGTATGTGGTAGAGGAATTATATGAATTCCTGGAATGAAATTATTCCACGTGGTAATGAATTGGGGCTATGTGCTGCTGTGGATTATTCCATATTATAACTCTACATTTGGTTGACAAAATGGAATTCCTAGAATTTTGCACACTCCAAAAAGTGCCTTTTCACTTGCATATTGCCTCATTTCTGGAATCAGTTTGATGGTGAGATCATAACTTCATGGAATGGCTTCGACAAGAAATTCGCATTTTCTTTCCACATGGGATAATTTCATTCCATTCAATTCTGCTAATTCCTCAACCAAATGGGTTCTTAAGTCAGTGAATCAAATCATTTATAGATTTTGTAATTGGCCTGACTAAGTGATGAGTACACCCTTGGTAGCGGGATCTTCTCTCATAGTCAAAGGTGTTAGTCTTGCCCCCACACTGCAGGCTGGATCTGCTCTCACTTAATAAGCATTTGCTTGACACTCTGAGTACCACCTGCCATCTCTCAGACCTGAATTTGGCCTGGTTCTTGTTTCAAAATTCATGCTCTGCATCCTTGGCAGTAGGCCCTGAATGATTTTGCAACTAAATCCATTCTTGCTCCTGCTTATGCTTTGTACAATTAGGAGTCCAATTTGACAATTTAGATTGTGGAAAGAGAGCAATGGAGAACGCCATAGGAACCTACTTAACTTTAAGAAGAGAGGGATTCAGCAGGGGGCCTCGGTATGGAATCCATAGACCATAACTCAGACCTGAATTTTATTTGGATTCATGGAGCGGACAGCAACCAGATCCAAACAAAATTATGGTCCTAAAATGAAATGCATACTGGTATTTTCAATTAGGGTTCTTCAGGTACTTGATATTTGGAGACCCATTTTCAGCCCTAATATTGAATGTCTACTCATCCACTTCAGAAACTGGACATATTTTCTTATAAACAATTAAGGCTCTGATTATATGTACGTCAGAAATCATCGAATGCCAGCTGAGATCACTTAGCATGTATATAAAAAGACCATACACAGCCCTTGTATTAAGTGTTACAAAGCTCAAGGAACTAGAAATATGGGGGAGAAAATTAAAGATCCAAAGAGTACAAGGAAAGACATGATAGACTGCGAGCTACAAAAAATATGGCAGCAAATAGCTTTCAATAGAAAAAGAAGAATTCACAAGCTCTGACGATAATGTTTCATGCATGCATGCACCAGTAACTAAAAACAGGTGGATGCATGTGATTCACACAGGCAAAAAATAACTAATAAAAAATCATAAAGGAGAATAGAGAGATGATACCATACCCGACAAAGAAACCCGCAAAATGCAATAACAGGACAGAGAGTATTACGATTCCCAGTTCCCCGGATAAGATTCCCTGGAGTCCAAAAAGTGGACCGGAGCCAGAGCCTGCTGATGTGCTGAGGATTGATGATTTGAGAAGAACAACATTTTCCGAGAATATACTGATAAAAGGCAAAAGAAGGCTAAATGTAAAAGTTATCCATGTAGAAAGGCAACATGGGAAATATATAGAGTTTAAGCTAAGAAATGTACAGTTCATTATGCTTTCAGTTAGTAGAGCTAGGCTCCATGGTTCTGTGAGCCAAACCAAAGAAATGATGGGGCCCACCATTCATGGACCATGCACAAAAAGGTACAAAAGGAAAATCCCAACCATTCAAGCTATGGTTTCTGTCTCTGTTGAATGTAAATTGTTTCTGTACTTTCTCAAATCTTAACCATCCATTGCTGGCCATCAGTTGAAAATTACGGGATTCCACTATGAGAGTTTTCTAGCTTGTGCCATTATTGTTTGGCCATGAGCCCTTGAAACATCATATTAACAATTCTGATCATTGATATGTGGTGTCCAGTTGTATAAATTGAAACTCATACATTTGAGAGAGAGAGAGAGAGAGAGAGAGAGAGAGAGAGAGAGAGAGAGAGAGAGAGAGAGTAATCAAAGCTAAACCTGCTGGCAAGCAGTGATGCAGCTAACACAGCAAGAAGAGGAGCAAAAGGTGTCATCATTTTGACAAGGGATGGAAATGTTCTCTGCATAAAAGTACCCAGCAAAATTGGAGCAACAACCACCTGCAACATATAGGTTTAAAATCTTTCTCCAAAAACAGTTTAAGAAGTCAAGATAATTGAATAGTAGGTTGGTAATGACCTGAAGAGTACTGACTGAAAGCTTAACAGCATCCACAGGGACGTAAGCTCCAGCAAGAACTTTAGTCAACAGAGGAGTGAAAACTACTGCACTTAGAGTGGTGCACGCAGTCATAACGATGGATAATGGCACATCCCCTCGAGCAATTAATGTCACCTGTAACAATCACACAGAAACAAATTAATGGATATGGTGTGTGTGTGTGTATATATATATATATATATATATATATATATATATAAAATGAAACTAAACCATACAACAGACAGCCATAGTATATGTGGCAATTACATACATTGTTGGTTGAAATAGTGGATAGTGATTATTTTCACTCACACAGTCCATTAACTCCATTTGAAGGTCACCCAATAAGTCATGCATCCATTCAATGGGCTAATTGAGCCATTCACCATTTATGATGGGGCCAATAATTTGGTCATTGTGGATTTATGAACATGTATGCCATGTGTACAATGGCAGTGTACAAGTGAATGAATTTCATTTTTCTTGGATAAGCCAACTGCTCTGTACATTTACATTTACATATATATGGATTGTCATTCTCCAGTAGGTATCAAGCAATTCCTCATATTTTAAAATAACAATATTTTGAATGTTTGCTCATTGTTTATTTCTTGTTGATATTTAGATTCTCATTTTCCATTTGCCCATGTGCGATTGTGAATCATCCACTTTGAATCGGCTAGAAAGCGAGCACAACAAAGAAAGATATGACTAGGTTCTAAAAAGCTCAAAGGCCTCATGCAAATTTAGTTAGTAAGTCTACAACACGCATGTCAATGAATCCTGGGAGCTTTCATGCAACAAAATCAGGAAAATAAAAGATCAAAAACCAGATAGGTGTCACATTTAATAAAGATTATAAACCAGGATCTACCTAAATTAAAATCCCACAGACAAATGCAAAATGGCCTACATAAAATAGAAAATGCAGAGGGGCATGACACAAGTAAATGAGAGGATAATTTTATTGGGTTTTGTTGAATCTATGGCTGTCGACGAGTTGGGCCAGCTCAACTCTGCTTGGTTGTGCTTGGGCTCAAGCTTGACTTGTGAGCAAATTGAGTTGAGCTAGCTCGATTCTTCTTGGTTGGGCTTGGGCTCAAGATCAACTAATGATCTAATAGAGATGAGCTTGAGTACAACTCAATTGTCTCACAAGTCAATTTTGATTGAGGGCCTGTTCAGCATGACTCACTCAAGCTCGACTAGACTAAGTGCTCAGCTAGAGCTTGTCTCAATGATCCCAAGCCCAAGTGTTTGGCTCCTCAATATATAGATAAATCATATGTATAAGGAGGACAAGTTGATCCCAAGCCCAATGTCAAGCTTAGCTTGTTTATTATTCGAGCTTAATGTCATAGACTGTGCAGATTCCATTGGGTCAAGCGTGTTCTACACTTGATTTTCCCCTTTGTGCAATCAAGTTAGCCTTCCCAATGTAGTCCTAGCCCTTAGACCAAAACTCACTCCAAGGCTTGCGCACTCACACACCAAGAAAGAGGAAACTTGGAGAAATGAGAGAACTGCTATTCCTTTGTCAACCTTGCTTCCAAATTTTGCTTCCACAAACCTGCTCCGTTTCAAATGAAAGGAAAAACCCCTGTTTGTACTTCTACACTTCTACCCTATATAATCAATGGACAAGATTAAACCATGTAATCATCCTATAGATGAGAACTTTCTAGACCTTTCTCTAGACTCTAGAAAATTTCTACACAATTATATCTTAATCCTTAACTTGTCCAACCTATTCTAGAACACACCACACATTTACACAATTTACTATGACACCCTTACATTTCTATATAATCGAAGACAATTCTAAAGCCTTCTAGAATCTTTTAGACCCTTCAAGATCTCTTTCAATCATAGTAGTCAATTCCGTTTTGTTTTAGCTAGAATGGCCGGACATTTTCGTTTTGGTCCTTCGGCCGAAATGGAATGGGGGCAAAAAAATTTCGGTTTAAATTCTGGTCCATTACGGTCTATTCCAGTCCATTTTGGTTTGTAGCACAATTTTTACTAATTTTTTTTCTCAATATCCATATCAAGAAACATGCATAATTTCTATATTTTTTTTCTAGTTTATACATATATGTATATATATATCTCTTTAAATTTTTATTCTTCCGAAAAGGTACTCCGAAAAATTTTGCCAAAATTTTGAAATATTGAAATATTCCATCTTGGAGGCTAGACCGAAATGACTATCGAAACAGAATTGACAACTATGCTTTCAAACCATCAAAACCCATCCATACATCTGCCCACATATATCTCCAAAAATCAAACGATCATGATGCTTATGCGACTCTGGGAAACCTTAGACCTCGTCATCGCATATCTTAACTTGTGAGAGTGTGACATTGAGCTCAAAAGAGTAAGGACAAGCGGAGCTTGAGCTTGGCTCTTCAAGCTTGACTCAAGCTCCCACTTTGGATCAAACAATTTAGCTTGAGCCCGAGCATGGCCAAACTTGGCTCAGTTTGGCTTGTTGACACCCCCAGTCTAATCAAAATGGGTAATGTCTTGATGATGGCAGGATCCATATGAGATAGGCCCTGTTATGGATGAAGGATACTCCTAATCTTCCTCATCAGTTGATCCTATTTAATTAAACTTTGGCTTCTCTTTAAGACCCTTTTCATATAGTTCTCTAGACGTTGAAGTCTAGGCTCAACTTACGCTCTTGTGATTTACCTATTTCTAGGGTAAACCCAACAACAGAAGAAGTGCATCTTCATTTCCTTGGAGTGGCCCATAACCTAGGAAAATTAAGTATTTAGGCAGTCATTCTTGGAGTTCTTAGGGAGGGTTGGATAAGTGAATCTAGGAAAAATAAATTTCTCAGAAAACTTTATGCAGCCAAACTTGCCTTTGTAGCTGGTTTATCACTTGTATAGAATTGTTCAGCAAGGATATAGCTGTCTGGATGCATCAAGATTCAGGACCCCATATCTCCTCTATAAGAATTTAAAAAAAAAGAAAAGCAGAAAATGCTACTTTTCTTGGAAAGGTGTTGTTAAATTTGAAGTTACCAAATCAGGGGGAGTGGGACTGAATTGTGCAAAGCATTGGTGTTTTTCATTCACACGAAACAGGTTTAAGCTCAAAATAGGTCCTTCGATTACCAGGTAGATTGAGAACTGCAATTATAATTTAAGTACCCGATCAAAATCTAAGATGACAAAGCATATGGATAGTCAGGAGAGCAGTCATAAATGCTGTCATTAAAGGAAAGGAATGGCGGATTCTTTAAAAATTGGGAAAGGTGGTACTTCTTGAATAAACATGCCAACTATGACGCCAGATACGGCATGGATACGGATAAGATACGCCATAGACATGGATTTTACACATAAAAAGTGAAGTATCCGATACGATACGACACGATACATTGCCCATTTCGAAGTATCCGTGCATCATAGCATGCCAAGGTAAGAGAAGCAAATTGGGAAGTATTCACTGGAGTCTGAATCAAAAAGACTAACGTGCATCGCGTGGAGGAGAATCTAAAAACGCAACATTTTGTACTTAATGAGACGAGCATTATCATAAGATTTACAGGCTTCCTTTTCTCCTGTTTGAAGGAAGGCAGATAAATTACTGACAGAAGAGAATGATGAAATCCAAGTACAAGAAAGACTGACTTCTCAAACAGTTAGGCCTAAAGTTCCAACTAGTCCAAGATTCATAACAAAAATTGGAGAAGAATAAAGCAAGGCGTGTATGGATTTTCAATTGAAATCATGGTTTAAAAAATCGTCCGAGTCGACTCTGACTCGGCCTTGTCCGAGTCAGGTCTCATGCCAATGGGACTCGACTTGGCTGCATTATTATTATTATTATTATTATTATTATTATTATTATTTTATTTATTTTTGGGGTGGGGGTGGGGGTGGGGGGTAACGTGTAAAAAAAAAAAAAAAAAAAAAAGGCAAAGGAATACCTGGGCTCTCTGCAGTGTTGTGCTGTGCTACTGCCTATTGCTGCTACCTCTCTGCTACAGTGCTGCAGAGTGCAGACTGCTTTTCTTGTTGCTAGGTGCCTGGTGCGCTCTCCTCATCCTTCTTCTTCCTCTCTTTTCTTTTCTTTGCCCCTCCAACCCACCTCTCTCCCTCTCTTTTCCACCCACTCCCTTCTTCTTCATTTATCTTTCCCCCTTTTCTTTTATCACTGGGCTGGGTCCATTTTTCTGTTTGTATCTTCTTCTTTTTTCTATTTTTCTGTGCACATAATGGAACTGAACCTGACTTGGGCGAGTCCCACCTGACTCGCCCGAGTCGGGTCCTGATTCTGCTTTTTTAATCCATGATTGAAATAACATAAACTTGATCACAAAAAGATTAAAAACCACTTGTACAGGGGTCACTTGCAACTACATTGTTGATAATAAACTACTGATCACTTTGTGACTTCTCAAATTCAAATGTTAACTTCCTAAATTCAAATACACAACTGACTTCCTACTTTATAAAACAACTATATTATTATTAACTAATGCAACAAGCCACTATTACAAAATGATCTAAAGAAATTTACTTTGGCCCTGCTCGTTTGCATAGAATAAAAGGAATTCATGGTCAAGGCCTGAAGGCGGGAAGGATACAAGGCAGCCATGTAGATGCAAACCTCATTTTCCTAGGATGGTAGCTGGGTTTTCATTTCCCACCACCCTTGATTCATTTTCAATGAGACGAGGGGCAATTGGATGATCATTTTCAGAAATTCAAATATGTTTCTTCAATTTTAACCACTTTTAGAAATAGAAATCTTACAATTCCTATGTATTCAGTTACATGAAACAAACAGGGTCCTTCATTTCAGGAGAATTTGGCAACGAAGGGGTACTCTGGGAATATATATAGCGGTTAATGACTACAAATTGAGGTCTAATGCAATTGTTTAACCATTGGGGATCTCTCTCTCTCACTCTATATATATATATATGTACAGTTTTGAAATATCCCTTTATTTATTTATACATTTTAATCACACCTAAGTAGAAAACGAATGACAGACATTGCTTCTGATAGATGGATATATTAATTTTGTAAAATTACGTTTGTTCTTCTGTTATTTTTTTGTTTATTTTTTTAATCAAAGTCCTGTTCATTTCAAGATATTGGTAATTCTACAGATCAGATTCATTTCAAGATCGTTAATTCCACAGATCATACTAGCAAAATCATTTAACAGCTCTACCAATGAAAAGAAGGAATATGAGTTAAAAAGGTAATCTCTTACTCTCTTACCACATTGGATGCAGTTCCTCCAGGGCAACAAGCAAGAAGAATCAAACCCACTGAAAGAGATGGTGAAAGTCCAAGGGATTTGCTAACAGTTGCTCCAAATGCTGGCATAATGGTGTACTGAGCAACACACCCAAATAGTATCTGCTCATAACATCAAGAATGGTAAACATGACATCAGAAGTAAAAATTTACATACTCAAGAAAACCAGATAGTATTCAGAGTATGAGCTTCAGTTTTATCCATGAAGGTCTCTGATGGAACAGCCAGAGACTGGAGAAAAAGGTGACTTCTAATGAAAATATTCCATGATTCTTTGGAAAATTCTTAATCATTGCAATGCGGAAAATTTGTTTTTTACTTTAGATTAACATTAAAAATACTAGTTATATGTGATTCTCCCAATCAAGTATTAACAGATGGATCAACAATGATATTCATGGCTCAATGAGAGAATTTGGGATGCTGATGGCTTCAGATTGTGAAAATAAGTTCCTTAAAATTGTCAAAGGAAGTTCCTTAATGTTCTCTTTAAAAGGACTTCTCTTTAAATGGGAGGACAAAGATTCATAACCAATTAAAGCTCTGTCTTCATCACTTCCAGTGGTTTTCAAGCATCTACGAGGAGTCAACAAATGGAGTGGTAGATGTGTTGGCTAAATGAGGGTCAACATGGAAAAACTTTTGTTAGCACGCAGCAATTTTCTGTTGTTATAGCATATAGTATGATGCTCTTATACCTATGCTAGTCCTCTTCCTGCTTTGGCTGCTGTCATGCTCTTAATTATTGTAATATAGTTTACCAATCACCTCTGAGAAGGAAAAAAAAAAAAAAAAAAACACAACCAATTTGGCAAGCTCCAATGCCACACATCATCAACATTACCACTACCACCTTAAGCCTTATCTCATCCAACAGGAGTTGGCTTAATGCATTCAGCTCAAGCTAAGAGACACATGTCTATAGATAGTTATTAGGGATTTTCACATATGATACCATAGATAGTCATACAAAACTTTAGTTAGTAATCACTAAAAATAAAGATGGTAAAATGAGCAAAGTTCATATGGTGAAGGTGCTTGGTAATTAAAATTTAAAAAATAATATGTACTAAAACTGCAAAAAAGGATGTCATGGGCAGTCTACAAAAACCTTACATATCAAGGGAACAGAAAAAAAAAAAAAAAAAATGCTGAACCCACTAATATAAACCCTGCCATACCCCCTAAAAATTCCACCTAGCAATAACCCAGCCATCCACCCCTGCAATACATCACTAATAGTTCATTGAAACCTCATATTTCAGACATAAACAGCATAATATGCTGACACCTCTATATTAAAACTCTACTAGAATTCAATTGTTTTTTTTTTTTTTTTTGAAATGGTACTAGAATTCTAATCAAAACCATAGATCTCAACTTTGAACCCAATTGAACACCTGCATGAGTTTTTCTCCCCCATGATTGATCATGTAAAACTGTAGAAGCAGGGGACTTTAGAAGGCATCTACACTCTACAAACCTCAATAGGTATAAACACAATTCACCACGTACAATGTTTCCAGTTTTCATTTTTTCTACAGAAAATAAAATCCTCAATGAAATACAATGCCACAGAGGACTGTAGCCCATTAACATAAACGTGCCTTTTTACTGCGTCTGGCACAGACCTTTCTTACCCCAATTATTGGCATACATCCAGGTGGGTCCCATAGGTGGGTCCAATTTGCTGTCACTTGTGCCATTTTTTTTTGGTAAAGCTGTCAAATGTATCATGAATGCATATGCAGCAATCCCACCTGCTTAATTTCTATTAGAAGTTCTGATCAAACCCACATAACTTAATTTTAAAAAACAGAAAAAAAAAAAAAAGACACAAATAAAGAGGAGAAAGAAGAAGAAGAAGAAGAAGAGAAGAACTTTTCAAAGATCTCTTACAGACAGAGGTCTCTCCATGAGCAGCCTGAAGAGGTCTCTGAGCTCCAAAGTCAATCCCATCGCCAACATCACAAAAGCAAGAGAGAGAGTATAAGCAGTAGGTCCTCTACTGACAAACCATGAGAAAGCTGAAGGCTTTGCACATGCAAGGACGCTTCCAGCAGTTACATAGACAGGGTAGAGGCTTGCTGCAGTGCTTAGAAGGTTTTCCCATCTGGGTTTTTTTGGAGGAGGCTGTTCATGAGCTCTCTGAAGAGATTTGATGGAGAGAACCTTTGACTGTGGAGAGGAGATGGGTCTGGTGGGTATGGAGCTTGAGAGCTTGAGGTGGGCTTTGTGGAATGAGATGAAAGGATGGAAGAGGAGAGAGAGAGACATGCTTTGGGTGTCTGTGTCTGTGTCTGTGTCTGTGTCTGGAAAGATTGAAAACTGGTTACATGGGAGGGGAAAGAGAAAGGGACATGGTTTGACATTGATTTCGACGTGAATATGTTATGTACTGAGTTACTTGGCCCAGGATTAGTTTGGCCAGGTAACACCCTTAGTTGGTTAACTTATTTTTGAATTAAAATACCACGTGAAAGATTTTGAAAAGGGGAGTAATTGCTAATTAGGAAGTATGGGTAAACTAGGACTCTATCTCCCTTTGTATATATATAAGTAAACCAACGACGCCTCCTACAGCATGATATTCAATTCTTTCCTTTGAGAGAAATTTGAGAGAGAGAGCTTGGTCATTGGAATATAGGGGAAGAAGAGGACGAAGCCAAACAGTGGGAATACGATCATCGAATATCCTTTTCGCATTCGCACATCGCAAAAGTAACGATCACGTACAAGAGGTGAGTGGATCTTCCTAATTATCTAGATGGTTTAAATCAAATGATTTTTAATGGAGAATGATTCAATTGCTCTGTGTTGATAAGTATGCAGTGACCCTCTTGAACTATAGAGTAGAATCTTGTTTTCGGTCAAGGAATTATATTTATGAGAGTCTTTGTGAATGATACAAATTGATAGGAGTGCAGAATCATGAGAATCTATTGTGTAGGAATGGAAATTACATGAAATAGATGCTGGCGTCAATGGCAGGAATTGACGTTAGAAGGTTGTGAGACCAGATGGCCCATTGTATGGATGATCAGGAACTTAGAACCTAAGGAGGATCCATGGTCGACCAAGGAGAACTTGGACCCATGTGCGGTGGATCCTGTTTGGGCCACCATCCACTGGATTTACAAGTTATAGGTGTGAGTTTGAGACAAACAGAGTTGTATGTCGTCAGGGGTTGTGGGACCCATCAGTGGACCTGATTGAAAATTGGGACCCCACATCTTGAACGGGACCCCTGGGCGACCTTGGGGGGCAATGCATCTGAGATTTAGACCAGTGGGACCCACTGTCCAGTAGACCCAAAGAGTCCCAAGCGTGAAGATGAGGGAAGCAGGGTAGATTGTCGACATGGGTTGTGGGTATAGTTATTAATTTCGTTTCGTTTCGGCGGAAATGGCCGAAATTTTTTGTTTCGGTCAAGTGGCCGAAATTTCTTTTCGGTTTGAAGTTCGGTCAATATCGGCCGAAATTCAAGATTTCAGCCGAAATGTGATTTTTCGGCCGAAATGAAATTTTACATAATTAATTTTTTTTTTGTACTTTTTTTACACATGTTTTGTATTTCTTATATTTTCACAAAATATAATTCCAAAAAAATTACTATAATGGATTAAATCTATATTTATTACTTTTTCTATTTTTTTTTACTTATATATGTATATATATTATGTTATATTTTCCCCGAAATGTAATTCCAAAAAGTTTCACTGAAATTCCAAATTGGCCGAAACTTTTCATTTCGTAGGCCAGAGTGAAATGAGGTTCGAAATGATATTAACAATTATGATTGTGGGATCCAACAGTGGACCTGATTAGAGATCAGGACCACCCATCTTCAAGAAGACCCTTGGGCGACCTTAATTAATAGTGATGGACCTATGATGAGTGGCCCTCATCTGGCCCACTATCCAACAACCATAGGACTACACGCGTGAGGACACTTTTATGTGTTAGCTAAGGTTGTTTTGGTACTGTGGACTTCAGCAGGAGACCATCTAATGATGATGAATCATATCCCCTGCTATGGAAATACACCCCTGGGTGATCATAAGGACCAGATTTAACATGTGTGAGGGCAGTAGGGCCCAGTGTTGGTGTACCCTGAATCAGGATGATTAATACTCTCCTTTAAAGGAGTTCTGTGTAAAAGAAAAGGGTCTGATTTCTGAGATTAGATACACTAAGGCCCTGCTGGTTTAGAGATCATGTCGGGACATTTAATTTAATTATGAAATTATTCTGAATTTGTTCATGATCCTATTGTTTTATATAAAATATTTGGAATCCTGAATGCCGTGTTTATTAGTAGTTTGGAGAGGGCTAATGATCCGTTAACTATCAATTATGTCTAAATGAGGGGGCAAAGATGAATCTGGATGTGTTAGGGTTGGGCCCACGTTGTTGTACATATGTGTTCAATTATATTATTTACTGTTCATATCTTGGTTGTTGTTATGATTATGAGATGTTGTGCACTGGATCCCAGACGTGGGTTGTTGGACTTGATTGATGGCCGTTGTATTAGGCTGGTCCTTAGTGGATGTGAATGGCCATTGTGTTGGCTGGTCCTTAGTGGACGTGTCTGATGAAACAAGGTCATGGTGACCGGTATACATGTATACGATAAGTCTTGGAGGCGTGTTAATGTGCATAGGCACGGATATGTATATGGATGTATGATAATTGATTTATTGATTCAGATTTGTTGATTATGTGATGTTATATTGTATGTTGTTTGTATAATTAGAAAAATTCATTCACCGGTAATCCTGATGTTGTGTTGCCTCCTTCAGGTAATTTTATTGAGGGTGGGCCAGAGCATTATGATGTTCAGCACGTAGATTTCGGCATGCGTGGCTGAAGGGATGGAACAAAAAAAATTAAATTAGTTGATAAGGGGACTAACCCTTGTCTGGGGAATTTTATTAAATGTTTTAAGACATCTTGAACTGAGTTAGAATATAAAATTTTGATTATTCAGAGATATTTGATATTGTTTGACATTTATAAATTAATTAGAATGATATTTTGAACTAAATGCCTGATTCCTTGTGAAAGTTATTTGATGAATGTGAGGTGAATAATTGCTAGATGATCATAATCCGGAATCCGGCAGGGCCCCGGAATTTGGGTCGTGACAAACTCTGTGCATGAATAGGATGAAGAATGAATCGCATTGTTAGAGAATGGTAAGATTGATCACATAGTTTATAAGTGTACTTTACTCACTAATTTGATGGTGAACCTAATTTTTTAACTGGAGAGCAAGTTGTTAGAGAAGGGTAAAGTTGGATAACTACAAATAAAAGTTAAGATAAGGTTGGTTTTTTTTTTTTTTTTTTTTTCTAACGGAGGGCTCCGAACCCTTTGGGCTGGACTATTCCCTCCGGGCCTGAGAGAAATCAGGTAAAACCCTGTGACCCCTAGGTGGTAGCACTAGTGGACTCAACCTTCGGTTCCTGAAGAGGGGGGAACCGGGGTCGATACCAAGACTTCTAGCTCCGGAAAAAAGAGGAACCGTGGTCCTGACCACTCGACCAACCCCTTGGGGTTAAGATAAGGTTGGTTAGAGATAAAGTTTTATATACTTTATTATGATGTTGCAGTGTTGATCTCATTGTTACCTCTTTATTATTAAGATAAATTAAACATCATTTCTTTTCAATCCAATTATGTAAGCCTTCGAATCTCTATCTCTATCTTCATTTTTGTATAATCAAAGCTCCCAAAAGAGAAAGAGATTGAGACATATCTAATTTAATGGGCTGCCGGCACTGACAGACTAAAAAAAGAGATACGACAAAGATGAATCACATATGGATGGTGATCACCAGCAAAACATCATGATCAATCACTTCAGCCACATATTTACATTTTGTTTTCAGAAATAGAATGTTTTATTATTTTCTTGTTAACATTCACAGATCTTTTTCTTGAAAGGACCATGTGATTATATGGGATGTTATATAATGTAATGTATCAGGAACATGTGATTACAGGGGACATTATATAATGTAAAGAGATTGATATCCTGCCAATAAAGATTAGGATAAGATTGGATACATGACATTTTGTAATATTTTCTTCATGTGTTAGACTTGATAAATCTTGTGGTGCCCCCAAAACATATTAAAGTGAAGATTTGATGTATCCCATATGATAGAAACATAATTAATTTTTGAATAGTTCAGATTTTAAACATCACTTATTTGTAGCAGGCACATAAGAGAACAGAATGGGTTGGGGGAAAATGAACTTTTGGATTTTGTAAGATGAAGACCCTGTTGTCCAAATGTGCCAAAAGTGACTTTGGCAGTTTTGCTGCTAAAAACAGTTGACTTGGTTAGAAAAATAATCTGTCCTTCTGTTATTGGGTGTCGTATGGGAAGCATCAAAGCACTAAAAACAATCGGTCTCTATTAATTTTTGTTACATATTTATTCTATTATTGGAGAGATTATGATCTAATCCATCCACTTTTTTCTCACTTTTTTCTAAAAGAAATTAGATAGGAGATAATTAGATTTTCAGATAGAAATTCCTTGGTTCAAGGCATCTACAAAAGATTCTTTTTTTTTTTTTTTTTTTTTGAGAAAACATAAGTAAACTGCTAAAAAGATGAAAATATTCTTTATTTGCGATAAGGAAACATATTTCAATATGGAAGCATAAAACCTTCAACTATTAATTTCTTGGGACTTTTATAAAAAAGTTAAGTATAAATCACGATTAGATAGATAGATTAAGAAGTATTCAAAAATATTAAATTAGGGTGTCGTACGCATGGAAAAGACGATTTTGCTCCACAATGATATCATTAGGGCTAGTTTAAAATAAAATCCCCTTTTCTTTGTTGGAGCGATCATATGGCTCATTTAAAGGGAAAAAAAAAAGACCGTTGTGATGTTCCCCTGATCTACTACGCTTCTTCCTCGATGGCTAGAGGGATGGCGGCCAATCTTCCTTAGAGCTTGGAGCTTTTCATCTTTAAATACAAAGAAAAAGGGTTTGGTTGATCCAACAACACATACAATATCATCTAAGGAGAGGGGCAAATGCATTTCCCAAGAGAGAAAATGCACATAAAAATGCCACAGACAATTACATTGCGCGGAATAATGGTGAAAAGACTGAGAAAACTTGCCACAATTGTGCTTTTCAATTGTGATGGTTGGAGAATGGTGGCGAGGAAGAACAACAAAGAGCACAACAGGGAGCAAAAGCAATGAAGAAAAAAATTGCAGTGTGTGTGGGGCGACAAGCAAGGGCATGCAAATATGGGGAGCTCCAAGGAAGATTGTCGCCTTCTGTCAAGCTACCACGAAAGAGGAGGGAAAAATCACGAACTTTCTTTTTTATTTGAACATAGTACCCTAACGATGTCATTGCATAGCAAAATCGTCTTTGCCCTCCATACGGCGCCCTGATTCGATATTTTCTAATTTTTTTAATCAATCCTTTTAATCAAGGTTTATGATGAATGTTTTCATAAAAATCCCTAATTTTGATATCAAAATGACTTTTAATATTGAACCTTTCTGAATAGAGAGGATTATGAGGATACATGTAATTTATAGAGAAATGTAACTCTCCCTCTCTCTCTCTCTCTCTCTCTCTCTCTCTAATATCAATAGAGAGGACACGTATATGAATTTACAAATATTAGAACACTAGTCAAGGAGATTAAATCTCCAATTCAAACCAATCAAAGTTAGCCAATTATATTGCCTTGTCAACTTTCCAAAATTGTGTAATTACTTATCGATATTTGGATATGATCACTTTAATTCCCTTTAAAGAAATGGAACTCAAATTTGAAGAAGAAGAACAAACATTTCTGTTGTGAAATTAGGAAGATATATAGGTCCTAAAATACCTATAGTATCACAAAAACACCCTTGCAAATGCATAGTCCACTAATGAAATAAAGGAAATTAAAACTGAAAAACATTGAAAACTTTAAAAACTAAGAAAGATTGATCAGTTACAAAAAAATTAAACTATTTTTAGAATTACCAAAGTATACCTGGCTGAAAGCCAAAACCCTTGCCATGATAACAAGAAATGAGAAATTAGCAAAGTATACAATACACATGAAATATTAAATTTTATTATGTATGGATTTTAAAGTAAAACAACAACTGTTATAATTATAGACAATAACAAGAATGATGTGATGATAATAATAATATAATTAATAAAGCATTTGCTCCTGTGCATGTGTCGTATTGCTTTATCATCTAATGCACCTGGTGGGGCCCATTATATAATCAATCTGAATGGACTATATGTTGGCATTTGTGATGGGGCCCACTTGTGTTTACATGTGGGTAAACCCCACTCACAAAGATACACCCCTCATAAAGAGTCTCATGGTGATATGGATAAGAGTGGCCTGAGTTTTATCCAATTCTCGGAAATCTTATCACCCATTAGTCAAAGTGTTATATATAGACATGAGAGAGATATCAGTTGGCGCCACTTTCAACAATACATCTTCCTTCCATTAAATCTACAATTCTCCATCATCATCTTCTACATCCAGGGCGTCCATCATTGCCCTTGGATCTTGAAAAGTGAATCATATATGATTGATCTCCCGTAGACAGTTACAGATATCCACACTAGTGTCTAATTCAAGCCGACGCTGTGCTTATAGCGTTTGTAGCAGCCAACTCTTATAGATCCGTGCTTCCGCTGCATCTACCACCTTCACTATCTATTATATGTTACGGATTTCATGGAGTTTGCACTGATCCATATGAATTGCACTGTTAAATTTAGTATAGTTTTTTTTTATTTTATTTAAAATTGCTAAACTTGCTGGCCACAAATCAAGTGGTTGGGATCATTGGATTGACTTGAAATTTCATATCTGGAGTGACTCCACCTGGATCCTTTGATCTCCACCTTTACCATGATTTTATCAAGCCCTAAGTGGGCTGAAGCAGTCGTCTCATAAGTTGTCTTGCATGAGAGTGTTTGCACAAGAACATTCCTTCTAGTAATAAATATACTAGTAAAAATAACATATAATGATATAAGACAAAAGACAAAGAATTCTTAACATTTTATCAAAAAAGAAAAAAGAGAGTTGAAAAGAGAAGAAAAGTAGAGTTAAAGCAAAATCAATAAAATTTGTCTAAACAATATTGAAAAAAAAAAAAAAAAAAGAAAGTCCAAATGGAACTAAAAAAAAAGAAAGTCCAAATGGAACTATCTCAAAAAAAATTTATTTAAGTTACTAATGTAAGAAAAACCACGACAACATATTTGAAAAGGTAATAAAAATTCAAGAAACATATTCTCAATTAACTAATGTAATAAACTTATATTAAAAAAATTGAAAAAAAATTAAACAGTTCTTAGTGACAAAACACCTAAACGAATTTTTTACAATGTAGATGCCACAAAGAAGGAACAAGGAGAATACGTAGACTGAAAATTTAATGCATGATGTAACAAAACTTGTTGGGTTTGGATTTGTTATGGATATAGGCGTTTTTTTCTCCTTTACTTCAAAGTTTTGAAAATAACAAAAGTTCGGAAATAATAAGGGCATTCTCATTAGGGGTGCTCATGGGCCAGGCCAGGCTAATTAATGCATTTTTAGGCTTGACCCGACTTTAGAAACACTAGCCCAGGCCCGGCCCAAGGTCAATAAGGGCCTACCCGAGCCCGCCCATTTAATCAATCCGGCCGGGCTGAACCGTGCTTTTCATCACTTTTGTGGGAATTAGAGCACTAATCAAATTAAATTACATGCATTTCTTACACAAGTCGGGACGGGCCATGCTATGGGCTTTCTATCACTTAATCCTTGCCTGGCCCATTTGTCAATTGGGCCGCCAGACCCAAAGTGGACTAGGCCTGGAACGGGCTCGACTGGCCCAGCCCATGAGCCCCACTAATTCTCATCCATTGCCAAAGTCCATCCCACATCCAACTATTAGGCCAAGTAAAAGCGTTTAGTGAGGGCCGTGAGGCTCTAGATGATACGCACTTAATAAAAACTGAAACGGGCTCGGAGTGTGGATCCTTTAGGGCCGATGCTCTTGAGTGGGGTCCCACTTATGAAGAATATAAACCCCATAAAAGAAGTACTCTATTCTTTATAAAAAAAAAAAAAAAAAAAAAAAAAAAAAAAAAAAACTTAACTCAATACCACGTCCCAGTTCAAATTGATCTATATAAAAATTAAGTTGTTCATCACATTTTATTGGAGTATTTTTTTTTAAGAAAAAAGTTATCAATCTAAAGTTAGGTCATTTGAGTGCAATCTGATAAGGACTATATACTACATGAGGAGGTCACTTTTCAATGATTTAGATGCTTTATAAGTGGACTCATTGTCATGATCTTCTGAAATGTTTTGTTTTCTTTTCGTTCTTTTCTTTGTTGCTAAGATAGTAACATGCAGATAACATCAGTGGGAATTGATATCACCTAGTTGACCACAAAAGAATTCCCCCTGTTTCTATGAAAAATCTCACTACAATAGAATATAAACTGATTGTCAGATTGATCTCTATAATACATTAGTATTTTTTTTTATAACATTTATCTAAGTATTCTAAAAGTTATCATTTTGACTTTGGACCATTTAAGTGAAGAAAAACCTTCACCTATATACTCCTGTTTTTGCGGTCCAACTTGTGGGACCCACTTGAATGCATTTCTATTTTTAGAGAATCAGAAGTTCTGTACGGGTCATGCAAAAAACCAGACCGATTAGAATATCCTAGCTCTTGATTTAATAACCTTTCAGTCAGATTTTGTTTTAAATATATTATTTATTTATTTATTTATTTTGAGTTCTAATCTAACAGTTGGCAGCAATTAGATAAGCATCAAGATTGGGCACGGTGCTAGATCAAGGTGGGGGTAAAAGTATGAAAGGTGTTGCACCGATCAAAGGTGGGCCCAAGTGGCCCCATAGAATTGGACTTTACATGTAGTCTTCTGATCATAAGAGAATTTTCCTCTAGAGTGAATCTTATACTGATTATAAGGAAAGGGGCTTTTTTTGAATGATTTAGATTTTTCATAGGTGGGCCCATGACATCATTGGTTGATCATCCTTGCCCCTTCTAGAAGAAATTTTTAACTCTTGCCACTGATTGAAGACATTTATTGGTGTCTCCTCCCTCCCTTAATCAGCTATGTTATGTAGTCACTGATTTTGTTACAAACACATAAATACGATTAATCATTAAATGAAAAAGGATTCTATTATGAACAATGTAAAGCTAGCAAAGCACCCATGAAATGTCATTACATCTACCATACAATATGCTTAGGCTATTAGGAGATTCGCTTCGCGAGAAATCCCCCATTAACCAAGATAATTACCTCATCTTCTAGTACTTCTAAATTTTTTTATTTTTTTTGGTATACCACCTAAAAGGTTGGGTCCTGAAAGACTTGCACATGCGAGGTAATGGAAACCCGCACATGCCCGAGACACAACCCATGCTTGCATGTGAGGCTTCTAATTGTATTGTTATTAAGAGTCACCAAACAATCCAAGAAACTGAGTTCCTTGATTTGGGGCATCTGTACCATAGTCTAGGGGGACTACTGGCAAATTGGAGTTGGAACATGATGTTGGGTCAGTCAGCTGTGATGCAAGTAACTTGTCGATTGCTTTCCAGTCGACGAACTCTGCATTGTAGTCGTCTGCGCTGGGTTCGAAACCTTCTTTATTGACTAAGCCTGTTGACAAAGAAGGGCTGTCTAGCTGTGGGAGTTCAAGGATTTGATTCGGATAAACCTGCTTTAACTCTTCAGCATCATCATGGTTGTAAATGGAAGTATGTTGGGAGAGATCACCCATATGGTAAGAGTTTGTGAACTGTGGGCATTCTGCGTTTGGCCATGCTTGTAGGTCATTGTAATTGCTGCTCCAAGGGTTGAACATTGGCCTTGGATTTGGACTTGGCTTCTTGAATGCTCGGCATACTACCCATCCTTCTTCCTGCAATCCATCATTCAACTGCTAGTTAAGATCATTGAATACTAAAACCCATTTAGATATTTCATAAATGACAAATGACAAATATTGTTCAACAAGGGAGGTCTTCGAGTAGAAAAACGCACCATGGATGTTTCATAAATGAAATTTGCCTATATTTGTACATATCGTATCTGATATTTCATCTTTATGTATAGAATTCACTTCTCGGCCATAAATCGGCCATAGAGTGTTTGTGCCAGGATTAGACCTAAGAAATTCAACTTGGGGGGAGGTTTCAATGTAAAAGAAATATTTGGGAGAAGGGGCAAATGTAAGAAAGGAACATTTTAATTTTCAGAATTTGCAGGGTTTTTTTAAGAATTTAAAATTTTTTTCAAGTATGGACCTAGGGATGTAAATTGGTCTCCGATTCTCCGATTACCCAAAGGTTTCGATCCGTTAAAAACAGGGTCTGGGTCCTTATTTAGGCTCCAATAAGTAAATGGGTCCGGATTCGGGTCCACTTTGATTCGGACCTATGGACTCGAGACCCGACATATTATCTCAATTTTCGAAAATCTCTCCTAAAAATCATGGTTTTTTTTAATATCATTCTCTACCTAGACACGGACCCGGATCCAGACCCGTCCTATATATGGTTCAGGTTTTGGTTCCGGTTCCGGAGCCAAGAAACCGATGCCGAAATGGTTTCGGGTCCGGATCCCGTTCCACCTTCTTCTTAACGGTTTCAGTTCTGGATCCACCATGGATACAGACCGGAACCAACCCATTTACAACCCTATATGGAACCGAAACCCTGTAGTTGGGTCCCTTCCAGGTTCTTGGCATAACCATTGTCTGCCATCATAGGTGGGCAATGCAAAAAAAGTGGAGACGCCTTAAGAATTGAACCTCTCTTCGGCTAGCTATCTGCATATTTATGGAAAAGTATTTACTTATATTACATGAAATTAAGAAAGTACATATTCTAAAAAAAAATGATGCAGTGGAATGCAATCCACCTCTATTTTTCCTCTACATAAGGGAAAAGAAGCAGAAACAAAAAAAATTTGGCACCAAATCAAGAGAGGGACAAGAACTATACTATGATAAAACAAAAGAATCCAAAGTCCAAACACTTCCACTGCTTTTTTTTTTTAATTTTTTTAATGACAAAGTACCCAAATGGTGCATCCAAACACTTTCACTGTTAGCTTTCTCTGAAAGTGAAGTACCTTTTTTTTATTTTTTTTTATTGTGGTGTGAAAATAAAAGGTTAAGATAAATGACAGCGGTTCACAAGTGGGCCAAAGATGAAGAGCTAGCATCTTCTTAATCTAGAAATTTTTTTGGGGCACCTTCTATCATGGTGGTGTGGGTCCCACCAAAAACAACTTCCTCCATCACCAAAGCAGTGCCACACATGTATGTGCTGCTGGACCCTTGGCTTCTGCAGGTTATACATTCAATGATGCTTCATGTGAGGGGAATCTTTTTCGCTTCTTATCAAGATGGAATGATAAAAGTGGGACATTTTGACATCTATGGCGCAGTGGAATTACATGGAGGCCAACTTATATTCCTACTAAAAACTCCTTGTAATGAATGAGAGCAAAGCAATTACTTTGTTGGTTGGAAAAAGTTGCAAGCCATGAAATTCAAATTGGTTTAGAGGTACTGAGGCCCACAATGTTTAAGTTAGATTTCGTGTTTGTTTCTCCTCTGAAGAATAGGAGTAATAATTTCACACATGCTTGGTTTGGAGACATTTCCTTAAAAAGGTAAAATTGAATTCTAAGCTTTCCCAATATTTCCTAGTATGGTCATGAGTTTTTCTTCCTCTTTGCTTTTGTCCTTGCACTTCCATGAGAGAGAGAGAGAGAGAGAGAGAGAGAGAGAGAGAGAAGGAAATGGACTTATTAGAAAGGTGGAAATGGTAATATGTAGAAAGGTTTTCTTTAGTATAAAGAATTGATTGCCATGTTTCTGAGGCATCATCTGATAATGGAAATCTATTCCTACTCTCATATTTCATTTCAAAATTTTCTGTGGCAATTATCTTCTGCAATCAACTCCTAGTTATTTCCATCTTCGAATTGAAACCTCAAAAATTAGACAAGTAGGACAGCCAATCAAACGGCTTGGATTTAACAGCGTTACAGTCACATGGACCATAATAAGTGGTGATGAACTAAATGAGCCCTTGGAAGGTGGCCCAAATCAGAATTCCATATCAAGGTTGTATTTGGATACACCACATGAGCATCATTGCCTCAAATAATAAGTGGTGATAACTAAATGTTCGGGTGGCCCATCAAGTATCGAGTAATAGAAATGAGATTTCTAAAATCAATATATATATAAATATATATAATAATATTTATGTGCATCCATCTCTCCCTATAGGGTGAGAGACACTTATATAATTGAAAATATTAATGTGCAAAAGTTAGAATAATTATACATGGTCATATGCAGAAAAAGAACGTTCATGTGCAAAGAGGGAAAAACCATGTAAGTGTCCCTTACCTTATGGTGAGGGATTGATGCACATGAATATTCTCCATATATATATATATATATATAAATATTCATGCGCATCCATCCTTCACCATATTATGGGGATGAACAACATAGTAGGGCTAACTTTATGATACATCCAAACATTTACATACAACACCAACTCTAAAGTATACTGGACCATTGAGTTTTTACCTATCCGAATGGATTGGACGGTTGGATCGGAAGATCAATTTTTTGTCTTTAATCTAAAATCATTAAATTTGTGTGCAATAGATGAAGGGGTTAGATGCATAGGATTGACCCAAAACTTGATATGTGCGCTCATCCAAGAGTTTCTTTCCATCCCCCACAAGTCTCATGATCAGTGTGGCCCAGGGCTTATTAAGTTCGTCCCTCGCCCTATAACGATGGATGGATGCATATGAATCATCCTGAGTAAAGTAGTCCTTGAGTACTGCATTTGAATTTCTTCTATGTCTAATTCGGCATGCATGAAATAGTAATTTGTATCTCTTCTTCATAATAAATTAAATGAAAACTTGTTCAGTTCCACTTTAGTGAACAAATAGTTGATGGGATAGGTCTAAGAAGTGAATCTAATTGCATCTGGTTAGGAAGAACTTGCCTGGGTTGGTCCCTCTTCGCTAGTTTGGAGCCTGTATTCGTGCATGATCCAATCAGTCTTTCTTCCGTTTGGGGCACGTCCTTTGTAGAAAACCAATGTCTTCCTCATTCCTATAATTTTCCGCCTGGAAATCACGGCCTTGTCTCTGCCGGTCGCCTTCCAGAATCCAGCTGCAGTGGCTCTATTAGTCCGTGTTCCAGTCGGGTACTTTCTATCTTTGTGACTGAAGAAGTACCATTCATTTTGCTCTTCATAACCAAGCCTGCATCTCTCTACATGTGATTAACAAAGAGGTTAATGTAGTCTTCTTTACATTGCCAAGAAACTTGATATGTGTTTTTTTTCTTTCTACGAAACTACATACCTTGAAGATCCCAGGGCTCTATTCTGTATAGATCAATTTCTGTGATGACACCCAAGTCAATCTTTTGGGATGCCACTTTCTTTGTTAGGTAGTAACCCACTAGCTCTTCTTCAGTGGGGTGGAATCTAAACCCTGGTGGGACACATGATTCCATTTCCATTTGCTTCTTACCTGAAATCAAGAAAGATATGGTTGAGAGAGAGAGAGAGAGAGAGAGAGAGAGAGAGAGAGAGAGAGAGAGAGAGAGAGTGGGTCCAAGAAGACTGAAGCCAGAGAGTACATTGATTCATGTCTTCAAATTTCTTTGAACTCGTTGAAAAATGGGATTTAGAATAATGAGAGCTCGCATGCATGCTCAAGAGACAGAGACCCAATGGCCAATACCATTCGACTTCTCTGGCCTCGTTATATGGATGATGGAAGTCTTGCAAACTGATCACTTAAAAAGATAAAGGTTCTATAATTCTACATCACTTAAAAGATAAAGGTTCTATAATTCTAGGAAGGATATAAATGTAGAGTAGTTTTATATGATTCTCTAGAAGCATTTGGAGGAACGAACATGCATCAATGAACCCTTATATGACATGCAAACATGTCAATTCATACCATCTAAATCATAGTCCCATCAAAGATGGTACAACTCCAACCACCACAAAAAAGAAAAAAAATAAAAAAGAAAGAAAGAAAGAAAGCCTTCATCATCTGATGAATGCCTACTAACTGAACGGGCTAAAACAAGTCCCATGACAGTCTATATTAAATAGAAACTCGACTAACCAAATTAGTATATCTATAACATATGGACCACCCCAAGTGGGGTCTACTTTTTTAACTAGAAACATGTCAAGGAAGTTAGATGTGTGCATGGTCCACCACCATACTAGAGTATGGAAAAAGTGGCCGAGAAAATTGACTTTTAAGCTGCAAGCATGCTCATGTTTCTTTGAGTGCACTTCATGGCTCGTATACCCTTTCACACCAACCATGAAAAAGCACACCACAAACAAAGACACTCCATTAATGAACAAAAAAAACAGCAAAAGACAACATGGTTTCTTCTCAAACTAATTCAATCTCTTTTCCAAGGCATAAAATAAGGACACACTGGTGCATACTCACTGAATATCCTGATTTATCCGTCCTTCAGGTGCCCTGAAAAAAACCAAGAACTCCCTATATATGATCTTGAGGGTGTTATTTCTTGGGTTGCAATATAGTGATTTTGTAGCTTTGGAAGGTAGTGAAGAGTTTAATATGAGAGAGAGAGAGAGAGAGAGAGAGAGAGAGAGAGAGAGAGAGAGAGAGAGAGAGAGAGAGAGAGAGATGAAATGCTGTTTGTTTATGATGAGAAGGTGAGAGTTGTGTGTGAGAGAGAGAGAGAGAGAGATGAAATGCTGTTTGTTTATGATGAGAAGGTGAGAGTTGTGTGTGAGAGAGAGAGAGAGAGAGATGAAATGCTGTTTGTTTATGATGAGAAGGTGAGAGTTGTGAGTTAGAAAATATAAGGAAGAGGGAGTTATCAATTGCGCGTGGGGTGGCAGAGGTGAAAGGGGGGATTTGGACGGCGTGACAGTAACATCTTCACGCCACCCTCCACCGATATTTTGTGGCTTACGATTTTTAGAGAGAGAAAGAGGAGAACATGAATGCCAAGACATCTCCTGGGGCCCATTTGTTGCGCCGCCCATTGCCACGTGTTGGCCCCATCTGCTCTACACGTGGCTGCCGCGTCTTTATTCTACCCATCATGATCATGTGGCCAATGATTGTGTCCAGTTCACGTCTTTTGTCATCTTCACATTTCCTACTACAGTCTCAATGAAGCCACCACCTGGCCACCATGTTTTTTTTCTGGCTTGACTTGGCCTTCTATATGTTAGGTTGCATCTTGACTTATGGTTCATGCATCTAATAGAACACCCTTTCACTTACATGATGTTGGTTTGTCCAAAACATGTGTACCTCATTTGTTGCACCCATGTTTCCAGATTAGCCACCTCTTTCATTAAATGGCTATAGAACAACTTGAGTTCTTTTTGGTGTTGGGTGTTGTATTTGTCTAGGCAAGATTATTTGTGGGATTAAGATCTAGATAGCAGATCAAAATACATACTGTTATGCATTGGATCTATTAATACATATATCAGGTATATCGGATATGAATAAAACAAACATGATTTTTATACTTATCATTGTACATCGAGTATCTATACAACGATTGGAAATAAAGTTTAAATAATTGCTCAAAATATAGAACAATACATAGTATATCTATAATGGGAGATGCTCCCATGAAAGTATGTTACCTTACTATGAGAGATAAGGAAGCTGGTGTCAACCCAATTGATAATATAGCTATATCAGATACTCATTGCGTGTCAGCCCAAATTGATGAATTATAGGCCACTGGAGACATATCCTCATGTAATAAATATTGAAAATGAAAATATCGAACACTAAACAATATAATGGATATTCTTCGCAAATTTTAACTGAAAAGATTCATGCTGATGTGTGTGAATGATTGCTACTTGGCTCGGACAAAACAATAACAAAAACTGCAATTTTAAACCATGAGCTAGCAATGTCTAAGCCTGAGATGGGTGTGTTACCAACTATAATTCCATTCAATTCCTTGTATTGCAAGGATTCATATAATAAATGAATCAGAAAAGGAGTTGAACTTTTACCTTGGAGGTGTTGAAATCTATTGTATGTATATTACAAGAAAGATGGTGACCTTTACATGAAAAAAGTATGGCTACCCAAACTGCTAAAGTTTAACTTTAGTTAAGAGTACATTTTATATAAAGATTATGTTATGACAATTGATTTGAAGACTTATCTGCTATTATAGATTATATGTAAGATGGCCAACAATGAAAGTTCAGGAAGTTTGATATGAAATTAGATTGCAAGTGCCAACAAAAACTTCTCCGGGTACTGGTTACGCATGTCTTCCTCTAAAGAGGGTACATGGTTTAAGCTTTGGTCTTTTCTCTAGATAATCTTTAGACTTAAGATGGATTTATGTGACACTGAAATTCTGATAGTGATTGCTACTCCCTCTATAGCTAACTATTTTCTTCAAAGTTCATGAAAATTAATACAATTTTCCTCTTTCGCCCATAAAAGTGTTGCTCCAAATAATAAAAGAATGGAGAAATTGTGGATGCAAAGATTCCATGCTTCATGAAAATCCTCATCTGTACGGTGCAGAATGCTCTCTCCATCCCTTCATCAGATTTTTTTTTTCCTCTCTAACTTGAAAATTTAGTTCTCACGCGAGAATAGAAATGCTCCCTCCATCCCTTCATCAGATTTTTTCCTCTCTATCTTGAAAATTTAATTCTCACGCAAGAATAGAAACCTACTCACACAAGGAAAGAATGCTAGGCACCTCGAGGTATTAGTAGATCCAGTAAAAATACTTTTCAATATTTCCTTTTGGGTGGAGCCTCAGGTGGAATCCAGTCGGCGCACATTTGGCAGCACGCAATATTATTTTTTCCACCAACTTATTCATCCTATGATTCGAACTTATGACCTGTTCACTTTGATATCATCTTAAATTTCTTTATCTAATCATTCCTATCAAAAACTCAATGTATTAGCAGAGGCAATGGAAACACTTTTTAATAATACTTTTTGAGTGGAGCCCACTTCTCATCTGTAGGAAAATATATCCAACCGACTGGACTATCCCTTGTTATGAAAGGAACTGTATTTCATAGGTCATAATATCCCATTTCAACCTTCGGAGAGTACCACAAAGGACCAAGTTTTGATGGGTTCTGACAATACCCCTACTACTCCACCTTTAGATATCAACTACTATATAAATTTGTGATTAAAATACGAGTCCTGAAATGATGGTTGTCTGTGTTTGTGTGACTTGGTTTTCAGAGAATGTTAAGCATGTGGGTTATAAAATACTACAAGTTGATTAAGTAATAAGAGATTATACCACTCACTTTTCTTTACTCGAAAGGGTAAAGACTGTGAGAAGGAAATAGAAAAGAATGTCGGAATTGGATATCAATAACTTTCTCTTGGGGGGGTGCAACTATCATTTGCAACATGACAGGAGCATTGCTCACAAGAAAACAAAAGCTTTTCCTACCTTGTGTGGGTGTGGCTGAGAATCCTCACACCATTTATTTCTGGAAGAGGAATCAAGAGAGGACAATGTTACAGTGATCTTTTTCAACAAGGTATTGAGTACTTTGGTTGTCTTCCATTAGTTGCTGCCTCTCGTTTTTTATTCTTTTAAAAGAATACTATTTCACCTGGCCCCTTGCTATCTAGTACTGTAGGGACAAACAAAAAAAAAAAAAAACTTTGAATTATGTTTCACTCTCTCTCTCTTATAATTATTGGTAGATATGGTACTCATGAACATGATCTATATAATAAATTATATAGGAGTTGGTGTAATATGATTGGATTAAATCAGTAAACGTGTTTACCAAAAAAAATCAATAAACGATTGACCCCACATTTGTCAAATTTAGTTGCCTTCTACATTTTTCTGAATAGTACGTAATAATTGTAAATAGGGCTAAAGAAGTGATTATTTTTAGTGACATAGAACTTCCATTATAAAGTGATCATTTTGAAATGTTAAGTTAACCTAGCACTCGAGTGAAGAAATGTAATGTGAATCAAATGTTACTCATCTTAGATAGATTTTGGGAAATTCTAAAGTGGTTGTAGAGTTCTTTTACCAGTTATTGAAAGAGGAGTTAATGAATCATGAATATGTTAAATGTTCTTAAAAAATTTAAATTTTCTTTCAATTGAGTCCTCTTGAAAAAAACCAAGGGGCCTGAGGCAACTTAAAGTGTGGAATGATAATAGCCACTTAATGTCGCACAAATCTATTATGATAAGATCCCATGGTAATTAATGTGCGGGTTAGTGTCAAATTAAAACTAATGCCAAATCCAAATGAGTAGATGTGTGTGAAGAGAATGGATTAATCATTAGATGACCAAATATATGTGGATTTTAAAGATTCCGGCCTTACTCGAAAACTTAAAAAAAAAAAAAAAAAAAAGCATAAGGGATTGTTTGGAAAATTTGATATATTTGAAATAAGGATGATTCATTTAGACTTGTCAGTTACACCTTTTACAAATAGATTGTTTATTTGATTCAATTGAAGAAAAAAAAAATCAAATCTATCATAAAGTAGAAGTTATATGAGGAAATTAGTAAAAGTTATGTACAGAAACTTGGAAAAAAGAAAACAAAAGAAAGTTTGCCCCATTGCATCTAAAATGCCTTATTGAAATAGTACTTTCTTGTTCCTTGTCTAAAATGTTTTAAAGTTGATTCAAATAGAAATTTATATAAACCTTTTCAACTATTTGAATCAGATGCCAAAGGGCAGAAAGGATGTGCAACTCATTGTTTCATTGTTTGGTGTACCATATTTTCTTTAGGAAGAGGACAAAGATGCACTGATTTTTTTATTCTTTTTTTTTTTTTTTTTCATCCATAGAGAAGCCTTTGATTTTCTATGGAAGGAGTAGAAACATATAGGATTCCTTTTACGTGAAAATAAAAATCCATGTAAAGTGGAATCCTCTTGTGCCACAACAAGTTGCCACTCCATGGGAAGGGATTAGACCCATTAAATAGTAAAATAAAATAAAAGCCTATCTCTCCTCTTAACCCTTTGAGTTGCCAAGCATCACCCGGGTCCCTATAAGATCGATGAGCCCTAGTCTGTCATCATTGCATAACAACTTCTGCTTGAACACACAAGACAGAAAATTTCCAATCTTAATTCGTTGCATGATCCAAGAGCTTTGTTTCTATTGATGTGGACTAATGTTCTAGACTACTCTCATCTGGACGTGCAATCCAGTTTTATCTTATAGAACCTGTATTTATGGGGAGGGATAACATAAGTAAGGTTGACTTTATAATACATCCGAATCATCTACACACATGGAACCCCTTTAAGTACATTAGACCCATTGAATTTTCACATATCCAAATGGATTGGACCGTTGGATTGAGGATCGGATTTTTTCCTCTAATATAAAGTCATTTAATTTGTGGGTCACGGATGAAGAAGTTAGAGGCATGTGATTGACTCCAAATTTGATATATGGTCTTATCCAAGATGTCTCTTCCCATCACCTACAAGTCCCATGATCGGTGGATCCCTAGGTGGGTCCAATTAAGTTTGTCCCTCACCATATGATGAAGGAATGATGCATAGGAATAACCCCCGTATTTATGATTCACATTCGACAGGATCTACTCATGTTCATTATTTTCTGGACCAGATAATCAATTCTGAGTACAGGTCTGAATACCTGATTATTGTTCTTATATAAGAAGGGGGTTTCCAATTTGTTTAAACATCAATTTTTTTTTCACATATGACCTCCTCAATTTTTAATATAACACTTTCACAACTGCTATTATATTATGCCATAAAATGTCATATAACTTGGCTTTAGTCAGTTCTAGGGCTGAGTCAGGGTCCAATCAGGTTGAAGATAGTTTTGGGTCCAATACATTAGACGCCTGTCAAGTCCAAGCATTGAGAACACTAATCAAGTTTGGGTCCCGGTCGAGATGGATCCGACCCAAACCTGACTAGTTTACATCCCTAATTTTCAATAGATGTTTTAAAACTTGAACCAAGGCTCAACCCACTTGACCAGATGGTTCAGTACAAGTCAATTAGGTCGCGGTTCAATTGGCCAGGACTATTACATAGTAAATAAAAAATATAAAATAAATAAAAATTTAAAAAAATATTTAAAATGATAAAAGGGTCAAAATTCTTGGTCTCTTGCTGGATCAAATGGTGAATGTTTTAGGTTGAACCAAGCCATTGAATGATCAATAATAGTTCCAACCAGGTAGGGTTGATGTAAATGGATCCCCGATTCTCCGATTATTTGAAGGTTTTGACCCGTAAAACCAGATCTAGGTCTTTATTTGGGCCTTTATTTGGGCCTTGATAAGTAAATGGGCCCGGGTCCTATTCCACCTTGGTTCAGACCCGTGGACCCGAGACCTCACATATTACATTATTACCTCAATTTTCAAAAGTCACTCCTAAAAACCATATTTTTTTAATATAATTCTCTATCTAGACCCGGACCCGGATCCAGACACACTCCATATATGGTTCTAGTTCTGGTTCCGGAGCCAAGAAATAAGTTCAAAAACGGTTCTGGGTCCGGATCCGATTCCACCTTCTCCTTAACGGGTCCTGTTCCGGGTCCTGTTCCAGGTCCACCATGGACCCGGACTGAAACCAACTCGTTTACAACCCTACAACCAGGTGATTCAGTCCGAGTTCAAAACATTTCATCCAAGACCCAGGCCTTGTTTGACAGTTGATCTGCAGGGTGGAATGTGGACCCATCTACATAGACGGGCAATGACTCTCATGGGTGACCCATATGGCCAAGTGCACCGAGGTGGCTGTAATGTACCCAACATTAACATTATTCAGATCTAACCTTATTGGATTGCTTTGTCAACATATTGTATTCAAACGCACGCACACACACACACAAAAAAAAAAAACAAAAAGAGATTGATTGTAAGTGGACTCTTGGGGTCGGTTAGTGGGCCCTGTCTGCTCCGTCCCACTATTTTTGAGGATATCTTCAACAAATCTTCATGATCCATCATGCTTTTCCATGAAAATCACTTTCACAGATGGGCCATACAAGCTGCTTCTAGAGGGTTAACTAGCTTGATAATGACATGTCCCATGCTGAAACCTCGTTGTCTCCAGGATGGGGCCCACACATAAGCACACTAAGGGCTAATGGTGGGGCTCCAACTGGCTCAACAACATTGATGCCCGTAGGCCAATTTATTGTTGCAGCCGACCATTATTTCTGTTCAAATGATTCCAAAATGTTCCATGTTAAAGTCGCAGGATAAAATGTGGTAGTAAAATTTTCTCCCACGGTCGACCGCACAATTGACTTCCTGCTAAGAAAACCAATCTAGGAAGCTTCCTGCACACATCCACAGGTGAAAAATACTTGTCACATTAGTCATCAGCAGCAAAGCTTGATTCCGCCTTTGTTTGCGTCAAACTGCATGAATTGTGTTAGTCAAATTCATGCTCACTATTTTCATTCATTAGTGTCCAAATCATTTCAAACAAGCTTTTATTAATTTGTCATCTATCGTGTTGTCCTCATATGTGAAATATGATTGACTTTATAACACATCTGAACCATCACACACACCATATTGATGGAAGAGGTTATTAGATCTGGTGGGTGTCACGGAAGATCCATCCATGTATACAGGCAGAATGGGTAGGATGGGTGGAATCTTCTATCTATGGTCCTTAAATGAAATGGGTAGGATGGGTGGAATCTTCTATCTATGGTCCTTAAATGAAATGGGTAGGATGGGTGGAATCTTCTATCTATGGTTTTTATCTCTGTTTGTTTTTTTTTTTTTTTTTTTTTTCCTTCTCTTTCTTCTGTACCTTCACTTCATCTCTCTTATCCCCTTAACCAAACAGCCCCTACACCCATCTCTTAATTTTTATTTTTTAGTTTTTTTTTTTTTCTTCTCTTCCTCACTCTCTGCTCCTAGTTTTTATCATCACCACCACAACACCACCCATCTTTCCTTCCCTCCTTTCTAGACTCCACTCAACCTAATAGCCAAAAACACTTGTTGACCTCAATACAACCCTTGCTAATCATCTTCTTCATCTAACTAGCCACATCTACCCATCTTCCATTATCAACATCACCACAACACCCATCTTGCATTCTCTTTCTTCTGGATCCACTCAACCAAACGGTCAAACACTTGCTTCCCTCAACAGGATCCATGCACATCTTATTCATTAAACTACAAAGCCCACCCACCACTACCCACTTCTCCAACCTTCATCATCAATGACCCTATCCAAACACCAACACTCTCGGCAGTCACCACACATATCCACTCAAAACCATCTCTTCATCATCTTCATCCACGGATATCCTCTCTCTATTCTCCCATCCTCAAGTCCCAAGCCAAAAACCCCACCCACCACCTTCTTATCAATGCCCATCTCTTCAACTCCTCACAACAAGTAGGCTGCATTCATCATCTCACCATCCCTACAACAGTTGAGCCCATCTTTGCAATTCACTAGCCTCTCCACCATCTCACTAGCCCAGTGTGCACGTCACCCTCTTTCTCAGCCTTTCTAGCTGATGAATTCAACCACCCACTTGTAGACATCCACCTACAATCCGAATCTGTAACTATATCCCATTGTCATCTTCATCACACCAAAGCCCCAGCACCTTCGTCACATCATCAACCCAGGGGCGGGCGGCCCTGGGGTCAGCCCACACAGGCGGCCGGCTGAGGCCCCAAAATTTGGCCAAAAATGGGGGCCCCCAAGCAGGGGCGCTAGTGGGGTCAATTGACCCTACTGAGATGTGAAATAATATTAAAAAAAAAATTATATCCCCCTCAATTTAAAAATTTTGACCCCACTGACAGTGGGCCACTGTAGCACTTGGTTAATTTTGAAAAAAAAAATCAATATTTAGAAGACTAGTAGTTTTTCAGTAGTGCTTGGTTTTTGTAATTGAATTTTAGTGTTAATTGGTTAATGTGAAACACAATTCTGATTCGGTAAAAGTAGGTAAGGAGTTTAGACTTAATTTTCGATCAAATAATAAAAAAAAATTGTCTTTTATTTTTTTATCATTTATCGATGGGTATACGGGTAGAGCCACACTTTAGAAACTCGCCTAGGGCTCCCCAAAACTCAGGGCCGCCCCTGCATTAACCTCAGCCTTTTGATCATCATCTCCCTATCCAAAACTCATCTCTCTTTCTTCTCCACTTCTCACCGGTCCCCATCCTTCCAACCAGACACAACTACCAGAGTCTTCCACAAGACACAAACACACACCGAGCCCCATCAACCACAATTGAGCCTCCCTTTGCCTCACTCATCAAACCAAAATCTATCACCATGGCCACAACCTTTCATCATTTCCATCCAGTGCCCATGTTTTTCATCCCCACTCCATTTGTTGGTTCAAAAAACCCCAAAAGGGCACTTTGGGGATTTCTGATAAAAATTGGAGATCATGGCCGGATACTGGGGAGGAATGACCGGATGTCCTGATTTGAAATTATTTTAAAAAACTTAAGACCAATTTTGAATTGTATTTTTTTTATTTTGTCCTGATTTGAAATGTCCCATAAAGTTAAGGCCCCATTTTGAAATTCTCCCTTCCGAAAATTTACTTCAAAAAATTTCGCCGAAATTTTAAAAGACGGGAATATTCCATCTTTGATGTAAGATAGAAATAACAACCAAAACATAATCAACAACTCAACTTTCGAGTCACCTTTCATTCCATTCATTTCTTGTCTCTCTTTTTACTTTTCTCTCTCTCTCTCTCTCTCTCTCTCTCTCTTCATTTTTCTTGTCTCAAGGAAGCTTTGGTGTTGGAGATGAAGTTGAAACCACAACAAATTAAAGTTGAAGACTTTCAAATAATTTCTAAAAGATCACTGTAAGCATGAGGAGAGGAAATCCTCTTAATTTATAACCGGCAATAACAAGAGTTATTCAAATTCATATTCAATTCTAACATCTCGAACAAATTTCTCTTTTATCTTTAATAATAAAAACCAACTTAATCATATCTTATCCTAAGATAATAATCTCTAACATTCCCCTCAATCACATCATCCTTTCATATTTGTTATTGTAATTGGTAACATGAACATAAACCGATCTCTATAATAAAAAAATTGGTAAAAATCTTGCTTGGTGATCACCGCCTTTCCATAAATTCATCACTGCCGCAACTCGCTCTCATTTTTTAGTCTTCAATGTCGGTGGCTCATTGGATGAGATCAATCGCGATTTCTTTCAGAAGCTTCGATCGTAAGAGAAGTGGACATTTAATTTTACTGAAAAGGGACTGTTCAAAAGCCAGCTATGGACTGATTACATATGGTCACTAGAACTCAATTTTATAAGTAAAAGTCTTACCTCATGGACCACATGGAGGGGACCATTTACCGAAAATTGCATAATTTGGATTCTTGAGATTGATTGTACGTGCACCTAAGTGCCATCCACAGTGTTCACTTAAAATCAATCCAAGTATCTGCAACTAAATTGACGGCGATAATTGCGGAAAATAGGACCATCCCGGCTTATCGTACGATCATCACCGGGCCAAATGCTAATACCATAAAGTCTTTCAAATAATTTCTATAAAACCACCATAAGCATGTAGAGAGGAAATTCTCTAAATTTATACACGGCCATAACATCCTATCTTATTCTTTGATAGTAATCTCTAACAGAAGTTTGGTTCCAAAACGGTCGGTCGAAAAGGGTATGCGCACCCCTATTCAGTATTTGATCATATATCGTATGTACTTAGGAATCAAACCGTCAATCCTCCATAATTGGTCAAACTACTTGGATATAAGATATAGCCATATGAGGGAGAGTCACTTCTGGGTCAAAGATATCACTCATGCTTTAGTTTCTAGGCAGCATTTGACCATTAATGATATGATTTGATCTAATTTTCCTCTTCAATGATGAAGTCTAACTCACAGTAGTCAGAGTGGGACATGTGATCAATACCATATTAATTATAATAGTCACGCCGTAGATAAGCAAAAGGATGATAACTGTACTGATAGTTCTGTTATGAACCACATGTACAGTGAATAAAATTGGACTTACTCACTTCTTCACATTATAATATATTAAGCTAGAAGGTTTTGAATCTAATCTTAACATTACTTTTTAATTAATTTTGATCGGAAGTTATTTTCGATTTCTACAACGGCTAACATACTCTACCTCCACTTTCCACTAATAAACTTCCCCTACTTATGGCCTCTCATCTTTCTCCTTTCTAACATCCATAGAATCCTATCTTTCCATGTATACCTGTGATTAGCACGAGTTTTTGTGCTAGTCTATCCTTACTACCATCCATGCCATCTCTGCCCTACCTCTTTTCTTTGATGGGCCGTCAATCTGCATAAAATAACTTTTTCTCAACATTTGATTTCTAATTCTACCTTCTGTAGTAAATCTTAACATTCTCATATTTGTTGCACTGGTCTTATACTGTTGGATGTTTACTTTATAAAATTTTATAATATTATAGACCAAATAAACATGGAATATCGTAAAATTCATTTAAATTTAGTCTTTTCTCGTAGCAAGACATACCATATTGATCGATCATACAAAGCAGAACTCTGGGAAATTTTAATTTGTAAGCACATTTTAGACTCTGAGATCAAAAGACTGTGGAGTCATAATTTATTAAGTAGAGCCAAAATTTGAAAACATGCCATTGGAAGGGGTGACATTCATCTTGTACAGTTTGGATTATCATTAGTGGGGCTTGCAATGGAGTTTTAGCCATCTCAATCATGGGAAGTACGTAAAGACAGGGCATGGGATCCAGACTCTATTTGTTGAATCCTAATTTCCTTTCTCGGGTTGTTTGTTTGCATTATATTGCATAAGAATTGAATACATAAGGCCTATTTGGTTGCAAGTATCTTGAGATATGTTATCTTTAGCATTTGGAGAATTCCAAATGCTAATCGCTCAGAGTAGAATTCCAAGATGTACAAAGGCAAAGTAGCATTTTGAAATCTAGTATTCCAAGATTTTGATATCCATTACATTGGCAGCTGTCACGACCCGGGCCCGAGCCGAGCCGTGATTATCATACTTACTCCCGTAAACCCCGAATTAACCGAAGTTAAAACGAGATCCACAAGGGATATCAATCACAAATACCTGCCAAATATAAAAACTTTTGCGGAAATGATATATATTTGACAATGTCCATTTACAATTTACATGTATACAAAATACAGTCCTTATACATGTATCATTTTCAATATACACTTGACAAACGCTGCATATACCAAAATACTATGCAGACGATAGTTAATTACAGTCCAATGTTAATTACATTCTCAAAATGAATCTATAGACAATCTCTCAAAATATTTTCCCAAAACATCAATCAAAAGTTCGATCGCACTCGGATACACAATCAGATGGTATCCCGCCGGTTCCATTCTATCAATCCTCCCGGAGGAACTGGAGCGGTCTCCTCCGCTGGCGCCGGGGGCGCTGCAACACCGGCAGGGGCAACTGGGCCTGTAATGCCATCAATAACACTAATGAACACGACGGTTCAACAATGTATAAACAGTCTTGCAATAGTATTTTAATACATTCATATTGCAATAATGACAATTTCCAATGCTAGAGAAATCTAGACAATTCTACAATAACCATAATAAACAATGACAGTCTGTATACATGTACGATTTGGCGACTACCATAGCATTCATTGCATTACCATTCAATTCATTTCCATCTTCCCTCAAAAGAAGGATTATTCATTTACCATCTCCCCTCAAAGGGAGGCTTCAATCAATACCCGAAGATATGATCGGAATTTATTAGTGGGACTTACCAGTGTCCGGGCCAGGGACACTAGCATCACCACGGAGTTCCGGAACACCCTAATATCCATCTGCTGTAGCAGGATTAGTCATTCATTATCATTGAACTCATTTAGAGTTCTAATACAATCGCTAGGTAGGGCCAGACTCAATAATCAATAACATTCAGTGAGAAATCCTTTTTATGGATCTAATTAAACTCAATGATTCCTTTCATGACAAAAGAAAGGAATGACAACAATATCAATCTCATTAGATTGATCACAATGACACAATGAGAGTAATATTAACCACACTTGGTTCTACTCAATCCTGTTCCAATCATATCTTAATCCTAAACAACCATTCGGGTGTAACCGTTGGTTTCCAAATGCACGTGTTATTTACGATGGACATCACATTTGTATTTTTAGTGTGTGCATTTCAAGTCCCCTTAGTTAACACCCATGGAGCTTAGGCAATTGTCAATTATAGTTCACTCAAGGAACCTTCTTAAAATACCATTAATTCTCGATAATTTAGTCTAACCATGATCAGTCTTCGAAATTAATCGGAACGCATTTATCTTTAAGAGTCGTACTACAAATTCTCGTAAAAATCCAAAACTCGAAATTCACCGATCGATTAGCCAAAATTTTCACTAAATAACGTCACTGGGCCAGAAACAGGTTTGCTCGAGCGGACCCACTGTTCGCTCGAGCGGACCCAAGGCAGAACACTGTTCGCTCGAGCGAACTCACTGTTCGCTCGAGCGAACTCACACAGCACCACGTTCGCTCGAGCGAACTAAATGTTCGCTCGAGCGAACTGCGCAAATTTCATTTCGTCCCAACCAGAGACTTGTTCGCTAGAGCGAACCCCCAGTTCGCTCGAGCGAATTGTGCAGAATTTCAGTCCGAATTCTGTGCAGTTCACTCTACTTCTCCTCTCCTTTCTTAATCACATTTCTACAACTGCATGGTAAATGGGAACCTCCTGTTCCCCCCCTCATGCATCATCCATTCACATTCATTACTACTAATCATTCATTAGCCACCTTAATCACTTCATTAAGCACTAACAATAAACCCAAAATCCATGTAAAAATGCATATAATCCATGGCAAATCTCTATAAACAATTACAATGATTAATATTAACTACAAGCAAGGTTTATACTTGCCTTTGGAAGCTATTAACCACAAACCCTCTTTTGTCTTGGTTTGGATTGAGGTCACAATCTTCCAATTTCAAACCCTAATAATAAAAACACCCAAATGAACTCCCATGAGTCATATGTGCCAAAAATCATGCCTAACCACTCATTTATAACTTGGAAATCATAAGGGAAATCCTTTACTTACTTGTAGCTCAAAGGGAATGGGTTCTCAAGCTTTCTCTCAAGCTCTATACTTCAACAATGGTGGATTTACTTGGGGAAGAAGATGAAGTTGATGTTTCCTTCTTCAAGGACCACCCAATCACTCTCAAGCAAGAGGAATTGAAAAAGGAAGGGAGAAAAATGGAGAGCTCTAGGGTTTCTCCTTGGGTTGCAAGAGATGAAATGAGAAATGAGCTCATTTTCCCCCATTTGATTCTAATATAGGGCTCTTTACACTACAACCCCCTCTCATTTACTCTATTTTCATTTTGAGTCAAATGACTCCTCACTTGGCCCATTTGATGTCAAATGGAATCGCGTTTATTATGAAAGTTGACGTACTCTTCGAGATACGCACGTTGGTATCAAGAATTTCCGTATTCGACGAAATACGTGAAAACCCGTATTTACGAAAAAGTCCTTAACACATCATGTTTGAGTCTAAACTCACTTTAACCAATTCAATTCCATTCCATTAGGCTTAATGTGTCAATTGAGACTGATTTGCCTCTCTTGGGTCATTAACCTTAGTTAATCCAATTATCCATGCTTAATTAGCATTAATCACAATTAATTAGCCTTAATTACGATTAATTCGGGTCGGGGTGTAACAGCAGCTCAACAAATTCTCACAATCTAAACTCAATCAAACTGAGAGCTCAAGATTTCTCAAACACAAGTCTTGCATTATCATTAAAAATTTCAAAGAACGGGCATTCTTGTCAGAAATACTTGCAACCAAACATACATACCCATAGGAATTCAAGGTCAAATGTGCTCCTCGAAGGACTTTTAAAGAGATTAGGGGTGAAAGATATATGGTGAAGAGGGAAGAAAATAAGGTAAATATGTAGATGAGAATTGAGAATTATCCCATTCCTATATATTCAATTCCTTGGTATTTTAATAAAAAAAAAAAAGAAAGCCTTCGCTAAAAACCCAAGATTCAAATCCAAATATGTAGTTAAAGTGAACTCTACTCTATGAGATTGTCAGTTAGTCACTTAAAACTAAGCAATGTGCAACCGAATCACTTGGAAGCTGACTCGGCCAAGACTTGCTAAAATGTTTGAAAATCCTCTTTCAGGGCAGATGGGAGAGGCAAAGGTCGACTGGGGTGATGGAGGTGAGGCCATGAGGGAGGTTGGGGTTGGGTTTGAGTGATGAAGGAAGAGAAATCAATGGATGGGATTTGGGTTTGGATGAACGGAGGAAAGAAAGGGAAAATGAGGTTTGGGTTGGGAGGAAGATTGTCAATTTATCATAAAATCCAATAAAGGGATGCAAAGAGCCCACACATGCTGCTAATTACTCCAGATCCCTCAGAAATCCTACATGTAATGTTGTTGTCCATTTTAACTTGCTCCAATTGAGATGCCATGGAAATTGAAGTGGGTGTTTCTCCTGAAACTCGACTATTTTCTACTCTGAATTCTGATTAGGACCACAATCCATTTGGAAAATTTCCTGAAACTCGACTGTTTTCTGCTTTGAATTCTAATTAGGACCACAATCCATTTGGAAAGTTTCCATCAAACACTTTGTTCCAAACTTCAAATCTCTTAATATTCAAGCAGCGTGAGAGAGTCAGATATCAAACCACCAAGGTTTATAAGGCCTTTTTCATGGCAAACATCAGTAGGAAAGAACCCAGATCCCAAATAACATGTTTAGAGAAACATCCCACCAGCTTTGCCAAACTAGACCCAAACTCCAAAGTGAGTTTCTAGACAAGTTGTTCTGAAAAGGAACCTCCTCTTTGATCTCTCGCCCCTCCTCTTGCACTGCTTTTTCTCTAATTTTTCAGAAGGCAACATATTTGAAACCAATGCAAAACCCAAATCTACAATTTCAAGAACCAAAAACTAAAAATGCAGGGGAAAAGAGCTAGCACCCGCAAAACTTCCATCTTATGAAAAATGGGCATTTTCTCCAAGAGTCCGCTCAGATCTCATTACCAAGCTCCAAAAAGTCTCCTCCCCATTATAGGTAAGTGATAAGTCCACAAAATCAAGTCATTAGGTAATCATTTCATGTGCATTTGTGGACTTAATTAGGTTTAATTACATAGAATTACACTTAATTTCATGATTACATGCATTTGGAGCTATTTTTTTGGGAAAATGGTCAAAATAGGTCAAAATACACTGAATTGCATGACATTTGTGAAATTAGGATTTTTTTCATCTCACTCATCGCCCAAAATTAGCCTTTTGGCTTCATAAATGTATTATTGCTATTTTTGGCACAATGTTCAATTTTTAGAAAGACGGTCATTTTGGTGCATACCATTAGGCTTATTAGGGTCCCATGCTTGGTTCATGTACATTTTCTTATATATAATTAATGAAAAATTTATTTCTTTCAATGTGTAGGAACTATCAATAACTTGGGGCCCGCGAAGTGAAAATTTGAGAGAAAGAAGCAAAAGAAGAAAGGAAATAAAGAAGAAAAAAAATCTGCAAAGTAATGCACGTTCTTGCAATGAGTTTTCAAGTGAAGCACATCCATGTGGGACCACCATATGCTCCAAGTTGTATATAAAAACCTGAAGATTCATATTTGAATATTCCTCAAATTAAGATAGGGCCCACAAGTGTTCCAAAAGTCTAACATCAAAGCCTTCTAAAGTTTGAAGTTTTTCAAAGGCAAGAATTATCTATGAAGACCATGTCAAAAAGGGAATCCACATCAACACAAGATATGCAATGAATCTAATTTATTCTAAGTTAAAGTGGGGTCTCACATGGGTCTCATACATGTAGAGGACGTACCATGCAAGGAATCCTTCAGTATGTGCAAGATTTTGAAATTATTGGAAAGCTCTAACATGCATATCATGCAGCAATCTTTTAAAATAATCTTAGACTTTACAAAGAAACAATTGCTCTTCAAAGAATTCAATAAGGTAAGGAGATCTCTCAAATTCAAAGTCTTTCCAAAGAAAGAAGTTAGCTTGAAGCCTAAGCAAGAATCTCTACACATAAGGAAAGAAGAGCCCTAAAGATAAGATATTATTTACTGAAAAACGATTTGCAAAAAGCATGAAAGGAGCCATGTGGAGGGGTTGGATGTGGATCACCTTGGGAAGCCCCCTCTCTCTCTCTCTCTCTCTCTCTCCACTCCATTCCCTCCACCCTTTCTATCTCTAAGTCTTTTTCTTCTAATTCTTTTAGACATTGGTTGAGAGGCCATGCTGAGAGAATGAAAAAGATTGAAGAACCTTAATTTCTTGTACTCAAAGATTAAGGAATAAAGACGCTACTTGGATTGATTATGCGTGTTCTTTATGTAAGTGGTTTAGTTTTCTATTTCTAGTTCTGTTATGTGTTTTGATTTGAGATAATATTTCATATGATTAGATTTACGATTTTGAAAATAAATAAAAAAAATGAATTAAAAGTCTAGAGACATCACCTAATTACTTGCATTTTATTCCTACTTTGAGAAGAGAGGACTTCATTATCGCATTTTCAATGCTTGTATGATCATCTAGTTTCTAGATCTTTGACATACATCTTTTCCGCTTTTATTTTTCCACCTTTGTTCTTTTTATTTTCAGTAAGTTTTCTGATTAATTTTACATGACATTTTTTGATTTAAAAACTTCTAATTTTGCATCTTTTATATTAGATTAGAAACTTTTTATTTATGTTATTTGCATGATCTATGGCTGGAAAGTGATTAGTGCATTTATTAGAATTATATTTCATGTTTAAAATTATATTTTGTTGCTAAAAATCAAAGTTTGTGGACTGATTAGAAAGATTAAATTCCAACTTGGTATGTGAATAGTAAAAATTTATATATATTTTCAGCAAATTTTACCCGACTGTGTTCCAAAAGTGCGTGAGTTGAAAAAAAAAAAAACGTGATTGTTTTATTCTGAAAAATAGCATATTTAAAGTGTGTAATAAGGACTTTGAGACCCCCAGATTTCAAGCCAGACAATCCCTCGGGAAATGGGTCCAACAGCAGCGGCAGACAACCTGTATTAGATTTCAGCAGCACTGCATGTTCAACTAGCAGGCATCTTTAAGAGATAATATTTTTTTCATATTAATTCCTTTTTCAATTCTATTTTTTTTTCTGTTGGATTCATGTATCATCAAGGTTCGAAGTCCAACCATTAGATTTAGGTTTAGAACAATTTAGGTAGGTCGTACAGTCCAATAAAAACTGGCATGTGCACAAGTTTTCCATACTTGAAATTTTTGAGCATTCATTAGATTTTTAGAAACTTGTATAAAATCACATTGTTAGCATTTAAGCAATATAGATCATTCATATTTGCATAGAGATTGATTTTGGTAAGTATGATCTAATTTAGGAAACTTTATTTTGATTTTTCTTATATTAAATTGGTTGTTTGATTTATGTGTTCTTTTACAGGTTTCAAGTATATTTAGGATTATCTAAATTAGGTTTCTTTATTTAGATTAATGTTTTTATTTTTGAAAAATATTATAATTAAATCTTTTTATATTCAATTATTTTAGCAAAGTTGATGTAATTTAATTAGTTTCTATTTAGACTAGATTTAGTGTTTATTTAGGATAGGTCAAAGTTGGAAGGATTCTTAAAAAGCAATGCTCCATGTAGTTCGACCTAGACTTACCTGATTATTACTACAATCGCACCCTACACTTGGGGCTAACAAACAGAAAGAAAACCACTATTTGTGAATACCGCCATAAAATTGGCCGCGATCCAAAACCACCGCTAGTAGTAAAACCAAAACTAGCCTCAGAAACCTGAACAGACAGGGAAGAAAAGGTATTCTCAGTTTCTGGGTTAGATGGGGGGTGAGGATTGAGTTGACTCGATTCCTCTCCTGCAAAGTCAAAGGCCTTAACAAGGGCGTATTTATTTACTGGAATTCAGAGAATTACTATCAACCAAATTTGTAACTACTCTAATATGGTATAATTCTTAAATCTCCCTTGTACTTGAGCATCAATAAATTCCACCAAGAGTTGGAGTTCCATTAATTTAAATTAATTTGTAGCATTCGACATGAATGATAGAAAATATTATATAACAGTCAACATCAAACATAACAAACACATGATAACTTCCATTCACACACTTCCAGATTCTGTAAACTTTAATTCATACAGTTTGAGCAACACGGTAAGGTCATTGCTTCGGTACAATGGAAAAAGTCTCAAATATCATAAGTGGCACTTGCGAGCATCCATTTTGTGCAAAATTACCAAATATTAGATTTAAATCCTCTTTGGACCCTACTTTAGCATGACCCGCACTCGATAATGACTTTTTTTATTGACTTAGAGCAGCACCGGTACATGCACTTCCACATAAGAACAACTACAACATTCTACTTTCTTGTGCATTACAACGTTCAATTTACACTTCCATTCAATTATGTGATGCCCTTTTCAACTTCGACATGCAATTATAGGATTCAGCATTCAGCTTCAACAACACCACTCCATGTCCATGCTTCAGTCCTTTCAAATTACAGGGTAGGAAAAGCCACTTACAACACCACCACTCCATGTCCATGCTGAAGACATGCAACTGTGTGGAATCTACAAGCAAGTTAAATCAGTATCATCCTAGCATTTCATTCCATTAACTAATGCAAAGACTAGTTTTTCTGTTCATAGATGAGTATGGAGAGAGGGAGAGAGAAATAGACCACCAGTTTTTATACAGTTTCTGCGTCAGAGAAGCAGCGAGGGAGATGGCTCATGCACTGTATTTCTGCAGTTTCTGGTAGTAGAGAGAAGCAGCAGCGAGGTAGAAGAAGAGACGCCTTGTTTTTCTACTATTTCAGGGAGAGAGAAGAAGAAGCGAGGCAGAAGCTTACATGAAAAGGCACAGAAAGTGAGAAGAAAGGAACCAAAAGAAAACTTACATGAAACGGCTGGAGAAGGGATCATCTAGTCATGAAGTAAAGAAGACCCTTTTGTAATTTATTTTCATCTCTTGTTTATAGTTCTATCCTTTAGAATATGCTCTTCTTCTTTCCAAATGAAGGGCAAGGAAGCCAGCTACAGCCATGGACCACCTCTCACGTATTCCTTTTCTCTACATATATGTATATGTGACTTGAAGATGGTTACTCCAACGATAACTCAGGGGAAGAGATGGCTTCAATATCTAGTGTTGTTTTACCTGTCTTGTTAATCCTACTCACATTAGGTACTATTCTTTTTCTTTGATTTTTTTTTTCTTCAGTTGCTCTAGTGTTGTGTTTGTGGGGTGATTCTTTCAATGATTTAGATTGTTCTCTCTGCTGAATTTTTTTTTTTTTTTTTTGGTTCATTTGAAATGTAGTAGAGTAGAGGTCGGGATGGATTAGATTAGAAATGAGAGACAGAATTCATGTAAGTCAATCCAACATAGTTGGGATAAGACACTTTGATGATGATGATGAATTTAATTGCAGTAGAGTGTTGGTGAAGAGATGAAGGCATGCACTAGTTAGAACTTAGGATGACCTCACTAGTTAGAACTTAGGATGACCTCTCTCTCTCTAGTACATAAACCTTTTTATTTTCTAGCCTACACCTCTCTTACCTGTCCTCACCACTATCTATAAGCTTCAAGTCAATTCAATAAAATGTTAAAATTATCTAATAAGGCTAAACTTTTGCCTAACCCTGCCTTATCCATCATGGGCAGCTGCGAAACCAGAAAATTTTCTTGCTATAGGCCACTGCATGAGAAAAAAAAATAAAAAATGCTGATTGGTGGGCTTCACAAGCTGGACCATGCTGGCCCATGCTTACCATGCATATGCTACCTGCTTGTAGAAGAAAGCTCCCCAAACTTTTTATATTTTATATTTTCATCTCCCTGATCTCTCTCACACATTTTTGGGCAAAAAGTTATGCCATAGAATCACGTTTTTCCTTTGAATAGGTGAAATGTGAGCCCCATTAGGAGAAGGTCAAGAAATTCCATAATGCACATCTCTCTCTCTCTCTCTCTCTCTGAAGGGCACAAAGTGTTCTCACCAGAGAATCAGATTTATCTTTTTGGGTAGGCAAAATGTGAGCCCTATCAGAGAGTTTTCTCCCCAAATAGTCAAAATGATTCTCTTTTTAGACATAAAATGATTATAGCTACTAGCTAGTAAGGTTATATATCTTTACTAATAAGGTCAAGTTAGCTCCAGCTAGATACGGACATATGGAATAATTTTTATAAAATGCACCATTCACAAAATGAGTTAACCTATATCGACTATCTTAGTGGATCTATGGTTTGCTTTCATATTGGTTCTGAACCATTCATATAATGTGGAAGTGCATCTATCATCAACTAAATGCTTGCTATGATCACCTTATATTCACCATTAAACGGGACGAAATGAGGATATAGACATTGGGGAAGCCATTATAAAATATATATATATATATATATATATATATATATAACTTGATGGGGCATTGCCAAAAATGACTTTAAATTTTAACTAATTTAAAGGGTTTTTCATTAATCATGTCTGATCCCCTAGTTTTTCAATATCATTTTTTGATTTGACCTATCTCTTCACTTCATTATACAAGTAAATAACGAGTCCGGATAGTATATTACATTTTCACCGTAAGTGCACCAATAATGGTCCGCCACGTCATTCCAAAAACTTAGGTATTTCCTTTCTTCTGATTTTAACTTTTTTAAACTTCAAAATTACTGAAATTCTTAGATGACGTGGCATACTGTTATTGGTGCTGTGAAGTTGTAACAACTACGCTAGATGATCCTAACTCATAAATAACCGGTTATAAATTTCAAACATCTAATGCTCTTGCCTCCTCCAAAAACCTCCTTTTGGAGGACAATGTAGTCTTCTTTCAAATTTCTTTAAAAAACATTGTTCCCAAATGTCATTTTTATTTCTTGCAAAAGTAACTATCAATTATGTAAAAATTAATATCCAACTTTCATACATCCAAAATTTGCCTAACTTTCAATTTTTTTTCCCCAGGGCCAAAACCATCCCAATCCAAAAGAGTCTTCACCTTCATCAACGGCTGCAAAGAAACCATCTGGCCCGCCGTCTTCCCCGGCGAGTATTTCAACGGAGGCGGCTTCGTCCTCAAACCTGGCCAATCGGTGGTTTTCACCGCCCCGGTCAGTTGGTCCGGCCGGATCTGGGGCCGGACCGGCTGCAATTTCGACACGACCGGGTCCGGCACGTGCCAGACCGGCAACTGTGGATCGAAACTCAAGTGCGCGGCCTCCGGCGACCCCCCGGCAACACTTGCCGAATTTACCCTCGCGTCTCTAGATTTTTATGACGTCAGCCTAGTTGACGGCTTCAACCTGCCAATCGCCGTTACGCCCGTTATAACTACCAAGGGGAACTGCTCCGCGGCTGGGTGTGACAAGGACCTGAGGACGAATTGTCCGTCAGAGCTTTCCGTTAAACGTAGCGGCAAGACCGTTGCGTGCAGGAGCGCGTGTGACGTGTTCAATACCGACCAGTACTGCTGCAGAGGACTGTACGGGAATGCGATGACGTGTCGCCCCACGACATATTCGAAGACTTTCAAGGACGCGTGTCCCAGGGCGTATAGTTATGCGTACGACGACCCAACGAGCATCTTTACGTGCCCGGGGGCGGACTACACCGTTAACTTTTGCGGGTCAAGGTGAGCCCATCAAACCTTATTATATCATTTTTTTTCTATTCCTCTTCTAGTATTTTGCACGCTGGGCCGGACTTAGGTACAACCACGCGAATGCGGCCGCACCTATTAAACCATGGTGCATTTCAAAAGATTCATTAAAATTATGGGCTAACCCTCAAAATCCACATGCAAATCCTCAGTTTGCCCCCAAAACCAAATTACTTATTCTAGTTCACACCCCTCAAATGAAAATTCTGGGTCCGCCACTGTATGCAGGGATTATTTATATAGCGTCTGTGAGATTTTGACACATCTATATCATTATAATTTTCTCTATTAGGGTTAGAATATTTCAATTCCGATAAAAAAAAATGGTGTGAAATTTTTTATCCGGTTTTTTGCAGCGGCCCCTTCGCACAAACGCACCCTTATTGATACTCACACTCGCCCATGTCCCTTTCCATCATTGCTATAGACAGGATTTGATCGCTTGCATAGGCTGTTTTTGTTCCAAAAGGAAGTGGCTCACCAATTGAGCTATCAATGAAATGACAAATGAAACATGTCTTCCCTTTTGCAAGAAGTATGAGATGCAAATGAGCAAGCCCATGGCCCATCTAACATTCAAAATGATGGAAGTCTTGCAAATGCTCACACTTTTAGTTGTCCTATAAGTGGAATTCCAAATATTGATCTCCCCTCTAGCATTAAAAATGCTGGAATTTTAAGAATTTTAAAGGCTAAAAGTGACTTTTTTTTATATGGGTTGATATTCAATATTTTATTACTGAAACATATAATCTGAAAATCTTAAAGAGATATATTTTACATCAAAATGTCAGAAATCCTCAACACTTCAAATTCTCGTCGAATTGAAGGAGACAAGTGAACTCCACCATGAGGGCTGCTTGTTGAAAATCCAAGCGACTAAAAATTTATGGATGCAGCTCATTAACCATTTCATATTTATGGGTATGTAAGCTCTTCCCGCTTGTGCGGGCCTCCTTCCCATTTGAGTGGCCTACCTTCCCGTGTGTATGCAGGTTCTCTCTTGGATCCCAATCCCCCTGGCTATGATATTAAAAAAAAAAAAAAAATCATATTTCAACCAACACTGGTATGGTTTACAAACTAATAATCTATCTTCTCACAAAATGTTTGTAGGAACCAAACGGTGTGCACATATCATCACAACAAGGTGGTCTGCAATGGATCCATAAGCTCCCAATTGCTATCTCGGAATTGGATGGTCCTGATGTCCTTTTACGCATTGATGATGACTTTATGGATTGTGTCTTAGAGAAAAGAAAAAAAAAAGTGATTTTATTTTATTGCATTCTTTGAAATGCAAAAGAGGTGTGTACCTTACTATTAATTATTCTTTTTTATTTATTTATTTCTTCATCTTTCCCTGCTGTGGTCTGCAAGGCAGAGAGGATTTATGTTTGTTTTAATTGAAATACCATTCATGTGTAATTATTTTTTCTTTTAATTGCAATGAAAGAATAAAAAGAAAGTAAGCAATGTCATTCTTTTCACACATGGTTTTTTTTTTTTTTTGCTATCAGAGGGTTCCCAATTCTTTGGGCTGGACTAATCACTCCGGGCCCAGAGGGAAGCCAGGTAAACTTCCATGTGACCTTAGTGTGGTAGTGCGGTTTTGAACCTACAACCTCCGGATGCAAACCGTGATCCTACGCCAACTGAGCTATGGAAAGACTTAGGCCTTGTTTGTTGGCATTAAAAAACATAAGGTGGTTAAAAATTAATATCAAAAGTGGATTTCTAAAAATGAGCATCAACTAACATCTTCTTCTGATTCTATTTACCTAAAGAAATACTATTTGATGTTCCTTTTTGAAAATTTACCTTTAATTTTTATTTTTAAACCCTGTGTGTATTGAATTGTTATGTAATCTAATGTAAACAAACATGCTTAGAAGATTCTTAGAGTTGGTTAATTTTTTTGAGAACGTTTTGTTGGGCTCACCCATGAGCCCTTCAGACAATCAGATGTAGATTTGACCTTGATTAGAGTGATATTCATCAATGGATGGAACTGAAAAATACAAGGGTGATCAGTGTTTTCCCATGGCCCACCCTTGACTTAATCAAGACTTCACATTTTTTCCCCTTTTTCGTGCATCAGGGTGGGCCCCATGAGAGTCTCAGTATACAAAATTGCCTCTGACAAGTGGTAAGTAAAATAGTCAGCACATATACTAGATTAAATTAGCCCCAGAAAGGGTCCAATAAACTGAGGGATCCATAAGATCACTGTTTGGATTCAGGTCGCACCTTACTGGATCAGGAATCAACTATAATCAGGGTAAAATCATAGAGGACCATACACACGGGCTAGGACGCACGAAAGAGCCCACATACACACAGAAAGATAGCCCACCCAAGTGGGAAAGAAGCCTGCACAAGCAGAAATGAGTGACGGATTCAAACCCCGAATTGAAAATCTTGTAATCTGTTACCCCAGAGGCAGTGAAATGGAAGGGTACAAGAAAGAATGGGACGCGAGACTAGATTTTAACCATCCATTGTGAACATGATCCCTCTTTGGGAGAAAAAGGAGCAGATCCTGCTAGTTAGAAGACCTCACCCTTCTTAAATGCAAACCATCTGTGACAACTTCTACAGCCATAAAACTATGTCCCAAATTTCACTTCTACCAGTGGAATTTTGGCCAGTTCTTATATAAAGACACCCATGTTATATGAGTGAGTTTTACCATGCAAAAGCAGGTCAATACAATATAAATCAAGTGTTATAGCTGCCATCAGAACCATAGAGATGGGAACATGGGATCATTTCCTTTCAGGTAAAACGTCGAGCAACACATGATAATATCCATTGATAATTTCAACTTCTGGACACGTTAATCAGCATTTGCAAAAATTGAATTGTAAACCACCATCAGTAAGAAAGGGGCTAAGATTTTAGCACAAGGATGCAATTAGCAGGATCTGCTTTTCTTGAATTTAATCAAATTGGCTAAAATTACATGCCCGTTCACACTATACAATTCTGTACAATTGTCGAGTTAAATATGATATATTCCATCATTGTCTTAACTTCCCACTGTTTTGGGTTCCTTCTGATTTCCTTTTATCAGTTTCCATGGTTGCATTTTCTGATCCTGTCTCACCACTCTCATATGGCAATACAACAACAGGGGCCGCAGGCACAGTGGCCCACCGCTCCTTCAAAAGGCTCATGAACCTCATAACCATTTCCCTTCGGAACTCGAGCTCCCTTGTGAAAAGATCGAAGAGGAGAAACGCGAGGATGTATTTGAAAGGGACAATGAGGAGAACGGTTGCAGAACAGAGTAGCACCAGAGCGACCTCACTTGTTATCTACAAAAGAAAAAAAAAAAAAAAAGAAAAAAACCATACCCACAAGGAGTGCATGAGTTTGAGCCACAAAGAGAAGATAGTGGAAAAAGAAGAATAAATGGATACAATATCTGTCTCTGCATTTAATGAATATCATATATGCGAGGACCAGTTGAGTAAAGATTAACAGTTGGTACTAAAACTCGCAAAATCATATTTTGAGTTCTATGAGAAAATTAGCAATCAAGCAACCATTATTAGATGAGACAAGAAAAAATGATGATGATGACACGTAACGACCTGCTTATCAAAAAAAGAGAAATGGAAAAATATCCTGGGGGCCAGGGCATCTGTAGTGAAGACGCTCTTTGTTCTACATATGCCAGTATGGCTCATGTGTAAGGTCAAGTGCATTCATCAGGTGGGTCCACTTAAAAAATGCCCTGGCCTAAAATTCAAGCCTGTACAATGAGGTTACATACTAAAAAACAAGGACCAAAGATCTATACTAGACAAACACATGATTGCAACAAACAACCTGATTTTGGGCCAAGCTATCTTTGTTTTGGTCTCACCAGATGAACAGCCTGGAACTCACATGTGCTATGTTGGCATGTATAGGGCAAAGACTCTTAAAATTGTCAAGTGCTCATCAAAAGAAGATGCTGGGAAGAGGTTTTATTTTTTTGCAACTCTTCCTGTAACACGTCTTTTGCTTGTTGCTTTTACAATTTAATGTAAGAATTATTTCAATGAATAGAATGATGTCAATGGAAGATGTAGATGCAGTTCCAACTCTGGGAATCAGTACATGCATTTGACATATGATCTTAATTGTATTATGTGAAGTATACCAACTATTCACTGCATTTGGAACTGCTAGCTTCGATGTTACTACCCAAGTATCCATGTTTGGATCCAAGTCCTTAAAGTTGGCTTTTATGAATGAGAGAACATAATTACCCCAAGAATACATGGGTCTGTAGAGCAAATGGAATGAATGAGAGAATATGCAGTTTTTCATCTTGTTATCCCATCGTACTTCAGTTGGCCGGAACATGCACACAGATCTGTAATTGAAATCTGGGCCCGTTGTCGATGGAGCAAACCCAAAGGACATTATTAGATGACGTTAATTGTCTGATTTTGCCCATCGAATTTAGACTGTTGACCACCTACTTCTTTACTATCATCTGTAACATGAATTTTGGCAAGAACCCATTCAAGATAAAGCCCAAAGCTAGGATGGTCAGGATGGAGTGCATGTATGCCACATCTTCAGTGGAAATATTACAGTAGTATAACACCTCAAAGCAAATAAATGATTTTTACTGGGACATGTGTAACGGATGACTAGTTTGATTCGTTTCATTCTTATACTATGCTCATGGTCATAGGTAAGATAGCAAGTACTGGTAGTTGATGGCATACCTGAGGTTGACCTGATAGAACAATTGTACGAATCTTGAGAAGTAAAATATTCAAATTTTGGAGATAGCTTTCTAAGTCGGCCATGGCTTCTTTAAGAGCTACAATTTTTTGAATTGTGTTTGAAGGTGGCTGATCACGTATCGTAACTTTACCAAAGAATCTTCCCAGACGACCTTGTTCTTTAAGCCCCTTCAATAAAAGCATGCTAGCTGCCACAACCATCAATGCCATAGGAAATATGTACGACAGCAAGTTTCTGAAAAGAGTCTCAAAATTAATTAGATCAACTAATTATGTTAGATGTTATAACAATCGTCAGCATAGGTTCTTAGCTCTCACAGATGGTATGCAGTAGAATATTAGATAAAAGACCAGGGATGACATAACTTTCTCATGTGAATGTCCACAATCAAACACTATGTAGAATAGGGGTGCAGGGATGACATAAATTTCTCATGTGAATGTCCACAATCAAACACTATGTAGAATAGGGGTGCACACGGATCGGATTGGTGCGGATTAGGCCAAATCCGTTACCAATCCGTTACCTACGGATTGATGGATTTGGAATCCATCACCAAACCGTAGCTGTTAAAAACCGATCCGAGGACCGGATCGGATCGGTTTAATCCGTTCAATCCGTTGAATCTAATGTTAAAGAAAGAGATCAAACATGTTGTAAAGAGTTTCAGCATTCAAGCTAACAATCCACAAAAAATTACAAATATGTTTTTTTTTGTCCCGGAAGCTACCCAAAGAGCTGTTTTTATCTACATTACAACCAAAATAGATCTAATCAACAAATAAAGCCAAACATGATGTTAAATTCATAAAAATCACACTCCATCTATTGAAACCTTGAACTCTTACATTTTGACCCCTGAAGTTTTTTCTTCTTTTATATTTAGACCTCTTAACTTATATTTAGACCCCTTCAGGTTTTTTTATTTTTATTTTTATTTAATGTCAACAGATCGGATAGGATTGAATCCACAGATTGAGGGTGAAATCCGTCACCGATCCGTTGCTAACGGATTACAAGATTTTCAATCCGTCACCAATTATTTTACCTTTGGTTCAGTTAAAACTCCGCAGATTGGATCGGTTTTACGGATCGGCAAATTTTTTGTGCACCCCTATAGAAAGTCCCATTTGGAAAACCCCTTATATCATGCAAAGTTTTATGTTTTCTAAAATTGGCCCCCCAAAGAATTTTTCTCATTTACATATTGAAAATAAGGTAAAATTCATGGCTCCGCCCCCTGCAAGCACCGAATACATGGAAAAGGCTATTTAATCTGGACATGGGCATCAAATTGGAATCAGACAGGGTGGGACAAACACAGACCCATAGGAAACCCAAATGACATTTCCACACACAAACACACGCACAGGTGTATTAATGTATTTAAGAATATGTGCCTATGCAACAACAGATGTGTGTTAGAGACTTAGAGCTATATATATATATATATATATATATATAGAGAGTTTATAAAGCAATTCAAACATAAGAATAAAAAATAAAAAGGTCATTCTTTCTTATCATAAGTGCTAGTAGCCAACATTGTCCCGTTTGGAAATTTACTATTAAAGTAAAAGTAATGTAAAGTCTCCATTTTACCTTCACTTCCGCAAATGCAACTCATAGAAAAATAAAAACCCAATAAAATCCAAAGTACGTATGTCACTCAAGATTATTCAAGAGACACCATCCTTCTAATGACAATAAACATTCACTTCTCTGCATTAGACATAAATAACTTCGACTCATTCCATATATACAATAAAGTACAAATGAAACCTCAGAGAAACCATGAAACTCACAATGCTCACCTGAAAATGAGAGTATAGGCAAAAGCGATAAAAGACACAGTCAAATGTGGCTCCTCCCAACGCCTAAGTCTGTCAAAATTCTTGACAGTGACTGTTAAAGGAAGCATAAGTTCCTGATAGGTGAAAAGACAGAGCTGTTAAGTAACTAATAATGACATGCAAAGCTAAAGGATTGGATTAATATATGAGGATGTTCAGTGTTGTGTGTGCGCGCCTCTACATTTGTTTTTATGTTAAAAGTTCTCCCAATAAATTTGATACATATGTTCATCCATTCAAACCATTCAGTAGACATAAGACATTTATAAACTGACTATCTTGCATAAATTTCATCATTGCTCAGACAATGGTATAGTTTTAGGTTTATGTGCGACAGTCTACACAATTATGTCATGAGTTTAATAATTTTAAGTCCTTCCTATGTACAAGCAACTAATTGGTGATTAGAAGTAGGGTGTGAGCATATAATAAATTTTTCTCAAAAAGAAGTAGGCTGTGGGCATATAATAAAATTTTCTTCACAAATCATCATGTTTTCCTTCCTCAAAATAAATAAATATAAGCCATCAAATTAATGGTCTACCACATGAATGGACACAGCTCAAAAACAGCACACTTTTTGCAGTGTTAGCTCTTTGATCAATCATCACAACTTTTGAACCGCAAACAAGGAGCCATAAAAGGATCATTGATCACAAGTTAACTGTTAATTGGTATGAGTTTTGGACTTTTATTTTTCCAAGAGGGATACATCTTTTAGATGCTCCAAATGGATGAAGAACACCATCCAATTGGTTTGGGTAACTGTTAACATACGTCTCCCACATTGGAGAACATTAGAATATTTATCTATCTGTAAACATTACATATCTCTCTCACCTAGAACTGGTTCTCATGTAGCTTGTCGGGCTCATCTGGATGCATTCCAATCATGAGGGTGGGAAGGTCTACGCATGAATTTTGAGGTCCCAAATATCAATTGTGAAAACAACCAGAGAAAAAAATGGATATTTCAATCCGACGGTAATAGTCAGTAGATGGATCGTCGTTGGTCTACATGAGCCCTGCAAGCGAGTTTGCACAAAGCTATCTAAGAACTGGTTCTTAGGTGAATATTTCTACATGCATGCATGCACATAATAGGTAGAGATATATGACACCTTGAAAAGATCAATGTTACTGGGGATCCCCTTGATCATGGCAGCATCAATTGTAGCTTGGGTTGTCTCCACTATTCGGCTTTTCTCTTTGCAGATTGATGATGCCCTTTCAACAAGATTCATATCAGCCACAACTAGATTCTTACTCAAAACCACCCCCTGCCTTACTGAAGAGTTCTTCCAGAAGGAAATTGATGTGCTGGATGTCCAAGATGGAGATCTCATCCATCTGCGCAAGTACACACTTCCATCTATGTCAAAAACATGTATATTAGTGCCAGAAAGTTCTTCTGGAGGCTTTGACCCTTCAGTTGGGCTCTGGTCTTCCTTCCTAAGTATGTTGATCAATGGACCACCCCAATAATTTACAGCCAGAGTCTGGTATACAATATCACCAAAAGGTGCGCTTCGTAAATATGACAACTGAACAAGCTTAGCTGGATCCTCTGACAACTTCCGGATAAACCGAAGTGACTGTAACCTTGCAATACTATTTGCAGCGCTTGCAATTGCTCTTGATTTTCCCTTATACGCACCATATACATTATGAATAGATGGGTCATCTTCATCTGGTCCGTATTCACGAATGAAATCATACAAAGAAATCACTTCACTGATAAAAGCATACCAAACATCTCGCCTCATTTCACCACCAAAGTCAACAAATTCGAGAACCCAAGTTTCTGACCTATTTAAAAATAAAAATAAAAATTCAGATTCATGAAATTCACTAAAGCTGAGAGACTGAAAGAAAATTGATGGTTTTCAAGCACACTGCATAAGTGCAGGGAAACCATGTAACGTGGGTAGCAACAGATGAGGCAAATATCACAATCTATGATGCCCATATACGACACGGATATGGTAGGGACATGCCATAGACATTCCAGGGACACGGAATTTACATGTAAAAAGTGAAGTATCGGATACAATACGATACAATACGTTGCCCATTTTGAAGTATCCGTGCATCATAGATCACAATAGATGAGAAATTCATAGTGATATTTTCAAACTTCAAAAGTTCCATAAAAGCTAGAGAAGCAGGTAATCTTCAATAAAGAGTGCCGTCACAAGAGTAGGTACGATCAAAATTAGGGCCTGAACACATGGTAATCTAGTGTTTGCCAATAGTCATTGATTTAGTGTTTACCAACATTTTGGAAACCAAGACCAAAAACAGTCAAGATTGGGTCCAAACAGTACTGGATCTTAAACAGCAGTGCGGAAAGAAATCATGACTTTCCACTTTTCTGCTAAAAACTGATGGTCACTTGATTATTGGTTATGGGCAGAATCAATTCCAACCCAGCCAACATCTGTTTCTCAAGTCCTCCAAACACACTCTAGAAGTGTGAACTGAATTTCTGATTGAAATTGATTTTTGTATCACACCACGGTACTAGTTGAAGAAGAAAAAAAAAAGAGGAATGCAATATAACTTACAGCAGCTTGTTAGTGAATCAATCATGTTGAATAGCGGTAAGAAACTGACCAAGTGAAGATACAGGATAAAAATAAGAATTGTTGAAAAGAATATGTTTACATAAGCTTACTCACTCAGTGCCCGATGAAACAGAGATAGCAGAGTCAAGAAACTTATATCCAAGAGGTCCAACTCTTGTTTTCTCCACCCGCATGCCTTGTCTAGTAAGATCCAATCTAATAGCTTCTTTGTAACCTTTTAGGCCAATTGCCTGCAAATATGAAGTGAGGACCTTGGATTTTCATCAATATATATTAAATGCAGTGAAAAAATAAAGAAGAAAAATAAGCCCAATTATACCCATATAATTTTATGATAAGAAGCACAATCAAAATTCAAGGCTGTCACACAAGCGAGCTTTTCCTTCGTCAAAGCTATTATCGTTACCATTTTGTTACTCCCAAACTAATTTTCTCCTCCTTATTCCAGCCTTACATTCGATAGGGTTGTAAACAAGTGAGATCTAGATCTTCTAATGGTTGACATGAATCCAACTAAGCCAACCATAGGATCTTAAGACTTCGAATCTGACTCGGTGGACCCCAAATGTGTATCCAGTATCCACACTCCAATCTGACATGACCAATTCTTTGGACCATTGGGTCAACCCAACATGTTGTCAGCAACAATGGCGATTTTATTGGAGCACGCAGGTCCATTGTGAACAATTGACTATGCCTGGTGGGTTGAAGTTCTTGAATAAGAGAAGATTTTCTCTTGCGCACGTGCTCCAGCAGGAGTGCGTATCCAGACCGTCGCCAAAGGAGGGACTCCCCCTGAATTTCATCAGGTCCTGCGTGACAAACGGCACCGATTCACAGTGCACAGACGCGCAAGAGAAAATCATCCCTTGGATAAGATTTTCAATGAATGTATTAGTTTATACTTTTAGTTCATGTGGAAACACACTTGTCACAAACAGATATTAGACTAGAAAAAATGCAAAAAAATAGTCCCCTTTATTTTGAGAAATCAAAGTAGAGGTAACCAAATTAGTTGGTTACCTCGAAAGATGAGAAAATTCTCAAAACAAAGAAAAAGTTTATCAAATTCCATTCATGCTATGGAAAGGGATGGTTTTTACATATAATTCCTAGGCATTGGTGTTCCCACTTAAGACTCCAACTTCTAACTTAATACAACCTTCTAAGAATTTTAATGTTCCCTAAAACCCTATTAAAATCATAATTCTATTATAGTATCAGAAAATAGATCATAACTCACTTCTTTTTTTGGGTGAAAACTATGACTTCTTTAATGCCCATCAAAATAGCATAATCTTGTAGTAGCGCAAAAGGTAACTAGGTGACCCATCAAATGCAATCAATTTCATGTCATTCAGGCACTGTTTGACACATCTATTGCGGCCTTTAATCAACACTGCATAATCCAGTTTTTCAGATGGATTAATAAAATTTATTTTAAATGAGGCTCAGTAAATGTTCTTGACAGGGATGTCTTGCACCATTGCATAATCTAGTTTTTCAGGAAAACCAGAGTCTATTGTCTCTGACACTTCATAGAATTTTCTTGCACATATGCAATTATCCCCTTATAAAAATGTATGAAGTTAAGTTAGCAGTGCCAACAAGTGAAGGCTTGGTTACCAAAATCAAAGTGCTGCATGGGTACATCCAGTGGCAGGCCTGGAAATTTTCCCTTGGGGGCCCATTGTGTTTTGAAAAGAAAAACCTTTTCAAGGGGGCACGCAAATATACAAGTATAATTTCAAACATCACGGGTGATACATATTGATAAAAGTGTAGAACTTATACATCTAAAATCAAGTATCAGCTAAGGACATTACATCATTATCACATGTTAGACTAATAATGCTTCTTTTTTATTCTTTTTTGAAGTTAGGATAACAAAAAAACCATGGTGCAAAGGTAATGACTAATGCTGATTTGTCACTCTGCACATCCTATTGACCTCCTCAACAGGCTCCTTGAATTCCACATTCATTTAATGCCCATGATTTAAGAAGCAATAGAAACCAGATGCATACTTGCATGCAGGAAGGCACTATAAAAGTGGCCAATGACATGATAAAATCAATCAGTCTTTACCCCAATTCAATTCTAAGGAAATAAATATTATTACCCACTAGGATGCTCATTATTGATGCTTGTTGCACGGAAATGCTTCATTGCCTAAACTGTTTTGGTAGAAGGGTGAAAGAAAATATACCTCAAAATAAAGTGCACTATCTGTCAAAGTAAGTTTTCCAGGCCATGCCATGTTATTCTCCCATTTTAAAACAGGTCGCTTCTTATTGGAACCTATACATAAAAGTTGCTCATTAGAAAGCTGGGCACTTTCTTGAATTTGGTATGACTTCCTCCCTTGGTGGACCCTAGAGTAAAGAAAACAAGTGATAAATGAAACTCTATCAGGATAGAAAATTACAGATAAAACCTAAAATGTACATTATAACTTTCAGAAATATGATAATTGGGAAAAATAAAAAACCTAATCAACCCTGTGAAGGCCTTAAAACTAGAATGGTTGGGTGAAGGACACGCTCTTAAAAACATAAAAGGATGGGCATAGGGATGCTTCTAAATAAAACAAAACAAAATGCCTGATAAAATGGTTGATATCTGAACTGAGGAGATGACACGAACATTGTATAATGCCTCCAAATAAACTAGAGGACCAAAGATGTTCCTCATGTTGAAATCCTTCTATAGGTTCCAAAGATCCTATTGTACTCAGGCCCTCTTTCCGATTGGGTTTCTTGCTGTTTCTAGTTTGTTTCGTTAAAAACACTTACCGTTATTGATTAAAAAAATGATTTAATAGCATTTAGATATTTAACCAAGCAATTTGCATAAGAAATTGATTATTATTTCACTAAAGGTTGGCCGACACCCATCAGGCATTGAAACAACTTGCATGCACATATCCAAATGCATATTTGATTTAGCAATGGGTCATAAGCATTTGTTGAAGCAATAGCTCATTGATTTAGCAATGGGTTGGTCATGCAGTAGACAAGTAAATGGGTTCAAAAGTAGTAATTATTGCAGTTGAAGATCAAAATCTTGGAGTATCTTTTGGGCTGTCTCTGATGAAACTCTTCCTCAAAAGGGTAGGAAAAGCCGCAACCCTAAAAGAAAATGCTTATGTTTTCACCTGATTATGTTGTCCCTAACCACTGTGCTTGAAAACACAACCTCCAGACATAATTACTTATAAGCGCGCGCATACACATGCATCCATAGAGATTTACAAGCCCAATTTTGCTGGCCAACCTGGGTGCATGCTAAGTTCAATTTCTTGTCATTGAACCCAGTGGTGAATAACGGTTGAATCATTGCAGTTATCCCAAAAAAAAAAAGTTGACTCATCGCAAATTGGAAGGCCTGACAACTCAAGTGAAGTTAGACGTGTGAAGGGTTTGGAGTCATTTACACTAGAGTGCACTTTTCAAAACTAAGCCTGTGGTTTCCAACGTTTTAGCGCCCATCCACCCACCTTTCCACACATGCACATGCAGGCATTCACATGCACAAAGAATCAGATCATAAGAACCCTGTATCCATCTAAAATATGATCTGAGTCAGCTTTTTGTGTTTATTGGTGAGTACCGAACTTTTCATGGTCAACATTTTTTCTATCAATATCAAAAGCCTACCATCAAGATACCTTCATGCACATCCTCCTTCTAAAAGTGGACAAAAGCAACACCTATAATCTCAGAGCACCTCTTCTTCTACAATAATAACCTCAACTCGTAAAATCCGAGTGATGACGGGCTCAAAAAAATCCTTTCTTTGCAAAATATTTTCACCCCACTTCCAAGTGATTCTTTGGAGGAGGCTTCCATCTTACGTCTATCCACTCTAAATTGAATGATTTCTTAAAATCATTTGAATTTTATAACTGGATCTCAGTGGAAATGCAAAAACCAAACATACTAGCAATGTAGACAGTACAATAAAGAAAAGACTGAAGCTTACTTTAAAAGTTCAGAAAGATAAGAAGTCCACAGGCTAAATGACAGCCCTTGTTCATCTCCTACAAGAGCCTTGAAAAGACTATGAACTGTTGATCTATCGGCCACACCTGAAATAGCAGGAGCCATACGAACAAAAGCCTCTTCACCCACAAGTTTTTTCTACAACAAAGAAAGAGATAGTCCATTTCAGATAACACGCCTTGATAATATTCTTTATGTTTATGTATATATAAGTGAAAGTTTTCAATAAGCCAATCTAAAATGGATGAAAGAACAAACAGCATAAATACCTAACTTTCCTACAAATAATGGTCCAAAAGCATACAACATTAGAAAAATAAGCAAATAAACAAACAAATAGACCTGCAAAGAAGTAATATTGTGTGAATCAACACCGCCTTCACTGTATGGGTGTTGCCATGCCAGCATTGTTATGAAAATAAGTCTTTGAAAGGCAGGCTCCTGTAAGTACATTAAATAATCATAGTAAGATAACCTTAGGATATATAGTCTGTACCATCATAAAGTGAACTCATCTCTCTCTCTCTCTCTCTCTCTCTCTATATATATATATATATATATAGAGAGAGAGAGAGAGAGAGCTTACCTCAGCTTCAGCTTAGGAGAGCTGGCCCCTATATGGGAGTCCTTGAAATCCCCCCCAATCCACATCCCCATGTGGGTCCCTAAGTGGGCTCCACCACACAATTGAGCTTACCTCAGCTTACCTTATCCTAAGCTTCAGCTTAGGAGAGCTGGCCCCATATATATATAGGCCCTGTATCCTCAGCTCGAGCTGAGGATAAGGGCCTCCGCTCAATGACTTGGGGACCCACATGGGAATGGGAATGGAGGGATTTGAAGGACACACAGGGGCCCTCCTTTCTACAAAAAATCAGCCCTATCCATGATTTCTATCATCTACACCTAGGCCACAAAATTTTAACGGTGTACAGTCCATTCAGATGTGTCACTCGATCCAACGGTCCAGTTTAATCAAATGGGCCAAATTTTGGTGGATATGTGCAATTCAGGGGCCCTGTGTGTGGTCCATTTGGATGGACCAAACAGTGGGCCCCACCCTAGGCAACGGACAGCCCTCTCCCGTCTGCTTGAGCTAAGGAGAGGGCTGGCCATATATATATATATATATATATATATATAAGCATGATGTATGTATGGTGTATGCATGTATGTACATATGTATATTTGTGCATTTGCATGTGTATAGATATATGGGGGTCACTTGTTATGAGAGACCTGATATGCACCAAGCAACCTAGAAATAAGCTACTAGTATGCACACAATTAAAACTCGCAAGCGCACAAGATCACTATGTAGTGTAGTGAATTGTAAGTACGAGGCCGATCCCACGAAGACTTGTGATAAAACAATGTCAAAAACAACTAAAAATCAGAATATTAAAAGAAACAATTAAATGATGAAAGATTGAATTATACTAAAAACAGTAAATTAAACTATCAAAAGCTAAATGGAAATTAATCTAAAACACACAACTGAAATTAGAATTGAAAACAATGAGAATGAATGAACTAGGGTTTCATCTACTCCCCTAACCAATCCTATGCATGTCCCTTATTATCTTTTAATCAAAAATCAGATTTTATTAGTGACATTTACCAACCTAGACCATGGCATATGCGTCTAGATTATTATTCCCCTAAACCTAATTCATGAGTAGCATACTACATGAATTGTTCATTATAATGCAAAAACTAAGCATGGCATATGTCCTAGTCAAAACAAACATAATGCATAAAACAATGGGAAAGATAAATGCATGAGTCTAAGCATGGCATATACTTAGATTATTCACGGTTCTAAACCCTAGATGCTTATCATCAAGATCAATCAAAATTAAGTTAGCTACTCTCAAAATTAATTGAACATCACATGGTTGGCATGGCATATACACAACTCATCAATTAAAAACATGGTTTAGAATCTCAACTAATAAAACTGAAATCTGAATTAAAAGACGCCAAAAGAGACTACATAGAACTAGGCTAGGGTTTCAATTACATCCTAGCCCTAAAAAGTTTAGCTACTCATGTTTGGAATTGAAAACAAAATAGAAAATAGAGCCATAAGAAGAACTCTGAATATTGAAGAAGAAGAAGAATTTTGCTAGCAACTTTTTCTCCTTTTCCTCGCTCCAAAAGCTCTCCAAAAGATGCTCCAAAGGTGCTCCCAATAGTGTTGTGCGTCTGCTAGGGTTAGTGGATGACAATAGCTGATTTGTGGATGGTTTGTGTGATGTTTTATGGCTGGTTATATGGCTGGACGTGCACTGTTCATATGGTACTTATAAGTCTTGAAAACAGCCCTCTTAGTATTTAGTTCCCTTGTAGAAATAGGTCTCCAACTTTCTTTAAAATTCTGCTTCCTAATTAGATTGAATTAGGAGTCTTCTTTCTTGTTAAACTAGAATTTCTAAATCTGATCCTACTTGTATTTTATAGAAAGTTCCTCATGTGTGGCCCACAAATCTGAATTTTGATTGCAAAGAATTAAATCTGAACATTTGACATAAAAGTGGGCCCTATTTGATGCATGTAACATGAGTGTGGGACCCCTCTTTTAGGACTTCTATCTTTCTTGAATAAGACTTGCTTTAACTTTCCTTCTTTTTCTCCTTGTTTTTCTCCATTGAACTCCTCTTTCTAACTTGAATAGGACTTCCTAAATTCTGGAATTCTTCTATTTGCAATGGATGTGGACCCACCATGTGCCTACTTGATGATTCACGCCCATTTCTTCATTAATTACTCTCTTTTTGCTCCTTTTGACCTTAACATAAAAATTAACAAAAACTATGTAAAATCAAATAAAATAACTCTAACTAGCACAAGATGAATCAAATATTAGGGCCTCGATTGCAAACAATTAAGCACTTATCAAGACCTCCCCCAAATGAATTGACATGTGCCGGGATCACTGCAATCAGATTGATAATCGGCTTTAGATTATAACCTCCCCCAACACAAAGTAAAACAGTCCAAACCTATTAGCAGGAAAAAAAATCCAAACCTTCCACCAAGATGAGCCTTTCCATACGACACAATGATTAGCAGTAGTCACAGTTGGGCCCCATACCAGAATGAAAAACAAACTTGGAAAGCAATGTGAAAAACGAAAACAAGAAAAGTAGTCCAAAAAGAAGCAGCACCAACAAGTGGAAATTTTGAAGAAAACACGAGAAACACATGGAGGAATGTATGCTTAACCTCTGAAAATAATAAAGGAGTATGTTGCTTATAGAAATGGCTAAGAAATGTTAGGATTTCACTAGAGAAATTTGAAACACATAAGAAGCAATAAAAATTTACAGTACAATAAAAAAATTAGTAGTCAATATATTGAAAGCTATTATATCCGAATACTTGTATATGCCTAGCGTACCCCTATTCAGAGGATCGATATTGGTATTGGCACTATATAGCATATACTGCACTAATGCTTGTACATAATAGTTTCAGTGTATCCTATAGTGACAATTTCATAAAGTTCTATAAGCTTTCTTACTTTCAACAAAAAAAAAAAAAAAAAAAATGACAGAAAGCACTATAATTAGTGACAATTTCATAAATTAGACGTGTACAATAAATGAAAAGCAATACTTTGTATAAATTTTTTAACATAAAACATAAATTTCATGCCATGGATAGGGATAGCCGTATAAGTATTCGTATCCTCATCCTAGATTTTGAAAGGTGCAGTTTCATATCCTCAATCCCCACCTATGTCCACATCTGTAGCCATATTTGGACATCATAGGTTAACAAGCTTAAAAACACCTTGGATAATGTAACTAGACAAAAACACTGACTAATATAACCAAGTTCATAAGAACTTTTAAAGTTGGATTTGTTATAAGTGTATTTTAAACTAATGGTCAAAATGTAAATGTTAATAAAAGGTACCAATCTATATGAGGTTTCAAAGAACTATTGTCCTAAACAAATAAACAAGATGGGTAAAGCTCCACATCATTTCCATGAGCCACTTGGGCATGATGACTAGTGTTCTAACTTACCCATCATGATATGATCACAGTAAATCATTAAAACAATAGGAATGCATTCACAAACCTTCAAGCAAGGATGAACACCAGAATTATCCCTCGACAAGTACCTAAAGCAGCAATACTCCACAAAGTTCCGGGCATCACTGCGAATGGTTTCAGGAGCAAGTGATTCAAATATTTTCTGCATTTTCTTTGCAGCCAATCCATTCATCCTGAATCACAGCAATCTTGTAGAAATCAGAGCATTATCTGTAGTCCAAAGTTGAATATTACTAGATCAAAAGCTTAGAAAAACAGAGCAAACTAGTTCAACATGCTGGACAAGAAGGAAAAGAGAAGATTTTATGAATGATTATTGTCACTGTAGTGTTCTGTTTTTCCCCGCTTTCTCTATAGAAGCTTCCTATAAATAAATCAATAAAACGCAATACCCACCAAGGAATCAAAACTCAGTTGGAACTGAGTATAAATGGTTTCACTAGAAAACGAAAGGAGTCATGCTCCAAAACCAAATGAGTAGGAGTCATAAAATTTTGATCCCCACCCAAGTCCCACTCTCAAAACAAGTATAAAATCATTGTTCCCATGCTTGAAGACATGTAATGCCACACATGGTGTAACAAAGACCTTGACCTTTCCTGCAAATAAGACCAAAAAAAAAAAAAGTGCCAGTATATGCCTGGATGGATTAAAGGATTGTAATGCGAAGATCATAGCACAGTCACAGAGTCATGCCACTTGATCCCCAAAAAGAAAACTGCCAAAAGATACAAATGCACTGTTATCATATTCATAAACATACAGAGGAACAAAGTAAATAAAATTCTTCTCGTTGCAGCACAAATTAGGGAACTTTCATCACACCCTTTAAGTTCACATGTAAGCACCGATGTCTAAAAGAGTAGACATGTATTGTAGATTAACGCTATCACAGCAAGTGGCAGAGATAATATGATTCTGATTGCAAAGATATTGTACAGAGAAGCAATGTAACGAGCATACACGTGATCTTCATGAACTTTTATTCCTATTATGATATTGTAATATAATCTGATATTGTCAAAATTCAGAAATGAGAACTCTCACTCTATCTTCGTTAGTTTCTATCTCCTAGCATGATATTACAATACAATTTGCTACTGTCGAAACTCATTTTGGAAATGTCAGTGTATTGGATATGAATTTGTTTGGTGTGCCTGAGTCATATACATCAGCACAAATAAATACTGAAAAACAGTGGAGCCAAACCTGCCCCTACTGTGACAGTAGCAATAGACTCAAAGAGAAAACAGTGCGACTGCAAAATCAAGGGAGCATTTGGATGAGGTGAAAACCATATGGAACAGAGGGTTTTCACCAGTGAATCATTTGTCATCCCATCATAGCAGAAATGTAAGCTCCACATGCAGTGTATTTCTTAGATGGGCACAATTGTTATTTCCCAAAAAACTAGTGAAACTACCTTCAACATGAAAACCTATATTCTCCTCTGAAAAACTAGTATTCATCCTTTACAACATTTTCTCAGGACAAAATCTTCTCTTCTCTGCCCCGCTCCTTAACCACCTTTTTCTCATCATTTTCCACTTGGTTGCAATTCCCTGTTTTTTTCTTTCAACACATCCTATATGTGTATATCCAAGTTTTATCAGAAACTGAATTTTGTACTTGCAGTTGCAGCAAGCACATAGAAGATTTAAGCTGATTTAAATGAATGCCCTAGCTAGACGGACCAAAGCCTGAAACTACACAACTTGGAGATCCCACAGTTCGTTTGGAGGACTAAGGATAAGTCAACAAAAAATTTCATCGATTGCTCGCTTCTTTCTGAAAAAATAGAAAAGCAACCGTCTGGCAGTGAATGTTCTAGGCAATAGCCACTTATTATGAGTCCCACTGGATGAACAGTTCAGACTATTAAATTTCCTCAGCTAGCCATTTCTACCAAAACCTCGACGCGTTAGTAGAGGCAGCGGAAATACTTTTCAACACTCCCCCTTGGGTGGAGACTAGTTTTTCTTCAACACTAACAATCAAGTGGAACCCGATCGCTGCACTTTCTGCGACACATATATCTTAGCATCAAGTTGCTCCTCCTAGGATTCGAAATCACGACCGATTGGCTCGGATACCATATTAAATCTCCTCAGCTAATCATTTCTACCAAAACCTCGAGGCGTTGGTAGAGGCAACATAAATACTTTTCAACACTCCATGTAAGACCTCAATCCGCCTGGGTCATCCCTTGAGGCAAGACCAGGTTAAGTGCTCTTGTGAGCCAAGAGGGGGAATCCGCAGGGCTAAGGGTGGAGTGCTTCGGTTAGCACCGCGAGGCTTTGTCCAAGTCCCACATCGGAAATATCCAAGTCCTGACCCTGGGCTTATAATGTGACATGGCCCTAACCCGCATGAGGCTTTTTAAAACCATGAGGCAAGATTGGGTTGAAATGCCATGAGCCAAAGCGAACAATATCATGTGGGCAGCGGGCCCGGCCGTTACAGATGGTATTAGAGCCGATGACGGCTCTATTTCCGGTGGGCGGGAGTGTGAAACCCCCAATCCACTTGGGTAAACCCTTGAGGCAAGACCAGGTCAAGTGCTCCTGTGAACCAAGAAAGGGGAATCCGCAAGGGTAAGGGTAGAGTGCTTCGGTTAGCACCGTGACCCTGGGCTTATAATGTGTGACCTGGCTTTAACCCCGCATTAGGCATTTTAAAATCATGAGGAAAGATTAAGTTGAGATCCCATGAGCCAAAGCAGACAATATCATATAGACAGCAGGCCCGGGTCGTTACACTCCCCCTCGGGTCGAGCCTGATTTTTCTTCAACACAGATCACATGCACATTGCTAACGAGAAGCATTTAATGTTTCAAAATATATATACATATAATATCCAAGTCAATGAGCTTCCTTACCTACTGAATTGTTCAATTGAAACAATAGCAGCTAATGAAAGGCTTCCATTTGGTGTTATGCCATCAATTGTCTGCTCTGCCACAAAAACTTCTTCAGATTCAATAATATCCAATGCATTCTCCAGTTCAGGTTTCCGTCCATGCCCGGTTTTCACCAGTGGGGCAGCAACTTCATTCAAAAAGTTTTGGGTCTTTACAAACCATAAATTCAATCTTTCCTGAACTGCATCTGTCATAAAGAAGAATATTAGATGACTCAAATTGCAAAACTATTAACAATATCTCTGCCACATTTTGGAGCTACCATAAGACCTGTGAGCATATATTGTATTTAAATCAATAGGGTACAAATTGTGCATTGCCTTCATTGTCAAATACAGAGTCTGAAGAATCTTTAGGAACGCATACTGTGAGCGGTGTTTGCTAATAACTCATATAAGAGATCTTATTAGAAAACTTAATTTATTATAATATCTCTAACATAATCTAAACAACCTTAACCTTCACAAGTGTCTGCGTCCAACTCTATCATAAGTTTCTCATCACACCAAATGCCCAAGAGCTAAATACTGTACCAGATAAATATTTTAAGCAACGACAATTAAATATCATTAATGAGCAAATACAGAAGCATATATGTATGTATGGTGTGTATGTGTACCTAGGTATACATGAAAGACCATGACGCCATCTTAACAAAAGTATATATGCATGTATACTGTGTCTGTGGATTTATATGAAAAGATCTTGATAAACCACAGCCTCTGAAGTACTTTCATGCATTAAAAGGATTCAAATAATACTAACAACAATGACGACGATGACAACATCATAATAATAATGATAATAATAATAATATTCATGATTAACGAAAGAGTCAATATATGATGTAAACAACTTACTCCTGCACTGAATCTCAATGTCTTACGAGATAAGTGCATTAGTTCATATTCTAAACTTTCATCCTTTACAGTTTTTTTTTTTTTTTTTTCATTTAAATGGAACTTTAATCCTTTATAGTTATTAAGATCTAAGTGTTTCTTTTAGTCTTAAGGGCCATGAAACCCCAGATTCTTCAAAGTAGGCAATATAACATGTCATGTTGTATCAGATACTTCACATTTTATGTGTAAAATTGGTGTCCCTGTCATATCCATGGCATGCCCCTGTTGTATCCATGCCATATCTAAGCATTATACCTTACGGGTTTTTTTTTTTTTTTTTTTTAATTTTAATTTTTTTTTTTTTTTTGGTCCAGAAACTTTTTAAATCAGTGCATCTGCTCTGAATTAATTCATGAAACATGTCACTTGACATTTTGCAACTCTCAAAATTGTCTCAAACAGAGCAATTTTTATAAGAACAAAATTCAAAGCTGATACCAAAAGCCTCTGAGCTCACTCTAATGTATTGAGAAATGTAGGATTGTTCAAGTGACATCAATTCATTATAAGTTGACAAGAGGTCCCACCATCTCACCAGATCCATAACCATCACACAAGCAGTGGCACAACCAGGGAAATTTCCTCAAGGGGCATTATATATAAAAAATAAAAATTCCTTCAGGGGAGTTGGGAAGAACCACACCCCCCAACCCCCCAAAAAAAAAAAAAAAAAAAAAAAAAAAAAAAAGGAAAAGAAGAAGAGCAAAAAACTCCCTCTTCTGGCCCTGATCACAGACACTCTTCTATTAAAAACTACTATCTACAGACTTGTTTTTCTTGTATATCCACCTCTCATCTGTTGTCTATAAGAGAGGATCCTAGACAAGTTAGGCATCCTCCTATAAACTCAAGTGTTAATCACTCTATCCCACCTATATGGGGTAGGCTTTGAGGACTGTTTTCTTGGGGATATCATTTGCAATATATTCTGAAGGTTTGCTCATATGTTTTGAGTTTTGACAAAACCATTCTATAACATTAAAAGATCGCAAAACAGTGTTAAGCATAGGTAAGATGAAACATGAAGGTCATCACATGAACATGAAGTAGCAAAACCATTGACCTACCAACAAGAAAGAGAGACATAAATAAATGAACAAACCAAAGAAATTTTGCACTGTGGAAAATAGGGTTGTAAATATCTCTTTTTATTTTTACTCGAGTGGTAAAACTTTTGGATTAAAATTTAAAAAGAACGGACATGGAGTTAAACCCAAGTTTTACAATATCGATCAGCTATTCTGCACTTTTTTTTCATTCAAAAAGGTGAAATTTTATAAGAAAAATACAAAGAAAATAAAACAGAGGGATCAAGTTCCAAAATACAACTACAGGGCCAAGAGCTCCTCCAAAGAGACAATCAGACTCATACTCACACTAACACTCACATGTCGTGCAGAAAACTAGAATTAATGCCACCGCCCATTTCTAACAACCTCAATAAAATCTCATGTTGACGATTGAGACAACAACCATTTTACATTTTGAGACTCCCTCTATTGATGATTGAGACACATCATTTGATTTACATTCTATTTTAGAAATTCATGATTTGTTGCGCTGTTTGCTCATTTTTACGATTTGTGCGGAAATTCAACATAGATCCCACATAATTCATAGTTTGTTTTCATAATTTTTCCGTTGACCACATCATCATCAAAGCCTACTCCCAACTATGTTGGAATTTTTTCATCAACCACATCAGAACCAAATCAAATAACATTTTCCGCATAAACTCTGATCCATTAAGTGGGAAAGCAGTCCCATATTGTCAGAAACATCATCATAACTGACCCCTGCTCTATATGAAGGCACAAAGGCTATAGTTTTAAATCCTCTCATTAACAACAAGTTCACTTACAGCCTTACAACAAAACCTATATAGACATCAAATTTTTTTAATGGTCCTATATAGATATCAATCATTCCTACAATTCAACAAAATAAAGTACAATTCCAGCAATTTTCTTTTTATCCATCCATTGTCCTTCTTAATACCACTTTATCTGATTTAATTGTAGGAGATTCAATTTTATACATTGCTTGATCCCCAACAAGGTGATTCACTCTACTCCCTTTGGTTTTAATTAAATGATGGGATATGCTCATTTCCAGTTCCGGATGGCCATCACACGGTGGACCTTCCACTTTTATACCAATGGCGGCACACAACGACATAAATTGTTAAACTGGCATCCGTTTGTCTACGACAGGCTTGTTATCTTCTAAAACATACTGTATCAGACCCATGTTCTTCATGGCCACTGCTATTGTCTCAAATTTGCAATCTTAACACAAACAGCAAAGAAAAAGTCAACGAAACCAATACGAGCAGAAGTTAAAAATCAAAACCCACAAAAGAAAAACTGAAATAACTAACATGAAAGAAGTCCCAGATGAAAAAACACTGTAAAACCCGAAATCCCAAAAACCCACTAGTACCGAGCATCTACAACATCAAACAAGTAGAACCCAATTCTCCAAATCACATAATCTACACCCAAGTTAGAAAACACCAAGCTCCCAACAACCCCACAACACATAAATAAAGAAGATAACGAAACCCACAAAGAAAGAAAGCAGAAAAGCTCAAAACAGACAAAGACCCACCTCTGTCAATGTCATTTAAATTCCATCTACTTCCATCAAAGACCTTGAAACTCAATCTGGGGCTTGGAGACCGTCTTCCTGAGAGCCCAAATCTGTGGAAATCTCTTCTGTAACATGGAGAGAGAGATGACTGTGGGTAGAGCGTTTTGGGTTGAGTGAGAAAGAACTGCTGAGGCATGTCTTAATCTGTATAAAGAATTCCCAATCAGCTTTAGAAATTCTCTTGTGATTGATGAAGAAGGAAAGAGAAAACGAAAGAGAGAGAGCGTATCTTCTTCTTCTCTCTCTAGAGAGAATAGAAATGGATTCGGAGAAGAAGATGGTGGAAAGTCGAGTCGAGAAAGTGCCTGATGATTGACGGCTGTTGTCGAAGAAATGTTATGATACTCCGACAGACGAGTGTGGATCCTGGCCATTCACTAATCTGTGGTGGGCCACTGCATATGAATGGCAGAGATGTTGTGGGGCCCACTTTGGTATGGCATTACCCATTTGGAAGATCACCCACCGTTTATTTATTTTTATTTTTTTATCCAGTCAATTTGATGGGTGGTGAGATCTATGATGTGCCTACTATATGGACGGCTGAGATGTGTGCTGCAAATTGAAGTGTGTGGTCATGGTCAAAAGAATGACTTCTTGTCGTTCAAGGCAGGATGGATTTTAGCACGTGCAGCACATGAAAAAGGGGTTTTAATAACATGTGTTTGAAGTCATCTTTGCAAAGCTTTTGATCACATAATCAAAAGTTTGATACAGATAATCTCTCTCTGACCCTAAGAGGGGAGAATTTTGGAAAGGGAAAACTCACTGCTTCATAAACTACCTTTGTCTTTGATTATGCCATATGTGATCGATTCAAGTATCATTCTTGACTCACCATCTTACTTGCCTAATAACACCATCTTACTTGCCTAATAACACACCATCCTACTTTCCTAATAACACTTGTGGCCATTTGTTTGAGAGGGATTGAATGTATAAGAATTCAGGATGAAATGAACACGAACAAAAGATTTATTAAGAGATGATGGGTGAAAATATAATACGATGGATCTTAACTTTGCTAGGATTCGACTTATCATCTCCCATGTCCATTTGATTCGTTTTGTACTTGAAGGGCAGCAACTTAATGATCAATTTTGGACATATACCTTTGTTTTTTTTTTTTTTTTCAATTTTGACAAAAATACAAGTTTAGAATGCTAGGAATTCAATTCTATGGCAAAGACCACAGAGAAGGCTATTTGAGGATTGTTTTTACTCTACACGTTTGTTTCGTCATTTTTAATAAAAATACAAAACTGTTAGAATGGAATTGAGTTCCTAAAATTCTAAGAATTTTAATTATAGCAAGCAAATTGAAAACACAAAGGTGAGGATTCAAAAATAGTCATCCAAGAATCTCTCATTTAATGGAAAATGAATAAAGGGGAGGTGCATAATGAACCCAAACCGCGACGCTACCAAATCAGATCCTAAGAAAGTCTAGGTTTGTGACAACTTGGTCCGGGCGGCACCCTCAACCACGGGGCGTAGCGTGTCAACCACGGGCTTCAAACGGTGAGTCTCCGTTAGCCCACATTGGAAATATCCATGTCCTGACCCTGGGCTTATAAGTCAAACCCCGTATTAACTTAGCATGAGGTCTTTTAAAACCGTGCGGCCCCGGAAACCGTAAGAACTCCGAAGTTAAGCGTGCTCGGGCGGGAGCAGTACTAGGATGGGTGACCTCCTGGGAAGTCCTCGCGCGTGCACGTAGGCCAAAGCGAACAATTTCATGCTGAGTTGGGCGGGGTTGTGACAGTTGGTATCAGAGCCGAGAACAGCTCTATTTTCAGTGGGGGAGAATGTGACAACTTGGTCCGGGCGGCACCCTCAACCACGGGGCGTAGCGTGTCAACCACGGGTTTCAAACGGTGAGTCTCCGTTAGCCCACATTGGAAATATCCATGTCCTGACCCTGGGCATATAAGTCAAACCCCGTATTAACTTAGCATGAGGCCTTTTAAAACCATGCGGCCCCGGAAACCGTAAAAACTCCAAAGTTAAACGTGCTCGGGCGGGAGCAGTACTAGGATGGATGACCTCCTGGGAAGTCCTCGCGCGTGCACGTGGGCCAAAGCGGACAATTTCATGCTGAGTTGGGCAGGATTGTGACAAGGTTCATCTAAATCCTCGCTTTATGTCCATCGCCCTTTGCCTCATTAATAAAATCATTTGTTAGAACCCCATATTCTTACTATATATCAATTTCTAGAAATTCAATCCATACAAATATTAGTCTATTATAGTTTAACTCACTTCTAATTTTAGTGTGAAATGCAGTTCATTGGATGGTTTAGGAGTTTCATGTCTAAATGGAATTTTCTTTCTTTCTATTTTTTATTTGTATAGTATATATATCATATATTTGACTTAGTTAAAGTTTAAGTCACATGTCCATTATTTTGATTTTTGAAGGATCTTCGTTTTATATTGACCTAATAAAATGTAATTAAAGGGTCCTAGGAGAAGCATGGTAGAAAATTATAAAGGTTGTGGCCACTTAATAAGTAAGAAGAGCCAAAGCCTCCGCAGTTTGTTTTTTCTTTTTTTTCTTTTTTTCTCTTTTTTTTGTTTTTAAAAGGGGAGGGATAAACTAAATAAACCATTTATTTGCAAATACACAAAAATTCATAGTCATATGTGGAGATGAGATGCAGATGGGATCTTCTCTTTCCAAGGATTTGAGCATTTCTATTATAGTGAGTATTATTTTATGGTCAGCTCATTTCTTCGATATTTTTGCATTTAAAAGTAATAAATCTTACAATTTTTAGAAATTCCATTTTGAGGGTCTTCTTTTTCCTTTTTTTTCATGTTAAGCATTTACACACTCATTCAAGTCCCTCACCAACTACGTTATAATCAATGATTGATCCCTAATTACTTCTATGGAAGAGATGTGCCTCATCGTTCTTAGCATTTGTTCAATTAATTGAATAGTACTTTATGTTTGGAGATTCACCTTAGCTTCTTCACTTTTAACTACTTTGAAAACAAAAATTCACAATTCCTAGAAATTCTATTCAAAGTGAAATTATTAGACAACTTGATTGCACTCTCTCATAATGGAGGTCCTTTTTGGAAATATAAACTATTTAATAATTGCATTAGCTCTAGATAGTGTTTATCTCTCTCGCTCTTACATGGAAGTGAATCGTAAACTATCATAATCTTAAACTAGCCTAATCCATCGACCCATAGGGGCATTCCTGGCGTATTCCATTTAGTAATAGCTCCACTCACATCGGATCCACGCCTGAGTATTCCTTTTCTAGTGTCTTCTATACCACTTAAGTATATGTCTACCCAAGTCTTTGCCTGACTACGCTCAGACTAGTACTCTTACCAATACTAGAGTTGATCATTGGCATTGCGGTGAGAAGTGACGCCTCTTTACCAATAAGGCATCTCATGCTTCTCTTGGATAGTGTTCATCTATCACCACCTTTTTTTATATTGAATTTTTTGTATACCCCAACCAAAGAGACTGGGACCCAATGTAGCCCACACAAGTGGAAAGAATAGCCCACAAATATAGAAAGAGTAGCATACTCAGTGATAGAGTCTTAAATAGGTCGGTGACTTATGTGGTTGCCAACCAACTATAATTATTTGTTTTATATTGAGAAGAATATTGACACAGTTTTTTTACACAATTGAGAAAAGTCAATGGAGATAGTCATGTCAAACAACATAAGATCAAATCAATAGAACATGTGATCAACTTAATAGTAAACCCCATAAAATTTCAAGGGAATATATGAGAGTTGGTAACTGGTAAGGTCTTAAGATTCTAGAAAGTGGGCTCCTTAGCTCCTTAGTTCACATGGAAAGATGCACTTACTAAATATTAAAATTGCAGCTGGCTGCATTATTGAGCTGCCCTAGATCTAGATGCATGGGCAAAGGCCGAAACTCAAAACAATTCATTAGCTGCTACTAAATTAGAACTAGGTCAATCAAAATCCTATGTTGTTTATAAATGACCCCATATTTAAGGCAAATAGTCTTGATGGTGATGAGTCTTAATTATTATGTGAAAAGGGGAACAAGAAGCCAAATCATACATAATGACTTTGCCACCTTATCAATGAAAAATGGCAACCGAAGTATCAAATTCATATTGATATAGTGGAGCACATGCAAAACGACAGTGACGGCAAGGAGAGTAGCCAGATCGGCTGCACTTGACCGGGTCAGGCTCCAGCTCGGCTGTGCTAGTCAAAAACTAGTACAGGCTCGATTAACTTACGAGTCCACCTTCAAATAGAGCCTCTTCGGCTCAATGTGTATATATATAAAATAATAAAATTGACCATTTATCCAACGGTTCACTTCATTTAGATATATTAAAATCCGGTGGCACCTGTATAAATAGGAGGTGTGGGTTTGGAATGTTTGCTCGGATGAACCGATAGATTGCCCTATGAAGTGGCCTATACTGTAAGGAAAGCTTATACAGGAATAGGTGGCCCATCATGCGCATCCATATATACCTTATGGTAAGGGATAATATAGTGGGACCGACTTTATAATACATTCGAACCAACTACATACATGTGACGTCTTTGAATATACTAGATCTATCAAGCTTCCACATATCCAAATGGATTGGAACGTTGGATCAAAGGTCAAATTTGTTCTATCGGCCATGGATGAAGTGTTTATAAGCATGTGATAGACCCCACACTTGATATATGAGCCCATCCAATAAGTCTTTTTCCATCTCCCCAAGTCTTATGATCTGTCGAGCCCAACGCGGGCCCCATTAAGTTTGTTCCTCACCATATGGTAAGAGAATGATGCACATCAAAATCCCCTACTCACAAATATATGGAAATCTTCATGTGCATCCAACCCTCATCTTACCATGGTGAGGGACAATATAGTGTATAATGAGGTTGACTCGACGATACATCCAAACCATCTACATGCATAGGCCATTGGGCCCTCCTTAAGTATGCTAGATCAATAAAGTTTCAACTTTGTTGGATTTACCTACATAAGTTTTTCTTCTTCTTCTTCTTCTTCTTTTAATATCAACCATTCTAATATAAGTTCTCAGATAGATTGCACTTCTTCATTTCTATCTTTAATATACATAATAAATTTTTAGATATAAAAGTAATATTTTATATATTGTAAGTATAAATGCAGTGTATATTATGTGTAGAAACCCTACGTTGTAGATCTTTTTCGAAGTTGGAGAGATATTGGAAGTCTTCTAAACAAAAGGATAGTTGGGCACCCTAGGCTTGACTCATGGCATAAGAAATATAGGATGAATGATCATCTCAAGTTTCAGAATGGTCTAGCTTGTGAAGCCTACCTGCCTCACGCTCCTGCTGTTTTTAAGTAGTATTAATTAAGCACTCATTTAAGTTGTGTAGACTTTTCAATTGATGCATGTAAATTATCACAATCATCCCACTTTATCTCTCAGTTGGGATTTAAATGACTTTGAGGCTGTAAAAACCCAGTGTGCTTTTTAATTGGGCGTTTCTCACTTTTCGCACAAGGATATATCATAAGCAGACTCAAACTCTTAAGCTCATCAGTGATTATCGTGCTTCCAAATGACCCCAAAAAACGGACTATTCTTAAAAACGACTAATTTGATATTTTGTCATTATTGGCATATTGGAAAAAGAATCAAGCTGGAGCCCTGTAAAACCAGCTCAGGCTTTGTATGATGTATGTTTTGGATTTGGAAGTGTCCTTGGGCCGTCTTTCTGCCTTATTTTATTTGCTGTTTCTAATATAAATCTCATCTTTCTGGCTGTAAAACACACACACACACAACACACACACACACACACACAAAAAAAAAAAAAAAAAAAAAAAAAAAAACCACACAGGGGTCAGGCCAGTGGACCCAGTTAGTGTTCTCTGTACCTACTGTAGGACCCAACATGCGTCGAAAAGCACTGGATACTTATCCGACTCTTAGGCACTCAATTGGGCCTGGACCTTACTCCAAACTTGAGTCAAAGTCAAAGTATGTTATTCTTATATATAATTAATATTATTAATCTCATGTGTTATTACTATATTAATGTAAGGTTTCATATAATATATTGACAATGACATACAGATATCATATATTATATAATAATAATCTTATATTTAATACATTGTACACATGGATTCAGATCCAATAACTGAACGGACCCAAAATATGGATACAAGAGCCAATGTCAATTGGGTCAAAAACAAAAGGTTTCATACCTTATTTTTTGTGGTCAAGTTCTTCTGGTGACCAGGTAACCAGATAAATATGCTTACGTACATATGTATGTATGTATATATGTATGTATAGATACATATTGATCGCATGATCCTAACCATCCATTAAGTAGACATTTCAATTTTTACCAAAAAAAAAAAAAACCTCTACCAAGTCAAAAAAAAAAAAAAAAAAGACATTTCATTCATTTTCGCTTGATTTTGAACTGTTCGGGTATTGGCATTTGGCACAGCTGGGAATGCTGGCCTGGTACAATTTTGCATATTGCTTGCCCCTTCCAAAAATATGAGCCCCATGATTTGTAATAAATTTATGTCATAGTCTGCTGTGCCTATCCGCACTTTAATTCTATAAACTACCAAACTGACTCAACCATTATTAGACAATCTGGATACTAAGAAATAAAGTTTCCAATTACTCGAAGGTTCCGACCCATTTAAAAGCAGGTTTGGGTCCTTATTTAGGCCCTGATAAGTAAATGGATCCAGTTCCGTGTCTTTTTTTGGACCCATCTAGTTTCACCTTGGTTCGGATCAATGGACTCAGGACCGATGTATTACCTCAATTTTCGAGAATCTCTTCGTCTTTTTCCCATATCATTCTCTATCTAGACCCGGATTCGGACCCGGACCCATCCCATATATGGTTTTGGTTCTATATTCTTATTAATGGTTCCGGTTCCAGAACTAAGAAACCGATTCTGAAACGAGTTTGGGTCCGGGTCTGATTCCACCTTCTTATTAATGGTTCCGGATCCACCATGGACCCAGATTGTAACCGACCCGTTTACATCCCTACTATATAAATCCATAGTTGTAGCCCACATAACGTTGTTGAGCCATATATCTCACAAATTCAAAATTGGGACCATCATCAAATTGATCATGTGAAGTACAAAAACAAAGAAAGCAAGTCACTTATAATTAGCATATTTCCCCTTTTTTATGGTTGGTAAATCTCACTGTGAAACCAATTCCGCTTTGTGAAATCTTGGCTCAATGCCCTACACTAGCGAACCATGATTTAGAGTTGTACAAGTTTTAAGAGGTGGCCCTTGTTGATGAATTTATGGGGCTGGTGACTGGTCCCAAGAATTCTTCTGAGGACTGCCAAAGATGCTAAATATGAACTAAAAACAGCCAATACACTGATAGGTAGGTGTTGTCGCATCTTAGTTTCACTGAAACGCCCACAGATCAATCCTAGTATGCCAAAAAAAAAAATGGGGACCAGAACACCCAAACCTTACTAGGAGGTCAAAAGATCAATGCAGTCCACATACATCCACAAGAAGAGTTGTCTGATAAAAACCACATTTTGATAAGAATTCTTTAAAAAGCAAGTGTAGGTTGTTTTTCTTTTTTTTTGTTTTTGGGCAAAGGATTTCATTGACCAAAAAAAGGTACAAGAGAAAAAAAAAAAAAAAAACACCATTGGACTACAATTACATACAAGCATTATGAAAATGAAGAATTCCAAAGATTAAACAATTATGGGAAGATCGATCCACCCCTTGTTTAGCTAATGAATCCGCAACCGAATTAGCCAGCAGCCTTATATGTTTAAACTCCACTTGAGATCTTTAAACCAAATAACTAATCTCATAATTGAAACCTTCAATGAAAAGACTTTGGTGAAGAGACCCGAGATATAGCATTTGAAGAATTACTCTCCGGCCGTGCTACAATCTTATTATGAGAAAAGAAACACATAGTCAAAGAGCCCCCAAAATAGTCAAGTCTTCCAAAATAGAACATATAGGTTGCTAATGTTAAAGTGCTTTTTTCATTTTTATTTACTTTGGGCTGGCTCAAGATTTATTGGGTTCTTTACCAAATAAAAAAAAGAAAGTCTTCTTGGGTTAGAAATAATTTTTTAATTTTTGGGTAAAAGGGTTAAAATATCAAAAATCATAACTGCTAGCTAGAGCATAAGTTTATGTTATCCTTTTTTAAGATTACGAAACGCTTCAGGATGTTTTTGAAGTTTTTCCTTAAAATTATACATTTAATTAGCAGTATTCTACAAGGAATGGTTCTTCTTTATTTTGTTTAAAAAAAAAAAGCAAATTAGAACCCTTTACACGACCTGCATGGATGCACACCAATCATCAAGAAAGGGAAATGAAGATAAAGAGTGAAGTTGGGTTGGGCCTGCAACTAGGTCATGGTGGGATGAAAGTGTGTAAAAGGGCTGCACTTATCAAAAGTGAGCCCAAGTAATCCCCAAATAGCTGGACTGCATATACTGTTGCTCATAGGAGAACATTTGTTAAGTTACGTGTAGATTATAGTCGACTATTAAAAGCTCTATTAATAACATCCAAGCCCTTTATTCAAGGACCTTATAGTTACAACCCGTTCGCATCAAATAGGCAACCCTTTAAATACTTTTTGAACCAAACAAGGCATCCGCCCAATGCAGCCCACATATGACCCATCCAACCTAACCTACATAACATACGGGTCGACCATGGATCAGACTTTTCTAATCCGCATTTAAGCAGGTCAGGTTAGGATTAACCCGCATAATCTACAATTAAGCTTTTGAGTTTTCCATCCAAAATGTATATATATTAAATGGATTGTTTCAATGCATGGGCTAATAAATTGGACTTCATTTTTCACAGATGGAAAACTAAGTAACCAGCCCCATATGTTTTTTTTTTGAAATGAAGTTGGGCTTGGTTAATGCATTTATAAATAAGCTAGAGTTCGCATGAATTGGTTCAATGCATGGGAAATAGAAAGGTTAATCGACCTTGACGCCACTTTGCCCCATGGAAAGCTAGGTAATGGAGCTCCAATAGTCGTTAACACGGTTAGATCCGGGTGGATGGTTGGGTGGGTTGACTCGTTGAAAATGATGCGGGTGATGCGGGTCAATCGGATCCGCACTAACCCGCAATAGCTGTGTTGATTTGCACAAGTCGGATTGTGATGACCCACAGTGGGTGAGGAGCATCCGACCCATTTAGCCCGAACCTACTTGTTTGCCACCTCTTGACTATCTATTTCCCTGCATTGTTTGCAAATGTTACATGGAAACCATATGTAAATACTCCTTATGTAACACTTTCAACATAGAGACAAACCCAATATAAATTGCACCATGGACTAAGGCTACATGGTCCCAAACCAATACAATGAGCAGAACCCTGACCCCCAAAAAAGTTGAAAGTTATCCCCCTGATCAACCTGTTCTCCCCACATTTAAGAAGAGCTGCCACAGTTCAATCTGGCAATTTTAATCTTGTGGTCTGGGACCACTAATATAGCTACTGAACATTTGCCAGTGCCCTTATGGATGTGAGGCTACCCATCATCTAAGGGAAACAAGTATCTCTGGGTATCTTCTCATGCCACATTGGGACATTTCTTTCACTATCACTCAACTGTGAGTTCCCTCTCTATTCAACCTACTTTACCCTTTCCTCTGAAACATTAACAATTCTACTTTTCCATAAACTGGACCTTTGAGGTCAGTCCCATAAATCTATAATTGAGGCCCAGCTTCAAGATACAAACTGTCCAAAATGGATGTCCTCATGGGATGAATATTATTTCAGTTGGAGTTGGGGCCACCGTCACATTGATCACTTGCAGAATATGTGATCAGCGCTGCACTAGTGCACGAGAGGGATTTGTTATTGTATAATCGGACTTCTTATTCTGGTCCACCTGATAAGATCAAAACCAAGGCCAGAATCAGATCAGGCATGTCCACTGAGAGTCCTAACCCCAAACATTCTGAGGCAAAATATCTATCACTTTTAAGTACAACCTAAAAACCTAACCATTTGATCCAACAGCGTTAAAATAAAAATGTCCCAACTGTTCTTACAAGTCCTCTTGATCCTCTGTAACAGGAGCTACGTTCCTCAATCCCTGGTGAGGTCCACCTCTTTAATGATTTCACATGTGCCCAGATGTCAAGTGTCATTTGAACACATGGTCCCAGGCACATGCACAACTGACTTTCTCATTTCTAGAAACAAATGAAGTCCCAAAGGCCCACACTAATCCATCTACTTTAGCAAGTAGGAGTTACAGAAAATCTTCCTTTAATGATTGTGATGTCATCAATGTAATTTTAGTCATAAGACCTTATAATAAATATCTATGTTTGTGATATAGGGCGTGGCTATGATGCAATAATGAGGTTGAAAACACTGTGGGGCCCACCCTGATCAATGTCAATTTGCAAGGGTGTGTGGGCTATGTAGGGGACCAAAATGGACAGGGGTTAGTGAAGTTTTATTCCCATTTAATCATAATAGAGTTGTGATTAATCAGGTGATTGAAAATTTCACTTCTATAAACTATTGATTTTTCTATGATTGCAAATGTACAGCAATTAAACCCAAGAACCATTTTGATCAGGGTCATTGATTCGAGGATCCTCTCTCTGGATGGAAACAACCCAAAATTTTATCACATAAAATAGAAAGATTCTTTATTTCCATTCATATTGGATTTTCTGGCTACCAATCAGATGGTTGAAATCACAAGTTCATAGAACAATATATCACAAATCCTACATCAAATGAACATGGGAAAGAAGAGAACTTACATCAACAAAAGCCCAATGCAATTTTAATGTGGAACAGTTGAAGAGTTTCATATAACCATTACCCATTACCATTTGATCATGATCAGATGGTGATAGAAATCTCACCATGAAAGCTCTCATACAAGACTACATCCAGAGACCATGATACAAGAATACAAAAAACAGTTTTTTTTTTTTTTTTTGGGTAAGATTATTACAAAAAACAGTTGAAAAGAGCTATTTGCATCAAGCTAGTAATAGCACAAGAATACTGAAACAGGAATTATAGGCAAGACCAATTCAGTTCAGTAATAACACACTAGAAACCTCCATAGATTACAACAAAACAAGGCAAGATAGCCCTGGGATTAATGACTGAGAGCTCATCTAAATTCGAGTAGATACCCACATTGCCAGCAACTGAATCAAACTCCTCTGCAGAGTCATCAATCTTCTTTACCCTTCCGGCAATGACCCGACACACCAACATCGCCCCCTTCTCATCTTCTGATGAAAACTGCGCATTGTCATGTGCTTTTCCACTAGTGGCAGTGGTGCAAATACCAGTAACTCCATCAGTTTTGAATCCATTTCTAATTATATTGCAGATGTTACAATTGGGAATCGAGTTGCATAGGTTTGAGGATCCATTGATGCCAATAGAACAAATGAAGGTGGTGCAGTAGAATCGAAGTAGCTCATTTCCATCAGCAATGCATCTGGGGTACTTCTTTGGGAGCTTGTTAGCTTTTGCTTTTATGGAGTCTCTGTACTCTTCAAATTTTGTGACGGTTTTTTGGCTGTTGTGAATCTTGAGGATCCTGTCTATCTTACAGACAGGGGACTGTTTCTTCAACCAACTTGATTGGAATATGATCTCTACTATGTTTTTACTGGAATCTTCAGGACCGAGTTCAGATACTGTCGATTTAAGCAAACAATCAGTTGAGATTAGATGGAAAATAGTTTACTAGTGTATTTATTATCAGTAGAGCTCATCAATTTTGTGCCAATGGTTGGAGATACACAGGCATGATGAACTTGGATTTTAGGCAGAACAGAAGGTTTTGGGGTTTTAACAATAGAAAATTTCAACACCAAGAACTAGTGCAGAAGCTAGTGGAACCATTTGGACTTAGGCTATGAACTTAATCTACTAGTGGATAAAATAAGACCAATGGCAATCACAAGAAGCAGTACATATAAAATACACCTAAGTTTCACAATCAACTATCTGAAATTACAGGGTCAACCGATTGCTCAATAAACATCAAGCTTCATTTGTGCTCACTGGAGTTGAATTCAAGCTTCAACAATCCAAAATTTGAACCTCAACTAGTGCTTCAGGTCTGAGGCTAGATTCATGTGCCTCGAGTGCCATCCAGCAGTAATGGTATCAACCTCAGAACGCTTCGTTTAACCTACTAACCAATCCATACCAACCAACTGGTAGGCCAACTCATGGATGGATAAATGGTGATAGACTGCAGCAATTGCCTCTTTTTAAGCAGTTGTCCAGTTGTTTTTTTTTTTCCTGAACCATTTATCTATCCTCTCTACAAATGTTTGGTAAAACATGTTCATCTGAGCCACTGAGACATGACAGAAACATCAATCTCATGTAAAAGCTCATCACCCAATTTCAGAATCCTCCCCTTACACATGATGTCCAATCAAATCACAAGAAAAAAAAAAGGGGGGTCATTGATGCATTGAGAAAGCAGTACCCTGTAAAACAAGTGAGTGCATACCTTTAAAGAAAGCAAAAGAAAACAAAGAACAGAAGAGCTTTGATTGAATCTAACCTACCTGCATGTCTAACTGCCTGATGAAGCTCCATACTCTCAGATTTCGAGAAGATCTCTCCACAGTCAGGACATGGACATATACTTGTCCTCAGAGAAGGATCTCTTGCAACTCCATTGCTTGGATCTATAACCATATGACACTCATAACAACCTGAAAGTTTTTTCAGTTGCATTCCTCTAAAAGACCCCCCAGCAGTACTAGAAGCAGAAGTAATTGCTCCATTGATCTCAATGAGTGGAACTTTCATGGATCTATTTGAAGAATTACAAGCACTCAATGAGACCCATTTCTTGCAAGTTTCTGGAGAAGCTGTTTCTGTTTTGTGCATGACCTTCGTGTTGTCTCTCAGACTACAAAGAGAGACAGAGAACCCAATCCTCTTGCATTTTCTGTTACATTCTGCTGTGTGGTGATGGTGCTTACAGGTGAAGAGGGTCCCTACAGAAGCCCAAGAAGGTGGCTTTTTCTCCATTTTGTGGGGGTGGTGGTTCTGGTTATGGTGGATTTTCTTGGTTGATTTTCTTGGATGACTGGCCTCTGCCATTAGAAAAGATACCAGGTGATGGGTTGGTGAGAGAGGGAAAGAGTTTGGGGAAGATGGTTGTGATTGGTGAAGTAGCAGAGTAGCTGCTTTCTTTTTAAGGGGTGCATAGATCTAATGGATTTTTTTTTTTTTTATAACAATCAGAGTCCTTTGGCAGCTGATGACTTGGAGGATTTGTATTTTTGTGGAGAATGATATCAACCCAAATAAAAAGGAATCCAACCCAGAATTTAATAATCAAGCAAGAATTATTATTATTTGGTATATTTTGGATTGATGATTAAGATTTTTGATTATATATTCAGACATAATAATTGAATACCAACAGGAAAGTCAAATAACGCTACATTATGGAGTAATTTGTTTTCTTCAAACATGTTGCCACAAAAGTTTCTCCATTTTTTTTTTTTTTGTTGATAACGCAGGAGAGAAAGCCGGGTAAAATCCCCCTGTGACCCCAGTGTGGTAGTGCAATTTCGAACCGACAAAAGTTTTTCCATCTATATGTGTATCTTGATGTTTTTTGGGTGCTACTATTTCATATTTGTTTTTTTATATGATTTTAAATTTAGCATATTGAATTTGATTTTTATATTTAAGGGTGTGTGTTTCTTAAGTTTCGCTTTTCTAGTAGTATGACATTTTTTGTTTAATAATCTTTTTAAAGGTTAGCCTATTAAAGGAAATTTCATAAGAATTTTGTTTTCCTTGAGGCAATATAACAGGGTTCTAGAAAATAGCTGAACTATGCATGCATCATTCATGTGTTAATAGACATAACATGATTCATTTTCAAAAACTTTTCAGCTTAGATGAATTATGTGCAAGTTTATCATTATAGTATGATTCTCCCTCGATGTTTGGGGGCATGCCAAAAACTCTAACTTAAAATCAACGCAATATTCACTGTTTGGACTTAACTAAAGCAAATCATATGATTAACTCACTCATCTAGTTATTGTCATTTCCATTATTTTAACAGACTTGACCCCCAAAAAGTTAGTCAATATCTCCTGATGATGTGATACTGAAGCAAACTCATATTTTTGGGAAAAGATTGACCCACTGTTTTGAACTGAAAAATGATCCTCATAATCTCTTAATGGACTTTGTGGACTGCAGTGTGTATGGATATGCAGGAAATCTTCACAGATTTATACATAAATATATAAAGAACAAAGAGAGATGAATCATTGAAAAGGGGGAAAAGAGAGAGATCAGAAGATCTTTTTTGTGACAGTGAGATTATATCACTTTTGCTGTGTTTTGATAGTTGTTCTCCTTTTGAAGTTAACCATTTATGGATCCACTTGCAATTGGCACAAAAGCCTAAACCTTTGATCAAATAAATTAAAGGGCTAATTAAGGGTTCAAGGTACCATTGGAGGAAAGGACCAAGATGCACTTGTGCCAATGGACTGTGGTTTGTAGTTTATATCACTTTTTAGGCCAAGTGGCCAACTTGTGAAAGCCACATTGGCCAAATGATCTTAGCAATTAAGTCATTCCCTAAATTCTCACTTGAGTGCTTCTCTTGGATCATTACCCACAAATGAAATTAAATTAATACCTAGGCCCTTTTTTTTTTTTTTTTTTATCGTTGCTTGGAATTCGTTTATCCAGTGAGTTTGTTTACCTGTATTTAATTATGAGAAAGAACAAAAAGAAAAATAAATGGTTTGCACTTTGTAATCTATTCTAGCAGTTCATAAATATTGTTTTCAGTTAAATTAAATGATTCATACCTGTGGCTCACAACTATAAACCACAGTTTATTTATTTTCAAGAGAAACAATATCATGATGATGACTGCATGGGACCTTTCATATTGTCCACCTTCTATTAACCCATGAGCCCTTCCTTATCTTGATCCAATCCTTTCGCATTCATGTGTCCATGTGATCTAACTGTTAGATCGACCAATGCCGAAAACAAAGGAGTTTAGCTTGATATTTAATCACTTTTTAGGCATTTATCAATCCAGTGGTATATATAAATCTGATTGGAATGAATTCAAGGAAACAACTATTTGTAGGCTGTGTCTGACAAGAATGATTGGGATCAAATAAAGAGGAGCTTTGGGAGTGATCCCTCAACAGAAAGTCACATGGGACTCATATGGTCATCATGACAAGATCAGTCTCTTATTTTTTAAAATAATTAAATGGTTCTTATTCAATATAGTTTGGGCCATCAATCAAGGTATTAATCTGGTGGTTAAAACCATCTACTTTGTTTGACATCTGAAGAGTGAAATCATGTACTAGTACAATGAGGTGAGTACTCACCTAATTTATGTGATGAATAGAGGAAATGTGAAAGTGAAAATCCTCATTTGGCAACACTTTTGTATGATATTTATGTGGAAGACTAAAACCAAAGGGAGAAAGGGAAGAGAGAGAAGTAGTTGTTTCACGTTTGTGATGGTAAAGGTGAAACATGACCATGAAAGAAGATTGAATAGATTTTAAAGTGCCTTTGACGACACTTACTCCTGAGAATTCCCATCAGACCATTCTATTCTCAAGGAAGGGAATCACACTTTTACAGTGATTTCCTACTTTTTGCAGCATATGTTCTCATTGGTCTACTTTTGGTACAGGAATATTATACTACTCTGTCAACAAGAAAGAGAAAGGCTGAAAAACATAAAAGTACAGGGGACAAGTAGTAGGTATAGACACTAGTACACTTCTGTATTTTGATTGAGTAAATAGGAAGAAGAGGAAATTTGTTTTGTCCACTATTTATATTTTTCATGATTTTTCTTTTATTAGGTGAAAGCAGTTTTTAAGATTAATGTGGAAAACAGATTATTTTTTCTTTTAGGTAGAAATGTGGAAAGTAGAGTTGAACCCAAGAGGTGGAGAGCCATTTTCTGCGGCAATGTCTCTATTTTTTTGGAGGAAACCGTAGAAACTGAAATCCTAGAAAATGAGGTCGGTGCTAGCAATTTTGGAAGGTCTTAGATTGTTCTCAACAAGATATAGTGGTGCCATTGTGTTAGAAAGTGATTCTTCAAATGCGATTGCATGGGTGTCTAACCGAAAGTCTAATCCTTGGAAATTTCAATTCCTCTTCAACGAAATTAGGGAGATATCAGCTCGCATTAATGTCACCTTCCATCATGAGATTAAATCCTCCAACTCAATGGCGGATGTGCTAGCAAAGCAACGGATGAATAGGTTAATTCCTTGGGTGGGTGTCATCTTGTAATTGGAATTGTGGTTGGTGCTTCTCTCTTGTACCTTTCAACTCCTCTTTTCAATAAGTTTTGATGTATTCTTTTCTTCTTTTAATGAAATCTTTGTTACCATTTTCAAAAAAATTTCTAATCATTTGATGAAAATGAAATTAGTGAGCAAATAAAATACTGCAAAAAAGTAGCACATGGGCACCCATTAGGCCGATTTGAATCTATAGAACTCTATTGGGCACACAATATTACTTGTAGTTCATTCAACAAAGTATGAATGTAACAGTCACAAGGAACTCCAGGCTGTGCAGCCACAGTAACAGGTTCTGAAGGTTCAAACGGGTCTTGTTTAATGAAATGATTCTGGGTGAAAATTTCCTGTCTTGGCTCTGCAGGACAAGTCCCTCTTGTTAATACTCAAAAAAAGAGTTTGCAGTAAAAAATCTTTTGAGTTCTAACCCTTGGCTTCTTTTGGGTGCACAAATATGAGCTCGACCTTCTCAATAGAAGCAATTTAAACAATTCACCTTTTTTCATCTTATTTTTTGGGTTTTCATCTCATAGAATGGCTTTTTTCACCTTTGATAAATCCAATCATTTCACATACATCATTCATAATTCCAGACTGTTCTACACATAAGCTAAGCTTAATGGATCCATCATAAAAAAAGAAAGTTAAGTGGATTCGCTTCATAAAAATTGACTTCATTGGACGCTTTTGATCTTGAATCAATTGGCCAATAGCATTTGATTATGATGAGACTACTATTGATAACTAATATAAACAAAGGTCATTTCCCCACTGGAGCCACTAAACCGCACATTCTCTATTGCATGGAGAGGCTAGTGAGGCCCACAAACATTGCCACGTGCATGATCTTGAGTGACAGCAAATAGCATAGAAATAATAATTCTAGATCAACCCTTCTCAGGGTTAAGACAATAGAAACAGGCCCCAAGCTGTATCTCAACTGTTTGGTACAAGGAGGCATGAGCAAGTGCATGCGTTCTGAGTCTCCAATGTAGGAAAAAAAAAAGGGTACTCTCTTCTCTTTTTGTATAATTTCTAGCTCGAAGAGGTGTTAGTGGTCAAGTTGTATTTCTTAATCAACAACTCAGAGGAGCTGAATTAGAATTGTAAACGGGTCGGTTCTGGTCCGGGTCCACCAAAACCGTTAAGGAGAAGGTGGAATCGGATCCGGACCCGGAACCGCTTCGGAACCAGTTTCTTGGCTCCGGAACCGGAATTAGAACCATATATGGGACGAGTCTGGATCCGGATCCGAATTTAGATAGAGAATGATATTAAAAAAACATGATTTTTAAAATATGTTTTCTAAAATTGAGGTAATATGTCGGGTCTCAAGTCCATAGGTCCGAACCAAAGTGGAACCGGACCCAGACCCATTTACTTATTGTGGCCTAAATAAGGACCCAGATCTAATTTTTAACCGGTCGGAACCTCCGGGAAATCGGAGAATAGGATACCCATTTACATCCCTACGTTGAATGGTGCTGTCACTAGAGTAAGCATAGTTGTACATAAAAACAAAAACTAGCACTGAGTACATATAAATTTCCCCGAGTAACCAGTGGCATCCTAAACAGGAAAAGGATCTCACACTTTCTTTATAGAGTAAGATCAGCTTTTTATCATCAACAAGAAGAAACCTTAACCCCACCCCCACCACCCAAAAAAAAAAAAAAAAAAAAAAAAAAACGAAGAAGAAGAAGAAGAAGAAGAAGAAGAAAAGAAACCTTAATTCATCAATCTGTAATCAGATAAGAGAGTTCTACACAACTTTAAAAAAAAATGATGCAAATATTAATAATAATCTAAAATCACCAGACCCAACTAGGTCCTTTCTCACTTAAAGATGATGTGATCTATTTGTTCATGCATGAATACAGTACACCTCATAAATCTATCAAAATCCATCTGTCATCAATGGTTCAAGCATGGAAAATAGATCAACTTATTTGATGTTCCATGCATGAATACAATAAATCTCGCACCATATTTGATGCTTTAAAATCGACTGTATTGATGCATGAACCCTTGTCCCATCCAATTTCAAGGTGGTGAAGTTTATCTGTTCTTCAATATAATGATTTCTAAAGGTGTATTGGCCAAAGCCGAATAGAACACACAAAAGTAATTACATATGGTTATCACATATTACCAAGCAAATCTATGTGATTGTTGTAGGTCAAAATATTCAGAAAAAAATGTCCAAAATGGCTTGTACTGTACAATATCTGATTTTGATATCTTATTGCACAACAAAGAATATAAGTGTACTTGACCAAAAAAGGTCAAAGTATGCAAACATTACTGACCTTATGTGTTGTATTCTATTGCCCAATAAACAATCATATTGACCAACCACAGTGGATGTTCGGTACAGTGGGTAATTACAAAACTATAGATTCATTCAAACCAATACTCAGGTACTATCAGCTGATACCTTGAACCATGTATTGATCATTAACTACTTGCATGCACCCAAAAAAGACAATGAAGCAATCACATACCATCAAGGTCGACAACTGATCATGCATTCTCCAATCAGTTTCAGCTTCCATCAGCCCGGCTTCATCAGCCAACTGGCTGGATGACCAACTAAACCAGGTTTTCTGGCATCCAATTTGTCAGCTTGAAAGACTTGACTGGATGTTGAAGTACAGTTATATATGATATGGTTGACACAAATTCAGTATAGTGAGATGACTTGCCTGTTTGAGAGTCTATTCAATAAGTTTCATAACTATTATGATCGGATAAACAAATCTGTCAAGTACCCCTAACATCAAGCAGGTAAGGATCCAAACTAAAAGACATAAACACAATGATGAAATGAATCCAAGTTTATACAGTGAAGGCTATAAGCATCGAGGCTCTATGCTTGTCTGTCCCCTTGTGGCCCCTCTGGTGGTGATGGGAACATGTCCATCACTGATCTCATGGCACCCATTATATCCTGCATTTGTTGTCCGATGGGTAACTCTACAGTGGTCGTCTCACCAGCTCTGACTGTGAAGCTTACGCTTCCACCTAATGTTATTCCAGGCTCATTTGAACCATTGGAATCGCTGCCCTCAGGACCCACATCCATGAAAATGGTTCCAAAATCATCAGGGAGGGAACCACTGAACGGCATGGACGTGAACGTCGGTCCTCCACGGTTTGACCCAGCAGCAGCAGATTGGCCATTCGAGTCCCGACCATTGGTCCGCCTTGCATTCTGTATTGACAAGAAATCATGCACGTGACTACCAAAAATCAAAGAGACCATGATCACAATTTTGACAAGATGATCAGACAGATGAAGAGAAGAAGAAAATGTTCTGGGCTAGGAAAGCATTTGTGCTCATGCATGAACATGTGCAGCACTACAGCACCTGTTTTTGATGCAATTCAGCTCCAACTTTCCATATTAGAGAGAGAAATATCTAAACAGACCATATTATCAACAATCTGGTTTATGAAAACTATCAGTGATCTACCATTTCCCAAGAGAAAATACCTAAGGGCCTAATACATAAGAATCTAAGGGGAAAAATGAGCTCCACCGAGTGATTACCGAAGAGATTTGGTGGCGAAAACTTACGATTTGTGATTAAGTATTTGTTATAGTTAATTTGGGACAAATAATTGAAGGCTCTTTTTTTTTTTTTTTTTTTGTGTGTGTGTGTGTCCGTGTGTTGTGCACGCGCACGTGCGTGTGGGTGTGGGTGGGTTGGGGGTGTTGACTGGTGAGGTTAATAGATTTGGGGGTTTTATGGAGTGAAGGAAATTGAAGAAAATTAAAAAATAATAATAAAAGGAAAGGAAGAAAAAGATCAAACTCGTGAATTCATTGACCCAGAGCACAATCCACCAAGAATTTGGATCTAATACCAATATGATGTAGCTAGATTGGTGTAAGGATCCATCCAAGCGTAGACACCTTCAAGCACACATAAGTAATTTTAGGAAACTACCCAAAGAGAAGAGACTGTCTCAAATTTTAATGATGAACGATTATAAAAATACATGAGAGGTCCTTAAATAGGCCTTTGTGGCATCCATCATGATAATCATCATCAAGGCTTTGTCCCAACTATGTTGGGGTCACTACATGAAATTTGTTTTCTACATTCCAATCTATCTTTAGCCAAATATTTGGATGGGTTGCACTTCTTGTTATCTATCCTTACTACTTCTATCAATGTCCTCTTTGGCCTACCCCTTTTCCTTGGTGGGCCATCTACCTGCATGCTTGTTTGACATCCAAAGATAGAATTTTCCATGCATATAAGGATTCTCTTCCCTTAATAAAAGATCCATTGAACCTAAACCCTAATAAAATAAGAAACCAACTAAAAAATGATACTTAACAATCCTAGCAAAGATATTAAAGGGCTTAATTGGCCCCTATTGACCTTGCAAAGCTCGAATGGGCCTGTAAAGCCAGCTGTGGGCCAGTGCTCAGGCCCAGTGCTTGATCCATGAGTCTTGGGCTGGATATGGCCCATTATTCAAAGCTCATTCTGTGGCAGGTATTCCCTTTTATGCTGCATACAAAAGATCCACTTTAGCCATGGTGTTGCCAAGGATAAAATCATGGATTATGCATTGGGGCCTAAAGGCAAAGAGTTAAAAGCCACCTATTATAGTGATTTAAAAGAAGGATGGGAAGTGATTTTAAAAGGAGGTCTACTTCCCAAAGACCATAGGAGTGATCGCTTTCCCTCTAGTCGGGATGGATGAAACTAGATAGAAATGGTAGCGCAATAGGCAATCCAAGAACATCAAGAATAAGAGGAACTTTGAAGAATGACACAGAGGTTAATTTGGGTCCTCTATGGCCTGGTAGGGCCTCAAACCATGCAAAATATCATGGAAATTAGCGAATAAATCAAAATGTTAGTGAGATTTAATCTCTGGTCCCATTGATAATTTAAGCTGATTCCATAAATCTAGCATGCCATAGAGGATATTCTCTGTGGTCAATTAGAAAGATCAATGTTAACACCAATGAAGGTTGGGCATAAACGTGTGTCAAGAGAGCCTAATGAGGATGCAGATGCCCTATCGAAAGCAGGAGAGCAACAACTAGCAAGACAATGTTTGAGAATTGCAAGTAACATCTTAGCTTTGTAATGGCCCCATAAGCTATATGACTAGTCTTTTTTGGTTACTTCTGCAGTACTTTTTATAGTTAACAAAATTTCAGTTAGCGCTCAGAAAAAGAGAAAAAGAAAAAACCTGATCTTGGTCTGTACGCTGCAACTCTTCTCTCAATTTCTGCTCTGCTGCCTAAGAAACAAGACATGGAATTACCAAAGTGAAAGCGAATTACATTAAGAGATAACATAAAACAACTGGAAGAGAAACATTGTAACATAATCTGATAACACAAGCATTTGAACGAACCCTAATGTTTTCTTGTATGGAACTGCTATTTGGATCCAATCGTAAGGCTGCATAAAATGAGACATTGTGATATAAGGCTCCAAGACTGCTTATAATAATAATAATAATAATAATGAAGATGATGATGATGATGAACAACTATACAATCCAACAAAAATGTATGATCTGTTTCTTGATATTAAGGACCAAGGCTAGATCATCAAATCAAAGACAGCACCACGAATGATTCCAAGACACAATTCACCCTTATTTATGGAACTCTGCAAGGTCTGCACACTATCCCCTCAATTTTTCTATATTCTTATAGAACTTGCATTCTTTTCTCTCTTTTTTTTTTTCTCTCTCTCTCTCTTTTTTTAGAGGCATCTCAATAATTTTTCATATTATTAGGATCTTTTAATCTAAGAGACTGTCCAAACGGGCATTTTGGAAATTTTAAATAGCAAATTATTTAAACAGATTTTGTGACGACAGAAGTGAATAAGCCTTAAATTTTCCCATCAAATTTCTCCTCTATGTTTAACATGGTGTTAGAGCTTCTATGACCTATATAGTTCATTAAATGGGACTTGAAAACTCTAGAAGCATTTCGAGGCTTACTTAATCCATTGATGTGCCAACCCTGGATAGATGTGGCAAGGTTGAAGATGATGATTTAATCTCTTCGTGTGTCACCACAAGCTATTGACTAAAGTACAAGCCCATCCACCCCTCTTGCAGTGTAAACAACATTCCCAATTTTTTAGTGTCCATTGCTGGTACTGCTACAGTTTTTACAAGAGTATTAGCTTGTCAGATGTCATTCATGACTACAACTCAGTTTTTGTGTCACTTTTCATGCGTCTTTCGTTTCATCAAAATTTCTGTAGCCTTGTCCCCAAGTTTTTATGTCGTGCGAGGGATAGTAGATTAGGAAACTTGCATTATCTGAATCATTTTAGTTTATCTGCTTCTATTCAGTGGCTTTCTCTTAGATTATTTTTGCATTAGTGTTCATGGCATGTGAGAACCAGCCACAGAGTGGTTGCATCACTAGATTATTTCTAGTCATACTTGGATTCTTCATAAATTCTTTTTCTTGATATTTATTTTTTGAATGTTGACTAACTCATCAAAATGAAGCTTGAGCAAGACAGGAGAAATATACTGATAAGCTAAACAAACAACCAAAAAGAAAAAGGCCAAAAAAAGGCTTAAGCAAGAGTTAGTAGAGATCCATCCTGATTAATAATCAAACTCTGGCGATCCCCTTAGCCAAGAAATTTGCCGAATCATTAGCACTCCTCTTCAAATGATGGAACAATAGCTTCAAAGTTCTTCCAAAGTTGATGACCACTTCTACCAAATCTGCCATAATCCATGCAGTCTAGACAACCCGACGCCCACCTAATGGTGCAAAAGGTATCTCCCTCCACCAAAATCTTTTGAAGACTCAGGCAACCACCTTCATGAAGACCGACCCTCAAAGCTTCCATTTCTGCCCTATTGACAGAGCAACAACATGCAGGGCCAAAGAAATACAGGATGAATGCACCTGCACTTTCCCTAAGTACTACTCCCAACCCTACTAATCTAGGATTTCCAATCACACTATATCATCAAAGTTCAGTTTATAGGAACACACAGGAGGGAACCATCTGAGGAGATAGCAAAGTCACTATGATGATGAAAAAGGAATCTCATTCCAACTTCTCAAGATTGAGGCAATTGAAAAATTGTTGAATAGGGGAAGGACAGACATCCAAGAGGCAACAAGAAACCAAACCTTCCCTATCAATACGACCATGGATGATGAAGATCCTTCAAAGCAATGCAAATTCCTCTCTCCAAATAACCCAAATGATAGGCAGAAAAGAAAATCACCACATGATTCTGCTCCTAGCCTGTACCACTACCAACCACTGAGCCTCATGCAAATGATTCAATTTATTGGGGAGCCATCCAAAAGCAGGGGATTTGAGTGACCAAAGTAGCATTGCAATGGGCACGAAAGACAATGATTCTCATATTGTTGTAAAAGGAGGAACCATAGAAAATTCCCCATCCGTAGACCCCAAACATTTTTTTTTTTTTTTATCAATGCCAAGCTCTAAATATAAACCTCTTTTAAAAGAGATAGCAACTCTAGAAATTGACCTTCGAGCCCCACCAAATCTCTTTAAAATATAATGCCCCAAACAACATGATCTCCAACCCCAACCATGTAGTCACTAACTGCCACATAGCGATCAGTTGCACATCTGAAGAGATCCAGATATTGAGTAACAAGAGGAGTATTACCAACCCAAGTATCCATTCCAAAATAAGAAACGATATCCTTTTCCAATGCAAAATTGATTATTGCCCATAAATATCAACTTGAGAGATTTCTAGAAAATAGAGCGAGTCGATCAAGGTGATTGAGTATTCTCATTACAGAAGGAATCCCACTGATATCCCTAAATTGTAGGGATTTATCCTAATCCTAGAGATAATAAAAACACATCATATACACACATGGGTCCCAATCACATCCCAGATATCACATTAAACCCACCCCCCCCACCCCCAAAAAAAAAAAAACATTTGCTTCCCTCTCAAATTGATGATGGTGAATTAATTGACCCACATAATAGCTTTGGTGAAGATGTCCGCAACTTGGAGATCAGTTAAGGAGTCCCAAATGTTTGAAAGGGAAAGTAGAATCTATCCTAAAGGCTATCGAAGTTTAGTTTTGAAGAACACAGGATATTCTAGTATTTTTTATTCATTTTCACAAAATTAGTTCCTTCTCCCCTTTTCTAGATTTTTTTTATCATTCTTGTGCTTGGGTTGTTTTGTTTTGAATTTAAGTGCCAGAGACTTTTAGTAGCAGGTCTTTGCTGTAAAAGCCAAGAAGTATGTCAAATGTGGCAAAGTCAACTGTAGGACAGAAATATCCCACTAGTCACTGTTGTGTCAGAATCTTTATGAGATGGATAGGAAATATCAAGCCCATATTCAACATTGAAGAATTTTGAAGCTGAACATGAACTAACAGCCTTTTCATTTTATTTTTTCTTTTTCTGTGTTTACCCTCTGTTTTTTCTTTCATAAAAGATGCCTGAATTTCATGGTTTATGTGACTGGGAGTTACCACTAACCAATAGCCCACTTGTCATTAAATTTTATAATTGCAAAGAACCATTGACCAAATCAGGCCAAAATAGCATAAACTGTTCTCCAAACAGTAACCTGAACACTTAGATAGTTTGATCCTCTCTAAAATAGTACCTTCTATGAATACAGGTTCAAAGTTTAGTGCATGGACTGAAATTAAAATTTTTCTCTGTGAATTCGTTATAGTTATGAAATGCACACCTTTCAGAAATCCTTTGCTAATAGCATCACTATATTCCCCTTGTTCATAGTATGCAAAGCCCAGACGACTATACGCCTTGCTGTAATTTGGATCGATTTCAATGGATCTATTGCAGTCTGCAATTGCTTCAGTATAATTTTGGAGCTGGGTGTATGCTGCTGCCCTGAAAACCATTCATCAAACAAAATGTAGGATATGTGATTTATTTAAGAAACACACACACACACACACACATCAAACAAAATGTAGGATATGTGATTTATTTAAGAAACACACACACACACACACAGAGAGAGAGAGAGAGAGAGAGAGAGAGAGAGAGTTCCTGTATCCATAATGGAGAACCACTTATATAACCATAACTCTTGTGGCAGAAAAGTACAATCATGCCAAAGTCATCCATTAACAATTTATTCAGAATTTGAAAGGATCACACAAAATATGTACTTACTTTGCGAAAGAGAAATATGTACTAACAAAGATCAAGAGACTCAAGAGTCTCAGAAAGTCAGAATATGAAAATCATATAAATTTTACAAAGGAAACTTGCAAGGGATATCCCCAACCCAAATATCATCTCGAAACTAGACCCTATATTGTTTTCCAACATAAAAAAGCACGCCGCTTTGAAACCCTTTCATCACTATATTAGACTCTACCTCAACAACGAAAATTACACTCCACAAGGCAGACATTGTAGCTCTGGGGACACATTTGAGAACCTAACCTCACTCCCCTTAACCATACTTGCTTACAATGTCTTTACTTCACAAAGCTTTGCTCTTCTCACTGAATATCCACCACCATTTACTTAAGAGGGACCAATTTCTATCAAATTATCCTACTAAGCTCAGGCCACCTTCACTTAACCATTCTCCCAATTTCTAAATGCAGCTTCTTCTTGTCATCAGGTCCTTCGTGCGAAATTGCAGTGAATTCTTTCTAACTCCTCCATCACACCCACTAGTATCTTACTCATAAACAAGTGAAAAACTGGTGAAGTGGACAAGAGTGCCTCAATAAGCATCATGACAACGAAAGAGAGAGAAGGGAGATCGTGTCTCTTCCATGAAGATAAACTCCTTTGAAAGTCAGTAACAACCCAATCCCATATAGAGATAGAGCGAGGTTTTGGCTCCTAGAGGTAGCCCAAGATAAGAATTGCACCATATCATCATTGATTCCCACCCCACCATCATACTTTTATGCAGATTCAGCTTTGAGCCAAATGCTAGCTCAAAACATCTAAGAATACCATTAATCGTCTTGACCTCCTCTACTGAAGATGAACAGAAAATGATGGTATTAAGTGCAAAATGAAGATAAATGACTCTCAAAATTACTCTGCCTGCTTGAAAACCGATGATCCACCCTCCATCTTTGGCATTGGAAAAGAGGCTTCCTCTCCACCAGAAAAGTGGAGAGAAAAAGCAAAGTACTGTTCTGGACAATTTAAGCATTATTAATGGCTTTGTGTGGTGTAGAAAACTGACCTAGGAATATGCACAAAGTAGATATCAAATGGTAGAAATATGGTCCTAAAAATTGGCCAAGTCTGAATCAAAGTCAAATGACTGATTGGTTATCTCCCTCTACAGTAGGTTTAATTATTGCCTTAAACACCAAAGAACATAAAATTGAACTAAATCATATATAATAATCTCTGACACGCGGAACACAATTAAATTGCTAAAAAAAACATATTGAAACTACCTTTCAGTATATATATATATATATATATTTAAAACAAAAACAAATCAGAGAAATTTAGACAGTTGGGACACGATTGAAAAAACTCTTATTCTCTTGCATTTTTGGAGGGCAAGAAGGGCCCACATACCAGACTCAGGCCAACTCAACTCAGCTCGATGAGAGGCAACTCACCCCGAGTCCAAGTTTTTATAGCCGAGGTAGAAATGAAGAGGGTCAGCTCTGGATTTAAAAGGATAGGTCCCTAACTTGCAACCTAAAACAAATTTGAGAAAAATAGTGGAATTGAACTTCTAAAACACAGTGGTGATAGGAAAACAGCCAAAAGAAAGGGCTGAAAAATTGAATGTGAGTGGCCAGCCCAGCTGTCTTACTGCATCTGAAAGGGAAAATGAATTTCAGTTTGCCATCTCCTCTGTCAATTACATCATTCATAATACCAATCTCATACCAAACTAAAAGGGCTTTAGTATTTTTTCAAAATGCACCAGCCAACTAATGAACAACTATTTACCTGTTACAGTAGTATACAGCATTTTTCTCACATAGTGCTATGGCACATGTGTACAGCTCAATAGCATCAGAGTACAACTTTGATTTCATGGCTTGGTTACCTGAAGAAACAAATTCAGGTTCTAATTAGTAGTTGAAATTTCATCAGGCATGCACACATCGGTTTGTGAACCAAAGGCCCACGAATGACTCCACAGGAGAAACACATTATTATTTTTATTTTCTTGAATGATAACTTTCATTAAAATAAACAAATCAATACAAGAGGCTTATACTGACCCTAAAACACACAGAAAATACTGATACACAGAAAAACCCCAACAAACAACAAAAAGTCCGAATGCCAAAAGGAGGAAAGAAAGAAAAGTGAAAACTCCTTGACACACCACGAAACCTAGATTAAGTGAAAGCAATTTCCTTTCCTTCCAGGTATACATGATTTGGTCACTAGGGTAGTCCTTGAAAATAGGATAGATCTTCACCCACTCAGCGACAGAGAATTTTATCTTGTCACATTAGATCTCCTTCAGTTTTTGTCCCTTCAAAGCACCTAGCGTTCCTCTCCTCCATATATGCCAAATAACTGAAGGAACGAGGGCTTCCGCAATTCCTTTCCTTTCCAAGACCCGATTGGAGCTTTCCATGCCTTGAAATGGTGTTGAATTGACCTCGGCAACACCCACTTGCCGCCGAACCAATTGATGACAGTGTTCCAAATTTTCACAGCACATCTACATCTAAAGAGAAGATGATCTACATTCTCCTCGTCTTCCAAACACATTGGACAAGCGTTATTTTTCCCCTTTTCCAAAGATTATCTAAGGTTAGAATTCTTCTCCAGAGGGCAATCCATCCAAAAGCCACAACCCTAGGTGGGGCCTTGAACCTCCATAGGCCTGCCAATCCGCATCTGCTCCCCTCCCTTACAAATAGAGTTGAGTAAAAAGAGGAGACAGAGAAAACCCCATTTCTTGAGGCCTTCCAAATCCTAGTATCTTCCCCTTCCTCTGGAATTTGAGTGTCACTTAACAAAGTTTGGAGAGAAAGAAAGTGGTTCTCTTCCAAAGTTTGGAGAAACACATTATTGCATATACAGTCCTTTTATCAGTAACTGAAAGAGTCATTGAATGAGAAAGAACGCACATATATATGGAAAAACCTCAAGTGACCACCGGTGCTCACAATAAGGTGAACACCGCGTGCCTAAATACCTAGTGGAGCTCACCTGGTGATCCATCCGAGTGGACCAAAAAAGAGGGACCCGCTGATAGCCACTGATCCCGGGTTTGGCACCCATCCAAAGGGACTGGACCATTGGATCGACTATGCGCTCTTTTCTACAGTAAAAACTTCTAAAGCATTGATCGAGTGGTTAGGATCATAGTTTTCGAAATCAGAATCGTATCGCAAATCATTCATACCCATTAATCGAATCGAATCCCGAATCGTAGGATTTTTTATTTTTCTAATAAAAAAAAAACTAACTAAAATTTAAAAGAAAAAGAAAAAAGTAATTATCCATATCCATCCATTCTCCCATTTACAGCAACATAAATATAATAGCAAGCATGTCTATTATACAATCATATCGAGAGCATCATGACATGTATTAAGATATATATATATATATATATATGAAAAAAAATGATGTGTAAATAGTTAAATAAGTTTAAAGTGTCAATATATATATTTTATCTTTAAATCAAAATGTAAAAATAAAAATAAAACCCAAACCATCAATCTTATATAGTAGGATATCTCTTGAAGTTAAGAAAGAGTTCATGAAGAAAAAACCAAAATAGATTAAAAAAGAAGATATAGACAAGCACCATACGTACAATTGAATTCTGGCCAAATCCTCAGATAAGTTACACTTCTTCATATCCATTTTTACTACCTCCGTCCACGTCCTCTTTGGCCTACCCCTTCCCCTAGGTGGGGCCATCAATCTTCATGGCCAAACTTTTCCTTATTGGCACCATTATTGGCTTACGTTGGACATGCCCAAACCATAACACACGGGTTTCTTTAATTTCATCCCCTATTGTTGCTACCCCTAAATGCTCTCGAAAGCACTCATTTTAATTTTAGCATTCCTAGTTTTACCACATATCCACCTCAACATTCATGCGTTTACATAAAAACATGGAAAATTATCATATGCGTGTCGTGCCCACCTAGTGGTCCATCCGAGTGGAAACCAACCCACTCCCACCACCCACCCACACACACACACACACACAAAAAAAAAAAAAAAACACCAAACCCACCTCAGACCTCACAAAAAAAAAAAAAAAGGATTTGGACCCATGCAAATGGACTGGACCATTGGATCAACTGTACATCCCATCCCCATGCGAATGGACTAGACTTGCGGACCCTAGATGATAAGGTTAGGAGAGAAGGGGTTATTTTTCTGTACATATGAGGGCGCCACTCATATCTTCACATCTCCCAGCCTCATCCCGAAGTGGGCCAGAAGGTGGGCTCCACATCGTGGCACACATGGAAATACGGACTCTGTGTGTATAGCTTATAGGAGACATACCAAAAAGGCCACATGCTGACACCAAAAACCCAGAAGAAGAGGTGAAAAGGCGAAAGAAACAAAGATATCTCAAACCAACATAAGATGGCATCTATGATGCCCAGATTCTGCAAAGAGATACACCATGGATATGGCAAGGACAAATAATTTGCACATAAAAAGAAAAGCATTTGATATAATACTACACAATGCTCTCCATATTTTTAACTATTGGATACCATTGGATGGCATCCATTTGGACAAGTTATTGTGAGTACCTAGTGACTTTAATGCTTCAGCCAGGTTGTTAGAATTAACTTTCTGGCATCCAGATTTCTCCATTTCCTGCCAAAAACAGATCAATATTGTCAAGTTAGTGGTAATGACCATGGAGGTGGACTAGTAGGACAATGGAATCTACATGGTATTCACTAGATGAGAAAATAAAATCATTCATTCAAGTAAAAATTATAAGTTATTACTATAATTTCGGGTTGTTTAGAATGATTGAAATCCAGCCATATTTGCGGGCAATGATGCTTTGAAATATCAAATGGCCATGAAATGTTCTAATGATCTTACCTTCTAGTAATACTTTAAGCTTTCGAATGCTTATTGAATCACTGAATGCTTTAGAATAAACATAAGTTTTTTCTTTTTTTCCATCCCCTTCAATATCAGGAAAGGAAGTTGGTACTTAATACTTATCGAGGTTGATCATTAACAGAAAATTAGACAACATCAAAATCTACTTTTTAACTTGGTTTTTTAAATTAAAGTGGTCCTTTCGAAAGTAGCTGTTGACTTTATTAAAGAAGAAAGATTTCTCCAGGTTTAACCCCAGTTAAGATCTATATGCTGCCGCCCATGGACCAATTTATCATTTGTTAGATTCAAAATGGAGAAACAAGAGCAAATCTTCTCTTTATGAATGACCTTCATGCCAACCATTGTTGAGAGCCTGGTTCAAGCCATGGGGCGCACAGCTGATGCCAAATGTTTAAGGAAGAGAGAATTAAATTTTAGGGACTTGATGACACTAAAGAAAAAAGTGCTCACTTCGATCTTCTACAGACACCTGCACATTAGGCACATATTTGGGAACCAAATCGTCTTCTCTTAAGGTTTTGTCCAATAAAGTTTTGTTAGCACTAGGAAATAAGTGCCCAACAAAAATCTTAAACAAGGACTAGCAGTTCCAAATTCTTCTTGACAACAAATGTGTTGGTAATTGGTACACAGGCCATATGTTTAAAAAAAACATGAATTTCAAATGCAAAGGAATTCTTTTTAGTGGGTGGATTATGAATACCTTTTTATTTTTTTAATTAATTATTTCCATTTTTATAGAAAAAGATAAAACCTAAGATTCATATGGCAATTCACAATACAACAACCGCTCGAACGAACTACAATTCGATTTCAATTTTCAGAACAACAAATACACCCATTAGGTTATTGAGGTAACTTGGCATCGTCCTAGTGGCTCAAACCTTAAAAGAGTAAATCTGAAATTCAAGAGTTGACAAATGGAAAGCTTTGGTACAGCAAACCAAATTGTATCGCCAATCTTGTTACTGTTGATAACAATGGCGATGATCATGAAGATGATGCTTGCATCAGTCATACATTAGTAACATTACACAGGTAGCTTCTGGTACTGTTTACACTTTACAGGCCTGAAAGTCAGTTGAAAGATCCATTGAGGGAGGTTTCAAAATAGAATAAATTGGGGGCATAAAATAGTCATATTAATAGTTGTGGGTATTCAATGAGGAAAGTGGGCTCTTCAGAGGAGTGATAGTAAAAACTTAAAATATCCATCATTAAGGATGATGTGGGACCTGAGTGTGTGATCGCTGAGGAGTTATGTATCCGACCTTTGATGATGCTGACGATGATTCATGAAAAGTTTTGGTAGAATGTTTATGAAATCTAATGTCACTTGGAGTTGAGATTTTCAGAATTTTTCATAGTTCCCAATTAGAATGACTTATTATCTGATATGAAATTCCAAGCAGATTATAATTTAGAATGGAACATTTTCAATAAGGCAAAGAGGAAATATGGTTTTATTTAACAATGTTTTTCTTTTTCTTACAGAGACTTAGAGCATTAGACAGTTTGGGCTGCTCTTCAAATTCCTTTCTAGGGCTCTAGATGGTCCATTGATGAACTCATCAGATCCAAAAGCTGGGATGACAATAGCGAACATGATTGTAGTGTTGGATAGTTTATAAAATTTATACACAGCCCATTTACATATTAACATGAGACAACATTCTATTACAAATGTGTGCTCTATGTTCAGTGAAGTAGAGGTGTCAGTTCACCATTCCATTCCACTTTCCTGTTAAGTTAATGGTAATAATTCAGTTCACCATTTCAATCATTTTAGTACCATTTCATTAACTTTAGCGAAGGCATTAAGTTGCAACAAGCTATATCCTGGGCCTTTCAAAAATACTCAATAATTGCTGCGAAAACCAGGGTGTGGACAACATTGCTAAGGGAGTTATTCCGGGGGAGTTGGGTGCTTCTTTCATTGCTTTGATTCCTAAAACAGATGAAGCTATTTCTATTAAGGATTTTAAGCCGATTAGTCTTATTGGCAGCCTTTATAAGATTCTATCTAAAGTTTTGGCAAATCCAATACGACAAGTGCTTCCAGATATTATTTCCAGCATTCAAGGTGCTTTTGTGGATGACCGTTAAATTATTGATTCTGTTTTAATAGCCCATGAGTGCGTTGATTCAAGGTATAGACAGGAACGCCCGGGTCTGTTTTGCAAGTTGGATTTTGAAAACGCTTATGATATGGTGGATTGGTGTTTTCTTTATTATATGATGGAAAGGATGGGGTTTGGATCGAAACGGAAAAGCGGATTCATAGTTGTGTTTCTTCAGCCCAGATTTTAGTCTTGGTGAAAGGCTCCTCGAAAGCCTATTTTAAAAGCTCAAGAGGTCTGCGATAGGGAGATCCTTTATCTCCTATGCTATTTGTTATAGTGGCAGAGGCTCTGAATGCTTTGTTGGAGAGAGCAAAATAGACAAGGTTACTTACGGGTTTTACTGTTGCAAATTTTGTCTATGAGGTAACCCATTTACAGTTTGCAGATGACACTGTAATTTTTTGTAATGCTTTTTCAGATTAGGTGGATAATTTAAAGTTTTTATTGCAATGATTTGAGATGTTATCAGGGTTGAAGATTAACTATGATAAGTGAGCTAATTCGCGTTCGGACTATGAACGTCATGTCGCCGCTTTAGCTCATTCTTTTCGTCGTAGGTAGGGGTGAGTATTCAGTCAGTTCGGTCGGTTTTGGTTGAAATTTTGACCGAACCGAATATTTCGGTTGAAGAAATTCTAAACCGAATTGACCGAATTATGAGTTGTAACCGAATTCGACCGAACCGAAAATATTTCGGTTAAATTTCGGTCAATTCGGTCGAAAGGCCATATGTTGGGCTTTGTTATGGGGCATAAATTTGTTGGGAACATTTCTATAATAAAAAACCCAAAGTATAGACAACTAGCAAATTCTAAATATCCAAAATAAAAAAGATATTAAAGCCAAGTATTTACATAGACAAAAATAACATTAATTCGGTTAATTCGGTAAATTTGGTGAAAAAAATCCAAAATCGAACCGAACTATATTATCCAAATTTGCTATAAATTTTGACCGAACCTAACCAATTTAACCGTATAACCGAACCAAATAAAAAATTTCGGTTCGGTTCGGTTTCAAACTTCGGTTCGTTAGACAGACGCTCACCCCTAGTCGTAGGGTTGAAAGTTTCCTTCCAAGTATTTAGGGTTGCCATTATGTGTGGGGTTACCTAGGATATATTTATGGGATCTGGTTGTGGAACCGTTTGACAAAACGTTAAATTCTGGGAAGGGTGAGTATTTGTCCAGGGGAGGTCGGGTTACTTCAATCAAATCAGCTCTTTCTAGCATCCCGATTAACTTCCTCTCTTGTTTTAAATGTCCTAAAAGTGCTATGCGAAGAATTGAAAAAATTCAGCCAGATTTTCTTTGGAATGATTCCATTGATAAAAGGAAATATACTAGGTTACAGTGTGCAAACCTATTGTTCAAGGTGGTTTGGGCATTCGTTCCATTGATAAAGTTAACAAAGCTTTACTTGGGAAGTGGCTTTGGAGAGTGGGGGAAGTTGACCAAAGTTTGTGGAGACAACTTATATTAAGCAAGTATAAATTTGGTAACGATGCTTGGTGGGTGCCAAGTCACCGCTATAACGGTTCTGGCTTTTGGAGATCTATTCTTTCTGTTCGCGCTGATTTTGATCGAAGGATCCAATATACGGTTCATGATGGGCATCAGGTTAAATTTTGGTATAATGAATGGTGTGGACAGCATGTGCTACATTCTCTTTTCCCTAATCTCAGTTGTTTAAATAGGAGGCAGCATGCAATGGTTGCTGATTATTGTTCTTCTATGGGTGGCACGGTTGTTTGGGATTTTTGTTTCTAGAGGGATTTAAATGATCGGGAAGCTTCTGATTTTGTTATATTGCTTGGCATGTTGGATATAAGAATTTGGAAACCTTATATTAAATGTATGTTTTCAGTGAAGTCTTTTTTTAAGGACTTGACTGTCAATTCTGATAGAATGGAAGGTTGGAGAAGTTTTTGGAATCCTTTAGTTCCACCTAGAGTGTTGACTTTTTGTTGGGTTGCAAAGTGGCATAGTATCTTGACTATTGATAAGTTGAAAAGAAGAAATCATATTATAGTCAATGGTTGTCCTATGTGTTGTCAAGATGAGGAAACAATGCATCATCTAATGATTCACTGTGGTTTTGCTCATAGTGTTTGGTCAACCATTCTAATTATATTTGATTTGCGGTAGGTTATGCCAAGACATGTTGATGAGTTGTTTTGCCAGTGTAGGGTGCAGTGCAAGTTTGTTCATGGTAAAGTTCTTTGCAAATTAGTGTTGTATGCTACGTTTTGGAAGATATGGTTGGAAAGGAATAATACAGTTTTCCGAAATAAAAGTCATTCAGTGGAGGATATTGTTGATTCAATTGTTTGGTCTGTGTCAGAGTGCGCAAGAGAAAGGAATTTGATTGGTTTGATTTATTTGATCTTAATCGGTCTTGGGCAGCTATATTCAAGAGGGGTTGGCGTGTTAAGCCCAAACTGAAAGTTTCATAGATGAGCCTCCAACAGGCATTCTTAAATTAAATTTTAATGGGAGCCTTATTAAATCTCTTAAGAAAGGAGGACTTGGAGGTGTTATTCATTATTGGTCTAGCAGAATTGTTTGAATTTTTTCGAGGCCAGTGGAGTCTTCGGATGCAAATGAAGCTGAAGTTTTCACTCTCTGATTGGTTGTTGCGAATTGTCTAGATTGGGGGGAATTAATGCTATTATTGAGGGTGATTCCTTCTCGGCAATTCAATGGGGTTCAAGAAAGTCTTCTTTTCCCTGGAGATTGGCAAATTGGGTTGAGGAGGTTCAGGATATCTCAAGTCGCTTGGGTGCTTTATTTCATCACATCTTACAGGAGGCAGATTCAGTGGTTGATAATCTTTCAGAGGGATTTTTCCGCTCTTCTGTAATTTTTTGTGTTTGATTGCTGTTTTTCTGTTTGAGCTTTTTAAGCTTTGTATCATGTTTTAGTCTTTTGTGTGCAATAAAAATTTTACTGTTATAAAAAAAAAAAAAAAAGGGTGTGAACCCTTCAGAGGAGCAAGATGCCTTGTGTGCAGAATTTCACCGGTACCAATCATTTGTGTTGGAAACGAATGGGTTTTTTTTTTTTTTTTTTTTTTTTTTTTTTGGCTACAAGGGGACATGGACTCACGAACACAATACACTCATTCATTTCTCTAACCAGCTGAGCTAAGGACTTGAGTATTCAGTACAATAAATAATTCAAAGGAAACTCTAGAGGGACTCTGCCACTTTGATGAAGTGGGTCTAAGAGAAAGGGGTTTTGAAGTTTGTGGTAATGTCGGGTGAGACTATGATGAGGAACTCTGTAGAAAGATCATTCTTTTTAGTTTAAAAAAATGCAAAAGGGGAATTGAAGGTCGCGCAGGTAGAGGGGGATGAGAAGGCCCTTTACAGATCCAGTTGACAGAAGCAAGTGCGACCATGATACAGAATTTAGATAACCATCATAGTGGCAGAGGATTCCAATTTCCAAGAGCACGAATGTTTCAGTGACCAAGTCAAAAAATGAAACTATAAAGATTAATATTAATCTTTTCCAAAATTAGATAAACTTTTGGAGCATTTTTTTGCATGTGGTAATGGAGTTTGACAGGTTGGTGCATAGTTGGGAAAACAAGGGGACGTTCATAGGCATATTTCTTTTTCTTTCATTTTGGTTTCTTTCAGCTCTAAGCCTGTATTACATGTACATCTTGTAACTGTAATGTAAAGTTTGATTAAGAAAACATCTGTTATAGAAATAAAGACCAAAAAAAAAAAAAGTATCGCATACCAATAAAGCCTCATCAAATAACCGTTTAGCTTTATCCAGTTGAGCATGATCATCATCCCCAGAAGCCATTACCTTGAAAAAATGAATTTTCTCAAGTGCACCACAAAATTGCCCAAAAAGTTCATCTTGTGAGACCCCTACAATTACATGAAATGTTATAAAAACAAAAACAATAGAATTTTCTGGAGTGTCTAAAAATGAGAAACAACTGTGGAGTCAATCATACCAGTTAATTACCTGATATCACCAATATGGAACCAGCCCTTCCAAAATACAAACCATCCATAACAAACGAATTCACGTGTATAAGCATTAGATGAATTTTACTCCAATTAAAGTGATATGTACAGGTGCATTGACATGATTAGAAAATAACATTATGCGTTCATTACCTGATTTGACCAATGTAGAACCCACCCTTCTAAAATCCAAGCCACCCATATCACACGCTCTCACATGTATAGTAATTGGTCCATATTTAAATATAACTGGAGTGACATATACTAATGGATTGACGTGTGTATAATATAAAGTTACGTGCTTTAGACGTGATCGATCCAACAATGAACATCACTTTGGTTGGGGAGGAACTGTGAGTCTGTGACTAGTTCCAATGCATGAGGATATATGGGCAGTTTGGATCGACAAAAGTAGACTCACATAAAACCAAAATGATATGTATTGGGTGGTACATATCCGTTGCAGCGGTGGATAGTATCTGCATGGACTTTATGAGGCCCAAAAAATGGGGGAAAATATTCAAAAATTCCTACTGATGAATGTTTCACCAATGTTCATGCTATTCGGGTGTGAAGTCAAAACCTAATAAAATGTTAATGGACAAACAGGCACAACAAAATTGTACCTGTATTTAGTATTTACTACATAGTAGTGTGTAGTGCATCATCAATCATGTACTATGTACTGTGCATAATATTAGTACTTATAAACTACCTAGTATTTACTTAATACTTACTACTAACTACTCCGTACTTCCAAGTTTATAACTACACTTAACCTAAGGGATTGATATATGGCAAACACAAATCAAGTCTAAAAACGATAACAATAGATGAGCTCTAATAGACATCATATCATTACTTTATGATTTACTATGTCACGGACACAATATTTCTCAAGTTCATCTACACCTTCGGAAATCACGAGTGGCGACAAGAAATAGTTAAATGATGTTTTTTCCAAGCTTGAGGGGGAGTGTTATGAGATAAGAATGAGATATGGTTGTAATTAAATAAACCTCAGGGGTGTCTATGTAATTTAGGAAAATACAAGAGGGGTTTCTGTAATAGTTCAAAATATAATAAAACTATCTATTGCCAAGGTTGTCTAATTTAGAGCAACTTGGTTGTGTTGTTCTAGTCCCCTGAATCCTCTTTTTTTCCTGTTTTTCTTCATGTTTCCTCTTTCTAGAAAAAATCTAGATTATATTACAATTAACTGTACAACTCATGAATGTAAATAATAATAATAATAAATAATAATATGACGTAATTGGATTCAAGCCATAGCACACGGCACATAGTTGTCAATTTTGTTTCGAACAACATCAGTTTGGCTCCAAACTGAAACGTTTCATCCATTTCAATGTTTCATTTCAGAGTTGTATTTCAAAGAATAGTGAAAAATAAGTTTATATATATATATATGTTCAGAAAATATGAAAAACAGCAAAGTGAAAAGAGCATATAAACTATATATAAAATTCATTCTATTATAAATCAACAATGTAACCTGTCGTGTCTATATAATATAAATGAATCCCAATTCCTTTTATAATGAAATAATTAATAAAAAAGAAGAAGAAGGATCCACCTAAGTTGAAAAGGGAAGAAGCCAACTTTTAGCAGAGCTGGGAGGACCCAACGAAGAAGTTGAACAAAGAAGCGGCCAACTTCTATGATATAAACCACTTCCTGCGTGAAGTTGTAAAGAGCTAAAAGCCTTTACTTATAAGTGAAAAAGGACCAAAAAAAAACCATGCATATCCATTCATAACGGAGGGCATATTGGTAAAAAACTATGCATACTCAGCCGTAACGGATGATATATTGGTCAAATACCATTCAAGAGAAAACCAAGTCAAGAAAAATGGGCGGAAAATCCTTGCCCTTGTCAAATTTCAGCGGATATCTCCAAATTCACAACCCAATCGAGAAGTGCAGCCAAATAGGACCAAAATCTTTCAAGGGATTGTTCATTTCAATCTATTGACCAAAACGAATAGTTTCAGCCAGTTCGGCCAAAACGAATTGAAAGTGACAACTAGGTTGCTGCATCTTTTGGAATTATATACTTTCTTTTAGAATTATATAATTGAGACAACATACAAAAGACCATACCTGAGGCATGGGGATCTCTGACCGGCTCCTCATTCTGGTTGAAAAGTAAAAGCAAGGAAAATCAGGAAGTATAACAAAATAAAGTCACACATTACCTTTGAAAGAAAAAAATCGGTAGAAGAATGCTTAACAATCTCAATTCATATGGTGATGTAGCATAATAATCAAAACACTAGAGAGCTTGAGAATAGTTTGAACTAAATTGCATGAGCATGGGTACATGTATTAAAATTTGACACCAGGTCAAGATGTCAATTCAGCAGGTCCAAAAAAAAAAAATCATGGACTCAGTTATAAATGTAAATAAAACTGTAAACAACAAATAAAAAGTCAATGCACAAATCTTACTTTAAACAATCAAGTGATAAAAATATTTTAGTTAAACTTAAAAGGCAAAATTATATTTTATCACCTACAAGAAATGCTTAAATTAGAGACAGAAGATTCTAGTAAAGAATCCAAAATGGTGTCATGCTCGGTACATGCCTAACACCACCACATTGCTCAATATAGAGAACCATGCAACGTAGTTTGTGAATGAGAGGATGCCAACTACAAGAAAATTCTTAAAATAGCAGTAGAAGATTCTTCAAAGAATCCAACATGGTGCCACGTCCAAGGATAAAAAATCGGAATCGGGACCCAACTCGGTCAGGTCAAAGTCCAAGTCGACTCGGCCAAGCATGGGACTCAGCCGGGTTGAATGGTAAGTCCCTTGTTGCCTTTATTTTAAGTTTTATATTTCCTTATATGGTAGTCATTGGTCCAACTCTATCCAGGCTCCAGCAGGTAAACATGGGGGCAGGGTTCCAGTTTGGTTAGGTTGTACTGGTAAACAAATATACCAACAAAGTTTCCGCATATCTTCCTATGAGCTGTTTCCCTGGACAAAGACTCAAAGTGCGTATGTCAATTATAGAAGCCATTTATAACATATACATATATATATATATATATAGAGAGAGAGAGAGAGGAACATTCATACGCATCCATCCCTCGCTATAAGGTGAGGGACACTTACATGGCTTTCCTTCTTTACACATGAGCATTCCTCGTTTGCAAATGACCATATATAGCTTTTCCTCTTTTGCATAAGAATATTTCCAATTATGTATGTATATATCTATATATATATATATATATGAGGAATGTTAATAGGGTGATATATGCATAATGCATAATGAAAACATTAAGTTCATGGACCATACTTTATTTGCTTGGTTCTTGTTTTGTATCTTTGCGTCAATCAAATCCCATGTTCTCCACATTGGTCAGAGCCAAGATGCTGCAGACTTGTAAACACTGATATTTCTTCAACATAAACATGTTACATGCTTCTATGGTGAAGGGAGCAAATACCAAGGACAGAGCCCTGTAGCACACAGTGTGTTAAGTGATGGTTGGTTGTAGCCAATGGAGAGAATATTGTGGCTCTGCTTTCAAGAGCGATTTTCCACAAACTTTAGATGAGAGGGCAAAAAAGATGAGTCTCGGCAAAGTCAAATGGGTCTCACCCGAGTCAGATCGAACTCGGGTCAGGTCCAAGTCCCAGTGGACCTGATCTGCTAAGGGCCAAGTTCAGCTCGACTCCATCAAGTCAACTAGGAGTCGGCCAATTTTTTAATCCATGGCCACATCTGATATGTGCCAGACAACACCACATCGCCCAATTCTTGAATCGGTTCCAATCCAGTTTTTAGTGATTGCATAATTAAAAACATGTTAAATAAATGACAGATGAAATCTTTGAGAATGTATCGCACTCATTAAGTCACTGTGGCTAAATTTACCGATCTAGTATGCATATTTCCTAAATCCTTGGGTGGTTGCTGAAAATTGAAATGAATGAAACAAGGGATTTTTGGATGGTAGTATCCTGTTCTGAAAAGATTATTTGTATCACAAACCGATCAAGGGGTCAGATCAAATCGAACTGCATATCAGAGGATATTTTTAATTTTTGTAAAAAAATGATAAATACTGAAAATTAAAAGAAAAAGAAAAATAGTATCTATACATTTTCTGTCCACAATGGCATCAATGCAGTGACAAATACAACTGACACAATCCTATTAAGAACATCACTGACATGTATCAATGTATTTTGTATGATACATGTGAACAGTTGGGAGAGAGAAAAAAAAAAAGATTTTGGTGCCTTGGAAAGATTGTTGCTTACAACATTCTGAACCGAGCTTGTACTGGGTGCTTCCACTGGCATTGTTGCATGACAGGAGTCTGGTTGGACCTTATGCTGCTCATCAGCATTGGATGAACTGAACAAGTCAACCAACAAATGTGGCCGTGTCTGAACATCAACAGAAGAAGGATCCAGCTTGAAGACCTCTTCCAAACACTCTCTAACTACCTCAAGCCCTTCAACATCAATTCCAGGAGCAGGTTCAACTGTCCTAGAGAAAACAGTAGTATCAAAACAAGAATTAAATGTCGAAATCTAGGCAACCAGTGTCAGAGACCCATATAGTAGTTTTGAGAGATACATTCCAAACCACAAAATACCATGGTAGTCTCTAAAAGATCAACTTGAAAGTTCAATAGCACGGGGATCAAAAACTACTATTAAGAGAATGGCATTGCTGATAGTACTTGCTACTGTTTAGGGAAAAGCCCCACCTTGAAGGGCACGGTTTGCATACAAGCAAAATAAAGTAAATAAAGCTTATGAGAAAGTAATCTCAAAACTTCAATCAGGAGGAAAAATCTCATGGTACAAATTCTTAAAAAATCACGAACAACGAAAAACAAAAAACTATAAAGGTATACAGTTCCTAATTCCTATCAACTTTAACAAACATCTAGAGATCTGACTAGGTATCTCATACCATATGATATAAGGAAAACTCAAATCATCATCATCATTCATGGAAGACTTTTCTAACAAATCAATATATTTTTAATTCTCATCCATCACAAAGGAAACCCAAGAACGAAGCACTAATCATATTCATCCACTACGCTATATTATTGGTCGTAGCAGTTAAGGCCGCTACACTATTTTGAGAAATACTGGCACTACGGTCTAAAACCTAGTAGAGGCAAGCAATTTTAATTTAAAACATTATTTATCATATTGCTTCTCCTTAATAGCCTTTCGTAAAGTTGTCTCTACCCTTATATGGTTCCAAATCACTAAAAAAAAAACCACAAGATTGGCTGCTACAAAAAAATTGAATTTTTTCTCCACTTGATAAATCCACACCGCTAAGCCACTACGTAGCATTTTGGCCACTAACCAGTACCCCGCCGCAACCACCATTTTGATCCGTAATCACATACAGCTTCACTTTAAATGTTAAGCATAGAAAATTTCAGATTTATTATTTAAAAAAATACAAGTGAACATTGATTAAAATTATCATTCAAAAAAAAAAAAAAAAAAAACAAAGAAACTGATCAAGATGTAAATACTAACTATTAAGAAGAGGCCTCAAATAACAAAACAAAATAAAGTAGCATAAGTAACAATGCCGATGCCTCAAAGAATCAAAGTGAATCCCTCAGCAATTTAATTAATAAGATTTACGCATGGAATAGCTGAAAAAGCCACCAAAACCATGTATTCATCCCACTACATTGGTTTCTAAGCGATTTACAATCCTTAAAACACCTAAAAAACACTAATACAGAAAGTCTAGATAAGGGAAACAATAGGTTTCGTGCTCCTTTGTGTTCTCTTCAGATAGTTCAAGAAAAACTTGATCATTGCATTATGTCAGATTTAATCCATGTTTTTTTAGTCATTTCATAAATGACTGTTGATAGAAACCACCTTGAATTCAGTTTCCTAACCTGTCAACAACATAACCAGTTGCGACAAAAATCAAGAATCATTCTTCGTTTTTCTTCTTCTATTTTGATTCAAAGAACACATATCAGACACAAACTGCTTAACCCAAAATCACAAAACATAAAAAAGGAAGAAAAATAAGCCAACAAGCGATCAATGGGTCCTCTTATTTACAGTAATAGAAGCAAACCCTCAGCTTCAATTTCGGGTCAAAACAACAAACGATGTTCTTATTTAGAGACTAGCCCTTGCAAACCCATGCAAATGAAATCTATCTGCTCTTACTTGAAACCCAATCCTTGATTGCATTTTTACCATTGTTTCGAGTATCAACAGTTCCACTTGGGCAATCAAAAGATTCTAAAAGAAATAATCCATCTATGAGATATATATATCTACATATATATCAAGAAAGAGAGAGAACCAGAGTTGAGGAAATCCAAGAAAGCGAGAACGATGCGACGAGAGATTGGGGAGTCTGTTCTTGGGTTCGCCATGTTTTTAGCTTGGAGAGAGAGAGAGGTAGTAGGGGCGTCTGGTAGACTGGTCGGGAATGGGGACTCTTAAAAAGGGACAGTGGGGGAGAAATGAAACTGCCAGGAGGTGCCCAATACCCAGGCTGTGGAGGTGTTGGCCCTTCCCATCTTTAGTCAATAGATTCCTTTCTCGTACTCTCCTCATTGAATTAGTACTGATCCTAGATTTACTTTCTTTTTTCTTTTTTCTTTTTTTTTTTTCTCTCTGATTTGATTTGAAATGTTTAACTACAAATTTGCACCATGCATGATTATCACATTTTAAGGAATTACAACTCGAGCTTAAAACTCGAGCTTACGATCATTTGGTCAGTTTGATATCCCGCATTTCCTTCACTATGTTTGAATGATTTTTAATATCATGACTCCCTTGATTGTCATGCATTGTTTCCGCCGAGCTTGAGCATCCTCCAATGATTAATGGATAGATGAATTCAGGTTTATAATGTGCATCAACCCTCAACTCATTTTCTCGACAATCCTTTTTGAGTGAGAAAGTTCACCTATGTTGGCCTAGTTCGAATCTAACTTGTGTTACGGTCCTTAAAAGACCACTTTTGCGTGACACCACAAAGTTTTTGCTTGTACGGAAAGGATCTTCCCATTGAAAGGGGAAGGGAATGGTGAGTTGGACTTTCATTTCCTCGTGAAGAAAAATTAAATGTTTTTAAAGTTTTCCTCGAAGCATTAGCATTGCACCACGCATTGGAAGTGGTACAAAAGAAGAAAGACGAAAGACTCCATTTCACTTCCATGGAAAAAGGGCTACACAAAGTTGCCTGAAAAACCCTCGACGGGAAATAAGCTCGGGTTAAAAATCTTTAATGTCTTATTGCATCTCTATTAAATGTATGTGTTTTTGTCTCAGTATCGCTTTTAAGAATTAATTGGGAGGCTTAAATCCTTAATTTAAAGTAGTTTTTTTGGCCTTATCCAATTATGGAATTAGCGCATCTCCTAATTCTTTCATTGCAACGTTCTTTTGCACCAACGTATTAGTTTATAGGATATAAGCTTTTCCCACGAGGTTTTCTTTCTTTTTTTTTTTTTTTCTTTCATGTAGGGCTCCGGGAGATTTTGAATCTCCACCATAAAATTCAAGCAAGAGTCTCAAGGGAAAAAAATTCGAGCATTTCTTATGTTAATCTTTACCTTAATCCAAATACTTACATGGTTACACATTAGGGTTATATTTTGCAAACATGTATCTCTTAGGACTATGAGAGAGGTAAAAATCTAAGACCAAGGGTTTCATTGGATGCATGCCAATCATTAGAGTAGTGCCATAGAAAGCTCTCATTTTTCAGGAACAAAAATAATCTCAAATGGATCATAATGACAATTTCTTTATAGGGTGTAAGTATTTTATGTTGGCTAATTCATGGGTCTGGGTCCATTGAGTTGTATTTTCTATATTTATTTTAGAATGGACTGTAGTTGTGTCTCCAGAAGAGCTGACGCGAAGAATAAAAGAAAATAGAAGATTGAGCGAAACTCTCAGGCCTGATCGATCAGACAGTAGTTGGGCCCCAATTATTTTGGTGGTCCGATCGATCGAACAAGCGCAAGCAAAATGGGAAAGTCTCCTATACTGCTACGAAGTTGTTTCCTTTTGAGACTCTGTTTCCCAATTTGAGTCCTACTTGTGCACTAAGTCTTTGATACCCTAGTTACCACCTATCATTAATCTGAGTAAGAGATATCTTAGAGATATTCTCTAGAGTCATTAAGAGATTATTCTAAAGGGCTGTTCTAGAAGGTTGTTGTTGCTTCTACCTTTCTTGTAAAAGATAGTTCATCTTGACTGACAAGGTGCGAGGATATCAAGTAAGGAGAACAGGGCACGATGGATGTCGTGTTAGTGGATTCTGTGCAAAAACAACTACAGTCCTCAGGTCGAGGTGCAGACTGAGGTAACAGAGCTTATGAGTAGAGCTTGTAACTGTTCGTAAACTCTTGATTTCTTGTTCGTGATTTTTCTCTTTTGATAGGGATTCCACACTAAATATTGTGTCTGCCTTCTTGTAGTGTGTGATTGGTAGATAACTAGTTTTATATTGTCTGATTGGTTATTTCTGTTGCATTGATTGGTTAAATTAAAACTAGTAATCTATTTTGGTAGCCTGCAAAAACTTTCATAGGGTTTAAATTTTAACGATTTTTTAATCTCACACTTCTTTTATGACATTTAATTCAAAAGTACGTATAGTTAAGATGAATGTGAAATTATGATAGGGGCTAACCCATGGGGTCCCTGGTGGGAGGAGTAACTGCTATTGTCCTAGTCCAACCCTCTAACAAGGGCTCTTGGTGACCTTGCCCTCAAAAGATGAAAAGATTTTTTCTTTCTTTCTTAAAGCTTCACCGTTAAGGATTCTTCATTTATCATTTATTTTATTTATATTAGAAAACCTATTTTAAGTTGAGTGATAATAAAACTCAAAAGACGAAGTTCTTAAATAGGGAAAATAAAATATTATGATGCAGCAAACACACTCGGTTGAGTGGTGTTGGCACCTTATCAATCACTCAAGTGGCCGGGAATTTATCCCTGGGTCTTTGAGTTTTCCTTAATCCTGACTACTAAAGTAGTAGTAGCCCAACTTAGCAACCGAAAAAGAAAAACAACGTGAATAACATGAGCCAAGTGGAAATCATATATGATGGTGTATAGGCCGACCTAAGTAAAATCACAGATGTGTCCCACTGTGATTTCTGATATTAAATGGGCCCAACTGTGCTAAGACCTCGGATGGGTCCTATCATAATTGTGCACATTAGATCTCTCGCATGACTAAATTGAATGATCCCCACCGCAATTTTTCCATTAGTTCCACATGACCACAAATAATGGATTCAAGCACTCAAAATCTGGTCTGAAGATGAGTTTCAACTTTTGTCAAGGGTGCTCATGAGCCTGGAGTGGGGACTCTTAAAAAGGGCAGTGTGGAGAAATGAAACTGCCAGGAGGTGTCCTATCTTTCTTTAGTCAATGCAATCCTTTGTCTCACTATCCTCATTAAATTAGTACTAATCCTAATTTTACGAATTTTTTTTCTTTGCCTTGAAATGTATAACTACAGATTTGCACCATGTATTATTATTTTTTTTTAAAGGAATATGATTATTAAAATTTAAGGACTTAAAACTCGAAATTATGATCTTTTGATCAGCCTGATATCCCACATTTCTTTCACGTGCGTTTGAATATTTTTAATATCGTGCATCCCTTGGATGTCATGCATCATTTACCGCTGAGCTTGAGCAACCTACAATGGTTGACAGATAGATGGATTAAGGTTTATGATGTGCATCAACCCTCAACTCATTTTCTCGACAATCCTTTTTAGGCGAGAAAGTTCACCTATGTTGGTCTAGTTCGAATCTAACTTGTGTTGGCAATTATGGTGGACCTAGAGCTTGAAACGTTCATGAGAAAATGGAACCAGGCTTGAAACCGAAACCAGTTTATAGGTTCTAGATCGGAACCATTAATGAGAAGATGGAACCATAATCAAAACCGTTAATGAGAAGATGGGACCGGAACTGATTCCGTATATGGAATAGGTTTGGGTCCGGGCTCGAGTTTGGTTAGAGAATGATTTAGAAGAAAGAAAAATAGGTTTAGAATGAGATCTCAAAAATTGAGGTAATATGTCAGGTCCTAAGCCCAAGGGCCCAAACAAAGGTGGACCCAGGCTCATTTAGGACATGAGTCCCCAAAAGGACCCAGACCTGAACCCATTTACTTATCAGGACCTAAATAAGGACCCAAACTTCATTATTAACGGGTCGGAACCTCCTGGTAATCAGAGAATCCATGACTCATTTACATCCCTAGTGACAATCCTTGAAGTTTACTTTTGCATGACACCATACGTTTCCTCTTCCGCAGAACTGATATTTCCCATTGGAAGGGGGAGGGGCAGGTTGGACTTTCGTTTCCTCAAACCCGTTTACTTATCGCTTTTAAGACATTATTTAGGAAGCTTAAATATTCAATTTAAAGTCATTTTTGGCCTTATCCAATTACGAAATTAGTGTACCTCCTCCTAATTCTTGCATTGCAATGTTTTTATACACCGGCGTGTTTGTCCATAGGCTATAAGCATTTCCTACAAGTTTTTTTTTTTTTTTACATATAGGGCTCCCGGATAGCGAGATTTTGAATCTCCACCATTAAATTCATGCAAGTCTCAAGGCCAAAAAAAAAAAAAAAAAAACACGAGCATTTCTTTATGTCGATCTTTACCTTAATCCAATTACTTACATGGTTACATTTTAAGATTACGTTTCGCTAAGAGGTATCTCTTAAGACCATGTGAGGGATAAAAATCTAAGATCAAGGGCTTCTTTGGACACATGCCGATCATTAGAGGTAGCGTGATGGAAAGCTCTCATTTTCAGAACAAAAAATTCATCTCAAATATATCATAGCAACAATTTATTTATAGGCTTTAAAATCAAACGATTTTTTTTTTTGAAGTCACACTTCTTTATGACATTTAATCCAAACGTATGTATAGTTCGGATGAATGTAAAATTATGATAGGGGCTAACCCAATAGGTCCTTAGTGAATGTGAGTAGTATGCCCACTATTATCACTCACATGCACTGGGATAAAACTTGACCGTGAAAGATTCTTTATTTATCATAAATTTTATTTTAATTAGGAAACCTATTTTAAGTCGAGTGATAATAAAACTCGAAAGACAAAGTTCTTAGGAAAACAAAAAATAATATCATGCAACCAACACGCTCGTGGGTCGAGCGGTGGACCTTATCACTCACATGCACGGGGATTGATCCCCGGAATAGAAGCCCAACTTAGCAACCCAAATAGAAAAAAAAATATATAAATAACACAAACCAAGTGGAATATATATATATGGGAGGTGCTCATGTAAGAGCATCGCTCACCTTACTATGAGACCAAGTGGAATATATATATATGGGAGGTGCTCATGTAAGAGCATCGCTCACCTTACTATGAGAGATAAGGTGGGGGCACTCACATCCATATCCAATGCCAACAACTTAAATTTGAGGGATCTCACATTATCTTTCATAGTAAGGTGAGAGCATCTCTCATAAGAGCATCTCCCTATATATATAAATATATATATGTGGATTAGCTCTCATAAGCTCAAGCTTAGGAGAAGGTAAGTTCAAGTGTGTGGTTGGGCCCACTTGGGGACCCTCATGGAGATGAGGATGGGGGGAATTTCAAGAACTCCCTGCGATCCTCCTTTATGCAAAAAATTTGCCCAAACTATCATTTCTATCATTTCCATATGGGCCCAAAAGTTTAATGGTCAATAGTCCATTCGGATCGATATATAGTCAATCCAATGGTCCAGTAAATTCGAATCTGACCGAAAGTTGGTGGACATGTGCAATTTAGGGAGGTCATGTGTTTGGTCCATTTGGATGGACTAACGGTGAGCCTCACAAGCACGAGCTCGCGAAAATTTATCCTAAGCTTGAAATTAGGAGAGCCTTGCTCACACACACACACACACACACACACACACACACACACATATATAGGGAGATGCTCTTATTGTATGAGAGATAAGGATAAAGGCCCTCACATTTAAATTGTTGACACTGGATATGGATGTGAGGGCCCCCACCCAATTTTTCATTTAAGATGAGAGATATCTCTCATACGAGTATCTCGTTATATATATATACATTCATACATATATAGAGCAGGGCTCTCCTAAGCTGAAGCTTAACTTATCTTAAGTTGAAATTGCAAATCAAAGTTGATTATTTTTGTTTTTTTGCATGATGGAATTGAAAAATTCAGTTCTGATTGGATTTATCTTGATTTTGGAGATGATCATCATGCAAAAAACAACGATAATCGACTTTGATTTATGGGACCGATACTGTTTCAACTTAAGAGAGTTTGCCCCATATATATATATATATATATATATATAGGGGTCAGCTTTCCTAAGTTCAAGCTTAAGATAAGGTAAGTTCAAGTGTGTGTGGGGCCCACCTGGGGACCCACATGGGGATGGGGATAGGGGGATTTCAAGGACTCCCTAGGATCCTCCTCTCTGTAAAAAATCAGCTCCAACCATGATTTCTATTATCTTCATATGGATCCAAAAGTTTAATGGTCAACAACCATTCGGATCGATACATAGTCGATCCAACGGTCTAGTAAATTTGGATTTGACCGAAAGTTGGTGGACATGTGCAATTTTGGAAGGGTTATGTGTTTGGTCCATTTGGATGGATCAAAAGTGGGTCCCACAAGCATGAGCTTACGAAATTTTATCCTAAACTCGAGCTTAGGAGAGCCTTGCTCATATATATATATATATATATATATATATATTTCATCTGCATCCATCCCTCACCATAGGGTGAGGGTGAGAGAGCTTTTCTTTTTGCACATGAATATTCTTTTTATGCATATGACCATATATGAATTTTCCTCTTTTGCACATGAAAATTTTAAATGTCCATCACCAAATGTTGATGGATGGATGCACATGAATATTTTCATATATATATATATATATATATGAGCAAAGCTCTCCTAAACTCAAGCTTATGATAAAATCTCGTAAGCTCATGCTTGTGGGGCCCACCTTTGGTCCATACAAATGAATCAAACACATGAGCCCTCTAAATTGCACATGTCCACCAGCTTTTGATTAGATCCGAATTTATTGGACCGTTGGATTGATTATGTATCGATCCAGTTGGACTATTGACTATTAAACTTTTGGGCCCATATGAAGATAATAGAAATTACGGTTGGAGCTAATTTTTTGCGAAGAGGAAGATCTTAGGTAGTCCTTGAAATCTACCCCACCCCCATCCCCATGTGGGTCTCGAGGTGGGCCGCACCACACACACTTGAGCTTACCTTATCCTAAACTTGAGCTCAGCTGAGCATGTGAGGAGCTGCAGCTGCTCTCTATATGCCTGCAGCTGATATATGAGGGCTATATATATATATATAATTATATAATATTGCATAGGATGAACAGACGTCTTCCAAGTTTCAACCCTCGACTGAACTGTGCGACATTCAAGTCTTCCAGTTATGACTTGGGAGTTGGGCCACGTCCACCCATGTTCAAAAGGCAGTGCCTTTTACCTTCGCTGTGGAGTTGGGGCCACGTCCACCCATGTTCTTCGCTGTGAAGTTTTTCTTATCATCTCGAAATAAAGTACTTTTGTCAAGTGGATCATTCTTTAAAAAAAAGTAATCCACCTTACCCTATTCATTGAAGGAAAAAGCATAGATACTTCATCTCATTAATCAGTTCAAACATCAGACAACTCCAAGCCAATTATCAACATTAATGGGTTCCACTGTATCATCAACTTTAGAAGTGTTCTACAGTCATTTCTGAATTAAATGGGCCCAGTTGTGCTAAGACGTTAGATGAGTATAGGGCTGTCAAAGGCTATAAGCCCTTATCATACTCGCAGATATGTGGGCGGAGCTTAGTTCAAACCAAAACACTAGGAGCTATAATATCAAAGCCCATGGCCGAAAGAAATTAATTTTTTTTAATATCATTAGATATAGTAATTTTTCTATATCATAATGCTAACCCTCATTTATTCGAGGAGCAATGCAAAAATTAATCTTTTTGCACCCTTCTAAAAAAAATGCATAAACGAATTGCTATGTCCTTTTATAAATATATTATTTAGGATTAAACAAAATAAGTTAATTTGATAGTATTGTCATATGAAACTAGGATGTGGAAGACACTATTAAATACATTAACACACTAGCAATAGTTACATAGTTTAAGTAATGTCCTTAGTTTTGTTTGTCGTCGGGCACTCGGGCTATTAGTAAGATTGTCTCGGTTGAAGTTCCGCTAGTTGTAGCCTTTTTTACTAGTTCATGTATTATATATATATTTTTTTATAAAGCTATGATATGAAGCATGAGAATTTGTTTGACAAGTTTCATCTGATTCAATTAGATTTATTTCAAATATGCATTAGACATATTCCAAATAAATTATTTAGTATGTGTGATTCAAATAAACATTAGATCACTCTTGAATTAGCATTAACTTTAACTTCTAGTTTTTTGAAACATATCACTGGATTTTATAATAAAGTAATTACACTTTGACTGCTGAACATGAATGGAGAAGATGATTTGATGCACGAGTCACAAACTTTCAACAACAGTCATAAAAGTAAAGGAATAGAAAGAAATTGGCATTGATCATTGGCTAGTGGGTGAAACTCAACCCTACTCAATGATGATATTGATGGTCATTCATCTAAACTCTTAAACATTAGTTGTTTATATTGGTGAAAACCAGTATGATAAATGACAACTTGAATTCCCTTTTCATTGAATAATATGTCCATGTTGGACAAATGTAGAGTCAAACATAAGTGGCAGTATTGTGATTTATGGGGATGTCTATTAAAAAAATTCCTAAGATCTTATTACTATTATTTGATAAAATATTAAGTCCTTATCATTAATTGCTAATGAGAGGAGTTCGTTATATATATATATATATATATATATATATATTGCAAAAATCCCTATGTATTATATTATATATTATATATCATTTATTTTATATATTAATAGACGAAGGGCCAAGCCGGGCCCCTTCGGGCCAGCTAAGTCAAGCCCTAGCTCGGCCCTCAAGGTTGCGGGCTTTCTAAGCTCTCACGCTTTAGAACAAAAATAAAAGCCCTCGTTTTAAGGGCTTCTGCTGGCCAAATTGGGCTGGGCCCTAATCAAAGTGCCAGATTGACAACCCTAGATGAGTACCATCATAATTGTCGACATTAGATGTCTCACATCACCAAAGCAGATGATCCCCACTATAGCTTTTCCATTAGTCCCACATGATCACAAGTATCGGATGGGTCCTTGGGAAGGATTTAAGCACCCGAGAGATCCGAAGATGAGTTTCAACTTCTATCTAAGGGTGCTCATGAGCCGGGCCAGCCTCAGCCTCGACCATATTGAGCTGGATTTGTGCTTCTATTATTTGGCCTGTGGACCACAGCCTAGCATAACCATCTGGCCCAACTGTTAAATGTGCTGGGTTTGTGCCATATCAGCTTAAAGTGTTGGCCTGGTCTGGCCTAACATTTTGACACAATGGACTGTTTACATTTTGCAAACGAGATGGCCCGGGCTTGATGATTGGCCCGTCGTCAGGAACAAGCCTAAATTCTAGGCCCAATAAATAAATGATTGGGCTTGGACAAGCTCTGTCCTGGCCTGAAGCAGCCATGAAGACCCTAGTCATTAGATGGGTCCCATCATGATTTTTCAGCCATGGATTAAAATAAGGAACCAGATCCATTGGCCTGGAAAGAAACTGGTCCATCTTATATTCTTATTCCATATCAAACCTTACTTAATCTTTTTATGAAGGGGGCATGCCTATGATCAATCAAAACTCAAGATCTTAAATACACACACACACACACACACACACACACACCCATCCTTGTGAATGACATTAGCCCCAGCCCTTGCAATTCCTTGAAGACAGCTTATGTCCTTCCTTTCTACATTGTCAAAATGAAACTATTCAACAACAAAAGTTTTCCATGATTTATAAAACCTGTAAAAGTGATTCAAGAGGCTAATGGAAATGTTGGACAAAAAATGATTGGAAAACAATGGGCTGTTGGATTTCAGAGATAATGTCAAGTTCAATTCAGAATACAGAACTACGAAACGTAACTTTTACATTTTACTTGCTGAAAGAAATGGAAATATTTCTGAGTTTCCCCAAGGAGGAAAAGTGGAAGTCGAGCTGCCTGCCATGATGTAATGGGACTCATATTCTTGGAGTTGCTTTTACAAAGGACTTGGCGACACAGACCGGAGGAATGTCGATTCATTCGTCAGGTGCAAAGTCCTCGTCTGAGCCGCTTTCCAGAAATGAGCCGAGGGATTTACGCAGAATGTTGAAGGACTTGTCATCCTGAGTTTCAGAATATAAAGAGGAAATGATAAGACTAGCTGTATAAGAGAAAGTTCCTTCCTTTGCTCTTTCCTTAATCCATTAATAACCCAGTACCAAAAAAAGAATAAAAAAAGTTTGATGGAACAACCAAAAACAAATGAACCTGACTAAATGAAAATGATTTTGGGTGATTTCTCTAAGGTCTCATTTGTTTGCTTGGATTGAATACATAGGAATTCATGGTCAAATAACTCCAACAAAAGGATTATTAAAGAGGCTATTTTAAGAAGGACATTAGGCAAGATGTAGATAGGCCCTCGACTTTTCTAGGATTTGAATGATTAGGGTTAAATGAAAAAAAAAAGGGGCCCTAAGGGTTAGATGCATGAGAAGATAGCACTAAAAAACTGAATGGTGGTGGTAAATGCAGCATTTTATGCTGCTTGGGGCAGTTAAAATTCCATTACATTGAAACATTTGAAAGACAAAATGCTAACCTGCTTCTTCTTTTTCAGAGAATCCTCTACAGCAGCTACCTTCTCTGTGCATGCCTTCTCGAGTTCAGCCAGCATTGACTTTTCTCTCTTCCCTGAAAACAATGACAGTCCTGCAAATTAAGTGAACATTCTATCTTTTGAGTACCATAAGTTTTTAAGGAATATGAGAATTGAATTGCTTACGCTGTTGCTGAAAGCGAACAAACAACTTTTCCTTTTCATCTTCAAATTTGGAAAATATGTCTGCAGAAGGCATTCATTTTAGATTTAAAAACCAAAAGTAGGAAAAATGTTTAGAAACCCGAGTTTCCAAAAATATACATATTGATTATAGGACAGCTTCAGATTCTGAAAGGAATGACATTGAAGGCCATTGCTATTTATGAAGAAAAAGAAAGCCAAGAGATACCAATAAAAATTCTAGTTTTATGAGGAATTGTATTTAGAATAATAGGTATTCTATTACTATTAATTAATTGAGGTAATCTGGTGCTATCTTGCTGAACATTTTGATCGCCAGGTTCCTGCCTGGGCAAAGCCTTGGTGACTCCACTGCAAAGGAAGAGCAGCTCATGGGTTTGATATAAGAAGAAAACAACAAGGTGGATAGCCTCAGTACATATACAATGCATTGGATCAGTGGTAAAGCAGCTGCCTTGTCTTGGGACAGACTTGGAAAAGCTTGCCAGCTGGTGGCAAGTGACACGGCGAGCAAAGAAAAAAAGTTACAATTGGATTTGCCAAAAAGGATAGTGGAAATGCCCTAGGGTGTTTGCTCAGCTCAGCTGGTATTAAAAAAAAAATCCTGGAAACACATACAGTGTTTCAAATTTTCTTTTCCTTTTTCCCTGGAGATGAGCTTTTGTATGGCGCTCATAACTCATTGCAGTACTTTTGAAGAATCATGTACTAATTTCACTTGCTTTTGGTAAAGCATATAATCTTGTACCCAACAGCACAGTGCATTGGAAGATACAAGATGTTGGAAATAATTAAGCGGGAGAGCCAGACCCAAAACACTCCAACTAAGGAGATCCAGGGTATGGTTTTGTTTACAGGATACTTACACTAGGTACCTAACTAAATAGTCAAAAGACTATGGCTATGTGCATATGTCATGACTTTGTTGCATAATGTTTCTATCTCAGATAACTTGAAGCTGAAGGCATACAATTTGATTACCATTTTCAGGTGATATTGTAAAGAAAAAGCTCACAGTTACCTTTAAAAGCCTGCAGGTGTACTGCTTTTTCCTCCCTGAATTTCTCAAAAGCTGCTTGGAACTTGGCAGACTCATCTTTCAGAGAGCATTCACACTGAAACTCATGCAAATATGAGTCCTTCATAATGGAAATAATTGGCACTACATTTTGAACCACTGTCCACACTCCATAGTCCAATTTAAAATGCAATAATATGTAGGCAGTGTACCTCTTTAGAACTCTTTGAAAGTGCCTTTACAAAACTCTGCCTAAAGAAGAAAAAACTTCTAAAACAGTGCTCATAACAAAAACAGGAACAGAGTAATAGATATTTAAGAAAAATTTGGAAAATAGAACGCATGCATTGCTACATATGTAACAGTATATTAAATTCAAAACCATTTTCAAAACATATGTTTTCACATTGTAGCTTCCAATGTGAGAAGCTGTGTACTGGTAGGTATTGCTGTATCCATTAAAAAAATGCAACATTCTCACCTTTCCTTCTCCAGTTTTGACTTTGCATCATCCAGCATAGATTTCACCTCTGCAGCGACACTGTCAATAAAATAACTTGTCACTAATCTTTTTTTTTAATTGGTAAATCACGATCTTATCATACGATCAACTCAAAAGCATGAGGATTAGGAAATGTGAATACTTTCAACAGAAGGCTGAAAAAGCAGAAAGTAGAATACAAGATATAAAGATCAGTCTCAAGTAACCACAAGAGCCAGTGCCACAGTGGATGGTACTTACTGTTGCAACTTTAAGGTTGTGGGTTCAAGTCTTTTTACCAATAAAATAAGGATCAGTCTAAGTACCATTATAATATATTAAGCTGGAAGGTTTTGGATCTAATTTTGACCAGAAGTTATTTTCGGTTTTCTACAACTAATAGCAAGTTATTTTTGGTCTCTACAACTGCTAAGATGCTCTGTCTCCACTTTCTACTTATATACTTTCCTTACTTATGGACTCCTATCTTCCCCCTTTCTAACATACATAGGATTTTATCTCTTCATGCATACCTGTGATTAGCACAGGTTTCTGTGCTAGTTTAGATTGTGCATACACATCCTAGATCTTGTCCATGAGCTGACCTCAAGCCAACATTTGAAAAATCATTCCAGGCGATCATTTAATGGAGAGAAAGCTATATATACATTGTATGGTCAGTTAATCTGGATATTAAGGGAGAAGTAGAGATGATCGGTTTCACATAATTACGATCGATAATTAAAAAAATCATCAGCAAAATAAGACATCCAATGAATTCACAAAAGGAACAGAAAGCATATCATTCTTTTGACACAAAGTACAAAATCAAATTATTGATCCAATCCAATTCACAATTCCAATCAGAACATTCATTTTAACAAACAGAAACACAGCATTTTCAAATTCACTATGCCGTGGATGAATAGAACTGAACTAAAAAGTCTAAACCCAATCAAGTTCATCATAAGCTCAAATCAAATCATTTATCAGTTTGAGAAACCTTCAATTTCAGTTCAAATCCAGCACAATTTTGTTTCAGATGAACACAACAGAAGAATTCACAATCAATCACCAAAAGCAGACATCAAAAAGATCAACTTTCAAAACTAAAAGCACAGCATCATATTGATCCAAAAGAAGAAAACATTTCATAGATCCAATCTAATTCACAATTCGAATCAGAACATTCATTTGACGTAAGCAGTTCATCATAAATTCACTTCAAATCCAGCAAAATTATGTTTCAGATGAACACAACAGAATAATTCACAAACGATCAGCAAAAGCAGACGTCAAAGAGAATCAATTTTTTCGGAACTAAAAACATAACATCATATTGATTCAAAACACAAAAAGATTTTATAGACCCAATCAAATCCGCAATTCGAACAGATCTCCCACTAAACAATAAGAAGATCATTTAACGAACAGATCTACCACTAAACAATAAGAAGTTCATCATAAATTCACTTGAAATCCAGCAAGATCACTGCGAAATTCTTCCCTAATCAATAAATAAAACCGATCTACCTTGCAATAGTCTCCTCATTCTTTTTCTGCCCGTCCTTCTGCGCCTTCTCTCGGATCTGCTGCAGAGCCGAAATGATCCCTTTGATATCACTGAAAACTCAAGCAAATCTCAATCTCCCTTCTCACATCGAAGGATCAAAAGCTGAAAACAAGATGCAGAATTAAAGACGTACCTCGAGAGATCTGGATCGAAGTCATCGACTTCTCGGCTCCTTTTCTCTGGTCTAAGAGCTTCGGATTCCTTTCCTCGTCTCTTGCTGCTAATTCCTTTCGCTGTCGACATCAGATCGAGCACCGAAACTCGTAAAATCCGGATCTGGAGCGCTAATGCAGATGATTTGCGGGGGATTCTGATGCACTAATTCTAGGGTTTTGAGATCTAGTCTTTGGGTTTTTCGGAGCGGGAGAGAGAGCTCCGAAAGGCGGGAGAGGGAAGAAGATTCAATTCAAACGAGGAATCGCGAAGACTTCTCGTTATTTGTGCCGCTGGAGTTTCTAATGTACAGTGCACGGCCGAGAGAATATTAATACAGTATAGGAGCCACTAGCCAGACCGTACACGTGGCCTAATCTCTAGAGCGTGGTTGTTTGTCTGATGGGACCCACCCACCACTAATACGTCTAATTATAATATATTAAACCGGAGGGTTTCGATCTAATCTTGATTATGCTTTTAAATTTTGACCAAAATTATTTTGGGTTTCCACAGCTACTAACGTACTCTCCCTCTACTTTCCACTAATATACTTTTACCCGCTCATGATCTCCCAATTCACAATCATCTTACTGAATGCAGCTTGAATGAGCTTGTGAATTCTACATTCATTTTATTCAACATCTTTTTAAGTAAGTCTTCCAATTCACAATTTTGAGAAACCGTCACAAAAATCATGTTGTTTAAATGAGGTTTTTTTTTTGAAAGTGTGGTTTTGCCTATTCCTCCCATACCAACTATTCCGATCACATTTGAGGGCTCATGTGATTCTAAGACCCACTTTTCAACCTTTGAAGCATCATCTTCTAATCCTCTTCAAATAAAATGTAGTAGTTGTTTGGTTGAACTCGACCTCTCTTCTCAATTTAAAGTGTCTATGCATCCGTATTTAAGAATGGTGAAGATTTCTTACTGCCCAAACCTCAAGTCATTTCCTCTTGATGTGACTCAAGTCGATATAATTTGGAGGAAAGAAGATGATTAAGCATTAATCAAGCGTAAAAGCTATGAAAAATCGATTGTGTGTATTTGTAATTAGCACTTCTTATTCTATTGTAAACTGACTAATGTAGTGGTGTCATAACCATTCTCAATGTGATAAACACAGGCAGTTTCTTAAGATTGTCTTACATTTGTGTTTATTTTGATGTAATCTAATGCAACTTGGGAATACTCGGCTCCCATCCACTGACCCCTACAATAATTTTAAAATCCTGACTCTTTGAAAGTGGGTTACGCCTTCATAAATCTAAACTGCTCAAATGCTCATACACCATTCTCGCTGTAGAGTCAGATTGACCATGGGTCACACATGTGATTGGAAACATAGATAAATAAAAGAGCAGAGGAGTGAATCAAAGGTTTTACGATCAATTTGAAGGTAAGCCCAAATTGAATGGGGGCTAAAATTTGGTCCAACATTAAATTCTATGTTCAACTAGAACATGGACCGCAAGCTTCTTTAACCCCAGCCTCTGTAGTTATAGGGCTCAGTGTTCGTTTCTGATCAAGTCGTGGGTGCTGGAAGTCAGACATAGGCCACGACGTTTGCAGCATATTAGGCCCATTTGTCGACTTAGATGTTGTGAGCCAGGGTAAGCCATTTGGATCTAGATGGGCTTGCGATAGACATTGGTCCGTGCACCAAATTTGTAGGGATATTTGTACATACCTGAGCTTATTTTTCCTCTTTAAAAAAAGGGGTTGTGCAGGGCTCAATGCTTGATAATATGGTAAGAGTATCTGATGAAGTGTGCCTTAACCCTCTATCAATGATCATCCATTTTGTGGGCTCTAGATGAATGCCTCCTGCTATTGGGTCATCATTCTATGAGGTGAAGCCTACAAATCCCTCATATTCAATGGTCCGTGTTGAGAAGTTGGCTCCACCCAAGGAGTATTGAACAATATTTATACTACTCAAGGTTTTGGTCGGGATGGTCAGTTAAAAGAATTTTAAGATGGTATCAGAGACAACCGGTCGTAAGTTCGAATCTCAAGAGAAACAAGGCACACAAAAAAGAAAAAAAGAAAGAGAGAGAGAAATTAGTTACCAACTATACATTGGAGCCAATTTCACAATCAAGTCTATTTTGGACACAGACAACACAGGTATGGGTCTAACCGAATCAGGTGCAAGCCTCCCAGGACCCCTTCCAAACTGAACTCACATTAGTGCCTTGTGCTAGACATGCAAAAAAATGGACACAAGAATGGACTGCGAACAGCCTAACCAAGGATGTATTACATAAAATATACTCACTTTAATACACTTCTAATTTTCCAAAGGATTATAGAACAGGTATATATAACACAGTTTTCTAACATAAACAAAATTTGAGAAATTCTACTATTTGTCATTAATATAATATTTTAACACCTATTGCCATAAAAACCATAGACTTGTTACTGTAATTGCAGCCTGAAGCAATTTACAAGTGGCTAGATAACTGTTTTTGTGCCTCTTAGTCTTAATGCAAACAAAGAGGCACATACAAAACCTAATGATTACTCAAAACTTTGAGCCTTCGACTCCTTCGAACCTCCTGCAAGTAATACAAGTCAATAAATGGGCAAGAAAACAAGAAAGAAAAAGAGGAAAAAAAAAAAAAAAAAACAGAGAGAGAGAAGAAACAGTAATGCAGAAGAAAGAACTAGCTCACAGCTGTGGCAGCTTCATCAATGACCTTGGATGTTTGTCTCATTCTCTTTATGGGAAGTGGGTGTTCAGTGTTCTTTTTCCGCTCCTTAGTTGCATCTGAAATATCAATGAAAAGATGACTTCCAATAACACAGTGCAATAAACCTTTAAACCTTAGTTTAAGTAGAAGTGCCGAGGTTTCATCTTCCACATTGATTTAAGTAATCTATAGCAACATCCAATTTTAATTAGTTGTATATTTACAACCACAAGGTTCATTAAAATTAATTGATGCACAGCTCTGGAATTTTTTTCCAGCACTCACTAAATTGCCAAATTAATTATATAGCATCCAAAGATAGATGCATTTGAATAATACTTCTACATGGATCACTGTAAATGGTAAATATGATTAAAAGAAGAAATAAATTCACCCATAAATGAAAGTATAGTATCAGTAGAGAAAATCTTCAATATAATCCAAACATTGCCAAAAGTAATATTGAAAATGGGCATTCAGTTCTAAAAATGTTTACCTGCAGCAGAATAAATAATTTCCCCATGAAGATTTCCACTTCCTGTCTCGTCTTTATCATCAGAAATACTGATGACTTCCTTCAGGCCAGTGAATGAGGTTTCCATCGCAGGTTCACTACAAAAAAAATGTCATTTTGTTTCCATTCCACACTGCAACTGAATGTTACACAGAAAAAAAAAAAACAAGAGGAAAAAATCAATATTTTTTACCAATATGCTGAAGACTCTCGCTGCACAAATTTTAATTGATTGGAAGCATCTAATAACCTTTCTTCTTGACGTTTCCTGCAATAGTAGAACAGTGAGACAAATATAACAAACTGCCACCATCTCAGTGGAAATAATGACTGTCATACACTCATACTAAGCAGAAGCTAATCGTATTTTCATTTCGATGTTCATGATAAAATACTACTGAATGAGTAGACAGCAACCTTAAAGAGTGGGGAAGTAAGCTATAGTAGTCAAAAAGATTCCTAGGGGTTGTTCGGATGTGAGGATTTCTTACATGAATTCTTCGTATTCATATCAGGAATCTCACATTTGAACATACAAGGATTTACCTTACTGCAGAATATGGTTGGTGAATCTACAAAAAGTGAGGATTTGGAACCCAATAACATTGCCTCTCAGACCTTGTTATTTCAGGATATCATTGCCCAAATCAATGGCCCCAATTTTCTTCACAGAAACAATCATTCCCACACAACCATACCACGTGTGAATAATAATATGATATTGTCATGACTATAACAATACGCATATATTAGATAGGGTTGTCAATGGCTAACTGCCTAGTTATGCAAAGGGAACCAACTGAAAAAAAGTGGGTGTTTGGGTGGGTGGGGGGTTTAAGAGAATCTGAGCACTGAGCACAGATCCATTTTAAGCTCCAATTGATGATTGAGTTTGGGTCTAGATCCACTGTTCCAGGTCCATACCCGAATGCCCATTTACCTGAATTTACAAAAACAAAAACAATAATAATAATAATAGAGGATTTAACTGGAAAAAACACTTAATGCGCACGTGTGACCCGATCAAACACTTTAGATTGTGGTGCACCAATTAGAGCAATTGGGCCGATTTTTTTTATTTTTTTTTTTTTTTTTTTAATACCTATTTGGCATATCGTCGGCACTGACCTTATACACTGCATAAGGTCGGTGCTGACCCTGTCCGCGAACCCTATTAGGGCTCGAACCCTATTTCTTCTCATTCTTTTCTTCTCTTTTCCAGTATACCGCCGAGACCGACCTTGGACGAGTGTTCCTGCGTGGTAGCTGCCATTTCCACTTGTACCGGGCTTCAAACTTCCTCCTAAACTTCATCGCTTTGCTCCTGATCGGTTTTTACATCGTCTGTTTTTCCCATCTTGACTGCAAAGGTATCTATCTCCTTCCATTTTTGAATCTTTCTCTGTGTTTTTTGCATTTTCCTTCCTTTTGGTTCTCCCGTCATCCCGCATACGATATCGAAGTGCATAGTACATGGGCTTCAACATCGTTGTGGGATTTGTAGATTGTTCGTTTGAATGGACTAGGGCTTGTAAGATTCCAAATATGGGGTTTTCTGAGTTGAGAAGGACGATGGTTCCAGAGCAGTTACCGTATTTGGCATTAGAATGAATTTGTTCTCCTAGTTCCTTTTTCTTGTTTTGTGAAATGGATTGAATTGATTTTGGTCCCAAAGTTTTAAGATAACAGATTCATTTTGTTTTTGGGTGTTTCAGTTGGATCTGTAATTAAATTAAGATAATGGTTTGATTAGTTTCCTTTCATTTGATTGGTCTTTTAGTCTGCTGCCAAAACCTGCCTCATTGTTGTAGCCCAAATGCATAGGATCTATATGGAAAACATGTCTTAGTCAAGTGACCCAAAATTAGGCCATTTCATGTTCCAAAAATGGTCACTAGTTTCTTTATGAAATCACATTTTAGTTGAACCAGGTCTGAAATTGTTATCAGGGAACCACCAGGGGATCAATAATGAAACTCTTTTTAATCAGACTAATTATCAAAGGAATGGTTCACAAACAAGGATGAAGGTTATAAAATTAAAATGTTAGGATAATTTAACTAGAATGATACTGGTTTCATACTTTACTAGCAAAGAGAAATCCGGGCCGAGCACGGGCAAGCAACTAACTAAATTTGTAATACGAAAATTGTAATACGGCGCTGCAGAACTTTCCAGCAAACTTTTCGGTCAATTTCGGGAATTTCAGCCGATTTCGACAGAATTCGGAAAATTCGCCCAAAATGAATTTAAAAAGGACTTCCTGTGATTTTTTCCTTCTAAAAAGCCCAAACCCCAATCCTAGGCCCCTTTTCAAACAAAAATAAAAAGGGGAAGACTTAAATAAGTTTCCTAATTAAATTTCACTTAAAATAAATCCTTAATCAAATTTCTACATGTATATGTATATATTTAAATTTATATTTTATCCGAAACATAAGACCGAAAAGTTTCATTTGGAGACCAAACCGAAACGGTGTCTGAAACGAAATTCACAACTATGGTTGGGAGCCTAGTAGAGCCCAATACACTACCAATTGGTATTCTGGAGAAAATTATTTTTATGTTTAAGGATGTGCCTTTTTAGTCTGTCGCCAGGTTGGGTGGGTGGGTGTTGGGTGTTTTGTGGGGTGGGGTGGGGTGGGGTTGGGCACGCGGGTGTGGCGTTGGTGTACTATGCCTGTTGGGCCGGGCCCTTCCCCATAAGGCCCCACCGACGGAGCATAATGGCCGCCTTATGAAGGTTGAATCAATTGCAGTAGCATCGCTTGCATCACCCTCCAATTCCGCATTCGTCTTCTCACTAACTCTTTGAAGACAACTTGCTTCAGAGTGCGGAGGGAGACTCTAAGTCCATTTTTGGGTTGATGATCATGTGGGAGCCGGGTTCTTTACATTTGGTTTTTTCCTAGGTTATTTAGATTTTAGGGTTGAGGTCAATGAGAGGGATTCAATTAAAGATTGTTATGTGGGTGAAGGGGTTTTGGTGTCATGGGTTGTTCTTTGCGTTAGCATGTGGAAGTTAGAGTTCCAGGCCTTAGTGAAGTATTCTCTAACGTTTTCATTCGCAGAAATGTAGGTGATACTCATATTTGGAAATCTTGTTCATCTGGTATTTTCTCCTGTAAGCCCTCAAAAGCTAGAAGCGGTGCCAGAAGTCAAAACCACTTCTTCTATTGTTTGGTTTAGATTGGCTCTGCCAACTACCTAGAGTGGAGGCATTTTGTTGGATTCTAGTATAGTGGAAGATTTCTACTGTAGACAATCTTAGGAGGAGAGACTAGGTTTCAATGTGTTTGGTGTTTGGGAATGAGTAGGAGTTGGTTGATGCGCTGTGAGTTTTCTCATTCCTTGCGGTACATGCTTTTAGCCCAGTGTGGTGTCCTTTGGTGTAGTTGGGAATGATGATTGAATAATGGGAGCGCTCTATTTTTGTTTGCTGTGGGTTGATCACGTGGAAACTAAGGACTCATACCATTTGCCATTTTGTGGTTGATCTAGGAAGTGATGATGCTAGGGTGTTTAAGGGGTCCTCCGTGTCTTTGTAGGATTTTGGCGTCCTTAGGGGTGGTCTATATAGCCAAATGGACCGCGGTAAGGAGCAACTTTGACAGTTCTACTGTAGATTGTGTGTTACACAATTGGGAGGCCTCTTTACTTTGTGGAGTTAAAAAAGTGAGAAAGTCGGTATTTAAGGCTCCTCCATTTCTGTTAAAGTTTAATGTGGATGGGGCTGCTAGGGGGAAGCCGGGGCTTGCGGGTGTCGGATGGATACTTTGTAATAGCAATGGTGGTGTTTCATTATGTTCTTGAAGCATATTGGTTATATGGACTCTAATGAGGCGGAGGTAGTAGCTATCGTCGAAGCAATCCAGATTTATAATTCTTCATCATTGCAATCAAAGTTGGTTCAGGAAAGTGATTCTCTCAATGCAATGTCATGGTTGACGTCAGTTGACAAGACTCCTCAGAGATTTCAGTTCTGTTTTAAAGAAATTAAAGCTTTGTCATTGTCAATTCAGGTGGAATTTCAACATGCTAGGTGAATGGCCAATGGTTTCCTAGATTCATTGGCTAAGGGGTGGATAGGGTCTTCTAAGAGTGGTTGCTTGATAGGTCTTCTAAGATGGTTGCTTTTACTTCGTAATTTGCCTTTCTGTCCATGGTATATTTCTCTTATACCATTACGGCCCCAGTTTCTGTGGTTTTGGGGCTCGCTGGTAATCAGAAATAAAACATTAATAACTATTCATATACATGAATGTGCAACAGCAGAAAATGGAACATAAGGGAGCTTTCATGTTCTAGACTAGGATGAAACAAAAACAATCGAATGGCCCAATCATTTGACTTGCTGGTTATTGAGGCCATGTCGACAATGAAACAACTTTTCTGAAGCAAATCCCAACAGGCAGAGAAATTGAAGATGACATGACACCACAGTTCAGAGGTGACAAGAGTAAGAATCAAACAATTTATTAAGCACTCACCAATCCTTCAAATGGAACTTGGTTGCAACCTGCATCGATACGATTTTTCCTTGTGAGCTAAGGGTTGCAAATGCAAAAAGGACACCAAGTCAGTAATCTTATACCTTCTCTGTCGAGGATGTATTGCTAATAACCTCCCACTTTTCATTAGCCAAGCATAACCATTCAACCTCACCACCATCATAGACGACCTTCCAGTCAATATTCATTTTTTCAGTACACATATTGAACACCACAATGGCTCATTCAACTGACTGATAACATCAAAACAGAACAATGAAAGCATGCCAACAAAAATATGCAGCCAATTATTTTAATAATCACTTTAGAAAACAACTGTCAAAACAGGAAATACAAGTGCTTTTGCTTGGTGTACCCCACAAGTGTAGCAAATCTAATTAACATTCTTAAGCAATTTTATTGGCCAGAGAGGTTATCTTGGAGATTTAGGCTCTGACCAAGGAGATTCTTGAGTGGAAAGAGATAGCAAGGTGATTTTTCAGCTCATTCTTGATAAAAGGTGCCTGAGGAGCAAATATCAATTAAGCTCCCATTGAGCATTTTAACTCAATACAGGTGCACCAAAAGTAGTAGTCCCTGGGAGCACCACTATATGAGTTGGATAGAATCTCTCTTTCTTAGACTCGTTCTCCCTCATTTTGCTGTAGCTACAAGGGCGCTCTTCTGTTGAAACAATACAAGCAATATACTATATATATATAATCTCATGAGATCCCTTCAGTAATCTCATGACCTTTCACCACGATTCAGTCCATTTTACTCTAGTTAACATGGTATCAGAGGCCCTGGTCCTCTGATCCTTTCATGTTCTTCTCATGCCCATGCAAATGAAATTTTAAATCCCCAAAAATCTTTCATTCCTGCAATCTGCTCTCTGATCTTTGGTTATTTACTCACCTGAAATAAACATATAGGCACAAATACACATAACGCAGGTGTCTGATCTGTCCATTCTCCAAGCGGCCATCAGATCTCAGGTGGGCCACCTATATCAGCAAGGGGTATTGTTATTCAGAGTCCCATTACAGAAAGGAAAGCCTGTCTGCAACTCTGGTTGAATCTTCTTTCAGCAAAACAAACCTCTTGTTCAAAACTGAAGGAGGTGCAAGATTTCAGGTGGGGGCCACTCTTTGATCAGTGATCAATGAAACTCATAGTGTTAAGGTCACCCCATTTTCTGAGAGTTTTGGCATATTTTCTAGAATTTTAAAGCTGCAAAACGTTGGTGTTGTGAACCTTCCATAGATCAGTCAATTCTGCAGACAAATTTCATTTCCACAGTACAAATTATTTGATTTTTCAAATTTATCTCTCAAAATTTACACTGTAGTGCGAAAAGTACATGCAAATTGCATCCAATTTCCTAATTTCCAATTCAACTCTGTTCTGAAAGACTTTTCGTTGTTTTACCCAAAAAATCGGTGGACATTGAGTCCTAATTTTATATATTTTGTCTTCAAATCAGCCCCTGTTAAGCCACACCTGATCTGATCCAATCTTATTGCATCAGAACCTACTCATCCTGTCTCAGTGAAACTAAATGGACTAAACTAAATAACTGGTCCTACATAATTAGCAATTTCCTCGTGGGAAGGTGATTGTGGAACAATGTAAGTGATGTGACGTCTAATCCTGCCTCTGACAAGGCTAAATAATTAGATGAAACAGAAACAAACAATGCAAAAAAAATTTACATGGATTGTAAATTTCATAGAGCCATCCATTGGGTTTCAATTAGCAAATTTTGAAACTGCAAAATCAGTTTGGGACTATTAGTCGAAATTATAGACTACATCTGACTTAAAATCTCAAATCTCTTAGGTGATTTCATTAAGAATAGTCAATGGCTATTTCTAAGAGTACAACCAAAGATACCAATTCAAACCAGCAAGCTTAATCGACAATCCTAATCCTTATCTCATCACATCTCTATCCTAAATTAACTCCACTAATTACATATAAACCCAATGGCACCAAATTACGAATAAACCCTAATATTTCTCAATACTATTTAGCTGGATTATACGTCCAATCCAATTTTGCTAAGAGATATCAACTAGAGTTGGATATTCGGTCTCTCAAGCAAGATGACAAAACTCTACAAGAGTTTTATTTGTTGATGGCAAATTACGGGGACCAACTTGCCTTAATGGACCCACAATACCCAAAAGCTGAAGTATCAATATTTCGACAGCATCAAGAATAAATTTGATCGGTTCAATTTCTTAAGGCCCATTGACCTGAATTTGAACCTCGGGCTCCATCCTTCATCGTTCTCCATTACCTACCGTTGATGCGGCACTATCTGAGCTCCTCAGTCCTCATTGAAGAGATCCATCTTCAGTCCTTAAATACAGTTGCTCCATCTTTTGACGTTGTCTTCTTAGCCCATCATAGCTGCCTACAACATCCACAACCAGAAAAGGGACATACTTAACGACCGGATCTACCACCGAAGAGTGCCATACTGTCACAAGATGGTCATCACAAACGGAATTTTACTATGAGCTCTGACGCACAGATACGACAGGGACACGCCATGGACATGTCAGGGAGTGGGACACGACTTTTACATATAGAAAGTGAAGTATCGGATACAATACAACATGATACGTTGCCCATTTTGAAGTATCCGTGCATCATAGCCAATAAGGCTGCCACCCCAAGGAAAGTCTTCTTCGAGCAACCCATGCACAACACTGGCACTACAATCATGTCTTCGTCAACCATTGTTGAGACCATGCCTGTTGTTACTTTGGACTCCGTAAAAACATGATTTCCGCATGTTGAGTTTCAACAGGTATTGTATGTTGGGAAAGTCTCACATCCCACATCGCCTTTGACAAGGCTTCATATACATGTTTGGGTCTTCCATCTATCAGCTTAAGCTTTTGTGTTGGTACATGGTATCTTACATGGTTTCAGAGCCAAGTTCCCTATCATTCTTATCTAGCCCACGTGCTGGGCCCGACCATGAAACCTGTTGGGCCTGCACGTGAGGGGGAGCATTGGGAAAGTCCCACATCCCACATCACCCAAGTAATGGCTTTGATAGGGCTTTATAAACCTATTTGGGCCTTCCACCTATCATCTTAAGCTTTTGAGTTGGTATATGGTATCTTACATAAGAGCGACAAGAACCGGCTCTGACCGGTCAGCGCGCTTTTGGCAACACACAGATTTTTTTTAGGCCAAGTCGTTCCTCCTGGGATTCGAACTCGCGACCGGTTGGCTTTGATACCATCATAAATTTCTTCAGCACACCATTCATACTAAAATCTCGAGGTGTTACTAGAGGCAGCACAAATACTATTCAATACTTCCCCTTCGGTGGAGCCCACTCCTCAACACTGTAGTCCCATGTGGGCATGTATGGATCAGTTGCCACTACCATGTTTGGCTCAGTAGCCAACCCAAGTTTGTCCCCTACATCTCGGATTGTAGACCTCGGCACTTCATCTCATAGGACATCTAATGATTCTTACTTTATTCAAAGTAAATCTATGCCTAATTCTTGTATTTTCTTTATTTGTCCCCGGGCCACCATATTTCTTTAACCAATGTTTTTCATGTGCCTAATTACTTGTCCCTTAACCTTCAGTCTCTGGGCCAACTTCTCAATTCTGGCTTTGATGTTCTCCTTTTACTTTGGGTAATTTTGTGCAATACCTGTGTACAAAGAAGGCAGTTGGGACAGGGCATAAGGTCGGTTGACTATTCTGTTTTGACCATCTATCCTTCCCTCCCATTGCTACTACAACCAGTGCCCTCTCTGTTTATGCTTCCCAGCCTCATTTGATGTGGAATAAACAACTAGGACATGCATCGTCTTATGTTTTGCACCATTTAATTTCTTTTGGTTCAATTTGAAAAGCTCCATTGTCTAATATATAGTCTTGTACAGGCTGTAAGTTTGAAAAGTATTCAATGTTAATGAACAAACTAAATGGAACTGCATCCATTTCTATGGTTAATCATCTCAAAAAAATAAAAATAAAAACATAAATGTGTATGGAATGTTTTTTTTCTTTTACAAGATCACATTTTTCTTTATAACACTTTTAACAAAATCACATTACCAATTAAAAAACTAATTTTACTTGGTACCTTTTAAAGAAATTTTTTTTAGGGGTAAAACAAGAAATTGTTAGAAAGCTTCAAATGCAAACTATTTGTATGATTTGTATCAAGTAAAAACTTCCATTCCACTCATTTTTCTCATTTTTTTTTATTAGTAAATCATTTTTGCATATCCTTACAATAGGTATCTGCAAATTCTAGTTCCCTGAACTAGCAAGTGTTCTTAAACCAACCAAGATTGTACTTGCAGTCCTGTTCTGTTGATACTTCAGCAGAAACATTCTGATGCTACTATTTCTATTAGTATTACAATTTCTTTTACAGATTAAAAATGAAGATCTGCAGGATAAGCATGCAGAATAGCAAATAATAACAATAAAAAAATGAAATGTAATGATCTGATCATTTCTCTGGAAACAGTAATGCCTAACTCACAAAAGAAACGGTATAATAATGCCAAAATTTGTTGTGCACCTAGTCTTTTTTTTTTTTGAAAAACGGTTGTGCACCCTGATATCAACAATTATAACCAATTAAATCAATGGATATTGTTCCCTGACAACGTAAATGTTTATTCAGGAAGCTTGAAAGAAAATACAAACTTGTACAGTAATCATGGATCTCAATGAACCTCCAGTCCCAAAAAATCCAGATATGGGCCCTAATTTTGGGCCTCATAGAAAGGGCCAGACCTAGCTGGATCCATACTCAAACATCTAGACACTTGAGTCATTTGTATAGAAACACAATATATTAATTAATAATATTTAATAATATTATTTTATACAAGAGTGGAGAGGACGAGCTTACAGAAAGGATGGTATGCTCATTTACATCCCTAACATATTCCATCATCTCATGCAGAAATGTACCTTGTGAGTACTGTTTTGAGAGTCAAACTCATCGACTGTGCCTGAATAGAAACTACAGAATGCGAGGTATCAGTTACTCAAAAGAATTATTAAACAGTCATAATCTTGAGTCTTGGAATTGTTAAACTCACCACTTGTCCACTAGTGACCAGAGTTTGATTCGTCGCCCAAGTAGTGACTCACACCCATATCCAAACTCCTTTCCACTCTATAAGACAATTCAGAGAAAGCTGCTAAAAAACCAGCAGAGCTGCTTTTTTGTCTTAACAATGAGAAAGAGTAAAGTTTTATAATTGGTCAAAAAAGATGAAATATTTACCTTTGCGTTTTTACAATGAAGTTCATGATTTCCTTCTGACATTCTGGGATTTTTAATAGAAATTCTGCTGTTTGTACTTGTCATGTCTTTGTCCAAATCAATCCAGTTAGCAAGTTCTTTCCCCTTGTTTGAAGCCTGTGAATCAGATAATGCTGGTTTCGTAACTACAGAGCCACAAGAAGATAAAAGATGCTCTCTCAACAGGTTAGGCTCAGCATTTTGAGGTGACTCATTTCTGCTCTCACAGACAGTAGAAACCTGATGAAGTTCAACTGACACACAAGCAGCAGATGATAGAACTGCCTCATTCATTTCTCCAGTACTTCGTTGCTGCTTTGTTGTTCTTTTGAGCTCCTTCCCAGGAGCAGAAGAATAATCACCTTTTGTTTTGTCCATCAATGGATCTGTTTGCTTTCTTAATGACAATTTCCTTGTGTTATATCTTACATCCAAGTGCATAGAATCTTCCTGAAGTTTTCTACCTTGTTTAGCATCAGGACTAGTAGGCTGCTACATGAAAAACAAAACATCAAACAAGTTAGCTCTTCACCTGAAGAGAAAAATCATATAAGCTTAACAAAGGTTCAGCAAAAAACAAAATAATCATTGAAGGAAAACTACTAACAAGCTACCTGAGCAATTTGCCAATTAATCATATAATGGACCCTCTCAATGAAACTTTTGTCAATGGAACATTTGGTCAGAATACTTGAACTTGCCTGCAAGAAGTCAATGGGATGAAATGGAATTTTAGGATAACAAAAAAATAGATATTAATGTTTACATACCCAATGCTTATGATCCACTTGAAAACTTGCCTTCTCATTTTTGGTATTGTAACTGGCCTTATAGAATGATGATGGCAGCAAAACCAAACCAGAAGTATGAGGTGAAGATACTTGAGTATGGTTCAGTGCCTTTATGATAAGTGCACCAATGTCTGAAAGTACATGAAGTTTCTGTGGCAGCAAAATTAAATTCACTTATTAGCTACTGAAAGCAAAGACTCGAGACAAATAGTCCTCATGCATATTCAAAATAATAAGGTGCTACCAAATAATAGTCACAGCACTTACAGGAGTCATACAAGAATCAACAGCATCCTCAGCCAATTTAATAGCCCGCAAAATGCTAAGTAAAAATGATGCAGCTTCATTGACATCATTCTTGTTGCTATCAACACAACTGGGACTGGCAATTGCTTCTAAGAAAACAAGTAATGGACTGAAAGAAACAGCAAAAGATGGTAGCATTGTGAAGAAGAAAAATAAATATAAATCAGCCGGTTGAAAAGAACTCAGCTATCGCGAAGGAAGTGCCTTTCCATAGGCCAAGAAAATTTTCAGCTGAGGGACATGGCATGGCATATTGGAGTCCACGAGCCCTACCAGACACATGTGGTCCACAAGCCCCACATATTCATCTGAACTAAGGATCTGAAATAAACAATTGACATGACATCATTTTGACAAACCATATTATTATAGTACATCAGATAGATACCTAATCACAGCCCGCCCATGCATCTAGCAGGACCAGTGACTCCACAAATTTGCCAATAGTCTCAGATGAGAATTCTATACAGAACAATCAAACTCTACTGTTTATTCCTTTTAATTTAGAATAAGAGCAACAGGTGCGTAACTATTACATTTCAATGCATTAGCATTTGCACAGTGTCTATATGGATCATTCTACAAATTAGTCCATGGATTGAGGACAGTGTATAATATAGGCAGCACTGCCAAAGAGGCATGCAATGGAAACCTTTCCAATTAGATAATCCTATTTGTGCAGTGTTTAGACTACAAAGTGACTGTCAGAATTCAGAACAAGACAGGAATGTTTCCTGTATGGATGTAACTTGGACCCAAGATGGGATGAGTGGAGAAGAGAAACACAGACCCTCCATGGAAAGAAGGTAAGTGCCAGGATGGTGTACATGTCACCTAAAAAGAGGATATTGTACATACTGATAAGTAGTGATCAAATAATTACCCCAGAACAAGTATCCTACCTGCAAAACCTAGCATAAGAATCTTCGTCCTGACTTTCAGAAGGAAAATCTGGATGGTGAGCAAGAACATGAATCAAGAATACCACAACATACTCAGGACAGCTTGTCATTGTTCTTACTGGAACCTGCACTTCATGATTCTGGCAGATTCGAGCCTCTCGACTGTAATCCTTGATAAACTCAGCTAGGTATTTTGTGGACTAGATTGACGAACAGAAGAAAGCAGGAAAACAACACTGAGTGACAACTGCTTACTGCAAGCAAAACACAATAAAAGAAAACCAAACAGCATGATAAAAATGTTGGAAACCGACATACATCTCCAATGCAGTCTGAGGCAGCTATTGCAAAAGCACAAGCATATCTGCTAGGAATAGCGTGTTCCCTCAAAAGTTTATGTATTTTCTCAAGAAAAGATCTGCGCACAAGAGATGAAGGATCCTGGAATATTACAGAAGAAATTGAAGATTTTCTGTAAGAGCATGGACTTCAAAAAATAAAGTCAAACCAGATAATCTATCGATACATGTTTCATATACCATAGCATCACAGAAGAAAAATATCAGATGGTTTCAAGAAAGATCTTAGAGACCCTCACAATTCACACACAGCCTTTTTGGGAATTACAACCACACTATTAGTCATCAGAAAATTTAAAACTATCTGAACTATAGTAATCTTAGGCAAGTGAAAAGTTACTATTATTGTTATTAGCAAGCAAAATGAACGTCTATTGTCATACGGAAAACATTTGCATACCCTGGCCATTAGTATTACTAAATGAAAAATTGGGGGTGAAATATATGAATCCCATCTTCTAGCCAGCCGGAGAAAGGATTTTGCCACAGCCAATCTAACGTGAGCACTGTCACTTTCACTGCACATAATAGAATAATATCAATAGCTGAATGCCGAAAAGGAAGGTAAGAGTTACATAAAAAGTCAAGCACTATCTTTGATTATTTGTATGCTAATATGCATAGACGAAGGTGGAAAAGCAAAGCAATAAAAATGAATCATCATCAAAACCTTAACCCAAATATGACGGGAAAATAAATCATAATCATGCTTCAAAATCATGGTGCCGGTCACCAATTGACCCCGAAAATCGGTACATCACGGTTCACATCCACCATAGCCCATCGCAGCATGAAATTTTTTCACCCTAACAAATCTCAAAAAATATCCAAACATTCATAATATTGGAAAATGCTAGAAAACCAGTTTTTTTTTTTTTTTTAATAGTGCACACTATAAAAAAAAATATATCAGGGTCATTGCTTCGATGCACTGGTAAAAGTCTCGGGACCGTCATGTGATGTAGACCAGATTAATGGACCCCGTTTGAAGGTTTATGCCAGAAGGCCAAAGGCCCACAAGATCCAGCAATGAGGGATTCCCCAAGATTCTCTCCATCGGGCAGTTTCTAGTTTTATATCTTCGAGTGGATTTCCTAGATTTAGTAGATTTCCTAGATTCTAGTAATTGCTGTGATTTAACAATAATTAGGCAGTTTCTAATTTTATTATTGCTTGATTGCTAAGTTAGTGCTTAGCCTACAATTATATAAGGATGTAATTCCCTCTCTTTGGGACATTACATTGAATTGAAGAAAAGATTTGAGTTTTCTCTATCGTCAGTTTGCTTCCTGTCTTTGGTTTGAGACCAAGACATCCTACCCTAAGCCCTTCGGCTTGGAGTTTAGCCCGTTGGCTAATCTCCTCTTCCCCGCGTTGCGTCACTATGTGTGATAACGCACATTCGAGACCTGTGAGGAGCCACTTTGTGCAAAATTGCCAAAGGTTAGGTCTATATCCAATCTAGACCCTCCCAGGACCCTGCTTCGGCAGGACCGCACTGGGAGATAACTTTTTCTTTTTACTGTAAACAAAAATATTGGTCCCCCAAAGTCATAAAATCCGTTATAGATATTTAGTCTTTATCTGTTTAATATGTTTAATTATAGTGTTTAATCTCTAGGCCCATCCTAATAATTTATAAATCAATCAATGTAGCTCATATCTAACATCCAAATGACTCAGAATATATATCAACTCTTATATCAGCTTTGTGAAAAATCTCACACCAAATTGCTTACTGTTCACTAAATGAATTTGGTTGGCAGCTGGCAAAACCCAATTTCACTACTCTAATTCAACATGGCCCAACAAAATTGTGTTGAGCACTACAAAACAGTTGAAGTTTTGTTTACATTTTATTCACAAGTTTTATAAGTGATCAATATGACCTTGGGCACATTTCCTAACTTGACATTTTAGATTTTTTCATAAGTGGGCCCTGTCAGAGGGTACAACTGGAATTGGGTCAGACTTGAAGGAATTCAAGGCTCCATAATGCAGCTCACTGATTAAAAATCTAAATTTCTGAAAATAAATGCCCTCTCTTGTTTGGGTTCTGGAGAAATTTCACTATAATAGAGATGGGTCCACGGAGATTGATTATATATATATATATATATATGAGAGGGGCTCTCCTAGGCTGCAGCTTATGTTATCCTAAGCTGAAATCGTCTGCAAAATCCTCTTCATCATAAACTGCCTCAAATCATCGTCTCCAAAATCAAGATAAATCAGAGATAGTCAACTTTGATTTGTGGGACCAGCACTGTTTCAGCTTAGGAAAGCCAGAAACAGTATGATGTATGTATGTATGTATGTATGTATATCCTAGATATTCCAGAAACTGGAATTACTGAAAATTCAAAGGCTTATTATATAAGGCCAGCTTGTTAAAAATCCAACCTGCTCGAAGCAAAAGATCCCTCTTGTAGGGCCCCGCCTAAATTCACTCTAATAGGAGATAGGCCCACCATTAGAAGTATGGATACTTCCTACGCCGTCTGTGCAGTTGTTCATGCTTTGCGCAATGGACACTCAAATGCAGGCAGTTCTTCAGATTCTAAAATACCTGAAGGGCTCTCTGGGGCAAGGTTTACCCTATATGTCATGGTCATTTACATATTTAAGATTTAACAGAGACAAGAAACAACTAAGTCTATGCCTTAACTTGGACAAGAAACTCTATGTGTCGGTCATCTAAGCATCACATCAAAGACGAAACAAAGCAAAAGAGAGAAGAAAAACAATTTTCTATAAAACATTCAAAGTTCGACTAAGAGGGGATTACAACTCTTAATATATGCTAATCTATGCCTTAACATGGAAAACAAATCTTAATAAAAATAGAAATTCCTAATTAAGTTATAAATCTCAGCAATTATTAAAAATCAGGAAATCCTAAGAAATCTTCTAGAAAATTGCAAAATAGAGAAAGTGTAGCTGGGAAAGATATTCAGAGAATTTTCTTCTCCATTGGGGTTGGACCCATTTGACTGGCCTACATCAATTCTCCCCTTCTTGAAGAGATTTCAACCTCAAGTTCGGTAAATGTCCTCCTGGGTTGAAAATCAAGCATACAACTTTCCAATGCTCTTAATATTGATTTTCTTTGCATGAGTCAAAAAGCTTGGCACAATCTTTTCCTCCTAGAAGTAGATTGGAGGTGTTTCTCCTCCTGCTGTCTGAATTGAGCTAGAACATGTCATCCGACCATTAGATTCTTCAGTTGTTGAGTCTATTCCAATGGTCGATCCCCAAAGATGAAATCAATGTGGGGAACCACAATGGCTTATTCTTCATTCGCAGCCTCAAGGGTCATAGCTTTGCCATCTGATGAGCATATTATTGGCTTTTCAAGAAGTTGGCCTATGATTAGAACCATCGGATCATCAACCTCCTTGCTAACCATATCCAAGTCTTCAGTGCTTGTGTCATGTTCCTTTGATGCATGCGCCTTTTGAGCGTCTTTTCATCAACACTGACAGCTCCTTTGTCTCCCATATCTTACAAAATCAGATCTTCAGAAGTTGAGATTATCATGAAATTTTCTGGCTTTTGTTCTGTTATCTCAATGTCAGTCTTGTTATCTTCTACCAGTGGTTCCACAACACTGGCTTTCATTATTTGTGGAGACTTTCCTTCTTGACACTTACCTATTGCACACGAGACTGTTTAAGCATGTGCTCAACACGAATTGCTTCCTAATATGCTTCATAAATGGTCTTGCAATCATTCATATTTGGCAATATATTTGGTATCAAACCTCTGATAAAGCTAATCAAATCATATGGCTCACTTTGTTCTACTTCACAAACTTGTTGCAACCTTGAAAATTGATCAGAATATTCGTCAACTGTCAAATCTCCATCTCAGATACGGAACTGCTAAAAGTAGACATCATTCTCATAATACCAATCTCCATATTCTTGCTCATATAAATTTCTTTAAACTTCATTCAGTGTCCAAAAATTCTGATGATGACCTGAATGTAAGGACATAAAATTGTAACTGCTTTTGAAGAATGGACTCACCAAGCAACCAGCCATGTAGATCCTCTTATACGAGTATGCAGGTGAAATCGGATAGTCGATCAGATCCTAGATGATCAAGATGTCAGCAAAACAAGTATGGGCCATCCAATTTGGTCCACTTGTGAATTTGTGATGGGCTCTCAAATCGGGCCGAGACTGACCGATATGGACCTAGACCTGACCCGAAATGTTCTCCTTTTTTTTTTTTTTTCCTTCTTGGATTCGGGCCTAACCCGAACTGAGGCCCAAGAGATCTGCGTAAGCATGTCACAGACACGTGACTGCTCTCTCCTCGAGCGTTGTGCGTGAAGAGAGGAAAAGGAGGAGGGCCTTTGGGGATATGTCAAAACCCTCCTACTCTGCCGCTGCATGCTGACGGGGGACACGGGTGCCAAGTACTCTCGTCCTCTCAGCCTCTTTCTTTTTTTTACTCAGATTGGGGGGTGGTAGTTTGACTCTTGCGAGTTTGGGTTTATTGGAGTTGGGGCTCTCTAGATGGGTTCTTAGGGTTCTAGATAGGTTGGGGAATGGGTGGAATCGACTGTGGCTTTGGGATTTGGGATGGGAATAAGGTTTCTGTGATCAGACGGGGGATAGGGCTCGAATGACTATGATTGAGGGCTTGAAGGGTGGATTCGGTTCCAGATAAGGGATTTGGATGGACTGGAATTGATTGGGAATGTGGTTGGGTTCCTACAAAAAGAGGTTTGGGAGGAATTGGGAATTTGGTTTAGGGCTTTGGGTAATTTGGGATTTTTTTTTGAAAAAATGAGCAGAGATTGGGGCTCTGAAATTGGTGACTAGGGTTCTGTTGGGCTGGTTCGGTGATTGGGGGTTTGTGAATTTGGGGGGTTTTGGGTTTGGTTATAGATGAGATTCGGCAATTGGGTTTGGTTAGGCGCAGGGCCTTTGATGGGTTGCTGTAATGGACTGATGATGATGATGAATGGAAACTCAAACAGTGAAATCAGATTCGCGGGTTACCTCGATTGGCAAATGGAGCGGCAATTTGAGAAATGGATTTTTGCTCTAATACCAATTGACGCAATGTCGGGCATGGATCAAAATAGCAGCTGGCCACTATGCTAAACTGCGTTTAGCGCTGCGCTCTTCCGTAGCAGCCACTACGGCCCGCTATGGAGTGCGAATGATAGCTACTTTCCAAAACAATTTGAAATACATAGTAAGGCTTATTTCTTTCCTTCTTCTCTCCAAACAACATCTTTACACAACTCTTCTATCCTTCACCAAAACACAGGATCTCACTGAATTGAAGCTGATGCAGAGAATTTCTCTCAAGGGCTCTTCATTAGGACATGTCCTGGCAGACACCCCCTTTGACTCCCCCCGAAAATGACTCCCCTTTGCATAAGCCCTGCATACAACTTGCCAAAAGACTACTCGCTACTAACTAGAGGTGTGACGCTCATGCTTCTTTCGAGGAAGCCACTTTGATGCCTCTACCGGGGTCCTACGCATATGGTGACTATGGTCAAACTCAATATAGATAGCCACCTCCTCCAAGTTCCTATGATGCCTTCTTTGCATTCCAGGATCCTTATGCCCACCAATATCAAATTCGATATGGTGGGCATATGCAATATGGCAGTTGCACTACGAATGATAACAACGATGGGAATGAAGACAGTGACATCATATATCTTGGTAGACATTCCCTTCGGTATTAGAGCCGACCAGCCAAGGTCCTTCACCAACTCTATACTCCTTAAGTGGACTGTTTTTTTTTATGAAGTTATTAATTATTATGTCATTTCACATTTGTTGTATTGGTTGCTGACTGTTGAGTATTAAATATTGACTGTGCACATTGACTGTTGAACTCCTAAGTCCTAACTCTTAAGTCTTGACTTCAAGTTCAATACATTGTTTATTTTGATGGTATTTCTTCATGAAATAGTTTTTTCTTACAAGCCTTTCATTAGTTTCTATGTCAACATGACATAGCAACATGAATATATGTCGAAAAAAATGGTTATTACTAATATTTTCTATTCATACAGCGACAGAGGACCTCGTGCAATGAGAGGACTCAACGCCCCCTTATCTTAGTTACTTTTGCAAGAAAAACACATTCTATCATTTTCTAATATTCTAGATTTTTTGAAATTTCTTCAAAGTTTTTTGATGATTTTTCCAAATCGCACAGCTACGTAGCGTCCGCTATGCCCGCTGCTACCACTATTTTTATCCTTGGTGCTGGGTAAAGAAGAATAACCAACGGGCCAATCTCCAAGCCAATGGCTTAGGGTAGGTCGTCTATTCAACTTGCAATGTTCAACTAAGAGGGGATTACAACTCTTTCTATAGGCTAGTCTATCCCTCAAACTTTGAAAACATATCTTAGTAAAAATAGAAATTCCTAATTTAGTTCTAAATCTCAGCAATTATTAAATATCAGGAAATCCTACAAAATCTTCTTGAAAATTGCAAAATAGGGAAAGTGTAACTAGGAAACATATTCAGGAATTTTCTTCTTCATTGGGCCTTATTGGGTTTAGGCATTCGGGCATAGACTTTTGGGTTAGACACATTAGTCTGGCCTGCATCAATATACCCTTGTCTCGCCAGTTCCTTGTCTTTTTCTCTGTTTCTTCCTTTTTCTCATCTTAGGTTTTTTCATACACCTGAGGATAGAACCCTAGATTAAAAGCAGTCAATCTCTCTAACTTGATATCAAAGCCTCATCTACAGTAAAAGACACCCAAACAAGGATACCTAAGGGCTGTTTGGAAAATTTGCTTGTTTAGTAGGAGGGAGTTGAACGCCACATCACATCATTGGAAATTAGTGAAAGTGGAATTGAACTTTTGGTTAAATGAGAAAGGTATTTGGATGATTGTGGCAAATAAAAAGGCATTTGGATAACTCAAGAGCGGTAAAGTATTACAAATCTAAAATAAAATGGACATATAAATTCATCGCGGGGCTTACATAGAGATCATTTGGACCATTCAATATGAATCCCATCTCCTCCAATGAAATATCTTGACATTTCACTTCAATAAGAGCGGGTCCCACCATCGAATTGAACTCATCATTGAAAACGTGATTCGATGCTGACATGGTATTGCTACTGACATGGAGTTAAACATGTTTCCATGTTGCTCTCAATCCAAGGGTAGGACCCACTTCTATTGAACTGCGATTTTTATGATTTGCTATTGGAGGAGATGGTATTCATTTTGAACGGTTCGGATTATCATTATGTGGGCCCTATGATAGAGTTCTAGAGACCTGTTAGTCTGTTACATGGTTGCCATGTACTAGTTGTGACAGAATGACTGGACTCTACCAGATCATATAATGTCCCATAGTAACTTGAGGTTAAAGATTCATTTTGTGTCTGCATCAACTCGTCAAAAAAGTGACCATGTCTCTACCTTAGATGCACGCCAAACAGCATGAGGTAAAAAATAAAGCCGTTGATTGTACAGCCTACTTAACTTCTATTACCCTGTGCTTTACCAAACAGCCCCTAAGGAAGCAAATCGAAGAAAGAGATGCACATTAAGCCCCAGCCAAAACTTTCCTGAAGATCGCCGGTTCGGCATCAGCATTTTCTTGGAATCTAAGGTATTTTTGAACCTTTTTATCTTTCAACTGGTTAGAAGCATAGGGGTGATCATTCAATCAGAACTCCAGGAGTTTGGTGGCAAGATCTGCCAACTGGTGCTAATGTCAACAGTGGTGTGCAGACATAAGCAAGGAAGGCCTCTCAATCTTTGGTTCTATGTAAATCTTTGGGCTATCAATGTTTCTTGTGTGATTATCATAACAATTTGGCCTAATTTGTGAGGGGGAAAAAGTCCTCCCAGGTATAAGGGTGCATTGTAGACGTCATGGTTAAATCTACAAAACTAAGTTCTGAAGTAAAAGCATCCAAGTGTACAAGTTACGAAAACAAACCTCAATTTAGTATCATCTGAAATATCATCTTCTCTAATTAGTTCTAACAAAGTGTTCACCAATCTCCCAATTTGAAGCTTAACATGAGTTGTTTGGAAAGGCAAAAAACTCCTAACAAGTGTTCTAAGCCCATAAATCTGCAAAGAAATAGAACGTAAGGATAGAAGGCAACCATTTAAATCTCTTGTTAAAATGAGACATCAAAACAAACATATGGAAGTGGAATGGATAATGAAATGATACAATAAACCAATCACATTAGATCAAACAGAACGAAATAAAAAAATATAATGTGGAAACAAATATTCATGATCGGAGAATAGCATTGCCAACAAAGGCAAGAGATTTGTAAAATCTTCATAATTGAAACCTTGTTCCAACATTTAAGGTCTTCTTTGCATGTCAAACATTTCCATTCAAATATACTTAAAATATTTCCATTTAAATATTCATAACTACTTTATTATTAGTCATTACAGGCCACCCCCTTGTCTTAGTACGTAAGCTTCTAACACTTCCATACTCCATATAGCAGTTGTTACTGATCTTTCTATCGGACATGACCAAACAATCTCAAACCAATGTTTTAAAAAGTTGAGGTGTGAGGTGAGACCTTCCAATTGCCCAATGTGACGCATGGTGTGTGAACTCCATGAGTAATTTTTTTCAAAAATAAATAATAGCACAAAAATATGTTGGGGCGGCTACACAATTCTGTTTCTCCATTCCAATCATGAACCAAATCCTCAGATAAGTTACACTTCTTCACTTCATCCATCCAGGACCTCTTTGGCTGTCCCCGTCAAACTTCGTCACCGGCTTAAGTTGGACATGCCCAAACCATATCAAATAGGTTTCTCAAATTTTATCCCCTATTGTTGCTACCCCGAAATGCTATCGAAAGCGCTCATTTTAATTTTATCCTTCCTAGTTTTACCACACATCCACCTCAACATTCGTGCGTGTACCTAAAAACATGGAAACTTATCCTATGCATGTCGTGCCCACCTGATGGTCCATCCATCAAGTGGGCACGACATGCAGAAAATTTAAAAAACACCAAACCCACCTCACACACCAAAAAAATAAATAAATAAATAAAAAAAAAAAAACAAGGTTCACACTCCCCCTAGGTTTGCACCCATGCAAATGGACACACTCCATGCGAATGGACAAGACTTGCGGGCCCTTTTGTTGGAGCTAATCGTAATTTCCTATTATGTAGCCATACATACACTATCCTTTCTAGTTACTCCACACATTCAACCTAGCTTCTCGGAAATTTTTTCATCACCTAACAACATTAGCTACACGACAATCACACAACACCCCACTATCTTTTCTCCACTTTGCCCACCTTACGAAAACTTATTTGCAATATCCATGTCAAATCTTTAATTTTTGTTCTGCAGTCGATAATTGCAATTTAGATTTCTTGAAAAGGAAAAATGACACCCTCAAACTTCAACTAGCTCAATGAAAGCAATTAGGTAACCTAAGGTCATGCCTAAATTCCATAACACCTGTCCTAATGAAGCTTGATTTCCCAAACAGGCCCATGCGAGTATCAATCAAATCACCAAATCATCTTGTTAAGGAATACCAACTCCATCCTAAGCTTCCACTCGTACATCTAAGCCCATCACACGCCACCACATCCAACAAACCACACTTCCCCCAACAAACACACAAAAAGAGAGAAAAAAAGGCAACCATTTTCATTCTATTTATGAATAGATTCTAGGAGAATCATGGGTAGAGAATGAGAGAAAATCTATGCATCCCTGAGATTGACAATTTAACAAAAAAAATTAAAAAAATGTGCCGCCGTCGTCATCAAAGCCTTGTCGTCGGCTACACAATTTCGTTTCTCCATTCCAATCTATCTTGAGCCAAATCCTTAGGTAAGTTGCACTTCTTCAGATCCATTTTTACTAACTCCATCCACATCCTCTTTAGCCTACTCCTTCTCCTTGGTAGACCATCAACCTTCATAGCCAAACTTTTCCTCAGTGGGACCGTTGCCAGCCTGCGTTGGATATGCCCAAACCATCTCAAATAGATTTCTCTAATTTTATCCATGCATTGATGCTACCAATAAATTCTCTCAAAAGGACTCAATTTTAATCTTATATTCCACAGTTTTACCACATCCACCTCAACATTCTCATCTCCTAAGGATCCATTTTGTGCATATGTTGCTTCTTGATTGGCCAACATTTCACTCCATAGTCCATAGGTCGTAGCTGGTCCAATCACTGCCCTGTAAAACTTTCCCTCCAATCTTGTTGGCATTCGTCAATCACAAAGCACTCTAGAAGCAAGTATCCACTTCAACTATCCCGCTTTCATCCTATGTTCGACATCTTCAACGGTCTCTCCATGAAAGAATCTCTTTGTGGTATCTCATTGTCTTCAATTCTCATAGTAGTTTTAGCACTTTTTATATGCCCACTGAACTTCTCTCTCTCTCTCTCTCTCTATATATATATATATATAGTAATATTCAGGTGAGAACCGGTTCTCACATATTATATGAGAACTTTATTTGTGGGGCCCAATTGCGAGGCCCATTTGGGATGGGAATAGGGGGGATGGAAAGATCTATGTGAGACCACCCCAAATATCAAGTTTTACCCCAAACCCATGCCCCTAACCCCTTCATCCATGGCCCACAAGTTTAATGACTTTATTTTCAAAAAAAAATATTTAACTCTTGATCCGTTGGATCAGTCCATTCGGATGTGTGTCAATCCTTGGGATTAGTGACTATTAGGGGTTCCCTATTGGTTGCTAGGTTTGGATGGGTTGCTAGTTGAGCCCCGCAAAAAAAGTTCTCATATAGTAAGTGAGAACTAATTCTTACTTGAATATTTCCCATATATATATATATATATATATTCCGTCTTTATACGGCTTATTTTAAAACTTTTGGGTTCTAAAGCCTCCCCCCAACTCTCGAGTTTTGTATTCACACCATCTTTTGATTTATCTACTAACATTATATCAACTACAAATAACAAACACCAAGGCACCTCTTCCTAAATTTGAGCAATTAACTCATCCACAATCAATGTAAAGAGATAAGGGCTTAGGGCTAACCCTTGATGCAAATCTATTGTCAATGGGAACTCAACTATCACTCCACAAGTAATTCTCACACTCACACTCATTACCTCTCTTCCATACATGTTTTTAATAATTTCAATACAACCTTTTGGAACATTCATTTTATCTAAAACTCACCAAATTAAATCTCTAGGTACCCTGTCGTAGGCTTTTTCTAGATCGATGAAGAACATACGCAAATCTTTCCTCTTCGCTCCATATTTTTCCAGTAATTGCCCAAGAGAGAAGATAGCTTCCATAGTTGACCTCCCTGGCATAAAACCAAATTGATTTTCAAATATCTTGGTCTTCAGTCTGAGTCTTTGCTCCATTACTCTCTCTCATATATTCATAGTATGACTCTTAAGTTTAATCCCACAATAGTTGATGCAGTTTTGTATATCGCCCTTGTTCTTAGTCTTTGCTCCATTAATCTCTCTCATATATTCATAGAATGACTCTTAAGTTTAATCCCACAATAGTTGGTGCAGTTTTGTATATCGCCCTTGTTCTTATATATATAGGTACTACAACACTTCTTCTCTATTCCTCCGACAGTTTCTTTGTCATTAATATCTTATTGAAGAGACTAGTAAACCAAATCTCTCTAAACTTTTGTTTTTTTGATAACCCAAGGTATCTTCCGTCTAGCTCAACCCAGGAGCCTTTGGCCTTGAGCCCAAGAGACACTCGATAGTGGACAATCGAGAACTAATCCCTAGGGGCACATGTAAACCCTCTTATCCACATGCACCAAGTAAAACAATTGGAGGTGGCCAACGAAAGTAAGTGTCGAACATAAGACCTCTTCGCTACACGAGGTGCCGAGTCCTTGGCCAACTAAGCTACCACTCGTTGGTAACCAAATCTCCTCAACTTCTAAGCGTTATCAAGCCTCAATCAGAATGTCATCAAAACCCATAGCCTTTCCTCTCTTCATTTATTTCAATGCTTCGCTCACTTCCACCACCCTAATTCTATGAAAAAAAGTATGCTTTGCTAACGAAAGATCTGCTTTTGTTCTTATGTCTCCGATATAATATTCATTTAATAGCATGCTACAATATTCCCTCCACCTTTCTTTGATATAGTTGTCCTTAACTAAAACCTTTTGGTCATTGCTCTTAATACATTTGATATAATCTAAGTCCCTACTTGATTTCCGTACGAATACTTCTTTTTACACATTTATTTAATTTATTTAATTTTAATCAATTAAAAGTTTTTAAAAAGTGTAAAAATAAGTATTCGCACGAAAATCAAGGTTGATGCATTCAAAGGTTTTAACAGTATACTTAAAGTGAATTGACGTGAATACTGTATAACACATAATAAAGAGTCAACCACCAGAATGCTCCGAAGAAACTATGTTCACACTCAATTAGGATTTAGGAATGATATAAAGTGAATCTAGAAAATTCAATAAAATCATCTCTCTCCCAAGTACCTTCAATTTACAACAGTTGCTGGAAAAGGATTCATCATTGAAGGAATTCTGTCCAATCGATAACTGTGGCCAGAAAATTAATGTCAATGTTTGAACATTTAGTTTCCAAAAATAAATACACGGCAAACAAGAAATGCAGCGCTAGCTAGTAGTTTCCTATATGAATCAAATTAACTGTAAAGAGTAAATTCTTTAGGATAATCATAACTCACATTTGTAGAATAAAAAATCTTATTTATGATGAATTGTGTCACCTCCTCCTCTCGAGACTCATAAGTGGGTACAGAATGCTGTGCAATATAACCCAATGACTGTAACACAGTTGGGATATTCCGGCCATTTTGAAGAGAGTCCACTAGTTTCTGGAGAAGAAATAACAAAAACAATCAACAAAAGCTGTACATAAGGTACAGGTGTTATCGTGGCAAAAGAGATTTTACAACCACCTTTTCATATTATACAATGAGAATTCACACTGCAATTGTTCAAGGAAATTTTCGGTGCACTGCGTCTAAGCATTTACCAAGTTAACAACATTCAGAAATTCTGAAAGAAAATAAACATGAAACTGTTCTTCATTATAAAAGTAACACGGGAAAAGATAAAACAACTATGGGCAAATTCCAAGGCCATCACTAAACATGAAATATATATGGGAAATTCTCAAAAACGCCCCACTTTAAAAACGCTCTTTTTTTCCACCCCTCTTATTTTTGGTCATGAGGCCCATGTTGAGTCAATCTAATCTTTTCACACACACTACACCCCATGAATAGTCACAAGTCCAAATTTGACACTCATCCAACTTTTCCTCACCGTTGGATTGAAATCATGATAAAATTATGCTTCTTAAACCATTAAATCTTAGGGCCATGGATCAAAAGGTTAGGATAATCTTATGGACTCAAGAGTTTGCACATAGATAGGCCTCATATGGTTCTTTCCATCCAATGGACTTCCATGATCATCATGCATCCCGGTAGGCCCAACTAGGAGGGGCGTTTTCTCCTAAAAAATGCACGAGCACTGTGTAGCGCTCCCCTACACACACACATACATATATAGATATAGAGATATATACGTATATACAATACATATGTATATGTATATATATATATATAGGGAGGTGCTCCTGTGAGAGTATCTCTCACCTTACTATGAGAGATAGGGGTGGGGGCCCTCACATTTAAGTTGTTGGCATTGGATATGGATGTGAAGGCCCCCACCTTATCTCTCATAATAAGGTGAGAGCATCTCTCATAGGAGCATCTCCCATATATATATATATATATATATATATATATATATATATATATATATATATGGGAGATGCTCCTATGAGAGTAACTCTCACACTACTATGAGAGAAAGGGGGAGGACCCTCACTTTTTTTTTTTTTTTTTGCTGAATAGGGAACTTTTATATTAGTCTAGAGACGAGGCTGACGTTTGTATTATAGACGTCAGGTACATACCCAAACGAGAGAAAAGTGCAACAAAGACCATGACGAGTAAGTAAAACAGTGACCATATAAGATATAAAGTAAACCAAAAGAAACCAGATGTCCTAATGTGGCCATGTATGCGTCTCATTGCTGTGAGTGCCTCCATCATCAACACATTGCCGAGTGCTGGGCTGCCAACTCTGCAGCAGTGGTGTTAACCTGTCCAACTCGAGCAGTTTGTAAAGGACGAGTCGGCGCTGCTCGGCGAACTACATGTTGCAAGTGAGGACGTTCAGCCCGTTCCTGCTGGTCATAAAAAGAGCGAGTGTGCGCCTGGGCCCGTTCCTTCTCTTGTTGAAAAACAACCTGTATTTGCGGAGGTAATCCAGTGAATGTAGATGTTGCATGTGGAATGGCATATGCAGCCAGTAGATCTGCCATGGAGTTAGCTGATCGCTTGCAATATTGGACCGTCCAATGATGGAAATTGGACAGCATGTGCATCGTCTTCCTCCACAGAGGCATCATGTCGCAGCCCGCAGGTCAGATGAGCGGAGTTCCTAATGTTGGTAATCAGCACCAGGCAGTCTCATAGTAGTAGAGTGTGTGTGTGTGTGTGTGTGTGTGTGTGTGTATGGGTCCCCCCCTAGCTCTCATAATAGTGTGTGTGCGACCAGGTGACCCCCCCCCCCCCCCCACCCCCCAAAAAAAAAAAAAAAAAAATCCCCCAATAAACAACGATCCCAGGGTTTGGCATGCATCTGAATGAACAAGACCGTTGGATCAACTGTGCATTCATTTTAGAAGGTAAAACTTGTTGGCCATCGATCAAGTGCTTAGGATTGTTGCCTGAGCCTCCGTCACCGTACACAGGCTATGTGTGTGTGTGCATGCATGTGTGGTGACTTTCGATCCCCCATGGTCCCACCCCTAGGTGGGCCCCACAAGTGTTTGACTTATTAGAGCATGAGCTCAGGCGCAGCAGAGGGGTTGTCTGTGTCTGTTGTAACCTGATTTCTAATGGGATGAGGTCTCTTGATTATGATGTCTCATTTGTCCAATAACATGGGTTTTCTATTAAATAAATGGGTTCTGAATGCTAGCTCTCTAAAGTTCACAAGGTATTAGAGCAAACCCTTCATACCCATCGTCCGTTCCATACCCCACAACCACCGTTCATCTCTTCCACTATCAGTCAACGTCTATTGTTGTTGCCATTCATCTCATCCCCGTCCACTCCACTTCATACCCACCAACCATTCATGTTGCTCGTGGAGTATGTCCCCTCCACCCATGAGTTGTGTCCACCAACTAGAGAAAACCATGTCTACTACAGTTTTCAAGAGGAATATGAAATTTGTAACAGAATGAGTCCACCATTAGAGAACTATTACATGGTTAAAATGTGATATGAATCCTTGTTTTCATTGTTGTTGCTAAATCCTAATGTCTCCTAGAACATGTATTGAGATCTACGATTATTCATTATCATGAATCCTACGCACTTATGCATGAAGAGTATTTATACATAAACATACTATACTTTATTAATTCAAATCACATGATATAATATGTCTAACAATCCTAATTTAATTACACAAGTCTGACCTACAAATTCAGATTAATGCCTACAGTTAAGACATTTACAATTAAACCCTACATTTAAACCTAAATGACAAATTCATGCAATTACATATGATTGTGTTATTTGTGGCATGTTATAATGCATAAGACTAACCCAATAAATTTATCACTTTGGGATCGAAATTCAAGGAAACCCTAGCAATAAATATCACTTGAGTATTTCTGGGTTCAGGTCCTTACAGGTTGGGGCTGATAATAACCTCAGTTTACACCAGTCAAAGAATCAATGATATTAAAAAAGAAATAAGAAAAAAAAAATGGTTGATAATGGAAGACACATCCAGTACAAAATTTAAAAATGAAACCTAGGAATTATATAATATCCATCTATACAACATAAAAAATTATGGGCATAACTGGAGGCTGACCTCAAAGAAGTAATGAAAAGAACAAATTGTGAATATATACATTGTATAAATCAGAAAAGACTGACTGATTAGAAGCCCCAGCTAATGCAGCAATTGCAGCAACAGAGAATTTTGCCTGTATACGTGTTCCCTCCATACATACCCGCTCCAAGGATGGGTAAATATCACTGCAAAAATCAACAAATAAAATGAAAAATCAGATATCTGATTCATCAGAAACATTTAAGTCAGGACCAGTGAAATTCTTGGAAGGAAAAATATGTTATAGGTTTCTTAAACCAGCAAAATAATTACACTGACAAGCAATTCAAAGGACAAATATCATTCTCAGATATCTTCTCCAGTGATCATTTGTTCTTTTATAAATAGTAATTTTATCGATGAATAAAACTGAAGAACAAAGAAAAGCCTCAGAACATTCCCATTGAAGATGCTTCACCAAATGACCATGGAAATCAACCCCATCATGCAATGAGGAAACCGATGAGCTTTTTTTTTTAAGGGAAGAAAAGGAAAATGACAGAAGAGGAAGAAGAAGAATAGCCAAACAACTAAAGAAAGAAATTCAAACTTAGTAGAAGAGCCTAACTACTAAAAAAGATGGCAGAACTACTAAAGAAGAATGATAGCTTAATTCAGATTATGCAATGTCTGATAGCCAAACTAATAAAGACTTAAAAAGAGAAAGATGACTTCAGAGACACTATGTAATAACTTGGGCCAGATTAGGCCCAGATTCGTCTGGCCCATAAGGCATTAGGTTGGGTTGGGTTGTACTAATTGTTTTTTTAACCTGCTTCCAACCCATTAGAGCCCTTTCGTTATTGTTAGGTTGTTAGAACGAAATTCCCTTGAGGGGGGATTTCCTTCGTAGAACCTGGGGGTGATTTCAACGACTGAAATTTGGGGTTATCCCCAGATTTTCTTTTGCTTTCTCTTATTTAATTTTTCTGTTGTCTTCCGGTGCTTTCATTTGGTTAAAGAAGAAGAGAGTAACTGAGTGGAGAGGAGTTTCCTCTGAAGATCAACAGAGACCGGCAAGACTCGTGGGAAGGAGGAAGAAGCCGGAAGGTCTAGTGGATGTAGTACTCGAGTTCCCACATTAACTGTGCCACAATCTGCTACACTAGGAGGTGAGTGGTATTTTCAAGTACACAGAGATATATGGATTTATCTGGGTTTATAGTGTGTTTTCGTTGATCATGATTATAACTCAGGAATAAGGGAATGAAAAATCTGATTACTGACAGATTTGGAAAATTTCATTCCCTATATGAAGATCTCGGGGTCTGACCAGAATCTGTGGTCTTCATACCAAAATAGTAATAGAACATGATTATTGATCTGGTTAGATGTGATGATAATATCTCAATCAAAGAAAGAATGAATCTGATCGATTTTCAAGGCAACAGGGTGGCTTCCAAACCCAAATCGACAGAACAAAAACTGTCGACTTGGGTAGTAGGGCCATGTGGCCCACCTTATCATGGATCACTTCCAGAGATCTGGAAGCCAACCCTTGGGCGACCATAGTGGAGGTGGACCCATTTAGAACTGGGCCCCATCTAGCCCTCGATTGAATATTAAAAACATCTGCATCGTCATTTTTGGGGATTTTGGGGTTTTTGGTGAATTAAGTTGTGGGACCCACTGGCCCACCTGATCAAGGATCAGGGCCAGTCATCTGGTTAGTCCCTGATGAGCAACCAAGGTAATCCTGGTCCCAGACAAGTTGAACCATGGAGGGCCCACCATCTGAGCTATCCCTGTTCTGGTTATGAAGACATGTTCATGGTTGCTGGGAACAGACTGTCATTGTTTAAAATTGTTGAAAAACTACCTTGTGTGATATGACATGATAAAATGAGAAAATCCATGTGGTTGTAGACTCCATCTCTTGAAACAAACTGTGGAAAGATGATTTAACAGGAAAGAAGAAAGGTTACAGACGGCAGTGTTTTACAACAAAATGTTGAAGAGACATGTGGGGCCCATAGGTTCATCTGATCAAAGATCAAGGCCAGTCATATGCCAAGTCCTTGATGGGCGACCAGGATGGTCCTGGACCCATCTGGTTTGGACCACCAGAAATCATTATCTCTTATCCTCCTAAGTATTGGGCGTGAGACCCATCTGATAGAAGTGACGATATGGTGCTTTTATTACTTTAAGAATGTGTCTTGACTATTTTCAAAATGGACCTTGGATATTCTCTGAACTTCCCAAAAACTCCTTTCAAGATATTATGTACAGAAATTTCTATTTGAACTTTATATTATTCCAGAATTATAGACTGATGATTACCAATATAAACTCTGTTATGGGTTTGTAATTTTAGTGTGGACTCTGGTTGATTTATATACTATTGACATATCAATTAGTAAATCTGAATCATAGTATAAGGTTATGAATGTATACCCAAGTCAATGGGGCAAAATCTAAAACTAACAGTAATTCTTTATGTATGCTTGGGCATGTAATGATAATATGGAATTTAAAAAAATATATAAGAGTACTACCACAGAAGAGGGTACTGAATGTTGGATTTAAGTAGGACCTAAACAATCCCGATTATGTGGAACTAGTCCTATATCAAGATTATTGGTGTACATAATCCTATGTTAGTTCTACCGAATGCATAATGGATATAAAAGAATTAATGAACTTTCTAATGAGAGAATTTCAATATAAACTTTATATGAGATAGTGGTACCATATTTGAAATATCAGTAAGGATCCCTACTTCTGGGTATTGAATTGATTATTGAACCCTTGTGGGAAAGGAGGAATAAGGTTGGACGGGGACTAAATTATTGTTTATGGAATTGATCTCCTTACAGAGAGATTTTGAATGAATTATAGAAATGACTTCTTTGGAAGAGACTAAAATACTGAAACTCTTATGATAGAGTTCCATTGTATTATAAGAACCCATAATTGGGAATATTGAACTTATCAAAGTTAAGGAATGAATATGAAATCTCATTAAATAATGAGAAAACTCTATAGGACATTCATTATTATCTCATGGATTCTTCTTACGCTTCTGTTAATGAATTATGTTAATAATGACTTGTGTATTTAGAATATTATTCACCAGTTTTTTGATAAGTGGTTTGCCCCACTTCAAGTGCGCAACAATTGGGGGAGCTTGGCAATGATGGAAATCAGCCATTGGACTTCAATTTGCGTGGCTGATGAGAGAGCGATACAATTGTGTTGGAAAATGATGTTTAGGATTTTAGTGACTGATTACTTCTTCAATAATGTTGAATTTTTTTATTTTTTTTATGTTTTAAGTTTTGCTTTGTTAGCAGACTTGTTATCACTTACCTCCTATTTAATGATTCTCTTAAACAAATTAGAAGCATTACTCAATTCTTTGTCATGACTTGATTTATGGTGATCTTAATTTCCTAATAGTGAGACCCCGGGTCCTGATGAGCTCCGTGTTCGGGGTGTTACACATTACGCAATGTGGATAGCCAAACTATTTAAGAAGAAAAATAGCTGGATTCAGATACATGAAGCATTTTCTTTCTTCTAATTTTCATTTGCCATCTCCGCACTACTAAAGAACAAAGAAAGCTGAATTCAGATAAATTATGCATCTTCTTTGTTCTTATTTTCTTTTGCCACCTCTACATGAACAGAATTCAAGCTGAAGAAACAGAGAGAGAGAGAGAGAGACAGAGCACGCACAAACCCTTAAAGAAATACTCGAAGAAAGTCCGACAAATTCAGAAAGATTATGCACCTTCTTTTGTCCACATCTGCATTTGCCATCTCTCCAATAACAAGATAATATTAACTTCACATTTGTCCTCCTCACCTCTTGTACACTTAAATGCAACCCCTTTAAAATCCTTCAAAATTAATCAGAATGCCAGATCTAGAGTTTTAGTTAATGTGTTTCAGCAATATGATATTTAGTGTAAACATGGTTCTAAAGGACCTGTGAATCCCATGTTTGGTTGCAGCTAAGCTTCTTATTATCCAAGTAGATGAAACCAATAACCCATGCTAGATTGGACAATTAATTGACTTCTGCAAGATGTATCAAATTCAAGACAGCAAACCCTATAAGGCCCTCTGGGATCGGTAATAAGCCCTACCGAACCTATGAATTTTATTCTATTCCCTAAATGCACATTGAAATCGGTTCTCAAAAAAGCATTAATTCCATTATCCAATGAAGATGAATCCTCATTGGCCCACCGGATATCCAAGCCATTCAATCCATGTGACTCACCTTCCACATTTTTATGATATATGAGACCCATTAATTATGTGGACATAATTTTATTTAAATAGGCTTTAATCATTAGATATTAGTGAGTCGCAAGTTCTATTTTCTAAAATATTACAAGTTTCCAGTAGGACCCATAGTTTTAAGTCGTTAAGGCTTGAGTGGGACCTTGACAATTTTAGTAGAGTTATTCAACCACTAGAGATGGGACCTGACTATAAGTAAATAAGTATAACTTCATAGGGCCACAAATTCGTAACTAGAATATGGTCTAATACCTAATGCTAATTGATCTATGGACTGACATTGCATTCCACATGTCGCCTATTGTGTAGTACTGTTGTAAATCGACCCTTGGGTAATTAAGGAAGCATCTCAAACCTATGAGAAGTTAGTTATGTGATTGCCCTTACACAATCGGTTACCAATAATGAACCAGTGTGGGGCATAATATAAATCCGGAATTTGTGTAAGGTGTTGATCTCATACTACCCTGATGTAGGTTTTTTTTTTTTTTTTTTTTAATAACCCAAGGTATCTCCCGCCCAGCCCAGCCCAAGAGAGCCTTTGGCCCTGAGCTTGAGGGAAACTCGATTATGGAAAGCCAATAACTAATCCCTAAGGCGTGTTTGGATGTATGGTGAATTGAAGTAAAGTGAGGTGAAGTATATGATGGTCTTTTGTTTTTAGTTGTTTGATAGGGAATCTTTTTTACTTTTTGTGTAAAGAGAGGATATTTTTTGGTCATTTAGTGGAGAAAGAAAGTTGCTTTTTTTACTTTCTTTTAAAAAGGAGGGAATTTTGAATTTGTATACTTTTGATATGACCCCTCGTCTTTTCTTGCATGGATAATGGAGGCTTTACTTAAATTTAAGTTTACTAGTGAATTGCGAAACATGCCCTTAATGTCAGCATTTAAATTGTCTATCGGATTGTAAAGTTTCATCAATTCGTCTTGTTATAATTTGGGAATCTTTATTGTTATTATTTGGGAATCTTTATTAATTAAAGTGGAATGGTTTAGATGAATGCTCAATTTATTATAGAGCTTTGATTTTACCTATGTATGTGAATATGGTGCTGCATACGATTAGTGGGCCCTGGATTCCTGGTCGTGAACATTACTTGTTACAGATCAAGAATCACTCGATGAAACAATCAATGTCCCTTATCCCACACACTGTCAATCTGTTGTCAAGAACCGAATCAAATAGCAAACTGCCCGTTCACAATGGTTGTTACCATGGGAAATGAGAACCCTCCCCAACTGATGTTTGCAATCCTTTGAGAACCTTGAAAATTCAACCTCTTCTACGAATGGAATATTCTACCATCACAAGATTTTATGTATTCCTTTCCTTCTTCCTCATTATCACCTTCACAAAGTTCATAATCAACATTTTTTGAGGGAAACATCTTTATTCCATTTCTAGTTTTTTTTTTTTTTTTGGTTAATAAAAGGAATAGAGAAAACTTTGTCAACAGACAGGCTGAGTTTCGGTTGAATTATCCCACTACCAAGTCCAAGCACCTCGATCTCTTCATCATTCCAAATTTTCTTTCCTCAATCCATGGCCATCCAGAACCTAGTCACACAAAGCAAAAAGGCACACCAATAGGGAAAAAAAAAAAGGAAACAGACCCACAACACCACCAAAGAAAAGGGAAGGGATCACTAACACTTCCAAATCAGAAGGGGAAACACCTTCTATAGGAGAGAGATCGATTCAGGTAAGAATCGAGCCTCTCTCTCTCTCTCTCTCTCTCTCTAAAAGATTCATCTATTTGAAACTCAAATGTTAACTTTAAATTTTGAGATAATCATTTAATAAATTCCATTAATAAGATGTGACAACAGAAAAGAAAGATTTTGTAATTCCCTCAACATCAATTCCCTGAATTCCTGCTACCAAACATATCCTCACCCAATGCACTGAGATTGGCACATGGATTATCAACATGTGACAGAGTTGCTTGATGATATTTGAATCCATAATTTATATTGTATTTAGTGGCAGTACCAATAAGTGATAAATTAAGGGAGACAGTTTGAGATTGTTTGAACACGTCCAACGCAAGCCAACAATGGTACTAGTGAGGAAAAACTTTTCAATGTAGGTTGATGGCCTCTCAAGGAAAAGAAATAGGCCAAACAAAACATGAATGGAAGTAGCAAGGATAGATCTGAAAAAGCGCAACCGATCCAAGGATTTGGCCTAGGTAGATTGGAATGGCAAAACAAAATTCATGCAACTGACTCAACATAGTTGGGACTTTGGAATGGCAAAACAAATGTCTTGTAGCAAACCCAGCACAGTTGGGACAAGGCTTTGATGAAGATGATGATGAAACAACGAATTATTTCTTGCTTAATATCACTAATTATATGTACAATTCAATCAATGTGATTATTTTTCATCCCATCTTTCCTAGTTTTACCAAACTTCCATCTCAGCATTTTCATCTCTACTACACTCATTTTTTACATATGTTGTTGCCTAATTGGACAACATTATGCTCCATAAGTCATAGTTGCTTTTTTTAACCCCTTCCTCTATCCACCTGATCCAAGAAATCTGCCTCCAGTTTACTTTTCCGGACCACATTTCCACACAAATTCCTCGGAGGGGATGCTTCACACAAACCGTCAATTCTGCCAACAGCACTTCTCTTCCACTCCAATTTAACTTTCAACAATTTTAATTTGTGACTCAAGCAAGATGCCCATTCACCCAACCTATATAACCTATAATCGAGCAAAGCGATTGTGGATTACTTTCGCAAATTCTTTTTCCTTCGCCCATATATATATATATATATATATATATATATATACATATACATACATACATATATATATATATATATAACCAAAGGCCGGAGACCAGAGCCAATAAACCATCAAACGACACAACGATCTCTAATTTATAATGGCATTTGGATACAAATGTGATAACTACAAAAAGGAAAAATATCCATGTCAGAGCACTCACAAGGAACTGTGGCTATCTATAAGATCACAGTAATATTACAAAGATAGATATACAGAGTTACAATAGTTCAAAGGACTCTAGGAACATAGTGTTCTTTTTCATGAGTTGTCTTCTGGATCGTTACACAGATGCCACGAATACTTTCCAACCTGAATTAAAAATAACAGGTATGGGTCTAACAATCGGATGCATTTTAAAGTTGGACCATGGATAGGTTTAGTACATGGACCTGAAAATTCGGTTCCAGGTTTTGGTCAATAGGTCTCATAAAGATCTATTGCGATCAATAGGTCAATACCAATGGATCTGGCCAACTTGACAGACCAGGCAAGTCAACCAATTGTAAACCGAAAGTCATCCAAACCAAGTTACATTCGACTTATTCGCCTAGTATGAGACTAGGTCAAGTAAACTCAACCAAGTTCCTAGATAGAAAACAATTTTCAATTATAATGATGTAACATTCCGTTCAAAAGAATGCTTCAGACCTAATCATACTAAGATCGATATCTCCAAAATATGAATCCATACTAATAGGAAGAGTTAATATATGAACACAACCAGCAGTGAGAGATTATTCAATGCTCTGTCATGATAGCAGCAACACAAAATTCAAAAGAAAATATTTTTTTTTTATTCGTATTCAGCACAAATGAAATTTCGAGGGAAACTCTTTCCAAGTATTGTTCAAACTGAAACAAAGTCAATGACACCTAAGTTGCCTCAGCATTCAGTTCTCCATGCACTAAGAATAGAGAGACATCTCAGGGAGATTTATTTAGAGAAAGACATACCTTCTTGTATTTCTTTATCCCTAGTTAGTAAATAAAAAAGGAAGAATGAATTTATCCTATAGTGTAGAAGATACTTGGAAAAGCAATCCTGAATGCAAACATAACCATTAAAATATTCTTTTACAAGCTAATCATGCCAGAATACAGTTACCTGAGCTTGAGTGAAATATGAGGGCCTACACCAGCTAAAGTTCGAAGAAGTTTTTCATTAAATGGGTTACTCTCCCTAGAGAACAACTTCAAGAAGCATTCTTCTGAACCTCTTAGCAACAATGGGAACATGCTCACAATAGTCTAGCATTAGAAAAACTGATTTTCAGAATCTGCAAATGAATAGGCAATTAACAACATATTACAGTGTAAAACAAACATAACATACACACACAAACAACAACTTTTAGGTGACTACAATTTAAATTTCAAATTTTAGAACCAATTTGTGGTAATCTCCTGGAGTCATCCAATAAGTATGATATAGTAGAATGGAAATATTCTGGAAATTGGTGAGTCAAAAATCAACATGGTCAGATGATCCTAACCGTAAAAGAGAAACAGGTTTAATGGTTTTATAGCTACTTTTTTTGGGGGGTGTTTACTGCTGGCTATCTAATAAATCGGTCAAATTGAGGTGAGTGCAATAATGGATCGGATTGATCATAGATTACCCTTATTAGATGTTCCTAACACGTTCTCAAATAAAAACTTTGACCCCTTTTTTTTTGTGACTGCCAACAAAATAACATGAATCAAAATGTACAATAATGAAAAATCATAAGCAGTGTAGACAAGGTCGGTCATAGGGAGCCTCTTTGTTCAGACCACAGGGGGCTCACTTGACAAGGAGTTCTCTTCATCATCTAAATCATTCAGCTTATATCACCATCAGAAAAACAGGTCACTCTGTTTAGCAAGAAGCCTTCCCCAGGAGATGGTGTTTCCTTCAGTACATACAAAGCAGTCAGCAGCTCATGACAGATCAAAAGATAAATCCCTACAGTGGCAAGAACATGGCGTTTCGAGTGGGAATATTGGTGGGAGTTTAATTTGGTGAGATGGACAGAAACTGTTGGCATTTAATGTGGAGAAAAGGACTATGGAGTGAATTTAGGGGTATGCTTTAGAAGATGGAGAAAAGAGAAACAGGTAAAACAGATCGGCATGGTGATCCGAGTGTGATGGAATAGAGTAGGGATTGAAGAATCTAGAACCTTATGCTAATCATTTCAGAGGACTGAAAGGCAACAAAGGTAATTGAAAAGAGCCCATCACAAAGCTGAAAGGTACCCAGTTTTGCAGCCATAAGGTTGAAGATCAAGTCATGATGATGCCAATAAGAAAAGGTTATGTCAATCCAGATGAAATGAATGTAACACATCGAAATATAGGAATAGAAGATTTCATTTCCATGGAAATTTCCGAGCACAAGATTTCTGTGAATAATGTCCGATGACCTCAACGTGAGATTTCATCTTCTTATACACAGTATTCTTTTTCCATATACAGTTAGTGCTATAAATTTACAATCCCATTGATAGGGCAATTACAGTTAATGACTATGTAATCAAATCTCCTAACAAGGAAATATACAATTGTGCATGATGTAATGTTTGACCACATGTGGAGAATAAGAATGTAGTAAGTGGGTTTGGGCCTAGGTGTGATTAACAATGGGACAGGGCCCATGTAGTTTCCAAATGGACCTACATTAACAGGAGAACCATTAAAACTTGTTTAAGGATGATACAGCTACAGTTCATCTGCAGGAGACCAAGCTTCAGTCCTCCCATGCAGCTATCACCCACTCAATTTGGAGTAGCAAATGCAATTGTCGGAAGTTTATGAATGCATGTCAACTGAGGGAGTTATTTCTCTCTAGATCTCTAAAACCCCCACCAAACAGGACCCATGGATAGGGGAATGCTAAATGTCAGTGGTGTTATGGATCTAAAACATAGGGGTGGATCTAAACAAACATACATAGCACTGCAAATAGAAATAAAGCTTGAGACTTTTAGCAAGAATCAGATAGCATTGGGAACAGATGGAACTAATTTATATGTTGAAGTCTCAACACCATTAAACATGGAATAGAGAGTTTAGGGAAGACCAGAGGAAAGGAATGACTGAATTTGTAGTGCAGATCAGCATCAGCGGACATAGATTAAAAAAAAAAAAAAAAATCACCTTTTGGATCAAGTTTTCAAACATTTGGTTGCTCATGATGGGGCGTCTGGGAACCAAACACCTTTAGAGTGGATCAGAGATTGAATGGGACTCAAACAATCCCCATAAATTTAATGAAATACCATATCAAGGTCTGTTTTGAAAAAAACTGGGAACTGCAGGTGGGTTTCTGCAAATTGCAGAAAAAAACCTGCCAAACAAGTGATTTTCAGGCTCCTTTAAATGGACCAAAAACAGGCTGGATAGGTGGTTGGGAGATAGACCATTGTTTGACCAGTTCCCAGAGCTGGTTTGCTGTGTTTGTGATCAACAAGCTGTGGTTAGTAACTGCCTCTCTTAGACTCAGATTGTGAGGGGGCCCACTTTTTCATAAAAAATTTATGTAGTAAAAGCTACAAGTTCAAAGTCTATTGGGCATGCTTGGTACTATATATACTTATTACGAAGACAGAGATAGACAAATTTGTGAGAACTGTCTTGCTATCAGGAGATTTCAGGTGATGGCACCTCTTCTCCACAGCTGGCTAGCATCTGGAAGATCAAAGTGCCCCTGCAAGTGGTGGCTTTTGGTTGGTTGACTGTAATTGGTTGCATTCTTAGTAAGGATAACCATTGGACCATAGGATCCTAATCCAAATGCTTGCCCCCTCTGTCTAGCTGATGCAGAATCAATTGTTCATCCTCTTTAACAATAAAGGTGTCTCAACATTGTGGAGACCTTTTCATGGAAACTTTCTTTACATCCACAATGGAGTCCTCTGGCCCCCGCTATTTTTAACTTTCGGTGGTTTTGCAGTGAGTAACCAGGGTTTGAAAAGTGTCCAGACCAACGAAGGATCTACTTTGATGTTGCTTTCAGGTCTGGTGGGTTGTCGATCTGCAAATAAACAGGAGCAAGAAACCTTGAAGTTTAGGCCTCCTAGAAATTTGCTGGTGCAATTATCCCTGTGTAATGGCGTAAGAAATATTTAACGAATTAGTGGGACCTATGGGAATAACCCATTGAGAAATTAGTTTTGTTTTGATAATCTGGGCCCACGATTGGTGTTATCAAAGAAAATTAGTTTTGTATGGAAAATTGAGACCATGTTTTCATTAATGATGTGTGTAGTTTAAAGTTATAAAGCGGGGCCATGATTTGTGTAGCGAGTGGCTTGCGCACAAGCCCAAGCCCCCTTTTTCACTTGTCGACACCCACAAGTCTAACCTCTTCACTCTTTTCTCTTTACACTTCTCCATCCAAAACCCGAACTCCATTCTCACCATTGGAAGTTAGAGGAAGGACGACTTGAAGGCAAGCAAGGACAAGAAGGACTGGGAGGGGGAATAACCTCCTTGGGAATGACATACAGTTTCCCTCAAGTGATTAGAGAAAATATTATATGTAGCTGGTCCCACATGCAATTTTTGTACTGCCCTTGTAATAAATTATGTGAATCTTAATGTTACAAAATCTGATCACCAAGATGGAAACCAACAACCATAAAAGGGTGGGTTATGCAGCTGAAATGGGGGCAATTGAAAATGCAAGCAGGGTGTGAGAGGCCGGCTGCAGAAACCAACCTGTGGGTGTTGAGAACAAGGATGATACTAAGTTTAAGCAAGGTGGTGACGTAACAAAAATAGGTGAATGAGATAAAAGTGGGATGACTTAGCTGAATGAAGGAGGCCCCTCTAGATACCCCTAGATTAATAGCACCATATAGGGCAATGCTCCCGTCAAAGGCCCAATGAGGTTTATATGATATTTAAGGACCCTATGTGGTCAATGATGATGTTTAAAAACCTTCATGGTCAATGATGATGTTTAAGGACCTTCAAGATCAATGATGGTGTTTAAGGACCCTATGTGGTGATTGATGACTTTTAAGGACCTTCATACTTAATGATTATGTTTAAGGACCCTATGTGTTCAGTGATGATGTATAAAGATCTCCATGGTCAGAGATGATGTGTAAGGACCCTATGTGGCCAATGATGATGTTTAAGGACCCCCATGGTCAATAATGATGTTTTAAGGACTCTAAATGGTCAATGATGAGGTTAAAAGACCCTTTGTGGGTAAGTGATACTTAAGAACCCTTTGTGGTCAAATTATGTTAATGGGCTGGTGCTACCAAGCAGTTAGGCGGTTGTCATTAGTTGCGGCGTCACCCCATTTAGCGACGTTTAAGTAAATTATAAGTTGTCTTTTGTATATTCACGCGTAGTCATTTGTATATTTATGCATAGTTCTCTCTTAACATGTTCCTGCTCACGCATGCAAGGAGATTAGGATATTTGCTCATTCAGTTTCACTGATTTCTTGTTTGCCCCTACCAAGTAACCAGCTTCCATAAGTCAGAGCTGACCGCTATGATCAAGAGTTAGGATTTAACATCTGAGTCTGAGTGACACAACATATAGAATATTTTGGAGGCATTCTCTTGACAAATATAGAATATTTTGTTGTGCTTTTGTATATATTGGGTTGGGTTTTACTCAAAAGTGAATCTTTTGTTGGAATAGACTCTAATTATCAAATGCAATTACTTATGCCCTGAAACTCTTACCTTGTTATTGATTTGACTTATGTACGTGTGATACAATATAGTCACAACGCGGAGTCCGAGGGCCCCAGAATTCAGGTCATGACAAAGCATGCAGCCCACTTTTGAGGGTCAAACAATGTCAAAATTCAATGATCTTTAGCACAATGGTTTCATCTTGTCGAGTGACCATTAAATTCGGACATATGATATAAAAGTTTTAAACTGTGCAAGGTTACAAGTAAAAACAGTCTCATTCGGTAAATTTTGTTATTGGTCCCTACTTGTATGCTTAAGAGAATCAAACCAACAGATTTGATGTAATTTGTATAAACCTAGTGCTTCAAATTTTTCCCATACTAACAAGGTCACACAAATCGAATTTAGATACCTAGCTAACTTGATAAGGAAATTTTGTGAGGTTACTTGTAAATGGTAGATTTCGTCCGACACTCAACTAAATGTAGAATTTGTGGATATTTGTTAATTGTTTAGAGTAGTTCCCTAATTGTTCGATGAATTCATATATCTTTGCCGGATACCTTGACTCTTAATGAGTCAGCACCACTAAGTTGCATTTAACCTAGCATGGAGGGGACACCATTTGTGTAGAGGTTCTTTCAGATTATTATTACTCTCAGCAATCTAACTTTTGTAAGTGATTACTGTCACTTGGTACCAAATTTTGATTTCATAGTTGATGCCCATTATTCCAATGGGAAACTTCTGGGTACTGCTTTTAACCATCTGCTGAGGGGGCGAAAATACCTGGCACTGTAACCTTCCTAGTGGAGCTAGAATACACCATTATAGCTCATGCGGATCGCCATTTTTCATTAGTAGTTTACAATCTGATTATCTTGTAATACTGTAACTTTATCTACCACTAGTCTTACATTGTTCTCCTTGCATTGACTTCATACAATCTTCACTTGCCTTTACTCTTATTTGCATGATTGTATGCGATATTTTGAAGGCTTGTTTACTTGCTAAGTTTCCCCATAACGGAATCATGGGCATTTTTTATATAACAAAGTAAATCCAGAAAACAAGGACAGTGCATATTGAGGAAGAGCCTGAGGGGGATCAAGAGTAGAGTGCTGACAGCGTTGTTGAGGCATCTTATAGAGACGCTGCGAAAACATTATTTTGATTTAGTTATTTAAATCGGGTAACTGTAATAAGAGTATAAGATCCTCGAATTGGTCAAGATATTTATTTAGTTTGATTAGTTTTATATTTGGTTAGACAATTTGATTTAATTAATAAATTAGAATTTATTAATTACTTGTGCTCCGTTATGCAATGATTGCTGATTTTAAAAATGTATATATTCTACTGCAATTTGACTTGACCAATTCTCACAATTGCAGAAATTACATTCGTGGTATGAAATACAGACTTATAAGAAATCCGGGTTCCAAATTGTGGCAAACAAGAAGGGGATTATGCCAATATGCCTGAGAATTGATTTGATAGAATTAGTTTAGTTTTAATTATTCAGTTTTGGAAGAATATAATTGAAAGACTTTTAGTCAGTTTATTATTTGATTCAAACTTAAGACTTTATTAGCTTATTTGTTTCAATGACAAATTTAGACAAGGTTTAATCTAATAAATAGTGTTATTTAGTTAAGCTCTTTTTATTGTCTAATCATGAGACTTATCGTGATGTTTGAAAAAAAAAAAATCCACTGCAATGACTTGACCAATCTCACATATGTATGAGTTCATGATGCGAAATTCAGTATTTGATGTATTTGGATTTCGGGTTGACACCAAGCCCGCACCCCTATTTAATATTATGGCATTGGGGTTGTTATTTTACTGTTAACATCAATACCAAGTTATAAATAATTACTATATATAGATAATTTCTTGCTCAGTATGTGTTCCATGATCTTTCCTCAAACCACAAGTAACGAACATCACGCTACCTTAAGAAAAAAAAATGAATATCACTATAACTGACTAAGGATAAAAATTAAATTATCAAATTTACACACTTCTAGCATTTTTTCTATTATTTGTTAATTCTTCTTGATTTTTAGAAAATCTTTGGTAATATTTTACATCCGCCAACCAAATGGGAGTGGCACCAACTTATCCTAGTCCTGACCAGCTTCAAGGCCGGCACCGGGATTTAAAACCTTGATTGTGATACCTCTTATTATCAAATTGCAACGAATATTGTCAAATTTAATCATTCGTTGCAATATCTCTTAGTGCATTTTATGGTCTTTGAGTGGAATGATTGAAGTGTAGAGGGTAAGTTCCTTTTTCAGATGTAGGGTAGTACTTTGAAGACTTGAGTTATGATTCCCTTTGCCATCCGTTGGTTTGTTTGGAAGGAGAAAAACAAGAGGATTTTCAAAGGCTCAATGATGTCTTTTGTGATCTTCTATCAATACCGATCTTTTTACTCAGAAACAAGGAAAATGGGCTACACAAAGAAAGAGTGAAGATCTTAAGTAATACAACATTATTCATAATTGGGATACTAGCTTATGTTTCATCCCATCTAAGATGAGAAAATTGTATTGTTTGTCTCCTTCCCATATCAGAGTTCTAAAGTTCAATGTTGATGGAAAAGCTAGAAGCTAGGTCCAGCAGGTATAGGAGGGATGATCGTAATAGCAAAGGAAAAGTGGTATAGATGTCCTTGAAGCATGTGGGTGTTCAAGAGACAAAATGAAACCAAGGTGGTGTCCATCTTGGAAGCTCTTTGGATTTATTAGTCTTCATTTCATGGTGAGTTAATTGTGGAAATCACTGAAAAGTGATTTGTTAAATGTTATTTCGTGGGTTTCTTCTTCTGATGCAGGCCCTTAGAAGGTTCCCTTTTATCTCAAAGAAATCAAATCATTGTTTTTTTTTTAAAGGTGTTCACGCATGTACGGTGGTTGGTTAATGGAATGGTATATTCCTTGGCTAAGGTTTCAATAGGGAAATTCCATTGGTGGCTTCACAATGTAATTTCCTTTTGCTTTTAATTATGGTGTAATGCTCTTATGCCAACAATCTCCAATCCTTCAGATTGGATGTTTTTGCTCTTGTTGCACACTTTCTTATTAATATCACTATCTGTAACCAATAAAAAAAAAAGTCTTACAATCATCTAAAATGGTAATGATTCACAAAAGAAGAGAGTCATTGTAATAGACGTAACTGTAATATATTTCAGATTCCATCTACAAGCCAATAGCAGTTTTCATTCAACAGCTTAACAGGGTGTTAAAAATTTTCAGTTGATTTATTAACAGTGCACACTGCACAGCATAAAATAACATTCATGAGAAAGTAATGAACTGCATGCAATATCTGAGAATAACACATGCCAAATGACATAATAGGCATCATCCTACATGGAGAAAGATAAGAACATAATTCTAAGTTGTAACTATTTTTCGTTTAAAAGATGCACTAAGTCAAAGCAACACATTTCATACCAGAAGAAGGTCAATGCTCGTCGTTTGCAAGTTCTTCTTTCTAGCAGTCTGCTCAGATAAAACATCTAACAGAATACACTGTACATGCTCTGCATTAAATAAGGTATATGAGCATTTTGCAGAGAGCAATCTGAGAAATTCATAGTTTGGATGCTTCTTCCCAACCCTTTCTAGAAAAGCTTTCTGAAAAAAAACGTATGTGTTAGAACAAGTTAGGAGGCAATCCAAAAAAAAAAAAAGGGGTAAAATCAAGCTGTCACCACTGTCTTGAAGATTGACACACTTAAAAAATGAAAATCTCAAGTCATTTAAGCCACCAGTGGAATCATGAACCTATTTTATAAAAAAATGAGAAAATTTATATCGCTGTGAGTAGAACAAGAAACTACGTTCATCATTCTGACATGAAGAGCCAATTTGGAAGAGAGAGGATGATAAGCACCATGTCAAGTGAGTCAGTAGGGCTATTGTTTGGAGTCCGATTTCCGGACACAATCACAATTCTAGAGGATCAAGTTAATCAGTTGGTGATGCTTCTTCAGCTTCTTAGTGATGCCTTCATCCCTATGCAGGGAAAGATAAGAGAACTGGTCAAATACTTAGAGAAAAATCTTCTTGCAGGAAGAGATGAACCCCCCTAGTCCCTTGAAAAAGATGAGTAAAAGATCACCTTCACTTGCAATGCAAGGTTGCCAGAGCCATTTCAAAATTCATCCACTCATGGTTCGGGTTAGCTAGATACAACATAATGAGCTTGTAGACCACCGAGAAGGATGGAGGCTCCGTGTCAGCTCTGTCCCATGGTAACGTACTATGGAGTATGGATGCTATTCCAATTTCGAAGGTGGTCTTCTCCACCTCCTCCTCCAACAACTGTCTTCAAGTGAAGCTTTGATGATTGTGTGTTGGGGAACCGAGGGCAGAAGGGACTTTAAGGGGCCATTTGTGACTCAAACTCAATGGCGGTCAGAACCAGAAGCTTTTCCAGCCTTGTGGGTAGTCATATGGGTCAATGAAGCAGAAGCCTTAGCTCTCTTGATTAGTGTCCCAGAGGCAGTTGGCTCCGTCCAGAAGCCCCTCGTGGTCGAATGTGATTCTTCCTGTCCAACCAGATCAGCTGTAGCTCTTTTAAGGTCCATGGTGTCCAGAAAGCACTTTTATTGAATTAAATGATTACATCCAGCATTTCCCAAACTCCTTACACTTTACTCTTAGAGTGCAAATAGTGTTAACAGATGCCCTAGCCAAAGGCGTCTTGACTAGATTATATGTTTTGGAGATGGAATTGCATGGACTTGATACGGACCTTTGTTGTTTTTCCCTCCACTTTTTGGTGGGATCAATCTCAGGGTTGGCCTGTCCTTTGCAGACTCTTGTTTATTCTTTTCCAGCGATACCAGTTACCGTCCAAAAAAAAAAAAAAACTATTTGGAATATTTGCTTTTCATTTCTTCTAGCTTAAGTATTTTCTTTTCTTCTAGCTTAGATATAAAGAAACTCAGATCAAGATCATTTAACACAAACTTCTAACCAATTGCTAAATCCACAGAAGAAAAAAAAATGCACAAGACACAGAAATTTCTGGTATAATAGATAAACAAATACAGAAATATGAATGAACTTCAAGTATATCAACATGTCCATTATTCAAAGAAGTAAATGCACAAAGAGCCACTTAAAAAAAAAAAAGGTAAAATCATCAATCGAATCACCTATCCAGGCTGCAGTAGTCTTAATGGGAGAAACTTCACCTAGTGCTCAAGTAGAATATTTCAAAAAAAAAAAAAAAAAAAGGAGGATCTTGTTCATGTTTCTTTTTCCAGCTAAAGTATAATTGAAGAAGTAAGATCGAAGCTATGCATATAAAAACAGTTCACCAATTGCCAGAGACAAGCTTGAAGTAATTGATATAACATGTACATGATTCATGCAGAAAATACATCAAGTAAACGTATCCATTGTTACATCTACATCCACAAAATAGCTGAATTAATCAACTTACATGAATAGTTTGAGCAGTTACAGTTGTCGTTCCACCATCCAACAATTGCAGGAATGCCTTAAATATGCTAGTATCTCTCATCTGGTGCAACTTTTGGAAGCACTCTTCAGCTATAGACGGATCAATAAATGAAGCTGACATTCTCTTAAATGAACCTAAAATTCTCTTCTTCACTTCTTCTGAGTCATTCTCCTACATTACCAGTTGAAAATATAACATGAATATAACTTTCTAAAAGGATAACAGGTTAGTTAAAAAACACAAACAATACAAAGGCAAACATGCCATGCATAAAAAGACAGATATCAAAATCTAGAATGGAGGAGGTCAAAGGTCGAAATTTCCATGAATTCTTTTGTTGAAATGGCCCAAAAAATTATGAAGGAACAATCCATAGTTGCAATATCAACAGAGATTTGGACTTTTTTTCAAAGTACAGTGGTTCTTTCCAAGCCAAATCAACCACAGGACAGCAACAAACTTGCAACTCCAAAGAAAAGACATTTTTCCTGAAAAGTACTCATACCACCAATTCTCTGTAAGGTCTTTCACCAATTCAGGCATCAGCCATATACCCAAAAGGGTTGGAGAAAATAACTTCACACCAAATTAAGATCTTGCCCAGAATAAGCAAATGGGACACATCCTATGCTCCACCAGACCCAACAGGCACACATTCACAATATCAATTTTGCTTTTGTTCTTTCAGAGATCATCAGTTATTAATATCCTTTTCATAATAGCTTCCCAAGAAGACATGATTTTAAACTCTGACTCAGCACACCCCAACCCGCACCCCACCCCCCCTCCCCCACAAAAAAAAAAAAAAGCGCTAAGTGACTGATTCCTTTGGGAAAAGGGCCAAAAAAGAAAATCCACGATTTCAAGTTGTAAGAACATGTGGGACTGTGGGAGGCTTTCAGGTCCTTTCTGCGCTGATTTCAAAAATCAGAACTACATTTTCCTTAAGATTTTAGCATTTCAAAGAACAAAGGTAATATTCCATTCAACTCGATAAAATTATTAAAAAAAAAATGCAGCCGCTTATTACTACCTGTTTCAATGCACATAAAAAAATGCACAGAAATAGAAAATTATAGAACATAATCTTTAGTTCTCTAAACATAAAAATCTTGCATGTTTGGCAGACCAAGTAAGAAGAAAATACCCTTTTCTTTCAAAAAGTCCAATATTTTCTCCTAACACCTCCCACCTCTAGAAAATTTTCTACAAGATCAAAATCTCTTAAAATGCAAGCATTAAATTTTAAAAACAAAAAAAATTCATCTCTAGCTCCTACTGAAGGAATGAACTAGCGGTGGTAACAACGATGGTGTGGCAATGGTGATGATGATGAAGACTATGGAAACGTGATGGTGGTGGTGATGGTGACACTGGTGGTGGCCGTCATGATGATAGTGGTGGTAGTCGCCATGATGATAACCAACAAGGCTGACTCTCTAATTTTAGTAGGATACAAGAGTCGTCCTCCTTTCCTATTCTTGATCGATCGCTACTTTCTAATTCATGGTCCTTTCTTATAATGAGAATACAATTCCTATTAAATCACTTCTCAAGGTCCCATTAATATCTCTCAATCCCCAAATTAGAAGTCCACAAATAAAATATAAACTATTTAATATACAAAGGGTCCTACCAATAATTGTAAAAGACTTGATCCTATTAACTTAAAATCAATGGGTCCTACATATGCCTAGTAACTTAAAACCCAATTCAAAAGGAAAGACTTAATCAAAACAATTTAATCGTTCACACACCAGATAAACAAAATAAAGATTACATTAAGTCAAAAATTCCAAAGGCAGTGAAATTGAGCGAAAAGCTATAACTTAAATTTTTAACTTCGTATTACAACGGATAAGCCCCACCTTAGCAGCCCAAGCCTCCCAGCTTATGATGGGAGACATCAACCCTAATTCCCCCAATTCCTTTAAGATCAACAACGACAGGCCGCAGGATCGTGGATCGAGCAAAATCTATGGATGGATGAGCATTGCCCAAGCCTCGATCACCATGAGAACGAAAATCCATCATTGAATTGTCTTTCTGACAACAATCAACAGGTGGATCTCGTCGAATCTAACCTCTGATGAACACAAGGCCCCATGTGTGCAATCACCTTTAAGGCTCCACACTGGGAGTTCCACATGGGAAGAAAAAAAAGGGTTAAATGACATAAAGAGGGGCCTATGTTATAAAGAAATAAAGGAGGGGCCCGCAACTTAAGTTGTAGTGGTCTTGGGATTCATGCACATATGCCTTGTGCATGAAATCCTATGCGCAAGTCCTTGTGTCAACTTTCTTTTTTCTTTTTTTTAATTAGTGGTGATGTCATCATTAAGGTCATGTTTAAGCAAGGTTTAAAAATTGACTCGGACTCGGCCATCACTGAGTCGGGTTTGCAGTGACTCGGACTCAGCCACGCACTTGTATTTGACTTAAAGTGTAAAAAAAACAACACAAAAGGGTTGTTTTTTTAAAAGTACTATAATTAGAGGGAGGGGTAGAGAGAGAAAGCAGTATGAAAGAAAAAGAAAAGGATTTTGGGCAGCGGGCAGTGAAGGGAAAAAAGTCTGCTGCTCCGCTGTGCTGGGTCCTTGCTGCTGCTGTGCTGTGCTGGCAGTGTTGCAGCTGTTGCTATTGTGCTGCTGTCTGCTGGCAGTGCTGCTGCACTGCTGCTACTCCTGTGCTACTGGCTGGCTGGCTGGGACTAGTACTAGCCTGGTAGGCCTCTTCTTCTTCTTCCTTGTTATTTTCTATATTTTTTTAGCAGTGTAGGAACTCAATCCGACTCGGCCAAGTCTCATGTGACCCACCCAAGTCGGGCGAGTCGACTCGGACTCGGCCATGGGCGAGTCGGGTCCTGAGTTTGTCTTTTTAAGCCTTGTGTTTAAGAGACCTTTATTGTATCTTTTCATTTTCATGATATGTTGTGCTATGTTGTGGAATGAAAACCCTCTTTTTGAGTTTTCCTTGAGCGTCCATTGTTCTGCTCGTCAGATCTTCGGTAACGCCTCCAGATCAGACTATGGTGAGAGCACTAGTAAAGGTATCTTCTCTTCTCCTTATTTCTTTTCCTTTTGAGTTTTCCTTTGTACTCAAACCCTAGAGCTACAAATCTCATCAACCATCAGCCACCTAAGACTGTAGATCTACATCATCTCCACGATTAGATCACCTCCAAACCACTAGATCCATACCATCAGCAGATCTCTTCATCTCATCATCAAACCCTCAAATCCAACCAACAAAACTCTAGATCCAAGCCATCCATAATATGTATCAGCCATTTAATTACTCAAGCACTAAGATCCCTTCACTGGACCCAAATCCCATCATCCGACATAATCTGACCCTTCACTGGCCTACAGCAGTCCAGCAGAATCAAGTTTAGCCTTGAACAGCCCCATCCGAATCTCCCCATCTGAATCTGATCACACCCATATTAACCGTTGGCCACATCCTAGACTAGCATAATTTGTGTTAGTTTCCACCTTTTAACATCACCATCCCTAAATTATCATTAAATCACTTCGAAATTTAGTTTGGGCCTTGAACATAATGTGGGAACATTAATTTCATATCTGAATTTTACAAATAGCCCCATATTACACATTGTTCAATTGCACCCAAGTTGAGCCAAGTCCTTTGATCAAATCCTCGCAAACGGGAACAAGTAATCTATGTGAATTGGCCATTCCCTAAGCAAGTAGAACTCCTAATTTTCAATAGGATCCTTCCCTCTCACTACTAGAGGGGTATTTATTGCAGGCTTGTGACATTGCCTTTGATCATTATAAACTACCAACTTAATTTCAATGCTAGATAGTGTGAATGGTGTGGTTCATGGTTTAATTTTACTAATTAATTCCTAAACTGGTCTTACTTTCCATATTAAGCTATAATTCTTAGTTGTCCGGAATCATGTTACTACAGATCACACTTGGATAACACCCACAAAAATCTGCAACCATAGATGGGCCCAATACAGATCTCCATCAAATACAAGGGTCCGAGCAGGATCAACCCAAAACCTTGTTCCTCCAATTAAGCACCTTTTGTTGGGCATCGCCTTTGTCACACAAAACTCCATCTCTACTAGGCAAAAAGATAAATATGGGCATGATGGGATGTCAATAGTACTCACCCACCACCCACCGCTTCTGTTGACATGTGTCCCTCTCCCTCCTCGTGGAACGTGCCCTTTTCTCCTGAGACTAAAGATGAGAAGCTTCTTTTCCTCTATTCAGCCTTCACTTTCCTTTCAATGAAAGGATTTCAAAATCTTCTCTATCGAATGAAATCTCTCAGCACCTCCATTCAATACCCAAAGGATGAAAGCTCGAATCAATAATCTCCGCATCACTGACTTAAATTGGAACAACAATGATTGAGTAAACACCTGCCAACTTTGTCACTATTCTCCATACATCTTATTGAACGACAAACATCCTTGCCCCTAGAGAACTTCCTATTCCATCCTCCTTTATCCTAAAATGGATGGATTTCGAAATCCTTGATAAGTAAGGAGGATGAGAAATTTCAGTTTGACTCAAAAATAACAAGACAGAAAAAAACTCTCTCTCTCTCTCTCTCTCTCTCTCTCTCTCTCTCTCTAAACAAAAACAAATCCAAAGAATAAGAAGTCTATGTAACCTGAATGAACTATCCTTACAGCTCTGTATTTCTATTTTTATTTTAATTTTTTGAATAATCTTACAGCTCTATATTTAGTAGTGGAAAAATGCAGAAAGTATGAAAAACAAATCCTGCCAAAATGATGGCATACTATTGAGAAGTTTTACATAACCTAAATAACAAATACTTTGAGATATTGCAGATGAAAGTTACAAATGATGATACACGTCAAATAAATGCATGGGAACTTATTTTAGAATGGAGACCCGCAGAATGATACCTTCTCTTTTACACGAAGAGTTAAATAGACTTGCATCTCCATCTGCAACCTGAAAGAAGTTAAATATTCTAAGGAAACAAAACTTGCACTGCCCACTGTGCTAGCAATTTAGAAACAATACCTTCGTTTCTGAGATAAGATGGAATTTAATGCCTTCATGTGAGCTGACGTGAAAAATGAGAATGAAGACATCCAGTGTCTGGCCCTCTCCTCAACAGTAAGAGTAGCTGGGAATAAATCCTCTGCAAGCACAAGCTCCATGCTCTGGGGCCTGTAACATTATGCAAACAAATCATCACACTTCAGCACAAAAGATCTACTAAAGTATATTTAATGTTGTACAGTGTAAATATGCAGACCTGAACTCCTTACAGTCTTTGTCAAAGCAAAGAGCCAAAATTCTACTTGGAATCTGCTCAAAGTGGTCAATATGTGTGAGGGAACCTTCAGAGCACTTTGTACAGTAAGACCGATACAACTCCAGCAGCTTTTGCATGGCATTCTTTCTAACAGAAACCTGCAGAAAAAGGATGCACACCTTCAAAAGTCAGCACCACAAGGTAATGAAATTGATCCTTCCTTAATTACGGAAAAAGACAACTCTGCCACCCTACTAAAGAAATTACTTTCTTGTCTCGAAGTCGCTCCATAGCTTGCAATATAAGTTCAGATCGAGTGCTTCTTGGGTAAGATTTAGCCAAATCACAGACTGCATCAACAGCTTTGGTTCTCACTTTATCATCAAAATCTAGCAGCCGTCCTTCAAGTGCAGCTGCCACAACATGCAAGTTGCTGCTCAGATAGAAAAAAAATCCAGATAGCAGCCATATGCTCAAGTGAAAAAACTTAAAACAGCAGAATAGCTTACTGAGAACTTCAATTGCTTCTGTCCCAGAGGGATTGACCATATAGCAAGTTTTAGCACATTCTACGGCACCGAGTCTAACTTCTACTGACTTGTCAGAGAATCTTTTCAAGAACTCTAAAAAGAGTTGACGGTATTCATTTGCAACACGGTGCCCAGGAACTGAAAAAAGCCTCCCAAGCAAATTGACTGCCTTTATTCGGACATCAACCTGATCAGTCTGAAAATGGAGAGACTTATAAAATGAACTGATAAATGCTAATAGAACCCAAGTCATCAAGTGAACAAACAATCTTCAAAACAAGTAGAAAGATAAGATCCATCACCTTTCACCAAATAATAATAACAACGACAACAACAACAATAATAAGATCCATCTAAATACAATGTATCAATCAATATTAATTTGATAAAGAAATACCCACGTACTAGTAGTTCTTGAGTCAAGTTTGGAATGACAGCAAGAAGCATCTGGGGTGCACATTTAAAAATTTCAAAAATGATATCATGGTAAAATGCTTTAAGTTCACTCCCTTCGCTATCTTTGTCCTCAATTGAAGATATTAAAAAACTTTGAACAAGGGGGCCCAGCTTTTCTGCACAATTTTGAAGGACTGAAACAGCAAGTCCATAGGAAGAAGGAGGCTCATGCTGCAAACAAGGAACATAGATGTTATCGGCATGGTCATCACAGAGATATTTCTACAATAAGCCAAAAAAGAAAAAAAAAAAAGAACACCTTTTATATGAATTAGGAGTTGAAGAAATATATAGAATTAATCAATGTAAGATATTGTAGCACACACAAAATCAAAAACACTGGAAAAGCATCGCAATAAAAAGGAAGGCACTTTATCATAATGAAGTGGATAAAAAATAGCACTTGATCCTGAAGATGATCAACTGCCATACGGAGATGAGAGACCATACACCAGAAGTAGCGAAGACAACACAAAGATCATTGATAGAATTTACATCATTTAAGGGAACTAAATTCTTCACACAAATCACACGTCAAGCACAAGTGACTTCAATATGCAAAGGAAGAAGACAAGTTAGCCGATTCGTCAATTTGAGGAATTATATCTGGAAAGAAAAAGGAATTGGGTAAAGTAGGTTTCAAAAAGAAAATAAAGTAAAACCTCCAATATCAAAGGAAATACTTTTAGACCATTAATTTCACCGGGACGAAACTTCTACAACTTATGAAGAGTTGATATAAGCAATAATAAGGAAAAGGAGATATGAATGCGTCTCAGATTCACAGTACCCAATACAATGGAAGAGGAATGCAGTCAACTCAAGAAGTTCCGGAAGAGCTATTTATCCTTGGAGGCTAGCAGATTGGGTGGAGGAGGTGCAAGATATTTCAAGTCTATTGGGTGCTTCTTTCCATCATATTTTAAGAGAGGCTAATACTATGGCAGATGGTCTGGCCAGGGAAGGAGTTTTTCGCACTTCTATTTCTTTTGATATATAATTTCCATAACCCCAAGGAGTTGGCCGAGTGGTCAAAACCACGGTTCCTCCCTCTTCTGGAGCTAGAGGTCTTGGTATCGACCCCCGATTCCCCCTTCTTCAGGAATCGAAGGTTGAGTCCACTAGTGCTACCACCTTAGGGCCACAGGGCTGTTTACCCGGCTTCCCTCTGGGCTTGGAGGGATTAGTCCAGCCCAAAGGGTTGGGAACCCTCTGATAGCAAAAATAAAAATGTATAATTTCCATTGTTGCTCCCCTGTTCATTGTAGCTTTCGTTGTCTTTGTTTTTGTTTGGTTTCTAGTGGAATAAAATTTTATCATTTATCAAAAAAAAAAAATCTTGGATTGGAGGAGCAAAGATGTATGAAAAAAGTCACCACTTTGGATAAGTTAAATTCTAGGGGAAATACTTCTGAGGCATGAACTTGCACTGAGATATGCATTTTAGATAGTTTACAGCTCATCTAAAAGGTACTTTTAAGATCTACGCCTGTTATTTGACAGTTTGAAATTGATAAGGAATTAAAAAGAACACTATTTTGTCAAATTGTTTGAAAATTAGTAGAAGAAAGAAGAAATGTGTGAAGTGCAAGTTCTGTAGTTCATGGGTAGCAAGTTCAAAATTGAAAACCACAAAACCACGGTGTGTGTTAAGTTCTTATGCTTTCTATTTTCATTTCTAGGATTACCAATACTTGGGAGCAATTATAGATCAAAACAAATGATTAACGATGATATCGTAAATATGAAATGGGCAAGTGGAAGGGCACTGACAAACTTGTGGAGTATAATGTGTTCATCACGTGCCATTTTGAATAGAGGGACAGTTCTGTATAACATAAGTTTAACCTGCATGGTATTATAGAGTTGTGGCAAGGATGCAAAGATGGATGTGGAGGCTAAGAAGGGTAAAATTAGGAATGAGTACATTAGAAGAATTTACAATGTCTCCAACTAGGATAGCAAGGGGTTGATTTAAATGGGGGTCGATTTAGACGGGTAACCCATCCAAAGATGCACCTATTGGGTAAGGATATCGATCAAATCCTAATTAACCAGTTCCAAGAAGGATCTAACCCAGAAAAACTAGGTTTGGGGTCCTTATTAGATATAAAAGATAATCTGTTCCATATCCAGGCCAACGATTTAGACCCAGTTAATGAATGGTTCTAGGTTTTGGTGTAGTCCACCAATGCTTGAATAACCATATACCCAAGTGTATATTATATAATAAAATATCCTAAACCCTTGATCAATGGCCCACATTTTTCAATGGCTTTATAAAAAAAATAATTATTATTAGTCGATCCAATGGTTCAATCCATGTGGTGGCCGGGTGCAAACCTTGGGGTCCATTTGACTATCAGGGAGTCCTGGTTTTGTGGACCCCTCGGATTGATCATCAATGAGCACCATGTACGAGGTACGCACATGATCACCAATCTCTCTCTCTCTCTCTCTCTCTCTCTCTCTCTCTATATATATATATATATATATATGTATATATAATATTTACATATGGAGGCAGCTCTCCTAAGCTGTAGCTTAGGATAAGGTAAGCTGAGGTAAGCTCAAGTATGTGTGGGGCCCACTTGGGGGTGGGGATGGGGGGGGGATTTCAAGGGCTCCCTGGGACCCTCCTCTATGCAAAAAACCAGCCCCAACCGTGGTTTCTATCATTTTCATTTGGGCCCCGAACATTTAATGGTCAACAGTCCATTTGGTTCGATACACAGTCAATCCAACGGTCCAATAAATCCGGATTTGACCAAAAGTTGGTGGACATGTGCAGTTTAGGGGTCGTGTGTTTGGTCCATTTGGATGGACCAAGGGTGGACCCCACAAGCATGAGCTTGCGGAATTTTATCCTAAACTTTAGCTTAAGAGAGCCTTGGCCTTTATATATATATATATATATATATATATGGGAGATGCTCCTATGAGAATGACTATCACGGTACTATGAGAGTAAGGGTGGGGGCCTTCACATCCATATCCAATGTGTATATATGTGTCTGTGCATGTGAGAGATGCTCCTATGAGAGTAACTCTCACGGTACTATGAGAGTAAGGATGGGCCCCTTCTCTTAAAATGTATTAATGTCTTCTAGACATTGAAGGGGCATCAATACCATACCTGTCCCAACCCGCACCCATCACACAGCAAGTCTGGTATGTTGTAGCACATATCCTAAACCCATCCTAGAGAAAGGTGAGTGTAACTTGGGTAGGATATAGATTCACCCAAATTCTGTCAAACTGGACCTTCTGCCATTTCAAAGTCCCATTGAATAAAAAAATTAAAGGAATACATCTGAAATGTTATTGTCATGTGCTTAAAGAGACTGAAAACAGCCCACATATGAAGAATGAAAGTGTTGCATATACAAAAAACTGGGAGAAAGTGAAGGTCAGTAAAGGTTTGGAAGCTACCCTAGACAGATTCTTAGAAACATTTCAGCATAGATAAACATAGGGCATGATTGTATTTATGTCTTGGTTGTTTAGGTTTGAAAACTTGGAAAATTATAGGTTGGATTTACGCTTTAGCATTTATTCTTGGACGCTTGAAAAAAATGAATTTATTTCAACAATAAAAAATTACACATACCTACCTCTTTGCATTAACACAACTCCCGTTGGATTACTTTTATATTTTAAATTTTCAACAATTGTTTTCATCTATTCCAATTTCCCAATCTTCTTTTCTAGATGCAAATATAGTCAGAGATGAGACATCTCAAGTCACACATAATAACAGACAAATATAAGTCCCCACACTTTCTCAAACCCTCATTTCTGCCCTTTACAGTTCTAAAGGCTGAGAGATAAAGAAGAAAAAGCATAACCCAGGAGCAGAGAACCCATTGAAAAGAGGAAATTGTTGTTCGTCTTCCAAGTATAGATTATTTTGTTAGTCTACCACAGACAATTCTTAGAGTAAAAAATTGCATCAGAAAGCATCAATTTGTAAATTTATGTCGAAAAAGACTCTCTTTGCAGCTTTGCTAATGGATGGAGATTGAAATGCCTGTCTTTTGCTTACATCAGAAGCTACACATATAAGAGGGATAAACTTTTACGATGAGAATGTTTTCAATTAAGTGTAATTACTGAATCTTATCTATTTCATGCTCAAAAAAAGTTAATGCGAATGCTAACCATATCTAGGGAAGAACTATAGAGCATCTTTTAATTGTTTTAAAAATAAAGGTGACTCTAGGTCTGATTTATATATTTTAGTTAAGCTTCATTCTTAATTTTGAGTTTCTTTTCAGTTCAATTCAACTCTAGTTTGTATATATTCCATTTTGATGAATTGATGTGCTACAACTATAAAAACATATATAATACATCATATAGAAGTGCAACCTATCGGATGAGGGAAACGAGTAAGCTGAAGTGGACGTGGATGGAAGTAGAAAGTTTAAATCCGAGTAAGTGCAACCTATCCAAGGATTTGGCCCGGTATAGACCAGAATGGAGAAACATAATTTATGTAGCTGACCACTACCTAGTTGGGACAACGCTACGATGATGACTGAATAGAAGCGCTGATGTTGGGATTTGAGGGAACTAAAGATCTCATGCATCTAAGTGTTTCATGAGATCCTGGAACTGGACTGCATGGAAAATAAAAACCTCAAGGAACAGTCATTGCATTTTTTTAAACCAGAAGATAGCAGCACTTCTTCACATGATAAGCTAGCTTAATTAGCATCTATATTCAAACTCCCATAAGATTTAGCATCCGCCTTCCTTCTTGAAACTGCCAAGCTAATGAAAATTTTCGGTTGCATATTCTTAAATCAACCATGACCAAAATACATTCTAAGAATGTCCTCTCCATAAATGGGTCTATAATATATATATATATATATCAAACAGGTCATCAAATGGAAAATAAAGATGGATCCAAGTATTCCACAACCAGTACCTTTTCCTTCTTTAGAAGATTTCGCAGAATAACATCCAGAAGAGGCTGAGAAACCTTTTCCTCCAGAAGAGGCTGAGAAAGCATTTCCTCGAGAATATTTGTCATTATTGACACCATAGACCGATACAAACTCTGTTGATGATCTTCTCTAAAAACAAAACAGTTCCATTTTCATTAGTAACATTAGCACGTTCAGCAAAGAAACAGTACTTAGTTCATAGAAGCAATAATTAAGAAAAGGAGGGACTAATGCAAACTGACTACCATACAAGAAAATATTTAAGCAGCAAGCCAGCAACTAATCAGAAATTGATTTAAGCAATGGAATGGGAAGAAAGAGACCCGCAAGGCAGTTAACAAGGGTACGTACTACTCAAGTCAACAAAGAAAACATATGAGGGGAAATTGACATCAGTGTCTACGCAAAATGATGCCAAGAATGTTGTATATGAATCCTTACTAGAAAAGTTTTTCATTTTATTAAAATGAAGTGCCTCATGAAGAAAAAACTTTTTAAAAAAGGATTTTTAAAAAATAAATTCTGGAAAAAGTCTTCCCCTTAGCATACATATGATTGAACGCTCTAGTCACGTGCATTTTCCTTATTAATTTCTAAAACCTCCCCAAAATTGAAATTTTCATAAGAGGTTTCATTAATCACTATATAATTACAATCTTTTAAAAAAAAAGAAATGCTAACAAAAACTTTTAAAACATTAATATTAACCTCAGCTATAGTTGTTCACTTGTTCCCTCTCAAACGGATCACTTAAATCACAAGATTCCATAAAAGAACGTATCGAATCGTAAGATTCACAACTAAATCATAAGATTCACCAACTAAATGGTATTCGTTGTATACATGCAAATCCTTTTCCATGGGAATCGATACGAATTATGGGATTCAAGATACGAATCATAAAATTTGGACAACAATGGATGAACATAGTAACAAGCTCAGAAGGAATAAGTAGGGACATGTGATGAACATTAATGGTAGAACAAAAGCCCAAAATATTATTGGATAAAAAGATAACATTAATCAAGGGGATTCGTAGTAAACAAGAAGCGGAGGAAGATTCAGAAAGGCATAAACTAGCAAAAATTGACACCGTAAAAGTCGTCAGGCAAAGTACAAAGCTTGGTGACAATTTGTATATTCAGTTTGAAATTAAAGAGAAAAAGGTTTTTGTAAGCTTGTTGGCGCAGCGCGGATCCATGATCGATGCGTTAGATCAATCTCCTGAATGATTGCTCGAATCCAAGATGGATTCCAGCCACTAGGGCACAAACAAAACTATGGAACAATCCATAAAACTCATGAGCAACTCATAAATCTATTATTGATTGAAAATTAAGCATTCTAAATAAATGAGGCCTGACATCCTTATATAGAGGAGTTGGCTTAATCCCTAAGCAACAATATTTCCTAATATCTGACTAATGCCTAAAATAGAAAATATACTGATATTAATCCTCAACAAACTAAACTACTTAATAATACTCCTAACTAAATAAATATCCCATTTGGCCTATGGGCTGGACCCAATGGGTTGGCCGACCTATTGTCTGGCTTGCATCACTTGCCAAGATTAAGTATAATAAAACTAGAGACTGTTAGGATGCTTTTGTGCAACAAGAGGATTTCGCTTTCTAAGGATTTCCATTTCCGCAATAGAAAGGAATCCTATGTTCCGACCAATCATATAGGAAATAGAAATATTCACTATCTAAGAAAATCAATTCATTGTTTTCATTGCTTTCCTTTTCCACGAAGAAAAGGTGTTGCATTCACTTTCAAAAAATATTGATGCACCAAACGACCAAAGAATAGGCTTCACAAAAAATCAAAAACAATTTGCTCTCTACCATGGATTCCTCGTCACACAAATGCACCCTTAGATGAAATTGAAAGGATATTGACAAAAGTATAACGTGTATAAGATAGATCAATGGTGCTTTCTAAAAATTACAAATCAAAATCAAGGAATGATAAATAAAACATTTAAAATAAAAATAAAGGCAATCATAGCTGAGATGAATATAGATAGAGGAAAAGGACCAAATGGCATACAAATAAAAATATGGGTTTTCATGTACAAAAATGGGGTTGATTGGCTAACCATTTTATACAAGTATACCACAAAATTTCGAGTCTAACAAAAGTACACGATGAATTAGAAAGGATGTTGTAGTCACTTTATATAACAATTAAAAAAAAAGATATTAAGAACTACACAAGCAACAAAACTTTAAGAGAGACTTATTAAGCAATTCCCCACTGGACTGATCAAAGATTTTAGAGAATCAGATTGAGTCTATGCTAAGTAGCATGAGGATTACAGTTTACCATAAAACCCATTTTCTATAAAGAATAGGAGAATTTACATTTCGTTCTTAGTGATTTAGAGAAGGCCAACAGTTAAGTGTTGAGACTTGAGGCATGTAACTAGCAGACATTGAAAAAGAAAAGAGAAAGATGCTTTCCTGATGGTCATGTCAAAATTATATACACCATGTAAGAAAGGCCAGTAATAAGTGCAATGATTGCGTATCGGGTGACTTGTGAATTCGCTATTATACTTAAATTTCTCCAAAGGCTATTGGTACCCACAAATAAGATCACAGGCCAGTACTAAGTGCAATGATAGCGTATGGGGAGACTTGTGAATTCGCTATTATACTTAAATTTCTCCAAAAGCCATTGGCAGCCACAAAAAAGATCACAAATAACCCCCATCTATGATGCATTTTAGCATTCCAAGTTCAAGGAACTAGGAGAATGAAGGTGACAATAAAAGCCTTGAATGAAGTAGCAAGGAAAGGCATGATAAATTGTCAAATTAAAGAGAACAAGAGTATGTGCATGCATACATGAATTAAGCCGACTACAAATAGATGGATAAAGGATTCGGCAATGATGTATGAGCATGCACACACATACATAAATAATAAGTATATTATATAGATATATCAAGCATAGGCCTAAGAAACATACCCGTGCTTTTAAAAAAAATCATGGGTTGACGTGTTGTCATAAGCAAATGAATCGAGATAGTAAAAAAAAGTTATCTAGTGTCCATGGAAAACTTGGAAAGCAATCACAAAGCATCCAATTTCACAGAGTGCAATTGAGTACTTGAAATGCAAACCTTACCTCACAACAGAAAAGAAAACTCTGAACATTTTTACGACTAGATGATCACATATGTCCAGCATTAGCACACAGCATTTGAGTGCAGCAACAGTCTCCAGTATTTTAACCCTCCTTGTGAAATATGGACTTGATATATCAGAGAGTTCAGCAAACATACCAATCATAAGATCAAAAATGTCCTGCAAATTCGATGCACAAAACCGATTAGCAAGCAGGAGAACATGCACGCATACGCAAACCCTAAATCTGTCACAAATGGAGCTTCCACTCCATGCAAAATTAGACAGTCTGGTCAATTACTGTGTGAAGAGATCAATTTGGAATCAAAATGGAATATTCATCAGTAGCATCATCTTGAATCAAAACTTTTTTTGCATTTTCCTTTCATTGATACTGTTACTATCATGAGTTTACAAGAAAATATAAGATCAAAATCTTCAAATGCAATGAAGGTAAATAGTCTGAGCCACAAAAAAAAATGAAAAGAATGAATGGTCATTCACAGACCTTTAAGGTCTTGTCGTTGTAAGGCGGATTAGGCGCTAGGACCCGAAAGATCTCACAGAAACAGGCAGCCACCAGAAGCCTGACACCTTTATCATTGTGATGGAGAAAGTTATGCTGAACAAGAGCATCACTCAAAGGCTCTATTTCAGGCTGGAGAGACTCAGACTGGCCTAATTTCAATAAAGCACCCTCAGCTTGCTGCAAAATAAGAAAGAGAGAAATACATGTATAGCAAATTAACCAAGTGATATATAGAAATAGAACCCTATCTAGCACTAACAACAAGCCCTTGTTAGAACATGAAATCAGTGCTGCTAAAAGGTATCATTATCCCTCTTTGCTATTATGCGCATGTAAAAGTCTAGTCTAGCATGAAAGGAATGTGAGCTTGCGATCATCATCGATTGGGGAGAAAAGAAAGAATGAAAGACAGAAAGAAATGGATCGAATAACAGCATGAAAGTAACGATCAAGCATACCCTGAGCAATTTCACGAGAGAATCTTTGTTGAGACGCGATTGGGAAAGGGCTTTTGCGATGTTGGAAAGAGACTTGGAATCGGAAGGAGCCATGTTGGGGAAGGAAAAAAAAAAACCCTAGCGAGATCTCTCAAACTCAAATAGGGTTTGGTAGTATAACTGTAACATTGCTGTTTGCAGTGAGAGGAAGACAAGGCCGAGGACCTTTTTTTGATACGAATGCAGTTTTCAGGAGCATCAAAGGGGATTTTATTGGGAAGGGGAGGGGGGCTCTTCCAAAATCTTTTCTCCCGCCTTCGCGGCTCACGTGAGTAACTGCTGGTGCGTCGTGTGTGGTTGCGTTAGGCTAACCATAGTCCGTAGCGGTCCCCTGCGTGTGTTTTTTTTTTGTGTTTTATACCCATAAATGGACCAATCGCGAAATTCCAAATCATTAAACTGTCTCACGTAAACTTTCAAATGAAATTCTGGCATCTCCAATAATGAATATAAACTTCATCGCATGTGCCAAATTTATTATTTCATTACGTTTGTGTCTTTTTGGGGGACTCAAATCATAAAAAAAAAAAAAAAAGGGTTTTACATCCTTATATTCTTATAGGCCGTCATTACATAAAATAATTTAAAATAATAACAGGCATTAGCTTCTCATACTTCAAATTTGGTATACCCATTAGTCATACTAAATGCAACATCTCACAAACGGCATAACAGTTGGAGACACGATCGCTGCCATGTCACAAATGGCATGACTATTGGAGATGCTCTTAAGATGTTTGAATTGTTCGGAGCAGCTGCACAGAGTATCATATCGATGTGGCGCACTATGATTGGTCCATCTATCAAAAACGTGTATCAATAGTAATGGAGGATCCATAACTCTTATTTGTTTTTTGCTCTTTTACATATGATCCTATTTTTACAAGTCATTTTTATCAATTCCTTAGAAAAAATTACGTTTAGGGCATGTTTGGATGCATAAGAAAACACAAAAGAAATATATATATATATATATATCTTATACAATATAGTCTTTCATTTTATAAATAAGATAATCTTGTGCGTTTGGTAACAAAAAAAATAAAAATAAAAATATTATTTTATTTCAAAAATCTTAATATTTTATCTTACAGCTCCCCCCTTTATAAAACTTTATACGAGATAAGAATATTTCAAAAAACGATTACAAAGTGGTAGAGTAAAGTAAATACTTTAATTTATTAAATCAATCATGATGTGTTTGTTTGCATATATGGTAAAGTAAAATAAAAGTAAACATCACGGCATGGTAAAAACGGGGTAAAGTAAATGTAGGATAAAAAATTTGGCAAAGTAAAGTGGAAATAAATGGTAAAGTAGTTTATTTTTATTTAATTTTACTTTATCACATTTTATCATAGTTTAATATGATAAATAAAAAGTGACTTGTTTACAAGTGTCATAAATAAAATAAAGACTGATGTCATATCATAGTCAAGGTAAGGTAAAGTAAGGTGAAACAAAGTATGTGGTAAAATAAAGTGGGAGAGAGTTGTAAAATAATTGGTTTTTGTATTGACCTGACTTTACTATACTTTATTATGATTTTATGTGAAAAAAGAAAAGTAACTTAAAGTAAAAATATGACAGTTGAACTTTCCCTATCACATTATTTTTTTTATCAAGATGTGGTAAATTACATATAAGTTAAAATATTTAATAAAAAATATTATAATAATATAATTTACTTTAATCATAACACATTCCAATAACTCAATTTAAAATCTGTAAAATTATTTAAAAATGGCAAACAACAAAAATATTATAATATTATAATATCACAATATCATATTAGTCTATTTTATATTATTTTATTCTTGTGATATTTAAATTTATTAATATTTTATTTCGTAAACATCCAAACATGAACTCAACATTGTTAAGATTGAGGTCCCTGTGTTGGAGCGAATACCCAAACCCCCTTGTTCAGTCGGAGCAGCAACTTTGTCCCGAGCTACAGGAGTTCAAAGACGTGACTGAGTCTTTCCCGACCATAAGAAGCGGGATTGGAGCTGATGTATTTGCTTTACATGACCAGTTTTGATCCTATGGAAGGACATCCAGTAGGAGGGAAGGCTAGAAGTGAGTGATTGAATGAGTATTCTCCTACCAGCTGGTGACAAGGCACTACATTTCCAACCTTTAAGTTTCCTATTGATTTTGGACAGGGTGAGACTGGACTCTGAAGTAGGTCCACGAGCACTGGAAAGATACGCCCTCAGGTACTTGGTTTGGTCCGGAGTATTTTGGATTCACAACTCCTTTTTAATTAGACTTGCTAAATCCGAAGGAGATTTACATGTGAAAAACAAGGCGCATTTTCTATTGTTTGAAATATATTTTATAAAAAATATATAATTATGTAATTAATTCGGTTGGATTTGAACGGTTTAACTGTACTTTTAAATAAAAAACTAAACTAAATCAAACAAATTAAAAGAAATCCGAACGATAAAGGAACCAATTTACTTACTAGGAAGAGTCTTGCTACCTATCCCGGGTCCGGGACAACGCCCCCGATGGGGTGTTTGTCCCGCGTTCGGTCCGGAACCCGGGACAAGTAGCTTTTTGAAACCGATACGAACCTACGGTAGGGGATTGATTTAGGTTCAGCCCTTTTTTTTTTCACCCCTGCTGCGAAGTTCTAACGCACTAATCCCATTGGAGTTCCAGAGCCCCGGAGTCATATACACAAGCGCTGCTCAGTAGGCATTGTGCCATTTTCATCTTTTTTGAAGTCTGGATCATCTGGTGGGAAGGAAGATGAGCCAGAGCGGAGGTAGCAGCACCGGCGGTTTGTGCGACGAGAGCAACGCTTCCTTCCATTTCCCAGCAGATCTAGTCTCTCCTCAAGATCGCAAGGAAGAAGCCCTCACTTGTACTCAATGAACCCCCTTCCCTTCCCTTTCAATCTCTCTCTCTTTCCCCTCATCCATACATCTAATTCTCAATTCTAGGGTTTTCAAATTTCAAAGTGGAACTCTGAAGCAGCTCTGGTTTTGTCTGTGTTTGGGAAATTTTGCAGTTCTAAAAACCGATGTGATGGAAGCACTTGAGAAGGAGGTGAAGTCGTTGGACGAAGATAGTTGGAAGTTTGCAGGTCCTCGCTCCCAAATCCACCTCATTTCAAGACCTGGTAAACCATTCATTCAATTTAACAATTTGCTTCTGCTTTGGCTGTTGCTGCTTTGAATTATGAGGAAGGAATTAGAAATTTTTATGTCAGTTTTTATAGTTGCATCTCCCCGGAGAGGCAAGTTTTCCGTGGATTGTGTGCAAATCCAATGTTTGGTGTTGGGAATTTGACGCAGATACATCGCAGAAAAGTGCCTCCAATGATTTTTGAGGCATGAGCTAACAAGATTTTCGGATTTCCCACAGTGTTCATGGGAAAAAGTAGGGATTGGATTTTGGTATCTGCAGACCGCACTGTTTTTTCCAAGTGTGTTCTAAGTCGTAATTTTGTTCTTGTTGGTTCTTAATTTGCTGCTTCCTTCTTTTGCTACATTGTTGCCATTGATTGGATTTGGAATTCGGATGCATAATCATAGGGGAAATTCCATGTTGATGCCAGCTAGTTATTACCGCTACAAGATTAAACAGGGATGCATAGTCATATGGGAAATGCCATGAAGATTTTTTAGGTATCTTATGAATTAATCACAAGGGATGCATAAAGGTCTATCTAGGCTGGGTCAACCAATACGGTTTTGTACCTTATACTCCACAGAAAGCAACGAAAAGTGCTTTGATTTGAAGAAACGAAGCCCATCTACAGCCATAGTACTTTCCTTCGGAGCTTTGTCCAAAAATTTTCGTTTTTTTCAAAAAAAAATTTTTGGGTAGAAATGATTTCAAAGTCATTCATAATTACATGTTTGGTGCATAGGTTTTCTCGTACATTCATTGTTTGTGACATTTGCATTTGTTAAGGGTTTTTCTTATAACAGTTGTGAACTCATAAGAAGTTTTTCAAAAGATAATATTAAATATAAGTAGAAAGAATATTTTAATAGACATTTAAATGAAAATTCTATGGGAGGCTCAAGAACGAGAGAGGACACTTCATTAGTAGGATATAACAAGGGTAGAAGAAGTGAAGAAAGCATTGACAAGAATGAAGGCAAAAAATGCTACGGCGACAGATAAGTCCTCTCAAGGCATTTTAAAGCTAAGAAGAAATTGGATGGGCTTGGTTAACTAGGCTATTCAATCAGATATTAAGAAAAAGAAAATGCAGGTAAACGGAGAAGCATTGCAGTTGCAAGACCTATATATAAAAGAACAAAAGACGTAAAGTTGCACTAATTATCTTGGGATTAAACTTATGAGTCATACTTTGAAACTGATATATATATATATATATATAGAGAGAGAGAGAGAGAGAGAGTTGGATAAACGTATAAGATGCCAGGGAGGTCAAGCATGAAAGCTATCCTCTCACTTAACAATTTATAGGAATAATACCGAGAGAAGAAGAAAAAATCTTCATATGGTCTTCATCGATCTAGAGAAAGCCTATGTTAGGATCCTTAGAGATTTGATTTGATGATTTTTTAGATAAACGGAGTGTCCCAATAGGATTTGAATCAAGAGATGGTGTCAATGCGAAACTTGAGGATGAAGGGAGGCTTTAGGATCCAAGGGCTTTAAAATAAGTTGTACAAAGATGGAATATATGGATTGTAATTTTAGTGGGGATGTCCAGAGAGATGTCACTTGTATGAGACTTGAAGCTCAAAGGTACCAACAAGAGAGTCCTTCCAATATCTTGGTTCTATATTTAGCAATGATGGAGAGATTGAGGAAGACGTCGAACATAGTATAAGAGCTGGATGGTTGAGACTTGCTTTTGGTTTTCGGCACATAGTAAAAAAAGGATGGAAAATTTTATATAAGCGATTAAACCAACCATGACCTATGGAGCAACATGCTGGCCAATTAGGAAATTATACATGCAAAATGAATATAGCAAAGAAAGAATGTTGAGATGGATGTGTGGTAAAATTATGAAAGGTAGATTTAGAAATAAGCGCATTCGGGGTGCATTTAGGGGTATAAACTGAGAGAGGCTTGTTTGAGATGGTTTGGATATATCCAACTAACACCAAAAATAGTTTCAGTGAGGAAATGCTTCTTTAGATGGGTGGATGATCCCTCAAAGAAAATGGTAGTAGGCCGAAGAAGACATAGATGAAAATAGTAAGGACTGAGAATAGATATGAAGAAGTGCAACATGTCCGTGGGTCTAGCCCTAGATAGATTTTGGAATAGTTAAACAAAATTCATATAGTTGACCCAACATAGTTGGGCCTTGGGTCAAGGCTTTGATGATACTGATGAACTTCATTATACATTTTTTATAAAAATTTTCTCACGAATATCATTTTAGCAGTGTTTTCTACTTTTCTTACCCTAGATTTATGTGTTCCATAGATGTAAGTGTTCATATTAAATGGTAAGTAATGCGCTCTAAGTAGTTAGAAGTAAATATTAAATAAGTACTGAGTCATAACTAAGTAGTAGTATACTGCACACTACATAGCACGTGAGTGATGGTGCCATGGTACTACATACTTCATTTGTACTAAATGGTGATACTTTTATGTTAGTCGCCAATAAAATAATTACCCACATCTCACATTTTAGATTTTGGATAATTTTTGTCCAATCTTTTTCCCATCAAACTAAACTCATGCTGATACTTGATACATATCACCACGGTTAATGTGTATTGCCAGATTTTTTTTTTTTTTGAGTGTGCGCGCTTTTTGGGTTTTTTTTTGTTTTGTTTTTTGTTTTGTTTTGTTTTGGTGGGGCAGGCGCTGATATGGTGTGTTCAACTGCATTTTTTTAATCCTTGTTGTCAAGCATCCAGGCGGGCCCCACATGAGATGGGCCTTTTTAAAGAAAACATGCTCAAGTGTGTTCTATATATATGTTCATGTATGTTAGTCTTTTAATAAAAAAAAGGCAGGTTGTTCTGTATGTGGGTTTGCATGTGTTGGTGCGCACACATGCTTGTGTGCCAATGTGGTGATTTTTGAGCCTGTCCATTAGCCATATCCAAGTATGTCCATCTCCACAGTTTGGTTGTCAAGCATCCAGGTGGGCTTCACATTAGGTAAGCCTTTTTAAAGAAAACACCCCAAGCATTCTGTTTATGCTCGTGTCTTTAGAGAAAAAACAGTGCTAGGCTGTACAATATATATATATATATATATATGTATGCATGCATGCATGTATATGTCAGCATGTGTGTTTGTGACTTTGTGTCCATGTAAACGATCAGGTGAGCATTTTTTGCATGCGTGTGCATGTAAATGATCAGGTATGCTATATAACTCATGATATTATGTTGTGCTACAACCCATATGGGGGTCAACCTATGATCCCATCTCCCTCCTAAAACCCACAGTCCCCATGAATCGGGAGCATAGTTTGCCGAGTCCATTGGAGAGTTGAGGTTCCCTCCTATTCACACTTATGACGGATTCTTTTGTATCTACTGGTTTTTCCCCTTTTTTTCCTCATTTGAAGAGTGTATTAGAGGTCATTTAACTAGTTTTTGGGGTGAGTTTTGGAGATCAACATTATTTTTTAAAGACGTAGTTATACAAAGATCAATGTTAGTACTCATCAGGAGATAATGATTAACCTCAAAAACAAAAGCAGCCCACCTGCAAATACTTAAATCCATTAAAATCAATTAAAGTATAATGTGAGTATAGTTATAAAAATTATTTTTCATTTTATATATTTTTTATATGCATTTTACATAATTTAAGCTATGAGTATGACACCCATGTACTTCAAAATAGGCAACCTATTGTGTCCGATATGTCACTTTTTGCGTATAAATTCCATGTACTTGCCATATACATGGTGTCTTTGTCATATATAGGCATCGTAAATGATTCCTTGGTGTCATGACTGTAAATCTTTAAAAGTACTCTCGAGCTCATGGAGGTTTTTCCCCAATCCAAGCTCCCTTGGAGCTCTTTAAATCAAAGATTCAAGGAAGGAGAGTGCACATCAACTACTTCGCCTCTTTTCTCTCTTTCATCATTGTTTTCTTTACGGTGCTTTGTGTTTAGTTTTCAAGGGGCCTCATTTTGAGCTCCCAAGTGTCTACATCCACAAAACAACCTCAGTAAATATCATATTTTGAAATTTCTTAAATATTTGTTCCACATTTGACAAGAGTCTGTTTATCCGAGGATTTAACTCAAGATAGATTGGAATGGAGAAATATAATTCATATAGCCGACCCCCATATAGTTGGGGCAAGTTTTTGATGATGATGATGATTTGATAAGAGCCTGTGACACAGTGGAAGCTACTCACTATTGTAACCTGTAGCTGCTCACTATTGCAACCTTCAGGTTGTGGACTCAAGTCATGTTACCAAACCAAAAAAGAAGAGAAGAAAAAAGAAAAAAGAAAAAAAAAGAGAAGAATTTGTGTACACATTTTATTTGTGTCCAACCTTGAGGTTGTACATTTTCACTCTATGGTATGCCTCCATAACCCAAAATAGACCCCAATATAATTCCTTAATATTATCTTCCTTTTTTTTTTTTTTTGAATGGTGACTTTCATTAGACCCCAATATAATTCCTTAATATAATCAGAAGAAAGTTTTAAAAGACAACATCAATATATCCATAGCAAAACAATACAAGAGATATAAACCGACAAGCTAGCCTACCAAAAAGAAAAAGAAGCCCGACAAAAGACAAGAAACAACTAAAAGCATCAATTCAAATAGGAACTATCATTAGAAATAGCCAAACTCTAGTGTGAAACTCCCTCCTTAGCTAGGCCATTTGCCACCTGATTAGCTGTATGCTTGAAATGACGAAAAGAAGCATTTGAATTTCCGGCCAAGTCCAAAACTTCTTCTGTCACATTCGCCAAGATCCAAGAAGCATTACAATAACCTTGAGCCCAACAAATTATGCTCAACAAATCACCCTTCACAAAATGGTAATGAAGATTAAGGCAAAGATCCTCTTGAAGACGCGTCCGCAAAGTTAGCAACTATCTCTTATTCACTGAACAAGCATCAACAGGGCCAAAACAATTAAGGACTTCTGATGCATTCTAGTGTTGAATGATTCCTCTGATGTCAGCAATTCCCGGATTGCCAATGCCAATAGCATTTTCATCAAAATTTTATTTAAAGCAACCGAAAGGGAAGGAGACTAATAAGCCTTACACTACAAACGAACATGAGAGTAAAAAGCTCTCTCCTATGAAGGAACATACATAGTGCCCTTTGCAATCTACTTTTAAGTAATGTGGCCTATCTTGTCAGGTATTTATATGTTCATTATTTGAACTTCCTATTGATATTTTGCCCACACATTAGTTCTAACGAGTCAATTCATCATCAATGATGAAGCCTTATCTCTTCTATTTGGGGTAGCTTTGGGGCCTTTTGTTTTACACTTGTCCTGGTACAGGTCTAGTGGGTTATCTATAGTGGTTTGGCCATCTTTTAAAATGGTCCAACTTGTAGGGCCACCAGAGTCCTCTATGAAGTTCAACCTTCATGCTCAATAGTTAGTACTCACGCATCTATCAGCGCTCATCACAATTTGACACTTATTCAAGTTTACTGAACACTAAAAATGCACTTTTATCTTAATATTTTCTAATTTTAAAGGCCTTTAAATCAAAGGCTGGGATGATCCCCTCTTTTGGTGTGCAGCTCTGGCCTGAACATAGGACCTTCCTATCCCTCCTCCATGATTGGCATGCATCCTGGTGGACCCCCAAAGTGTTGTTTAAATAATGACCATGTTGCTATGGATAATCCCACTCTACATCTATGCTTAGGGATGTTCTTGGGATGGTGAAGGTTGGGCCAAAGCTTGTCCAAGCCTGGTCCATTTAGTTATTGGCCTGATATTTGTGCCTGTATACAATTGATGGCTGGAAAGTCAGGCCCAGACCTAGGACATTTGCAACATATATACATCTTATTGTGTTAAATCTTTGGTCAGGCTGGCCATCAAGCATCTATAGCACAGGCCTTGCCCATATAGAGCCCCATGAGCCTAAAAACAGAGCCCAACTCCAACCCAGAGTTGACTTGAGCACCCCTATCTATGCTCTCTATTACAATCTAACATGTTAGTTCTGATTGTGTCGTTCCGTTTCTTCATTGCCGTTTCTTTTCTTCTAGGTCCTTGGCAATCTCTAACCTGTCAACAAGAAACTAAAATTCAACCCTTGTTTCAGGAGTCATATCTTATTTTATGTATGGAATCAAGTGCTAAAAGATCTAGAATTTGATAACCAGACAAATAAACTCTGCATCACACATTGATGAATTTTTCAAAGAGAAACATGTGGCAACACAAAAGAGCGGGTTTGTTTATTGGGTATTTAACAAAAGAAACCATGCCCATTAGAGGTTGCTGCTTGTCTGACCAAAGGCAGTGAAAATGATGTGGGCTGCTCTTGCAAAGCCTCTACAAGGCTAGTGCCGCAAGGCCTATGACCTCCAAGAAGCAAAAGCTTCCCAAAGTGAATTCTCCAGAAGAGGGAGAAAAGCCCGATAATCTATCTTATTTAATACTACAAACTCGTAAAATAAAGGTTCAAGAGATGAGCCCTGATTAAATTTAATATGGATGCTTCATCTAGCAAAAGTTAAACAGAATCAAATCTAAACTATTAAATAAATAAGCTCTCTTACAAAAAAATAAATAATAATAATAATAATAAATGGAATAGTACAACAGCAATATCTTTGGGCTAGGTTCTTGTCACACAAACACCATCACTTTTTTTAGGCCATACATTTGGATCATGGACTGCATCGTTCTCCCCTATTGAAATAGAATTTGTACTCAGTTGGTATCATTCCGCATTGAAGAGGCTGGCGCCTGGCTGATTTGGTGGGAAAGAGGTGACAATGATATTGGCATCAATCGGTAGGAGCAAAGCTTCCATCAGTAGGACTCAAATACTTCCAGGCAAGATCAAGGTTCTTGCCAAACAAACCTTCATAGCAAGATTCAGCCTCTTGCAAAGCCTTTGCAAGGCCATTGCCTCATTGCAACAATAAGGCTCTTGCAAAGGCCTCACTAGCTCCTCAATGTCTATGATCTAAAACCAGCAAACATTTCTCAAGAGAAGATGTACAAAAAAATATATTCATTCCAATAACTTTTCCTTTTTTTTATACAAAATGACTCTTATATAAAGGTTTAAGATATGAAAAGAATTCCAAGAGTATTCTGGACCCTTTATTTATTATTATTATTTTTTTTTCTGTTTGGAACTATTCTAGTCCCTGCATCCAGAAAATCTTAAAATAGAAAATAACCTAAACTGCAAGACAAATAACCTACCTAGTTGGACTAGTACAACAACAAGACCTCTTGGGTTCTCATCACAGGAGCACTTGGATCTGAATCTTAGGTTATGGATCTGGACGCAGACTGCATCTGAATGGTTAGTATAGAAATTAGTGAATGACTTGTAATTGTTCCTTTTGTTCAGATGATGGAAACCTCTAATAAGGCTAGTTTTGGTATATACTTGACCCACAAACCCCTCTTGTTAAGTGATGGAGCCTCAAAATGCTACATGCCCCTCTTAGACAGATTCATTAGTTTGTGTTGCACACTGATTCGCTCAGCTCTCTTTTTGAAAATCATGTGGACTTCCAAGCATTCGATTTACTTGAGTAGAGGCTAATTCTCAACTCCATTGATGGTCTCAAAAGATGGAAATGTAGGGAATTAGCTAAAAACTCAATAGCATTTCCTTCTGTGAAATTTTAGGGTATTTTGCTGATACCACTTTAAGCTGGAAAGTTTTTGTGGTTTTCCTAGCTTTTAGATTTCCATGTTCCATTGGTGAAGCGTTTGAGTGCGTGAAGGATTTGAGTGCATATTTAGTCACACAATTATTTTTTAAATAATCATTAGTAAAATAAGATGCGATTTATGCCTATTTTCTGCAGCAACAAGGATTACACAACTGATCATTTTTCTACTTCCTTGGGCTTTCTTCTTAGGTGGCTTTCCATACAAGCCTCTTGAGACCACAAAGAAATGACCTTTATATGGATTTTAGCTCAAGGAGCGGATGGAGAACTGTTTTGGTCAGGACATGCTGGATTAAAGAAGAAAAGGCAAGCCTGCCTTATATTGTAAGGACATGAATTTGGGTCAGGATTTATATGTTGGTAAATGGGCATCATCCTGTTAGTAATTGTATTCTTGTATTCATTTTATTTAGTTTATGTGATTATATTCTTCCATGCTATAATCAGTAATTGGAATGGAGAAACATAATTCATGTAGCCGACTCCAACATAGTTGAGAGAAGGCTTTGATATTGATGATGATGATGCTATAATAAGTAAATGGAACATAGATCTGCCACCCTCCTGTAATATCATGCATTTGGATTTATATGGCTGCCTAAGCATAGATGTACACTGTCAGCTCCATTGGCATTGCCTACCCACGCCGCAGAACTCAATCCGTCATGGCACCTATGGATGCAGTGATCCCCAATAAAACCTCAGTCTTATGTTTCTTCTGCTGGTTACAGTCTATTAGAGCCATGGCAATTGGCAACTCTTCCATTTTCAGCCTTTTGTCCTGTGAAGAAAATTCAGGCATCAGGTGAGGTGGGGTAGGTCACATTGCATTTTTAGTGCTGACGGTTCAGACATTTTAGGTAATTCTTTCTTTTTATCTCTGTTTTTTGGTAGTGTGTCAGTTGCACCTGATAAGTGTACCGGATTGATTTTGGGCCACAATATATTTGCAGTAGCTGAGCTTAGGGGACACTGATAACTTCCATGGCAACTATAGGTTGATTGCACCACTGACCTTAATATGAAATTCTAAGGTGAAGAAGAAATCTGTGGAACAACCTTTTGAGACATCCTAACTCAATGCATGATGAACGGTGCTTATCTCACACTCAAAGGCATGTGCCACGTTTGAATCAAGTGCCTCAATGCTCAATGGCCAAGGCTCATAAACCTTGGTCAGTCTAAAATGCCGGCATATATATATGCTCTCTCTACAGGGGTGCATGTGATGTGCTGCATAACTGCTCCTTGGGGACTCCCAATCAACAAGGTGAAGTAGACGTGATAAACTAGGCAAATAAATTGAAACTACTTAGCCATGTATATGATTCGGATTTAGTACTGCAGGCCATACATGATGGGGGTCCATTTTGAGGTCTGGAATCTCCAACTGATGGGACAACAACATAAGATTGTTGCTCAGGCCAGGCATGTCCAAACACCACACTGGACCTTTTATAATAGTTCTTTGAGTTTATCGCTACCCTGTTTAACCCATTGGCTTACCAGCTTGCAATTTCCATGTATAAATCAATGTCCCTAGTCTTCTACTCGCTTCATTCCATGTCCCCAGCCATGGAACTCCTCTCTCATCTTAGTCTCCTTTCCTTCTTTCTCGTTTCCCTCCTTCTTATGACACCATCTTATGCCGGCGATGAGGAGCACCGCCGGTCCTACATCATTCACATGAACAAATCAGCCATTCCAGATCCCTTTGCCGCCCACCACAGTTGGTACGAGTGGATTCTCTCATCCCTCCCTGAGTCGGATGGTGAGTCGCCAACCCATCTCTACACCTACAACCATGTCATGAATGGTTTCAGCGCTGTGCTATCATCCTCGCAGCTTGCCCAGCTGGAGAGAATGCCAGGTCATATTGCCACATATCCAGAGACTTATGGCCAGCTCCATACCACACGCACCCCTCATTTCCTAGGCCTTAACAGACATGTGGGGCTGTGGCCTACAGCCCATTTTGGTGATGATATGATCATTGGCATAGTGGACACTGGAATTTGGCCGGAGAGTGAGAGCTTCAGTGATGATGGCATGCCGCCTGTGCCGGCAAGATGGAAGGGCGCGTGTGAGACAGGCACTGAGTTCAACTCTTCCAACTGTAACCGGAAGCTCATTGGAGCTCGCTCTTTCAGCAAAGGGCTCAAAGAAAGCGGCCTAAACATCTCTACGACCGGCGACTATGATTCTCCCAGGGACTTCTTTGGTCATGGGACCCACACGTCATCGACAGCAGCTGGAAGCCCGGCGCGGAATGCTGACTACTTTGGCTATGCCCCGGGCACTGCCATCGGCATTGCACCCATGGCCAGGGTTGCCATGTACAAAGTCCTGTTTGCCACCGACAGTCTCGTGTCGGCATCGACTGATGTGTTAGCCGGCATGGATCAGGCAATTGCCGATGGTGTTGATCTCATGTCATTGTCCCTGGGGTTCCCAGAAGACCACTTCTATGCGAACCCAATTGCACTGGGTGCATTTGCAGCCCTGGAGAAGGGCATCTTTGTCTCATGTTCAGCTGGGAACAGCGGCCCACATGCTTACACTATCCACAATGGCGCACCATGGATCACGACCGTTGGTGCAGGGACCATCGACAGAGACTACGCCGCGTCTGTGACGCTTGGCAATGGCAGCATTGCCCCATTCCAAGGGAGGTCCATCTTTCCTGAGAGCTTATACACATCTGGCTCTCCTCTCTACTATGGACATGGCAATACCAGTAAAGAGACCTGCGATTCCTACGCTCTAGACCCCAAAGACGTTGCTGGGAAGTTTGTTTTCTGCTCATTTGGGGATGTTAATAGTCAAATGGATGAAGTAAGCAGAAGTGGGGCCGTAGGAGGTATCTTTGCCACTGACTCGGCCCAGTTCTTGAACCCAAGTGACTTCTATATGCCGTTTGTGGCAGTGAGCTTGCAGGATGGAGAGAAGGTGAAGGAATATATAGTGACTTCATCACCTGCTTCGCCGGCCACAGTGGATATCACATTCCAGTTGACGGTTCTCGGATCAAAACCGGCGCCTCAAGTGGCCGACTTCTCGTCTCGGGGGCCATATCAAATCTCACCATGGATTCTGAAGCCGGACATACTGGCACCCGGAGTCAATATCTTGGCTGCATGGGCTCCCAATCGTGGATGGCAACCCATTGGCAACGACTACTTGGTAACGGATTTTGCGCTTGTGTCCGGTACTTCCATGTCATCTCCCCATCTCGTTGGCATAGCAGCACTGGTGCGAGCTGTGCATCCAGACTGGAGCCCAGCTGCGATCCGGTCCGCGCTCATGACCACTGCATACTTAATCGACAACACGCATGGACCTATTCTGGACATGATTACAGGTAGTGATGTAAATGAGTCTAGTGTGGGATGGAACCATGGTTGGTGTATAGCTGAATCCATTTCCAAATCTTTTTACCATGTGATCCAACACTGGTCTTATATGTTGGATCCAAAAATCAGGTTCAGATCCATGACAAGAAGTGTTCTATATACTCTGGTCCAAAATAAATTTGTCCAGTGGGAAAACTTTCTCCTACGCACGTGCTCCTATGGGAGTATGCATTCGTCACCAAAGGCCAGACCCCCCTGAATTTCATGGGGTCCCATGCGTCGAACGCTTGAAAATTGGCCTGGTTTAGCGTACAAGATTTTGTAGGTTCTTAAAATATGTATTGCTTAATATCCCACTATAGTTTCTATCAGATCTAGGTCCTGAAATCTGACCTCTCAAGTTTCCAGATTTGAGAGCATCTAGATCTTAAATGCTTGGATTTGTGTTCAGATCCAGATCCGAATATCTTTTGGATCCAAGACAAGGTCCATACTATGGCCAATGCAGGCTCCTTTAACATCCATTGTTGTTTTTTTTTTTAAGTAAATCATCCCTATCGTATTGAATGACAGGAACTTCAGCAACACCACTGGACTTCGGAGGTGGGCATGTGAATCCGACCAAGGCAATGGACCCGGGCTTGGTGTATGACATTGGGGTGCAGGACTACTTGGATTTTCTTTGTGGGCTCAACTACACCAGCGATCAGATGATGGTGATAACAAGGAAATCCAACTACACATGCACAAACCCCAGTCTGGATCTCAATTACCCCTCCTTCATGGTCATTCTCAACAACACCAACTCCACTACTACCAGGTTTACCAGAGTGCTGACCAACGTGGAAGAGGGTCCTGCTGTTTATCGTGCGGTGGTGTATGCCCCCACAGGCATGAGTGTGGTGGTGAAGCCAGAGACGCTTAAGTTCGAGGGTGAGAACAGCAGGCAGGGGTTTGAGATGAGAGTGGAGATCGACATGGCCAAGACTGATATGGTCAGGATTGAAAGTGATTACATTGGGAATTATGGGTATCTGAGTTGGCATGAGGTTGGAGGGAAGCATGTGGTGAGGAGTCCCATTGTTTCTGCCTATGGGCCATGAACAGGTAAAACAGCCCAACATAAGCATATAAGTATCTATATATGTTAGATTTATGGTTGGCTCACGGATGGACATTTATTTAACAATCCCAATAATGACCCAAATTTCATTCCAATTGCAATAATATCGACGTTCCCATATTTCCATGGGACAAGCAATCATTATACACGTTCGGATGGAAGGTATTTTATAATATTTGATCCACAATTAAATTTGCTCCACGGACATGTCACGGAAGGTTGTCCGCATGGCATGAGTTTTTCGAAACCATATGTTTATCTTTTCCTATGGACGTTCCAGTGGGTATGTAACATAGTTGTGTTCGTCATCTCAGTTTAGCATCAAAGAAGAAGTATCTTGATATTTCGGGAATTCGGCAAAACTTTTTCGAAATAAAAAAAAATAAAAAATATGTATATACATAATAGAAACATAAAAATAAAATATAAATAATACACGTTTCTTGATATGAATATTAAATTTTTTTTAAAAAATGTGAAAATTACAGCCAACTAAGGGCTTTGCCTATGAGTTAACGGCCTTCATTTGGCTCGTGTCCCGTTCGAGCCTTAAGCTAGCTTCTTGACCTTTTGTTCTGGAGCATAGTGATGAGTGGCGCCTGGCCACTGCATCCCATGCTACAAACCAAAATGGATAATCGAAGTGGACCAAAATGGGCGACTGAAATGAACCGAAATGGACCGGAATTCTAACCGATTTATTTTGGCTCTATTCCATTTCGATCAGAGGACGAAACAAAAGATTTTGGCTATCTTGGCCGAAACAAAATGGATTTAACAACTATGGTATGTACAAGCAGTTGGGAAGTCTCTCACATTCACATCACTCAAGTCTCAAGTCTTGAGTTGGATAGGACTTCATATATATTTTTTAGGCCTTCTCCCTAGCAGCTTAAACTTTTTGGCTGTATTTGGGTTATTACATACTATCAGAGCGGATTTAGATCCCGTCGTTTTTATGTATCTAAGTCCATGAAATCTGTTGTTTTTCACAAACGAGCCCGGATAAAGACTAATTTCAAATATCCCCAAAACACGGACTTTCTCTCTGTACACTCTAATGGCTTCCATCTGTCATCTCTCTCCAGATATTTCGACCCTCAATAATCAGAATCATCTAAACCCATTTGCCTTGATTGTCAGCAATATCTATTGCAATTATATTTTATATGTAATAACCTCCATCATTGATAGTGTCTACCTGCAACTTACACCTCTCTCTCCGTCCCTCCCTTTTCTCTCCTTTTATTCTAGTCTCTCTCTCTCTTGTAGAAGATGCGATAGAAAACATTCTTTTCATGGGTAAAGAAAAAAAAAAACCCAAGATCAACTCTATGTCAAAAAGATTTAATGGAGAGATAGATTACTCACGAACCATCATCATTTCTTTCCATACACTAGTTCGTTTTATGCAATTCAACCAATCCTGGCCGTTCAGATGGCCCATGGTCCAGGCCAGCCCATCGTTCATGGGGCAGAATGTACATTGTTTGCCCATTGAGGCATCAGGTGGAGAAATGGACCATATCTAATTTAGAAGTGGGTTTTTACTAAATCAAACTTGAATAATAGGAGTTGGGTACATTATCATATTTAGTTACTTCTCCATATATTAATTTTTGTAAATACTTCAACACATACATTTATAATTAATTAATCTAATTGTTGGTCCTTTGAACATAATTGTGATCGATTATGTTCCTTTGAAAAATACTAATATAATGTTGCCAAAAAAGTTCTGAATAATCTATTCTCATTAGAAAATCTGATATAACGCTGCTGAACAAGTTTTATGTAGTACAATCTCGGCACAATCCAATCTCGATACAATGCGATCTTAGCACAAAATCAGGTACTATATATGAAGGAACGATGCCAAATGGGGCCTTGGTTTTTTAAAATGAGATCAACTATTGTTCTGAATTTCTATTTCCGTAAAATTATCTAACCGACAGTAGATCATTTTAAATGAAGAAAAAAACTGTTGGTGTGCATATTCAGGGGAGGGTTGTTGTCTGAATGATTTGGATTAAGTAAATGTGGAGTCCAAATTTGGATCAAGTAACTCTAAAAACCTATACATGTTTAGCTTACGCAGCTAGTAGCTTTTGGATTTTTAATAAATCAACATAAAATAGAGAATGTTAATTTAGATTAAAAACTCAATGCTCACAAGAGTATAAAAAATAGAAAATGGCGAAGGGATTTAATATTGTGATCTATCCTACATGAAATTTATACCAGCGCATTGACACCTCCTTCATTGAAAAGGTTGTAGACATTTGAAAATGATATATATGTGTGCAAATGACTCATATGTTAATCATTTACATGTGCAAATAGCTTGAATGAGAAACAATTTTCACTATTAGTCATTTTTACACCATTTCACATCTGAATTTGTGATCAATCTGGTATCACAATCAAACATTTCAACATTTTTCACAAAACCTTCAAAATCTATGATACTTAAGCGCTAAAATTTGACTCTATAGCAATTTTTTGCTTTTCTAAAGAGGATGAACAATTTTGGATTGTGAAAATGAGGCTTATAGAAGTCAAGAATGGCAGAATTTATGGTATGTATTTCAGAATCTGTGACAAATCAACGGATGAAATCTGACCACATGACCGTTTTGACCTTATAAAGAAGATGGATGGTTCATATCATGATTTAAGGTCCCATAAGAGTCAAGAAACTGAAAGAAATTGTCTGAAATTGATGAGGCATTTTTTAGCATGTTATTTACATTAGATTAATCCAATGTTTGTACATTTTTTTTTTTGAAGATATCTTAAAATCTATGATGAATTAAGATGTAAGATTTTATCCCTTAGCTGTCTCTAGCATTCTAAAAAGGTTGAATGGTTATCATCGTAAAATTAGGCTCCACAAAAGTTTAGAATGACAGATTTCAGTCTTTGAATTTTTTTATTTATAAATATCTCCAAATCCATGATGAATCAATCTGGAAACTAACCAATTGTTTTTGACTTTATGAGGAGGACAAATGATACAAATTTTGATTTAGGGGCCCACAAAAATTTAGAAAAGGACTACTCCCATAAATGGTTTAAAATCTCAGTTTCGGTAGCGGTATCCGCCGAGCCGAAAAACTGATATAATATCGGTTGCGGTCGTCGCAGTGTGAATTTTTTTTAATCCAAAAAAATTCACAAAAATATCTAAAAAATTCAAAATATTAGAAAATGATGGAAAATAATATTTTTTTCTCATTAGTAACAACAATAAATCAAAATATCAGTCACCTTAAGTTATTAGTCCTGTCTGTGTCGCAGTTCGTTGTCCTCTCCAGTATTTCATATAATGCAATAATTATTGATGCTCATGATCAATTTATTAGTGTAAAATATGAGAAAATAAAGATAACACGTCATTCATCATTCAATACTAACTGTTTCAATACTAACTCAATCAGTAAATAAGTTGTGAAATTCAAAATCTTAAAAAAAAAAAAATTTTCTACACCCAAAATCATATAATATATATTAGTAGATCTAGCAAGAAAGTGTGTAGTTCTAACTTCTAAGTGAAGAATAAAACACATGTGACAATATCCAATGAACTTTATATTCATTTCTATGATTTATCTAAAAAATAAAATTAAAAAATACATAATAGTAAAATTAAGGGAGTTAAGTTGATTTTTTCTTACCAAATAAAATATTTTTTTCAAGAAATAGTGATGGAGATGAGCTATGGAGTATGGAGTATGGATGGCTGCTGCTACTCTAATGAGATGACAGGAGAAGAGAAGAAGATGAGGGAAAAGTAAGAAAAATAAGGTTTTTGTCAACCATAAATATTGGCCGGTAATACCGATATGATCTTCATCTCGGCTGATATTGACTGAGATTTTGGGAATATTTTGCCAATACTCATTTATCGGCAAAATGTCCGTTTCAGTAGATATGAACCGATATCGCCGATTTTTTAAACAATTCCCGATTCCCACCTATGTACATGTGTAAGGGTTTCACATGCCATGAGGTCTGAAAATCTTGGGTCCAAAATTAGCTAATTTTAACACTAATTTTGAATCGAGAAATTCTATATACACTTCTATTTTTGCTGAATACACCTCCCTTTAAAGAAAAAAAAAATTATAGTGAAGAAGTAACGTGGTGTGCTCAGAAAAATGGTGGTTGCATACAGAATTTCCTTTTGAACCTAATTTACACACCCCATGTGCAAATCAATACAAAAGAAGCCCGACGGATTCCCATCGCTTTAGACACTACAATCATCTCCTCTTCTTTCCCTCATCAGATGCTCAATTTCAGGGTTTTCGATGGTACTACTTGGAACTCTCAAGCTGCTGTGGTTTGTTTGTGTTTGGGGAATCTTGCAGTTTTGAAAACCGATATGATGGCAGCACTTGAAAAGGAGGTGAAGTCGGTCGTTGGACGAAGATAGTTGGAAGTTTGGGGTTCATCTCTCCCAAATCCACCTTATTTCAAGACCTGGTAAATCGTTCATTTCATTTCATTTCATAATCTGCTTCTGCTTTGATTTGTTGTTGTGAATTATGAGAAAGGAATTAGAGATTTTCTGTTGATTAGTGGAAAAATGTGCAAATACGATGTTTGGTGTGGGAATTTTCTACCTCCAAAGATTTTTGAGGGGTGGGGGAGGGGTTGGAGGGTTGGGACCTACAATTATTCCACACCCACAAATCTCACTCCAAAATATCCAGGGGAAGAACACAACTATTGTTTCCAAGCGCATGCCTTAAGTGGTGGATTTTGTTCTTGTTGGTTCTTAATTAGCTGCTTCTTCCTTTTGCTGCATTGCTGCTATTGGTTGGATTTGGATGCATAATCATATGGGAAATGCAATGTAGATACCTTCCAATAACTACCACTATCAACATAAATAGGGATGCATAATTTTAGTAATGATAGGATGTTTTTTAGTTTTATTATGAATTAATCACAAGGGACGCATAAAGGTCTATCTAGGTTGGGTCCAACCAACAGGGTTTTGTGCCTTTCTACTCCACAGACCAAAAAAAAAAACCCCTCTTTGAATCAAATAATTGAAGCCAATATACCATTTGAAAGCTTTCATATTTTTCTTCAAGAATTTAAGCAGTTTTTAGGCCTTTTTTCGCTTGTTTTGTATAGAAATGATTTAAAAAGTCAATTCATAATCATAATGCATCTTTGGAGCATAGATTTTCTCATACATGCAATACCATTTTTTTCAGTTTTTCTTATAAATATCTGTGAACTTATAGGGATTTTTCAAAAGATAAATATTAAATAAAAGAGGAAAGAATATTTTCAGAAAAATTTAAATAAAGATTCTATGGGAGACTTAGGCATGAGTGAGATTACTTCTTTAACAGGACATGATTAGGGTAGCAGAAGTGAAGAAAACATTGACAAGAATTGAGATAAGAAATGCTATGGGGCGATTTTGATAAAGGCTTTGAATTGCTTAAGAGAAACTCGATGGGTGTTAACTAGGGTATTCAATGAGATATTATGAACAAAGAAAATATAGATAAACGGAGAAGTGTTTCAGTACCTATATAAAAGAACAAATGATATAAAGTTGCACTAATTGTCATGGGATTAAACTTATGAGTCATGCTATGAAACTATGTGAGAGTTAGAGAGAGAGAGAGTATGGAGCAAAGACTTGGATAAAAAACTAAGATATTTGAAAATCAATTTGATTTCATGTTTAGGAGTTCGACTATGGAAGCTATTTTCTCACTTGACAATTAATGGAAAAATACCAAGAGAAGAGGAAAATCCTTCATATGGTCTTCACCGATCTAGTGAATGCCTATGTTTGGGTCTGTAGAGATTTGATTTGATGGGTTTTTAGATAAAAGGAGTGTTTCTTTAGGATTTCAATTAAGAGATGATATGAATGCGAAACTTAAGAGACGACTAGAGACTTTAGGTTAGGACCCAAGGGCTTTAAAATAAGTTATACAGGGACATAGTATATGGATTGCAATTTTAGTGGGGATGTGCAGAGAGATGTAACTCTTGTTAAACTTGAAAGCTAAAAGAGTACCACAAACAGAGTCCTTCCAATGCCTTGGTTCTATAACTAGTAAGGACGGAGAGATTGAGGGGGATGTCTAACATAGGATAAGAGGTGGATGGTTAAATTTGAGACTTGCTTTTGGAGTATTTTTTCGGCACATACCAAAAAAGATTGGAGGGGATGGGGGATAGCTTAGGCTCACACTTGAAAATTGGCCTCACACCGAACTCCAATCTAGGAGGAAAAGATCTCAAGAGCACTTTGGAGAAGAACTCAAAAGAGAATTCAAAAAGTCAATTTTAATTATCATCAACCATAGAGCTAAAGAGGTTTATAATGCTTTAAATAAGCAAAAAACATAACCCTAAAGTTAATCTCAACCATCTAACTACGGTTGAGATTAAAACATCGTAACCCAAACAAAGAAAAGACAAAAGTCATTAAAACAACTCTAAATAAAATAACGATAGGTCGGCTAGGCCCAAAGGCTGGTCAAGATAAATGGGCTAGGCCCATAAGCTGGACGACCCATGGGGACCATGAGTCTATTGTGCATCATGGTGATTAGACCAATTATGATTGTTGGAGCAGAATGTTGGCCAATTGAGAAATTATACGTGCAACATGAGTATGGTAGAAATGAGAATGTTGAGATAGATGTATAGTAAAACTAGGAAAGATAAATTAGAAATGAGCGCATTTGGGAGGATTTAGGGTATAAACTAATACTCACCATTTAAAAAAAAAAAGAAAAAAAAGGAAAGAAGAAGAAGGTCCTTCGAATAAAAGGGTAGGCTGAAGAGGACATAGATGGAAGTAGTAAGGGTAAATTTGAAGAAGTGGAACGTATTCTGGGTTCTGGCCCAAGATAGACTAGAATCGCTAAACATAATTCATGTATTTGACCCTAACATATATGGGACAAGGCTTTTATGATAATAATGATGAACGTTATTTTTTAAACTTCTCTCACAAAGATCATTTCATTAGTGTTTCCTACTTTTCTTACCTAGACTTATTTGTTTGACAGAGTTGAGTGTAGGTATCTACCGGTAAGTACTGTGCTCTAAGTAACCAGAAGTAAGCACTGCTGGATTTTGATTTCTATGCTCCAGTGGTGAAGGATTCGCATGCATATTTGGATACACAATTATTATTCAAATAATCATCAGTAAGATTCAAAACAATTTATGCTATTTTCTGCAGCAACAAGGATTACACAACTGATCATTTTTCTACTTCCACGGACTTTTCTTCTTAGGTGGTTTTCCATACAAACCTCTTTGGACCACCAAAAGGTGAACTTTATATGGATGTTAGCTGAAGGAGGGAATGATGGAGAACTGTTTTGATCAGCACATGCTGGATTAAAGAAACAAAAGGAAACCTGCCTTCTATTGTAAGGACATGAAATTGGGTCAGGATTTCTTACTATGTTGGTAAATGGGCATCATGCCCTATTAATTGTAGTCTTCTACTCTTCTTGTATTCATGTTATATAGTTTATTTGATTATATTCTTGTATGCTATAATCAGTAAATGGAGCATAGGTTGCCCTCTAATGTGAGCTTCAAGATCATGCCTTTGGATCTATGGCTGCCCTAGCATAACATGTACACCATCTGCTCCATTAGCATGCCCAATCACGCTGCAAAACTAATTCTGTCATGACAACTATGGATGCAGTGATCCCCGATAAATCTCGGTCTGCTGTTTTGATAACATTTTCATCCACTTGTCGTGCCAGGAAAACTCAGTCATCTGTTGAGGCTGGGTAGGTTACATTGCATTTTGAAGGCCAGACAGTTCAGACATTTTAGGTTCCTCTCTCTCTCCCTCTCTCTCTCTCTCTCTGTTTTTGGTAGTGTCAGTTGCACCTGATGAGCATACTTGACTGATTTTGGGCCACAATATATATGCAGCAGCTGAGCTTTATAGGACACTGATATTACCATGGCAACTGTAGGTTGATTGTACCACTGACCTTCATATGAAATTCTATAGTGAAGAAATCTGTGGAGCAACCTTTAGAGACATCCTGACTCAGTACATGATGAACCATGCTCATCTCAGTCACAGGCACATGCCCGGTTTGAATGAGGTGCCTTAAGGGCGAGGGCTCATCAACCTTGGTGAGTCTAAAAATAGTTTGGAATAGGACGGTTTGCAAAATCTAAAACCCATATTGCAATGTGTGGGTTGATGTTTGGAATAGGACGGCTGGGAAGTCAGATTGTATGTATAGGACTAAATTGTGAAATGGGGCTATTATTGATTGTTAGATAATGCAAAGGATTTGAAATTTTGAGCTTTGATCTATTTATGTGAAATGGTTTTCTTTCAGCTTTGGATTTTTACAGTAATGAATGGTATTTTTTTTTTTTTTTTTTTGGAGTTATTTCTTAATTTTTTGTAGTCTTCTTTGAGATGGGTTGGTGGGCATGTGCAAAGAACAGGCCATATTTGATGTGTTGTAAGGTTAATGGTTTAAGAAACTAGGAAAAAGGGGATAACATTTAAGGCCTAGTGTGCAATGAGGAAAGATATTGGGACTCTTTTAAGGGTTTCTATGGACATGTCCTCGAATAGGAAAAGCAAAAGTCACCAAGCTTACCCTAAATTATTGGTGTTAGGCCACGATGACAGTGACAACTGACAATGGAGCTCATGTTCCTTTCCATCTTTCTTTCTTTATGAGAGAGAGAGAGAGAGAGAGAGAGAGAGAGAGAGAGAGAGATGCAGTCTTCTTACTGTATTCTTCCATGTTATTATTGTTCTTATATGAAATGGCATAGTTTTTGAATCTTACGAAATCATGCGGGGAGCCCATATGCTGAGAAACGACTCCTTTGGAAACAGACGTGTAACTAGGAACACCAAAATTGAAACTGGCTACTTACCCCATGTATATGGTTCGGATCTAGTACTGCCGGCCATACATAGTGGGGGCCCATTATAAGGCCTGGAATCTCCAATTGATCATAGGACAGCAAGATAGGTTTCTCGCTCAGTCCATGCATGTCCAAACACCCCCATCTTTTATAATAGTTCTGAGTTTATCACTGCCCTGTTCACCCCATCAGCTTGGCAGTTTTAAAGTCCATATATAAATCGACGTCCCTAGTCTTCTACTTGCTTCATTCATATGTTCCATGTCCCCAGCCATGGAACTCCTCCCTCATCTGAGTCTCCTTTCCTTCTTTCTCGCCTTCCTCCTTGTGGCACCAACTTATGCAGGCGATGAACGCCAGTCATACATCATCCACATGGACAAATCAGCCATTCCGGCTCCCTTTGCCACTCACGACCATTGGTACGCATCGATGCTCTCATCCATCTCCGACTCAGATGTTGGGTCGCCAACCCATCTCTACACCTACAACCATGTCATGCATGGTTTCAGCGCGGTACTGTCGCCTTCACAGCTTGCTCAGCTGGAGAGAATGCCTGGTCATATTGCCACATATCCAGAGACTTATGGCCAGCTCCATACCACACACACCCCTCGGTTCCTGGGCCTTAATAGACATGTGGGACTGTGGCCTGCAGCCCAGTTTGGCGATGACATGATCATCGGCATACTCGACACTGGAATTTGGCCAGAGAGCGAGAGCTTCAATGACGCCGGCATGTCGCCTGTGCCGGATAGATGGAAGGGCGCGTGCGAGGCAGGCACTGAGTTCAACTCCTCCAACTGCAACCGGAAGCTCATTGGAGCTCGCTCTTTCAGCAAAGGGCTCAAAGAACGTGGCCTGAACATCTCTACGATCGATGACTATGATTCTCCCAGGGACTACTTTGGTCATGGGACCCACACCTCATCGACAGCAGCTGGAAGCCCAGTGCGAAATGCTGACTACTTTGGCTATGCCCAGGGCACTGCCATCGGCATTGCACCCATGGCCAGGGTTGCTATGTACAAAGTCGTGTTTAACACGGACACTATTGAGTCCGCATCAACGGATGTGTTAGCCGGCATGGATCAGGCAATTGCCGATGGCGTCGATCTCATGTCATTGTCCCTGGCGTTCCCTGAAGACCCCTACTATGTGAACCCAATTTCACTGGGTGCATTTGCAGCCATGGAGAGGGGTATCTTTGTCTCATGCTCAGCTGGGAACAGGGGCCCACAGGCGTACACCATCCGCAATGGTGCGCCCTGGATCACGACTGTCGGTGCAGGGACCATGGACAGAGATTACGCCGCATCTGTGACGCTTGGTAATGGCAGCATTGCCCCATTCCAAGGGAGATCCTTCTTTCCTGAGAGTTTATATATATCTCACACTCCTCTATACTATGGACATGGCAATGCCAGTATAGAGACTTGCAATAACTACACTCTAGACCCCAAAGACGTTGCTGGGAAGATTGTTTTCTGCTCATTTGGGAATGTTTCTAATCAAATGCTTGAAGTAAACAGAAGCGGGGCTGAAGGAGCTATCTTCGCCACGGACTCGGCCCAGTTTTTGTACCCAGATGCCTTCTATATGCCGTTTGTGGCCGTAAGCTTGGAAGATGGAGAGAAGGTGAAGGAATACATAGTGGCGTCTTCACCTGCGACCGTAGATATCAAGTTCCAGTTGACCGTTCTCGGATCAAAACCGGCACCTCAGGTGGCCCACTTCTCGGCTCGTGGGCCATATCGCCTCACACCAGGGATCCTGAAACCCGACATAGTGGCACCCGGAGTCAATATCTTGGCTGCATGGGCACCCAATCGTGGATGGCAACCCATTGGCAACGACTACTTGGTAACGGATTTTGGGCTTGTGTCCGGTACTTCCATGTCATCTCCCCATCTGGTCGGCGTAGCAGCACTGGTACGAGCTGTGCACCCTGACTGGAGCCCAGCTGCTATCCGGTCTGCGCTCATGACTACTGCATTTCTGATGGACAACACCCATGGACCTATCCTTGATATGAGTACAGGTAAGGGTGTAAATGAGTCGAGTCCGGGATGGAACCATGGAGGATCTGGATCCATTTCCAAATTCAGTTTTCCACATGATCTAATACCGGTCTTCTGTGTTGGATCTAGAAACCTTATCAACTAGAAGAACTAATAAGTTTGAAAATCTGGTCCAGATCCTTCACACGAAGATCGATCGGAATAGAGAAATAGAATTCGTGTAGCTGACCCCAACATAGTTGGGACAAGGCTTTGATGATGATGATGAGCCATCATAGGAAGAGTAATCTATACTAAGGCCTAAATATAGGTTATTATTATTATTATTTTTTTTTCACTATAGTTTCTACCAGTCCCAGATCTTCTTGATCATGAAATCTGAACTCTCGAGTTTCCAGATTTTAGAACGTATAGATCTTATATATATATGGATCTGGACTTGCAAAAACAGGTTCCATGCTGCACGCGGTCATGGGCCAGATTGGCTGGACCGATATTTGTCCAAGTGCAGCCCATTTAGTAATCACACTCACTCTCACTCAAAACTCAAAAGCCAATCGGGCTCCTTTAATATCCCTGTCATGTTGATTGGCAGGAACTTCAGCAACCCCACTGGATTTTGGAGGTGGCCATGTGAATCCAAACAAGGCAATGGACCCGGGCCTGGTGTATGACATTGGGGTGCAGGACTACGTGGATTTCGTCTGCGGGCTTAACTATACCAGTGATCAGATGAAGATTTTAACAAGGCAATCCAACTACACATGCACAAAGCCAAGTCTGGATCTCAACTACCCCTCCTTCATGGTCATCCTCAACAACACCAACTCAACTGCTTCCAGGTTTAGCAGGGTGCTGACGAACGTAGCCGATGGTCCCTCTGTTTATCGTGCAGTGGTGTATGCCCCCGCAGGCATGAGAGTGGTAGTGAAGCCAGACACGCTTAAGTTCGAGGGCAAGAACAGCAGGCAGGGGTTTGAGATGAGCGTGGAGATCGACATGGCCAAGACTGATATGGTCAGGATTAAAAGTGATTACATTGGGAATTATGGGTATCTGAGTTGGTATGAGGTTGGAGGGAAGCATGTGGTGAGGAGTCCCATTGTTTCTGCTTATGGGCAATGAACAGCCCCACATTACGTAAGTCTATGGGTATGGTATCTTATGCTGATTTCCACAGGGAGTTTTCTTTTTCTTTCTTTCTTTCTTTGTTTTTTTTTGTTTTTTGAATCCCAACTCAGGGGGCCCTCCGGTGAGGTGGGGGGCTAGTTGAAGAGGGAAGTAGACCTCTGGTGAGGTATTATAGTCTCGGGTGAGAAAATGTGCCTGCCCAGGTTCGAACCCAGAACAGGGAGGTAAGAAGTGGCACCTCTTACCACTAAGGCAAGAGGCCATTCTTGGGAGTCTTCGTTCCGTTGATTTATAGTTGGCTCATGTGGGGTCATTTATATAGCACGCCCCATAATTCATTGCAATCTTAATAATGTCAACGGCTAAATAGATTTCTTTTTGGGTACCCTAGTTTAGGGGGGCTGGGCCCCTAGCGCTCTGGAAAGGGGGCCCTTGGGTGAGGAGAGTAAACATCGTTGAGGTGGGGGCCCTCTGGTGAGATATCAGAGCCTCGGGTGAGGAAATGTGCCTGCCGGGGTTGTAACTTAGGACATGCAGGTGAGAACTGGCGCCTCTAACCACTAGGGTAGGTGGAACGACGAAACAGATTAGTTTCTGAAAATGAGATCAACTATTGTTCTAAATTTCTATTTCTATAAAATTATCTAAGCGACATTAGATCAAGTAAATGCATGACCAAATCTGGATATTCAGGGGAGGGCTATGTGTGAATGAATGATTTGAATCAAGTAAATATGGGGACCAAATCTGGATCAAGTAAATGTGGGGCCTACTCTAGTTAAACTAATTCATCTGCATAGAACTCCCTTATGGATAGCAATAAATTTTTCATAAATGATCATATTTGATATACATAGCAAAGGCTTTAGGGATGATAATAGGTCGAGTTCAAAGGGGACCCGTCCCGACCTCCTATTGTTAGTGGCAAGTTTGGTAGTGAGTTGGTAAAGTTAAATATTTTAGGGGTTTTGATATATTAGTCCCCTTATATCCGCTTTTCCCAATTACGTGACTGAAGTTCAAATAATGTCATCAAAATCATTTTCAAGTCAACGATTTTTTTGCCCTATATCCCATGATATCATGAGATTTATCACCTTTTGTATCATATATTTTCTGCAACGAGCAAACAACTTCATTTTTCACATAATACAAAAATTGACATTTTATGAAAAGTGAATATACATTTGGTCACCATTTCTTAAGTTTTATTATTCAAATTTTTTTTTCCCCTTAAATGCTGCATGCAAGCAATGACATCATGGGACAATCCGATAATATCATGAGATTAATTAGTTTGTTTCCATGACATCACGAAATTTTAGAAAAAAAGTTAAAAAAACACTATTGACCAAAGTCAAGCGCGAGTTACATTATTTGAATTTTGGTCATTATTTAAATTTTGGACATGAAATTCGAATAGCGAAAGGATTAATACGTCAAAACCCAATCACATATCCAAACGCCCCTAAACCTTTTCAATAAAAGTTATAATAGCGCAGGCCTGGCAATAGGTCATAGTTCAATTCTTACCCGCTACATGAAAATAGAAACTTCCATTTTGATCGGGCTTGAGTTGGCATGAACAGAATCAATAGAAGATTCAAACCCTAATCAGTGAGATCCGACCGATCTCTCCTCTTTTCTTGCAGCCAACGAAATGTGATCCTCATTCCAGTTCCTTAGATTCGAGCCCCTCATCAAATGCTGAATTCTAGGGTTTTCAATGGGAATTCTCAAGCTTCTGTGGGTTTGTTTGTGTTTGGGGAATTTTGCACTTCTGAAAACCGATGTGATGGCATCACTTGGAGAAGGAGGTGAAGTCCTTGGACGAAGATAGTTGTGGGAAGTTTGCTGGTCCTCTCTTCACTCCCAAATCCACCTCATTTCATTTCTAGACCCGGTAAATCATTCATTCATTTCATTTCATTTCATAATCTGTTTCTGTTTCTGCTTTGATTTGTTGTTGTGAATTAATTATGAGGAATGAATTAGAGATTATCTGTTTATTGGGGAAAATCCAGATGTTAAGAAGGTATTAGAAGTCATTAACAAGATTTTGGGGTTAGTTTTGAAGATCTACACTGATTTTTTTTTTCTTTCATATCTAATGATACAAAAGTCAAGGTTACTGCTATTCATTAGGAGACAAATGTCAAACCTCATAAAACAAAAGCGGCCTACCACCTTCAACTACTGAAATCCATTAAGACAATTAAAATATAATGTGGGTAGAGTTGTGGAAAATTATTTTTCATTTTTTAGATTTTTATATGCATTTTACGTATTTTAAGGTTTGATTATGATACCCCATAATCCGTATACTTCAAAATAGGCAACATATCGTGTGATATATTGTGTTTCATCCCCGTGATGATAGGTATACACCAAGTGAGCCCATGGAGGCCGTTTCTCATAATAAGAAGGATCTATATATAAAGGGGCAATTTGCAAATTCATGTTTACGATTTCTCATTCCAACACTAGAATGAAATGTTAGGGAAAGCAAAGTTTTGAGATTTGGGGCGACCAATCATTACAATTTTGTTGGCCTTTGCAGTCAATTGCAATGCCTTGTTTCTAGGGGGAACCAAGGAATAACAAATGTGTACGGATTTGCTCGAGAAGGTACCAGTACCACTATATTTGCCAAAATTCCCATATATATCTCTTGGCATAAAACAATATATTTAAAATGCACGTCAGGTGGCTGCCGATTCTTGTTTTCAAGGAGCGATTCATTCCCCTCTTGTGTAGAGTGCTCTCGGTAAGCCTTTTTACATCCCATGGGTCGAGACATGAGAATTCTTCTAGTTCTCCTTTTCTTCCCCACTAGCATGTCATCTGGGATTTAGGACTTCCTGGAGACAAACCGCATTTGAGACTGCACATTTTCAATAAATCGAGCTTTTGGATGCATATATATTATAAAGGCACCAAATGAGGCTGAAATCAGACTGGAAATGGGCTAGAAATACAACCGTGGCCATGTTTAGGGAGGTTCTAATGGCACCATCCACCCCTAGCGCTATGCATACTAGACATGCCGAGTAAGTAAGATATATATATATATATATATATTCCTAGAAATGATTCCTTTAACATATTTTAAGCACGGTCATGATTGAAAATCTTTAAAAGTTCTCTCACTCTCAAGCTCATGGAGGTGTTTTCCCCCCAATTCAACCTTTTTTGGAGCTTTTAGTAAAAGATTCAATGAAAGAGAATGTAACATCACTACGTCACTTTTATTCTCTTTTTGATGGAGCGTAGACCTCACGGCCACATGTGTAGGGCCCACTTAGATTTAAGATATTTTATTAACTAATTATATGTAATTAGTTTCTGATTTTATTTAAATAATTCTATTTAAGATTAGATTTCCAATTTATTTAGTTTCCTAGTTTAATTAGGTTTCTTTGGGCTTAAGTTATTTTTCTTACTTATATGGCACTGTAGTAAAGAATTTTTCAGAGTTGATTAATGAAATTGGGTTTTCCCATTGAGGTGCGTCCTCGTTTATTGTCTCTTCAGAGATTGATTTTGTCTTAAGACACGTACTTCAGCACCCATTGTGCTTTTAGCATTTCCCACGCAAGCCTTAACCCTAGGCTTGCATCAATTGGTATCAGAGTCGAACGATCATCATGATCAATCGGCGTTGGTTATCCCTATCTGTCCATCCCATCCTCACCCATCCCCATCATCAATCAGGATCACCATATAGCATCTATCCCGTTCATCTTCCATCACCTACAATTTTTTCCCACGTCACCCTCCCGCTGCCAGAAACCTATCGAGCCTTAGCCGCTGCCCAAAACTCATCTCAACCCATTCTCCAATCCACTATTGTCTTTCCTGCCACCTCCCTACCAATCCGTGAAAAAAAAAAAATCCTCATTCAAAATCCCAAACCGGACCCAGTCCCACTCGTCTGTCAACATCTCCATCCCCAGCCCTTTCCCAGTCCACCCACTAGCCGAAACCCCCCTTTCGGCCAATACCGGAGCCTCTCCAAAAAAAAAATAATAATATTTTTTTTTCAGCCCAATCCCCATCTTCAACCCCATTCCCAGGTCTCCTAATGGAGACCCTCGGCCAGAATCAAATCCCATCCCAGACATCCCAGAATCAGATCCCATCCCACTCGCATCATCCCCGCAACAGAAAAAAAAAAGAAAAGAAAAGAAAAAGAAAACTACCGCAACTCCAGAAACCCCATTGCCCGCCCTCTTCCAAAACCCCATCACCAGCACTGCCTCCAACCCAAATCACCAGCAGCGACCCAGAAAAGAGACCTCAAGAAAGAAGGTCCCAACAAAGAAGAAGAGCTCATGTTGTTGAAACGCATTTTTCAAAAGAGGATAATCCCAAGCTTGTCATACGCCGATTTCTCACCACAAATAAGATGGAAGAAGAAGAATGGAAACAACATACAAAATTCCAAACACGTGTAAGGTGTGAAGGCAAGGTAGCTAATCTGGTTTTTGATCTCAGCAACGCAATAAACTTTGTTGCGCAAGAAGTGATTGACAAGCTTCACTGGCCAACCGAGGAACTCCTGAAGCCATATAGATTTACATGGGCCAATGATGTAATCATTCCAGTTACTCATCGATGTTTGGTATCTTTCAGGATTGGTAATTATGAAGATAATATTTGGTGTGATGTTATCAATATGAATGTCACTCATATTCTTCTTGGAAGGCCATGGCTTTTGGATATGAATGTGCATACTGACAAAGAGAAGAACATATATTCTTTTCTTTGGAAAGGGCAATGGATCGAGCTCATTCCATTGCCATCGACAATGCCTTCTCTGTCTACATCATCACTTCCAATCAAAGAATCAAAAGGTGAGTAGAAAGAAGAAACGGAAGTCGTGATTGTACCACAACCACTACAAACCATGATAAAAGATATCATGACATTAAACAACAAGATCAAGAAACTGAATATATCACGACACTGTCAGATGAAATAGCATGCAAAGCTTTTCCTATGGAGCATATTTCAGAAGAGCCAGAAAACACAGGGACTAAAATCATTGCTATGGATAGTGCTGATCAAAAGAGGAAATAGGCAAATGAAGAATGTCAAGCGCATCTTGAAGACGTAGATCTAATGAACAACAAGCCTAATCATTCAGTGGATCTAATGGTCGTTTAGGAGACATCAATAGTAGAACAAATTGTTGAAGTCCCACACATTGACTTCATTTTCGGGAATCAACGATGGATATTTAAAGATCATGATATGTTGGTACACATGCAACAATTGCAGCATCTAATGGTCCGATCACATATCCAAGAAAATTCCAAACATTCAAAGAAGCGCAACCTCCAATCTGTGTCTAACTGGAGGAAGAAATCAATTCGAGTTCCCAAGCTATGTGAAGAATATGAAGATCAAGAACTTCGGAAGTTTGTACGCTTGATTTTTGACCCAGGTGGACATTTACAGAACTCGAGGTCGAGTTCTCTCCAAAGCGGGGAGAAACTGAGCAGGCCAGATCCATGGTCTGCCAACTAATTGAGCCCAATCCACAAGCCCAATGGGTCATTTATTTAGTTAGATTTTTAATTATTTAAGAGTTTTATCTAGAGAGTTGTTATTTATTTAGAAGTCATTAAAATTAGGAGTTTTATTATATTTGGATTGTACCCAAGTTTAGTTTCCTTTATTATTTAGGAAAGTAGAGTCCTATTAGGAAAAGGGATTCCAACCCTTCCTATAAATATGTAATCCCTCTATTAGGAGAGTAGTTCAAGATTATTCAATAATAAAGATTGGTTTTGTTTGGTTTGTTCTTTCTCTTCAATGGAAGAATGTTATTGAGTTCCGAGAGGAATTCGGCTAATTCCCTTTTGTGGAATTGGTCCTTACTGGAATCCGTCCAGGATTCGGCAAACTCTCTCGTAGGGCTTGTCTACACCCATTTCATCACCGCTTGCGGATCCAGGCTGCTTCACCACATGTGTAGGGCCCACTTAGATTTATGATATTTTATTAACTAATTATATGTCATTAGTTTCTGATTTTATTTAAAGAATTCTATTTAGGTTCCAATTTTGTTTAGTTTCCTAGCTTAATTAAGTTTCTTAGGGCTTAAGTTATCTTTCTTATTTATATAGCATTGTAGTAAGGAATTATTCAGAGTTGATTCATGAAATTGGATTTTCCCATTGAGGTGCGTCCTCGTTTATTGTCTCTTTGGAGATTGATTGTGTCTTAAGACACGTGCTTCGGCACCCATTGTGCTTTCAGCACTTCCCACGCAAGCCTTAATGCTAGGCCTGCATCACTTTCATTGCTGTTTTCTTTACTGTGCCTTGTATTTAGGTTTTTAAAGTGTCTATATCCACAAAACAACCACAATAAATATCAGTTTTAAAATCTCTTAGATATTTGTTCCGCATTTGACAAGAGCCTGTGTGGCTTAGTGGAAGGTGCTCACTATTGCATCCTTGAGGTTGTGGGCTCAAGTCATATTGCCCCCACCCCCTCACCCCAACACGAAGAAAGGAAAATAAAAGAATTTGTGTACACATTTTATTTGTGTACAAATTTGAGGTTGGACATTTTCGTTTTATTGTATGCCTCTGTTACTAGAATAGACTCCAATACAATTCTTTAAAATTATTAGAAGAAAGTTTTTAAAAGAAACATTAATACGTCCGTAGCAATGTAGTACAAGAGATACAAATTGAAAAGATAGCCATCAAAAGGAAAAAAAAAAAAAAAAAAAAAAACGCCTGAGAAAAGACAAGTAACAACTAAAAACATCAATTCAAATTGGAACTATCTTGAGAAATAGGCAAACTCTAGCATGAAAATCCCTCCTTAGCTAGGCCATTTGCCACCTGAATAACTGTACGCTTGACATGATGAAATGAAGCATTTGAATTTCCAGCCAAGTCCAAAACTTCTTCTGTCCCATCCGCCAAAATCCAAGGAGTGTTGCCATAACCTCAAGCCCTATGAATGATGCAAAAACAAATCACCCTCCACTGAACAGCCACAAACATGTGGCGAAGAACCTCTCGAAGACCCGTCTGCAAAGCCATCAACTCTCTGAGTCTTTATTCACCGAACAAGCACCAGCTGGGTCAGAACAAGAAAGTACTTGTGATGCATTCTGGTCTTGAACAGCTCCTCTAATGCCAGCAATTACCGGATTGCAAATAGCACTTCCATCACAATTTTATTTAAAACAACTGAAAGGGGAGGAGACCAATAAGCCTTACACTAAAAAGGATCATGAGAGGAAAAAAGCTGTCTCTTGCGAGAGAATATACGCAGTGCCCTTTGCAATATATATTTAAGTAATTTGGTCTATATTATCAAGTGTTTATATCTTCATTATTTGAACTTCCTATCCATATTTTACCTGCACATTAGAGCTAATTACAAAAAAATCAATTCATCATCAACATTGTAGCCTTGTCTCATCTATTTGTGGTAGCTTTGGGAGTTCTTGTTTTTCACTTGTCCTGGTACAAGTCTAGTGGGTTATCTATAGCAGCCATAAGAGTCCTCCAATGAAGTTCAACTTTCATGCTCAATAATCAGTACTCACCCATCTATTGGCACTCATCCCATTTTGACACTTATTAGAGTTGATTGAACACTAAAAATGCACTTTTATTTTAAAATTTCTAATAAGGCCTTTAAATCAAAGGCTAGGATGATCCCCTCTTTTGATGCTGTCCTGGCCTCGAACATAGGACCTTCCCATCCCCCTCATACAGGATTGGCATGCTGATGCAGGCTTGCCCTGGGTCGGCCAGCCCATTGGGCCCAACCCATCGGCCCAACATGACATTTGTTTTATTAGAAGTTTAGGTTGTTTAGTAGCTTAATTAATTAATTATTTATTTATTTAGAAGTTTTTTAATTAGGAATTTTATTTTAGTTGGATTGTTAAGCAAGTTTAGTGGTTTAGTTTCCTTTATTGTTTAGGAAAGTCTTGGTGTCCAAGTTATTCTACTCTATAAATCTGAGTTTTTTCTGAGTTTTGAAAATTTCTCTCAGTTATAGTATTTCTCCTCATCGTGAGTGGTGCTCTAGTGGCTGAATCTATCCTTGCATTTGATCAATCCTTCGGGGGCTACGTTACATGCATCTTGGTGGGCCCCCAAAGTGTTAGGTAAATAATAGACATGCTGCCCACTTTATGTCTATGCTTAGTCCGTTCTTGGGCCAGTGCTGGTTGGGCTAGAGCTTGTCCAAACTTGGCCCATTTAGTCATCGGCCTGTTATTTGTGCCTGTGTAAAGCCAATGGCTAGAAAGTCAGGCCGGCCCAGACCTAGACCGTTTGCAACATATATACATCTTTTAAATCTTGGGTTAGGGTGGCCATCAAGAACATATAGCCCAGGCCTGGCCCATACAAGGACCCATGAACCTAAACAGAGCCAACTTCAACCCAGTGATGGCCCGGCTGAAGTTGGCCTAGCCCTGAGTGCTCATATCTATGCTCTCTATTACTCCCCAATCTAACATGTTTGTTCTGATCGTGTCATTTTGTTTCTTCATTGGTGTCTCTTTTCTTCTAGTTCCTCTGCAGTCTCTAACCTGCCAAACAAGAAACTAACATTCAACCCTTGTTTCAAGGGTAATACCCTATTTCATGTATGCCTTAATGGAATCAAGAGCTAAAAGATGTATAGTTTGATAGCCAGACAAACAACTCTGCATCAGACATTGGTGGATTTTTTAAAGAGAGGTGGCAATACAACATTTGTTTATTGGGTACTGAACAAAATAAATCATGCCTCTTAGAGATTGCTACTTGTCTGACCAAAGGCAGTGAAAATGATGTGGGTTAAGGTCCTTGCAAAGCTTTCTTCATTCTTGCGAAACCTTTGCAAGCTCCATAGCAAGATTGAGTCTCTTGCGAGTTGCGGAGGCTAGTGCCACAAGGCCTATGAGCTATGACCTCCAAGAAGCAAAAGCTTCCCAAGCGAAATCTCCAAGAAAAGGGGGAAATTATCTTATAATCTATCTTGTTTAAAACAAAGAGCTCTTAAAGGTTCAAGAGATAATCCCTAATTCAATATAGCATGGATTGATGCAATCCTAGGATTAGGATGCAAGTGCTGGGGCACAATTAGGGTTCCCACTGGAACAATCATGATGAAGACAATCTCCACGATAAACACCCACGCATGGAAATTTTATTAACTAAAAAATCACTACTCTGAGATCATTTATCTCTACAATATTTATAATGAAAGAAACTTAATGGCTAAGAAAGCATTCCTAATCAAACTAGGAAACAATAATAAAATCCTATCCAAATTAGAAACCTAATTCTAATTACACTCTTTGCTAAAAATAAAACTAATAACAATTAAAAATCAGAATTTCATGGGTCCCACATGTGGCCCACGAGTCTTGTTGTAATAACGTGGAATTGCTGCTGCTGCATCATGGATGCTTTATCTAGAAAAGCTTAAACAGAATAATCAAATTTTAAATTACATAAGCTATTTTACAAAAAAAAAAAAAAAAAAAAAAAAAAAAAAAATCTAAATTGGACTAGTACAACAGTAAGACCTTTTGGGCCAGGTTCTTGTCACATAAGCACAATCACTGATTTTAGGTCTTAGATTTGGATTGTGGATTGCATCATTCTCCCCTCTTGAAATATAATATGTCCTCTATTGGTATCCTTCCGCATGCAAGATGCTGGTGGATTTGGTAGAAAAGAGGCGACGATGATATTGGCATCAATCAGTAGGACCATAGCGAGCTCTAATACCAAATGATACAGGCAAGATCAAGGTTCTTGCCAAACCTCCATAGCAAGATTAAAAAAAAAAAAGATTCAGGCTCTTGCAAAGCCTATGCAAGGCCTGTGCCTCGCAGCAACACTAAAGCTCTTGCAAAAGCCTCGCCAAATCCTCAATGTCTATGGCCTACAATCAGCAAAGCTTCCTGAAGAAAAGACGTAAAAAAAAAAAGAATTATTCCAATAACTTATCTTTTTCAATAAAAAAGAATTCTTGTATAAAGGTTCAAAAGATGAAAATAACCCAAAAACTATTCTGGACCCTTTATTTATTTTTTATTTTTTCTGATTGTAACTATTCTTGACCCTGCATCTGGCGAATCTTAAAATAGAAGATAGTCAGAACTGCAAGACAAGGCTACTTACTATTCTGGACTAGGAGAATGACTGGACCTCTTGGGTTCTCATCACATGAGCACTTGGATCTGAATCTTAGGTTATAGATCTAGACGTGGACCACATTGGAATGGTCAGTATAGATTATAGTGAATGGCTTGCAATTGCTCCTTTTGTTCAGATGATAGCAATCTCTAACATAAGGCTCGTTTTTAGTGTATACTTGATCCACAACCACAAACTCCTCTTTTATGTGGTGGGGCCTGAAAATGCCACAGGCCTCTCTTAGACGGATTCATCAGTTTGTGTTGCACACCGATTTGTTAGTTTCTCTTTTTGAAAAACATATGGACTTCAAACACTTCTTTTACTTGAAGGCTAATTTTCAACTTCAGCAGTCTCAAAAGAAGGAAAATTTAGGGGAATAACTAAAACTTGTGAGCATTTCCTGCTGTTAAATTGTAGGATGGTTTGCCGATACCAGTTTAAGTTGAAAAGTTTGTGGTTTTCCTGGATTTTAGATTTCTATGTTCCATTGGTGAAGGTGCGCATATGGCTTACGCAATTATTATTTAAATAATCATCAGTAAAATAAAATGGAAATTTTGCCTATTTTCCAACTAATCATTTTTGTACTTCCATGGGCTTTCTTCTTAGGTAGTTCCCATACAAGCCTCTTGAGACCACAAAAAACTGAACTCTATATGGATTTTTGCTCAAGGAGGGAATGAGGGAGAATTGTTTTGATCAGTACATGCTGGATTAAAGAAGAAAAAGCAAGCCTGCCTTCCATTGTAAGGACATGAAATTGGGTCAGGATTTCTTACTATGTTGGAAAATGGGCATCCCGCTATTATAAATTGTAGCCTTGTATTTATGTTGTCCAGTTTATGTGATTATATTCTTGCATGCTATAATCAGTAAATGTAACATAGGTTTACCCTCCCCCTGTAATGTCTTTTTTTGGTAAGAGTAATGTCATTAGCTTCGACATCATGCCTTTGGATCTATATGGCTGCGCAAGTGTAGCATATGCAAACATTTTAGGTTACATTCTGTTAGAGCCGAACACACTGTGATGGCACTTATGGATGCAGTGATCCCCAATAAAACTTAGCCACCCGTTCCTTCTTCTGGTTACATTCTATTAGAGCCGTGGCCACCCTCCCATTTTTAGCCATTTGTCCTGTGATGAAAATTAAGGCATCAGTTGAGGTGAGGTAGGTCACATTGCATTTTGACTGCCAACTGTTTATACATTTTAGGTTCTTTTTTCTTTTCTCTCTGTTTTTGTTTGTGTGCCAGTTGCAACTGATCAGTGTATACGTACCTCACTGATTTTGAGCCACAATATATTTGCAGTGCGAACTGAAGGTTGATTGTACCCTGACCTTCATATGAAATCCAGGTCTATTTGGGGAATTTATTTGTAAAGTGAATTGAAGTGAAAGGACACTTTATGAGACAAGCAAAGAAAAGAGGTAATATCACAAAATACAAAATTTCAAAATTCACCTTCGGAACCTTTTGTCTTTGTGTGGCGTGAGAAGAAACTTTTTTGACTTCTTTGAATAAAAAGAAGAGGCCTTTTATCATTTAGTAGAATGAAGGAATAACTTTATAACTTTTTATTTTTATTTTTTTAAAAAGGTAGAGGTGATTTTTGAAATTATAACTTTTTGATATGATGCTCATGTTTGCCTTCCTTTAATGCGACATTTCTCATCAACTCACTCTCCAAATGAATTACCCAAACAGACCCAATTAAATAGTAATGTGAAGAAGAAGTCTGGGTAGCAACTTTTTTGAGACATCCAAACTCAGTACATGATTAAAGGTGCTTACCTCAGAGTCAAAGGCATGTGCCCGGTTTGAATCAAGTGCCTCAAGGGCCAAGACTCATCAACCTTGCTGAGTCTAAAATGCCGACAGATGCTTTATGCTGGGGCGCATATGCTGAGAAACAGCTCCTTTGGAACTCCCAATTTCTTACATAAAAACAATGTGAAGTAGACGTGATAAACTAGAAACACAATAATTAAGAGCGTATGGTTCTGATTTCGTACTGCAGGCCATACGTTGTGGGGGCCCATTATGAGGGCCTGGAATCTCCAATTGATAGGACAACAGCATAAGATCCTCGCTCAGGCCATGCATGTCCAAACACCCTGATCTTTTATAATAGTCCTGAGTTTATCGCTGCCCTGTTCATCCCATTAGCTTAGCAGTTTTAAAGTCCATGTATAAATCGACGTCCCTAGTCTTCTACTTGCTTCATTCGTATGTTCCATGTCCCTAGCCATGGAATTCCTCTCTCATCTCAATCTCCTTTCCTTCTTCTTGCGCGCCTTCCTCCTTGTGGCACCAACTTATGCCGGCGATGAACACCGGTCATACGTCATCCACATGGACAAATCAGCCATTCCAGCTCCCTTCGCCACTCATGACCATTGGTACGCATCGATGCTCTCATCCATCTCCGACTCAGATGTCGGGTCGCCAACCCATCTATACACCTACAACCATGTCATCAATGGTTTCAGCGCCGTGCTGTCATCCTCACAGCTTGCCCACCTGGAGAGAATGCCAGGTCATATTGCCACATATCCAGAGACTTATGGCCAGCTCCATACCACACGCACCCCTCACTTCCTGGGTCTTAATAGACATGTGGGCCTCTGGCCTACAGCCCAGTTTGGCGATGACATGATCATCGGCATACTCGACAGTGGAATTTGGCCAGAGAGCGAGAGCTTTAATGACGCCGGCATGTCGCCTGTGCCGGATAGATGGAAGGGCGCGTGCGAGGCAGGCACTGAGTTCAACTCCTCCAACTGCAACCGGAAGCTCATTGGAGCTCGCTCTTTCAGCAAAGGGCTCAAAGAACGCGGCCTGAACATCTCTACGATCGATGACTATGATTCTGCCAGGGACTTCTTTGGTCATGGGACCCACACCTCCTCGACAGCAGCTGGAAGCCGCGTGCGGAATGCTGACTACTTTGGCTATGCCCCGGGCACTGCCATCGGCATTGCACCCATGGCCAGGGTTGCTATGTACAAAATCGGGTTTAAGACGGACACTATTGAGTCCGCATCAACGGATGTGTTAGCCGGCATGGATCAGGCAATTGCAGATGGCGTCGATCTCATGTCATTGTCCCTGGCGTTCCCTGAAGACCCCTACTATGTGAACCCAATTTCACTGGGTGCATTTGCAGCCATGGAGAGGGGTATCTTTGTCTCATGTTCAGCTGGGAATGGGGGGCCACGGGCGTACACCATCCGCAACGGTGCGCCCTGGATCACGACTGTCGGTGCAGGGACCATGGACAGAGATTACGCCGCATCTGTGACACTTGGTAATGGCAGCATTGCCCCATTCCAAGGGAGATCCTTCTTTCCTGAGAGTTTATATATATCTCACACTCCTCTATACTATGGACATGGCAATGCCAGTATAGAGACTTGCAATAACTACACTCTAGACCCCAAAGACGTTGCTGGGAAGATTGTTTTCTGCTCATTTGGGAATGTTTCTAATCAAATGCTTGAAGTAAACAGAAGCGGGGCTGAAGGAGCTATCTTCGCCACGGACTCGGCCCAGTTTTTGTACCCAGATGCCTTCTATATGCCGTTTGTGGCCGTAAGCTTGGAAGATGGAGAGAAGGTGAAGGAATACATAGTGGCGTCTTCACCTGCGACCGTAGATATCAAGTTCCAGTTGACCGTTCTCGGATCAAAACCGGCACCTCAGGTGGCCCACTTCTCGGCTCGTGGGCCATATCGCCTCACACCAGGGATCCTGAAACCCGACATAGTGGCACCCGGAGTCAATATCTTGGCTGCATGGGCACCCAATCGTAGATTGCAACCCATTGGCAACGACTACTTGGTAACGGATTTTGGGCTTGTGTCCGGGACATCCATGTCATCTCCCCATCTGGTTGGCGTAGCAGCACTGGTACGAGCTGTGCACCCTGACTGGAGCCCAGCTGCTATCCGGTCTGCGCTCATGACTACTGCATTTCTAATGGACAACACCCATGGTCCTATCCTTGATATGAGTACAGGTAAGGGTGTAAATGAGTCTAGTCTGGGATGGAACCATGGTGGATCTAGATCCATTTCCAAATTCTGTTTTCCACATGATCCAATACCAGTCTTCTGTGTTGGATCTAGAAACCTTATCAACTGGAAGAACTAATAAGTTTGAAAATCTGGTCCAGATCCTTCACACGAAGATCGATCGGAATAGAGAAATAAAATTCGAGTAGCTGACCCCAACATAGTTGGGACAAGGCTTTGATGATGATGATGATCCATCATAGGAAGAGTACTCTATAGTCAGGCCTAAATATAGGTTATTATTATTATTTTTTTTTCACTATAGTTTCTACCAGTCCCAGATCTTCTTGATCATGAAATCTGAACTCTCGAGTTTCCAGATTTTAGAACGTATAGATCTTATATATATATGGATCTGGACTTGCAAAACCAGGTTCCGTGCTGCACGCGGTCATGGGCCAGATTGGCTGGACCGATATTTGTCCAAGTGCAGCCCATTTAGTAATCACACTCACTCTCACTCAAAACTCGAAAGCCAATCGGGCTCCTTTAATATCCCTGTTATGTTGATTGGCAGGAACTTCAGCAACCCCACTGGATTTTGGAGGTGGCCATGTGAATCCAAACAAGGCAATGGACCCGGGCCTGGTGTATGACATTGGGGTGCAGGACTACGTGGATTTCGTCTGCGGGCTTAACTATACCAGTGATCAGATGAAGATTTTAACAAGGCAATCCAACTACACATGCACAAAGCCAAGTCTGGATCTCAACTACCCCTCCTTCATGGTCATCCTCAACAACACCAACTCAACTGCTTCCAGGTTTAGCAGGGTGCTGACGAACGTAGCCGATGGTCCCTCTGTTTATCGTGCAGTGGTGTATGCCCCCACAGGCATGAGAGTGGTGGTGAAGCCAGACACACTTAAGTTCGAGGGTAAGAACAGCAGGCAGGGGTTTGAGATGAGTGTGGAGATCGACATGGCCAAGACTGATATGGTCAGGATTGAAAGTGATTACATTGGGAATTATGGGTATCTGAGTTGGTATGAGGTTGGAGGGAAGCATGTGGTGAGGAGTCCCATTGTTTCTGCTTATGGGCAGTGAACAGCCCCACATTACATAAGTCTATGGGTATGGTATCTTATGCTGATTTCCACAGGGAGTTTTCTTTTTCTTTGTTTGTTTTTTTTTTTTTTTTTTTTTCGTTTTTGTTTTTTTGAATCCCAACTCAGGGGGCCCTCGGGTAAGGTGGGGGCCATTTGGAGAGTGAAGTAGACCTCTGGTGAGGTATTATAGCCTCAGGTGAGAAAATGTGTCCGCCCGGATTCGAACCCAGAACAGGGAGGTAAGAAGTGATGCTTCTTACCACTAAGGCAAGAGGCCATTCTTGGGAGTCTTCATTACGTTGGTTTATAGTTGGCTCATGTGGGGTCATTTATATAGCACGCCCCATGATTCCTTGCAATCGTAATAATATCAACGGAAAAATAGATTTCTTTTTGGATACCCCAGCTTAGGGGGGCTGGGCCCCTAGCCCTCTGGAAAGGGGGCCCTTGGGTGAGGAGAGTAAACCTCGGGGTGAGGTGGGGGGCCCTCTGGTAAGATATCAGAGCCTTGGGTGAGGAAATGTGCCTGCCCGGATTGTAACTTTGGACATGCAGGTAAGAACTGGCGCCTCTAACCACTAGGGTAGGAGGATCAACTAAATAGATTAGTTTCTGAAAATGAGATCAACTATTGTTCTAAATTCCTATTTCTATAAAGTTATCCAAGCGACATTAGATCAAGTAAATGCAGGACCAAATTTGGATATTCAGGGGAGGGCTGTGTGTGAATGAATGATTTGAATCAAGTAAATATGGGAACCAAATTTGGATCAAGTAAATGTGGGGCCTACTCTAGTTAGTCTCCTTAAATATGCTTTTTTCAATTTCGTGACTGAAGCTCAAATAATGTCACCAAAATCATTTGACTCAAGTCAACATTTTTTTGCCCTATATCCCATGATATCATGACATTTATGACGTTTTGTATTATACATTTTCTGCAACGAGCAAACAACTTCATTTTTCATATAATACAAAAATTGACATTTTATGAAAAGTAAATATACATTTGGTCACCATTTCTTAAGTTTTATTATTCAAATTTTTTTCCCCTCTTAGATGCCGCATACAAGCCATGGCATCACGGGACAATCCCATAATATCATGAGATTAATTAGTTTGTTTTTGTGACATCACAAAATTTTGAAAAAAAGTTAAAAAATCCATTGACCAAAGTCAAGCGCGGGTGACATTATTTGAATTTGGTCATCAAACTGAAAAAGCCCCAAGGATTTGACATCACAAAACCCAATCACATATCCAAACGTCCCTAAACCCCTTCAATAAAAGTTATAATAAATTCTTACCCGCTACATGAAAATAGAAACTTCCATTTTGATCGGGCTTGAGTTGGCATGAACAGAATCAATAGAAGAATCAAACCCTAATCAGTGAGATCCGACCGATCTCTCCTCTTTTCTTGCAGCCAACGAAATGTGATCCTCATTCCAGTTCCTTAGATTCGAGCTCCTCATCAAATGCTGAATTCTAGGGTTTTCAATGGGAATTCTCAAGCTTCTGTGGGTTTGTTTGTGTTTGGGGAATTTTGCACTTCTGAAAACCGATGTGATGGCGTCACTTGGAGAAGGAGGTGAAGTCCTTGGACGAAGATAGTTGTGGGAAGTTTGCGGCTCCTCTCCTCACTCACAAATCCACCTCATTTCATTTCTAGACCCGGTAAATCATTCATTCATTTCATAATCTGCTTCTGTTTCTGCTTTGATTTGTTGTTGTGAATTAATTATGAGGAATGAATTAGAGATTATCTGTTTATTGGGGAAAATCCAAATGTTAAGAAGGTACTAGAAGTCATTAACAAGATTTTGGGGTTAGTTTTGAAGATCCACATTGATTTTTTTTTCTTTCATATCTAATGATACAAAAGTCAAGGTTACTGCTATTCATTAGGAGACAAATGTCAAACCTCATAAAACAAAAGCGGCCCACCACCTTCAACTACTGAAATCTATTAAGACAATTAAAATATAATGTGAGTAGAGTTGTGGAAAATTATTTTTCATTTTTTAGATTTTTATATGCATTTTACGTATTTTTAAGGTTTGATTATGATACCCCATAATCTATATACTTCAAAATAGGCAACGTATCGTGTCATATATTGTATTTCATCCCTGTGATGATTGGTATACACCAAGTGTGCCCACGGGGCCGTTTCTCACAATCAGAGGGATCTATATATAATGGAACAATGTACATATTCATGTTTACGATTTCTCATTCCAACACTAGAATCAAATGTTAGGGAAAGCATAGTTTTGAGATTTGAGGTGACCAATCATTACAATTTTGTTTGCCTTTGCAGTCAATTGCAATGCCTTGCTTCTAGGGGGAGCCAAGGAATAACGAATGTGTATGGATTTGCTCGAGAAGGTACCAGTACCACTATATTTGCCGAAATTCTCATATATATCTCTTGGCATAAAAAAAAAAAAATTTAAAATGCACATCAGGTGGCTCCCCATTCTTGTTTTCAAGGAGCTATTGGTTCCCCTCTTCAGTAGAGTACTCTCGAGCAGCCCTTTTACATCCCATGGGTTGAGAAATGAGAATTCTTCTAGCTCTCCTTTTCTTCCCCACTAGCATGTCATCTGGGATTTAGGACTTCCTGGAGACAAACCCCGTTTGAGATTGCACATTTTCAAGAAATCGAGCTTTTGGATGCATATATATTATCAGGGCACCAAATGAGGCTGAAATCAGACTGGAAATGGGCTAGAAATACAACCGTGGCCATGTTTAGGGAGGTTCTAATGGCACCATCCACCCCTAGCGCTATGCATACTAGACATGCCGAGTAAGTAATATATATATATATATATATATATTTATATATTCCTAGAAATGATTCCTTTAACATATTTTATGCACGGTCATGATTGAAAATCTTTAAAAGTACTCTCACTCTCAAGCTCATGGAGGTGTTTTCCACCCAATTCAACCTTTTTTGGAGCTCTTAGTAAAAGATTCAACGAAGGAGAACGTACATCACTACGTCACTTTTCTTCTCTTTCATTGCCGTTCTCTTTACTGTGCCTTGTATTTAGGTTTTTAAAGTGTCTATATCCACAAAACAATGCCAATAAATATCAGTTTTAAAATCTCTTAGATATTTGTTCCGCATTTGACAAGACCCTTGTGTGGCTTAGTGGAAGGTGCTCAATATTGCATCATTGAGGTTGTGGGCTCAAAATGAAGCATTTGAATTTCTGGCCAAGTCCAAAACTTCTTCTGTCCCATCCGCCAAAATCCAAGGAGCGTTACCATAACCTCAAGCCCTATGAATGATGCACAACAAATCAACCTCCACTGAACAGCCACAAACATGAGGCGAAGAGCCTCTCGAAGACCCGTCTGCAAAGCCATCAACTCTCTGAGTCTCTCTTATTCACCGAACAAGCACCAGCTGGGTCAGAACAAGAAAGTACTTGTGATGCATTCTGGTCTTGAACAGCTCCTCTAATGCTAGCAATTACCGGATTGCAAATAGCACTTCCATCACAATTTTATTTAAAACAACCAAACGGGGGGGAGACCAATGAGCCTTACACTAAAAAGGATCATGAGAGGAAAAAAGCTGTCTCTTGCGAAAGAATATACATAGTGCCTTTTGCAATATATATTTAAGTAATTTGGTGTAGCTTATCAAGTGTTTATATCTTCATTATTTGAACTTCCTATCCATATTTTACCTGTACATTAGAGCTAATTACAAATAAATCAATTCATCATCGACATTGTAGCCTTGTCTCATTTATTAGCTTTGGGAGTTCTTGTTTTTCACTTGTCCTGGTAAAGGTCAAGTGGGTTATCTGTAGCGGTTTGACCATCTTTTAAAATGGTCCGGCATGTAAGGTCATCAGAGTCCTCCTATAAAGTTCAACTTTCATGCTTAATTGTTAGTATTCTACCATCTATTGATACTCATCCCATTTTGACACTTATTTGAGTTTATGGAACACTAAAAATGCACTTTTATCTTAAAATTTTCTAATGAGGCCTTGAAATCAAAGGCTAAGATGATCCCCTCTTTTGATGCAGTCCTGACCTTGAACATAGGACCTTCCCATCCCTCCTCATACATCTTGATTGCTGATGTGGGCTAGACCATGGGTTGGCCAGCCCATTGGGCCAAATCCATAGGCCCAACATGACATTTGTTTAATTAGAAGTTTAGGCTGTTTAGGAGTCTTAATCAAGTGTTTTTGATTTATTTAGAAGTTTTTTTAATTAGGAGTTTTATTTCAGTTGGATTGTTAAGCAAGTTTAGTGGTTTAGTTTCATTTATTGTTTTGTTTAGGAAAGTCTTGGCATCGAAGTTATCCTACTCTACATAAGGATGATTATGACTCAGTTGTAATGCAATGCTTATTATCAATCAAATCTGAGTTTTTTTGAGTTTTTAGATTTTCTCTCAATTAGGTATTTCTCCTCATTATGAGTGTGCTCTTGTGGTTGAATCCTTGCATTTGATCAATCCTTTGGGGGGCTGCATCACATGCGTCCTGGTGGATCCCCAAAGCGTTAGTTAAATAATGGACATGTTGTTGTGGATGATCCCACTTTACGTCTATGCTTGGGCTAGAACTTGTCCAAACTTGTCCCATTTAGTCATCGGCCTGATATTTATGCCTGTGTAAAGCCGATGGCTGACCTAGGCCGTTTACTCCATGACCCTAAACAGTCTCTAAGCTGTCAACAAGAAACTAACATTCAACCCTTGTTTCAAGAGTAATATCCTATTTTATGTATGTGTTTATGGAATCAAGAGCTAAAAGATGTATAGTTTGATAGCCAAACAAACAACTCTGTATCAGACATTGATGGGTTTCTTAAAGAGATACGTGGCAATACAACGTTTGTTTATTGGGCACTGAACAAAAGAAACCATGCCCCATAGAGATTCCTACTCGTCTGACTAAAGGCAGTGAAATTGATGCGGGTTAAGGTGCTTGCAAAGCTTTTTTCATTCTTGCAAAACCTTTGCAAGCTCCATAGCAAGATTAGCCTCTAGAAGGCGAGTGCCACAACGCCTATGACCTCCGAGAAACAAAAGCTTTTCAGGCGAAATCTCCAGAAAAGGGGAAAATTATCTGATAACCTATCTTGTTTAAAACAGAGAGCTCTCAAAGGTTCAAGAGATAATCCCTAATTAAATTTAGCATGGTTGCTTTATCTAGAAAAGCTTAAACAGAATTTAATCAGATTATAAATTACATAAGCTATCTTACAAAAAAAATAAAAAATAAATCTTAATTGGACTAGTACAACAGTAAGACCTTTTGGGCCAGGTTCTTGTCACATAAGCACAATTGCTGATTTTAGGCCATAGATTTGGCTTGTGGATTGCATTCTTCCCCACTCTTGAAATAGAATATGTCCTCTATTGGTATCCTTCCACATTGAAGAGGCTGGTGGATTTGGTGGAAAAGAGGTGACGATGATATTGGCATCAATCAGTAGGACCAAAGTGAGCTCTATTACCAAATGATACAGGCAAGATCAAGGTTCTTGCCAAACCCCATAGCAAGATTCAGTCTCTTGCAAAGCCCATGCAAGGCCTGTGCTTCACAGCAACACTAAAGCTCTTGCAAAAGCCTTGCCAAGTCCTCAATGTCTATGACCTACAATCAGCAAAGCTTCCTGAAGAAAAGATGTAAAAAATAACAAAAAGAGTTATTCCAAGAACTTATCTTTTTCAGTAAGGTTCAAAAGATGAAAATAACCCAAAAACTATTCTGGACCCTTTATTTATTTTTTATTTTTTTCTGATTGTAACTACTTTGGACCCTGCATCTGGCGAATCTTAAAATAGAAGATGATCAGAACTGCAAGACAAGGCTACTATTCTGGACTAGTAGAATGACAGGACCTCTTGGGTTCTGATCATCACATGAGCACTTGGATCTGAATCTTAGGTTATAGATTTAGACGTAGACTGCATCAGAATGGTCAGTATAGAATATAGTGAATGGCTTGCAATTGCTCCTTTTGTTCAGATGATAGCAACCTCTATCTAATAAGGCTGGTTTTAGTGTATACTTGATCCACAACCACAAACTCCTCTTTTATGTGGTGGGACCTGAAAATGCCACATGCTTTTCTTTGTCTGTTTCTCTTTTTGAAAAACATATGGACTTCAAACACTCCTTTTACTTGAGTAGGCTAATTTTCAACATCAGCGGTATGAAAAGAAGGAAAATTTAGGGGAATAGCTAAAACTTGTGAGTATTTCCTGCTGTTAAATTGTAGGGTATTTTGTTGATACCACTTTAAGTTGAAAAGTTTTTGTGGTTTTCCTGGCTTTTAGATTTCTATGTTCCATTGGTGAAGGATTTGTGTGCATATTTGCTTACACAATTATTATTTAAATAATCATCAGTAAAATGAAATGCAATTTTTGACTATTTTCTGCAGCAACAAGGATTACACAACGGATCATTTTTCTGCGTCCATGGGCTTTCTTCTTAGGTAGTTTCCCATACAAGCCTCTTGAGCAGGGGCGGCTCCAGGTATTCAAATAAGTGGGGTCAATGAAAGACTTATCTTCCGCAAATCGAATAAATTTGTTTTCTCTTTATCAACATTTGTCATCTACTTTTGATAATTAGACAAATATAATATAAAATTCTCAAATAATCTATTTTCGATAATCCGACAAAGATAATATTGAATTCTCAAAAAAATAAAAATAAAAAAATTATACATTGTTACTAATAGTTTTTAATCCAAAAAGAAAATCCAAATACATAAACTCCTACAGCTACCTTCAATAGGTTTTCACGTGTTGGAATCGTTGCATAATAGCTTCATTATCAACAGTAGCAACAACATCCTTTTTAATGTATGTTACCAAACAGTCATTCATCCATTAATCCCTCATTCGCTTATGCAACCTGTTATTTACGTACGTCATTGCCGAAAAAACTCTTTCTTTTGTTGCAGTCGCAGTCGCTACTAGCAAAATCAACGCTAATTTTAGAAGAAAATAAATCAATTGGCATACAATATCCTTATTTATCTCCACTAATTTTATAGCAATGTCACCCATTCATTTAAGTTCAAAAAATTCGTTGCCAAAGCGCATATCAACAATGTAGGCCCATTAATCTTTTTTATATTTTGATAGACAATTGGCCCATTAACTTAGGCGGTGGGTATTTTATGGTGATTTTTATTCACTAACACAGCAACAAAGAAAATTTGTAAAGTTAGCTAATGTGTGGTGAGGCTCTTAAATTGAGTGGGGTCAAAAGCTTTATATAAGTTCAATTCATGACATAAAAGATTTTGTTTTTAAATATTGATCAATGTGGCCCCGCCCATGAATGTTAGACGGTCATTTCATGATTCCTCCTATGACGGATTACCAAATATTAAATGGGCTCAAGCGATGTTTTTAAAAATTAGTTGAATTTCCTTGTCATGCATGGCTGTGAACATTAAAATATTCTCTGATTAGTTAGCTTTTATAACATCAAGTCATCAATCAGAAGAACTTAATTATAGAAATCACTCCCTGGGCATGTGAATTATTATCACAGTACTATATATCACTGCTCCAGAATAGAGCAAAAAATATAATATAATGATAAATACATAAATAAAAGTCCAAATAGATCCTTTCAGTTCTAAGAATAGTTTGAATCCTCAGATGCCAGGAAGAAGAGAAAACCCCTCCCTGGGCTTTATATATGATTCAAATTGCTCAAAATAATTGCCTTGCCTTTTGCAAAGACTTTGAGCAAAATTTATCTGGTAAGGAGGCACCACCCTGAAATTTAACTACCATATGTATGAAATACACAGTACAAAAAGGTGTGGAGTCACATATAAAATTTATCAATCTGGGCTGGCTTAGTCATTATTGGAGAAAGGTTTGCCTCGCCCTAGAGCCTAGACCAATATGTGGAAGAGAGAGTTTTACTTTTGACACTTAGAAGGGCAGCATTTTCAGAGATCATTTGCGACATAGGGTACGGGCGACTTTAATTGATTGACGTTTGGCTAATTGATTTAAGTCAATGGGAGGGCTCTTGATTTTTGTTGATTTATGGAGCTTCCCTCACCAGTTATAAAGGAATGAAAACCATAGTTAACTACCACCTAACCACCTAATTCTAATAATAAATGGTGTCCCTTATTTTGGCTGGGATCTATTGCCTAGCAAGTGCCTACCTTCAATGCAAATGTTTTAAAAATTAAAAGAGATTTTTCCGGTCATGATAACCTCACCTGCAGTAGCGGCTCCAGGAATTCAAATAAATGGGGTCAATGAAAGACTTATCTTCCGCAAATAAAAAAAAATTGTTTTCCCTTTATCAACATTTGTCATATTCTACTTTCGATAATTCGACAAATACAATATAAAATCCTTAAATAATCTATTTCCGATAATCAGACAAAGATAATATTGAATTATTAAAATGAAAAAAAAAATATATATATATATACATTGTTACTAATAGTTCTTAATCCAAAAAGAAAATCCAAATACATAAACTTCTACAGCTACCCACAACAGGTTTTCACGTGTTGGAATTGTTGCATAATTGCTTTATTATTAACACTAGCAAACACAACCTTTTCAATATATATGAAAAAACAGTCATTCATCCATTGATCCCCCATTCGGTTACACAATCTATTTTTTACGTACTTCATTGCTGAAATAGATCTTTCTACTGTTGCAGTCGCTACTGGTAAAATCAACGTCAATTTTAGAAACAAATAAACCAATAGGTATACGATATCCTTCTTTGTCTTCACTAATTTTTTAGCAATGTCACTAATTCCTTGAAGTTTTAAAAACTCGTTGCTAAAGAGCATATCAGCAATATGGGCCCATTAATCTTTTTTATATTTTGATAGATAGTTGGCCCATTAACTTAGGCGGTGAGTATTTTATGGTAACTTTTATTCACTACCACAGCAACAAAAAAAAAATGTAAAGTTAAGTTAATGTGTGGTGAAACTCTTAAATTAAGTGGGGTCAAAAGCTTTATATAAGTTCAATTCATGACATAAAACATTTTATTTTTTAATAATTTTTCAGATCTCAGTGGGATCAATTGACCCCACTGTGATCAATGTGGCGCCGCCCCTGCTCTTGAGACCACAAAAAACTGAACTCTACGGATTTTTGCTCAAGGGGGGAATGAGGGAGAACTGTTTTGATCAGTACATGCTGGATTTAGAAGAAAAAGCAAGCCTGCCTTCCATTGTAAGGACATGAAATTGGGTCAAAATTTCTTACTATGTTGGAAAATGGGCATCCTGCTGTTATAAATTGTAGCCTTGTATTCACGGTGTCCAGTTTATGTGAGTATATTCTTGCATGCTATAATCAGTAAAAGTAACATAGGTTTACCCTCCCCCTGTAATGTCTATTTTTGGTAAGAGTAATGTCATTAGCTTCGAGATCATGCCTTTGGATCTATTAGAGCCGTGCAAACATTTTAGGTTACATTCTGTTAGAGCCGAACACACTGTGATGGCACTTATGGATGCAGTGATCCCCAATAAAACTTAATCCCCTGTTCCTTCTGCTGGTTACATTCTATTAGAGCCGTGGCCACCCTCCCATTTTTAGCCATTTGTCCTGTGATGAAAATTAAGGCATCAGTTGAGGTGAGGTAGGTCACATTGCATTTTGACTGCCAACTGTTTATACATTTTAGGTTCTTATTTCTTTTCTCTCTGTTTTTGTTTGTGTGCCAGTTGCAACTGATCAGTGTACCTCACTGATTTTGAGCCACAATATATTTGCAGTGCGAACTGAAGGTTGATTGTACCCTGACATTCATATGAAATCCGGGCCTATTTGGGGAATTTACTTGTAAAATGAACTGAAGTGAAATGTCACTTTATAAGATAAAAAAAGAAAAGAGGTAATATCACAAAATACAAAGTTTCAAAATTCACCTTCGCAACCTTTCGTCCTTATGTGGCGTGAGAAGGAACTTTTTGGACTTCTTTGAATAAAAAGAAGATGCCTTTTATCATTCAGTAGAATGAAGGAATAACTTTATAACCTTTTATTTTTATTTTTTAAAAAAAAGTAGACGTGATTTTTGAAATTATAACTTTTTGATATGATGCTCTTGTTTGCCTTCCTTTAAAGGAACATTTCTCATCAACTCGCTCTACAAATGAATTACCCAAACAGACCCAATTAAATAGTAAAGTGAAGAAGAAGTCTGGGTAGCAACTTTTTTGAGACATCCTAACTCAGTACATGATGAAAGGTGCTTACCTCAGAGTCACGGGCATGTGCCCGGTTTGAATCAAGTGCCTCGAGGGCCAAGACTCATCAACCTTGCTGAGTCTAAAATGCCGACAGATGCTTTATGCGGGGGCGCATATGCTGAGAAACAGCTCCTTTGGATCTCCCAATTTCTTACATAAAAACAATGTGAAGTAGACGTGATAAACTAGGAACACAATAATTAAGAGCGTATGGTTCTGATTTCGTACTGCAGGCCATACGTTGTGGGGGCCTGGAATCTCCAATTGATAGGACGACAGCATAAGATCCTCGCTCAGGCCATGCAAGTCCAAACACCCTGATCTTTTATAATAGTCCTGAGTTTATCGCTGCCCTGTTCATCCCATTAGCTTAGCAGTTTTAAAGTCCATGTATAAATCGACGTCCCTAGTTTTCAACTTGCTTCATTCATATGTTCCATGTCCCTAGCCATGGAATTCCTCCCTCATCTCAGTCTCATTTCCTTCTTCTTTCTCGCCTTCCTCCTTGTGGCACCAACTTATGCCGGCGATGAACGCCGGTCATACATCATCCACATGGACAAATCAGCCATTCCAGCTCCCTTCGCCACTCATGACCATTGGTACGCATCGATGCTCTCATCCATCTCCGACTCAGATGTCGGGTCGCCAACCCATCTATACACCTACAACCATGTCATCAATGGTTTCAGCGCCGTGCTGTCATCCTCGCAGCTTGCCCACCTGGAGAGAATGCCAGGTCATATTGCCACATATCCAGAGACTTATGGCCAGCTCCATACCACACACACCCCTCGCTTCCTGGGCCTTAATAGACATGTGGGCCTCTGGCCTACAGCCCAGTTTGGCGATGACATGATCATCGGCATACTCGACAGTGGAATTTGGCCAGAGAGCGAGAGCTTCAATGACGCCGGCATGTCGCCTGTGCCGGATAGATGGAAGGGCGCGTGCGAGGCAGGCACTGAGTTCAACTCCTCCAACTGCAACCGGAAGCTCATTGGAGCTCGCTCTTTCAGCAAAGGGCTCAAAGAACGCGGCCTGAATATCTCTACGATCGATGACTATGATTCTCCCAGGGACTTCTTAGGTCATGGGACCCACACCTCATCGACAGCAGCTGGAAGCCGCGTGCGGAATGCTGACTACTTTGGCTATGCCCCGGGCAGTGCCATCGGCATTGCACCCATGGCCAGGGTTGCTATGTACAAAGTCGGGTTTAGCACGGACACTATTGAGTCCATATCAACGGATGTGTTAGCCGGCATGGATCAGGCAATTGCCGATGGTGTCGATCTCATGTCATTGTCCCTGGGGTTCCCAGAAGACCACTTGTATGCGAACCCAATTGCACTGGGTGCATTTGCAGCCCTGGAGAGGGGCATCTTTGTCTCATGTTCAGCCGGGAATAGCGGTCCGCATGGTTACACCATCCAGAACGGTGCTCCCTGGATCACGACTGTTGGCGCAGGGACCATTGATAGAGATTATGCCGCGTCTGTAACCCTTGGCAATGGCAGCATTGCCCCCTTCCAGGGGAGGTCCTTCTTTCCTGAGAGTTTATATATATCTCACACTCCTCTATACTATGGACATGGCAATGCCAGTATAGAGACTTGCAATAACTACACTCTCGACCCCAAAGATGTTGCTGGGAAGATTGTTTTCTGCTCATTTGGGAATCTTTCTAATCAAATGCATGAAGTAAACAGAAGCGGGGCTGAAGGAGGCATCTTCGCCACGGACTCGGCCCAGTTTTTGTACCCACGTGCCTTCTATATGCCGTTTGTCGCCGTAAGCTTGGAAGATGGAGAGAAGGTGAAGGAATACATAGTGGCGTCTTCCCCGGCGACGGTAGATATCAAGTTCCAGTTGACCGTTCTCGGATCAAAACCGGCACCTCAGGTGGCCCGCTTCTCGGCTCGTGGGCCATATCGCCTCACACCAGGGATCCTGAAACCCGACATAGTGGCACCCGGAGTCAATATCTTGGCTGCATGGGCACCCAATCGTGGATTGCAACCCATTGGCAACGACTACTTGGTAACGGATTTTGGGCTTGTGTCCGGTACTTCCATGTCATCTCCCCATCTGGTTGGCGTAGCAGCACTGGTACGAGCTGTGCACCCTGACTGGAGCCCAGCTGCTATCCGGTCTGCGCTCATGACTACTGCATTTCTAATGGACAACACCCATGGACCTATCCTTGATATGAGTACAGGTAAGGGTGTAAATGAGCCGAGTCCGGGATGGAACCATGGTGGATCTGGATCCATTTCCAAATTCGGTTTTCCACATGATCTAATACCGGTCTTCTGTGTTGGATCTAGAAACCTTATCAACTAGAAGAGCTAATATATCTGAAAATCTGGTCCAGATCCATCACACGAAGATTGTTCGGAATAGAGAAATAAAATTCGTATAGCTGACCCTAAGATAGTTGGGACAAGGCTTTGATGATCCTTCATAGGAAAAGTACTCTATACTCAGCCTAAATATAGTTTTTTTTTTTTTTTTTCACTATAGTTTCTAGCAGTCCCAGATCTTCTCGATCATGAAATCTGAACTCTCAAGTTTCCAGATTTTAGAACGTATAGATCTTTTATATATATATATATATATATATATATTTGGATTTGGACTTGCAAAAATAGGTTCCATGCTGCACGAGGTCATGGGCCAGATTGGCTGGACCGATATTTGTCCAAGTGCAGCCCATTTAGTAATCACACTCACTCTCACTCTCACTCTCACTCAAAACTCAAAAGCCAATCGGGCTCGTTTAATATCCCTGTTATGTTGATTGGCAGGAACTTCAGCAACCCCACTGGATTTTGGAGGTGGCCATGTGAATCCAAACAAGGCAATGGACCCGGGCCTGGTGTATGACATTGGGGTGCAGGACTACGTGGATTTCGTCTGCGGGCTTAACTATACCAGTGATCAGATGAAGATCTTAACAAGGCAATCCAACTACACATGCACAAAGCCAAGTCTGGATCTCAACTACCCCTCCTTCATGGTCATCCTCAACAACACCAACTCAACTGCTTCCAGGTTTAGCAGGGTGCTGACGAACGTCGCCGATGGTCCCTCTGTTTATCGTGCAGTGGTGTATGCCCCCACAGGCATGAGAGTGGTGGTGAAGCCAGACACGCTTAAGTTCGAGGGTAAGAACAGCAGCAATGAACAGCCTCACATTACATAAGTCTATGGGTATGGTATCTTATGCTGATTTCCACAGGGAGTTTCCTTTTTCTTTTTCTTTTTTTTTTTTTTTTGAATCCCAACTCAGGGGGCCCTCGGGTGAGGTGGGTGGCCATTTGGAGAGTGAAGTAGACCTCTGGTGAGGTATTATAGCCTCGGGTGAGAAAATGTGTCTGCCCGAGTTCGAACCCAGAACAGGGAGATAAGAAGTGTCACTTCTTACCACTATGGTAAGAGGTCATTCTTGGGAGTATTCATTCCGTTGATTTACAGTTGGCTCATGTGAGGTCATTTGTATAGCATGCCCCATGATTTATTGCAATCGTAATAATGTCAACGGAAAAATAGATTTCTTTTTGGGTACCTCGGCTTAGGGGGGCTGGGCCCCTAGCCCTCTGGAAAGGGGGCCCTTGGGTGAGGAGAGTAAACTTCGGGGTGAAGTGGGGGGCCCTTTGGTGAGATATGAGAGCCTCTGGTGAGGAAATGTACCTGCCCGGGTTGTAACTTAGGACATGCAGGTAAGAACTGACGCCTCTAACCACTAGGGTAGGAGGAACGACTAAATAGATTAGTTTCTGAAAATGAGAACAACTATTGTTCTAAATTTCTATTTCTATAAAGTTATCTAAGTGATATTAAATGCATGACCAAATCTAGATATTCATGGGAGGGCTGTGTGTGAATGAATGATTTGGATCAAGTAAATATGGGGACCAAATTTGGATCAAGTAAATGTGGGGCCAACTCTAGTTAAACTAATTCATCTACATAGAACTCCCTGATGGATAGCAATAAATTCTTCATAAATGATCATATTTGATATACATAGCAAAGGCTTTAGGGATGACAATAGGTCGAGTTTGAAGGTGACCCGTCCCGACCTCCTACTGTTAGTGGCAAGTTTAGTAGTGAGTTGGTCAAGTTAAATATTTTAGGGGTTTTGATATATATATTAGTCCCCTTAAATCTGCTTTTTTCAATTTCGTGACTGAAGCTCAAATAATGTCACCAAAATCATTTGACTCAAGTCAACATTTTTTTGCCTTATATCCCATGATATCATGAGATTTATGACGTATTGTATCATACAGTTTTTGCAACGAGCAAACAACTTCATTTTTCATATAATACAAAAATTGACATTTTATGAAAAGTAAATATCCATTTGGTCACCATTTCTTAAGTTTTATTATTCAAAATTTTTTTTCCCTCTTAGATGCTGCATATAAGCCATGACATCAGTGGACAATCCCATAATATCATAAGATTAATCAGTTGTTTCCATGACATCACGAAATTTAGGGAAAAAAGTAAAAAAAATAAAATAAAATTTCCGTGACATTATTTAAATTTTGTTCATGAAATTGTAAAATCGCAAGGATTAATACGTCAATACCCAATCACATATCCAAACGTCCCTAAACCTCTTCAATAAAAGTTATAATAGCGCAGGTGTGGGAATAGGTTATGGTTCAATTCTTACCCGCTACATGAAAATATAGAAACTTCCATTTTGATCGGGCTTGAGTTGGCATGAACAAAATTGATAGAAGAATGAAACCCTAATCAGTGAGATCCGACCGATCTCTCCTCTTTGCTTGCGGCCAACGAAATGTGATCCTCATTCCAGTTCCTTAGATTCGAGCCCCTCATCAAATGCTGAATTCTAGGGTTTTCAATGGGAATTCTCAAGCTTCTGTGGGTTTGTTTGTGTTTGGGGAATTTTGCACTTCTGAAAACCGATGTGATGGCGTCACTTGGAGAAGGAGGTGAAGTCCTTGGACAAAGATAGTTGTGGGAAGTTTGCTGGTCCTCTCTTCACTCCCAAATCCACCTCATTTCATTTCTAGATCCGGTAAATCATTCATTCATTTCATAATCTGTTTCTGTTTCTGCTTTGATTTGTTGTTGTGAATTAATTATGAGGAATGAATTAGAGATTATCTGTTTATTGGGGAAAATCCAAATGTTAAGAAGGTACTAGAAGTCATTAACAAGATTTTGGGGTTAGTTTTGAAGATCTACACTGATTTTTTTTTTTCTTTCATATCTAATGATACAAAAGTCAAGGTTACTGCCATTCATTAGGAGATAAATGTCAAACTCATAAAACAAAAGCGGCCCACCACCACCTTCAACTACTGAAATCCATTAAGACAATTAAAATATAATGTGAGTAGAGTTGTGGAAAATTATTTTTCATTTTTTAGATTTTTATATGCATTTTAAGTATTTTAAGGTTTGATTATGATACCCCATAATCCGTATATTTCAAAATAGGCAACATATCGTGTCATATATTGTGTTTCATCCCCATGATGATTGGTATACACCAAGTGAGCCCACGGAGGCCGTTTCTCATAATAAGAGGGATCTATATATAAAGGGACAATGTACAAATTCATGTTTCCGATTTCTCATTCCAACACTAGAATCAAATGTTAGGGAAAGCAAAGTTTTGAGATTTGAGGCGACCAATCATTACAATTTTGTTGGCCTTTGCAGTCAATTGCAATGCCTTGTTTCTAGGGGGAGCCAAGGAATAACGAATGTGTATGGATTTGCTCGAGAAGGTACCAGTACCACTATATTTACCGAAATTCTCATATATATCTCTTGGCATAAAAAAATATATTTAAAATGCACATCAGGTGGCTTCCCATTCATGTTTTCAAGGAGCTATTGGTTCCCCTCTTCAGTAGAGTACTCTCGAGCAGCCCTTTTACATCCCATGGGTTGAGAAATGAGAATTCTTCTAGCATTCCTTTTCTTCCCCACTAGCATGTCATCTGGGATTTAGGACTTCCTGGAGACAAACCCCATTTGAGACTGCACATTTTCAAGAAATCGAGCTTTTGGATGCATATATATTATCAGGGCACCAAATGAGGATGAAATCAGACTGGAAATGGGCTGGAAATACAACCGTGGCCATGTTTAGGGAGGTTCTAATGGCTCTATCCACCCCTAGCGCTATGCGTACTAGACATGCTGAGTAAGTAATATATATATATATATATATATTCCTAGAAATGATTCCTTTAACATATTTTATGCACGGTCATGATTGAAAATCTTTGAAAGTACTCTCACTCTCAAGCTCATGGAGGTGTTTCCCCCCAATTCAACCTTTTTTGGAGCTCTTAGTAAAAGATTCAACGAAGGAGAACGTACATCACTACGTCACTTTTATTCTCTTTCATTGCCGTTTTCTTTACTGTGCCCTGTATTTAGGTTTCTAAAGTGTCTATATCCACAAAACAATGCCAATAAATATCAGTTTTAAAATCTCTTAGATATTAGTTCTGCATTTGAAAAGAGCCTCGTGTGGCTTAGTGGAAGGTGCTCAATATTGCGTCATTGAGGTTGTGGGCTCAAAATGAAGCATTTGAATTTCTGGCCAAGTCCAAAACTTCTTCTGTCCCACCCGCCAAAATCCAAGGAGCGTTACCATAACCTCAAGCCCTATGAATGATGCACAACAAATCAACCTCCACTGAACAGCCACAAACATGAGGCGAAGAGGCTCTCGAAGACCCGTCTGCAAAGCCATCAACTCTCTGAGTCTCTCTTATTCACCAAACAAGCACCAGCTGGGTCAGAACAAGAAAGTACTTGTGATGCATTCTGGTCTTGAACAGCTCCTCTAATGCTAGCAATTACCGGATTGCAAATAGCACTTCCATCACAATTTTATTTAAAACAACCAAACGGGGAGGAGACCAATGAGCCTTACACTAAAAAGGATCATGAGAGGAAAAAAGCTGTCTCTTGCGAAAGAGTATACATAGTGCCTTTTGCAATATATATTTAAGTAATTTGGTCTATCTTATCAAGTGTATATATCTTCATTATTTGAACTTCCTATCCATATTTTACCTGCACATTAGAGCTAATTACAAATAAATCAATTCATCATCAACATTGTAGCCTTGTCTCATTTATTAGCTTTGGGAGTTCTTGTTTTTCACTTGTCCTGGTAAAGGTCAAGTGGGTTATCTATAGCGGCTTGGCCATCTTTTAAAATGGTCCGGCATGTAAGGCCATCAGAGTCCTCCTATAAAGTTCAACTTTCATGCTTAATTGTTAGTATTCTACCATCTATTGGCACTCATCCCATTTTGACACTTATTAGAGTTTATTGAACACTAAAAATGCACTTTTATCTTAAAATTTTCTAATGAGGCCTTGAAATCGAAGGCTAAGATGATCCCCTCTTTTGATGCAGTCCTGGCCTTGAACATAGGACCTTCTCGTCCCTCCTCATACATCATGATTGCTGATGCAGGCTAGACCATGGGTTGGCCAGCCCATTGGGCCCAATCCATAGGCCCAACATGACATTTGTTTAATTAGAAGTTTAGGCTGTTTAGGAGTCTTAATCAAGTGTTTTTGATTTATTTAGAAGTTTTTTAATTAGGAGTTTTATTTTAGTTGGATTGTTAAGCAAGTTTAGTGGTTTAGTTTCATTTATTGTTTTGTTTAGGAAAGTCTTGGTGTCCAAGTTATCCTACTCTATATAAGGATGATTATGACTCAGTTGTAATGCAATGCTTATTATCAATCAAATCTGAGTTTTTTTGAGTTTTTAGATTTTCTCTCAATTAGGTATTTCTCCTCATTATGAGTGTGCTCTTGTGGTTGAATCCTTGCATTCGATCAATACTTCGGGGGGCTGCATCACATGCGTCCTGGTGGACCCCCAAAGCGTTAGTTAAATAATGGACATGTTGTGGATGATCCCACTTTACGTCTATGCTTGGGCTAGAACTTGTCCCAACTTGTCCTATTTAGTCATCGGCCTGATATTTGTGCCTGTGTAAAGCCGATGGCTGGAAATTCAGGCCCAGACCTAGGCCGTTTACTCCATGACCCTAAACAGTCTCTAAGCTGTCAACAAGAAACTAACATTCAACCCTTGTTTCAAGAGTAATATCCTATTTTATGTATGTGTTTATGGAATCAAGAGCTAAAAGATGTATAGTTTGATAGCCAAACAAACAACTCTGTATCAGACATTGATGGGTTTCTTAAAGAGATACGTGGCAATACAACGTTTGTTTATTGGGCACTGAACAAAAGAAACCATGCCCCATAGAGATTCCTACTCGTCTGGACTAAAGGCAGTGAAATTGATGCGGGTTAAGGTCCTTGCAAAGCTTTTTTCATTCTTGCAAAACCTTTGCAAGCTCCATAGCAAGACTAGCCTCTAGAAGGCGAGAGCCACAACGCCTATGACCTCCGAGAAACAAAAGCTTTTCAGGCGAAATCTCCAGAAAAGGGGAAAATTATCTGATAACCCATCTTGTTTAAAACAAAGAGCTCTCAAAGGTTCAAGAGATAATCCCTAATTAAATTTAGCATGGTTACTTTATCTAGAAAAGCTTAAACAGAATTTAATCAGATTATAAATTACATAAGCTATCTTACAAAAAAAAAAAAAAATAAATCTTAATTGGACTAGTACAACAGTAAGACCTTTTGGGCCAGGTTCTTGTCACATAAGCACAATTGCTGATTTTAGGCCATAGATTTGGCTTGTGGATTGCATTCTCCCCCCCTCTTGAAATAGAATATGTCCTCTATTGGTATCCTTCCACATTGAAGAGGCTGGTGGATTTGGTGGAAAAGAGGTGACAATGATATTGGCATCAATCAGTAGGACCAAAGTGAGCTCTATTACCAAATGATACAGGCAAGATCAAGGTTCTTGCCAAACCCCATAGCAAGATTCAGTCTCTTGCAAAGCCCATGCAAGGCCTGTGCTTCACAGCAACACTAAAGCTCTTGCAAAAGCCTTGCCAAGTCCTCAATGTCTATGACCTACAATCAGCAAAGCTTCCTGAAGAAAAGATGTAAAAATAACAAAAAGAGTTATTCCAAGAACTTATCTTTTTCAGTAAGGTTCAAAAGATTAAAATAACTCAAAAACTATTCTGGACCCTTTATTTATTTTTTATTTTTTTCTGATTGTAACTACTTTGGACCCTGCATCTGGCGAATCTTAAAATAGAAGATGATCAGAACTGCAAGACAAGGCTACTATTCTGGACTAGTAGAATGACAGGACCTCTTGGGTTCTGATCATCACATGAGCACTTGGATCTGACTCTTAGGTTATAGATTTAGACGTAGACTGCATCAGAATGGTCAGTATAGAATATAGTGAATGGCTTGCAATTGCTCCTTTTGTTCAGATGATAGCAACCTCTATCTAATAAGGCTGGTTTTAGTGTATACTTGATCCACAATTACAAACTCTTCTTTTATGTGGTGGGACCTGAAAATGCCACATGCCTTTCTTAGACAGATTCATCAGTTTGTGTTGCACACTGATTTGTCTGTTTCTCTTTTTGAAAAACATATGGACTTCAAACACTCCTTTTACTTGAGTAGGCTAATTTTCAACTTCAGCGGTATGAAAAGAAGGAAAATTTAGGGGAATAGCTAAAACTTGTGAGTATTTCCTGCTGTTAAATTGTAGGGTATTTTGTTGATACCACTTTAAGTTGAAAAGTTTTTGTGGTTTTCCTGGCTTTTAGATTTCTGTGTTCCATTGGTGAAGGATTTGTTTGCATATTTGCTTACACAATTATTTTTTAAATAATCATCAGTAAAATGAAATGCAATTTTTGCCTATTTTCTGCAGCAAAAGGATTACACAACTGATCATTTTTCTACTTCCATGGGCTTTCTTCTTAGGTAGTTTCCCATACAAGCCTCTTGAGCAGGGGCAGCTCCAGGTATTCAAATAAGTGGGGTCAATGAAAGACTAATCTTCTGCAAATCGAATAAATTTGTTTTCTCTTTATCAACATTTGTCATCTACTTTTGATAATTAGACAAATATAATATAAAATTCTCAAATAATCTATTTCCGATAATCCGACAAAGATAATATTGAATTCTCAAAAAAATAAAAATAAAAAAATTATACATTGTTACTAATAGTTCTTAATCCAAAAAGAAAATCCAAATACATAAACTCCTACAACTACCCTCAATAGGTTTTTACGTGTTGGAATCGTTGCATAATAGTTTCATTATCAACAGTAGCAACAACATCCTTTTTAATGTATGTTACCAAACAGTCATTCATCCATTAATCCCTCATTCGCTTACGCAACCTGTTATTTACGTACGTCATTGTCGAAAAAACTTTTTCTTTCGTTGCAGTCGCAGTCGCTACTAGCAAAATCAACGCTAATTTTAGAAGAAAATAAATCAATTGGTATACAATATCCTTATTTATCTCTACTAATTTTATAGCAATGTCACCCATTCATTTAAGTTCAAAAAATTCGCTGCCAAAGCGCATATCAACAATGTAGGCCCATTAATCTTTTTTATATTTTGATAGACAATTGGCTCATTAACTTAGGCGGTGGGTATTTTACGGTGATTTTTATTCACTAACACAGCAACAAAGAGAATTTGTAAAGTTAGCTAATGTGTGGTGAGGCTCTTAAATTGAGTGGGGTCAAAAGCTTTATATAAGTTCAATTCATGACATAAAAGATTTTGTTTTTAAATATTGATCAATGTGGCGCCACCCATGAATGTTAGATAGGGTCATTTCATGATTCCTCCCATGACGGATTACCAAATATTAAATGGGCTCAAGTGATGTTTTTAAAAATTAGTTGAATTTCCTTGTCATGCATGGCTGTGAACATTGAAATGTTCTCTGATTAGTTAGCTTTCATAACATCAAGTCATCAATCAGAAGAACTTAATTATAGAAATCACTCCCTGGGCATGTGAATTATTATCACAGTACTATATATCACTGCTCTAGAATAGAGCAAAAAATATAATATAATGATAAATACATAAATAAAAGTCCAAATAGATCCTTTCAGTTCTAAGAATAGTTTGAATCCTCAGATGCCAGGAAGAAGAGGAAACCCCTCCCTGGGCTTTATATATGATTCAAATTACTCAAAATAATTGCCTTGCCTTTTGCAAAGACTTTGAGCAAAATTTATCTGGTAAGGAGGCACCACCCTGAAATTTAACTACCATATGTATGAAATACACAGTACAAAAAGGTGTGGAGTCACATATAAAATTTATCAATCTGGGCTGGCTTAGTCATTATTGGAGAAAGGTTTGCCTCGCCCTAGAGCCTAAACCAATATGTGGAAGAGAGAGTTTTACTTTTCACACTTAGAAGGGCAGCATTTTCAGAGATCATTTGCGACATAGGGTACGGGCGACTTTAATTGATTGACGTTTGGCTAATTGATTTAAGTCAATGGGAGGGCTCTTGATTTTTGTTGATTTATGGAGCTTCCCTCAGCAGTTATAAAGGAATGAAAACCATAGTTAACTACCACCTAACCACCTAATTCTAATAATAAATGGTGTCCCTTATTTTGATTGGGATCTATTGCCTAGCAAGTGCCTACCTTCAATGCAAATGTTTTAAAAATTAAAAGAGATTTTTCCGGTCATGATAACCCCACCTCACCACAAAAAACTGAACTCTACGGATTTTTGCTCAAGGGGAGAATGAGGGAGAACTGTTTTGATCAGTACATGCTGGATTAAGAAGAAAAAGCAAGCCTGCCTTCCATTGTAAGGACATGAAATTGGGTCAGGATTTCTTACTATGTTGGAAAATGGGCATCCTGCTGTTATAAATTGTAGCCTTGTATTCATGTTGTCCAGTTTATGTGAGTATATTCTTGCATGCTATAATCAGTAAAAGTAACATAGGTTTACCCTCCCCCTGTAATGTCTTTTTTTGGTAAGAGTAACGTCATTAGCTTCGAGATCATGCCTTTGGATCTATATGGCTGCGCAAGTGTAGCGTGTGCAAACATTTTAGGTTACATTCTGTTAGAGCCGAACACACTGTGATGGCACTTATGGATGCAGTGATCCCCAATAAAACTTAGTCCCCTGTTCCTTCTGCTGGTTACATTCTATTAGAGCCGTGGCCACCCTCCCATTTTTAGCCATTTGTCCTGTGATGAAAATTAAGGCATCAGTTGAGGTGAGGTAGGTCACATTGCATTTTGACTGCCAACTGTTTATACATTTTAGGTTCTTTTTTCTTTTCTCTCTGTTTTTGTTTGTGTGCCAGTTGCAACTGATCAGTGTACCTCACTGATGTTGAGCCACAATATATTTGCAGTGCGAACTGAAGGTTGATTGTACCCTGACCTTCATATGAAATCCGGGCCTATTTGGGGAATTTACTTGTAAAATGAACTGAAGTGAAATGTCACTTTATGAGATAAAAAAAGAAAAAGAGGTAATATAACAAAATATAAAGTTTCAAAATTCACCTTCGCAACCTTTCGTCCTTATGTGGCGTGAGAAGGAACTTTTTGGACTTCTTTGAATAAAAAGAAGAGGCCTTTTATCATTCAGTAGAATGAAGGAATAACTTTATAACCTTTTATTTTTATTTTTTAAAAAAAGTAGACGTGATTTTTGAAATTACAACCTTTTGATATGATGCTCTTGTTTGCCTTCCTTTAAAGTGACATTTCTCATCAACTCGCTCTACAAATGAATTACCCAAACAGACCCAATCAAAAAGTAATGTGAAGAGGAAGTCTGGGTAGCAACTGTTTTTGAGACATCCTAACTCGGTACATGATGAAAGGTGCTTACCTCAGAGTCACGGGCATGTGCCCGGTTTGAATCAAGTGCCTCAAGGGCCAAGACTCATCAACCTTGCTGAGTCTAAAATGCCGACAGATGCTTTATGTGGGGGCGCATATGCTGAGAAACAGCTCCTTTGGAACTCCCAATTTATTACATAAAAACAATGTGAAGTAGACGTGATAAACTAGGTACACAATAATTAAGAGCGTATGGTTCTGATTTCGTGCTGCAGGCCATACGTTGTGGGGGCCCATTATGAGGCCTGGAATCTCCAATTGATAGGACAACAGCATAAGATCCTCGCTCAGGCCATGCATGTCCAAACACCCTGATCTTTTATAGTAGTCCTGAGTTTATCGCTGCCCTGTTCATCCCATTAGCTTAGCAGTTTTAAAGTCCATGTATAAATCGACGTCCCTAGTTTTCTACTTGCTTCATTCATATGTTCCATGTCCCTAGCCATGGAATTCCTCCCTCATCTCAGTCTCATTTCCTTCTTCTTTCTCGCCTTCCTCCTTGTGGCACCAACTTATGCCGGCGATGAACGCCGGTCATACATCATCCACATGGACAAATCAGCCATTCCAGCTCCCTTCGCCACTCATGACCATTGGTACGCATCGATGCTCTCATCCATCTCCGACTCAGATGTCGGGTCGCCAACCCATCTATACACCTACAACCATGTCATCAATGGTTTCAGCGCAGTGCTGTCATCCTCGCAGCTTGCCCACCTGGAGAGAATGCCAGGTCATATTGCCACATATCCAGAGACTTATGGCCAGCTCCATACCACACACACCCCTCGCTTCCTGGGCCTTAATAGACATGTGGGCCTCTGGCCTACAGCCCAGTTTGGCGATGACATGATCATCGGCATACTCGACACTGGAATTTGGCCAGAGAGCGAGAGCTTCAATGACGCCGGCATGTCGCCTGTGCCGGATAGATGGAAGGGCGCGTGCGAGGCAGGCACTGAGTTCAACTCCTCCAACTGCAACCGGAAGCTCATTGGAGCTCGCTCTTTCAGCAAAGGGCTCAAAGAACACGGCCAGAACATCTCAAAGACCTACGACTATGATTCTCCCAGGGACTTCTTTGGTCATGGGACCCACACCTCATCGACGGCAGCTGGCAGCCCGGTGCAGAATGCTGACTACTTTGGCTATGCCCCAGGCACTGCCATCGGCATTGCACCCATGGCCAGGGTTGCTATGTACAAAGTCCTGTTTGCCTTCAACAGTCTTGTGTCAGCATCGACGGATGTGTTAGCCGGCATGGATCAGGCAATTGCCGATGGTGTCGATCTCATGTCATTGTCCCTGGGGTTCCCAGAAGACCACTTGTATGCGAACCCAATTGCACTGGGTGCATTTGCAGCCCTGGAGAGGGGCATCTTTGTCTCATGTGCAGCCGGGAATAGCGGTCCGCAGGGTTACACCATCCACAACGGTGCGCCCTGGATCACGACTGTTGGCGCAGGGACCATTGATAGAGATTATGCCGCGTCTGTAACCCTTGGCAATGGCAGCATTGCCCCCTTCCAAGGGAGGTCCATCTTTCCTGAGAGCTTATACGTATCTGGCAATCCTCTCTACTATGGACATGGCAATACCAGTAAAGAGGCCTGCAATTCCTACGCTCTAGACCCCAAAGATGTTGCTGGGAAGATTGTTTTCTGCTCATTTGGGAACGTTTTTAATCAAATGGATGAAGTAAACAGAAGCGGGGCCGAAGGAGGTATCTTTGCCACTGACTTGGCCCAGTTCTTGAGACCAGATGACTTCTATATGCCGTTTGTGGCAGTAAGCTTGGAGGATGGAGAGAAGGTGAAGGAATACATAGTGACGTCCTCACCGGCTTCGCCTGCCACAGTGGATATCAAGTTCCAGATGACGGTTCTCAGATCAAAACCGGCGCCTCAGGTGGCCACCTTCTCGTCGCGTGGGCCTTATCAACTCTCACCAGGGATCCTGAAGCCCGACATAATGGCACCCGGAGTCAATATCTTGGCTGCATGGGCTCCCAATCGTGGACGGCAACCGATCGGCAATGACTACTTGGTAACGGATTTTGCGCTTGTGTCTGGTACTTCCATGTCATCTCCCCATCTGGTTGGCGTAGCAGCACTGGTGCGAGCTGTGCACCCTGACTGGAGCCCAGCTGCTATCCGGTCCGCTCTTATGACTACTGCATATGTAATCGACAATACCGATCGACCTATACTCTCCCTCACTACAGGTAGATCGTAAATGAGTTAAAAGAGTCGGGGATGGAACCATGGTGTATCTGGATCCTTCTCCAAATACGTTTTCCTCGTGATCCAACACCTTTCTTATGCTTTGGATCCAGAAATCTTATCAACTAAACAACCCAGAATGTCCGAAAATCTGGTCCAGATCCATACCAAGTCTAGTATACTAGCCTTTGTGCACTCTTAAAATATGTATAGATCCTGATTTCTGAACTCTCAAGTTTCCAGATTTGAGGGCGCCTAGATCTTACATGCATGGATCCGGATCCGAATCCAGATCCAGATCTGTTTATCTATTGGATCCATAAAACAACTTCTAAACTAAATGCGGTCATGAGCCAGATTGGATGGACTCTTGTTCAAGTGCCAGCCCATTTAGTTGTCATGCTCACTCAACCGCTAACGCTGGCCGGTCTCAGGTTAGCGTGGGCTGATCTAGCCCTATTCCTTGAGCAGATACCCAATAAGATTGCTATTGTGTTAAATGACAGGAACTTCAGCGACGCCACTGGATTTCGGAGGGGGCCATGTGAATCCGAACAAGGCAATGGACCCGGGCTTGGTGTATGACATTGGGGTGCAGGACTACTTGGATTATCTTTGTGGGCTCAACTACACCAGCAATCAGATGAAGGTGATAACAAGGCAATCCAACTACACATGCACAAACCCCAGTCTGGATCTCAATTACCCCTCCTTCATGGTCATTCTCAACAACACCAACTCCACTACTTCCAGGTTTACCAGAGTGCTGACCAACGTGGAGGAGGGTCCTGCCGTTTATCGTGCGGTGGTGTATGCCCCCGCAGGCATGATAGTGGTGGTGGAGCCAGAGACGCTTAAGTTTGAGGGTAAGAACAGCAGGCAGGGGTTTGAGATGAGCGTGGAGATTGACATGGCGAAGACTGATATGCCCAGGATTGAAGGTGATTACATTGGGAATTATGGGTATCTGAGTTGGCATGAGGTTGGAGGGAAGCATGTGGTGAGGAGTCCCATTGTTTCTGCCTATGGGCCATGAACTACCCCAAAATATTCCTATGGGCATCTTATGCTGATGTCCTATGGGCATGGGAGTTTTTGTCCTGTTGATTTATAGTTGGCTCATGTGGGGGTAATACGCCCCATAGTGACCCAAATTTCACTGCAGTAGTAATAATAACATCTGCTAAACAGATTAGCCTTTTGAGATTAGCTAATTCTTCTAAATTTCTACTTCTATAAAAAAATCAAACGGATAGTTTTAACTCATTTTAAATGAAGAAAAATTTGGTTGAGTGCACTCAAGGGGGGGTGGGGCGCCTGTGTTGTGAATGATTTGGATCAAGTATAAATGGAGTCCACTTTAGTCAAACTAATTCATCTGCATAAAAATTCCCATATGAACAATTGCATATTCTTCACAAATGATCATATAACATGTATGTAGTTCATTATTTATGTGTCAATAAACCATGATTTCTCGATTATTCAAAGGCCTGATTGAAATAGCTGCGCCTGGACCCCTTAACTAGCCAGAAGAAGATCAAAACAACTACAATTTCTTTACTATGAAGTGGCATTTGTGCCATCATTTAAATATACTTAAAATGGGAAATACTACAATAAAATGTAAGTAGTTATTGATATTAGAGGAACTTTTGAACACTTAGGCCAAAAAGGCAGGAGCACAAAATAAACCTCACTATTAAAAATGTGGTGTCCCACCGATATTATCACCAACAAATAACACTTCCTAATCAACTTAACAAAACAGGAGAAAATTGAAATGAATGGATGCACTTTGTCAGCATTCCAAACCCACATGGAGGGCCACAGCCAAAAAGTCAATAACAAAACCCAAAAGCAAATCCCAAGAGAAAGTCCAAATCTCTTTTATTGAACACCCCTCATCATATAATTTAACAATATTATTAAACTATATACAACAAAGTCCCCAGATCTAATTGGCTTTTGGGCAGCTTGGCACCCAAACCGCGTCTGCCCATCCATTTTCCAACCCCAAAAGCTGCCCAAACAGCTGTAAGAAAGAATACATGAAAAAAAACAAATAACCCTATTGTCACCTTTGTCCCTTCCCCACTCCATTGATTTCTTCATTAATAGACATCTTAATCTCACCATATCACTATCAACTGTATTGACATGAGTTCTTGAGAGAAACAGGCTTATTTAGTTTAGTGGGGTCTAGAACAATTGAGCACTCCACCTTGATATAGAACTTTGGTTTCACCAACTTCCCCAAGACATAAGCTCTGGATCTGACCATGAAACTGAGATTCAAGGGCACAGGCACATTTGTATTTCCTGTTGAACTGCTCCAACTAGCCCCACCTCCATACAAGGGGACTCTAGTGCCCAAAATAACCACATTCATGGTTCTCTGGGTCTTTCTCGATTGGTAGAACTGCTTTATCTGCAACACCCAGAAAGAAAATTGCTTGTTGGAAATGGGTTTGATTTAGAAAAATAAGAAAAAAAAGAGGGATGTGGGTTTGGATGATTACAGCTCCACTGGCAATGGTGAGCTTAGAGAAGGAGAGATCCAGAGGGGTTGATGTCACATGAATACCAAAGAATGTTGCTTTGTTTACGAAGGTGAATTTTACTGTAGAATTCATGGAGACCATATCTGTAGGCACTCCTGTTGAATCCGTCCCCGCTTGAATCACAAATGTCTCAAATGTAATGCTCTGTTCATAGAAGGAAGAAACAAGAATCTGTTACCACCCCATGTCATGAAAATGGCCTGAAAAGCTATATGCTCGAATGGGTAGATGTATTTGCAAAGAAAATGGAGAAACAAAAATCTATCACAATCACTCTCGCCAAAATGGGTTCAATAATATGCAAAAATCGCGATTTTAAAGAAAACAGAACCTAAAAAGATATCTTTTCAAATGGGTAGATTGAATTAGGTGGTTAAAATCGATGGATCCGACGTATTTAGTCTGTGGATGCAGAAACATGGATCTACAACCATCAAATCTAATCTCACCAAAATGGGTTCATGAACTTGTGCAAAAATTAGATCTTTTTCCAGTGAAAATCATGCCCAATTAGCTAAATGCTCAAATGGGTATATGCATTTAGCTGGTTAAAATCAATGGATCCAATGTATTTGGTCTATGGATTGAGGAATACAGATCTACAACCATCAAATCTAATGTCGCCAAAATGGGTTCATGAACTTGTGTGAACATTTTTTTATTTTCTATTTTGGAAAAAGAAAACAAGCCAATTACCTATATGCTCTAATGGCTAGAGATGCATTTAGTCTATGGATGGAGAAAAACAGATCTACAACAATCAAATCCAATAACCCCAAAATGGGTTCACAAGCTACTGCAAAAACTTCACTTTTTCAATGAAAATCAAGCCCAAAAAGCTATAGTCAAATAGGCAATGCATTCAGTTGTCAATATATTAAAAAAAAGAGAGCACTACTGAAGATCAAGGCCAGTGAGTGATGGGAGAACCAATTACCTTCATAGAAATCAGAGGCTTCTGGGGTCGACTAGCGCCCCAAAGAATCAAAGAAAAGATGGTGAAGAGAAAGACGAACCCCAGAACAAAAGCAAGAAAATAGCATCTCCTAGGAAGGCCCTTGTCCATGTCATCATCTTCAAGGAGTCCCTCTTCTTCAATGACAGCACACTCCTTCCATGGCTTGGTGGACTCCTTCTTCATTTTCCTAGATCCAGGCTTGAAAGAGCCGGAGAAACGGCTGGAGGAGGACTCACGGGAGTGATGGCCGAGGGAGGAGTGGGAGTGGGGAGGGGAGCCCATGGGGCTGAGGACTGGGGTGGAGTGGAAGGAGGTGGTGGTCTTCTCGCCATCATGGGAGTCGCGGGATGGGCTCTGCACGTAGTAGACTGGCCTGCGAGGGGACCTTGTGGGAGAGGAGGCTGCGAGGCTGGTCACCTCCGAGTCTGTTTTTGCATGCATCTCTGGTCGATGGATCCCTCTCTCTCTCTCTCTCTCTCTGGTTTTCTTGTTCCTTTGATGGGAGTGGTGGTTTTTGATGGTGGGGTGTGTTGAGTTGGTGGGTTTGATTGGCTTTACAGGATGGAAAGGGGGAGGGATCTTGGCTCTTTATTATATTTAACATGAATGGGTGAAGAGAACATGTGAAATCTTGTTAGATATTGTGTGGCAATTGGCATGTTATTCAGGAGAAGTTTCTCCCAGGAGCAGACTGCCTGTTGCTGATTTGATGTCCAGCTCTTTGGGCCCACTTGGTTCCATCTCTGACTCACATTGCATCTAACAAAAACTTATGGTTAAAAAATTATTAAATTAAAGATTAGGATAATTTTATGGGGCTAATCTTATATTTACGAGACCTTTTCATCCATCATATCAAGAATAATAGAAATATATTCAAGTGTGCTCCATGACCTGAACCAACCGCAAAATCACAATACAACAATACGTGGAAGATATTCATCTATACATTGTGCGTAGCGTCCGCATGTCATTGTTGTGAATTTCGTTTTGGACATCGTGTCGGTTTGGCCTCCAAATGAAAATTTTTCGGCCAATTCAAAAATTTCGGTGAAATTTTTCGAGGTTTTGTTTCAAAAAAATATAAATTTAAAGGAAAATATTCATTCGCATCCATCCCACACAATGTTATGGCGAGGGACAACATTGATAACACATCTGAACCATCCACACAGATGGAACCATCTTAAGTACGCTATACCCTTTGAGTTTTTACCTATCCAAATGGATTGGACCATTTGATCGAGGATCAAATTTTTTTCTTTAATATAAAATTGTTAAATTTGTGGGCCACAGATGAAGGGGTTAGAGGCATGGGATTGACCCCAAATTTGATATATGATCTCATCCAAGATGTCTCATTCCATACCCCACAAGTCCCATTATCAGTGGATCCCTAGGTGGGCCCCATTAAATCTGTCCCTCACCATATGGTGAGGGAAGGATGCACAAGAGTATCTCCCAAATTTAAATATATACATATACATATACATGTAGAAATTTGAGTAAGGATTTGTTTTAAGTGAAATTTGATTAGAAAATTTATTTTCAGTGAAATTATTCTCCTTCCTTTTCTTTTTACTTTTGTGTGAAAAATGGCCTAGGTAGGGGTTGGGGCTTTTTAGAAGGAAGAAAACTGCATTTTTTTTTTTTTAATTCATTTTGGGCTAATTTTTCGAATTCTGTCGAAATCGGCCGAAATTCCCGAAGTTGACCGTAAAGTTATTCAGTGTTGTTTTATTTCTGTATGTGATTGAAAAAAACAAAAAATCTTTCAAAAATTTCACCCAAAACAAAACGAATTTGACAACTATGAGATGTCCCCCTCGGCCATCACAACTACCGTGTGAAATTCACTTCCAGTGATGTCCTGATTGCATATGCACGGTGCGCACTTGCAACAACCATCTTGAGTAACGCGTGAAATTCAGAGGTGGGCCTTCCTTCAGGGATGTCCTGGATCCACTAGTATCCTGTGCATGTACGGTGAATCTTATCCCAGGTTAAAATGCATGTTAATTTATTGGAAAGTGGGTTCTGCCTAATTCCTTGGGTGGGTTCAACTGGGTCAGATCTTAATTTATTGGAAGGTGGGTTCTGCCGAATTCCTTGGGTGGGTTAAACTGGGTCAGATCTTGTTTAACAACTCATTTCTTTGTCGATCCTAAAATCATGGCCTGTTTCATTCCACATTGCCTGAAAGTCAGATCCTGGCTCAGCCAATTTGCAAAATATATACAGTTCATTGTGTTAAATAAGTTGGGTTGGGATGGTCTCAATCATATATAAGATAAGGCCCGGCCCAGTTCAAAATAATGACCGAAAATTAGCTTAAATTCAGCCAATGAGCCTAAAAAATAAAGCCCAAATCCAGCCCAGAATGATGAGGTATGGTTAAGCTGGCCTGGCCCACCCATGAGCACCACTTGCGTTAAAAATACATACTTCCAATTAACCAACCTGTAAGTTCTGACAATTACAACAACCAGCTGCCCATTTCTTGACCTAAAAATCTTAGCCACCTCATATTTACATTTGAACAACAAATGGTGGACGAAGTGAACTTACTTTATTGTAAAATGATACAAATGGCTTAGGGGACGTTGGTAACTCTAAAAATAAGCTTTTATTTTATGATTTACGACTTATTTGCATATTAGAGAGTTTGGGAAACCTCTAATTTTTTTCTTCTAATTTTAGAGTCCATTTACAGATCAAAGCTTTTGCCTCTGAAAAAAATTAGCTAAGGGAAGCTGCTTTTAATTAAAAAATTTTTTTCGTTAAAGTAGATGAATGTGGAAAATGTAAAATCTACAAGTATTTTGGATGAAAATAATGTCATAAGATTTCCAACAGAATGCAAATACCATGTTCTACACCTTAATTTTTAGAAGGTGGGCCCAATTACCACAATTTCTCAAGATGGGCCTCAATTACCTCATGAAATAAGAGCGCCTCTTTTTATGCTTTTATCAGACACACTAATTGTACGTAAATAATTGGAATTTAAAACTAGAGCTTTCGTTTTCAGACCTTAATCTAAGTAGCTCTTATTATTTTGGAGTAGTGTTTTGAACTAAATCAAGCGCATTAATGCGGAAAGTGCATTAAACTCAAGCAGACTTATTCATGACTAATATCATGCATTTAAGCCAAAGTATAGATTAGATATGATTGAGTAGAAATTTACACTTTGGCTGCTGGTCAAAATGATTGGTACTTGAGATTGTGGAATTAAGAAAAATGGTAATAAAAATTAGAAAGATTAAGTAAATCATTCCTTATGATATAAGAAATACAAATAGTTTATTTATAAAATTACCAACGTTTTGTCATTTTAGGAGTAAAATCTAGGGGGGGACATGTGAGGGCTTGCTTGCAGATATGGTTGGTATGGTATGGTGTGACATGAAATTGAATAATGAATTGAATGGGTCATGGGAAAGCATACTGCATCAGTAGATCTACCAGGATAAAATACATCTTTATTCGTTGGAAGTTGGGTTTTCATTTTTACTATTGTTGGACTGGGTGGTTTTTGGTAGAAAATATTTTATGCATGTTTTTGCATATATAGTAACAATTTGCATATGGGCCCCCACCCCTTTGATTTAATGGGTGATAGGCTGAGAGGGTGGTATATGATCTTAACAATTTAATTGATTGGCCAAGTGGTCAGGACCAAAGTTCCTCTCTCTTCCGGAGCTAGAGGTCTTGGTATCGACTCCTAGTTCCTCTTCAGGAACCGAAGGTTGAGTCCACTTGTGCTACCACCTGGGAGCCATTGGAGTTTTACCCGGCTTCTTTCTGGACCTAAAGGGATTATTCCAAGCCAAAAGATTGGAAAACCTCCGTTAGCCAAAAAAAAAAATTAATTGAACTCTGGCAGGTATGAGATATGAATGAAAATCACCTGATGTAAAGCATCACAATATCATAAGACCTATAACTTCCAATTAAAGAACAGTACATCAGCAGATCAGCTAAAATTCTCCACTTTGAAGGACTTGCTTTTTTATGTAATGTGCCAAGAACATATTTTGCTGATGTGCTGTGTTTTGATGAAAGCCTAGAGCTTTTTAGTGATGTCAGTCAGGCATGAGGTTAATGGTTTATCTAGAAGTTGACGTGCTCTATGAAAATTGTCCTTTGAGACACAGCTTCTCAAGAGTGATAGAAGGGGTTTGCTCGAAAACTTTGGTAATCAACTAGGCCATACCCCTGGTGTAAAAAATTGTTGGGCTCTTTGATTTTATTTCAAATTATTCAAACTCCACACAAATTTTTAATGAAATACTTTTTTTTTCTCATAAGATACCTCAATTTGGGCATGGTTACATAGAGTTGCATGCTCAACCTTTAGCTTCCACAATAGAGTGTACTGTAGGATCAGCAAATGAGATGACAAAATTACGTACCTTTGGGCTTGTTTGTTTGCATAAAACATACAGGAACTGAATATATAGAAACCCATGGTCAAATGAGCTCCACTGAGGGATTATTAAAAAGGTAAAAGTAAATGGAACGAGTCTTGGGGTGAAGGATGTAAGATAGCAATGTAGATGAGACATTGGCTTCCTATTATTCTAGGGTGATGGCTGGGTAATCTTCCCCATCTAACTTTGGTTCGATTTCCATTAAAGATGAAATCATATGATGATACTCTTTTTTAGTTTTTGATGATGCCAAAAATGGGTTTCGGGCACCACGGGTCAAGTAGTGAGTAATTAATGTGAAAATAGAGAGAGAGAAAGAGAGAGAGGGTTTATAGTGGTTCGGTCAGTGTGACCTACGTCCACTTTAAGGTGATGATTTTACTTCTCAAGTGTGTAGCGATTACAGACTTAAAAAATACAGAAAAATGATGATAAAGACTGATTGGAATAGCTTGCCCCTCAGTGTCGGTGGGGCTCTGTGTTTTATAATCATTCCCTAACAGATGAGGACGACTCTTCAGCAGCGGATGCTTCGTTTTGGCGGAGCCTCCGAACCGTCCTCAACAGACGAGGCAGCTAGGATCCCCTCCGCAGGACTTGGTAAAAGCAGGTAGAAGGGAACAACGCGCTGACTTCGTCACTTCGTGGATTTGGACCCGGACCCGACCCATGACGAATGGATCTGGACCTGGGCTCAACACGGCCTCGGGTCACTCAGACCTGACCCACCATCGTGAACTGAATCTCTTGGACCTGACCCGTCATTATGGATCGAGTCATTTGGGCCTGACCCATCAGTTTTCACTTTTGATTCTTCATTTTTAATGACTTACGTAACTACAAACTCTTAAAATATTAAGAATTTAATTACATGGAACAATACCATACGTATAATGTCAATTTTATGCTTCAATGTATCATGTCAAATTTGTGGTACCTCAGGACAGAAAATATATAAAGCCAATCCTTAGAACTTCCCTCCCACTACAATTTTTCCCAAAGCCCTAGCTAACTATTTTAATTTCATTCATCATTCGTGTCAGTTCACTTCCTCCCCACCCCTCACCACCTCTATTGTGGACTGAGTGTTTTTTCTTTTTTATCATCACACTGTTGGACAGAATCTTCTCCCCTTGTGAGATTCATAGAATTTTATATAGAAGAGGGAGTGGAGATGACTGACAAGTGGTAGGAGAAGACAACTATCTTCTAGAAAAAAGATAATGTCAAGAAGAGAGTTACAAGCATCGTAAATAAGTATCTCCATAGTGATGATTTAAATAAAAAAAAAAAAAAAAGCTTCATCTAATGTTATTAGCCACCTGATTAAAGAAATTGACTTCTATTGGTAAGTATGAAAGCTGACAGAATGTTTGAAACCAGTGCTTTTAATTGGATGGCTACCATTTGTTGACTGAAACCATTTCTTTAATAGAAAAGTGAAGTATCTTATATCCTATTGAGCTATCATTTATTCTAAAATTAATTGGTAATAAGAAACGGCACAACAATAGTTTTATAGTTTTATGGTGAGGACGATAACTCCACCACAATTATGACCGCTCAAAAATGATGATAGACTTTGACCTCAACAAAAGCTAATCCACCAAACCTTATATTATGTAGAATGGAATAAATAGCTAGGTCCTATCCAATTTCAAACATGTTAACAGCCCTTACATATGATCATAAATATAAGTCCAAATCCTTTTAGGGCGACACGACAATAAAAGAAATGTCTTGATAATACTTTATCATATCTTGAGTGGGTCCACCTAAACCACTGAAACAAATGTCCTCTTTGTCATTGGCTCTGGCTGAGTTTCACTTCATAAGAGTTAAGACTACTATTGAATTAATCAATCTATAAAACACACTTTATTTTGAGTGGTATATATAATTAATTTTACTATGTTCCATAGGAATTGAATACATTACTGATTAAAAGGATCGGAATTGAATACATCTAAGTTTTTGATCAAATGAGCTCCACTAAATGATCATTAAAAGAATAAGGGCTATTGGAGATGTAGATGAGAACTTGACTTTTTAGTATTTACAATTTAAGAGCAATTGCTGAGTATTAGTTCTCCATCTCTCGATCCTTTTTTTTTTCTAATATATATATTTCTTATTGGTAAGGCTCTCCATTTTCCTTGATGAGATTCTATGAAAGGAATGTCTACTTGTTGATTATTCACAGATGTTCACCTTTTGGTTTCTCATTTTTAACTACCTATAACATACATATTTCTAAAGTCAAATAACCTGCTCAGCTTCAACAAGGGACTCTTAAGCTTGGAATTTACTTAGAAATTTTAAGCTTGGAAACATTACTAAAGTTAAATAACCTGCTCAGCTTCGTAAACATTACTCCATCCAATTCAATCCTATTATAGAATAAGATGGATCTCAAAATATTTACTTATTTGTTTCATGTAATTAAATTAGTGGGAATTTTAAGCTTGGAGTTTTTACGAAAAAATTAACTTTAAATCTTAATTCAACGATTTTATGAACAAAAATCATAAAATAACAAGAGAGTTGTTCGTTCATTTTTTTTTTGGCAAAACTACCATAGTTGACAATATAATTAACTTCCATTGCAAAAAAACTATGTGTTGTTTCATCTTTCTCTATCTAGTGATGGAAAGTTTGTGAAAACTATTGTATTTTTTGTACCAATTGTCTTATTTAAGTGGTCTTGACAATCTTCTTCAGGTGTGTGGGTCCCATGCTTGATTTCCACTCATTTTTTGCCCCTTATTAAAGTGTATTCTCATGACTTTTGAAGGTGTGAATTTGGAGGACAAGCTGTTCGGTGAAATGCTGAAATGTGGATTTTATTTTGATTTAGTCGGTGGCTTTGAGTGAGGTTAATGAGAATCTTCGTTGCGACATTTCATCGAACACTTTGTATGACAAATTCACACCCTCAAAAGTAATGAGAATACACTTTAATAAGGGACGAGAAATGAGTAGAAATCAAGCATGAGACCACACACCTGATGAAGATTGTCAAGACCACTTAAATAAGACAATCGGGACACAAAATGTAATAGTTTTTACAAACTTTCTATTACTACATAGAGAAAGATGAAGCAACACATAGTTTTTTCAAAGGAAGTTGACGATATCGTCAATTGGGTTGATGATATCGTTAACTGTGGTAGTTTTGTCAAAAAAAATATATATATATACAAACAACTCTCTTGTCATTTTATGATTTTTCTTCATAAAATCGTTGAATTAAGATTTAAAATTATTTTTCATAAAAATCCCTTAGAAATAGATAGAGACTGGCCAAAGATCAAAGTGGACAGGGCAATCATAGAATGCTTCTAGAAGAGGGCACTCGTGCTAATGCTCCCAGCACGTGTGATGTAAGAATGGCATGCAAAATGGGCAATGATCACTTTTCTAAAAAATAATTTTTAATCATAAAAAGCCATTGCTTTCTTATTTCACTCCTTTTTTTTTTTTTTTTTGCTATCATCGAATGTATGGTGAAGTGAAGTAAGGTGAGGTAAAACCACTTATATTCAGGCAATAAAAAATAGAGTCATATATATATATATATATATATATTATGAGGTTTGGATTAAGGTGGGCCTACTGAGATGATTTTCTTTTATATCAAAGGATCCGGATCCTCCATACCCCACAAGAGTATGATCAGCAGCCGATCACAAGTGGGCCACATATCTTATATTCTATGTACGACTCTTATTGAGTCTTACATGGGTGGCCGTGGTAGAGAGCGGTGATTTTAAAAGTAATATTGGGTCGTGGTTGACAGTGCATCGAATCCTTGATTTCATCGCCGCGGATTGTGGTTGTAAGAGCTGTCGGATGGTGGGGCCCACACGAGAACATGTGAGTGCATGTGGGTTGGGAAGCTGGAAGCCCCCCACGAAGGTCTTGCGTTTACATTATATTCTGCAATTAATTTGTTGGACCTTAGCTTCCCATCATTATTAGCACATCATGCTGATACTATGGATTGCAATTTCCAACCCAAACTCAATTCCAGGTGTTTGTGGGTGGAAACCAAAAAACACAAAAGTATTTGTAGGGCCTGCTTCTTTACTGAATTCATGGAATTTCAATCTAGAAAATTTTGTATTCTTAGTAGGTTGGGGTATTTAAACGCGCATTTATATTTGAGCATTCAGAAATTTCATAAAAAGAAGTAAAGAGATTTGAAATAATAAGAATTCTAAAGATCATTTAAGACTTTTTAGGTGATTAGAATTTTAGAATTCTTCTGGAGAAATATGATATATGCAAATGTAAGAGGATACGATGTGGTATGATGTCCGAGAAACCAAAACATGGCAAAATTCTTAAGGAGTTTTTAAAGAAACATGCTCGTAGTTTGTGATCCTTATACTTGGGTCAGATATTGAGTACCAAAATCTTAGTTTTGGCTTTTTTTTAATGGATATAAATTTCTTAAATGTGCATATTTTATATACTATGCTAAATATATCCATAGGTTTATAGGATTATGTTTTGCACTATGAAGATTGAGGATCATAATTCATGTAGTTGGGGTAAGCATTTGAAGATGATGATGTTTTGCGCTATGAAGATTGCATATTGCTCATATGCAGTTTTGCTTATGGGGCCCGCTTGGATGCATGTGTATCAATGGAAAGAGGGTAGATGAAAATGTCACCTTATAAATATGACATTTTGAACATAGATCTCTTTGAGATTCAGTCTACTGGGGAGTGAAGGTTTAATGAGTATAAAATCGGATATGATGCCAAACGAGGGGATGAAAAAAGTATCAAAAGGATTGCATTGATGAAAGGCGGGGCCCATAGAGCTTGGGTAGGAGAACATTTTCCTAGGTTTATACAGTTAGCTTGAGGACACAGGCTCAATTCAAGTATCTAAAACTCAAACTTGACTAACCCAAATCCGATTTTTAAAATCTCTGTCCAAATGGCTCCCAAACTTTTTTTTTTTTTTTTTTTTTTTTCAATAGTAAGTATGATTCTATTCAAAAGGGAAAAAAACTCAAAAACTACGCACCTCACTCCAAAGAGAAGAGTAAGGCAAAAAAAGAGAGTTTAAAGACATGAAAACAATAAAAGCCTACAATCTGGTCTAAATTAAAGTGAAAGAAACCCACAACATGGGTATGGAAATTAAACCGAACTAGTTCCCAAAAGTTGAGCTAACTCCAATTCTGAAAAATACGTTTGGGAGAGGCAATACTCTTTTCATCTTTCTAAGAAGCATCTTAGAAGAGCGTGAAATTGGAATAATGTTGACTGAGAATTTTGCTTTGATAGCATCTGAGATCCGACAAGCCTGAAACCGAGTCATCCAATGTGAAATATCTGGAGATTTCACAATTTTTATAAGATAATGATCAATCTCGAAGCACAACTGAGTAGTTTGGCACTTTACTAGCATAATAAAAGTCAAGTAAATCTTTCATTTTTCAAACAAGATGTCACATCAAAAGCGTTTTAATTCAAAATTCCATTCATTTAAAAAAAAAAAAAAAGTAAAAAAGCAACACCTTTATCCACTAAAATACGAAAAAACTTCATTTTCCCATATAAAAAGTCAAAAAAAGATTACATAACAAACAACTTAAAACAAAATACTATCACAGACAATTTATATTTTATTCTGCCTTCAAAATCAACTTTTACTTCACTTATCTATATTTAGTAGAGTTACCAAAGTGGCCAATGAACCAAGTAAAGAAGTAATATGAGATTTTGACATAAAGAAACTTGAAGAAGCCCAACCCAAATTTCACTTCTGATTGAGACAGGCCACCAACCTAGAAGTTGCATACTTATACAGCATTAAGTGCAGATGCGACAGATGATTAGGTGGACCACAAACAAAGCAATGAGTGATTCTCGACATTGGGCCTAGCGGATGAAGAGAACGCCTTCGTTTTATCTTAGTTAGATCCAGAGTCTCAAGCCCAGTCATGGGTGTAATTAATCTGCATTCACCCACCTCAAGCCCAATTTCTGATCAATGGCTTGAGCTTGTTTCGACTCCACAAGGTTGGGTTTATCTTCAACTAATAGAGGTACTAATATAATCAGGTGCAACTACAAGCCCAATTCTAAACAAGCAGAGCTTGAGTATGGGCTTGGGCTTGGCTTACAGCATTTATACACTTTATTTATTAATGACCTGAGCTAGCACCTGATCTTGTATATGTCAATTTGTGTAGGTTAGCTTGATCGAAGCAAAAATGAGCTAAGCCCAGTGAAAAGGTCCTAGCTCTGCTCAAGCTTTAGTCAAGCCCAAGCACAACTGAGCCCAGTCCAGCTTTCTCAGCTTGTTGACAGCCCCAGGCCATGGTAATAAATACTTGGTGTTAAACCTTGTAGGGGCCATGAAAAACCAACATACATTAGTTGGAGAGGTGAAAAGGATTTGAGTATCAGCTAAGTACAAGGCTCTCTTCGGGCGAATTTTCTCGTGCTGACGTCTGCATGCGAATGTCTTATTGGGCACTTTTAATTAAGGGGATCCCAGTATTTTTTTTTTTTTTACGCTCCCCTGCCATTTTTAACAGTCAGATAGGGACATCAGATATTCAAGTTTTTGCCTCTGTGGAGATCCTCACAGGCCAAAATAGATTGCAGTCAGATTGATAATGATTGAGCAGATCTGCTTCTTCAGCCCAAACCAAGAAATGAAATAGAACAATGCTAGGCCTAGAAACATAAGCTAAACTAGGACTTTACAAGGTTCATTTCAGCCTAGCCCATTTGGTTATCAAGCTTAATGTTACCAAATGAAAGATTCAAGCCCAAGATTTTGAGCTCAGAATTCTAACTCGAGTGCATTTAGTCTATTGGGCCATCAGTTGGGCATTTAGTCAATGTACAACCAATCAAACCTCATTTAGCAAATGGTTGAAAAACAAATCCTGTCCTAAACAAATAGCTCAAATTTAAACCAAAACACCAACAATGGCTGGGCTTGGGCTGAACTAGGCCTTGTGACATCCTATATCTCCATTTTGCAGTCTACTTACAGGAGGGCATGTGGTATATATGGCTTAAGTTCTGCAAAGGTAGATCTCATTAACTTTGGGCCTTCGTACTGTCTATGTTAAACCTGAACTGGTATGATCAAAACCGCTAAATAATGAAAGTGAACCGCAGATTGATTCATGATTTTGAAAAATCATGGCTATTTTCTGGAAGGAGATGCAAGATATGCGGCCCACTGTCGCGTACCATCTAAACAATTCCCATATGGGTCAATTTGTTGGGCCCCAGGGCCCATTTATGTTGACACACATGGATTTGGTTGATGTAGACACTCCAAAACGTGTGATAAGGACCATACCAAGCCTCATCCTATAGATGAAAATACTATGCAGTGCTCCCACACCTTAGTCTAGACTCTAAGTATAATATGACAGAATATTTAAGTGCCATGTGGATATGTGGAAGTGTGGAACTTCTCTTTCATGCCAGTTGCAATGCCAATTGCCTCAGTACACAGGGGCGGCTCCAGGAATTCAAATAAGTGGGGTTAGAAAATACTTATCTTCCGCAATCCTGCAACTAGGGCTAGCGGTGTACACGGATCGGATTGGTACGGATTGGGCCAAATCCGTCACCAATCCGTTACCTACGGATTGACGGATTTGAAATCCGTAACCAATCCGTAGCTATTAAAATCCGATCCGATCCGATCCATGGATGACCGGATCGGATCGGATTATTCCGTTCAACCCGTCCCCGTACATTACATGGAAAAGAAAAAAAAAAAAACCCCATGAACTACTCTCTCAGCAGCAACACATATTGTCAAAGAAAACCCTATCAGACATGCAGCAAATGAACACAAATAACTTACTAAAAAAAAAAAAAAAGCCTATATTTCAATTAGAATATGCAGCCCAAATATACAAGCAACAACACAGACCCAAATATATGGTAAAGCAATGATGATGCAAAAGTGACAAATACAAGAAAAACCTATAAAAGAGATCCATGGAACCTTCAAACTACACTTTAGGAATTTTTTGAGTATTTATATATATATATATATATATATTAATATTTTAATGACAACGGATTGGATCGGATTGAATCCGCGGATTGAGGGTCAAATCCGCCACCGATCCGTTGATAACGGATTACACAATTTCCAATTCGCCACCGATCCGTTGGCCTTTGGATCGGATCAAAATCCGCAAATCGGATCGGATCGTATCGGATTGACGGTTCAAAGGATTTTTTGTGCACCCCTAACTAGGGCTATGACCCAGGGCATGCCGAGGTTAAGCTCTTATCCTACCCTTTCATTTGCGGACCGGACTTAATTGAGCAAAAACCTTCGACTTTCACATGGGGGCTGTAATTTTTAGGTCCTTACCCTACCTTCAAATATTTAGTATTAGAAAAATAATAAAAATAAAAGGACCTAAGATAAAAATACTATTTGAGCTTCCTATGAGTTAAGGCATGTCCATTTAAATTTATAAACCATTCAAAATTATTGGGCTACCAATGACACAAAAGTACACGGTTTATCTTAGTTGGATGTTACAAAATGGTAAAAAATTTATAAGTCATTTTCTCTCCTTCAGGTCAAACTCTTAAATTAAGTTGGTTCAAAATCTTCCCTTAAGATTATTTTTAGATTTTAGTGGGGTCAAAACTTCCCATAAATGTTTTCTTTTTTAGATCTCAGTGGGTCCAAAGCTTTCTACTCATAGGTATACAAATTTTTTATGAATATATTCTGAAATCTCAGTTAACCCCACTGTGAATCACATGGCGCCGCCCATGTCAGTACATGAAACTTTCCTGCCCTCAAACTTCAATCCGGGAACATGCAGGAAAAGATTGGTTCTTACTTTGATTACTAGTTAAGAAGGATGTGATTGATTACTACTTCATGTGGCGTTGTGAATCATGTGTTGGTTGGTCCTAATAAGACTAGAAACTGGAAGTCCATTAATATCAAATAGTCTGCACTCTGCAGCGTTAAAATCTGGGGACTCTTTGAAGAATTACACTTTGACTGGGCAATGTTGCCAAGGACTTGAGAGCATTCACACGCAAGTATCAACCAATGACAATAAAGGGACAGCCCAGTGGTTCAAAGTCTCTTTCTCACCCAACTGTCAGCGTTTGATGCCCAAGTCCTCTCCCTTTCAGTTGCATGTGGTCCTCTCCATAGTTACCTAGTTTACAATTCCATTAATTCGCATTCGAGTAAATATTAGATCAATGAATTCAATGGATTAGGTTCATTTGATTCGCATATCAGTTCGTCTAATTTGAAATTTGAATTTGACGAGTTCGATGAACTAATTCATTAGTGTCCATGTTTAGGCAATTACTAGGGCCCACATCTAAAATCCAAATCACCGAAGATAACTGTTCTTTATATTTAATGTGGTGAGATTTTACTAATTAGAGTTGTGCCCACATAGATTGATTATGTGTAAAATACATGTTTAAAATGAAAACCAAAGTAGAGCTTCATGTTTGTTCCGGTCGGCAACCTTAAGGTGCCACTTTGATTAGAGTTAGATGTGGATTAGCGCTAATAAATAGGGACTCCATGCTTTTGAATTGCTTGGATTTTCAGGTGGGCACTGCAACTGAATTTATAGGACTCAATTTACAGAACTATTCGACATTAGTACAGAGCATGACCCTGAAATGTTAATGTCAAGCTTGAGCTGTTGTTATATTTTGTTTATAACCATATCTGAAATCATCATCACCATCACCCTCAAAACTCAATATTATGATGAATGTCTTGTAATCTACTGTCACTGATCTTCTGGATCATACTGCACGATCAGGGGAGATATACGGTGCATTGCAAATTGCCTCAATACATGGAACTTGCCTGCCCTCAAAACTCAATCCGTGAATACGTAGGAAAAGACCGATTTTTTTATTATTATTATTATTTAAGAAGGATCTGAATGATTACTAATTCCTGTGGTGTTGTGAATCATGTGTTGGTACTAAGACTAGGAACAGGGTTGTCAATTGATAACAAATAGGCTGTCAGTCGTAAAATCTTGTGACTCTTGGAGAGTTACACTTTGATTGGATAATGTTCCATGGGCATGAGAGTGCTCAAGTATGACCCTTGATGAGGATAGGGGGCAGCTAGTAGTTGGGAGTCCCGTTCTCATCCAAATGCCTAGTGTTTGATATTCCAGGTTCTCTCTTATATTTGCAAGTGGTCCTTTTTCCTTCTTGTGCGGGTGGTCTTCTCCCACTTGGTTCACGGTTAACTTCCATGTCAATTGGGTCTCTCAACTGGTATAAACGAAAACGAAAGTATTACCTTTATAGTTGTATCTATGGTAGCTGATCTATAAGTTCTTGAGTTGGATAGGCCATCCATTAAAAAAAAAAAAAAAAATCCACCTTCAGAGATGATCAAAGTCTGGGTGGTCAAGAGTATAAAACCATCGTCCAATGCCAATCATCCAAATGGGCTTGAAATATATATGTTGTATGGTTATTTGCTGAGAATCACAAGAACCATCAGATCAAGGGCACTGGTGGGCATGATCTACTAATTTCAATACATGAGCAATTAGAACAGTATTCTATGTATATTCCTTAATCTAATTATATAATACCGAGCATGACCCTGAGATGTTTTAAGTCGAACTTGTGCTGTTGTTATATGTTGTTTATAACAATATATGACATCATCATCACCATCACCCTTAAACTCAATATTTCTTGTATTCTACCGTGACTGATCTTCTGAATCATACAGTATGATCAAGAGAGATATTTGGTGTATGCTCAAACCATGGTGCGAACCATCGAATAAATGATTTGGATCATAGAATCAGCGGCCTCATTGGTACATACTCAAATCGAAACTGCAGTAAGTACTTAGACAACCCAAATGCAGTTTTCTTCTTTTCTTTTTTATTTCAGCATATGAAAGGGAAATAACGAGTACAAGAAAGCAATAATCTGGTCTACACAACAAACTTTGCTGTATGTTCTATTTGAAGTTACTGTCTGAGGCTCCCTACATCCTTGTCAGGTAGGCCTCCCTTATTATTGTTCCATCTAATCATTATACATTCCTTATCATATAGTTGTAATACACCAATCATTTGGTGTAAGTGGATCTAACCTTACAATGGATCCATTGTGATTGTTGTAACAACTATGGGGCTACTCACAACATGCTTTCCTGCCTCATCAGTCCAACTCAAGTAACCATGAATCACTGCCTTTTTCATCTTTGAACTGCTCTTTAACACCAGCATGAAGCTCTGTTTCTCGTTCTTCTCTTTGAAAACCAGCTTCTCCGGCACAACATTGACTGTAAAACCTTCTATTGGTGTCACCTTGGCACTATACGTCGAGATTCCATTCCCAACATTTGTCACTGTGCGTTGAAATTCCTTAAAGGAAGAGGAATCATTTGCATTGACAAAGGCAATGAAAGATGGATAATTGAGATCATTAGATGGGTCCGAGCAATTATATGAAGGCGACCTAGTGATGGTGTGAATTTGGTCCTTTGTGTAATTCATTGCACAAAGGAGCCGCACATAGTCGGTTGCGTCAATGTCATAGACTAGACCTGGGTCCAAGGCCTTGTTGGGATCAATATGCCCTGCCCCCATGGCTAGTGGAGTTGCATGTTGGTCAGTTTCTGATGAATCTCCGATTGGACTCAGAGTGTTATCCAATGGGTTAGCTGTGGTGATCATGGAGGACCGGATAGCAGCTGGGCTCCAATCTGGGTGTGCACCCTTCAGCAGCGCAGCCACTCCCGCCGCGTGTGGGCAGGCCATGGATGTCCCTGATGCGATATTAAAATCACTGTACAACAAGTGTGAGTTTTGCACTGCCACTGAGCTGTTACGAGGCCATGACGCCAATATAAAGGAGCCCGGCGCGACAAGGTCAGGTTTAAGGACACTTGGACAGCTTTGAGAAGGCCCTCTGGAGCTGTAGGAAGTCATTGCTGGAGCTGGCTTTGTACCCAACAGGGTCTTTTGGAATTGCATACTCCCAACTGGGTCTGAGATTTTCTTCATGTAGTCTAAGATGATTTGAGCTTCTTGGGGCCTTACTATTGCTGCGGGAAATGAGAACTGTATGTAGAATTCTAGGGTGGTGGTGTTTGATATGAAAAGCCCTCCAGCTACCTTGGCAGAAGAAACACGATCTATTTGATCATTTAAATTGTTGTTTTCTTCACACACCACAATTTTGTAACCAACATCCTTGAGTAGCCTTGTATTGTTACACCCCCCAAGAAAAACTAGTGGCACTTGGCTCAAAGATGAATTTGTTGGGTATAAAGATGGGCCGGTGACTGAAATTCCATTGCCTAGAGTAATAACTGCGGCGAATTCGCGATCGACGGTGCTTGCACCAACGGTTAGTACCCAAGGAATACCATTATGTAAGGTCCCCAAAACTGGCCCCTCGTTCCCTGCCGATGAAGCCATGAAAATTCCCTTCTCCATCGCCGCATAGGAGGCTATGGCAACTGGATCACTGTATAGGGGAACCCTATCCTCGCCTAATGATATGGATATGACGTCAACACCGTCGGCGATTGCTTGGTCTATTCCGGCGAGAATGTCCGCCATGGAGCTCCCTTCATCCCACAGGACCTTGTACATAGCTACATGTGCCCGTGGTGCCATCCCTCTAGCAGTTCCTGGGGCATATCCAAAGTAGGATGCGCCTTCAGCATACCCCCCTGCTGCGGTTGATGATGTGTGTGTCCCATGTCCATCTGTGTCACGGGCAGAATTGACACTGATCGTGATGTTGGGATTGCTGGCTTGGAGTCCTTTGTTGAAGAAGCGCGCGCCGATGAGTTTCTTATTGCAATTGGATGAATTGAACAGGGTGCCTTCCTCACAAATCCCTCTCCACCTCTCCGGCGCAGGCTTCATACCATCATCTCCAAAACTCTTGCTCTCTGGCCAAACTCCCGTGTCGATCACCCCAACTATCACACCTTCACCTGAATTGGACGCCGCCCAGGCGCCCGAGTCGGCCTCAAGGTGGAGGAACTCAGAAGTGTGGGTGGTGTCCATTTTCACAGGTCTGTCTCTATAGGAGGATACATATCCAAAGGACTTCTGGAGCACGCCCAGCTGAGACGGTGATAGGCGCGCGCTGAATCCATGCATAACGTTGTCGTATGTGTAAATAAGGTTAGGGGTTCCGCCTTTGATGGCAGAGAGGGTGGCTGCATACCAGCTGCGGTGGTCGGAGAAGGCCTTGGGCATGGCAGTTAAATCCATGTGGACGATATATGTGGTCATTTGAGCTGATATGGAGCTGAAATGGACAGTGGTAATCAACAACCAGACATAGAGGGGCCTTGGTGTTGGAGATGCCATGGAGTGGGAGGCCATGGCAAGGTTGTGACTTGTGACTGCACATACTCTACATTTATAATGGTGCAAGAGATTTTGGGGATGTGGGGAGGATCAAAAGTCCAAATTAAACTGTTCGGTATAATTGAACTGGATAAAAACACTGATTCAAGAGGGGACCTGTCCCATTTGAATTGGCACCACCACTCTGTGGTTGGCATCCCATTATGAGGGGTCTATTCAATTATTAAAGATATCAATCATTTTATGTCTTTTACCATAGGGTTTGGACTGTCTATGAGATATTTTAAAAGAACCCCAGATTAGATTCTGGATGTGAAAGAAATTGTAGTTTCTACACAATGTTATTTTCCGTTTTTACGTACACTTTGATAAATGATTTACTTAGACATTCTTGTTTGCTTGTCTGCTGTTGGTAGATACTACCAAACTTTCAACAGTGATGTCACCTAGGAAATCCAAACCATTGAAAGTAATTGTTCTTTTACTACGTATTTTTGCTTGAACAAAATTGACTATGATGGGTGAATGGTAGGCCATTCATTGGTGAAAAAAATTAGTAGGATTTTTGTTAGGAACTAAGGACCATCACAAACTCTACATAGATATGATATTGTCCATTTTGGGCCTAAGCTCTCATGGATTTGCTTTTGGACTCAACCCAAAAGGCCTCATACCAATGGAGTACTTAGTCCAACTTATATGCCCATGATCTTTCTCATTTCTAGCCAATGTGGGACTTTGGTTGCACATCCCCAACAAATTTTTTTTTTCTTTTGCTAATGAGGGTATCCCTTAGTATTTGACCTGGCCCAACTAATCCCCTAGACCAGGGGTTACGTTTGGTTCGAACACACGATGTGGGGAGTGGTGCAGAGTCAATGCATATGAGGACAGTGATTTTGAGCAATTTCGGTTTTAGAGGTGGGCCCTGCTGGTGGATTTATATAGTTGGCTTTAGAAAATGAGGTCTAGCCTGTGAGAATTCTGATTAAAAGAAGACTATGGAAATTTTAAAATGAGTTTAAAATGACTGATGATATATAAGGGAGATGCTCCTATAAGAGATATCTCTCACCTTATATGAGAGACAAGAGTGAGGCTCTCACATTTAAGTTGTTGGCATTGGATATGGATGTGAGAGCCCCCACCCAATCTCTTATTTAAGATGAGAGATATCTCTCACAGGAGCATCTCCCTATATATAATATCTTGTATTTTAAATCATCTAGACCTTGACCTTGTCATATGTGGGAACTTAGGCTTTTAAGTATCCCCGCAATTAGTGGGTGCCATTTCAATCATCATATCCTGTATTTTAAATCATCTCGACCTTGACCTTGTCATATGTGGGAACATGGGCTTTTAAGTATCCCCGCAATTAGTGGGTGCCATTTCAATCATCATATCCTGATGGTAGCAAGAGAACTGGACCCAGTTCAGGGTTGGGTCTCACCCTTTTTACTTCAAGAGTAGTTAGATTAATCAATTAATAAACTGATTGTGTCAGGACTTAGTCCATATTATTATATCCACTAACCCAACCTAATTAAGCTCAACTAGAGTTCTTCGTGGGACGGGTCTGGCTGGCATAAGTTTACCCGATCCCATTTCATTTAGTCATGGCACCAGATATTCAGGTAGGAAATCCATCCCATGGACCTGAAAATCATGTTCAGGCCAACCCAATTGGAAAATATAGACCTCAGTTCCTAATTCCAAATAGGTGGGGGGTTTTAGGATACATTGGCCTAAGTGGCCAGTCGAGACAATGTTGGGCCAGAAACTAGGCCAGGTCCAGCCTACGACCCTAAAAGCCCAGCCCAATGTGGGATGGGCTTAATCTGGCCCGGTCTGTCCTGGCCCATGAGCATCTTTCAGCTCTAACCCAGCCTAATTCATTGCATGTCAGCCTGTGACCTCAAATCTCACCTCTTTTACTATTAGGATGTGAACTCATCTGTTTCGCCTTTTCGTTTTTGGCTACTGGTAGGATTGGAAGTTACATTGACGCGTCCTAACCAGCTGAGCCATTGCTAGGTTGACCTTTTTTACTTCCCGGTTAGATTTGAATTTGCTAACTGAGTGTTTTCATGGCCCAAAGAAAATGGAGGATTGAAGGAGGCCTCACTTAGATTGCAAGGCTCATCCAACTTTCCCTCACCATTTGATTGAAATCATAATAAATGATGCCTTTAAACCATTAAAACGTCATGGATAAAAGAAAGTTAGAATGATCTAATGGAGTCTGAATTTTGCATATAGGTAGGTCTCATAAAGATTTGTCAATCTAATTGACTTCCATGATCATCATAAATCCTAGTAGGGTCAATTTAGAAGGCGTTTTTTCCTCCTAAAAAATGCCTGGGCATTGTCTAGCGCTCCACTATGTGTGGGGGGGGGGGGGGGGGGGGGGGGGATGCCTTGGAGGGGCCACTCTGAATTTTTTTCTTTTTGGGGGTCCAATGTAAAAACACCCAGTTGCAGGGGAAAAATGGAGGATTGAAGGAGCTCACTTGGATAAGAACTGTATCAGGTTTCAGGAGTGAGATTTTACTCTATATAGTAGAACAAGAAGAGGCGGAGAGACAGTAACTTATCTACTATCTACTACTGTTACAAAAGAGAGCAAGATGCACAACCTTTTACTTTTTTTTTTCACTACATACTTGCCCAATCAAATACAAGATGTGGGCCCCACTTAAGATAATAATAATATAATCTATATATTATTATTACCCTTCTAAAAGATAAGAACTTGGGCCCACTTATATAATGATAATCTATAAGATTATAAAAGAGAAGAACTTGTGTGGGCCCCACTTATATAATAATAATAAGATTATAAAAGAGAAGAACTTTTGTGGGCCCCACTTAGATGATAATAATATAATCTATATATTATTATTGCCCTTCTAAAAGGGAAGAACTTGGGCCCACATATATATTAATAATAAGATTATAGAAGGGAGGAACTTGCATGGGCCCCACCTATATAATAATAATATAATCTATACATTATTATTATTATTATTATTATTTCTCTATATCTATACCTCAATACCCTTATATAAAAGAGAGTAAAGTCTAATACTTTTTTACTACACATCTGTCCAATAAAATGCAAGATGTTGGCCCCACTTAGTAGTCTCTATCTCTCTTATCTCTATCTCTCTATCTCTATCTATCTATCTACTCTTATAAAAGAGAACAAAATGACAATGATTTTCACTACACACTATGGCCCACTTATAATTTTCACTAAAGTGTAGTACTTTTTCACTACACACCTGTCCAATAAAATGCAAGATGTAGGGCCCACTTAGTATGATGATTTTTCACTACAACCTGTCCAATAAAATGCAAGATGTTTGCCCCACTTATTATTATTATAGATATATATATATATATATATATGCCCAATAAACTGCACGATGTGGGCCCCTCTTAGTATTATTATTTTTCATTACACGTACACCTGCCCAATAAAATGCAATATATGGGCCCCACTTAGTATTATTATTTTTCACTATACACCTGCCCAACAAAATGCAAGAAAAGGAATCAAGCATATTTTACTTACTACCTTTTTGGTGTTCAATACTTATAGTTTTGTGGGCACTTTATATATTTCGCCATCAGCTTAAAAATCAGTTTAAAAGTCGTGACAAAAGGTATTAACTAACTTGCTACTTTTGTTATTGTTGCTGGTGGCCAATTGGTGGTTGTGTTATAATTCAAATACCAAATTGACTGCACACGAGAGAATTAACATTCTTTTTTTTTTTTTTTTTTACCTGAAACAATGCTAATTGTGCAAATAGTTCTTATTTATTTATTTATTTATTTTTATTTTTATTTTTTGGTGGAAGTAAAAGATACTTGAGTGGTATTTGTATTTGAAATTTGAGAGTTAAGAACATTAGAGGGCTCCGGGAGGTTTTCAGAAGATATGAGATTATTTTATTTATACGGATGTAACCCTTTGTTATTATTTTTTAAACATTAACCTTTTAATCTTTTGTACACTAACCTTAAATATTTGTAATTTGATGTTCCTTCAGTTGTATATTATTTATTATGGCCTTTGAAAAAGGTATAGGGTCCTCCAAAACATATATAAGCAAATCCCAAATATACAAGTACTGCATTTGCATTATTGCTTTATGTTTAATTTTTTCATTTTCTTTTTAAGAAAAAAGTAGCAACTGAAAAAATATCGTAAATAAGAAAGTGAAATGTACAAACTTAAACTCATTTTATGTCCGCCCTGTTTTTTTCTCTTTTAATGAAAGTTACCATGAAAAAAAATTTTAATATTCTTTTCCCTTTTGCTTCATGTGTTTGTATTTTATTTAGCTAGAATAATTGAGTTTTCAATTTGACATAATAGTTGTATTGATCTTGATTTATACCCCGGTTGGAAGAATAATCACAAGTTGGACAATGTGATAACTACTACTAAATATTGGTTCTCTTCTAATCTTAATAATTGCTAAAGATAATTCCATAAATGCAATTTAGTGGTATGTCTTATAGATTGCTATCGTAAAATTATAGTTGTTCGGTACAATTTTTAGTTTCTTAATATGCAACTTTTGTGAATTGTTTTATTATAAAAGGGCATTTCAAGGGCATAAATATATTTATTTATTATTGCTCTTACTCATGAGGTTTAAATTGAAAAACTTTGATCATTTTCTAACACATTTATTTCTTTCATCATTGCAAGCTACTTGTTCTTGTTCTTGTTCTTGTTCTTCTTTTCATATATTTCAATGAAGCGTCATGCATTTTCTTAAATGAAAAACGAGAATCTCATAGAAACTGCTTGTTATGCTAGCATTACTACCAACTTCAGAGTCAATGAATGAAGTAATCGTTTTAAGTGTAAACAACTAAAATAAATATTTAATGCTGAGCTGCAACAAATTCAGTTTGTCTTTGTTCATTTCGAATTTTTCTTACTTTGATCAGTACTCACATCCTCTATACAGAACAAAGCAGAAGAGTTGATTTAAAATACGTACGTTATATTCTTAGGTCGTCTTAAGAGGAATGTCCAATTCTTTTTGAGCTTTCATTTAACTGAACTTCTATGATTACTTTGTATTAACCTTTTCTTACTGGGTATTAAATATAGCACTTTGTATCAAGCAAAAGAAGATGCTGACTCTTGGAGAGGTACTGCCTCTTTTTACCTGATAGTGGTTCGTTTTATAAAATAAAACAAAGCACATGTTAAATATTAATATTGATCAACAGGTGCTCTGCAAATCTTACCCATCAGAGTTCATATCATAGTTTCACCATTATTGATCTCTGTCGCTTGAGGACAAGCCGAATTACTTCATTATTCTTGACGATCTGTGTGAGACATTATTCCTCTTTGTAAGTTAAACTAAAACCACCACCTCGGTTTTTTATTCTGAAGTCCTTAGGTAGGATATAATTAAGTTTTTTTCCTTAATAGAATCTGATTTTGTAGTGAACATATAATGTTCATGATAATTTATTAGAACAGTAAGCTCATCTGGTTCTTAGTTTTTATTTTTATTTTTTATAAAACTGCAGGTTATCAATTTGACTATGCTTTCGACTGGACTCCAACTTTAGCAGGACAAGTCTACCAAGAAACTGATAAGTCGACCTGAAAGGTTAAATAAAGTAAATTTAAATTTCTTGGTACACATTCATGATAAAATATTTAGAAATATGTGATTTTTTTCCTCAAAAAGTTATATAAATTACATATCTATGGTTTTTTGAGATCTCATTTTTATCCTCAAAAAGTTATATCAATTACATATCTAATGTATAGGAAAAAAGTAGTGTCGGTTGTATTTGGATATTGTACGGGTCTTGCAATTTGCAATCACTCATTTTATGTTGAAAGTTGATTTTTAAATGTATTTCAGCTTCTACTAAATTTTTTAAAAGCTTTATTTTTTAAATTTTTTTTTAAAAAAAATTGTGTGTTCGGTACACGTGCATTGCACGTATAGGGCTCCACTAGTATAGTTTAAATTTGAAAAGGTGAGCCTCACCATTAAATCTATAACAATTAATGTCCATGCAGAAATTCTGATTGTTGCCTACCGGAAATTCAAAGTCCCAAGTCCAACCCATACCCACCTCAATCTCCATCCCACAAGTGAAAAGAATCATGATCGAGGATGCACGCGGCACTCCACTTTTTCCACCGTGTTTTCTCCACAAAAGAAAACGTGAGCGAGCCCACTTCCTATTTGCCACCAATGTTCCAACAAGATCATGACATTTAGTCCACTCCATGCCTCAAGAAATTATGTGGTGCTCCAGAGTCGACTCCAAGAAGGTGATTAGTATGCTTGAATCAACCAAATCGGATCTGGATGTAATCTTTATGATCATTGACCCAATGAACTGATGAAGTATATATGATCAATAATGTCAAGGAAACCTTGTTCACATGTCAACACCATGCATGCATCAATCTTAACACCTTTTCTCATCTGTTTTGCATCATCAAAGCACAGCCTTGCCATGTTTATGTTTGTCATCTGAGTCCACAAAAAAGTAGGGTTGCTGCACTGATGTTATGCCCTTCTCTTACATGTGTAGAATTACTGCTGGTTTGTCCAACTCCAATGAAAAGTTGTGATAATGAAATAGGCTATTTTTGTGGTTTGTCACTTTTTCTATATGTATTTGACCGACACCTTTCATCATTCATGCAGGAAAGGAAAATGGGGGAAAAACACAACTATTTTCTTGTAATGTCACTAAAAGCAATTCTGTAGGACGACGAAGATGGCATAGCTTTTTTGGTACACATAAAATGAAATAATTATGAATTTAAACATTATTAGAATAAAATCGTATAGAATAGAATTATATAAGAGTAAAAGGCTTAGATAAAAGAACAAGAAATTTGAAAATCAACTTGGTTTTCATGCCAAAGAAGTTAACTATGCAAGTTATCTTCTCACTTAAGTAATTAATGAAATTTTATATCGAGAGGAGAAAAAACCTTTCATGTGGTCTTCATCGATATAAACAATGCATGTGACGTGGTATCTAAAAAATTTAATTTGTGTGAGTATTTGGATAAAAAGATGAGGTTATATTGAAACTATTAAAGAAAAGTATGGAGGAACAATATCTAAGTGTGAGAATTACATGTGGAGTGATGGTGAGTTTTTACTAACTATGCATGGATTTGCATTAGGGATTAGTTTTAAACATGTATCTCTTTATACTATAATTATAAATGAGCTAATTGCTAAAATCCAAGATGAGGTACATATGTATGCCTTTTTTCTTTCAATGATATAATGTTGGTGGATAAATTGAGAGCCAGTGTAAATTCAAAACTTATATAAAGATAAAATATATGAATTGCAACTATAGTAGAAATGTGTGAAAAATTGAAACTATTATGAGAATTGAAGCTCAAGAGAGAACAAAAATAGATTCATTTCAATACATTGGCTCAATAATTAGTAAGGACGCAAAGATTGAAAAAGATGCCGAACATAAGATAAAAGCGGGATAGTTGAAGTGATGACTTGCTTTTAAAGTGCTTTGCGACTAGAGCATACTAACAAGATTGATGGAAGACTTTTACAAGATAACAATAAGACAAGCTATGATTTATTGAGCAGAATGCTAGCTAATTAATCAAGAAGCAACATGAGAATGTTGAGATGAATGTGTAGTAAAATTAGAAATTAAAAAAAAATAAGAAATGAACTTTCCGAAACATTTAGGTTAGCATCAATAGGTGAAACATTAAAATAAACTTACTTTTTTTTATTTTTTTTTGGTAGAAAAAAACGAACTTACTTGAAATAGTTTTTGGCATGTCCAATGCATACCAATATTAGTGCTGTTGAACAAAAGACTTTCTTTGAACAAATGACTTTCTTTGCACGTTGACGCCCCACTAAGGAGAGAGAAGATAAGAATATAAGTAATAATGATAGATTTCAAGAACTGAATATTGAAGAATTCGAGTCGGGATGGATGACAAAAAGAAACATATTTTATGTTACTAGGCAAGGCTTTGGTGATAACTGTGAGGCTGATAATTTGAAAGTTTTCACCCATCAATAATTTTGGTACAGTTAAAGTACACTACAAACTTGACCCGTTTTCTCTCCTAGCTCGAGAGTATGCCTAGCAGGAGGTAAGGAGGGTAGACCCATCCTTTTCAACACAAGGTATGGATGTGAGCTCACCATGCGACCTTTATCTTTTCCAATCCAAGATAAGAAGTGAGGTCAGATATGCAGATAATGGGGGTCCATAGGACATAGAATAAAACTCCAATTTGAGAGATAGTTTGATCAGTTGTAAATCAGGTGAGTAATTTATCCAGTGGTCTATTTAACATGAACAAAATTTCACTGGTTTGTATCAGAACTTTTGATTCCATGGCCTACAGCAATATGTTAGCATGTGGGGGCCATATATATGTGGCCCTCAAAGCCATACCTCAGCATGAATTTTTTTTTTTCTTTCAGAATCATCGAAACATCAAATGGAATTTCTTGGTGGTATTCATTGCTTGTCACTCCATAACTGGATGTGATAACGTGGTGGAATCTTATACATTAGATAGTCACTCCCTCTACACATTGTGATAGAGAAAGATGATCATTTTGCAAAGACCACCTGCTTTCCACTACCTCATTCTTTTATTTACTTGTGGCTTTTGTCGTCTTCTTCCTTCGCCTTTCCTAGGATTAGTGGCATCTCATTGTCAGCTTTCAAAGTTATTGGTCTTACTTATTATCTTTCCCTTCTTTCCTTTCTTGTAGCTGTTTTTCCATGTAGGTCTGATATAGGACCTACAACTTTTCTTACAGAACTGAGGAATGAGAAGGGAAAAAAGTAGCAAATCCAAGGGTTGTACTTCATTAACATCTTCATGGTATAAGTACTACATTGATGGATTTTTTATTTTCTTTTTCCTTTTCTTTTTTCAGATGGGAAATGTGACTTGTACATATTCAAGAAACTTAGCCTTTCAAGATTAATTGCCCTTTCTTAAAAGAGAGATCTAATGATTCATAACATGGTTGCTTGTTGGGTCTAAAAGAGCTATGATCAGAGCCATAAATATTGGTTGCTTGTTGGGTCTAAAAGAGCTATGATCGAAGTCATAAATATCGGTTGCTTGTTGGGTCTAAACACGCTACAATCAGAGCCAAAAATATCTTCTTTAAGCCATTATCTTGAGAAAGTGTCTGAATATTAGGTTTTTTTTTTTTCAGATATTACAAAAAACTGCAGTGAAAGAAATCAAGTTGTTATTTAATTAAAATGAAAAAAAAAACTAAAAAAGACTATTATTAGAAATTGATTGTTGTAGAGTTTTTATGGTTTCTACCGTTTTATTCCAATTATATCACGATTTTCTCTCAACGTCTACGACGCCAATATATTATATATATTTCAATATTATCAAAAAATTAATATTTCAATATAACTATATCAGAATATTTTCAAAATAGTGTTCCTATTTGTGACAATTAGCTGTATTACATGACATCAACCATTGCCATTGAAGGATCATATAAGGAACTTTCTCTTTTCTTTTCTTTTTTTTTTTTGGTAAAACATATAAGGTACTTATCTCAATCCAAATCAATGCATGGGTTGAATCAAAGGACATTAGAAGGCACAATGAGTATCATCATTCACGGATGTGAATAAATGGGTGAAATCAATGGGGCCAATGAATTAAAAACAGAACATTTACTTGTAATAATTATAAAGTCAAGTCAACAAATATTATCAATCAAGGGTGAATTAGGAAGTGGAATCATGCGATGCTCCAACAGAGTATGATTATCAATACTAATGAAGATGGGTAATTCAAAATGGTTCATATTGTGGGTCCCACAGTGCATAGGGGCATAACCCAAAACCATATAACTAAAAGAAATGGGTGGGAGTGTATAATTTGCAGCAATCAAATGGACAGTTGAAGTGATGACAATGGAGAACCCAAATTCAAAATACAAATGATCATGAGCCAAGGGCGGGGATTCGACGAGCCATCTGATTGGGGCTAAGCCGTTGAGCAGCGGGACCCACAATATGGATGGTTTGATTAGATGCACCAGCATGTGGGGTTGGTTCACATGATTGGATAACATTCTACATTGGCATGTTACCTATCTTTGGGTGGGGATGGAAAAATTTGTTGTGATCTGGATTTTTGATCCGACCCGGAATATATGTGGGCCATTCAAATTAAGGTAACCTAACATAAAGTAATTTGTGTCCTCTAAGGCTGATCTGCTAACCTGTATTTCTTCTATAATTAAAAACACCTAATAAATAAAATAATATTATAGTATAATATGATATAAATCATATTTGTAAGTTCTGTTGGCACTAATTGGGATTTTGCTGGTGTTTACTAATACTTCAATCACAATTTTTTATAGTCATTCTGGCCAAATAATGCATAAATTCTAGTGAACATACAACAAGATTTTAAAAATTAATTAGGCTTACGTCTGTAGGTCAGGCTTGGGTCATGCTTAAATACATTGAGGTGGCTAGGCTTGGGCTTGAAATATGTTGTATGGTTATTTTCAGAGAATCACAAGATCCATCAGATCAACGGCACTGGTGGGCGTGATCCACTAATTTCAATACATGAGCAATTAGAACAGTATTCTATGTATAATCCTTAATCTAATTATATAATACAGAGCATGACCCTGAGATGTTTTAAGTCCAACATGTGATGTTGTTATATGTTGTTTACAACAATATCCGACACAATCATCACCATCACCCTTAAACTCAATATTTCTGGTATTCTACTGTGACTGATCTTCTGAATCATACAATATGATCAAGAGAGATATTTCTTACATGCTCAAACCATGGTGCGAACCATCGAAACAATGATTTGGATCGTCAAATCCTAACTGCAATATGTATTTAGACAACCCAAATGTAGTTTTCTTTTTTATTTCAGCATATGAAAGGGAAATAACGAGTACAAGAAAGCAATAATCTGAACTACACAACAAACTTTGCTGTATATTCTATTTGAAGTTCTTGTCTGAGGCTCCCTACATCCTTGTCAGGTAGGCCTCTTTTATTGCTCCATCTAACCGTTATTCATTCCTTATCGTATAGTTGTAATAAACCAATCATTTGGTGTATGTGGATCTAACCTTACAATGGATCCATTATGATTGTTGTAATAACTATGGGGCTACTCACAACATGCTTTCCTGCCTCATCAGTCCAACTCAAGTAACCATGAATTATTGCCTTTTTCATCTCTGAACTGCTCTTTAACACCAGCATGAAGCTCTGTTTCTCATTTTTCTCTTTGAAAACCAGCTTCTCCGGCACAACATTGACTGTAAAACCTTCTATTGGTGTCACCTTGGCACTATACGTCGAGATTCCATTCCCAACATTTGTCACTGTGCGTCGAAATTCCTTAAACGAAGAGGAATCATTGTAACTGACAAAGGCAATGTAAGATGGATAATTGAGATCATTAGATGGGTCCGAGCAATTATATGAAGGCAACCTAGTGACGGTGTGAATTTGGTCCTTGGTGTAATTCATTGCACAAAGGAGCCGCACATAGTCGGTTGCGTCAATGTCATAGACTAGACCTGGGTCCAGGGCCTTGTTGGGATCAATATGCCCTGCCCCCATGGCTAGTGGAGTTGCATGTTGGTCAGTTTCTGATGAATCTCCGATTGGACTCAGAGTGTTATCCAATGGGTTAGCTGTGGTGACCATGGCGGACCGGATAGCAGCTGGGCTCCAATCTGGGTGTGCACCCTTCAGCAGCGCAGCCACTCCCGCCGCGTGTGGGCAGGCCATGGATGTCCCCGATATAAGATTAAAATCACTGTACAACAAGTGTGAGTTTTGCACTGCCACTGAGCTGTTACGTGGCCATGACGCCAATATGAAGGAGCCCGGCGCGACAAGGTCAGGTTTAAGGACACTGGGACAGCTTTGAGAAGGCCCTCTGGAGCTGTAGGAAGTCATTGCTGGAGCTGGCTTTGTACCCAACAGGGTCTTTTGGAATTGCATACTCCCAATTGGGTCTGAGATTTTCTTCATGTAGTCTAAGATGATTTGAGCATCTTGGGGCCTTACTATTGCTGCGGGAAATGAGAACTGTATGTAGAATTCTAGGGTGGTGGTGTTTGATATGAAAAGCCCTCCAGCTACCTTGGCAGAAGAAACAAGATCTATTTGATCATCTAAATTGTTGTTTTCTTCACACACCACAATTTTGTAACCAACATCCTTCAGTAGCCTTGTATTGTTACACTCCCCTAGAAAAACTAGTGGCACTTGGCTCAAAGATGAATTGGTTAGGTATAAAGATGGGCCCGTGACTGAATTTCCATTCCCTAGAGTGATAACTGCGGAGAATTCGCGATCGACGGTGCTTGCACCAACGGTTAGTACCCAAGGAATACCATTATGTAGGGTCCCCAAAAATGGCCCCTCGTTCCCTGCCGATGAAGCCATGAAAATTCCCTTCTCCATCGCCGCATAGGAGGCTATGGCAACTGGATCACTGTATAGGGGAACCCCATCCAAGCCTAATGATATGGATATGACGTCGACACCGTCGGCGATTGCTTGGTCTATTCCTGCAAGAATGTCCGCCGTGGAGCTCCCTTCATCCCACAGGACTTTGTACATGGCTACGTGTGCCCGTGGTGCCATCCCTCTAGCAGTTCCTGGGGCGTATCCAAAGTAGGATGCGCCTTCAGCATACCCCCCTGCTGCGGTTGATGATGTGTGTGTCCCATGTCCATCTGTGTCACGGGCAGAATTGACACTGAACGTGATATTGGGATTGCTGGCTTGGAGTCCTTTGTTGAAGAAGCGCGCGCCGATGAGTTTCTTATTGCAATTGGATGAATTGAACAGGGTGCCTTCCTCACAAATCCCTCTCCACCTCTCCGGCGCAGGCATCATACCATCATCTCCAAAACTCTTGCTCTCTGGCCATACTCCCGTGTCGATCACCCCAACTATCACACCTTCACCTGATTTGGACGCCGCCCAGGCACCCGAGTCGGCCTCAAGGTGGAGGAACTCAGAAGTGTGGGTGGTGTCCATTTTCACAGGTCTGTCTCTATATGAGGATACATATCCATAGGACTTCTGGAGCACGCCCAGCTGAGACGGTGACAGGCGCGCGCTGAATCCATGCATAACGTTATCGTATGTGTAAATAAGGTTAGGGGTGCCGCCTTTGATGGCAGAGAGGGTGGCTATATACCAGCTCCGGTGGTCGGAGAAAGCCTTGGGCATGGCAGTTAAATCCATGTGGACAATATATGTGGTCATTTGAGCTGATATGGAGCTGAAATGGACAGTGATAATCAAGAACCAGACATAGAGGGGCCTTGGTGCTGGAGATGCCATGGAGTGGGAGGCCATGGCAAGGTTGTGACTGCACTTACTCTACATTTATAATGGTGCAAGAGATTTTGGGGATGTGTGGAGGATCAAAATTCCAAATTATCCTGTTCGGTATAATTGAACTGGATGAAAAAACTGATTCAAGAGGGGACCTATCTCATTTGGATTGGCACCACCACTCTATGGTTGGTATCCCGTTTGAGGGGTCTATTCAATTATTACAGATATCAATCATTTTACCTCCATTACTGAGGGTTTCGACTGTTTATGAGATATTTTAAAAGAACCCCAGATTAGATTCTGGATGTGAAAGGAGTTGTAGTTTATACACAATGTTTTTATGTAAACTTGGATAAATGATTTGTTTAGACTTTCCTCTTTGCATGTCTGCTGTTGGTAGATACTACCAAACTTTCAACAGTGATGTCACCTCGGGAATCCAAACCATTGAAAGTAACTGTTTGTCCGTGTAGTTTTGCTTGGACAAAATTGACTATGATGGGTGGATGGTAGCCCACTACATATAAAAGGACACTATAAAAGGCACAATGAATATCATCATTCACGGTTGTGAATAAATGGGTGAAATCAATGGGGCCAATGAATTAAAACAGAACATTTACTTGTAATAAAGCCAAGTCAACAAACATTATCAATCAATGGCGAATTAGGAAATGGAATCATGTGATGCTCCAACTGAGTATGATTATCAACACTAATGCACATGGGCAATTCAAAACCATACGGACATAACTCAAAACCATAACAACTAAAAGAAGTGGGTGGGAATGTATAATTTGCAGCAATCAAATGGACAGTTGAAATGATGGCAATGGAGAACCCAAATTCAAACGACAAATGATCATAAGCCAGAGGCTAGGATTCGACGAGCCATCTGAATGGGGCTAAGCCGTTGAGCAGTGGGACCCACAATATGGATGGTTTGATTAGATGCACCAGCATGTGGGGTTGGTTCACATGATTGGATAGCATCCTACAATGACATGTTACCTGTCTTTGGGTGGGGATGGCAAAATTTGATGTGATTTACAATTTTTATCAGACCCGGAATATATGTGGGCCATTTAAATCAAGGTAACTTAACATGAAGTAATTTGTGTCCTGTTAGGGCTGATCTGCTAACCTGCATTTCTTCTATATTTAAAAGCACCTAATAAATTAAATAATATTATAGTATAAAATGATATAAATAATATTTGTAAGTTCTATTGGCACTAATTGGGATCTTGCTGGTGTTTACTAATACTTTAATCACAATTTTTATCATCATTCTGGCCAAATAATGCATAAATTCTAGTGAACATACAACAAGATTTTAAAAATTAATTAGGCTTACGTCTGTAGGTCAGGCTTGGGTCATGCCCATGCCCTCAAATATAAATACATCGAGGTGGGTAGGCTTGGGGGCAAAGCATCTACTCTCATCAAGCCAACATAAGCGGCTGAAGCGGGTCAGGTCGGCACAACCTGGCCCAGGTTACGATTGACTTGGGCCTCTATTGACAGGACCCTCATGTCATGGTGGCACATTTTGACCCGACTCGACCTATTTGCATCCCTATCTTGGGCCTCTACCTGAGCCAGGGAGACCTATTTAGACCCAATGAACCCTGTTTGCATCCTGTCTCTGGGTTACAAAAATAATTGTGATTCTGTCAGTGCCTATTGTTACAAGTGGGAGAACCAACCTGCTTTTCACTGGATTCAGTTCGCATTCTATAGTCCATGTGATGAGAATGAGATCGTTGATTGTCCAGATAACTAAGGGGCTAAGCCTGGGCCAATGTATACATGAATGTTCAAATAGATAGGTTTCTGATGGTTCAATGCTAAAAGTCTCGGCTTCCAAACATGATAACACTGGTTTAAAACCTGCGAGCAACCACTTCGTACAAAATTACCAAAGGTTAGGTTTGTCTCTAATCTAGACCCTACTTCGGTCGAACCGCTCTGGATGATAACCTTCACAACGACACATCTAAAATGAACCGGCTTTCTCTTTTATTACAAAGAGACAGGGCCCGAGCCTTATTATCAGGCCAATGGAAAGATATATGCTCTAGTAATAAGTCAAAACAGGTACGTGGTGGAGAACTATTATTTATGCCACGCCTTTTTAGACCCTTGGATTAAGTGGCGATGTCCAATAAAGTTGACTTCCTGTAAATGGATAATTCACAACCCACACCCCCTTGCCCCCTTGAACTTGAGAAGCCAGTGGGCTGCTGCAACATGCTACATACCCTGCTTTTAAATGGTCCTTGCAATTTAACTTTGTACCTAATATATTCATGAAAGTGAGAATTTTCACCTATGGGGCTAGCTCCTGCACAAAAGTTTGTTGATTGGGTCAATGTTATTTCAGACCATCTACATAATAAAACAGAATCAACTAACCCTAGCTTTTAGAAGCTTGATAGTATATTAATTGGAAAGCCTAGAGATGCGTTTCAATGGATATGAAGCGAGTATAATACTACTGCACACTATAATTTCACAATAATGGGTAAAGCTGGCTTCATTCATAAAAAACATCAAGACTAGCAACAGTCAATCTGCATTATATTGTTCTGCAAGGTCTTTCGCCGGCCTTCTAAATATATATGGATCCTTCTTCTAGATGGGAAAGGGGTTGTCTTCACCTCTTTGTAATTTCCAAAGTGCTACTCTTGTGTAGATGGATGGGACTAGGCACGTGATTTTGTCGCTAGGCTTCTTTGTAATGATCGATATTGGTGGATTTAAACATGATGATAAGCAAGTGTACATGCGACAAATCTCATTGATTCCTCAAAATCTATGGGTTCTATACATCATTTTCTGCTTGGTTGATTCCACCATCACATGAAAACAGTTCCTTGACTTCTTCTATGGTTCACATGCAATGCATTGATTCCATTATCCGAGTATCCAAACTATCTGAATAAAGCAATTTTAATCCAATTACACTAAAGCAAAATGCATGCATCTTATATTAGGATTAGGACCTGAAGCAGCATGCATCATTTTAAGTTTCATATTTAAATGCAAAGTTTAATTCCAGATGTAAGAACTTATAAATAAAATCTCCATAAAATAGATTTATAATATGCATTTATTTGCATGCATGTCTAATTCATGTATTGTTTGATTTCTTTAAAAAATTCGAGTATTAATCTTAGAAAGATTCAGTGTAGAAGATGAACCTTTTTTTTTTTTTTTTTTTAAAGAAAATTTCAGGGGTACATACATCTATCAATACATTTGGTAATTTCCTGTACACAAACTATGGATCTTGACCTTATGAAGGCAAAATAGTTGCAAGATGCTGAAACATAACAATCCACTAAACAGTGTCAGTGCGTTTCAACTGGATCCCTTGTGTCCTTTGGTAAATAAGAATAAAGCACTAAAATAGTGCAAACGTATAGGATAGATCGCCGTCCTTGACATAACAATCTCTATAAGAAGTGCTCCCTACTATTCTTGTTCTTCACTCTCCTTTCTGTGAATGTTCAGAATGAAAGGAGGCCCAACAAATTTCATGTTACACCAACTACTGGTGTGGTCACTAGTACTAATGGGGTGCCCCACTGCCTTGCTTGCATCGGGCGAACGCCAGACATACATCATCCACATGGACCATGCCCAAAAACCTGAGCGATTCTCCACCCATAACACATGGCACCGATCCATACTATCATCCCTGTCATCCACACAAGCCACATCAGAGGATGAATCAGAAGCAACGCTGCTCTACTCCTACAGCCATGTCATGCATGGCTTTAGTGCCAGCTTGACTACCACTCAGCTCTCTGAGCTGGAAAAACTGCCAGCTCATCGCACTACATACCGTGAGTCCTTTGGCAAGCTCTTCACAACTCATACACCAAGGTATCTCGGCCTGAGACATGACACTGGCATATGGCCTGCGGCCTCATATGGCCAAGATGTGATAATTGGGATAATCGACACAGGAATCTGGCCGGAGAGTGAGAGCTTTAACGACCGGGGGATGTCACCAGTGCCGGAGAGGTGGAAGGGAATATGTGAGAATGGGACAGAGTTCAGTCCTTCACTCTGCAACCGGAAGCTCATTGGCGCCAGATCCTTCAGCAAAGGACTAAAAGCTGCTGGTAGAAAACTAGTTACTGGTGAATACGACTCACCAAGAGACTCGTTTGGACATGGCACACACACCTCATCCACTGCAGCTGGTGCTTATGTCCCCGGTGCCGACTACTTTGGATATGCAGAGGGTACAGCCAAAGGAGTAGCTCCAGGTGCGCGAGTTGCCATGTACAAGGTGCTCTGGGCTACCGACACCGAAGAAAGTTCAGCGACAGATGTGCTGGCAGGAATGGACCAAGCCATAGCTGATGGAGTAGACATCATGTCCTTGTCACTGGGCTTTGACCAAACACCATACTACAGTGATGTCATTGCCATGGGTGCGCTTTCAGCCATTGAGAAAGGCATTTTTGTTACTTGTGCAGCAGGGAATGACGGAGTGAAGAATTCAACCTACAATGGTGCACCCTGGATCATGACAGTTGGTGCAGGTACAGTCGACCGGGCTTTCTTGGCAAGTGTAACATTTGGAAATGGTGTATCGCTGGAAGGAAAATCCTACTACCCCGAGAGCATTTACATCGCTGATGCACCACTGTTCTATGGCATAGGCGATGCAGGGAAAGCGGCATGTAACTCATTGTCATTAAATGAAAGCGAAGTCACAGGAAAAGTGGTTCTATGTGACACTAGCAACACAAGTAATACCTTTGAGCAAATGATGGAGGTTAATAGGAGCAATGCGGAAGCCGGTATCTTCATCTTCTCGGACACACGTAATACATTGGTTATCGATCCATCAGATTACAACATCCCTAGCCTTCTCATAAAAAGTGACGGCGCCACAGCTTCATTGAAGCAATATGCCTCAGAAACAGTTAATGCAACAGTAAGGGAGATGAAGTTCAAAATCACAAAGCTGCGACTCAAACCAGCACCTCAGGTGGCATTTTTCTCCTCTATAGGGCCAGATCCAGTTAATCCAAGTGTCCTAAAACCGGATGTAATTGCACCAGGAGAGGATGTTCTGGCAGCATGGATCCCCAACCAGCCCTTTGCTAGCAGGGGCTCAGACTACTTGGTGACAGATTATGCACTGTTGTCGGGTACATCAATGTCAACACCCCATGTTGCTGGGGTTGCAGCCTTGCTAAGAGTCATCCATAAGGACTGGAGTCCAGCAGCCATCCGTTCGGCGATCATGACCACTGCAAAAACCGTGGACAACACTAATTCAACCATTAGAGATGAGTGGACCGGGCTGCCTGCCACGCCTTTAGCATTTGGAGCCGGTCACATCAATCCTAACAAAGCCATGGACCCGGGGCTCGTCTATGATGCAGACTTCCAAGACTATACAGAGTTCCTTTGCGGCCTTGGCTACAACAGTACACAGATGGGGGCTGTTTTAAGACGATCTCAATGGAACTGTAGTAGCATTCCTCATGAACTCAATTATCCTTCTTTCATTGCCTTCTTCTCCAACATGACTGGCTTTCCAGCTAAAAAGAATTTCAGTAGGGTTGTGACTAATGTGGGAAGTGACACTGCCATTTACAGAGCAGTTCCAGAGGTCCCTATAGGAATGAGAATTCGAACAGAGCCTGATTCTCTCACATTCAGCAGCAAGCACCAGAAGCAAGGCTTTGTGGTAAATGTAGAGATTGACAAAGAAGCGTGGAGTGAGAGCCCAGTGGCATATGGTTACCTCAAGTGGGTTGATGACCAAAATCATGTTGTATCAAGCCCCGTAGTGGCTATTTCTGGGTGACAGACATCGATTTGATACCTTCCAACCTGTTGAAAACATTCTCTATTCCAAAACTTCTAGACTTGGAGACAATGATTCTTGTTTCTGTGGAAGTATAGGCTCCTAGGATTCAAATTACTATATTTAAGAAACAAAAAAATCCTCAGGACACAGCCCACTAATCATCTGTCTCACTGTGCATTTGGACAGGCATGAAAACTGGAATCAAGTTAGGACATTTACACCCCTAAAACAACAATGCTGATTGCCATATGTAGAGATTTGAGGGAGAGCAAGCAGAAAAACAGAATCTCATCTGCGTTTCCAGTTTCCTTAGTGCCAAAGGCTTCAAACCACTTGCTGCTCTGTTACATCCAAAATTCAAACACCATAAAAGTACTAACAGAATTACAAACTAAGAAATAAACTACGTACAATTTTCCATACAAAAATGAAATGGGATGCACCAGGACAGCCATGCCTTCTACTTTAGAAAGATAATGTTCGATTCAAGAGGCAGAGAATGGGGACTGATGACATCATCAGAGAAGTGGGCCATCTGGGCCATTATGACTAGATAGAAATAATGGGCCCTGATGAGCAATGCAGCATGTGGAACTCAGATCATTGGTGTGATTTGATCCAGTATGTGGAAAGGATGACTTCTAATCTTTGATGTCGTTGATTGGGCCCAATTTGGACAAAGTTCGTTTGACCGGGTCAATCTCTTAGTTGACCAGATAGAATTTCATATCATCTATAAAATAAGAATGAATTAACTAACCCCAGCTTTCAGATGCTTGATGCTAAATAAATTGGAAAGCCTAGAGGAGTGATATCAAGGGGAATGAAGGGATTATAATACTACAACACAAATTACACTAATTACACCTAATATACACTATGATTGCAGAAGTCATAGGTAATGTGTGGCTTCATTCATAAAAAAAAACATCAAGACTAACCGCGCGGAATCAATTTGCAAGGTCTTTGGCCGGCCTTCTAGCTTATGTGGATCCTTTTGGAGCCTTCCCCTCTTTGTAATTTCCAAAGTGCTTGTCATGTGTAGATGGATGGAGGACTCTTGTCTCTAGACTGTTTGTGACGATGTTGGTGGATTTAAACATCATGACAAACATGTCACAAGTGTACATGCTATAGAGCAACCTATGTATTCATAAAACCAGTGTGAATTTAGTGTAAGAAGAATTTCTCCTACGTGCAGACTGCATATTTCGTTTACTCGGTCAAGCTCATGGGGCTCAATTAGATGAATGCCTATAAATAGGAGAGGGCAGATGTAAGAAGAATTTCTCCTACGTGCAGACTGCATATTTCGTTTACTCGGTCAAGCTCATGGGACTCAATTAGATGAATGCCTATAAATAGGAGAGGGCAGATGGCCAGGTCTCCTTATAGAGAAGGGGGAGCCAAAAAATCAATCCCATTAGATATTTCCTAGGTCTTGATTTCACAGCCTTAAAGTTTAATTTAAAAAAAAAAATTCATAAACCTTTCAAAAAAAATTATATACCTTTAAAAAAACGCCTGAGGGGATTTTTCTTGTAAAATCCAAAAATATTAAAAAAAAAAAACAAATTTAATACAAATATATTGTATTTATCATTTTAAAGATTTTCATATCAAAATTTAAAACTAAAGGAAAGAAAAAAAAATAACTAAAATCATATTAACTACATATAAAAGATTTACCATAAAAAAAAACTACGTATCAAATCTGAATTTATAATTGGGAGATGCTCTTATGAGAGTAACTCTCAAGATACTACGAGACGGGGTTACTAAAGCCTTAATTAGGACTTTACAAAAAGTCATAGTCGATTAGTTCCAACTTTCAAACATATATAAAATCTTGTCTTCTTCAAAGAATTTATAAATTCTTGGACGTATTATTATCATTTTAAAGCTACAGATCTATTCAAATGTTAAAAATAAAAATAACTTAAAATTAAAAAACAAAATATCTTTCCTATAAATATAGATTAAATAGAGGAAATTAAATAAAATATAATGGCAAGTGATTCCGGCAAAAATTGGCAGTTTGGCATATAGTATTTTTCATTCTTAGATTAATTACAAATCAAAATTATGATTTTTTTTGTCAAAATTTCAAATCAAAATTATTATATAAAAAATTTATGATTTTTCATTTAACTTTTTGATAATAAAGAGAGAAGAACTGCGTTAAGTTAAATTAGTTAATATCTTTTCTATCAATATAAGAACTGCATATGGAGAGACATGTGATTTTTCACTAACCATAGGTTTGCATTAGGGGTCAACCATAAGCTATTTTTTATATATATATTGATTATAAATGAGTTACCTACCAATATTCGAAATGAGGTGCCTTGGTGTATATTATTACAAATGATATCTTGTTGATGGATGAATCATGGGATGATGTGAAAGTAAAACTTGAGAGATTATGGGAGGTTTTAGAATCTAAAGACTTTAAAATAAACTGTAGAAAGACACAATATATAGATTACGGCTTTAGTGGGCTTATATAAGGAGTTAAAACTATTGTGGAAATTGAAGCCTAAGAGATACCACAAAAAGATTCATTTAATTAACTTAGCTCGATAATTAGTAAGGATGAGGAGATTGATAAAGCTGTTGAACATAGATGGATGATTTGAGTGTAGACTTACTCTAGGAGTGTTGACCAATGAATGCCAACAATATTGAAGGAGAAGTTATATAGGACAATAAGTAGACTGGTTATAACCTATAAAGTAGAATGTTGGTCAATCAAGAAGCAACATTATCATAAAATGGATGTAGAGATAAGAACATTGAGGTTGATGCGTGGTAAAATTAATTAGGATAAAATTAGAAATAAGTATTTTCGAGAGCATTTAGGGGTAGCATCAATAAGATATCAAATTAGAGAAATCTGTTTGAAATTGTTTGGGTATGTCCACCAGTTGGCAACAGCTCCAGTAAGAAAAGGTTTGGTTATGCAGGTTGACAACCCACCAAGGGAAAATGGTAGGTCAAAAAGGACGTAGATGGAGGTAGTAAAATTAGATTTGAAGAAGTGCAATTTATGTAAGGATTTAGCTCATGATAAATTGAAATGGAGAAACAAAATTCATATAGCTGACCCTAACATAGTTGGGACAAGGCTTCCATGATGATGGTGGTGGTGATGATGATCTTATCTATTAAATAAGATGTTACTCATAATCAAAGTCGAGCAATTCTGATTTCAAAATATCTGTAAATCCTTGTATTTCTTGAAATTTTATAAATCCTCATGTGCATTGTTTCTATTAAAAAAGAGGGTTTTATCTATAAAAAAAACACTTAATGTGGCCATTGGACCGAATCGGACAAATTATTTAAATATGCACCAAATAGGGCAATTCGCCCAAAAACCCATTTTTTTACTACTTTTTTCTATTGTCTATATGGACCTTCATTTTAATTGTTGAGGGTCAATATCGACCCTGGGCAGACAGAAAGAAACAGTTTTCCTTATCTTCTTCCTAATTCCTCTCTTTCACAAATCCAATCCAATGATGGAAAAAATAGTTTTTATGCCCTGTTTGGATTTGTGCTACTCTGAAATGAATCACTTGGTAGTGTCGAATGTTGATGATTGTCATTTCTTGACATCTTCGGCGGTTAAGAAGGAGGTCCTGAAAAGAGGACTAGATTTGGTTCTCAAACCAATCTGAACTGGAGGACGGAAAGCTAGTTCCAAAACTGGTTTTGACTTTTTTTCATTTATTATTATTTTTTCACTTTAAATAAATGATAATATTCAACTAATAATAATGCATCAAGTCTACTATCTCTAATACCTCTAAGAGTAAACCTAAAACTGTTACGATTTTCAACATTAAACACTCATAGGTCGTGTCTCGAGTCCAAAGGTCAAAACTTGTATGGGTCAAGATCCGGACCCATTTATCAAAAAGAATCTAAAATAGGTGGGCCCCATCATGGATTTAAAGAAGGGTGCTGCACCATACTATAACGCAGCCCTGCTGTATTGTAAGGTCTTCAACAGGCCTTCTAGTTTATGTGGATCCTTTTGGAGCTGGAGAAGGGTTTGTCTTCACCTCTGTGATTTCCTAAGTTCTATCTTGTAGCTGGGACCTGGCACCTGATATCGTCAAAGTTGTTCGTCTTCAAAGTCTTCATTAAAAAATGACTATGATGGAAGAAACAACAATGATAGGACTTAAATTGTATCCAAAGACTCTTTGTAATGAGCGATGTTGGTGGATTTAAACATGAAGATCCGCAAGTGCTTGTCCAAGTTCATTAATTTCTTCACTGCTATGGATTCTTATCATTTTCTGTTAGCCCTGTTCATCATATCCAGGTTCCTTTGTCCCCAAAGCCATGAATAATGGGTCATATCGGGCTTGTGGCTGTGGGGCACACCTAGACCTCCCAATGATCAATCTCAGCTCTTCACATTCACTTTCCCCACCAACATGGGCCCATTTTCACTTATCTGAAAATTACTCTTTTTGATTGACCATGCAAATTACCCAAAAACTGTCCTGTATCTTTTTAAAGTTCAAGTAGTACTCTGGACCTTTAGAAAGATTCAGGGGACAAGATGTATTGTGTAAATTTCTATGTACATATATACTACACTTGTATACACAATAGCTGACTTTGGATTGTGATCCTTCCATGGAAAAATAGAACTGACGGGTCAAGCCCAAATGGCTCAATCCACAATGACGGGTCAGGCCCAAACCGTCAGGTCCAAGAGATTCAGTTCGACATGTCGGGTCAGGTCTGAGTGACCCGAGTCCGTGTTGAGCCCAGGTCTAGATCCACTCCTCATGAGTCGGGTCCGGATCCAGATCCACGAAGTACAAAGTCAGAGCGTCGTTATCTTTAACCTGCTTTTACCAAGTCTTGCGGAGGAGATCCTACCTGCCTCGTCTGTTGAGGGCAGTTCGGAGACTCCGCCTAAAGGAAGCGTCCGCTGCTGAAGAGTCGTCCCCATCTGTTAGGGGACGACTATAAAACACAAAGCCCCTCCACACTGAGGGGCAAGCGATTGGCAATCAATCTTTACCACCATCTTTCCATCTGTAATCGCTACATATTTGAGAAGTAAAACCATTATCTTAAAGTGGACGTAGGTCACATTGACCGAACCACTATAAACCCTCTCTCTCTCTCATTCTCTCTTTCTATTTTTCACATTAATTATTCTCTACTCGACCGGTGGTGCCCGAAACCTATTTTTGGCATCATCAAGAACAATCTGCCAAACAGATTTAGGAGAGAATATTACAATAAGATCCCTTCTGTTCATTTGGGAAAACAACAAACATCCCTCTCGAACAAGAGAAAATCCATTTCTTTAAGATTATAGCACAGAAACAGCACAAAATGTATCAGATAAATCGCCATCTTTGACTAACAAACTCTATAAAAAGTCCTCTATAGCATCCCTACTTTTCACTCTCCTTTCATGTGAATGGCAAAGATGAAAGGCCCAACAAATTTCATCTTACACATCCTACTGGTATGGTCACTAGTACTAATGGGGTACCCCACTGCCATGCTGGCATCGGGCCAACGGCAGACGTACATCATCCACATGGACCACTCACACAAACCCCACTCATTCTCTACACCTGAATTGTGGCACCAGTCCATCCTGTCATCCCTGTCATCCAACCAAGCCACATAAGAGGAAGAAGCGGAAGCAATGCTGCTCTACTCATACAGCCATTTCATGCATGGCTTCAGTGCCACCGTTACTACCTCTCAGCTTTCTGAGCTGGAAAAACTGCCAGGTCATCGCGCTACATATCACGAGTCCTTTGGCAAGCTCTTCACCACCCATACACCAAGGTTCCTAGGCCTGAGACATGACAGTGGCATATGGCCCGCGGCCTCATATGGACAAGATGTGATAATTGGGGTAATAGACACAGGAATTTGGCCAGAGAGTGAGAGCTTCAACGACCGGGGCATGTCACCGGTGCCGGAGAGATGGAAGGGAACATGTGAGAATGGGACAGAGTTCAGCCCTTCACTCTGCAACCGCAAGCTCATTGGCGCTAGATCCTTCAGCAAAGGACTAAAAGCTGCGGGCAGAAACATAGCCGCCGATGAATACGACTCACCGAGAGACTCTTTTGGACATGGCACACACACCTCGTCCACTGCTGCTGGTGCTTATGTTTCCAGTGCCGACTACTTTGGATACGCAGAGGGTACAGCCAAAGGAGTAGCTCCAGGTGCACGAGTGGCCATGTACAAGGTGCTCTGGCATGGCGATACCTATGAAAGCGCAGCAAAAGATGTGCTTGCAGGAATGGACCAAGCTATCGCGGATGGAGTAGACATCATGTCCATATCACTGGGCTTTGACCAAACACCATATTACAGTGATGTTATTGGCATGGGCGCGCTCTCAGCCCTTGAGGAAGGCATTTTTGTTACCTGCGCTGCAGGGAATGATGGAGAAGATCTGAATACAACCCTCAATGGTGCACCCTGGATAACCACAGTTGGTGCAGGCACGGTTGACCGTGCTTTCTTGGCAAGTGTTACACTCGGAAATGGTGCATCTCTGGAAGGACAGTCCTACTACCCCGAGAGAATTTACATTGCCAATGCACCATTGTTCTATGGCAAAGGTGACGCAGGGAAAGTGATATGTAACCCATTGTCTTTGAATGAGAGCGAGGTTGCTGGAAAGGTGGTTCTATGTGATACTAGCAACGATAGTGATATCTATATGCAAATGCACGAGGTTTTTAGGAGCAATGCAGAAGCTGGTATCTTCATCTTCTCGGACCCACACGAGTCCTTGTTTCTCTTTCCATCAGACTTCAACTTCCCCGGCCTGATCATAAAAAGTGAAGACACCATCGCTTCATTGAAGCAATATGCCTCGGAAACGGTTAATGCAACAGTGAGGGAGATGAAGTTTGTAATTACTAAGTTGCGATTCAAACCAGCGCCTCAGGTGGCATTTTTCTCTTCAAGAGGGCCTGACCCAATTACCCCAGGTGTCCTAAAACCGGACATAATTGCTCCCGGAAAGGATGTTCTCGCAGCATGGATCCCCAACAAACCCATTGCTAGAAGGGGTTCAGACCGCTTGGTGACAGATTATGCACTACTGTCTGGTACATCAATGGCAGCACCCCATGTTGCTGGGGTTGCAGCCTTGCTGAGAGCCATCCATAAGGACTGGAGCCCAGCAGCCATCCGTTCGGCGATCATGACCACTGCAACAATTGTAGACAACACCAAGTCAGCCATCAAAGATGAGTGGACCGGGCTGCCTACCACACCTTTAGTGTACGGCGCTGGCCAAATCAATCCTAACAAAGCCATGGACCCGGGGCTCATCTATGATGCAGACTTCCAAGACTATATAGAGTTCCTTTGTGGCCTTGGCTACAACAGTACACAGATGGGGGCTGTTTTAAGACGATCTCAATGGAACTGTAGTAGCATTCCGCATGAACTCAATTATCCTTCTTTCATTGCCTTCTTCTCCAACACGACTAGCTTTCCAGCTAAAAAGAATTTCAGTAGGGTTGTGACTAATGTGGGAAGTGACAGTGTCGTTTACCGAGCAGTTACAGAGGTCTCCATAGGAATGAGAATGTGGACAGAGCCTCAGTCCCTCACATTCAGCAGCAAGAAGCAGAAGCAAGGCTTCGTACTATATGTAGAGATTGACAAAGAAGCCTGGAGTGATAGCCCCTTTGTATATGGTTTCCTCAAGTGGGCTGATGACCAAAATCATGTTGTAACAAGCCCTGTAGTGGCTATTTATGGGTGGTAGACATCAATTTGACACTCTCCAACGTATTGAATAACGAAGCCATCAGTCCATTACATTTGACTGACGGTTTCATATGAAATAAAATCTGCAATAAATAGTGGCGCCAACCCCGTCTCATAAAAGAGAGAGAGAGAGACTCCCTACAACCATCTACTGTGAAGTCAGGACTGAAACCATGCCACCTGAAACAACAGGGAAGGGAACAGAGTATGATAGACTGGGCTTGAGGGACATTGTGCTGGCTACTGGAGCTCAGTTGAAATGGCTGAAACAGAAGTAGTTGGATTAAGGTTCTGACTCTGATTTAATCTTTTGAGCAATAGATCCAACAGAGCAGCCGCAGAAAAGATTCAGTGGCTTGAGTCAAGGAGATGATTGATGGGAGATTGGAGCTACTTGTGTATGTCTATATAAATGAATTAATAGTGCCGAGATAACACCTAAGATTAAACACCAAAGAAATCTTCTTCTTGTAATTTTTTTCTTTTCTTTTCTCCATCCTCAGATATTGGCTCTACACTGTCACACTGAATTCCCCATACAAGAAACAGGACATGAACCTTTGCTCAGTAGAATCAAGAAGAACATGATCAGATTTTCACAACATTGGACTAATTAAACCATTGAATATCCAACTTATATATAATCATCTAGCCGTTTCCACTGAATCTGTTTTAATTCAAAGAAACATGAATGGGTGGCCAAATAATGCATAGATTCACTAGAATATATAACAAGGTCTGAGACATTAATCAGGCTTGTGCCTGCCTGAATTAAATAGGTCAGAGTACACTAAGGCTTGATTCATGCCCATGACCTGAAATTTAAATGCTTGCGGCGGCTAGGCTTTTTTTTTTTTTTTTTTTTTTTTTTCTCTTTTTGATTATCTGGCGGCTAGACAAAGCATCTACAACCATGAAGCAAACTTAAGCAGGTTAGGTGGGTCAGGTCTAATTGATGCAATTCTAGCCCAGGTTAGGTCGACTGACCCGTTTAAAAAATGACTTGGAGAATCCTCATGTCATGGAGACACAATTAGACCTGACTCGACCCATTTGCCATCCCTGTCTTGGGCCTCATCTACAGGACCAGGCTGACCCATATTCCACCAGTCTCTCGGTCATGACAGATTACAGGACCAAAACCGAATCAAGGTTGAACAGGGGCACAGACATTTGACCTGTTATTTGCAAAATTAATAGTGATTCCTTTAGTGACTATAGTTACAAGTAGGAGAGCCAACCTGCTTTTTGTTGGATTTAGTCTGCATGCTTTGGCCTGTGGGATGACAATGGGATTGTTTGTTGTCCCATAGGCCGATGCATGCGTGAAGGCCCAATTGGATAGGTACACACTTACACATCTAAAATGAAACGGCCTTGTCCATTATTACTAAGAGGCAGGGGCTGAGCCCCATCTTTAGGCCATGTGACTGGATGTATATGCACGAATAGTGAGTCAAAATTGGTGGCGTGAAGTGTTTATTTATACTACACATTCTAAATCCTTGGATCAAGTAGCCAGCAATGTCGAATGAAGCTAACTTCTTATAAATGAATAATTCACAACCCCACCCCCTAACCTTGAATTTTGTGGGACCAGTGGGCCGCAGAAACATCCTACATACCCTGCTTTTAGGTGGATTCATTTGGAGCTAGGGAATGGCTTGTCTTCACCTCTTTGTAATTTCCAAAGTGCCTGTCTTGTGTAGATGGATGGGACTTAGCACCTGATACTGTCTCTAGACTCTTTGTAATGATCCATGGATTTAAAAATGATAAGCAACAGTCCATGCCACAAATTTCATTGATTCCTCAAAATCTATGGATTCTTTACTTCATTTTCTGCTACCACCGTTTCTTCGTATTATCGTATTAAAACAGTTCCAGACATCTATTGATGCATGGTATGTTATGAGATTAAAAGTTATATATACAGTGTGAATAACAATATTAACTGGTATGCTATGAGATGCATATAGGTATATCTAGGATAAAAGAAAAAAAATAAATAAATAAAGAAGGGTGAAATTTCGATAATGAAAATGCAAAATACCAGGTCAAGAACAAAAGTCAGGACCAAAAATAGTTGCCAGATGGCCAACAGAACAATATTGGAAACAACTTCAGTGGAGAGTACTGCAATTAAATCCCGTTTGTCCTTCGGTAAACAACACACATCCTCTCAAACAAAAAGAATATGCACCGTGTAGGATTACAGCACAAAAACAGTGCAAGCATATAGGATAAATCGCCGTCTTTGACTAAACAATCTCTATAAGAAGCCCGCTCTAGTATATCCTAATTCTCCACACTCCCATTTCACAAGAAAGGCAAGGATGAAGAGGCCAAGAGATTTCATCTTACACCACCTACTGGTGTGGTCACTATCACTAATGAGGTGCCCCACTTCCCCACTGGCAGCAGGCTAACACCAGACGTACATAATCCACATGGACCACTCACAGAAACACAAGCCATTCTCCACCCATGACTCGTGGCACCAGTCCATCCTGTCATCCCTGTCATCAACCCAAGCCATGTCAGACAACCCTAAGCAATGCTGCCCTACTCTTACAGCCAATGTCATGCATGGCTTTGCGCCAGCCTGGCTGCTACTCAGCTCTCTGAGCTGCGAAAAAAATCTCAGCCCATCGAGCTACATACTGCAAGTCCTTTGGCAATCTCTTCGCCACCCACACACCAAGGTACGTAGGCCTGAGACATGATGCTGGGATATGGCCCGTCGCCTCCTATGGCCAAGATGTAATAATTGAGATAATCAACATAGGAATTTGGCCAGGGAGTGAGTTTCAACGACCAGGGCATGTCGCCAGTGCCGGAGAGATGGAACTGGAATGTTTAAGAATGGAACAGAGTTCAATCCTTCACTTTGCTACCGGAAGCTTATTGGCGCAAAATCTGATAGCAAAGGACTAAAAGCTGCTGGTAGAAACATAGGTACCGGGGAATACGACTCACCGAGAGATTCATTTGGACATGGCACACACACAGCATCCACTACAGCTGGAGCTTATGTTCCTGGTGCCGACTATTTCAGATATGCAGAGGGTACAAGTGCAATGCTGACAGAGTAGACATCATCTTCTTATCATGGGCTTTGAAAAACACCATACCACAATGATTTTGTTGCCATGGACGCACTTTCAGCCATTGAAAAGGGCATTTTTGTTACCTGTGCTGCAGGGAATGAAGGAGAAATGATGGCCTCGACCTACAATGGTGCACTCTGGATCATGACAGTTGGTGCAGGGACCATCAACCGGGCTTTTTTGGCAAGAGTGACACTGGGAAACGGAGTATCACTGGAAGGGAAATCCTACTATCCCGAGAGCATTAACATTTCTAATGCACCATTTTTCTATGGCAAAGGAGATGCGGGGAAAGCAACATGTAACTCATTGTTTTTGAATGAGAGCGAGGTCACTGGAAAAGTGGTTCTATGTGAACAAGCAACATAAGTACTACCTATGGTCAAATGTTAGAGGTTAATAGAAGCAATGCAAAAGCCGGTATCTACTTCTTCTTAGACACACGATATGCCCTGTCTCTCAATCCATCAGACTTCAACTTCCCTAGCTTGGTCATAAAAGTGACGACGACGCAGCTTCATTGAAGCAATATGCCTCAGAAACAGTTAATGCAACAGTAAGGGAGATGAAGTTCAAAATCACAAAGCTGCAATTCAAACCAGCGCCTCAGGTGGCATTTTTCTCTTCTATAGGGCCAGATCCAATTATCCCACGTGTCCTAAAACCGTATGTAATTGCACCAGGAGAGGATGTTCTAGAAGCATGGATCCCCAACCAGCCCTTTGCTAGCAGGGGCTCAGACTACTTGGTGATGGATTATGCACTACTATTGGGTACATCAATGGCATCACCCCATGTTGCTGGGTTGCAGCTTTGCTGAGAGTCGTCCATAAGGACTGGAGCCCAACAGCCATCCATTCTGCGATAATGACTATGGCAACAACTGTTGACAACTCTAATTCAACCATCAGAGATGAGTGGACCGGGCTGCCTACCACACCTTTAGAATTTGGAGCCGGCCACATCAAAATCCTAACAAAGCCATGGAACCAGGGCCCATCTACGAATAAATCAAGCTCCTTTGCAGCCTTGGCTACAACAAGACATAAATGGAGGCTGTTATCATATGATCTCAATGGAACTGTAGTAGCATCCCTTGCGAACTCAACTACCCTACTTTCATTCCCTTCTTCTCCAACATGACTGGATTTCCGACCACAGAGACTTTCAGTAGAATTACGACTAACGTGGAAAGTGACAACGTCATTTACCGGGCAGTTCCAGAGTACCTAAAGGAATGAGAATTCGAACAGAGCCTGATACTCTCACAAGTCACATTCAGCAGCAAGTACCGAAAGCAAGGTTTTGTAGTAAATGTAGAGACTGACAAAGAAGCCTGGAATGAGAGGCCTCTATTATATGGTTACCTCAAGTGAGTTGATGACCAAAATCATTTTGTATCAAGTCCTGTAGTGGCTATTTATGGGTGGAAGACATCAATTTGACACCATCCAACCTATTGAAAACATTATCTATCTGCAAACTTCTAGACCTGGTAACAGGGATTCTTGTTTCTGTGGAAGTTTAGGCTTTTAGGATTCAAATTATTGTCTATAACAAACATAGAGCCTCAGTGACAATCCCACCGATCAAGAAATTAACGAACCGTCCATGACTAGAAGATGACAGGTTATATAAGTTTGAATTTAACAGGTTGAAATGTTTTAGCAGATGGGGTATTCAGCTGTCCCACTGTGCATTTGAAAAGGCATGGAAATTGGAGTTACGTTAGGTTTGGATATTGTTGTCCACAATTACATTTACACTGCTACAGCAATAATGATGATTGCCACATTCAGTGATTTTAGGGAGAACAAGCACAAAAACAGTACGGCATCTGTGTCTCCAGTTCCTAGTGCCAAAGGTTTCAAGCTATTGCTGCTCTGTTACTTCCAAAATCCAAACATGATATAAAGTACAAAAGAATTGAAAATAATCTATTTATAATATTTTCCATACAAAATGCAATGGGATGCACCTGTATAGCCAGGCCTTCTAATTGTAGAATATGACTAGCAAAATCATGTTGAATTCATAAGGCAGAGAGTGGGATTGGGGACTGATGACATCATCAGAGAAGTGGGCCATCTGAGCCATCACAATTTGGACAAAGTTTGTTGATCGAGTCTATCTCTTTGTTGATCAGAGAGAATTTCAGATCTATAAGAGAATATCGAATCAGATAACCCTAGATTTTAGATGCTTGATTGTAAAGAAACTGGAACACCTAGAGAAGAGGGTTGTCACAGGGAAAGATGGGATTATAATACTACAACACTAATTACACAATTTACACCTAATAAGTTGGAAAACCTAGAGAGGGAGGTATCAAGGAGAATGAAGGATTTATAATACTACAACATTAATTGCACGTAATATATACTCTGATTGCAAAAGTCATGAGTAAGGTGTGGCTTCATTCATCAAAATCATCAAGACTAGCTGAAGTCAATTTACAAGGTCTTTAGCCAGCTTTCTAGTTTATGTGGATCCTTTGGAGCTAGGGATGCCCTTGTCTTCACCTTGTTGTAATAATTTCAAAAGCTCTTGTCTTGTGTAGGTGGATGGCACTTAGCACCTGATAGTCTCTAGACTCTTTGTAATGATTGATATTGGTGGATTTAAACATGATGATAAGCAAGTGTACATCTTTTATAGCATCCCGAGAATTCCTAAAAATCTTGTGTATTTAGTGTAAATAACAATGTTAAATAATATATACATATAACTTGTCCATACTATTAAAACTATTAGCATTATGCCTTAAAAATCTTTATATATATATAGAGATAGATATATAGTATTAAATGATTATCAGATAAACTCTCCAAGTACGGGTACAATAGGGTCTCTCAGTTCTGTGTTTGGGAGCATAATATTTGTTGATTAACTGAATTCAAGTATACCATGGACGGTCACCAGGACCTTTTACCGCTTTGCCTTTAATAAAATTTTATGAGAAATCATTTAAAAATGGATCAGGATCCTTTACTAGAATGATGGCTGGGTATTGATTTCTCATCTAGGGAAATTATTTGATAGTCATTTTCATATTTTTACCTTCAACTTTATTTTTAACCACTTACAATATTAAGTATGAACTCTCATGTATTCTATGCAAACAAACAGGCCCTAAGGAGGCATTTGTGTAGGAGGGTTTACCGCAGCGACTACGTCATTGATGTTTGGGGCGGCTAGGAATCGGCATAGGAAAGTGCCCAAAAGTGCCTGATTTCCATGATAGAGAGTATCCGGAGTTCTATCTGGGGCAGTGTAAAATATAGATTTCTGATGTCCTCTTCTGCGGTGTTTACCAAACGCATCCTAAGCTATGATGCACGGATACTTCAAAATGGATAACGTATCGTATCATATCGTATCCGATACTTCACTTTTTATGTGTAAAATCCGTGTCGCTGCCGTGTCTGTGGAGTGTCTTTGCCGTATCTGGTCATCATAGATTCTAAGTGTTCATCAACCCCATTGTAGCGCATCTAAGTGCTAATCGAATCGCATTGTTGTGCCCCTCTCAGGTCTGGATTGAACATGACTTGACAGATCAAGAAAAAAAAAAAAAAAAAATCTATAGATATTGACCTTTGAAGGAAAAAATAGCTGCTAGATGGTCGAACCGACCAATCCACTAAACAACTTCGGTAAAGAGTACTGCAATTAGATCCCTTCTGTCTTTTAGTAAACAACAAACATCCTCTCAAAACACAATATCCATTCTATAAGATTACAGAACAAAAACAGTGCAGACACATAGGATGAATCGCCATCTTTGACTAACAATCTCTATAAGAAGTCCTCTCTGCTACCCTTATTTTTCACTCTCCTTTCACAAGAATGGCAAGGAAGAAAGGGCCAACAAATTTCATATTACGCAACCTACTGGTGTGGTCATTAATACTAATGGGGTGCCCCACTGCCACACTGGCATCAGGCAAACACCAGACGTACATCATCCACATGGATCACTCACAGAAACCTGAGCCATTCTCCACCCATGACTCGTGGCACCCAGTCAATCCTGTCGTCCTTATCATCAACCCAAGCCACATCAGACAACCCTTAAGCAATGCTGCTTTACTCTTACAGCCAAGTCATGCATGGCTTCAGTGCCAGCCTGACTGCTACTCAGCTCTCTAAGCTGGAAAAACTGCCAGCCCATCGAGCTACATACCACAAGTCCTTTGGAAAGCTCTTCACCACCCACACACCAAGGTATGTAGGCCTTAGACATGAAACCAGGATATGGCCTGCAGCCTCCTATGGCCAATATGTCATAATTGGGATAATCGACACAGGAATTTGGCAAAAGAGTGAGAGCTTCAACGGCCGAGGCATGTTGCCAGTGCTGGAGAGATGGAAGGGGGTCTGTCACGTATGTGAGAACAGGACAGATTTCAATTCTTCACTTTGCAACCGGAAGCTCATCGGCGCTAGATCCTTCAGCAAAGGACTGAAAGCTGCTGGTGAAAACATATCAGCTACCAACGACTATGACTCACGGAGAGACTTTGTTGGACATGGCATACACACCTCCTCCACCGCAGCTGGAGCTTATGTTTCTGGAGCCGACTACAATGGATATGTGGAGGGTACAGCCAAAGGAGTAGTTCCAGGTGCACAGGTCGCCATGTACAAGGTGGTTTATCACGCTGAGACCGAAGATATTGCAGCAACAGATGTGCTTGCAGCAATGGACCAAGCCATCGCTGATGGAGTAGACATCATGTCCTTATCATTGGGTTTTAAGCAATCGCCGTACTACAGCGATGTCATTGCCACGAGCGCGCTTTCAGCAATTGAAAAGGGTATTTTTGTTGCCTGCGCTGCAGGGAATGATGGAGAAGCAATGAATTCAACCCACAATGGTGCACCCTGGATCGCAACAGTTGGTGCAAGTACCATTGATCGGCTTTCTTGGATAGAGTGACCCTTGGAAACAGTGTATCTCTAGAAGGAAAATCCTACTAACCTGAGAGTATTTACATTGCCAATGCACCCTTGTTTTACGGAAAAGGTGATGCAAGGAAAGCAACATGTAACTCATCGTCTTTGAATCAGAATGAGGTCGCTGGAAAAGTGGTTCTATCTGACATTGGCAACAGAAGTGATATCTATGAGAATGAGAGAGGTAGATAGGACCAATGCAAAAGCTGGTATCTTCATCTTCTCAGACACACGCGATACATTGTTTCTCTTTAAATCAGACTTCAACTTCCCTGGATTGCTTATAAAAAGTGATGACACCAAAGCTTCATTGAAGCAATATGCTTTCGAAACAGATAATGCAACAGTGAGGGAGTTGAAGTTCACAATTACATAGCTACAATTCAATCCAGCGCCTCAGGTGGCATCTTTCTCTTCTAGAGGGCCCCACCCAATTACTCTAGGTGTCCTAAAATCGGACATAATTGCTCCAGGAAAGGATGTCCTAGCAGCATGGAGCCCTGTCCAGCCAATTGGTAGAACGGGCTCAAACTACCTGGTGACGGATTATGCACTATTGTCAGGTACATCAATGGCAGCACCCCATGTTGCTGGGGTTGCAGCTTTATTGAGAGACATCCATAAGGACTGGAGCCCAGCAACCATCCGTTCTGCAATCACGACTACTGCGGCAATCTTAGAAAACACTAATGCCACCATCAGAGATGAGTGGACTGGGCTGCCTACCACACCTTTAGTGTTTGGCACTGGCCAAATCAATCCTAATAGAGCCATGGACCCAGGGCTTGTCGATGATGCAGACTTTCAAGACTATATAGAGTTCCTTTGCGGCCTTGGCTACAGCAAGACACAAATGGAGGCTGTTATCAGACGATCTCAATGGAACTGTAGTAGCATCCCTTACGAACTCAACTACCATTCTTTCATTGCCTTCCTCTCCAACACAACTGGCTTAAGACTTTCAGTAGAACTGTGACTAATGTGGGAAGTGACAATGTCATTTACCAGGCAGTTCCAGAGGTACCTACAGGAATGAGAATTTGAACAGAGTCTGATTCTCTCACATTCAGCAGCAAGTACCAGAGGCAAGGGTTTGTAGTAAAAATAGAGATTGAAAAAGAAGCATGAAGTAAGAGCCCTGTGGCATATGGTTACCTCAAGTAGGTTGATGAACAAAATCGGGTTGTATCAAGCCCTGTAGTGGCTATTTATGGGTGACAGACATCGATTTGACACCCTCCAACCTATTGAAAACATTCTCTATTCGCACACTTCTAGTCTAGGACACAATGATTCTTGTTTCTATGGAAGTTTAGGCTTTTAGGATTCATACATCTGTATATGACAAACATAGAGCCTCAACGACACAATCCCACCAGTGGAGAAATTAACAAACAGTCCAACACTTGAAAAATAGACAAGTTATATTTGTTTGAATTTAATGGGTTCAAATGTTTTCGCAGAACAGGATAATCATCTGTCCCACCGTGCATTTGGCTTGCATGGAAATTGGAATCACATTAGGTTTGGATATTGTTGTCCCCCTCTAAACCAACAATCATGATTTCCGCATACAGTGATTTGAGAGAGAACAAGCAGAAAAACAGTATCGCATCTGTGTCTCCAATTTCCTTGGTGCCAAAGATTTCAAACCACTTGTTGCTCTGTTTTGGCCAAATCCAAACACACCATTGAGTACTGACAGAATTGCAAAACAGGAAATAAACTATTTATAATTTTCCATACAAAACTGCAAAAATGTGAAGCAAGGACATGAAAAGACACATGGCATTCCTCACCATTTTAAGTGATGGTTCTTGACAAATTGGAAATTTTCGCTCATTACTCTTTGAATTTGAACGGCATACATACCTGTATATCAGATACAGCTCGAACCTATAGATGGAAACTGTGAGCTGTCCCATAATCCAATTACAACTCATGAGAGCTGGTGATACTTGAAAGTGGCTTAAGGAGAAACAATGAGGGCCCATCTTCCAACTGCATCTCTTGAGCTCTCGTGATCCTTATAAGTGTTGTAAGAAGAAACACTGAGGTACCTACTGCATTCAACTGGAGAAAATGCCAGGAGGAGATTGTGGTGAACCCGTCTCGAGTAAAAAACTCCTGCTGCAGTAAGATCTGGAAGTACTCGAAGAGGACTGAAGACACCTACCATCCCCACTGTGAAAGATCACATCACTCCCTTGCACCTTCCCACTATTAGACCTTCCCCCGCAATCGGTCCCTTCGTCCTCATCTTCCACAGCCTGTACAAAGCCAGTGTACACTGGATCCAATCTTTCATAAAGAAGCCTAAGAACTTGTTTAATTGAAGGCCTTGCTCGTCCTTCTCTCTGGGTGCACCACCTTACAATCCTCACCACTGTTTGAAGCTGTTCCAAGTCAAAAGAGCCCGTGATTGCAGGGTCAACCAATTCAGGCAGCCTAGAATCCATCACCATGAATTTCTGAGACCATTCCACGAGATTTCTGCTTTCTTGTATTGCACGCCTCCCTGTCACCAACTCCAGCAACAGCACACCATAACTGTATACATCACTTTTCTCTGTCAGCTCCTGAGTCACCACATATTCAGGATCCATGTAACCTGTAAGACATTAATGAGTGATATTATAACTTTAAGAGTGTCGCTTTGGAGCTACTAACTATAATAGTGCATGTGGGGTAAAGAATCAGTAACCTGGAGTTCCTCTGATATCTGTGTTGACCGGTTCAAAGCTAATGGAACCACTTCTTGAAGCATGTGCAAGACCAAAATCTGCAACCTATGAGAAATAAAGGTAAAAGTTATCCAACTAATACTCGGATCAAGTTCCAGATTAAAGGGCAGATTTAAAGGATAAAGTTTCTACCTTGGCAACGAAATTCTCATCCAGAAGAATGTTGCTTGACTTTATGTCTCTGTGACAGAGAGGAGGATCACAATAGAAATGGAGGTACTCCTGTGTACAGAAACATCAATAAGGTATTAGAAGGAAAAGGGAATTCCAGAAGAGAAGAGGTTCTCAAGGCACAACAGAACATATAATTGTTAATTAAATCATGATTTCGGATAGAGTCACATTGATTCAATTATGACAAAGCATATCATCAACCACCGTTGTTGTCATCGTCGTCAGAAGAAGAAGAGCCCTTACCACTGTTCTATGATATTGAGCTTTTATGGCCCCGCCCATAAACAAATCATGCAGTTAAAATTTTAAAATTAGTCCTCATGATGAGAATGATAATGGACTTGGAGCCCCATGAACCAAAATACATGTGGGGGCGTGTGTAAGCTTTAGACCACATGAGATCCAGGAACCCAACAGGTGTTGTATGTTCCCCATCATGTACATGACTTGGCCTAGAAATAGGCTAGCCTGCTAATTAGGTGAGCCACACGGATAAAAGACAAACCGCTTTGACCTGCATTCCAAATTAACCGTAGGGAGGCCAACATGATTAGTGGTAACATTTAATCAGGGAATTTTTATAGATATGCCCGCTGTAATATTTTGAGTCACCTGGGCCCCAGGATTAGCATTATTAGTATGGCCCAGGCGGACCCTCGAATATTGTTTATTTTATTGAAAGAGTACCATGGGAGTTTGGTATTAAGATGATTTAGGAGTTGTATCTCAACTCCAATTGAGAGCCCTATATGCCTTATACTAGTAGGACTATCTGTTCAATTTGCATAGGATTCTAAGAGTAGTTTGAGAAGAATAATGACTCTAGAGTGTATATAACAAACCAACGACCCTTATGTTGTTATTCTATTCTCTTCTCCTTTTGAGAGAAAGATATCTGAGAGAGAGTTTGGTGGCTGGAAATCCAAGGGACGGAGGAGGAGGCAATCAGTGAGAAAGCGATCAGCAGATGTCCTACTCACGCCCTCACATTGCGAACGTGGAATTTGGGTCGTACCACCATCCCTAAGAATGGAGCCTTGCTAAGTATGCCATGAAGATCTCTCTTGAAATCCCAATTACAAAAAGAAAAAAAAAAATGAAAGAGAGAAAAAAAAACTCTCAAAATCATGGTTAAGCTGGCAAGACCGTTGCATTTCTTTGTGGATTACCAAAGCATTGGCCACATCTATGGCGATTTGAATTCTGGTCTGCCAACCTAATGGAGTCTTCCCTGGAGCTGCACAGGGAGGAAAAGAATGGTAATTACCATTAGACTAGCACATAGAGCTTTAAAAATTAGGCAAATAGAAACAAAAAAGTGAGATGGGAAGATTACTGTGGAGATGATCCTTTAAGCTTCCATTTTCCATGTATTCATACATTAGAAACCTGACAGCAACGGAAGACAGCTAAATTAGGCAGGCTACTTAAGATCACAAAGCAATAGAAAATGGAAACTACCTCTCGTGTTTCTCAACACAGAAACCTCTGAGAGAAACAAGATGACGATGGTGCAGCCTCCCAAGAAGCTCCATCTCTCGGCAAAACTCATCCTCTCCTTGCTCTGAAATTTTGTTCATCCGTTTCACAGCTGCCACAAACCCATCCTTGAATTGAGCCTTGTAAACAGTTCCAAATCCGCCCCTTCCTATGACGGTGCCAAAGTTGCCCGTAGCCTTCTTTGTTTCCTTATAGCTGAACCTTCGGAACATGGATGATGGACCTGCATAACCATTCCCAATAAGACTGCTTACATTAGATAGAGGTGCCAACTGGCTTGATCTGGCAAAACCCTTAATTATCAAGATAGATCTTTAAAAAAAAATTATTTGAAATAGACCACAACAACAGACCTTCCTGAGATTTTCGGTTTGGCTGAGGGAAGGATTTCCAAGAAGTCCCATTTGGACTATCAGACTCAGAACCTTTCAGTTCTCTGCTTTTCCTTCGAATGAGAAGTATCAAGACTACCAACAGTAGAACAGCCGCGCCCGTAACAGCAATACCAATACCTGGAACTAACGTCAGGTGATAGGGATTTCGGTGTTCCTTTAAAGGTATTACTACTAGGCCATGACCAGGACTTGCAGCAGACATTGGACCTACAGAAGGCTTAGGTGCAAGCAATGGTGAAGATGGCTCCGAGTTTATCACTGCATGTGCCAAACAAATAAAAATATATATATCGTTTGACTCCATTCAACTCATTTATAACAGACTGACATGAAAATTTATGAATTTGCACTTTTGACACTTAGACCAACACAAATCTAGTGAAAAAAAGGAACCACAAATCCGAGCATATCCTAACATCAGTGGTGTTTAAGAAAGAAGTTATGGCCTCCAAAAACGGATGGATTGTCACAGAAGAAAACAAAACAAGTTATTACATGCTTGACATATGACGATTTTAGTACAGATTGGAAGCCCTCAAGTCCCAACAGTTGTACCTGGAAATATACTGAGCCCTTGAACCCCAAAGAAACAGCTTGCCATGTCAAAGGCCGATGCATTGTCACCTTGGCTTGCAATTGAAACAAAAGTTGCATCTCGGCAAGTACTCAATGTCATGTTACCATCCGCTCCTACAAGATGATGAAGGTATACAATTCCAGCATTTAGGCACTTCTTGCAACTAACCTCCAATAAAAGTGGTCCCTTGCAGTTTTGTGTAACATTTATAAAATTTGGTGAGAGCAGCATTTCTGGAACAGTGGTCCGGCCTTTGCACTGATAAGTGACTGGAATTTTTGTCCCTAGCCCACAGAAAACTGTAGCATTTGGTTGAATCCCATAAAGTTCTAAGGTTTCTGATACAGACTTAAGACAGATTGCAGATAGCTCTGAAGGAACCCCAAGATTGCCAGTCGTATTCGCATAACGAGTAACAGCTACTGCAATGAAAGCATTAATGTAACGGCAACATTTTCCTCTATCATCTTGGTTAGAGCATATTGAAGCTGCCAAAGTGAAGTTTGACCCACTCAAATCAAGAGGACACTCTACATGAAGAGAAAAGGAACATCAGTGACATTACTGTATTGATAATACAAAAAAACACATGTTAAAAAGCCCAGATGATTGTGGCAAGAATAGATGGGCAGATTTTAAGAAGTGTAATTTTTGCTTAGTAGTCTGACTTGGAGATCCCAGTTGTTGATCTGATAAACCCCATGATGGAATGAGAATGATACGAAGCTTTTTCAATTTTAACTCTTCAATACATGCCCATCTTTATAAGAAATGTGAACAACAGCTGTATTATTTTATTTCTTTATTCTCTTTCATCTCTAGTATATCACCAATTGTAAGCCCATTATACAAGGGTTGGGAATTAGGATCTTCAATCCAGGGGACTTTTGGATTATACGGCCCATCATATTAATGATCTAGATTATTAAACCACTATCTTGTTAAGTAGTTAGTTTACCACACCTTTCATGCCTAGGCATTTTGGGTGTATTGGTTAGCAACTTGAGATGGTATCGGAGATAACATGTCCCCAGCTCAAATCCACGCACCGAGGGGGTGTTAATTAGTTAGTTTGCCGCACCTTTAATGCCTAGGCATTTTGGGTGTATTGGTTAGCAACTCTGATATGGTATCAAAGCAAACTAACCAATACACCCAAAATGCCTAGGCATTAAATGTGCGGCAAACTAACTACTTAACATATCCACAACCAAAGAAATGAGTACCTCAGCATATTATAGTTGTTGAGGCTTGTGATCCAAAAAACATTAACAGTCAAATTGGTAGTGCCTTGACTTAGACTACAATTGATTCAATGCCATTTTTGAAGCAGAATTAGGCTTGCCATTTTGATAATGAGATTTACTGCATAAACCATATGGAGCTTAATGCTAGGCACTGGGCAGTGAAGAAATGAAAAGAAGCTTAAGTAGAGGTGGCTGAGATGCATATGTTGAGACAGCTGTGTGGAACTACAAGAAAGGATGGGGCTAGGAATGAGGACATAACAGGGGATATACACGGGCGGCCCCAGTGAAAGAGAAACAAATACTGTTTGAGATTGTTTAGGGATGTACATAAGATTAGGAATAGGCTCATACACAGCATCGAGTGTTACAAGTTCAAGGAGCTGGGATGTGGGGGAAGGTCAATAGAAAAACAGAATGAAGGTGCGAGAAAAGACATGCTAGGATGTAGAGTTACAAAGGAAATGGCTTTAAGTAGGTTTTAGTAGAAAAATAAACCTCACAAAGCCAAAGCCAGATGGATGGAGTAAGTCTTCGATGATGATGGTGATGCGGATAACCATGACAGCAATGGAACTTGTAAAAACCCTGATTTGGGGATTTTTCTTTTGTTTTTTTTTGAAAAAAAAAAAAAAGTGACTGTATTCATTGCTCAAAAGGAACCGTACAGTATAAGAGATACATACTGAATTAAAAAAAAAAAAACACTCAAAGAACTGGGGTAGAGCAACCAAACCAAAAGCAAAGGGGTAAACCCCAAAAAATGCGGGCAATAACCCCGGAATAAGAGCTAAAAACAAAAGCACATTAAACAAAAACAGTCAAGGTGGTTTTAAGAACTTCCTCTTTGGCAAGACGCTTCCTCATTGGCCGAGCACTTAATATGGTGGAAGGAGATATTTAACTCCCTCGAAACTGGACCGCCTCTTCAATGATATCTAATTTGGGAAATCCAGCCAACAAAGACCCCTAGAAAGAAAAATAAAAGGCTCTTTTCTCATGAAATGACAAGAAGCCAAAGGGAGGCATAACTAGTAAGAGATGTTTCTCAATTCTACGATCTTAGAGAAGATGTGTGTGTGTGTGAGAGAGAGAGAGAGAGAGAGACTATGCAGGTGGATTAACAATGACAAGGGAAAAAATCTCTGGATTTTAGAAATATAACAGCGAATTGTTGATAATGTGATGAGCGATTGAGAGTGTGAGATGTTCTTAAAAGGAATAAATGAAGGGTTGAGCATTTATGGGAGTGAAATTGTTAAATAGTTAATTTGCCGCACCTTTAACGCCTAGGTATTTTGGGTGTATTAGTTAGCAACTTCAGATGGTCTCAAAGTCAACACGTCCTAGGTTTGAATCCGCACAAAACAAAAAAGGTCCCATGCCGCGTCTTGTGTGCGAGCACATGTGCACAGGGCAACAAGGCCCCATGCGTCGTCTTGTGTGGGCGTGTGCTTCGAATCCAGGCAGTGTCCTGCCCAGGGCGGTTAAGTGGTTAGTTTGTCGCACCTTTAACGCCAAGGCATTTTGGGTGTATTAGTTAACAACTTGAGAGAAATGAGGTTCTTGATATAAAGAATATGAGACACATTTCTAATATGAAGATTTGATATCAGCTCTCAAATGACAGAAAGCAGATGTTTCTAGGTTTTTGGAACAACAAAGTTAAAAGAGCATGCATGACAAGCTTTGTTATAAACTTGACATGTCAGCAAGACATTTGGGTATTACATTGGCAACAAAGTTTCTTTTACCACTAAAAGAACGCCCTGTCATTTTCTTTTGTCACCCTAATCAGCCCAATATTCCAACATTGCATTTACTTTGCAATTATTTACTATTTAACCTCTATATTTTTTTTCAGATTTTATAACTATGCCACATCATTATTATTTAAATAGTAGTCATTTGGCCCATTTTGGATTCTTCATCTTTCAAGTATTATGCCTACTCAAAATACAAATGTAGTATGACTAAAACAGACCATAGTACCAACTACTGCTATACTGGTTTTCATAAAGCAATCTATTAAACAAACCAAAAGAAGTTCAAAATTTCCCATGATTAGTAAAAGTCCCAACTTCCAATGAAAACCAACAAAAGTAAAATTTTTAAGAATCTGAAAGTTCCAACTTCCACTGTAAACCAACAAAAGTAAAAATTTTAAGAATATTAATACAAAGTTGGATTGGTCTCTAGTGAGAAACAAGTTGGATATATTTAGGCGAAAAATTATACAATAAAAATTCCAAAAAAGAGTCAGCGGAAAAGAAGTTGGAAAAGACACCCAAAATGTTTTATGTTGCTGTAACAGTCTCAAACCTTGTTATAGCCAACTGTACCAGTTCAATACTTGGTTGTAGCAATCAAGAAGAAGAGACAAAGAAGTGATTAAGAGAGAAACAATCCAAACAACTATGACAGTTGATTGCCTATTACAGTCAGTTGCAACAGAGTCTAGAAGAGGATGATGAGGAGAACAGATGATGAAGAAGATTAGAAGGGCTCATATTTCTCAAATCTTCTCTTTTTTGTCAGGCTTCTTTGAGTTATTGACTTATTTCTCAAAAGCATTTCTCTAAAAGACCCTAGCAACAAATGAAAACGAGTTATCTACATTTGTGGGCATGAGGCAATTACAAGTGTTGTAAAAATTTAAAAACACGCATGCACACGCTTTGATAGGAAACGCTAAAGCACTCACCAAGCGTGCGCCAAAAAGTGGAGCCATGCCAGGGCCCATGAAAGCCTAGTTTTGATGATCCTAGGTACACTTTTGACTACAGACTAGTTTTTATCACAATTGGCAAGATTTGACTTAGAGGATAATTTAAGTACATGCTTCACAAATTTTGACCAAACATAGATGTAATAGGTGTTTGAAACCATGCCTTTATCCCAATTGGGGAAAAGAATCCTAGCTGGTACTTGCTTCTTTGGCTTTCCTAATATGGAAAACTACCTTTCTTAGGAGGTCTACAATACTTTTAATCTAAGCGAAGATTGTTTTAAGTTATCATTTGCAGTAGAGTGAGAAGCTTTGTCAAAAGATTTTTTTTTATATGAGAGTTTGTTTAATAGGTTTTACAGGTTTGGCATGCATATAGCACATGCTGCTCATGACAGTACGGCCTACGGCAAGGACACGCCATACTCTCTCTTTAACCCATATAGTGGATTAAGCTGTCTTCCTTTCACCAATGCATGGAGCTTTTAGATGTGAACCATGTAAAATCATTGTGCCTGTGATTTCTTTCCTATTGTTTATGCACTTCTCCACACCACAACATTAGGAACAGTGAACTATGGTGATTTAAGAATTTTTAGGTGGAAAAGGCTAGCTTATTTACATATTGAATTTACCAATTTATGAAAAATGGAAATGAATTCACGACAAATTATGTGCTTCAGATGCCATGTGAAGGGAGCTTAGTAGATTCAGTATCATGGAACAACCATTCAGTGTTCGAGACCGCATCCGGCTGATGAATACTAATAGAGGTTAAGAGACGTATAATGGGATGGATGCTGAACTTTGTATCACATGTTTCCTGTTTCGCTTTTCCTCTATACCAATGAGATCATGTTGTTACTATTAATAAAAATAAAGCATACTCTAGAGGGCATACAAATTAAGGTGTTCACGTAATCAAGGTCTTAGGGATACATTAGGGTCTGCCTAGGAAAAGATCGAAACCAATCACCCCTCAAGTCATCTCATTTCCTTTTTCTCCCAGTAAAATCCAGCATATAGAGAGCAATAAATGGAATAAAAAGAAATGGTTGAAAAGCAAAATAAAAAAGTAAGAGAGATAATTATCCGCACATGTATGGAGCATAAAAGTATATAAATTTACACAAAACATGGTCAAGTTTAGAAGAAAAAAAAAAAAAAGAACAACCCCATATAGTAATGGTTAAGTAACATGATTCAACACTTCATATTTTTATCAGACAACTTACAAACAAGGATCAAGAGATTCATGTTTGGAGTAATGAAAGTCATGCATTGTACAATGGGTCTATAAACACCACCAACTGAACTCAGAACTCCTATACTTCACATCCCCCACAATCTCAACAACCATATGTTTCTTCAACTCTGTTATCTCCTGCCTTCTATTCACATTCATCAAATCATCCTATGTGAAGAGAAGGGGCTGAACAATGAAATGCCAAGTCATTTCTCAAAAATGCTCTATTACAGCGCTAACAACCAACAAATCATTCTGTAAGCAAAAGCAAAAGAACTTCCAATACTAATCCACAACTCGAACAAGGAACCCAGTACCAAATGCCTGCAAAACCCAACAAACCCAGCACCTAGTGAAGCTCGAAACCAAAACCCCAGTTCAGAAACAGCAACATACAACCAAACCCAACAAAACCCACTTCCGGATTCCCCTCAAATCACAACAAAACCATCACAAAATAAAAAACCCATGTCCCAAAACACCATCGAAAGCAAAATCCTAGTTCAGAAACAGCAACATACAACCAAACCCAACAAGACCCAGCTCCAGGTTCCCCTCAATCACCACAAAACCATCACAAAAATGAAAACCCATCCCCCAAAACATCCATTAAACCAAAAAAAATACACAGATTACTAAAAAAAAACAGAAAGAACAGTCATAAACAGTTGAAGAGTACTACTCTTTTAGCTCTATTCAAGCATTAAAAGCAACAGAAAGAAAGAGAAAGAAAACACTAGAGGAGTTAAAGACAAACCTGCCATTGCAAGCTTCTGCATTTCGAGAAATGCCGCAAGGGCTATCCACCAGTACAGAAACATTGCAACGAGAGAGAGAGAGAGAGAGAGGGGAAAGAGAGAAAGTGGTGTAAATGAGCAGAGTCGAGTGAGTGAGTGAGTGCGGTGGTGGGACCCAGTATGCCCGATTTTCAAACCGGGCAGAGACAGGCAGTGAGGGAGGTGGGCCACACGGATCGCTGATTGGTTTTGGGAGTGAGACCCACATCTGGCTGTCTCTTCTTTCTCGTGAACCGTGAGGGGTGAGCATGTCTGGCTGGCTGGCTGGCTCTGGCCGGCCACGAGGTTGCTTGTTTATTACTGCTCTGCTTTCGAGGGCTTCCAACTTTTGAAGGCATGGGGGCCACTTTTGTCATCATCAGCAGATCTAGATCTGGTCCAAGTCCATTGTGGACCGTCAGATGGAACTTGGTAGCACTAAATGGGGCCCACTCTATTAATTCATACATCCACCAAACGTAGATCCAGAGACTGACGAACACAGGGTTCAGTGGTGTTTGCACATTATAAATATCACTCTGCACTGATTTTCAGGCCAACCCTGCTAATAGAGTCTAAGTGAATTAAAGTTGGTTTTACTAATAAAGTCAAGTGAATTAAAGTTGGTTTTGAAAAAAAAATAAAATATAAGTGGATTATGATGGTGATTTATTTTTAATTGCTTGTTATGAAATCTTTTTGACTTTTTGTATGAGAAATAAAATTAGAGTTTTTTTTTTTTTTTTTTTTTTTTGTATTTTAGTAGATAAGGTGGTTGCTTTTTTACTTTTTTTTAAAAAGATGAAGGGAGTTTTGAATTAAAGTGTTTTTGATATGACATCTTGTGTGAAAAATAGAGGCTTTACTTAACTTTGACTATACTAGTAAAGTGTCAGACTAGCCCATTAAAGCCTTCGGAATCAGATTGATAGTGGCCAATATTTCTGACAATGAAAGTAGGATCAATGAAAAATTTACTTTAAAGGGGATGGAATTCGAGTTGAGGCTGAATTGGTGAGGCACTTTAGCAAGGCTGTTTAGGATAAATGATGTCCTCATATTAGGATAATTAAAAGATTTTAGGTCATGATTGGCAACCAAATTCTTGGGGGAATAGATATCGTCTTTTCAAACAGTCGTGGGAATTTATATTTGGCTATTGTAAATATTCGATGATTTGGATCAATGGAAATTCTCTTGTTTTTTTTTTTTTTTTTTTTTTTTGAAGATTTTTAGATCCAACTTCTGTTATATAAATTTGAAATGTTCGCTTTTGCAAATTTGCAAATTTGCGCTAGCTATATGCATTGAAAAGCATTGGCATCGATGTGAAATCCTTAACCATACACATCATTAGGAGTAATCCTTGCTCTAAAAAGGGTAGAGATGAATCTTCATATCTACGAATTCATTACGGGTTCCTCACCTGTTACCATAAAGTGCTCTTAATCTTACATTAGGTTTGGCATTTAAATCTTTTAATAATTCCTTGTTGGTTTTTAGAAAGTCATTGAGAGCTCACATTCGATAATTGTAAATCGTAGAAAATCCTCATTTTTTAGAAATCTCGGGTCCAACTCCTACCTATAATTTGAGATTTTTTTTTGTTTTTGTAGATTTATGTATCAATATCGATTTTTCTCAACTATACACATGAATACACACAAGTAAAAATAAAATCCTAGAATCCTTGTTCTAGGGGAAGTCAGGAATCTCCAAATCTACACATTCCTCGTGTTTCCTCACCAGATACCAAATGTACCCTCATAGAAGATATGTTTATAGTCGAATTTATCAGTAAAATTTATATGAATTTACATAATATTTTCTTCTTCTTTTTTATAGGTGATAAATTTCACAACAAACCTGTTTTCTCTAAGGGTAAAGTTTTTTTTTTTTTTTCTAAGTACTCATGCAATTGCAGATCATTTAATTTGAACATCTTGAGTTTTTCCAAAGCAATCTTCATATCCGAACTCTATTGAGTGCAATTTAGGTTAACAAGGTGAAGCCCCACTGTCATTTTCCCCTTTTGTCCTGAATCAAATCAGACATCCGAGGGTAGATCCTGACCTTTACTCAGGATGGCCCACCATGGAAAACCAATAGCTCAAATGCAGCAAACAATCCAAGGGCTGCAATGCAAGTGTACAAACCCACAGACATTCATTCGTTCTAGTACTTCACTGAAAATGTGTAAAATCTTTGGAGTGAAGGCTAAGATTGTCGGATGAACGTCATTTGGACGGACCTGATGAATAGTGCACACCTGTCTGGATATGCCACGTGTACACATTTCTTATGTGGTCATAAATCATAATTAGATGTTTAATCATTACGTTAAGTTAAGCACTAGATATACCGTTAGATTGAATGGGCCATCATTGCATTCGGGAAACGGAACAAATTTCGGTTAATCAATGGTGGTTGGCCTCATCAGGCAATACCCTAAATTGTATTTCTGACATTTTTAATTGGAATACATTTGATGGGCCCCAACTTGAACTAGGGTTTGCATCTGAATTCACATCCCTCTTTGAGAAAGGGACTGCCATAGGTTGTTATAAGGTATTTTTCTCACGTGGGGCCTATCACTGACCTTGTTTTTCTTATAAAGTTGGGCCCCACATTTTTTTAAATTGAAATTGAAATCACTTCCAATTCACTCCAATTGATTTTGACTAATCCAATTTACCAATTTAATTTAATTTGATCCCAGCAAACGGGTTGGGCCAGTTTCGACTAATCCAATTTGCCAATTTAATTTAGTTTGACCCTAGCAAACGGGTCGGGCCAAGGTACATTAGGTCGGGCCAACACATTTTGGACCCAACTCGAGTATTTTTAATGACATGGTAAAAATTAATCATGATATGTGCTGAGACTCAATCTCAGAACAATATAGTTTTTAAAGGAACGACCATACCACTACACACAGAGCATCTATTTTTGTTAATAGTTATCAACAAAATTTTAAAATTAGTTAATGAGGAAGGGACCCAGCCCCACTTTGGAATATTGACTGGGAGTTGGAATTTATCTACGATGTATTTATAAAAATAATTATATTTTTAGAATATTGACCCCTATAAATATTGTTGTTATTATTTTCGTACTTATGTATTGTACTTTAAGCATAGATGATCAAACTTTTGAAATAACTATTTTATATGATTTCCTATATAGTCATTAATTTTCTATGACAATCATTTTACAATAAAACTAAACTCAAATGAATATATAATAATGGAATTGATGAAACTTTATAATTAATAAGAAAATGACAATATTATTGAAAAAAGAAAAACTCGCGACAATAGCGTGGAGCTAAAGAGGAGGTGGGAAACTTTCTATGTAACTGATGTGTAACCATGAACGCTTGTGCCGAGGGAGAAATGGTGGAGTCTGTTTTTTTTTTTTTTTTTTTTTTTAGCTTTAACTTTTGTAAATCGTGATGTAAATAGAATGGAACACTACGATAAATCCCATCTATTAAAAATCACCATCATTAAGACAAATATCCTTCCTATTTATGGGTAATAGCATTTGAGTATGAATGGGTCTCAGTGTCTAAGTGCCATTAATATAAGGAATTTCAAGTATTTTTGTTTGTTCTCATTGAATGATTTTTTTGACTTTTTTTTTTTTAGAATGTGAAATGCTGGTTTATGTGTTGTCTTGTTTATTTAATCCTTAATCTTTTTTATTTAATTCACACTCGGTTCTGGGCTGTCTGGTTTCTTTTTTATCTATTGATTTTGATTGTACACCTTTTTTTAAGAATGCGGAACTAACGGTTAAAAAAATCTCCAATAATATTGGTCCATCTAAATAAATAATTAAGCTCATTCTTATTATCATCAATTTATACTTTCTCCAATAAAATTCTATTTCTCTATGTCAACAAGAGAACTTTTATTTTTTCCATTAATTTACTTTTAAGTTCATTGTAATTTTTTTGAGCAACTTCAATAGTTTTTTTGTTTCTTTGTGTCTCTTTTTAATACCATCTCATGTCTCATTTGCATGCTTAGTTTAAATCAGTATTCAACCCATTTTAAAATGTGAGCATCTTGAGACAATTTGTGCAATTATTAAACATTTCAATTTGAGAGGTAAACCTTTTTTAATTCATTTACTTTTGAGTTCATCATATTTTATTTTAGCAATTTTAATTATGTCATTTTAATATGATTTATATAAAAGAATCATCAGTTTAAAATTTTTATAGATTTGCAATATTTTTATGGTTTGTATTTGTATGGTTTTCATAGATTGTGAGCTTCTATTTTTCCCCTTTTTTGTTTCAACTTTTGGGTGTTGGGTTCTCCTTGGCTTTTTTTTCTTTTAATTTACTTTTTATCATGGGATTTTCTGTGAATTCTTATTAATCTGTTGTGTTTTTTTTTTTTAATTTTTTAAATACTTATAATTATGAGTTAATTATTTATTTTACTTACATTGGGTTCTTTAATTTCTCTTTGTGAAATCTTTTTACTTACATCAGATTTCCATTTTTGAGTATTATATTATCATAAGTTGGTTTGGATCTTCTAAATTTCTTTTATCATTGTATTGTCTATGGATTTTATTTATATATTTTTATAGCCTTTTTAATAAAATCTATTTCATTTTATTTTATATTTCTTTTATTATAATTTCTCACTTGTGATGGGTTTTTAGTTTTTTTTTTTTTTTTTTTTTTAAGATGGTTTTTAATGACGTTGTGGGTTCTTTTGTCTTTGCCCTTTTGTGCTCCATTTTTTTTTTTTTCTTATGATTGTTTGATTATTTTAAATTTCTTATATTATTGAGTTGATTATAGATTTCATTTCTATGTTTTATTTCTAAGTGTCTTTTAAATTTCATTGGATTTTATTCGTAGTTTATATTGTTTGTTTGTTTTGATTTTATTTTTTAGTTTTCTTGATCATTAATCTTCAATTTTCATAGGCTTGTGTTTTTTTTTTTTTTTTAAATTATATGGTATTAGGTTTTGAATTCTTTTGGACTTCTTTTTTTTTTCCTTATTTCTTAGACTATAATCTTTTGCATTTAATTTTAAAGAAATTGATCATAAAGATTTTTTTTTATATAAAATTTAATATTATGATTATATTGGCACGGGCGTATTTTTTTAGTTTGTTTATTGAACAAACTAATCCAAAGACTTTAGATTTGATTATATTAAGATTTTATAGTTTTTTAGTAATTTGTGGAAAAAGTCATAATATATAAATCTAATTTTTTGGACTTCTGCAGGTCTTCCAATTCATGATCTGAACTGTTCAATATTCTTATATTAATGGTAAACATCAAGATCAAAAGGTTCATATCTTAATTCTTCATGGATTTTGAGAAGTTTCTGAAAAATAAGAAAAATTAAATAAATTTACAACAATTGTATATACTCATTTACTTAGGCCACAAAAATGATTTGACAAATACGGTAATGTGTTTCTCATGTGTAATAGTGTGGAAGCCATGCACACGTTAAAGGCGAACAACCGCTAAGATAATATTTACTTTTCCTCTTAATCCTACATTCAATTTGAGAAAAAAACGTATCCCATTAAAGATAATTTTCACCTCCCTGCTTATCTTCATGGTTGACGAGCTCTAAATAGCCCGTTGGATTTATGTCAAAGAAGAAGAGAATGTGAATTATCATATACCGACATTATATAAGATCTTCCTCCATTGAATTTAAGGCTGAGAACTATCAAAATAAAATCAATTGACAAGTAATATCCATTGCCCTAGCTAAGCTAATTATCAAAGCCAGATGAAATTGGTCTTTGGCGGGTGGCAGACTTGGGATTTAGGTAGTTTTTCTTGAAAGGGACACAAATTATTTTAGAGGACGGTTTGGAAAAGAAAAAACAGGGGTTTTCAAAAAGTAGGGGGATGGTTACAAATAGGGTTGTAAACGGAACGGTTCTGGATCAGACCCATAGTGGACCTGGATCCGGACCCGTTTCAAAATAACGGTTCCGGTTCCGGATCGGTTTTGAATTGAACTTGTTTTGTTGGTTCCGGACCCGGGTCCGGTTTCGGAATCGGGTCTGCGTAGAGGACTCGAATTTAATTCCAAAATCAATTATATTTTCTCTTATTCTTTATTTTTCTTATAATAAGCATATCATTTAACTCATAACAATGCATCAAGTCTACAACATCCAGTATAATACATAAAAATGCCAAAAAAATAGTTGATTTTAAAGTACAAATTGCAATATCAAAGACTCATATGCTGGGTCTAGGATCCACGAGTCGAAACCTATATGGACCCGGAGCCGGAGCCGTTTATCAATCGGAACCTAAAATAAGTTCTGGACCCGAACCCGTTTATGAATCAGAACCTAAAATAGGTTTCAAACCCAGTTTTTTTGTGGATCGGAACTTCCGCGTAATCGAATCGGATACCCGTTTGCAACCCTAGTTACAAATGGCATTTTTTTGGGTCTTTCATTTTCTTCCCTTTTTTACATGAACATGTTTCTAAGAAGTACAAGATGGAAACATCGTAGCCTAAATAATTAATATGTATGAACAATGCTCCTGGAGGCTTGTCAAGCTCATCATAATTATGAGTGGCACTTTAGAGGTGCACAAAAAATCCGTCAATCCGTAAATCTGATCCGATCCGAAGGTAAACGGATTGGTAACGGATTAAAAATTTTGTAATCCGTTAGCAATGGATCGGTGGCGGATTTCACATTCAATCCGCGAATTCAATCCAGTCCGATCCGTTGACATTAAATATAAATAAAATAAATATAAGGGATCTAAATATAAATTAAGATGTCTAAATTTAAAATAAGAAAAAAAAATTATGGGTCAAAATGTAATTTTTTTACAACATGTTTGATATTTTTCTTTTCACATTAGATTGAACGGATTAATCCGATCCGGTCCTCCACGGATCAGATCGGATTGAATTTTAATAGCTACAGATTGGTGACGGATTTAAAATTCATCAATCCGTAGATAACGGATTGGTGACAAATTTGGCCCAATCCATCCTAAACAATCCGTGTACACCCCTAAGTGCCGGTGTGGGAAATATACCACTCCGTTATATAATTTGGCCCGAAACTTTGTGTTGGTGAAAACATCCCCAACTCATATAATTATGAGTTGGAAACTTTTAAATAAACCTTCGCCATAGGGAATAGATATTGTACAAAAACTATCCTAAAAGAAAGTACGTATAATTCAATAGCCGCGGTCATTTAAATACGGCAAAAGGTCCCATATTGAGGCCAATTTTATGACCCATCAGAATGGACTATACAAACCATGTACAAGAAAATTTCAGATGCAACAAGGACTTACTAAATCTATCAAACTAAGCACAAGGTACTTGCTTGGACCATATAACTTCTCATCTTATTGATGAATGCACGCCATCTTCAAGATAAGTAGTGCTATCTGGACAAATTTTTTGGCCAGAATCTTGGACAAGGCGGACCCAAGTACAACACTTGGGGTCAACATGTCAGATATCACGCAAGAAGAAAACTATTATGTGAGGCTACATTGTGAGCGCAATTCAATTGGCTAAGAGTATAATGTTTCATGCTTAGAAGGAGCGTGTTGGAGTGCATCACCACTTCATCTAAAATAACATACTCTATAGTCTAAACAATACCACAGGGCTGGTTGTACTATAAGGCCAACAAAGCCTTTGCTTTAGGCCCCTAAAAAAAGGCTCCATCAAAGCAGCTGACATCTTTTAAAATTTTAAAATACCAAACTTGTCAACCTACTATCTTTTTTTTTTTCTCTCCCCAAAATATAAGGCCCCATAATAACTCTCTCTTAAAAAAATACGACCAAGATTTTCATGGGACCTTAAAGTCTAATTGATTTTAACACACCATTATATTTATAGCAGTCCATATGTATCAAATATCAACTATACATTCAGTCATGAATTTGATTCACATGCCTTTCTCATTATTTTTGTATATCCTGTTTCAACAGGGGTCCATTCAAATTTAATTAATGATGTGGTTGTAATAGATCCATAACTTTAGATTTTAGTCATAACAATAGATCTTTAAATTTAAGATAAACAATGGGCCCCCGCCAGAAATTTATTCACTTGCCTATAGTGTATATAAACACAGTGCATCTGGAACATCCAATACGTGGGGCGCACTTCTGAAATCTATCTTGGATGGTCCTGACTCATGGTGCATATGTGCACTGTGCGCAGGTGATAATGCTTCGAGCCCCACCAGTGATCAATATATATATATATATATATTTATGGATTTTTTCGAGGGGCCAGGGGGGGCGGGTTGTTTGGAACCAAATTAGGTAGTTGACCCCAAGACTGTCACGTGAGTTTTGAGGACGGGCCCAAAATTTTCATGTGGGTATTGAAAGTAGACTTAAGATAAACTTAATTAGTAATTTTGCATCACAAACAAGCAAGAAAAGTAAGTTTTAAATAAAATATTTATAATAATATTAAAATATAGAAAATGCATCATTTAGGATTGTCACTTTAGGCATCGAATTCACGAGCCGGCCCTGCCATATCAATTTCTTGTCAACATTTCATAGAAGAATTATCTTTTCTGAAACTCAAAAATTGAAAGCACAAAAAATAACGTTGGCAACAATCTCCCGTTTAATACAAGGTTAGAAAATTCCCTCGAGTTGACATGCGACTCTCCTGATTTATTTCATTGTAACGAAGGACAGAGTTAAATATGAGGGAGATTCAGCCGAGTCACCTCATTTTAATAAATTATTTGCATTTTGAATCATTTGATAGGTAGATTTGATTTTAAAAACGTCATTATACTCGAGGTTTAGAGTCAATGATGTAAAAATAAAGACTAAAATGTAATTTGTAAATTGAGAAGACTTTGATAGAAATCCCACCCAACTTTACTGGATTTAGATAAGTTGTATTATATATATTCAAATGTACAGTTGTAATAAATGAGAAAATAATGATGACGTTCCTATAGACTTGGTAATACAATGCATAAGTGGTCAGTGTTTGTTATGAACGAAATACCCAGTCAGAGTATAGTGTATGGGTATAAGATAGGTGGGCCCAGACTGCTCTCTATCAATTTGGAACTTATATTTAATAATTTACATTGGATATTTAGACTAATAAATTATATACTATGAAAAAAAATTATTTTAGTTTTTTTTTTTTTTGCATATATAAATTTATTAATTTGAATTATGAATGATTATAAATAAAATATTTATCTATGTTTTATAAGTATTTAATTCATTTTCAAATATTTTGAAATTATTTAAATAAATAAATAAAAAAAACACTACTCTCGCGAGCCTACGTATTGACTCTGTTCTAGTCAATCTATTTTTTTTTTTTTTACATCATACAAGTTGAATCGGAGTCACGAGTTATTTAATATTGACAGCAAAAAGTGTAAAGTTCCATTGTTGCAATTGTAGCATTGTCTCGTTCAAATTAGTGTAAACACTCAGAGTTCCATTGCGGCTGTTGATTAGCTAACTTTTCTATTTCTCTTTTTCTCTTACTTGTGTTTCCATTGTTGACAATAAAGAAAAATACACTTGCTGATTTGAATATACTGTAATAACCTGCAGTGGAAATAGTGACACTGAGAAGTAAAGTTACCCAAAAAACACACTTAGCAATAGTTGCAGAGAATCTCTCTCATCATCATCATTATCATCAAAGCCTTGTCCTGATTATATTTTGGAATTTTTTTATAAATGAAAAAATTGTATTGGTTCGGCTATACGGAATCTGATTCTCCATTTCAATCTATCTTGAACCAAATACTCGGCTATACAGAGTCTGTTTCTCCATTTCGATTAATCTTGAACCAAATATTTAGATAAATTATATACTTCTTCGAATCTATTTTTACTACCTCCATTTCGAATCTATTTTGACTGCCTCCACCTATATCGTCTTTGGCCTATCCATTTCTCTTGATGGGCCAACAACCTTCATAGTCGAATCTCTCTATAGAGTAAAATATTATTTAATGACACCCTACTTTAGCTTTGAGTCAGTCTGATCAGTCATGTCCGTGTCCAATTGATGCCTTGGGTCCAAGTTCATGTCACATGCATTAGACCAAGGCGGGTCCGGGTCCACAAAACACTAATTGGGTCCAGGTCCAGCGGAGGACCCAACAGTTCCAACTTGAACCCCATTCATTTACATCTCTATCGATGAGGACAAGAAAGCTAGTTCTGGGTGATGCCAAGGCCCAGATCTTGGTTTTAGTGTGCTTAATTACTAATCCAACTAAGTTAAACAAATTTAAGGCCATGAGGCTGAGGCATAAGTTTTCCAGTATGACTTGCTCCGGCCCAAGATTAACATGTCTATAGATCACTCTTTTATCACCTCTTTCTTTACTGGAATTCCATGAATTTCATATATGGGGAATTCCTGAATTCCCAAAAATAGTGGAATTCTTGGATACCCTTTGGGCTTGAGCATCTAGTAATTCCATCAAAATGCAAAGGGAGAGGAATTCCTAGATTCTCAAAGGTCAAAAGAGAACTTTCAAGTGCCTGGAATCCAGAAATGCTACTGAAGAAACATGGAATTCAGAAATTCCAAGAGACTACTTGTCACATCATGTCTAGGAATTCCTGAACATAGTGAATTCCTGGTGAAAATTCCACTAAAGAAACAGAGCTAAGTGTGACACGAGGAAATTTGAAGCCTTGCTAGAGGTTTAACCCCATCCAAAGTTACTCCAAGATTAAGAAAAACGTATGGTTGGAGCAGTACAGATTTTGAGTCAGTAAAGGAGTTTAATGTGCTTGTGTCGCAATAATCTACAGAAACCATGTGTTGATGCTGTCTGTTTAAATTATTTATTCAAACACATGATTTGAAAGGCATGGGCAGCTGCCAAATTGGCCAGCTAATGAAGCTTTTGCCCCCTCTCACCATGTGAAAACACCTCTAATGTTAATTTTTTTTTAAAGGAGAAATTCTCAAAAAAAAAAATCCATTTTAAAAAAAGTACATGAGTATTTGAATATTTTAAAAAAAGTATAGGCTTTTCCTATAATTCTTTGAATTAAGTCATCTCTATAATCCTTTCGAGAAATAGCAAAAATACCCTTCTTTTATGAAGGACTTTCGTCTTTTCTTAACATCTTTCCTTCCCAAAATTGATAATTTTGACTTTGATGATCATAATCATTTAATGAAGTAAGTTGTTTAGTAATTTGAAATCCCCTTTTTTCTTACCATTTATGCATAAAAGTAGTTGAAGTGGGCCACGGTAGACCATTTGGGTTTGACTAGATCATTTCTCTTAAATGATTTATTAAAGTGAGAATTTGGAAAATTATATAAGGGTATTTTTTGTCATTTATTAATAATTTTTTTATGGAGATGACTTGATTGAAAGAATCATATAAAACTTTTATACTTTTTAGGGTATCTTTATGTACTCTTTATTAATAATTATTATTTTTTACCGTGAGTGGACCAATAGCAGTCCACCACGTCTTGAGGTGATTTTGAAGAATCTGATAAAACTTTTATACTAAATTTTTTATGAAATATAGTCCACTCAAATCTTTATAGGTATCCGGACTCACTTTTTAAAAGTGAGACAAATTGTTCATACCTTTTGGTAATTCTAAAAAAGAAAAAAAGAATCTAATGTGACATTTTATGTTGAAGAATGATGATTAGAAATCCCCCCACGTCCTAATTCATCTTATGATGCTCTGTTTGTAAGAAGCGGGCCCGGGCTACAGTTTGATGTTTGGACCATGTTTTAGTGCATCTCACCATGTATAGAAGATGTCCCACAAATGTTCCCCACTGAATTTTCTAGCAATCTTTCTTTTTTTTTTTTTCCTGAAGATGAATGGTTAAAAGGAAAAAACAGAGAAAGAAAAAAGCTCCAACCTTCTACTTCTAAGTGGTTAAAATTGAAGAAACAAAGTTGAATATCCAAATAGCATCATCAAATAATCTTCTCCTTGGCATTGAATAAAAGGGGATGAAAAATGAATATCTGGCCATCGCTCTCATAACTAAAATTCAAAAGAAATCAAGCTTAGGATAAAGTAAGCTCAAGTGTGTGGTGTGGTCCACCTGGGGACCCACATGAGAATAGGGTGGGGGGATTTCAAGGACTCCCTTGGATCTTCCTCTCTACAAAAAATCAGCTCCAACCATGATTTCTATTATTTACATATGGGCACAAAAGTTTAATGGTCAATAGTTCATTTGGATCGATGCATAGTCAATCCAACAGTACAATAAATTTGGATCTTACCGAAAGTTGGTAGATACGTGAAATTTAGAGGGTTCATGTGTTTCGGTCCCATTGGATGGATAGACCGACCAAAGGTGGGCCCCACAAGCATGAGCTTACGAGATTTTATACTAAGCTTGAGCTTATGAGAGCCTTAAAGCTTTTCTCCAAATAACACAAAGATGTATATTCAATGATATCCAATCCAATTAACAAAAAAGTCAACCAAACATTATCTAATAATACTATAAACTTGAAATAAAACTTATTTTTCTCTCCAAGTCTGTAATTCAAGATCCAACAGAGTTAAAGTTGAATATATAGTGATAGTGGGCATAGATCTTAAACATATATGAACAGGAAAGTAAGACTCAGGTATCATCTTGGACTATCCAAATTTTCAATCTGGACACAGATCAAAGTAGGGCTATCAAGTGTCAACGAGCCTCAGGAGATTTTTTTTGGCTAAGCTCGACTTTACTTGAGCTCAAGCCAATGAGTTGAGCTTATGGAAGGACCAGCTCTTTGGATTATGACCACCTCATGAAAATCAGCACAGCTTTGGACAAGCTCAACCCGAGCTTAAACATATATTTATAATAGATATAGAATGATTAACTAGAGATGTCAATAAGTTGGATCCGAAGAATGCTGACAAAGGAATCAAATGTTATATCCGGATCCAACATTAACTCATAAAAAAAATGAATCCAATATCGAATTCCATTCAAAATAAGATGTAGAGTGCATTCGCATAGCAGGATGAAATAGCTTCAAAATATATATATATATATATATATATATATATATATATATATTTTCAACACACAAATGGTGTAAACTCTCAAATTTGAATACAATCTAACTATATAGGCTCTAACTGTCAAATTTGAATACAATCTAACTATATAGGCTCTTAAAACCTATATATATATATATATATATATATATATATATGTGTGTGTGTGTGTCTGGGTCAGCTCTCCTAAGCTTAAACTTAGGATAAGGTAAGCTCAAGTGTGTAGTGGGACCCACTTGGGGACCCACATGGGGATGAGAGTTGGGGGGATTTCAAGGACTCCCTAAAATCTTCATCTCTGTAAAAAATCAGCCCCAACCGTGATTTCTATCATCTCCATATGGGCCCAAAAGTTTAATGGTCAATAGTCCATTCGGATGGATACATAGTCGATCCAACGGTCCAGTAAATTCGGATATGACCGAAAGTTGGTGGACTTGTGCAATTTAGAGAGGTCATATGTTTGGTCCATTTGGATTGACCAAAGGTGGGCTACACAAGCATGAGCTTACGAGATTTTATCCTAAGCTTGAGCTTAAGAGAGCCCTGCTCTCTTTTTTTTTTAAATATATGAATGTAATTGTCCTTAATTCGGGTCTTTGGGTTGGAACATATAAGGATTTGGCTTTAAATTCAGATATTTCAAATCATCTATGTGTGGATCCAGATTCGGATTCGAATCTCTCTTGCATTCTTAATTAGTAGGTTTTGTATTTGTTTTATTTTAAATTGAAGACCTCAAATATTCGAGTAATCCGGTACCTATTTGCAACCCTAGAGAGTGATATGTCCCTTTATTTTTTTTTTTCTCAGAGGATATGCCCATCAAAATGGTCATAATATTATCTGAATTTCCCTAAAAAGTAGGATCCCATGGGCCCCATGTGGATGCATCCAATCATGAGGATGGGAATGAGAGGGGTACGAGGAGAACAGGGATGAAACATTATAATTGAGATTTTGTAGTCATTATTGATTGATAACAATCCTTCCATATATCAATGTATGCGGCTGTATATATCTAAGTGTAAAATCCCAAGGAATTGGCCGAGTGGTTAGGACTATGGTTCATCTATCTTCTGAGTTAGAAGTCTTGATATCGACCCCACAGTTTCTCCTTCTTTAGGAATCGAAGGTTTAGTCCACTAGTGCTACGATATTTATCCGGCTTTTCACTAGATCCGGAAGGATTAATCCAGCTCAAAGGTTGAAAACCCTCCACGAAAAAAAAAAAGAGTATATATACAAGTGTTGCTTCGACAATTTACAGACGCAATAAGAAAAGTAAATGAAATGATACCGTGTAAGTTTCATACTCTAACAACCCAATTGCTTAGCTGCAGACACTTTTGAGTTTTGAGTGATATTTTGAAACTACTGAACTGATGTTACAGCTAGAATGAAACAATTTTACAGATATGAGAACAGTTTTTTTTTCTTTTTTTTTTTTTTTGGAAACAGCACGGTAATGTCAGCATAAAATGGGATGTTGATAACAAAATCTAAAATATAGGTTTTAACAAGATTATAAATATTATATATATTTATTGTATTAACATGGTTTAGTCTCAATGAAAATCATTCCATATCACTCAAAGTGAAACATCCGGACAACATTATCACCTCACTTCTATTGTCACAAATATCAACATATATTTCTTTTGAAAACATTGTTATTGCAGTATTATTTTAATATTTTTAGAGGAAAATGAAAGAGGGTGTTTGTGCAATGTCTTTTTCTACCAAAACGAAAGGGTGCCTATGAAAACTGGATTTTGACATACTTTTTCCACACAAGAGGAGATCCTAAAATCCTATATAACGGATGTTAGTTTTTAACTAACATACTTAAATCGGATCTTCACATTAATAAAATAGATTTGAATAACACATCTTAAAATCTAAATGCATACCTAATTTCATCGCATTCACCTGATTTACTGCACTCCTCTACTACGCCCTTTCTACATAATTTTGATAGAGTAATCAGTGTATTATTATTATCAAGAGGAGCTGTAACTTTAAACTCTATCATTACATCCTCCCGAATCCGATTAGAGAATAAATCGGATCCGAAGATTGAAACTTACTACCTTTCCATCATAGAGTTAACGTGGAATGACCATTTAAAGTGGAGGACCACATGGGCATGTGGTAATTGGATCACACTTAAGCCTAGTAATAATAACAGAATGCCTAAATTTCTTCTTTGGCGGCTCTAAGGACCCACATGAGCTTGGAAAGCCATTGCGTGACGTCTGAGGCTGCCTTGTAGGACTGTAGTGGAAGGTTCCTCCTCCATTATTGACTCCATAAATATTTACAACTGGGCCAATGCATAAAGAACAATCTTGTATTTTGTACATAACTCGGCAGGCTACCTAGGCTACCTAACCCAGCATATGCAATATCATTCATGAGTCCTTTTTAAACTGATTTCTATTATTTAAACAGAGTTTACCACATGCCCTATAACAACATACAAGTGGCAAAATTCAATCCCTTCGGTCAGATGGGGCTTCAACGTTTGAAAATGGCTACATCCAACCAACATTTTTGAAAAATATTTAAGTAAGAACTATTCTCACTCATTATATGAAATTTTTTTTACAGGTCCAACTAACAATCCATCCAAGTCTAACAACTAATAGGGAACCTCTGATAGTCACAAATTCCAAAGATTGACACACATTCGAATGGACTGAAGCGTTAGATCAATTGTTGAATATTTTTTTTTGAATATGAAGTCATTAAACTTGTGGGCCACGAATGAAGGGGTTAGAGACGTGGATTTAAAGTCAAACTTGAGGTAATCTTACATAAATCTTTCCATCTCCCGTCCTAGCTTCAACTGGAGCTTGAGTCCTAAAAATAAGTTCACACATAATATGTGATAACAGTTCCCACCTAAATATGGGAGGGCCGGATCCAGCACAGCTAACACCCCTCATTTGTCAGCAAAAGGACAAAGAAAAAGGAAAAGAAGTCCAACAGCATTTATCACACTCTAATAAACTAGTGTGAACCACAAAAATAACATCTTATTGCTCAATATACTTTCCCTTGCAAAATAACCAGAACCCTCTCTACTCACCAAAATTTACGGAAACACTTTCGAGTTTTACGACCAAATTCTAGTTACACAACAGATGGCTATATAGAGACATCTCTCTCTCTCTCTCTCTCTCTCTCTCTCTCTCTCTCTCTCTCTCACACACACACACACACACAGTCTGTCTCTCAACCACCACAAAACAAAGAATGATGAAAAAGAAGGCATCCAAAGCCCTCTTTCAGAACCTTCACAATGCAACATCAGCTCTCCTATTGCTCTCCCTTTACACCTTCATCACCTGTGCCACATCTCGCAAGGTTTACTTCTCTCATCTCCCTTTCCAAAAGACCTCTCTCTCTCTCTCTCTCTCTCTCTCTCTCTCTCTCTCACTTGTTCTTTTATTTGTTATTAGATAGGAGAAACATGCGCAGCAAACAGAAACTGCGACTCGGGTCTGCATTGCGAGACATGTGTGGCGAACGGAAACACTCGTCCGAGATGCACTCGTATCCAACCTCTGAGTCCAACATCCAAGGTGGGTGGTATCAAGAACAAAAATTCCCATCACAGTACAGTATTCTAACTAAAAAGGCCTGTTCTACTGTCCTAGTAATTCTAACTTGTGACGGTGTTTCTGTGATACTAATTAAAAAGGTGATGGGTCTTCCATTCGATCGATACTCATGGCTTACAACCCATAACTCGTTTGCTCGTGTGGGAGTGAAATCAGGCACAGGAGGAATTCTTGCCACACCTACAAACCAGCAGGACTCCATCACCCAACAACTCAATGTAAGAACATTTCTTTATAATTATTGCTTCTTTCTTCCTAGGCCCTTTTTTTATCTTCTGCCTTTTTGGAGTTTGGTTTCGTAATCGTACTGGAGAGAAATGTAGAAAGAAAGCCCTTTGTGGGGTAGTGTTAATCTTTTTCTTGTGGGACATGAAATCATCATAGCCGTTTTAAGTTGTTGTTGGGACTTCTTTTCTTAAAATGTAGGTTTACGTTAACATCATGACGTTTACACGGCTGTAAATTCAATGGTATTGGTGGGGCCCACTTTATTATTAGCTTTATGCTACTTCAAAGTACAAACATTCCAAATTAACTTAGCTTGTAAACTGGGCAGAAGAAATGAGAGGCATCAAGACCTCAGTGGCCTTGTGATTTAGTCCTGTTGTACAACTGTTGTAGTGAGGGCTTTTGGCTTCATTTTGTACCAACTGTCATTTTTTTGTGGGTTCAGTGGGCCCCACAAAAAAGGGACAAGTCAGTGGTCCATGGTCTGATTCCCAGCCATCTAGTAATTGACATGGGGCACATGTGGTGTCATGCATGCCTACACCTAGGATGTCCTGAATAGCTCATATTGTAAAATCCTATCTAAATTTGAGGCAAATTAAGTTCCTCAAGTTACCCCAGTGCCAAGGGTGTCACCCATCTAAGCAGAAAATGGAGAAAAAAAAAAAAAAAAACTTACTTTTAACTTTGTGAGTCACCAGTAAATGTCTTCAGTTCCAAGATTAATATTTTTTTCAATCTAATTGGCCTCTTACTGTCACATTTTTTTTTTTTTTTTGGTAAACTTTCTGTTTTTTTTTAAACTACTGTCACAGTTTTAGTAGATGACCAAGTTACACTCTCTTTATTTCTGCTGAGTCCAACTGCACTGTATGCCCCCTTTTAAAATGCGAGCTCTTTAAAATAAACACCCTTTCAATAATGAGATATCTCCAAATTTTACTACAAAATAAGTTTGTCCTCCTATAAGAATGATCATTTGATTAAAAATATAATTAACACAATCTTATGGGTGTTCATTAATCAAAATTTTTTTTTTTTATCAAACACTCCATCTCACTGTGGACCAACTCCCATTGATGAAAGATTTAAGGATAGCCCAGATGGTGGGACGGTATTTATTTTGAGCGGCTGCTAGGATTTTCAAAGATGGCCCCCAATGTAAGGTTCAAGTTCAGGATTCTCTAAGTTTCAGCCGCAGAGGATCAAGACTCCAAGTTACACCCATGTTCCCCTTCTTAACATGCTGAAACTAGAATATAAAAAGAAACTGTTCTACTTAATTCTAAAAACAAATTTTTAAAGGAACAAATGCGTCTATTGATAATTGATCCATGTGATGGCACACAACTAAGCCCTCATTAGTTGGCATTCAGCTCATTTTAATACTAAAGTAATCATCTGTAGTTGGATTGAAACATGTTGATCTATACTTGTTAAATATATTAAATGTTGAGCACCAAAGTGGTCTATGGCGCCCAACTATAATCCATGCCAATACTGTCCAATCCCTTCTCCCTCATGAACTATGATATTATACCTGGGGCCGGATGATGTCGTATTGAATGAGATACTCTTGTGTAAAATCTGTGTTTGTGTCCTTATAGCATATATGGTAGCTTATGAATAATAATTGGTATTCATTCAAAGTGAGTTCTAAAGAAATAGTATGCGCTCAAGTGATATACTCTGCTGGATTAATCTGTATATAGAAGTAGGGACTTAAATGAATATTTAATGTCATTTTTCATGTGTTGATCATTCTAACAGGAAATATATCGCTGATTGAATCGAAACGGTTACCGACTCATTGGCGAGCGAAATATGAATGAATTAGATCAAGAAAAAGTGGGGGCCACATGAGGGGAGTTCCCATGTGGACGACTGCATAGGATCAGTCTCTAAAGGGTGCTATTGTATTACCATCAAGATTATATGGATGAAGATAAACCTCATCGAAATTAAATGGAGGAAGTGTTTCTCATTCTCTATACTACATACTATATTCCATCCACAATAGTTAGACCAATTGGTCGCTTAAACAGTAGGGCGATGACCCATTTGAGAGGCGATCAACAGATGGATTTCTTCAGATCAATGGGGCATGTGCTCCAATTGTGTGGTAGAGATGGTCTGCATGATTACTGTGAGGAAAAAAAAAAAACTTTGCCAACTTCAAGATTTCTGAATGCTTCTTAAATAAAAGCTCTATTAATAACTTGATTTCTGGATCCTTATGCAGAATGGTGTTAGAGGGCTGATGCTTGATATGTATGACTTCAAAAATGACATTTGGTTGTGTCACTCTTTTGGTGGCCAATGTCACAATTTCACAGCTTTTGTAAGTGTGAAAAGTACGATTTTTTTTAAAGGATGTAAAATCGTGAATTCTTTGGTTGGAATCTGATTAATAGAATTTTTTGATCAGCAACCTGTGATCAACGTGCTGAATGAAATTCAAGTGTTCCTCACTGCGAACCCTTCGGAGATCATCACCATCTTCATTGAAGACTATGTCACATCCCCTCAAGGACTAACGAAGGTCTTCAATGCTGCTGGTCTAAGAAAATTCTGGTTCCCTGTATCTCGCATGCCTAAAAATGGAGGTAACTGGCCTCTGATCGATGATATGATCAGCAATAATCAGCGGCTGCTGGTATTCACCTCAAAATCATCCAAGGAGGCTTCCGAAGGCATCGCATATGAATGGCGATATGTTGTAGAGAACCAATGTAAGCCCTGTTTACTCTCTACAAATCTTATATCAATATGTAATGAGACCCAGGATGGGCGAAATAGAATTCATGTAGCCGAACCCAAGATAGCTGGGGACATGGCTTTTACAATGATAATGGTGGTGATGATACAAATGAAAAAACCATGCATACAAAATTCAAGGAATTTTGTAAAGACAACTATAGTCTATAGATAGTTAGGAAACGATCTTCCAGTATATATGAACATAATGATGAGAGACATACATGCTCCATTCAATGTGATGTGTACATAAAATACTCCAGGATCCCATTTAGCATGGGTGATTTTCCTATTAATCAATCTTTTTCCTATTAATCAATCATAGTGGTGCCCACCAGATTAGACATCTAGTTCACTGCTTGTGACGCCCTGGAATCTCACACAGTTTTTGTTCTGATGGACCTCAACTCATCAAAAGACCTCATACAAGGTAAAGTTGTAAGCTCTACATATAATCCATTTACTTTCCTCTCTATAGTTGATGTGGGACTCCGGAGCGTCACACTGCTAGTCCCACCCACATGACATTGCCTTTAACGGTCAAAACTTTGAATTGAAGCACATTTGAGGTGCCTAAATCGGTTGATCTATTTGCTGGTTTGAATGGGTTTGGGGTGTGGCTGAATTTGCAGATGGCAGTGGTGGGATGAAACCAGGCTCCTGTCCCAACCGCGCGGAGTCATCTCCAATGAACACAACAACAAGATCACTTGTTCTACAAAACTATTTCCCTACTGCTCCGAATTTACCGAGGGCGTGCAAGGATAATTCAGCTCCTCTTATTAGCATGATGAATACATGCCATTCAGCTGCGGGTAATCGGTGGCCCAACTTTATTGCAGTTGATTTCTACAAGGTATACTACATTTTTTTCCCTTTCTTCACTTTAAGCCTTCAAGAACTGTGAAATGAAAGTAGTTTAGAGTTTTCTCTTTCTTTCATAAACTTGGGCACTTTTTGCTCATGAAATATTTTATTGATGTGCATTTTATGGTTGCAGAGAAGTGATGGATTGGGAGCCCCCCAGGCCGTTGATGAGGCGAATGGGCATCTGATTTGTGGTTGTGACAATGTTTCCATTTGCAAGGTCAGCTAAAATTTCCTAAACTTTTCCATTTTGTGATTTCTTCATCCTCTCGTGCATGGTGATGATGCGAAAAAGTTCTTATGTGATGGGCCTAGTGGGTCTGGCGGCTCGCCTCCATACATGCCATGCCCAATTTTAATAGACCTACATGTGAAAAGTTGATCAAAGAATTCTCATTAAATGAATAATCCTGGCCATTAATCCAGGGAATTCATACAGGTAGTAAGTAAAGATGAGAAAAAAAAAAAAAAAAATGACCCACATTTCACATGAACTAATGTGACAACCACAGGTCCACAAGTATTGGTTCAGAAACAATCAAAGGTGGGACATCCTGGATAGAAGGTTCAGATCTACGCCTTATTCTGCCCAGTTTAGGACAACATCAGAAATTGAATTGATAATGAACAGAGCACAAATACTAATACTAGCTATTTTATGAAACTGCCTCACACCTTAATTTATAATCTAGGTGCAGGAAGTGCTCAATTAAATTCTTTATATTGTTGTTTGCAGCCAAATGCTACCTTCGGCGTATGCAGCACCCCCAAGCCAGCTACTGCGCCTGGTTCATCTCCCACAGGAACTGTTGCACATGAATCCAGTTCTTATTCATGTATTAAATCATTAACATGGTGGTGGCTGCTGCTTAGGACAATGTCAATGGCCATTCTCTTATTATGATTAACTTAGATGCTTTCATCTTCTGATGTTCTCTTACTTAAAAAAAAAAAACTGCAAAGTAAGTTTGCTAACCCATTTAATTTATGTAGTTATTGGGTGAAATGTTATAAACAAAGCTCATCTAATTGTTCATTTGTGGTTGGTGGTTTCTGCTTTCTATAAAGAAAAGACAGAGTAGGTGACATTCAAACCCAGACAAGTTGGTAACAAAACTATAAATTGCAGCAAGTTGACCTGCATGTGCACTTTGTATGGGCTTTTTGTACTGGTACTTGATGGCACCATTCATGCATGTGCTAATACTTTTGAGTCCTACTTGCAAGGTCTTTTGTACCATAATCCAAACAATGCGAGTAAATAGACTCTTGTTTTTTATATCAGTTAATCAGTAAAATAAGGGCATTGTCATGTTCAATAAATCAGGGGGTATGGACTATGGAGGCGTTTTATTTCATTTTTGTTTTAGTTTTATTTTCACTTTCTTCAAAAATTGAGACAGAGAGATTATTTTTTGCAGTTTCAGTTTTCAATTTTTTTGGTGCAGCTAAACATTTTTCTGTATTGAAATATGTTTCTACAAGCTGTGCAAGGAATGAAATAAATAGTTTTTACTTTCTTGGGGAGCATCTGCTTTCTAAAAAAAATTATGAGAAATGCATGTGCTGCTCAGAAGGAAAACCACAGAAATGTTAACATGGAATAATGGAGTATGGAAGTGATAATTTTTATTTTTAGTGTAGAGTGCCCCACACAAACATACCTCAGTATTTTAGTGACAATCCAAAGAGATGTGGAAAAGATGGCAACAGCATAAAAGTAAAATAGTTAATATAACCAACTCACTATAGGTTTTCCTCAAAATCGAGAAAAATTAGAAAGAATTTCTCGCTGAGGACATTATCCAAACATGCCCTGAAACTCCTTAGTCACACTAAAAATACCTCAATGGATTTGCAAAATTGGATGGGGGAAGTGGAGACCAAGGAATAAGTGAAAGAGAAGGTTTTAGATGAATTGTAGGATTTAGAAAATCCTCTCCCACTTTTCCTTTTGTCACCCAAATGTGGGTTTTTCTCAAAATCAAGAAAGACAAAAGAGGATTCCTCTCCGAGAACATTACCCAAACATGTCCTTAAATTTATAAAACTTTGATTGAAACACTAATTAATGTTATTTAGCAATTAAATTAGTATAAAAGAATTATAAAAAAGGGAATGATGATGATGATGATAGTTGAAAATTCTACTTAAATAAAATAAAATGTAGTATTTCTAAAAACTAAATAGTGTGTATGATGCTTGAGTTTTTAATGATTTTTATGAAAACTATGCTTTAAGAATGATTGAGTGGATAACCATGAAAAAATATAAAACTATCGACAGAGGGTGTCATACATTCTTCTCCTCCTTTTGGATGAAACTACCCTACTCATCTAATTGGTGATATCGTCACGCATTTCCCTAGATAATGGTTGGACCATGAAGGTGGTGGAGGTTGCCGAGCTATAGGGGCCAGTGGAGTGAAGAGAGAGGGAAAGGAAAAGAGAGGGAGTGTGATGGAGTTACAATATTTTTTCATGAAAGTCATGGTGTTTTAAAACTTTATGCTAATAATATCATTTAAGGGCATAGTGAGACACAATACACATCCAAGTATCATGAACTGAAGCACATTACAAAAAATCCCAAACCACATTACTTCTTGAACCTCAAAATTCTACCATTTCTCTAATTGAGGGTTTGCAATAAATTCACTCAATATCCATGAAAATAGGTTCATAAATTCAAATAATGTCCACTCTCCAACGCCACAAAAAAAACCTAAAATCCTAGAAAACTCCATTAGAAAAAAAAAAAAAAAAAAAAAAAAAAACCCTAGAAATTTTATCTTTCATAATCCCAAAACTCTCATCCCTTGACATGTCAAATAACATAGGAATACACGGTCATCCATCAAAGTGGAACTAAAAAATCTATAAATCAAAAGAGCAAGTGTAGAGGTTTTTGTTTTTCTTTTATTTTTATCATGAAGAGATTTTAAGTAGGTGGGATTGGAGAGAAAAAACCTCGACGGACCCTTTTATAATTTCGCCAATAGAGTAACTGTCCGCTACTTATAGGGTTGTAAATGGGTAATTCCGGTCCGGGTCCATGGTAGACTTGGAACCGGAACCATTAAGGAGAAAGTGGAACTAGATCCGGATCCGAAACCATTTCAGAACCAGTTTCTTGGCTTCGGAACCAGAACCAGAACTAGAACCATATATGGGACGGGTCTGAATCCAGATACGGATCTAGGTAGATAATGATATTAAAAAAAAAAAAAAAAAAAAAAGATTTTTTATGAGAGATTTTCGAAAGCTGAGGTTATATGTCGTATCTTGAGTCCACGGGTCAGAACAAATGTGGAACCGAACCCAGACCCATTAACTTATCGGGGCCTAAATAAGGACCCAGACCCAGTTTTTAATGGGTCAGAACCTCCGAGTAATCGGAGAAGCAGAGACCCATTTACATCCCTGACAACTTATTGGGTTTTCTTTAGATTCTTTTGTTTAACACTATGTTTGGGAAGGGGGGGATGAGGGGAGGGAAAATTAATTTTACCTCCTCTTGTTTGGAAAGGGGGGGAGGGGAGGAGAGACAAAAGGGCAGTTCAATAATTTGACACATCTTTCTCCTCTTTCCCTCATATTTTTCCCTCAATTTTGAAGGAAAAATTTTGAAGGCAAATTTCAAAAATTTTACCCCCAAATTCCTCTCCCCCACTTTCCCTCCCCACTTCCCAAACACCCTCAATTTCAACCTTCCCTCCATTTTCCCTCTCTTTTTTTTTTTTTTTCCTTCACCTCATTTTACCTCCTTCCCAAACGATACCTAAGTGTGTGGTTGAACTTTGAAATACGGAGGAAGTAAGTAGAGGTATGCTTGTATGTGGCCCATTTGTGGCCCATTTATAAAAAAAAACCATTGTTGGGCTCACTATGTAATTTAAGCAACCCAAAGTTCCACCCTGTAAATATGAAATAGTTCAAACTGAGAGGAGGGAGAGAAAAAATAGGTGATTTAACTAAAATAGGAAGTTTCCCTTGCACACAAGCTGGATTTTTGAGAAATTCTTGGAGACCTTTTAAGAAAGGTAAGTACAAATGAATTGGGCATCTTAAGTTTTTGGAGGAGAGATTTTAGGGCTACGTGGACTTTGTGAGGGTGCTCGAAATCATCACGTGGCAGTCCCACGACAAAAATTGAATTGTCATATATATATATATAACTAGCTAGTAACAAAAGCCCATACTAAGTCAGGCCCAAAAAATTAAAAATATACTCAAAATTAGTATTTTCTTTGATATATTAATAATAATAATAATAAAAAAAATAAATCAATAACAAATGCCTGTGCTAAGCCCCATCCAAAAAAATATATATTTATATTTGGTGTTTTCAAGAGAATATTATCAATAAAAATAAATTAAGAAGATAAATATACTATTAATCATATTGGTCTTGCTCTAAGTGCAGGATTTCATGTGCACACCGCTTGAACATGCCTGAGCCTTATCCAGGCTTTATCATGTGATGATGACCTAAATTAACTGATACATATAAGCCTTTGAAATCACCGTCATGAATTCACTGTGGGGTAAAGTTTCACTTCAATTAAAATTAAACATTATCAATATTTTTTTGGCACTTGGAATTTTAAAAGAGGGACCCCACTAATAAAATTTTAATGTTCCATGAAGCAATGCTATAAATTTATTGTGGGGCCAAGTTTTATTTAAATTAGACTTAAACCCACCAACATATTTTTTGAAAATGAAGTTTTATAAGAGGGGGCCCACTAACGTATTTTTTGCATATAAGATCTTATAAGAGGGATTCACTCATAAGTTTCAATGTTACTATGAAAATAATATTATAAATATATTGGCAGGCCTTTATAAAATCTATAATATTTGAAAATTATATATGTTTTTTCAAAAATAATCATCAACCTTAGTTTCATTCGAGGAACACTACTTAATTGTATTGAAGGTCCCACTCATCAATGTCTAGATAATAAGAAGAGATTTTAGGAGACGATGATGTGCATATAATATAGGCATTTTTTTTCCTTTTAGTAGGAGAGATGTTAGGTGAGTTAAAAGAAGGTAATAAAGAAAGATTTATTGTGATTTGAGAGATTTATTTATATTCCTAATATGGCCCAAAAAAAAGATGTCTTGTTTTGGCAACGCCCTTAAATTTAGTTACAGATTAAAAATGTTGTATTTTTAAAATCCTACGTGGCATTAGCTATGATGCCACATGGTGTAGGTAAAAGTGATGATGTGTCACCATGAGGTTTGAGAGCACTATCGTGGCACTTTCTAGAGCTGGGCTCCCTATTGCTTTAATATATATGATGGGATGGTTTTCTTCTTTTGCTTGTTATGGCATGGAACAATGAATTGCATAAAATCAAAATACTGGGCGCACATTGTAAGACATTAGTTAGATATGATTTACTTTGTTATAATCAAATGTAAATAAACACTTAGAATTTTATTTTATTTTTTTTGTTAGACTCAACTCAAGCATATAAAAACAATATTTTCTTCTAAGTATTTGGTGTGGTGCATAACTAAATAATGAAGACTACTCCATAGATATTCTCAAATCTACGACATCCATTTTGTACATATGTTACTTCTTAATTGGCCAACATTTTACTCCATAAGTCATAGCCGGTCCAATCACCGTCTTATAAAAATTTTGCTTCAATATTATTGGAATTCATCTTATCTTATGTTCGACATTTTCATCAATCTCCACATCCTTGTTAATTATCGAGCCAATATAACGAAATGATTCTCTTTATGGTATCTTCTGGGATTCAATTCTCACGATAGTTTCAGCTCTTTATAAATATCCACTAAATTGTCATTCATATATTATGTCTTTGTATGGCCTATTTTAAAGACTTTGAATTTTAAAACTTCATGTCATCTCTCGAGTTTTGCATTCACACTCCACTTTTTCTTGATTAATCCCCTTAACACTATATCATCGACTAACAACATACAACAAGGTACCTCCTCTTGAATACGAGCAATTAACTTATTCATAATCTTTTCATATTTGATGCCCTGCGGAGTTGTCCAAGCTTATTTTTTGTATTATGCAACACTTTTTCTTTGTACTGATTTCTTGAAAACAACAGAGGAGGGAATTGTGCAGCACTTTTTCTATGTACTGTATTGATTTCTTGAAAACAGAAATGTAAAAGCAATACAGCTCAGGGGGTAGGGTGGCCCACCGTCGATCATGGTTCGTTTTCAACAGTCTTACCGAACCTTGTCCCTACATGAGCTAACCATCCTCCACTTTACACACATGGCTCTACGGGGCTGTCAGTGTCTCTGAAGTGGACACCATGCACCCCTAAATAAATCCGGATAGCCCACAATGTTCACATATTGTGGGTCTCCTACCTACATGTATGTACATTCATATTGAGGAGACCACCTTTTGGTCCACCACACGGCTTTGAATTAAACATGGTAGCAGGCTTACAGAATCTTCTCGTTTTTTTCCAAGGCCATATCATTGTCAGGGGCGCCACCAACGTGATTCCAAATGCATCTAGTTCACAGTATTTCAAGCTACGGAGGATCAGGACCCACCGAGAGAAGCCTAATAAGAACTTGATATAATCTTAGTTACCCGCTAATTTAAATCAAAACTGTTCAAAATAAATGTGCCCCCCTCTTGTATTTGATTAAACCAAATTTGACATTGAATTAAAGGTTAGGCCCAATTTCATATTTTAGTGTGAGTTTAGAGATGAAACATCTCAAATGTAAGTCCTACACAATATGTGATTCCATCTCTTACAACAAAGTCAAAACCCCCAAAAGGAGAAAAGGCCAATGTAACTTTATTTCATGGCCAAAACCACCAATTTATTGAATGGGGACTAAAACAGACCAAATGCCATGATGGAGGATGGTTTCCTTTCAGAACGCCCTCCCATGTGAGGATGCCCCCCAACTGATAAATCAAACCCCACTAGATGGAAAAATTGCTTTCTTCTGATTCCTGAGGCTTTAATCTGAGGAAAGTACTAAAGCTAAATTCCACAGCCATGCAGGTTTCAAAGCAAGAACATAATTTCAATTCAATTCACTCTATTCTAGCTGAAAAGCATGATCTAAAATCTGTCAATGTTTGTGCTTGTAGTTTTTTTTAATTCTTGCATGTACCTGCAGTAATGTCCACATAGAAATTCTATTCTTCTTGCTGTAACATTCGTGCAATATTCTATTTTTGCTATATTGAGAATTCGAATGCATACACTCTATTTACACACCCATGTCTCTAAAAGAGCGAAGCTCCAGCTGAAGAACCAAGCAATAGATGTTCTTTGATTTCACCTGTTTCAGCATAGCTTTATAACTTGATTTGGCACCAAGTCATTGAGAGCGTTCTTGTCATCCTTCGTAAATCAAGTTCGCTGCAAAGATATGATAATCCATTCTAGCATAGTTCTCGGTAGATAACTCCAATTTTAGTGAATTAATACATCCCACCCTTTCTTTGTTCTTTGTGCAAGTCAAAGAACTCTTTTGGCTGACCCCTTTGTAATAGGATAAGGTTTTGATGATGACAATGACAACAACAGGAACGCCAGTGATTTATCCATCCTAATAAGGAATGGCCATGAGGACCCAAAACTTCACTCTCTCACTCCCCTACACATATCCCTAATCAACTGAGCAACATGCAGGAATAGAGATGGCTGTACTTATTCAGTTTAGGACCATACCTTATTTTGCTCATTGGGTCTTCCTGCTTCCAAACAAAATGAAGTCTATAGAAGTTGTTGTAAAAGAAGTTTTTAGAAGTTGGTGTTCCTCAACTTTGATTCTAGAAGTCAGTTAGTGGATGGAGTTGAACATCTTGCAAATTCCAAGAGAATAGATGTTTATTCTAATGCTCAATTTGAGGCACAGTGGAAATAGAATCCCAATTCTAATAGAGCTTGGCTTGGATAGGATGAATGAAGTAGAGCCCCTTACATTAATTTAAAAAGGATGGATAAGGTTTTGATGATGATGATGATTGCGTTTATATTTCTTTCGACTTTTCCATATCATAGTAGTACGAGCTGTCAGAGCAAATAACTTCTTTGTTGGGTAATTTTTTTAAAACATAAATTACATTTATAAATTATTAATTTAATTATATTATTGAATTATTCTCTTGTGAAGAGATATTGATCATGTTGTCTTTCCATATCATTATATTAAAGTAGTTATTTACTGAAGGGTGTATACCATTCAAAACTTTTCCTTTACATTACTTTTTTTTTTATATATATTTTGTGTAAAAGGGTGTGACCCTTCAGGCATTTCCTTGAGACAACAAGTCATCTTCTAGATAAAGAGAACTCATAAGTTGTTCTGTATATATGAAGACCTAGATCTCTACCAATCCTTTTCTTGGTTTTTTGTTCGTTGGGCACTGGGCATTCAATTCAGTGACTTGTTGGTGTATAGAACAATTAAGAAATGTTAAAGAGGCATTGTATTGTATCCCGGGGACAGGCTTTCTGATGAATCCACTTGCATAATGGGGAAACAAGTGTATCTAAGAAACCATCTCAATGGTGTGCCTTTTTTAACTTCAATTTTTCTAGTAGAGTATTTTTAACTGATTATTTATTTTCAAAATTACACATCTTGTATATATTTTCTCCAACTTGTTCCTCTTAAATTAAACTACTGCCTTTATCTTAAAACCACTCACAAATTGGGGTAAAAATAAAACACAACTTGACTCAGAACTGCTATGTCAAGAGTTTATGTGGAAGCCTTTCAGTTTCAGGTCTTTGAGAACCCCATCATCTTCGGTTTCAATTTCCTATTAATGGTGCAAATGCCGTCAGTTCAAGCCTTAAAACTATTAAAGTTTCTACTGCTTGACAAAAGAAGGATATAGTGATTAATATAGGCCATATGGCTTCAGCATTTCTATATGCTGCTGACTGCAATGTATATCAATTGTTCAAATGTCAGCAGAATATTTACATATTTTGCCTCATTCCTAAATTTTTTTTGTCAGTGATGGATGTCAATTTAATTTGAAAAGATATACAAACAATTTATAGCTGATCATTTCAAGGTTTGAACGGGCATCTGTCATTGAAAAGAGAGAAAAAAAAAAGAACCCTAATATGTTGTTTTGTTTTGTGAAGATTCGAAGTGCTATTGCTGAGCAAGACTTATACTTACAATATAAATTATAGTTCATGGTTTCAGTTAATGAATGGAGTTTCCATTTTCCAGCTTATTCTGTGTTTTGACATGAAAGAGGAAAGTAAAAGAAAGCAAAATGAAAAATGAAACAAATCTGGAAGTGCAAAATATATACTTGGATCTTCCCAATGATGACTATATTTACAATGGTCAACTCCAACTTACAAAAATAAGCTCATGATACAAAAGCTCCGTTCATAAACATATTTCAAGCAGGATATCTGAATCTAACTATCAACAATATACAGAGCACAGCCCACATACCATAATGTAATAAAATATATTGTATAGACTAGCTTGAAATGACAATGTATGGGCCAGTACTAGATGGATGATGATAAAGAGAGCGAAAGCTGCTGGATCACTGAGGACTTCCAAACAGTAGAAGCTTTGGATTTTGGTAATGCAGCTAGCTAGCCTTGTTGCTTTCTCCACCTTGCCTTGTTAGCATGAATGCTGCTTTCATACCCACTACTATCACCTGACTCTGTTGGCTGCTTCTCTAGCAATTTAGCTTGCTCCTGCTGACTATCACAGTGTGTGTGTCCCTTATCTCGGCCACCTCGTCGATCCTGAAATTAGATGTATCATGTGTTGTTCCACAGGATGGACACGGTGATCATTTCCCATTAGTTATCAGATACAAAAGTAAACCTCATGCATAAATTTAAAAACTGTATCCCCAGAAGGCATATGATGCTAACTATACCCGAATATTCAGCCATGTATTATTGCCGACAGTGGTGTTCCAATTCCAGGGGGAAAAACGCAAGGACAGAATGGAACTACAGCATAAAAATGCAGAGGAAGATTCTCCAAATAGAACAGTAGGAATATGGGTGTGGACTTATTTCAAAGAAAATGGGAATATGATTTCACTTCATGACATTGGTGACTAACGACACCAATAGAACAGCATTTGTTTCCACTTCACGACAGAAATGCAGGGTCCACGGACTGAGTGGAGATAACCAATTCATTGCCAAAAAAATCATGATTCAAACTAGAAACATCATCTACTTAGTTTTCAGGATCCATACAATTACAAAAACAAAGAATGTGAGAGATAAGAATTGCCATGCTGCTCTAGTTTTTATGCCTGGATAGAAATTAGATCAGATTTAGAACACCGTTGCTAATTCAAGAGTTCCAAGTAAAAAATATTTACTAATCCAGTTTAGAAAAGAATAGTCTCAGAATGTAGGTATTAGTAAAAGATGCTACACATGAGATGAGAGACTAATCCAGTTTGGAAATGCAAAATGGAATGCAGAAGAAGAGAGTACCAAATGTCAAAGTAGTTGAAAAAGTCTCCAGGTGATAGAGCTAATAGAATATTAAGATTGAAGGTTTTGATAAGGTTAAGCAAATCAATGACATACATCTCGGAAGGGAAAATCATCAACTTCTAGCATGTGTATCACATGTCCCATCTTTGGCCTTTTCTGTGCATCTGGGTCTACACATCGTAGTGCCACTAGAAGAGCCCTCTTCAATGCCCTTGAGGAAGGTTTGTCGGGCATCTTAGGATCTAACACTCCTTCAGAATTTCGGTTTGAAACCATTGTTTTAAGCCACTCAACCAAATTAACCTGAAAATCTCATTAACATCCATATTAAAGACAACCTTGAGAGGCTTTTAGCTTACACTAGAGTTTTGTACAAAAGAGTAAATCTTAATTATAGTCTTATACCAACCTCGCCAGGAGGCCTGCTGTAGTCAACCGGGTTTCTCCCTGATATTATCTCCATGATAAGAATCCCAAAGCTATATATATCACTTCTTTCGTTCAACATACCGGTGCTAGCATATTCAGGAGCTACGTAGCTATGAAACGGAAACAAAAAGTTATCATTATTTCTCTCTCTTCATACCATCCTAGTTTTCTCATGAAAATAAATGAGATAACAGTTAAAATAGGAGATTTTAACTGACCCAAATGTTCCCATTACACGGGTTGTAACATAGCTCCTCTCAGAGCCCAATAGCTTGGCAAGGCCAAAATCAGAGACCTTGGAGTTCCATTGCTTGTCAAGCAATATGTTGCTCGACTTCACATCACGGTGGACAACCTTGGGTTCAAGTCCTTCGTGTAGGTACATCAATCTGTGCAAAGAGAAGAACAATCTGATAAAAGTTCTAGAGCTTACTTTGATCAAATAAACAACCAGAAGCATACCCTTTTGCTGTCCCAAGAATGATATTCATCCGAATCTCCCATGTAAGAGAGCTGCATGGCCCCACATCCCCATGAAGCCATTGTTCCAAGTTCCCATTGTCTACATACTCATAGACAAGCATCCTAGAATGGCCAAGACAAGGAGACGAAAGCAGCACTCTTAAGCATCATGATGTGATCCAAAGATTCAAATAAAAAGGAGAAGAGAGTAACAAAGATCAGCACCTATATGCTCCTTCAGCACAATAACCAAGCAATCTCACTAAATTCTTATGTCTGACACGCCCAATGGTTTCGACTTCGACCTTAAATTCCTTTTCAGCTTGACCCCTGTGAAAACAATCCAATTACTTGGGAAAATAATCTGCAATATTGAGATTCTAATAAAGAAACAATACATCTAAAAAAATTGACTAATTCACAATAAAAACACCACTCAAAACCAATGTAACACATGCTGTTTGTGATTTAGGTCATTGGAAAAACCCCTGTTTGCTTGCTTGGAGTTTTGAGTGTTGTACGCTCTTCTTGCTTGTGTTGGTTAGTTGAGGGAGATGACTTTTCGAGTCCCCATGTGCAAATGTGGAGCACTTTCCATAGGTATAATTTGATCTCCCCATTAATACTTGTGTTTAGATACCTAGGGAAGAGCTATGTTAGTGACTATATGTTAGGTTTTTGAGTGTTGGCTAATTCATGGGTTGGACAAAACTATGGGTCCAGTGAGTTGTAATTTTTATTTTTAGAAAAAGACCGTGTTTTTGCTCTGAAGATAGAAGACTGGAAGAATTAGAAGAAGAAAGTTTGAAAGAATTAGAAGAAAGAAAGTCTAGAAGAATTAGAAGTATGCTGAAGGAAAGAAAAAGAAGTCATAATGGATTAGAACTGTTATTTCTAATTTTTGTCAAACTGCCTGTTTTAGTCCTGATCAACTTAGGCAACCTTAAGCATGTCCCTAAGCCTATTTATAGGACCCTTGGGCTACCCTAAAGATATAACTCTCTCATTATTCTGAGTTGGAAGATCTAATTGAGAGAATTATTCTCTAGAGATCCAGTTGAAGAGTTGTGCTGCAAGAGTTCATCCAGAGAGCAATTTCTTCTACTTCCCTTGTAGAAGACCATCTTCTTTCGTAAAAGATTCGAGGAGTCAAGCGGATTTGAATCTGTTGCAATCAATGGTGTGAAATCGTTGATGCGTGAAGCTATATAAGAGGTAACTCCTTAGGCAGTGATTATTTGGGAAGGGATCTGTGAGTGTCTCGTAATTACGAGATTCATAGTACTTGATTATTGATCCAGTTTGGATCGTGGTTTTTCGCCCAGTTTGGATTTTCCACGTTATATTTGGTGTCCATGTGGTGTGTGTTTTTTGTTATTTATTTCCGCTACATATTTTATTTGGTTTGCGCATATTGGGCTGTTGAGTTGACCAATCTAGAGATCAATTCACTAAACCTTTACTATACGTGTGCTTGAACGTGCATGTGGGCCTGGCTGAGCTAGGTTGCAGCGCAGTGCATGTATTTCTGTCACATGTGACAGGCCCCGACATTATAGAAATGGGAGATGGCAACCCAAGAAGAGAGCTGTCGCCCCACCACTACAAGGCAGACTCTGCCTAGTGCCCAAAGACAGAGTCCTCCACTTGTTTCAGTTCAGTTGCCACCAATATTCAAGTTCCATCTTCCCTTCTACAGATTTATTTTCATTTGATTCCTTTTATGTGCACAATTTTCAGTTATACAGCAGGGAAAATAAAAACGCAAACATAGCAGCTGAATTAAAACACCAAAATTGGGTTTTATCATATCTGAGATATAACTCAAATTATGACATATCATCTACCAGGTGAATATTTTCTCCCCTTTGAAGTCCTACCACATAGCCCTGTACAAACACAGCAACAATTCAGGCACTAATATCTAAGCATTGGTTATGTTACAGAAAAACTGGTCAATTTTCCATGATCACCCTCATAGCCATAACCCATCAGCACCAACTCAATAGATACAACACAACATTGAAGAAAACTTATACCTGTTATTGAGCAAGTTCTTGACAGCAACCTGAGTATTATCCTCCAACACACCTTTGTAAACAATTCCATATCCTCCTTCCCCAATCACATTCTCATCTGCAAATCCATTAGTTGAGGCTTCAAGCTCTCTGAGAGTGTACCAATGCCCCCAACCCAAGTGAGAAACCTCAGGAACCACCATGGCCACCTGTTCCGCCAATCGGCTATCTCCGCCCCCATGCAAAGAACCACCAAAAAAGCGGTCCGGGTAAGAAATCCGGCGGCCTTTACCAATTTCAACCTGAATTTTGTGAACCCCAACTGGGCTCTCTTCTTCAGGGGGCAGGAGCGCTTGGCGCTCGATCGCCGCGATGGGTTCTGGTTCGGGCAGCGGATTGGAGATGAATTGGGAGCTGGGTTTGGCATTCTCCTGGTGGTCGATACGGATTTCTTGGATATCTCTGGAGACGTCTGGAATTAAGGGTTTTTGAGAGGTTTTGTGTTTGGTTCTATTGCGCCTGGAGGAGAGCCAAAGGGAGATGAGGAAAAGGAGGATGACGAATGCTGCTCCCAAGCAGATTCCAACGATGACCCAGAGTCTCAAACCAAAGATTGAGGTGCGTTTGGAGAGCTGTTCATTGAGGAAGGCAGCCTTGTACTGAGACATTCTTCTCCTCCTTCTCTTCTTGTTTGCAAAATGGGTTGGTGGTGGTGGTGGTGGTGGTTTCTTAGAGATTTCTACAGTTGGGAGGCAGGAAGACAGTTGAAACAGTTGAGATGAAGACTTTTAAGAAATGGGGTTTGGAGATTATGATCAAATATGTAAAGAAAGGGACTGATGGAATTGAATTGAATTATTAAGACTGGTTATTTGAAAGAATGAGGATTTGATTCTCAACACCCAGAGAGAGAGAGAGAGAGAGAGTGATTTTATTATTGGAATTGAAAAGGAATATGATTGAGTGAACAAGTTAGGAAGAAATGTGCATTAGAAAAAAGAGAATTTTCCAGCTTTCTCTTTATGCTTTTTCTGGATGTTTGTGTTGCTGAAGTGTCTATTTGAGAGGTGAGCTTAGCCAGAAGAAAAGAAGGAAACAGAGAGACTGAAGAGGAGGAACGGAGAGTGAATGGAAAGAGAGGAGATTGACTTTTCAGAAGTGAGTGAGGTTTTGCTGTGTGAGGACTAGAGAGGAAGATAGTGGCAGCAGCTGTCCTGATGGGGACATCTGGAAGGAAAAGAGCCAACTCTCCTACTTTCTCACCCTTATGAACTGAAAAATGAAGGGATTGTTTGCACTAGGAATCTCTACAGCTTTTGGGTTTTGGATTTATTCTCATTCATTAATTTCAGTGTCATCTAGAAAGTTAAAAGTTTCATAGATTTTACTGGAAGTGAATACTGTTTTAGTTTATTATACTTGTTCCTCATAGTTTCAACCACTCTCAATTGGCCCAGAAGGTCTCAATTGGTTTGATCACGGTGGATCAGACATTGATGAGTCTCCTAGGTCAAATCCAAGTATACCTCTTTTTGTTAATGACTTGTCAGGAGTCTGGACCTTCTTAGTTCTCAGCATGATTGAAGTGTGTCTGGTTAATTTAGAAAAAAATGAGCAGGTGTGCACTTTCTCGCCTGATCAATTCAAGGCCAAGAAAAATTCCAATTAGTGTGTAATATGAACGAATCTTAGTTCAACAGTTTTACTAGATGAGATGGGGATCCAAAAAGGCTCCTGAAACCTCCGCTTTTCTTGCTCTAAAGGTGTATATTTACATACTCAAGGCTCAAATATTCGGGGGTTTACAGTCCCACTTGGGGTTCAAAATGATCAGTTGTCCTCACCATCATCAAAACTTTCTCTCAATTATAGTGGAGTAATGTACATGAAATATTTTTCGCATTTCAGTCAATCCTAGGCCAACTCTTTGGATTGATTGCACTTCTTTAAATCTCTAGTGTCTCGAGATTCTCATCGTTGATGTGACAGAGATTTTATGCTAGCCACCAATCAGACGCAACCCTCCTCCTATCATGCATTTTCAGAATTCAGACCCGAAATACATTTTTCGTGTGGGGTGAGAGTTTAAGGATGGAATCAGCTGTAATACTATTGATGGAGGATATCAAGAAATAACTATGCAACCAGGACAAGCATTAAACAAATTCACATGATTCTTTCTTCTAATCTAATAATTGCTTTTTGTCTGCATCTTATTTTTATAATCTCCTGTTATTCCCATTTCAAAGTAATATATTCGGAAACCCACTCATCACGGGGCCTTCAATTACATAGCTAGAGCATAAAATATGATTAAGTGATGCTAACCCATCCAAAAGAGCTGGTGATAGTACCAAATATGTCAATAAATTGCATGTACCTCTCACTTCCATGTCTCTTTGTTGAGGAATTTTCACCTACTAGTGGAACAGTCTCCCATGTCTCTTTATTGAGGAATTTTCACCTACTAGTGGAACAGTCACCGTTTATATGCAACCCAACTCATGGTCCCACCGAGATGCATGCAAGTAGGAGAGAAAGATGATGGAACGTAAATCTCATCATGGATTACGGTGAGGTAAAATATCAACCCCATTAGCTTATCAAATGCTTAACAATAGCTCAAAGTTTAATGATCTATTAATTATACATTCTTTCCGGATTTAATCGAATGGCGAGTAGAGTTCAGATAAGTCTAAACTGGATATGATGCTAAATCATGTAGGATGGTGAGTATGGTTGCAAATGAATATCTGATTCTCCGATTACCCAAAAGTTTCGATCTGAAAGAAATCCGGTCTGAAACCTATTCTAGGTTCCGATTCATAAACGTGTCCGGATCCTAAACCTAATTTAGGTTCCAACGGATCCGGTTCAGGGTCCATATAGGTTCCGACCCGTGAACTTATGACTTAACATATGAGTATTTGATATTGCAAACTGTATCTCGAAATAAACTATTTTTGTATAATGCAAAAGATAATAGAGTTGATACATTATTATAAGTTGAATGAGATACTTATTTTAAGAAGAAAAAAAAATTAAAAAGAAGTTAGAACCGATATTTGAACTAAATCCAATTCTCCAGGTGGATCTAGTTTCGAAATCACAATCAGATATTTTATGGAAACCGAGTATAAAACCAACAACCAGATTCATAGTTAAAGCTGTATCCAAGACCATTATCTAGAAACAGGTCCTGAACTGATTTCAGTGTGGTTCGGACTGGAACCGTTCCGTGTATGACAGGGTATATACTGATGAAAGGTGGCAGTTGGTGGGGCCCATGGATCTGGAGTGCACTTTCGCTGGTCTACCATATGCAGGCTAGACAGCCCCGTGTATCCACCGGACTAGAAGAGAACGCACAACTTGGTGTCGGCCTGTAGGGAGGTCAATGGGCTCATGGTTTGGGCCTGAATATCTCACCAAGTGGCTGCGTTCAATCCACATGTGAAATATTTTGGTGTTTTGAAATTTCAATGAGACCTTTTAGAATAATAAAAATTAGAAGAATTTATGAAAAAAATTCACCTAAGACCCCAAACGTCCTATCAAAATCCCGTATCCTGTTGGACACTGAAAAGATCCTCATATAGCCATTTTATTTTTATTTTGCGATATGGTTGATATCAACCATTTTGTCAGTTATATTTTCTTCAATATGTAACTGTCTTATTTACTGAGCACAATAGAATGGTTGATATTGACCATATCGCGAAAAAAAAGACTAAGTTGCAGGTCCCCACGTGCAGATCCTCCACCCTCGCCTCCGTCTCCCCTCCCCTCTTTTCCCTCATCCTCTACCTCCATGGCAATCCTCCCACCTCTTCCGACGAAGATGACCCCATGCTTGCCGCCCTCTATTCTTTCGTATCCTTCCTCTCCCTACCTCCCTTGGTCCCATTCACCGCATCCACCTCTGTGGAGCAACAACAACGATCCAGAGAAAAAAACCCAGTTTCTATTTGGATTCCGTAAATCGAGAACAACCACCACAAAATGGTTGATATCGATCATATCGCTAAATGACAAGAGAAAATGATAAAAACACACTAAGAGGACCCCTCCCGTCTATACGGTGCTACTGGGAACTCATCAGTGGTATGGAGTTCTATGAGGCTTTTACCCGTAAAATCCTATAAAAATCATATAGATATGTAAGAACAAAATATAAATTATACATGTTTTTTTTTTTATATGGATATTGAGAATAAAAATAAAAAATGGTGGAAAATTGTGTTGGCAAATTATAGGACTATAGAGACTCCAATACTACTAAACTGAGATGGACCGAAATTCAAATCGAAAAAAAAGGAGTTCCATTCTATTTTGAGTCTTTTGACTGAAGGACTGAAGCTCCCATGTACATATATATGTATGTACATACATACACATACGTACAAATATATATATGGAGATGCTCTTATGAAAGTATCTCTCACTTTATATGAGAGACAAGGGTAGGGGCCCTCACACACACACATATATATATATATATAGAGAGAGAGAGAGAGAGAGATAAATAGATGGCAACATGTTCACCACGTGATGAGTCCAAATTTTCAATTGATGGGCAATATTTTCATTTGGTATAAGTAACCCTAACTCATCACCCAAAACCCATAATCAATTAATAGGAATAACCAATAAAATTAACCATTCACACCCCTAGTACATTAAATTAGAAAATAAAGTAATGATCTATTTACATCTCAAGAGAAGAAAGATCCTTCACACCAGACCCATTTTAATACTCCTTCCACTGATACCTTCACTCCAAATTTCATAATAAGAAAACAAAATGATGTACGCGAGAAGGCCATTATGAGGGCAGCATAATTTATGACCGTTTAATTTGTGGGTGGAGGGGGCTGTCGGCTTAGTGGGATTTGGTGCACCATGAAACTTAATGTGAGCACCAGGACTTCATGGGTATTAGCATAGGCAAGATAATTAGTTTTCAACACTCACATCGAGTGAAGCCCACTCCTCAACACTGTTATTATATATTTATGCGGTTGATTTTGATCGTTCCACTTTTAGTTCTGTTCATTTTAATTTTGATTTTCTATGGGACGTGGGACCCCACAACCTCTGCCTTCTTATGGCATTTTAAATGTCACTCTCTGTCATCTAGCCATCGTATTACATAAAATTCTTATATGATGAATTGTCAAAGAAATGTTATAAATACTTGCAGCTGGGGTGATGGCCTTTGTCTCATGAAAGATGAAATATCTAATTCTTGACATGACTGGGAACTTATTCACATATGCACTAGTATATCATTTACATGCATTTATTGAAATGATAAGAAGTTCAGTGATTGAGAATAGTACTAGAAAAAGTGATCAAAATCTATAGGTCAAAAATCAAAATTCATATTTGATGATCCAGATGGGTTTGATCCGTTTAAAAGTTGGCTTGATGAAAAAAGGTTGCCCTAATTTGGCTTGAAGAGGAAGTAATTTCATGGTTAGACTTAGAATCTACTTAGATCAGCCAACAAAATAATCAGGCTAAAGGCCTAAAAAGGAGTTACCTACAGGCCGGGTCAGTCCAAAAACCCATAGGCCAGGCCCAGCCAAAGAGGCAGAAACAGAGAATCAGATGCACCGGCACAAAAACAGCAGCACCACAGAAACAACTGAAAGAGCACAGGAACACCAGCACAGTCAATAACTTTGAAATATGAGTTTTCTGTAGAGCTGCTTTTGACCAGAATACCAGATGAAGGCTTCCTTGTCGGCATGAGAACATACAGAACAGCCAAGGTTTTTCCAATACCTTTGAATATGTCTGGCCTGAAATCTTTGATCCCAATGAGAGTTGCTTGGATGAAGAATACTTTCCCTTATCAAGGTCTGGGAAATAAAAATATGGAGATATGTCAATATATTGCCGGCTTCTTGAACAAGCTTGCAGCTTGGTTGTTTTTATGGAGGGGAGGTGTAATTGGGTTCACAGTAATTATGATACATGAATATCGGAAAGTGGTTTTAGGGTTTTGTATGGAAATATTATATACATGCTTTAGTATTGGACTTTGATTGCTATGTATCTTATCGGGAAAAAAAGGCAATTTTCTTTTTTTGCATTAATTGCTCCTACGATCATAGTTGTCAATTCCATTTTGGTCTAGCATCCAAAAAGGGAATCGACCGAAATTCAAACGTAAATTTTTGAGTACCCATTTCATTTCGGCCGAAGAATCAGAACAAAAAATCCCGGCCATTCTGGCTGAAACGAAATGGAATTGACAAATATGCGTGCGATCCTTTTCCTGGTTGGTTTGAAGTATCTCTCAAAAATTGAAGAATATTCAAGTAGGTGCATTATTTGCACCTTCTTTCTCATTGTGTTTGTTTGAGTTTCTGTTTATTTACTTGGGCTCACCCTTTTAAGTGCATTAAATAAACAAGGAGAATGAGACATGAAATATCTTACCAATTGTATTATAAGAAGTTGATTACATTTTTTATATGGTTATGGTATTAGATATTCAGTTTCTTTGGCATGAGATTGATGGACTTGAACTTGGACACAAGTTAGTCCTGAAATTTATTTGGATTTATGCAGTGAACCCAATGTCTTGTATGCATTAGAAATGGGTCTAAATATTGGACTAATACCTGGTATTTTCACTTCCAATATTTCAGGTATTTGGGGACCATTTTCATCCCTGGCCTCCACCACCACTAGGTAGGTGCAGAAACACCATTTGAATCTTGAAATAAAATCTCCATGGATATGCCCCACCATTGGAATGTCAATGAGTTGTAGCAGCTCACGACCCTACTGGACTTTCTAACACCCATTCAGTGGTTCTGAGACCCATTATTGGTATATACATATAAAATATTACTCAAATCAACAACATACACACACGATTGGATTGACTAAATCCTCAACACATGCATACGAATCACTTTCCTCAACACAGGTCTATCTAATGGTAAGCCCTACGGAATACGCTTTGAAATTATATATGCAAAGAACATGAAGTGTGTAAAAGACGATGGACATATTTGATTTCTTAAAAGTGGCCCCCACCCAAGATGATGCAGTGCCGCTGTATTGTATCCTTGCCCGTGAGCCGAGGAATTCAAAATTATTTAGGGTTTGCATGCTATCGTTGTTATAGGAATTTTTCACGTAGATAATTCCCTTGAAAAATGCCTCTAACCAAACGTGCCCTTAATTTTTAACTTTAAACCCGGACTTTTCAATTATAAATTAAGACATGTTTCAACTTTGAGATTTAGCAATGTATAAAATCGAAGTTTATTGAATGTTTAAGGGCAATTGGGGGTGGACAACAAAGATGGAAACTTCACAATCCTCTGTCCCATGTGGTCATTTCCGAATGAACTATTTCAGTGATTTCAAAGCCTGTGATAAACCCACACTCCCTCTGCGGTAGCTGTGCATCCTGTAGTTCGCGGACTATATAACTAAACCCACAGCCTTCTGTTTTTAGCGCCAAATACAAGGGTATTTCCCGCCAAAACAACTCCATCCAGTTCATTTCTAAACTGCTGCCGAGAGAAAGAAGGGTGAGAGAGAGAGAGAGAGAATCAGAGAAGAGGGAGAGATGGAAGAGACCGCTAATTCCGGCCGCCGGAGAGGCAAAGGAGCCGAGGCGACGGCCCGGGCTGGCGCCCTCGAGCGGCTGAAAGCCCTACGCCGCCCTGGCTCCCGCCGCTCTGAATCCGCCTTCCAGATCAAGATGGAAGCCCCAATCTACGACACCGTCGCCGAGGATGACTACGCAGCCCTAGTCGCCAAGCGCCGCGAGGCCGCGCGCGACTTCATCGTCGACGATGACGGCCTCGGCTACGGCGACGAAGGCGAGGAAGAGGACTGGGAGCAGAACGGCCTCCCTCCCTCCTCTGATGAATCCGACAAAGACTCGGAAAAACCCAAGAAGAAGAAGGCGGAGAAGAAAGACCCAGCTCCCAAAAAACCCTCCTCTGGGCTCTCCGCGGCGGCGGCTCTGATGGGCAAGCAGCGCCTATCTTCGATGTTCACATCTTCGGTCTTCAAGAAGAGCAGGGATGACAAGGTCAAAGGGTCGGTGGCATCGGAGAGCATTGTGGATGATGTGATTGCTGAGTTTGCGCCTGATGAGACCGATCGAGTGAGGCGGAGAAGGGGACCCTCGAATTCCGTATTGGGCGTGAGGAATTCGGCACCAATTCTTCATATTAGGAACGAACAGCAGCTTATTTTTGCTAATCCTGTTGTAAATTCTGAACCTTCTGTTGTTTTAGCTAGCGATTTGAGTGCGGTCTGTAAAGAAATCAATGATAACAGTGATTCAGGTTGCCTAACAGCTGCGCCCCTAGATTTGAAAGATGAGAATGTTTTGAAATCTGAGATGGATGTTGACCGAAATCCCCAACAGAAGGATTTGGAGGCAAATGGAAGTGTAGATGCGGACGCAGTGAATGATGGGATTGTGAAATTGGAAGCGGTAAAGATCGAGGAGAAGTTTTCTCTCAATGCAAAGGTCAAGGTCGAGAGGGATCCTGCATTGAGTGCTTCAGCTGGGTGGAAGGCGGTGCGCGGAGGAGAGAATGGGCATGGTGGTTGCGATGGAGGGGTTGTTGTTGCAACAGATGGTAACAGTGAAGAGAAGTCGGATTTTGAGCTGGATTCAGATGGGTCACTTCCATTCTATATGATTGATGCATATGAAGAGATCCATGGTGCTAATATGGGCACACTCTATCTCTTTGGAAAGGTATTGGACTTAAGACTTTGCCTACTTTCTTATTATTATTTTTTTTTAAATTGTAATTTGTAGTTTATTCTGAAATTGTATCTATTTACTTTCTTGCTTTGTTCAGATTTGGTTCTTAATTTACATGGTTCTCCTATTTACAATGCGAATTAAGTTAAGGTGTTTAACTTTGTTGAATATTATTGTGAATGTCTAGCTTGGTAACTTTGTTGAATATTATTGTGAAGGAACATGTTCTTCAAAGGTTTAAGTAAATGTTTGTTCAAGGCTTTGTCATCCATTCCCAAATTATTTCATTTTTGAGCATGGTTAGGATTAACATGAGGATCATGATTTACTGCATACAGTAGAGGCTTTAAGTAAAGTGTAAAGTTTCCAACATTTATAGAGAGTTAATGATTGTGGGGAGTTTTCAAGATGTTAATTCAAGTGGAGGTTAGTAACAAATGGTGGAGTGCGTCAGGAAATCACTTGAGTAGAAGGTAAAACTTGTCCTTCTATATCCGCCCAAGTCAATTTAATTGCATATTCCTTGGAAAATTAGGCTCATACCAACACTGGTGGGTTGAGATAGAGATGGAAACTATAGACTGATCTGGCCCTATTGTGGTGAAAATTTGTAATGAGGCTGAGGCCAAGTACAGGTCTAGGATTATTCTGAGTGTTCATGAATGAGAAACCATCAAATTTATACAAGGAAATTTGACTGCCGTACATCTTAGCGCATGTTTGGTTGCATGGGAATTGAATACATAGGAATTCAAGGTCAATTTGGCTTCAAAAATGATTATTAAAGGGGTAAGTGGGGAAAGATATAAGTGGAGATGGAGATTATTTTGCTAATGGAGGAAATGATCCCTTATTTGCCCTCTACGCGAGGTTTCGGTAGCTGTCTCTTGTTTCTTGTGCTTCCAAGACATCAGAGGACTTACGAAGTTAATGTTAGTATTCAATGACAAACGTTTGAGCATTCAGCCTCGTCAACATCAAATAGATAATGGAGAAGAAAGAAGGGGGATATGAGTGAAGGATTCAATTAGTCTGTGAGACAGTGGCATCATGACATAAACAGAACACAGTGTAAGAAGTGTCAAACTGGGTTATATTAAGATTGCGAATGATGCAGCTTTGGTTTTTCAATAAGATCTGATGAATGTTTGTTCGAGGTGTCTAAGCTACCTGCTTGTAATGTAAGGATCAGGTACCACTGCCGAATTTGAAACTGTGAAGTTTGGTATTTGGTCTCGCTTTAAGTAAATAATTCATTCATTTTTTTTGGCGGCCTTATTGACTAAATCTCTCCATAGCTGATAATACCACTAAAATCTGTAAATTAGAACATCTTGTCCGAAATATTATAGAAAGAATGGTTTTCAAAAGCAATATACCAGCCGTTTTATTATTATTATTATTATTATTATTATTATTATTATTATTATTTTTGGAGATAGTGCATCATATGTTTTTTTTAATTATCGGTAATGGTAAACATAGTGCTTTGTATCCGAGAGTGATTTTTTTAACTTCTCAAGTAATCACTTACTTCCACAATGATGTGATTGTTTCTTTTATTGTTCACATTAAAAATGGGCTGTGCAGCTTTTGGAGACCTTCTAATTGTGTTCTCAATGCATGTTGTCTATTGGAACTTGGCCTTTTCCCCTATCCTCGACTGTTGTGCTATATTTGCTGTATATTCGAGTGGAGACAATGTATTGATATGGTGTCATCTGTAAGGTAAAAGCAGGAAGCACATACCAAAGCTGCTGTGTGATTGTAAAGAACATGCAGAGATGTGTCTATGCCATCCCGAACAATTCTGTGTTCCCAGACAACACTATCATGGAGCTTGAAAGGAATGTTGCAGAGTCTCAATTATCACCTACAGCCTTCCGGACTAAGCTGCAAGTAATTTCTTCTGAAGATCTGGTTTATATTCACCCAGTGTAGTTCTGCATTGATCCTTTGATATTATACTCTTTTGTGCTTTTTTTATTGAATGGTTCTATTATGCATTTTGTTAATATGGCTTTTTGTTTGTTTTAAATAGGAGATGGCATCACAGTTAAAGAATGAAATAGCAACAAGTTTGTTAGGTATCAATGTGTCAAGTTTTAGCATGGCACCAGTTAAGGTTTGTAGATCAAAACTTTGCTTCGCCATCAAGTGGTGCTAATTGGTAGTTGGTAATATCACATGTATTTTGTATTAGTATGTGTACTGCTGCTTTCATTTTTCTCAACTATTCTCCATGTTACCTGAACAAATTGCAGCGTGGATATGCATTCGAACGATCTGACATACCCAACGGGGAGCATTATGTTCTAAAGGTCAACTACCCATTTAAGGTATCTCATTCCCATATTCACTTTGCTTTTGCATAAATATATCTCTGTTTTGCCTTTTTTTTTTCAACATTTCTTTTTATTGTCCTTGTTATTAGCGCATGGAATCAAATTGCTGCTTTAATGTTGATAAGATTGTTCTTTCCATCCATGTGTTTACTCCTTTGAGTTTTCCATGCTCCAATATTTGATTGTCAGATCTGATGGAATTCCTTATGAGTCGAATAACAGTCATTCGCTCTCTCTCTCTCTATATATATATATATATAATTGTTGAAATAAAAAATGTATCCCTTCTTTCAGATGATCTGGATAAACATTACCTTAAACTTTCCAGAAATTGCATCTATTTTGAATGTTTTGAAGAAGAGATGGTTCTCTGTTACGTGTTGTTTGGAGCAATGATGATTTGGATGTAAAGTGGGATACTCACATCTTACTTTCCACATCCAATCACCATCAGTTGTCTTATTATGTTTTGGAGCACTACACATTAGCAAACAATGTGTGTTTTCTATTTCCATGCTGCTCCAACGCTTGATGGATTCAATAATTGCTTATTTTACCAAAATAATGACACCTGTTCTTTATGGTACAACAAAGCACATTTTGATTAATGCCAAGTTTTAATTTATGCATGTTACACTTAAGATACATTGAGCCATGTTAGAATACAGTTAGATGTATGTCTCTCTGTGTGTGTCTTACTATCTGTGTATATAAATTTATATATGCATATGCATCATTTTACAAAATTTTTCCCCTTTAGCCTTCTCATCTCCCTTTACATTCCACTATGATGTTTAGATTTATTTAATGTTCCAACAGAATTCTCTATAAATAAAAACCCTCTTTTTTTATATATTTGGTTTGCCATTTTTTTTTAATTTTTATTTCCTGTTATCTTGTTTGATAATTGATTTACTTCTTTCTTTATTCCATTTTGTTTTACTTCAGCTTATATGAAACTAACTGCATTATGAGTTAGAGTGTGACCGCACATAGTTCTTTCCCGGAAGCAATTATACTCGCTTATGTCTCATTCTCCGCATCTTATTTATTTCGACTGCTGGGCCATTTTATTTGTAATATGATTTCTCATTTATTCATGCTATTTTTCATGACTCTAACAACATTCATAGACAAGGGCATCACATCCTCTACATAGTGATTCTTTGGGATTTACATTCTGCGTTTCACTTCATAAACTTTCAGGAGAGATTATTCCGATATGTGCACATTGTTTACAAAAGCATGTGTTTATATACGTTAATGTGTATTGATAATAATTCTGAAATTATGTAGGAGTAAGGCTGGAAAATGGAAAGAAGTTATACCCAACATTATGAAGATGATCTAGCTTAATTGAAAATTTATGCCGTTATGTCAATTATTTTGTTTATGTCAAAGTTTAGGGACAGAGATCTTTTCTTCTTTTTGATGAGTGGGCGTCAGATCTATCAACTTTTTTGTCATCTTCTTCCGCAGTTGTACCTTACTATGATAACATGTCTAGTCTTCTTACAGAATTGACAAACATATATGTTACATTGTGACTTTTAAACTGTATTTGCAATGATCATTGATAATGAAATCTGCAAATGCAGGATCCACCACTTTCATTAGATCTTAGAGGAGAGCATTTCTCTGCTCTACTTGGAACACATACGAGGTATAACTAGTAACAAGTGGTTGCTCTTTTCATACTTGTTCATTTTACATAGTTCTGTTTCTATGCAGTTGAGTTTTTTCCTTTTTAAGTGTTACCACCAGGGTTTCAGTTTTATGTTTGAACTCATGTATAAATCTATATATTATGATTTAATAAAGATTGCATGCATTTCCAAGAGAAACAGTGTATCTCGTTGTAAAACATGAATGGTGAGTACTGTTATATTATCTCTGAGGCAATAATATTAGCATTAATTTGCAGTGTTTCTCAAATAAAAAAGAAAGAAGCAAATCAAAACGAAAGCATTTTTTTGATAAAAAAAGATTAGCCAGCTGCCACTAGAAGTTATGCTGAAAATATTTAAAACTTATTGCTTTTTCCTCTCATTTTTTCCCCTTTATACTCCAGATCTGTCTTTTTCTTTCCCATCCACTCTCCGAATCAGGAGAGCATATGCTTGTTCACATAAGAATATACTTATATTTTCCAAATGAAAGCTTTTCATGGAAGAACACTGACAATAGGCTTTAGTTCCATGTTCCATGTAGTTCTTGATAACCACATGAAAGTTGCTTATACATCAATGAATGTGTAAAGCACTCACTGGTGTTGAATGCATTTGTCCAGGCACAATGCTAAGCTGACTTTTGCATGTGAGTACCTTAATATGGTTATTTCATTATTCTTAATGTGTTTGTGAATGTGATCTACAATTCATCTTTAGTTTCACGTGCAGATCCTTATTATTAAATTTTTTTTATATTATTATTATTATTATTATTAAAGATTCATTAGTAAACCTGATAGTGTGGGTCTCATCTTAATTTCTAGTGGTATTACATGTTAGAAATGTCTTCTATTGACATGTGCTAAATTATTACCAATTTTGGTGTTGATCTTCATTGTACCTTGTAACTCATATTGCGTTGAAACTAAATTCTATACCTAATATATTTGTCACATGCGTTTGCTAGAAATAAGAGACAAGCTTGTGTTAGCATTTTTTTTATTTTTTATTTTAGAATATCTTGAAGTTAAACTATAAAAGAGCCTAGGAAATGTCTGGACATAAATATTGAAGACCAAGAGTATTGTTCTATAAACCTGAAATCAAGATCAATTAATCTTTTGGCAGGGTGGATATCCGGTTCGATCCAACACATCAATATAATTGATTGGCATTGATTATGAATTGGGGTGGAAAGGTAAGAAAAGAACATGAGCCCACTTAATGTTTAGGTGTCACCGAGCCCACTTAATGTTTAGGTGTCACCCAAACAAAACAGAAATAATACTTGGAGCTATGTTGGGCATATCCTATTGTACTGAGTTATGTTGGGCTGCTGGTCTAGGAGTGATATAGTCACTTGGAGACTCAGGGATCGTCTAGGAGTGATACAGTCACCTGGAGACCTAGGGATCGATCCCTGGGCATGTGCGCTGGACTAAGGTGCCAACACTGCACAACCATGAGTGTGTTGGCTATCCTATTCTACTGAGTTTCTTGTTTTATGTTTCTAGAATTTTTAATTTTAATATTTTTACTTCTCAACAGTACACATGCTATAAAGGAATGTAAACAAGGATAAGTTACATTAATTTTGTAGCGTTTTAAAGAAGGAAATAAGTACTTTGTATAACGTCTTAATATATTATAAAACACGAAATTCATGTTATGTATAGTATAGCCATATCTGTATCCATGTCTTGGATTTCCAAAAGTGCTCCCAAATCCTTGTTTCTATGTTTGCATTCGTATTTGTATCTGGAGATCATAGGTTACCATTGATAAAAAACCATAAATGGAAGGCCATTTATTTTGTTAATTCCTTTTATTATATGTAATATCCATTGCTTTCTGCCATTATCCAATGAAAATTCTATACCTACAGAATAACCTTCTCTTTGTTGGAATGATATATTACACTCCACAAGTGAAATCTAAGCGTCATTTATTAGGATTTGTTAAAATTATTATGTAAATTCATTAAGGTTAAAACTTTAACATTACAAAGAACTAATCGAATGAGTATATCAAACTGATTTTTCTTTCTTAGTCTCATTTGATTTCTTATCTACTACACAAATCTCAATTACTGCAGTTTTGGAATTAGATATTTCATTGACCTTTATGTTCTTTCTGTTAATGCATTCTTTCTTGAATGGTTTCTGTTAATGTATTATTGTATTAGATTCCTGGTTACAATTTCATAATTGCTCATGCAGTTTTTCTTGGTAAATCACATGCCTGATTGATATCACACTATGCAGTGCCTTGGAGCTGTTTTTAGTGAAGCGGAAGATAAAAGGACCTTCTTGGTTATCGATTTCAAAGTTTGTCAGCTGTCCTGCTCCTCAGAGGGTGATGTTTTGAACACTTGTACTTGTTACTGTTTGTGCTAATTCTGAGCCTAAAATAAGGATAGTTCCTCTGGTTTGCGTTTAAGACTCTGTTTGGAGTTGGTGCAAGAAGATAGTTTTGCAAGGGACTGACAACAGTGAGCAGGTTGATAGCAAATGCCAAACCAGAATTCTTCTTGCTTTCTTGTTTAGAAATGGGAGTATCACTTTCTAATTAGACCAAAATGCCAACTACTTTCATTTTTGTGAGGAAAGAAAGGCACATACTGTTTTGTTGGTGGGTGGGCCTTTCATGGGTTTCTTTATCCCTTACAAGATTTTGTTCTTTCACTAACCCTGACTTCACAGTCTATGCCATTGAATCTCTCTCAGTTCTTCTATGGTGGTTGTGCTAGCTTTCCTTGCTAAATTTCTTTTCGAAGTAATGAGTTCAATTGGTTTTGGAACAGGTAAGCTGGTGCAAATTTGAGTTGACTGTTGATTGTCCAAAGGATATACAAATCTTGACTTCTTCAAAAGCTCCACAAGAGATTCCTCCAGTAGTTGTTACGGCAATCAATCTGAAGACAATTATCAATGAGAAGTACAATGCAAGTGAAATAGTCTCTGCTTCTGTCATCTGCTGTAACAAGGCCAAGGTATGTACTGCTAGTTTAGTAGCCTTTTCATGTGGTCAATTTAATATAATGACTTTCTGTCAGTTCTAAGTTGTCAAAAGATACTATGGTCCCAGTTGCAATTTGAAGAGTTTGTACTTGAACATGTCATGGATAGATTGCTTATTGCTTTTGATTTGCACTATTATGCCAGTTATGTTGATGTTACATTAACAACTAAATATCCACAGGTTGATAGTCCCATGATGTCATCAGAATGGAAGAGACCTGGTATGCTCAGTCATTTTACTGTTGTGCGAAAGCTTGATGGAGGCATATTTCCCATGGGTTTCACAAAAGAGGTTGCAGACATAAACTCAAAGGCTTCCTCTATTGTTCTGGCAACCGACAGCAGGCATGGTTCCATCATATATTATATTTCCATATCATATTTTTCTTGTTCTGATTTTCCTTTGCATCAGTCATGCACCTATTTTGGTTCTACAGTTTCTTCCCATTTTCATTAGATTTTGTTTTGGTTTGGTATCTTCTTTTGCAGTGAAAGGGCTTTGTTGAATCGATTATTGATTGAACTACATAAATTGGATAGTGACATTCTCGTGGGACACAACATTTCTGGATTTGACCTGGATGTTCTTCTCCACAGAGCTCAGGTTTGGTTTGCTCAACAAGCTAAAATTTGTTATTTTGGAAATGGTACTAAATGTAGTAGCCTTGTATACTCCTAAATTTAGTTAAACATCTTCAGTGGCCAGAATCATCTTGGATGCTCAGATACCTTTAAATGCTTAGGCTACAGGCAATTCAACACTGTATCATGTTGGTACTGCTGTCCTATCCTATTTATCAGACTTGGGAGTTTTAGGTTCTGTGTTGAGATAAATATGTCTTTCTGTTGCCGGAAATGGCTTCTAATAAAAGTACTGATGTTTGGATTTATTGTTGCTAGTACTATCAACTATGGGGAATCTGTATAAATGTAAATAGTAAATAGTTACAATGTAGTCTGGCTCTGTATTCTTTTTTCTGTGGCTATTGTACATTATTGATGCAGTACGGAAGGGCCCTGGGCCCACATGGACCCAGCCATCCAACCCAGCCCTTTGGGTGCAGCCCACAGGCCCAAATTGGCTGAGAAGCTACTGTGGCCTACTATTTTTATCTTAAGTTATTTGATTAGGAATTGTTTTTAATTCGATTGTTAATTAGGATTAGTAGCTTTCTATTTATGATTCTTAATAGCAAAGAATACTGCTCTATATATAGAGGAGCCCTTCATTGTATTTGGCATGCTTACTTCAATTAATAAAGAATTTCTCTGAGTTTATCATGAGTTATGGGTTGTTCCATGGTTTTGTTTGTGCCCTAGTGGCTGGGATCTCTCTTTAGATTCGATCAATCCTTCAGGAGATTGTTCTATTGCTCGATTGCGGATCTTGGCTGCGCCTCCTAAGTTCCTCTTCTCCAGCAGTAACATTTTCTGTCACTGATGAAAGACATAATTAGTATTAATAGACTATGAGAATATAACTCTTCTTCTCTTTGGTCAATAAAAATTTACAAGTTACGATAAAAAAATAGAATTTTATTTTTCATCCTTCTTAAATACCATATCTGACATCACATATAAGTGTCTGATGCCAAAACATGTGCCATTATTCATGCTAATGGCCAATTACGATTCTGGATACTTCATGAATACTTGTTAGATTGAATAGTATCCTGCTATTTTATGTGTTTTTGTTCGGTGCTTTCTTAGCTTGCAGCCTGAATTATTGCATGGGTTAACATACAAATATAGATGCCCTAGAATTTCTGAACTGCAGTCATATATCTGTCCCCTATACTGTGTTATGCATGCCCCTATATTTGGGTATCATATGATATTAAATTATAAATTACAAAATGATATGAAGAAGTCAGACATCTCCAAAAGTAATAGACTTTGATTGAATACATTCAAATTCCTTGGGTTTCAACCTCCATAGAAATCAAGAGGATATTTTTGTTGGTGATTGATGAGGAGAAGATCCAAACTAAGAGGGAAACTAAGTCTCACAAAACAGGCTCTGCACAAGAGACATGAAGATTCATGTGGTTCATTTTGAAAGCTATGTTCATGGGCGAGGAGGATGATGACTTAATTATATTGAGAAGGGGGGAGTAACATCACCAAAGAGAGAACATGAGATTACAATCATGTGTCCTGTACATGTTTAATGCAAAATAATCTCCAAAACGAAGTCTCTCATACCAGAAGGCCTCTCAAATTGTATCATTTGAATAATTCTCTTAAAGGGCACCCATGCCTCCTAAGTCTCGACTGTCAACTCCTTTTGGGGAGTTAAATGATGAATACTCTCTTCTACACAATTATATCATAAAGGAGTTTCCTTTATATACAGGCATCACCAAAATTCTTTCTAACATAATAATGCTCTTCTAAATATGTCATATCCAAAAGGAAATTGGTTGAATCTTGTCTGCATAATAAACTGTGCCACTCAATCATCCCCAAAAAAGGCAAGTAAATCTTTCTAAAAAAAATCGAGTTCTAACAATGTCAGCATGCAATTAGCATTAATGCTGACAAAAGACATAATATTTCATGTTGAAACAACAATATCGACATTAGTCCTAAAAAGGAAACAATAACTAACAAACATAACATATCTAATCTGTCGCAATATGCAAACTGTTTGCATTGTCACAAGTTATAACAGGAACTCAATAGGATTGGCATGTTGTGAGAGTCAATCGACCATTAAATAAAACGTATATCGAGTATTGGCTTCAGTAGCACTAAAAGTGGAAGAGACTCTCTCTCTCCAACAAAAAATTCCAACAAGTTCTGTATTTCCTTTTTAATCACTCTGAAAGATAAACCTCATTTCCACCTTACATTTTCTTATGGACTTTAGAAAAGGAAGAGATAAGTTAAAGGTATTTTTCTACTACCAAGTGCTCAATCAAGACATTCGGTGTTGGCACAACATAAATGGTGACACCACCTTAAAGTTTTAACAAAGAACTTGCTAAGAATGGACCCAATGCTTATAGGCTGTATATACTAAACCAAACTTCAAGAATACTCTAAATAGGAATCAAATAGATAGAGTTTGTGATCCTTACCCATGCATGATTGAAATTTTGAGTTGCTGATGGTGCCACCCCATGTTTGGTCTAAAACATGGGCCTCTGAATGGGTTCCAACTCCAATCATGATTGAACCTCATCTAGTAATTTTGGGTTGCATTAGGATTGGACTTCGACTAATGATGATGGTGAATGCAGCCTTCTTTACTTATCTTGCAAATACTGCTTGAAATTTCTGCAGTATTGATCACAATGTGATTTGTCCAGCTGAAGATTTTCCTTTTCATTCAAAATTCCAGGTCCTGCCACCCCTTATTGCACGTTCTATGATAAACATGAACTACCTATGTTCTCACATTTTATATATTATTTCTGAAGTCTTGGTTAGAGGTCGGTTGAACTGTTTTTGGGACAATTTATTATCATTTATTTATGCAGGCCTGCAAGGTGCCTAGCAGCATGTGGTCTAAAATTGGTCGCCTCAAGCGTTCTGTAATGCCAAGGCTTACAAAAGGAAGCACCATTTTTGGTTCTGGAGCAAGTCCTGGGATCATGTCTTGCATTGCAGGTCGAATCTTATGTGACACTTATTTGTGTGCACGAGACCTCTTGAAGGAGGTATGGGAGACCCAGATACACCATTTACTTGTTAACTGATTTAATAAGGTTTCTATGATGTGGATAATGCCCATATGCTTTTTACAATACCTTATCAAGAATGTGGATCTGTTTCTAGGTAAGCTACTCTCTGACACAACTAGCAAAGACACAACTGAACAAAGACAGGAAGGAGATTCCTCCACATGATATCCCCACTATGTTCCAAACATCTGGATCACTTTTGGAACTAGTAGGTTTCTATGCTGAGCCCCTTCTATTTGTTTATGCTGCCGCTTCTAGTACCCCTCAAAATTTGTTATTTTTGGCAAATTACATGTTAGTATTTGTTTATGTACACCTTGTGGAGCCCACCGATAGTGGATCCTGCGTAATTTATCAATACTGTCACTAGAACGTAGAAGACATTTCTTTGTGTACCAAATGATGATCCTGGTGATGAAACAGGTTGAATATGGGGAGACTGATGCTTGGCTATCTTTGGAACTTATGTTTCATTTGAGTGTTCTCCCATTGACACGACAACTTACTAATATTAGTGGCAACCTATGGGGCAAAACTCTCCAGGTACGTTCTCATATACTGTTCTTCAGAAGATGTCTCTGTTCTTTGACTTTCTACCTACTACTGAATTGTCATTTCCAACAGGGTGCTAGGGCACAAAGAGTGGAATTTCTGTTGTTGCATGAATTTCATGCAAAGAAGTATATGGTCCCTGATAAGATTTCTGCACGTGGGAAGGAGGCAAATTCGATTAAACGGAGAGTGCACAATGCAGAGGGCGAAGATGATATCAATGATTTTGAGAATGATGCTCAATATATTGATGGGAAAGGCAAAAAGGGTCCGGCCTATGCTGGTGGATTGGTTCTAGAACCAAAAAAAGGCTTATATGACAAGTACATATTGCTTTTGGACTTCAATAGTCTCTATCCTTCAATCATTCAGGTTGTTTTCTCTATCCTTCAATCATTCAGGTTGTTTACTTTATTTTTTTTTATTACTTTTAACATTTTATTTTGAGGAAGATTCTGACTTCTAGAATATTCATTCTCGTGTTGTGCAGGAGTACAATATTTGCTTCACAACTGTTCAAAAATCTCCTGATGGGTCGATTCCCAGTTTGCCATCTTGTAATACAACCGGACTTCTACCTAAGGTAACCCATTATCATTTAGTTGACAGCTATCACTTGAAGTGTGATTGGACAGTCAAAACATAGTAGTATTACAATATTATGTTTTTTGCTCCCATTTTTTCTGATACTCCTTTCTGTTATTTACAGTAGAATAGTACACAGATCTGCTATTCTAATACCACCCAAGCGAGAAAGAAAGGGGTGTGTGTGTACATGTCCAAAACATTTGGGTGGAAATGTCACTTACCTATTTTGTTATTGTCTACTTCTGGGCATCCAGATGGGAATGCAGAAGTATGGAAAGGCAATTGAATAAAAAACAATAGTTGAGATATGCAAATATATTAATATTGCAACATTTGGCAAAAGCTGCAATCTTGCAATATATGGGCCAGCCTTTATGCAGACTTTGGTTCCACGTTTCTTTCACATTTTCTCTGTGTTAATATAATCTTTTAGCCATTTTACTGAAAATTTAGTTGGGAAGTACATACATCAAGATGTTGAGTCTTTGCCTCGTATGGCCTCAAGTGGTGAACTTTGAGGTCTGGGGATTACAATTTATTTTTATCAATATTCAGTGGATCAAAGTATATTATGCAAGTTTTCCTCACCACCTACTGTTTTCATTTTATTCTTGCAATTCCTTTGGTTTTCAGTTGTTGAAGTTTTTAGTTGAGCGGCGGAGAAGTGTTAAGAAATATCTCAAGACTGCATCTGGTCTCAAGGCTCAGCAACTTGATATTCAGCAGCAAGCATTGAAACTTACTGCAAATAGGTTTTCTCTTTATTACTCAGTGCTGGAACAGTCTCCTTAAATTGATCTCTGTGATCAGTTCAACTTTTCTAACAGTTTTCATTTTACTTGTGATTCAGTATATATGGTTGCTTAGGCTTTTCCAATTCAAGATTTTATGCAAAGCCACTTGCAGAGCTCATAACGCTTCAAGTAAGATGAAGTTACAGTATCACAGATTTGGTCTACATAATGTACTTATCCACAATGAGTGAAGTTAAGCTCATAGAGCTGAATCCTGATGATGAATGCGCCCATGTTTGTGTACCCCATATTTAATGGACAGATGAGTCATAGTTGCAATTTTCTAACGCATGTATTTTCTGTAGGGAAGGGAAATCCTACAAAGCACTGTTGATCTTGTTCAGAATAACTTGAATCTAGAGGTGTTTCTTCTTCCCACTTTTAAATTCACATTTCGTTAAAGTGGTTCTTTGATGTTAATCTTACAAGCTTGGTGACGAACTTCAGATTTCATACTTGAATTATCTATCATATGGTTAATTTTTTATTTGTGATGCTTAGGTTCTTGCATTTTTAAAAGCTACTATCATGATGTGAATAAATGATGTCTGTTTGACCAGTTAACCAGTAATCAATTGGGTCAAATAAGTGAATAGCACATCATATAATAGAGAGATTAACGACAATTAGGATTTATCATAAAGCAATGTTACATTTACTTTCCACAGTCAGAAGAGTCACCAGTTGAATAAAACATTGACAACTAATTTGCTAAAGATAGATCATTAAAATCATATATACAATCGTAGAAATGTGAGAGAAGAGATAAGGAAGGAATCTAGAAAACTAAAGAGAGGATAAGTAGAAGGGAGCAGGAAAGAGGAAGATAAGGGGATGAAGAGACAAGAATTTTGACAGAAGAGACGGTTTTCTTCTTTTTGTCCGAAGCTATTTGTTTGACCAAAAGCCCTTTTCCAAATAGTTGTATGCAATTAGAAGAAGGCCCCATTTTCAAATGAGGTCCATTAGTGTGTCTCATGGGCCCCACTCTTACTAGCCGTTCTTTTATGAGCCTGGATGGCCTGCTGGCTGCTGCATTAATATATTAACTATGTTTAATGGGGTTGTAGAAACCTTCTACCTGAGGCATTGTTGTTACTCTTGCTCCAACTTCCTAATCAACTACACTGATTATTTTCAGTCACCACGTGCATCCATCCACTCATGCGCCTGTTGCAACTAAGAATTGAGGCCATTCTACTGCTTCAGTACAAAGATACATATACTCAGTGGCGGACCCAAGATTTTCATTTGAGGGGTGCGGAATGATGTTTGTTGAAAAAGTCCAAAAATATTATTTTGTGATACTTTCTTCACATTAATAATGACAAAAGAGAAATTGTATTGCATTTAAATGATTACAAAATTTAGTTAGGTTTTTTTCACATTAATACTTTCTTCACATAAATCCCATCATTTGTTTCACAGAGAATACTAAGAACTCAGTCTTAAAAAAGTTAGGTTTTTTTTTTCCATAAATTTAGTTTCTGTTCCTAAAGAAGTAAATAATGTACAGAAAGGTGGTGCCTTGAGTGATTGCATAAATATTAGGACCCATTAGCAGATGACGAATGTAGTACTCCCAATAACAAAGATCTCAAAATACTAGCACCAACCACATTTTACAATTCTAATTTCTGAGGGGCTTGTTTCTGGGTTAATATAACATTACCAAACAACAACCAGCCCCATTGACAAACAGATTACTCAAAAATCAACTGCATTTGATATCAAAATGCCTCTACACTACGGACGTGTGAAAATCAAACCACTTTTCACATAATCCAAAACGAGGCTTTAAAAAAAAGTGAGGAAACACATGAGAACTCTTAAGTTTCAAAAAAACAAAAAAATAAAAATAAAAAAAATAAATAAAAATAAATGAAGCTTAATCCATTCCAGATCCACTATTTTAAGGGGAAAAAAATCAGAACAAATCATTTATAACTTGACAGCGACTGCATCAAATAAATAGTGAAATAAAAAAATACGAAGCATGAAGTATTACTTGGAAGTTGGGTCTATCTTCTCCTCTTCTATGTCTCTACATCTATAAGACAGTAAGTTTTGAGCCTCGTCAGTCGTCGACTTGAAACTGCGCAAGAGAAATAGAGAGAGAGGGAGGGAGGGAGAAGAACTGTTGATTTGGTGCGTTGATCAAGAGTTTCCAATAGACATTGGAGAGGGAGATGGGCTGAAGAGATACAAGGGTTTTCGATTTGGGGGAACTGAGAGAGGATTTCTCGATTGTTGATGTGGGTGGGTGCATTTTAAGGATGGTCTTTAAACGGGGGGTGCAAGATGGATTTTTAAGTGGGGCAGGGGTGCATGACCCATATCCCTCTAAAAGGGTTTTCAAAATTTACCGGGTGCACCTGCATCCAGGTGAATACACATAGGTCCGCCCCTGCATATACTGATTAAGATTCTAAAGTCTTAGAACTTAAGTTTATAGTCCTGTACTGAATGATGACTTTTCAACATAAAAGTAGATTTCTTGGACTTAGCAATTTGGAGCATGGCTTTCCAAATTTAGTCCAACACAGTCATCTATGTGCTATAGATCAAATGCTCTTATGCTTATCATGCCAAGTAGGATTCACTCACATTGCTAGTTTTATATTCTCTTTTGTGGTCATTAACAGAAAATATTGTTAAGGAACCCAACGAAACATAGAAAGAACCCCGACAAAAGAAACCAGGAATAGGAGGACTATACCAAAAAAAAAAAAAAAAAGAGTAAAAATCACCCAAGGAGAAACCCTATCCACCCCATGTTTGGTTAAAACATCTGCCAAACTATTGGCCAATCTAAGCATATGATAACTCCACCTGCCAATGGGAAGATAACATCCTCATCAAAGTAGAATTGAAGCCAAGGCTTTGTGCGGGGCTCAGATACCCATAAGCATTTGCCAAAATTCACTTTCCACCACTACCTTCCCTTGAAAAGACCCAAGAAAAATCTGCGTAGCTTCCAGAATAGCCAAGACCTCCCTGTTGCTAGTTTTATCCTTTTCCCAAAATGTGACCGGTTAGATAATAATAAGATATCAAACTGATGATAATTGCAAACTAATGTTGATGAGGTCAAATGAATTAGTTCCTTAATGAAATTCAATGGCTGTGTTTGGTTAATGTGAAGGTTGTAAAGTAATGGAAACCACATTTATAACTTGTTTCTTCTTTCTGTAAATTACTCCAATGAGCTTTCTTCAGCTGAATGACATGTTCTTGTCTTTTGCAGGTAATATACGGGGATACAGATTCAATTATGATTTACAGTGGACTAGATGACATTACAGCAGCTAAAGCAATTGCAGGGAAGGTCATTCAAGAGGTAGATTTGTGTTAGAACTATAGAAGTTCAGTTCTATGCGTAAAGTGCATGTTTCTTATCTTTAGGAAGCACACAGTGAAACTTACCTAGCATGATAACAATTAGCAATGTACATTCATTTTCTTTTTTGACGTCATATTGTGCTTCCTTGTCTGCTTCAATGTTAGGTCAACAAGAAATACCGCTGTTTGGAGATTGATCTTGATGGGTTGTACAAGAGAATGCTACTTCTCAAGAAAAAAAAATATGCAGCTGTCAAACTTCAGTTCAAGGATGGGATACCTTATGAGGTTGAAGATGGATATTTTCTACCATTTTCTCTCGGGAATTGAACTGTGGTCTCTAAATGTGTGACTTCCATTTTTTTAATTTTTTTTTAATCCGTATAGGTTATTGAACGTAAGGGTCTTGACATGGTTCGGCGTGACTGGAGCTTGCTATCGAAAGAATTGGGGGACTTCTGCCTAAGTCAAATATTATCTGGAGGGTATGCATTTAATGATTTCAGCCTGGTAGTGCTTAAATCAGTCCAAGCATTTCTAAATTTCTTTATGTCAGATTTTGCAACCAAATCATCATGGAAAAGATTTTCACATTCTACACAGTTGTTGAAAACTCACATTTGGAAATTGTAAATCCTTGAGGACTTGGACTTTGGAAATCCCCACTTTGCGGATTTGCGTACTTAAAAACCAATTTTTCTTAGCCATATGCATCAATATGCACCACTATCGATTTGAAACCCCCAGTTATACAAATCCTCAGGGAGGAATTCATGTTCCAAGGGCAGTGAGGAATCCTCAAATGTACGGATCCCTCACCTATTACCAAACATGCTCTTTGACTTATTTATGAATTTTTTGGTTACAGATCATGTGAAGATGTCGTGGAGTCCATACATAGCTCTCTCACGAAGGTAAGCTATCACCTCATGTGATAATTACTGCATGGTTTTCTAAGTTGATTGTGATCGATGTACCCGCAAGCAGGGGATTGAATTTTTAGGTGGATCAATAGATTGTAAATCTGAGATTTAATTTAAGGTTTTGCTAAAGAGATGGGAGGTTGGTAAGTCACATGTGCATGTGTCACACATGTGGGTTACTTGGTGCACATGTTATCTTAATATTTTAATGATGGAAACATATGTGAGAGAAGATGACAATAGATGAAAGAAGAGTCACTCAATACATTTCCGTTCCTTTGCTAAGAAAAGTTATTTACGATTCAGCAGTTCCTATAAGGCCATTTTTAAATGGCACAAGGACGCCCTGCTTTATTGGTAGGTCTTTATTTCTACGTTCCCCCTTTAGCAAAAAACATCACATCACCACTATACTTAGCACTTCACTTTTTTCATCCAGATGGGAGCAATAAAAAATGTCACATCATGGCGTACTTTTACTGCTCCCTTACTATTGCTAAACAAACAAGACAAGTTAAATAGTTGATGGGGTCATTGTGATCTCATGACTAGTTAATGATGTTATGAACTCAACTGGTGAAAGCATCTACTTATTATATGAAGATACATATTCTGGAGAGCTGAGTATCCGAAGATGCAGATTCTGGAGACTATGATGATGATGTGGTGGTCTGACAATCGGACTCATCATTCTTGGTATGATCATGAAGGTTAAGTCTACATTTACCAAAAAAAAAAAAGAAGGTTTAAGTTTAATGATATCTTAAAGCTGTTCGATTGTCATTTTTAAGACTCACAGTCCTAGTCCAATAAAATATGTTTTCAGTCATGTACTTTTAGCTGTAGGATATTTCCTGGTATTAATTTTATAGTTTGATCTTTCAATTGTATATCTTTCTGTTATACTAAAAGATCAAATAACCTGCAACGAAGATGCATTATCTGCTAGTGGGTCATGGAGTATTTGGGTTATAATTCTGTTTTCCATCTAATTGGCTACAGTTCAAATTCCACAATGTTCTCTATGGAAAAAAGGATACCATCAATCACTGTGCCCTTAGGATATTTCTTAATTTACGTAGAGGCAACTGTTTGAGGTTGTACTTAGGATAGAAGTTAAATGTCCGGTGTCTCCATTAGTGAGCTCATCACTACTTAACTGCTGAGTTTGATGTTTGGAGGGTTCCCAGGGTGGACTAGCAAAGAAAGAATGAATACAAGGAAGCAAGATATCTTAAGGATATGTAGAGAATTGGATAAAAGTGATGGTAGAAACTGAACATATGATCAACTGTATGGATGACTGCTTTCATTAATGAGAAAAGAGAAAAAGGGTAGTATAAGATAATGAAAGAAAAGAAGAATAGAAAGAAGAAAAAGATTAAAGAAAGAATGAAAGGAAAGGAAATTCAGATAAATAACTAGAAGGTAAGCAGAAAAAGAAGATTAAAGAGGGAGAGGAAGATTAAAAAGAGAGAGATTGGGTTGAAAAGGCATGGATTGAATAGGAGTTAAAGAGAAATGTAGGGCTATTTATTTATAAAGAAGGTAAAACTGTGAATTAAAACTTAAGGAAAGTCCTTTTGAAAGTGTAACATTGTAACTTTAATTTCCGCACTTGACACCATGTGAATATGAGTTCTTTAAAGGGTTATGTATCTTTATGCATGTTGCTTACCGATATAGAATTAATTTATCAATATTTTCTTAAACTCAATTAGTAAATAGAAGTGAAAAATGTGTGGAGCATGCCTCCTAGATCTAAATCTGTATAATCTTCTTATCCATTGAGCCCTGAACAATATCGTGTTATAGAGTCTCTTCCTGCATATTTTGGACCATGGGAATGATAAGACAGTATCAGAAAGCTGATGGTGCTGGCAGATGAGAGCTTATGCATGCTTGCACAATATCTCAAGTTATCACATATGGGCCTTTCTTTGGGCTGTCTCATTAACTCTCTTAACATAAATACCTTTCAAACCTCCATGTATTTCGATGCACAGAAGACATGAGCTATATTATACTGCGTATGGTTTTTCTTTTATGTTCATGAAGTATTTCTATATAAGTCCTTGCTGAAATGCAGTGAATATTGGGGACTAAATATATAGAATTTTCAAGATAGAACTAGTTCCTTATTTTTTTAGAAATAGAACTTCTAATGGGGCCCATGTATGATGAATCACCTTCATATACACCTACCCCTCCATGAATTGGCATTCACTTGAATTTGACTATTTTTTGAAGGAACTTCTAATTGGGCCCTTTGTGATGAATCCAAACCTACGTACACTTAACCCTCCATGAATTGGCACTCACCTCAATTCGACACTCATCATACATCAATGTGGTCCCATATAATCTTTCTTATGGTGACAAAAGGAGTTGTTCCTTGTAGAATATTGTGTGAATCCTGCCTACTGACACTTCTCACATTCAAATGTGTACTTTATTATTGATTCTCTTGCATGGTATGGTTGAGATATTTCAAAAGGTCTTAAGGGTACTTGTGTCTTTGAAATTTTCTTGCAAAATTTAACCATTTTTCGAAGATTTAAGGAGAGATTGCACTCAAATCTACGAAAGTTTTTTCATTGATCCCCCTCTTTCCTCCAAAAGTAAGTCTCCATAGGAGACGTTTCTCCTTCCCCAACATTTTGATATGGATTTGTGGATTCTCATTATATGACTTCCATTTTTTACCTTTTCCATCAACTAGACAGAATTTTATGTGGCTTGTGAGTGGGGTCCACTGCAATCCTTACACTGGTTATCTTAGATATTGAATTATCAACATCACAAAAAGAAGTCATCTTTGCCAATATTCAAATCAACGTTCAGATCTCAATTGATTTCTTTTTCATTCCTAAAAAACCAAAAAATAGATGAACCCAAAAAAGAAATCACCTTTTATCCCATATTAGCACTTAATAAATAAATAAGCCAAAGTAAAAAAACACCATGGAGTACAATAGTAAAATTGGAGAGAGGGTACAACGTTCAAACATGATTGTCTCACTCATGCTAAAATGAGAGGAATGGTCTCCATATCGTGCCCATGTCTTGAAATTCATAGCCACTAAAAGTAAAGTCCCTTTCCCTTGGTTGGGTTATCCTCGAACTTTATTCCAATAGGAGTTGGTCCAACCATTTTAAGCTTGCATTAAAAATAAGGAAGTATTCCAAATTTAGGATTTGTTTTTGGATATTATTAAAATAAAACTGTGCAAATAATAATCATTTTAAAATGATAAGTAAAACATCAATACATATAGAAATATATTTTTATTGGTGCCCTCTAAGAAAATCTTAGCTTTGTTGCTATAATTCTGGCTCCACCACTGGTTCAATCTAATGGATAATTAATATGAGTATGGAAATCATGCCCTGAAAGTCAGTTCTCTAATTGGAGGTAAAGTGAAATTTCAAGTACTGTTCTAAACTTCTTATCATTGATCCTTCCATATGCCAAACAGGTGCAGGAGGAGATGAGGAATGGTGAAGTAGCTCTTGAGAAATATATTATTACTAAGACATTGACCAAACCACCTGAAGACTATCCAGATGCCAAAAACCAACCTCATGTGCAGGTGTGCCACTCTTTAGTGCTATATCTTTAGATGGTTGATGTTTATACAATAATTTATTATGATTATACTTGGCTTGTCCATTCTCTAGGTGGCACTAAGATTGAAGCAAAGTGGCTACTCCACCGGGTGCTCCGCTGGGGACACTGTCCCATACATCATATGCTGTCAGCACGTATGTCTTTCACACCTCAAGATATCTGTTTTTAACTTCATCTCTAATATGCATAAATACTGGTTGGCATTGAAACGTTTGGAATTTGAAAGTAAAAGTTGGAGGACTGACTGGCCAATCTTTGTTATGTATATCAAGAAAATGACCAGCTGTAGACTTTGAAATATGATTGGGATTATATGAATTTTGCAGATGCTACTGCTTGCTAGCTTTAATTGTCACTTGATTAAATAGATAGTTCAAAAGTTGAGAAATGTTGACTGTTAAGTCCCTTATGGATTACCAATACAAGTTTATTGTTTTTTATTTATCATCTGGAACTTGCAACTGGGCAGGGCAATGGATCTGGTTCTTCTACAGGAATAGCTCAAAGGGCTAGGCATCCCGAGGAGCTGAAGAAAGACAATGGGAATTGGATAATTGATATTGATTATTATTTGTCACAGCAGGTTTGTTTGTTTTCATGGATGGAATTCATTCTTTACCCAATGTACTGGCGTGCTTCAAAGTTCTGTGCCTATGCAGATTCATCCTGTGGTTTCACGTCTATGTGCTTCCATTCAAGGTACTAGCCCAGCACGTTTAGCTGATTGCCTGGGGCTTGATTCATCTAAGGTGGGTCTTCATTACCACCAACTAGACATCCTCAGTGACAGGACACGAGTTTGCTATCTTATTATTAACACGAGACTTGATTATTCTTGCTTTAGTTTCAATCTAAAACAACTGAAGATGTCAGCAAAGATCAATCTAGTGCACTATTGGGCATTGCAGATGATGAAGAGAGGTAAGTGATTCTCTGGTTTCAGTATCATAATCGTTCTTGTAAGAATACAAGAAAACTTGAAACATTAATTGGAGCCTGGTTTAAATGGCAAAATTGCAGATATCGTGGCTGCAAGCCCTTGTGGTTATCATGTCCTGGTTGCTCTAGTACTTTTGAGTGCCCCCCTGTATCCAGTTTACTCTCGACTTCAAGCAATGATACCCCGACAGATCCACCGGCAGAGAAAGAATCTGGCAGTAATTTCTGGCACAGAATGTATTGCCCAAGATGCCCAGATGGCAATGATGGAACGAAAATAACCCCAGCCATGATAGCCAACCAGGTAATGAATTGGTGCTTGAGGCTGGCTCTGGTCTAATACTATATCCCTCGTTCATGCATTTGGTAAATATGGGCTGCCACCTTGTCACCCTCCATGGATGGACCATAGTAGATGACGATCACACAATTGTGGCTGTTGGCTCCAGCCTTCGAATGAACAGGGAAAGAAAAGTGTCGGCTCAAATTCAAATTCAAATTTTGTTCATTAGATGCATAGCATTCTTTCATCAGCATAGTCTTGTAGGGTCATCTGCAGGAACATCTGGGTTCATGGACCATATGTCCCAACAAATTGAAGATCTCTTGATAGTGAGCTTTAGTCTAGGTCTAGTTATTTGCTTAATGTTGGTGATAATCCTATTTACATATTTTGCAGGTGAAGAGGCAAGCAGAGAAGTTTATCTCTACATACTACATGGGCTTGATGACGGTGTCCACCGACCTTCTCATATGCTTTCTTCCAGTGTTCTCATTCACGAACCTTCTGTTAACTATGTATTTTATAAGCTTTATGGGTCACTCTGACAGCTGTTTTATGTTGTCAGTGTGATGATGAAATGTGCAAGTACACAACTCGGACTCTAAATTTGCGGGTGATTGGTGATTCTGAAAGAGGAACTGTTTGTCCAAACTACCCTCGCTGCAACGGGCGTCTCATACAACAGGTTAGAATGGTGTCACCTACAATGACCTGCGTCTTTAAATGAGTAATACCAATTGTCTTGTTTTTAATTTGGTATGAACTGAAGATTATGATGTTTGCTTGGAGCAGTATACAGAGGTGGATCTATATAAGCAGCTCTCCTATTTTTGCCATGTGTTGGATGTTGTGCAGTGCGTTGAGAAGGTTACTTTATGCTCTTTTCCCCCTTGTTTATGGTGCACTTTGTATTTGAACTCTGTGCTTTATTCCATGAAGAAACAAGAAATGCAGGTATTTTCTTCTCATGCTATTGATTGTTGCAGTTGGAGTATAATGCAAGATTGCCACTAGAGAAAGAGATTGCAAGAATTAGGCCACTGGTTGACTTGGCAGCTTCGACAATACAGAAAATCCGGGATCGCTGTGCATACGGGTGGGTGCAGCTGAAGGATCTCACAGTTTCTGTTTGACTGTTGGTAGAGACCGATCAATCTCTCTACATTACAGTCACTTGAAAGCTGCAGAAATTTCATTCATTTGTAGTTGAGATCCTAGTCCAGAGGCTGTCATTCATTTGTTCTTTTGTAGTTGTAAATTATACATTCAGTCTCTCAATAGTAAAGGCGGTTTTGTCGGCAAAGAAGGGTTAGTGTTCCATCACCATACCATGAATAGGATCCCCACTTTTTGGGCCCCTTTCTTGCATTGAATTAAATACATAGGAATTCATGGGCAAATGGACCTTAAGGAAGGATTATTCTAGTGGTGAGGAGCAAAAGATGGAATTGGTATTTGAATGACCAGGTGGCTTTCGATAATTTCAATTAAAGGGTAGATTATTTGACGGTCATTTTTGGATAGTTACTAAGAGTTCAATTACATCACAAGGGACATTCGGGTGAGCCCAAAAATTAATGGTGGATCTTGAAGAATCTCCTGGACTCGAAGACTAATCCTTGATCTATGACCCAACCAACGAGTGTTTGGGAGGAACACGGCCATGACATGGTGATTTCGTTCCATGCATCAGTATCAGTTGAATTACAATCAAATTAATTGCTTCACCAACTCTCCATCCAAAACAATAAAATCAGTTTCCATTTACAAAATGTATTTCCAACGCCTTCACGGAAACATTAAACAATAATAATCAGTACACAAACCTGCACCTCTTTGTTGGTCAAATATATTGAATGATGGTCAATTGACCTTCCACAGTGGCCCCATCTATCAGTCATATCAAAATGATGGTTTGGCCCTCACCTTTTACTCACTTCCTCATGAAAGTTAAATCATCAGTTTGGAATTAGGATCCATCTAAGCAGTTTTCGATGGGGGATGAGAAATTTTTTTTCTTCCATAGATGCTATACAAACATGTTTTAAAGGTGACTGAGAATTTGTAGTTCACGTCTCTTATGGTAGTAGTTTCAATTCCTACATGTACCAAACTATGCCATAATTCTTATTGATAGAGCACTGCTTTGAACACAACAATTATTTAAAAATATTTGATATAAGATTTTAGGCATTGATACGTTGGGCACGAGTCAAAGTCCTACTTGTTTTCAAATTTGAAAATTTTAATTAATGAAAGTTGTGGTCACAATTTAAGAGGATCAAGTTTTCAACCTTCAAACTAGTTGAGTATAAAAAGCAAAAGAAATTAGGTTGGTAGATATTTTGACTCATCAAAAGTGACCCACAATCTGATTTGCAATGACACAGATTTCGGATTGCAAGCATGATCTAGGAAACCTGTCTGATTTATGCTTGACTCGACTTTACAAATATAGGCCCATACCCTGTCCACGATTGACATGGTTGTAACTTGTAAGTGCCTGACCCAAGCCAATCCCACCTCATACATGTCAGGCCCGAGCCCGCCCGTTCATCAGGGCTCAACCATGATTAAAGCCTAATTAGTACTAACAATAAAACATGACTGGAAATATTCATGCGCATCTATCCCTCACCATATTACGGCGAGGGACAAAATAGTGGAGCCGACTTTATGATCCCTGCAAACTATCTACACACATAGGACCCCCTAAAATTGTAATGGATCCATCGAGTTTTAATCTATCCGAATGGATTGGACCATTGAATCGAGGGTGAAATTTCTTCTTTTTTATATAGCAGTTATATTTTTGTGCTACGGATGAAGGGGTTAGAGGCATGAGATTAACCCCAAACTTGATATATGAGCCCATTCAAGATGTCTCTTTTCATTTCCTGAGTTCCATGATCAATGTGCCCCCCACCCCAACAAACACACACACACACAATAGCGAGCAAGTGTGTTCTTTACCATATGGTTAGAGATGGATACACATGAATGTCCTCTAAACATGATGGAGAGATCTGAAATTCAAATACAAAAAATTCTTACATTCAAATACAACGAAACAAATAACAGTAAAACAAAGAAAAATACGCAGTACTAGTAGTAGGATATAAACATATCTTTGACAGCTGAAGCTGTATAGTACAACTACGATTAAGAATGCCAAAGTATTCTTTGAAACCTTAAAATCGTATATGGCTATCTCTGGACTACGATTAATGAAAGCTTGGCCAAAATATTATATGCGTCCAAATCTTAGATCCATGCCCGACTCGAGTGCTAAAACTTAAGGCCCAAACCTAATACATAACAAACTGGCCGGGTCAGGCTTGGGTGGGTCCTTCCTACGAGCTTCACCTTCCAACCTTCACTCAAACTAAGTCGACCATATGAATTGATCTTTATTAATTTTTGAAAATTTTACCGAAAAATCACATTGAATTCATTGTATATCAAGAATGATCTAAAAGATATGTATCTACCATAGTAGTACCAGTGGCCCTTTTTGTTATTTTGTTTACTAGCGATATCCCTGCTTACCTGCATGTATGAACAGCAGGATATCACCGCTTGTTTCTTTCCTACTCTTCCTTCTCGCTCCTTGTTCTCCTCTTCCCTCCTTCAACTCCTTCTACAGTTGCCAAGTAGCCCTTTACCTGCACGACATTTTCTTTCATGATATGATGACCTCAATTGTCTTGGACTTGAGTGTACGTGGGTACTTATTACCAAAATACCCCAGTCTTACATATAGTCATCAAAATCTATCATATTCCTCATCCTTCTTTCTCTCACAACCCAAACAAACCCATCTAAACCCATTCATCTTATTCCAACTAAATGAATGAAACTCTACCCCATCTCACAAAAATGAGACTGTCTCTCCTTCTTGAACGTATCTTTTCCTCTCTTCTTCCTTTTGTTTTCTTTTCATTTATTATTTTCCATTCTCAAGCGACCTTTATCAGCATCTTTTTTCTCATCTCCTTGGACAACCATTGCCCGTTTCCAAACCACCTCTACCCTATCATCATTGCATCTTGTTCCCTCTGCATCCCCCTTCCCCACTAATCCAATTGACAACACCTAAACGAGCCCTATACCTACGACCAAGGCCCATCTCACATTTTCCTTTTGCCATCATCTTCAACCTTACCCATCATCACCATCCGGCCTATATCATCAAGTGACCACAGCCAAAAGAAGAAAGATTCTTTTTTTTTTTTTAATCTGACTTGGGCGGTGATATTGCAGCTTTGCTGTGAAAAAGAAAAAAACGAGTGGTGATATTTTTACTCATATATGCAGGTGAGCGGGGATGTTACCGCCTGAAAAAAAAAAATAAAAATAAAAAAGGGCCCCTGGGACTACTACTGTAGATGTATATCTTTTAGATCCTTTTCGTTAAAATCCTCTTAATTTTTTATTGGCGTTGGATATAAAAAATTAGGTAAACAAAAAATAATAAAACAAGGCAGAATTTATATAAAATAAAAAATTAATACAAATTTAAGATGAAAGCTGCCAAGATGAAAAGAAATAGGTACCAAAAACCTAATTTTTTTCCAACTCTCAAAATTTAGAAGTAAAAATAAAAAAGTCACCTTTCGTACAACTAAATATTGATGCCTATCATTACTCACATAAAACTTAAAACCTGAGATCTCATATGTGTAACGTTTGTGGAAGAGCGTTAATGCGGACTTCTGCATTTCTGTCAACGACACATAGGAAATGGTTTTCTATGGTATTTTGAGGAAATTAGTCTCTTTTTTTTTTTTTTTTCTATTTTATCATATAAATGGAACATTTTTCATGAGAATGATCTTACATAAATGTAGCCTAGAAAAAGGAAAAATCACTTGGTATTTGAAAGTTTTAAAATAAATTAAACCATTTGATACATTTGAATATCTATTATCACATTATGTGGATAGTATTTAAAGAAAAAAGAAATCCAAACCACTCAAAATAATTGCTTGATACGTTAGATCTCTATGAGATTTGTTTTTAATTAGGCCCACCATTAGATTATCTTCTATAAAAAAGATATATGATTCAAATACATAAAATGGAGCAAAAAATATTAAAATATAAATATAATAAAAATATAAAAAATAACGGTGGAATACATAAATCATGAAAAGTACTTAGATTACAAACCAGCTGCGGCTTCCAAAAGTAAAGAATGTAATGCATTCTATCAAAATTTAAGGAGAGAAAAAAAGTATATTGACCAGTGAATTGATTCGAATCGGGTCCTGCATTCTGAACCTACGTCAGCTTTGGGGCAAGTTTGGATCTTTTGTTATGCTTGCTTTCCTAGTTACTTTGCCTTAGCTTCATTTGTCATCACTTTAATTTACATATTGATCAGAAAAGGAGAAAAGTTCTCTACAACAAGTAGTGGCTGGCAATTTCCTCATTGTGCAAAATTATATTTTTTAGATTAAAAAAATCTAATAAAATTGGTCAAAATTGAAAGGGTTGATCAAAATCAAAATTGAGGGGGTCAAAACAATTGACAACTTTCTGTATGATAATTTGTAAAGCTTGTCCTCTATGGGGTGGCATGCTTGATAAGTATACAATGGGTGTGGATGTGTAGCATGGAGTATTTGCCATGATGAGGATAAAACATGTTTGGTACCTGTCATTAATTGCGTCTTTAGATACTGCAAATGATGGTACACTAAGTTAGGTTAGTTATTCTTCACCAAAAGAAAAAAAGTTAGGTTAGTTATTAGGTTAATGGTCTTGATCCTGCCTCCATCAGTCATGTTCAATTTAGGCATATACCTGAATGATCTTGACATCTGCTTTTTCTTTAAGAAAATAAGAGAAAAGGAAAAAGGGAAGCTGGTGGAACCCATGTCCCATGAAGAATTGAAGATGATGAAGAAGAAGAAACCTTATGTGTTTTATCATGCAACATGGAGCTCTAAATTTATTCGATTAGGAGATTTAAATGACAATCAGACCAACACTAGAGTCAAACTCATCAGTGATATTTTGAAAACAATATGCTTATATCATTTAACCTAAAACAGTATTGTCATGACCCGAAACCGGAGGGTCACTGTAGCATTCTGCATCTTGGGTTGCACGCTGGGGTTTGGTATAATAATAGTCTTTCTGCGAGGAAATTTTATTGTTTTGGCTAATTTATGGGTTGGATAAAATTTTGGGTCCATTTGAGTTTTAATTTTGTATTTATTTTAGAATGGATTATAGTTGAGTCGCCGGAAGACCTGAAGCAAAGACTGAAGTATTTTGGAGCCAAGAGAGCCATAATCCAGAACACTAGTTTGCTATAGCAGAGTTTCATCTCGCTAGAGCGAACGACTCGGGACAAAAAGTGGCCTCACTATAGCGAGGATCGTGGACAGGATGCCTGGTTTGATCCAAACTCTTAGTTAGAGTTAGTGTTGAGTTGCTATTCTGATTGAGATATAATTAGAAGACTCTTGTACGATTTTGGGGCTCTATAAAAAGGTTGATTCTCTCAACCCTTAGTACACACAAGAAGTTGCTTTCTGTTGTTCTGAGGTAAGAAAACCCTAAGAGATATTCATTATTCTCTAGAGCTAGCGTTGAGAGATTGGGCTGAGGATTTACTCTAGAAGGTTTGGTGCTTTTACTTCTTTGTAGAGGATTTGTGCATCTTGGTTCTCAAGGTGTTATTGGAAGATCAAGCACAGGAGCGGTGTGCGGCGAGTAGTCGTGGCAGCGAGGAGTGGTGAAAGAACAACTACAGTCTTTAGATCGACGTACTGATTGAGAAACAGAGTCGTGGGTATATCTTGTAACCGTTCAATAGTGATTGATTTTTCTGATCGGTTTTTCTCCCTATATAAGATTTCCATGTTAAAGATTGTGTCTGCCCTCTTGTGGTGATTGCTTGATAGATTGATCAGCTAGTTTGCTTTGATTTTATTTCGTTGCATTGACTTTTGGAATTAGCATCCTTTACAGTAGCGTTCTTTCACTTTCTTTTCACCTAAGATCGATCCGCACATGTGAGGATATAAAGTCCATCACTTTCAAGAAAATTTAACAGGGGCTTATATGCGTTGCAGTCTAAAGTCTAGAGCTCATTGGATCCCGTGTCGTAACATATATATGCTATCATATTACACATCATTAGACATGTATAACATAAATAAGAAATTTACAGAGCTTGACAGGTAAATATAGGATATTTCATTCCCAATATTTAAGTTAAAAAACACAAAAGATACATCAATTCCATTTCCCAAAAGTAAAGGGCCGGCCAACAATGGTCAGTTTAGAAGATAACAAAATCCAAAATTTAAACTCCCAAAAGTAACAATATCTCCCAGTCTAAAGTCTAGAGCTCATTGGATCCCGTGTCGTAACATATATATGCTATCATATTACACATCATTAGACATGTATAACATAAATAAGAAATTTACAGAGCTTGACAGGTAAATATAGGATATTTCATTCCCAATATTTAAGTTAAAAAACACAAAAGATACATCAATTCCATTTCCCAAAAGTAAAGGGCCGGCCAACAATGGTCAGTTTAGAAGATAACAAAATCCAAAATTTAAACTCCCAAAAGTAACAATATCTCCCATGCAAGGTACGATGTCTACATGAGATCTACCACACATCAATCTCACATCTTGTGGCTCATCAACCACCATCTCAAAATCCAACTCTAGGGTAAGGGTAGGGGCATATATCAATACCTACAATACTGAGTGTAGAGTCAGACAATAGCCCGACAAGGGCTTAAAATAAAGGGAAAAATTACCATACGGACGACCCAAAACCTGACAATTGTCCAATACCAGAGGAAAGACTGAAAATTGCCGGATAGAAGATCGTACATAAAAGGATGCCTAAAGTGGGATGGTTTTACTCTTTATCTTGCGATATCCTAGGGCTTTAGGATATCCCAGGACTCGATATCCTAGGCCCGTAGGATATCGCATCGTTACCTACTCCCACCTCATGAGATATCACATTCAATCTTTCTTTGCTTGTATGTGTTGGTTTGGTTGAGGAATGGTTGGATTCTTTTCGTATTGTGTCTTTGGCACTTTACTTCACAATATGGGTGAGGAAGCTGATGGATTAAGTTTCTTTCTGTAACTTTTGAAGATGATTGAAGGATTTTCGAATTTGATTGGTGTGTGCATGTTTTTTAGTGTTTGGAAGTGGTGTTTGAAACTTATTGATGAGGATTCTCTTAAATCTCTTGTATTTCTTTACTTGTGTGCTTGTCTCTACAACCTAGAGACATATTGTTTAAATGTAACTTCCAACATATCACTCCGAGGTGCATAAGGGGACATGTATTTGTGCCTCTGTTTACTGCACTCATGATATTTGTTGAAATCTCAAAGAGAGCTGTTACACTTTCCTTCTTTGTTAATTGTTGTCTATGACTTTCAAGTTGCGGAATGGTCTTCAGTTCATGGTGAAAAAATGTGATATCTATTGGGGTGGAAGTAGGTAATGGTGTGATATCCTACGAGCCTAGGATATCGAATCTTGTGATATCCTACAGCCCTAGGATATCGCAGGATAAAGGGTAAAATCGTCCCACTTTAGGTGTCCTTTTATGTACGACCTTCAATCCGGCAATTTCCAGTCTTTTATCTCGTATTAGGCAATTGTTAGGTTTTGGGTCGGCTGTACGGTAATTTTCCCTAAAATAAATAATATAGCATGTTGCATCAATGAGGAGTTTAAAGACAAATAATTAGCAAAAGTCGGATGAGCTCTAGACTAGGTGTATGGAGCATGAATAGTAATAACTTGAGAAATTGAATTAATACGAAGCTAAACATTAAATCATAATCTTAGTAAAATGGTATCAACATGGCTAAATCCTCTCAACAATCACGAGCGTGACTGCATTTCTCATGGTCAGGACTAATAAGAATTGTTACCATAAGACTCTCCTAGAGTATATTATGGCTATTACGAAATATTTGGCCTTTCCACGGGTGTGACCGCATTTTCTAGGTAGGGTTTGGTATTGCAATACTAATTGAGAGTGCTTATCGCACAATTTCTCATATGCAGACAATATAGTAACATCAAGATCCATTCCCAGCTAAGTGGTGCCAACTCAAGACCCCAAGTAAAAAAGGTCCAACTAGACTGTCTTGAAAAAGGCATGGTAAGGGATTGAATACGCTCCGAGTACGAAGATGATTGATAAAGATCGCAGTCCTCAATGAGTATCCCTTTACAAGTCTTAAAACTGGCTAATTTGAACCAGTATTGACAAGATCGACAAACTAGCACACTAATTGAAAAGACTTGACTAAACGGGGCAAAACAAGGCTTAATAACAAAACAGGAACACGGCTTGACTTAGCAATTTAGACGGAACTAAAATAGGCTAAGTCAAATTGGGCAACATTTCGGTACGAGATAGATAGCCCCAAAAACGGGTAGAAAAGGTTTAGGGCGAATCCAAGCAATGAGGAAGATAACAATGCAGTGTGTGCGCGCTCACCAACCAAGTAAACGATAACAAACGATCTAGTCAATCCAAAGTTAGACTCGGGCAAGTTAATGCACACATAGTCCTAAGCGCTGACTCACATAAGTTAAATGGCTAAGCTCAATTTGGGTAAGTCATAGGGTAAGACAAATGATACAAATTACACACTTAAGAGATACATGTGCAAGGCATGCAAGTTGACGAGTATAACAAGCTACAATTGATTTCATATTAACCAACATTCAAGGAACCATAAAAAAAAAAAAATTCATCATCTTAAGTCTTATATTGCCATTAATAAGATAACATAAGGAGATTCAACTCTATGCACTCTTAAGGTCTGAATGTCGGGATTTATATGTCTCTTGGTGCTTTTGAAGGTATTTGACATTCCAAATCCTAACTTCACATACATGTGACTTACCATTGTGCTAAACAATTATCTAGACGATCCCCGGGAGTGAAGGTCATCAGTTCAGACAATTAAATCCCATTGGTCTCAAACATAAATAAAAGGTGAGTCCAAGTTACAAGTCAAATGTCACCTCATGTGTGAGGACTAGGGCCTTAATTTCACTAAATGGTCACTTAGTAGGGGCAAACAATGGCCCATAAACTCATCGGAAAAAATTCAAACCCGTACGTAAAACAATAGAAAAGAATTGAGCCAAAAAGGCCTGGGGTTTTTGGGGGTTGGGTTTAGATCCTGGGCTTTCTGCTAGGCGGGGTCGTGGCTTGTGGGGCTTGGGGAGACTTGGGGTTTGGGGCTTTTCTTCCCCTACTTGCATCCCTTCTTCAAGGGATTTAAGAACAATAACTAGGGGTCTTAATTACACATTAATTGTCTCACTTAGACAATAATTTCAATTTCAAAACTTACCAAATTTCACATGAGTTTAAACGAAGTTAACTAGCATAACTTTGAAATATCCTAGAATCATCAATAACAAGGCAAGCATGGTATGAGATTTAAATTGAGAACTTGCCTTGGTCTTGTAAGCTCTCTAATCAACTAATAGGTACTTCAATTCCACTCAATTGAGTCAAAGAACAAAACCCCCAAATCCTACACAAAAAGTTTCTCAGAAATAAAAAAAAAAAAAGGAAAAGAAAATGGGATGAGGCCACGCATGTCGGGATCCACGAGTGAAATGTCCTCCCCAACAACATTCTAGAAGGTGGAAAGAAAAGCTCACCTCAATTGAGTTGAAATCAACAATAAAGACGGCTACACAATGAACTTGAAAATAAAAATAAAGTTGATGACCGATATATATATATATATATTTATATATATATATATAGGGAGGTGCTTTTGTGAGAAACACTCCCACCCTATGATGAGAGATAAGGTGGGGGCCCTCACATCCATATCTAATTTCAACAACTTAAATGTGAGGGCCCCCATCCCTATCTCTCATATAAGATGAGAGATAGCTCTCATAGGAGCATCTTACTATATATATACATCATACGGTGAGGGACACGTACATAACTTTCCCTCTTTACACATGAACATTCTTTTTCTGCATATGACTATATATGATTTTTCCTCTTTTGCACATGAATATTTCTAATAATATAAGTGTCTCTCACACTATGGTGAGGGATGGATGCACATGAATATTCTCCACATATATATATATATATATCGGGGTCAACTCTCCTAAGCTCAAGCTTAGGATAATGTAAGCTTAAGTGTGTGGTGGGGCCCACCTGGGGACCCACATGGGGATGGGGATGGGGATGAGGGGATTTCAAGGACTCCCTAGGATCCTCTTCTCCGTCTTTGTAAAAAATCAGCCATAAACGTGATTTTTATCATCTCTATATTGGTCCAAAAGTTTAATGGTCAACAATCCATTCGGATCGATACATAGTCCATACACCAACTTTCGGATCTGACCGAAAGTTGGTGGATATGTGCAATTTAGGGGGTTCGTATTTGGTCCATTTGGATGGACCAAAGGTGGGCCCCCACAAGCATGAGCTTATGAAATTTCTTTCTAAGTTTGAGCTTAGGAGAGCCTTGCTCATATATATATATATATATATAGAGGAGAGAGAGAGAGAGAGAGAGAGAGGAAATCAACGTGAGTGCAATGATTGTCTTCACTAAGCAAATGGAAGTCTAACGCCGAAGGTATGATGTAGGAAAGAAAGAAGAAATGAGAGGAAATGAGAAGGGAACGTTGCTGGAATGAAGATAAAGGAGGGAAAGGAGTTGGTGCTTATATACATATTGCCTTCTGTCAAAATGATGTTTACATCCCGACTTAAGTGAAATAGTGTATAAACAAAATAAGGTTCTTCTAAACATCGGATGGGTATGGGCCAAGAACGAAAGTTTCTTAAATTCATTTCATCATTCCAATAGACCCAAAATAACAATATTCTAAACTTCCCAATATACCCTTAACTTTTTCCGGAATCCAAACTAGTTCCTATAATCCGCTAAACTAAGTCCAAAAGTTCTCAAAACTTCCAGAAACTTTCCAAAACACTATTCTAACGCTAAAAACTAATTAGTTGATTAATTATTAAAAATATTTAATTAATACTAATCACCTAATTAAGGATTGGGGGTCTTACAAGTATTTCTCTAATAATTATACTACAATATTTTTAAGGGGATTTGACCGTATGAGTTATATAATACCCCATATTCCTCAATACAAGTGTTGACTGAAAAATAATCCCAAAGTAGGGTATTGAATAGTGGAACTTTAATTTTTGTTCCAATTTTACCCCTTCTGAAAAAGTGTTGTGCGATATTGCACAAACTACATCTTCATCCTCGATATGCATATCGCCAATCTGCGTGTTGCTTTCTCCGGAGAAAGAGGATTGTCGGGATCCGTCCGGAGACCAAAGAAGAAGCAACAGGTTGCGCTACGTCCCCAGATCCTTTGTAGAGGAGGAGGCCAGGTTCTACAGAACAAAAAATCATATCGACGAAGAAGAAGACTCTTGCGACATGGTCTGAAATCGAATGTGAAAACATTTTGTGCGATATCGCACAAACTGAAAGTCAAAGGAAGGTTGAAGACGATCAAGAAGGTGGAGACACTCGATACCCTTTTTCGAGATGGAATAGATCAAGAAGATAAAGATGATGAGTCACCCTTTTTTGGATCCTTCCGGTAGCCCTGTCGACAGAAGGACTCTTTTTCGGATCAATAAGACTCCTAGTTTTGTGTGGTTTTTGTCTTGCTTCATCTTAGGCCTTACTGCATGGATTCCTACTTGATAGAAAAAATTTCTTTTAACGATGGAGATAGTTACAACAAAAAATGAGGAAAATGATCTGGGGAATACGGAGGAAAAACGATTTGACTTTTCAATTTGTGTGCGATATTGTATATAATTGCGATATTGCACATGAATTAGCATTGAATCGAAATTTTTGAGTTTGTTCTTTCTCCATTGATTTCTTGTTCTGTAACTGGAGAAGCTGTAGTACAACCTGGCCTTTTCTTCTGCAATGGAATTGGGGACGCAGTGCAACCTATTGCTTCTTCTCCGGATGGATCTTTAGCGGTCCTCTTTCTCTGGAGTGAGCAACTCGTAGATCGACGATACGCAATAGCCAATCCTCCTCTCCAAGAATGGATGATTGTAGAAGGGATAGTGGAAGACAATGGAAAGGAGGCATTGGGAAAAGAAGTAGGAGAAAGAACATGGGAGAACGATGTCGCACAAAACGTTTTCATAAGGGGGTAAAATTGGAATAAAAACTAAATTCCACCGTTCAATATCCTACTTTGGGATTCTTTTTCGATCAACACTGTTTTGAGGAATACGGGGTATTATATAGTTATAGTGGGATTCAGTGGCGGCTCCAGGAATTCGAGTCTGTGGGGTTAACAAAAGACTTATCTTCCGCAAATTGAATAAATTTGTTTTCCCCTTTATCAACATTTGTCATCTACTTTCGATAATTCGACAAGTATAGTATAAAATTCTCAAATAATCTATTTCCGATAATCCGACAAAGATAATATTGAATTCTAGAAAAAAAGGAAGAAATTTCAATATATTGTTACTAATAGTTCTTAATCCAAATACATAAACTCCTACAACTGCCCTCAACAAGTTTTTAGCTTTTCATATATTGAAATCGTTGCATAATATATAGATTCATCATCAACACTAGCAACCACATCTTTTTCAATATATGTAACCAAACAATTATTCATCCGTTGATCTTCTATTCGGTTACGTAACCTGTTATTTACGTACTTCATTGTTGAAAAAGCTCTTTCTACCGTCGCAGTCGTTGCTGGTAAAATCGATGCTAATTTTAAAAGCAACTAAACTAATTAGTAGACGATATCCTTCTCTGTCTCTACTAATTTTCTAATAATGTCACAAATTCCTTTTAAGTTCTAAAAACTTGTTGCTATAGCACATATCACCAATGTAGGCCCATTAATTTTATTTAATTTTTGGTAGACAGTTAGCCCATTAACTTAGGCTGTGGGTATTTTATGGTGACTTTTGTTCACTACTACAGCAATAAAGAAAAAAGTGTAAAATTAGCTAATGTATGGTGAAACTCTTAAATTGAGTGGGTCAAAAGTTTCCCATAAGTTTAATTCGTGACATAAATTTTTTTATTTTTAATTATTTTTTCAAATCTCAGTGGGGTCATTTGACCCCACTGTGCTCAATGTGGAGCCGCCCGTGGTGGGATTGCCATATAATTGCATATTTTAGTGATAACCCATAACCAGAAAGATTAAATGTGCTCTAACCACATGTATGATGGAGAATTGGAGATGGCATGACCAATTAAAAACCATCAGCAGCCTATATATATATATATATTTATATATATATATATATAGGGGAACATTCATGTACTTCTATCCCTCACCATAGGGTGATGGACACTTCCATAAATGGGGATTTTCAAGTACAAAAGTGAATTTTCAAGTACATAGGGTGAGGTACACTTCCTCGTCTTCATGTGCAAAAGGGGAAAGTGCCCCTCACCCTATGATAAGGGATAGATGCACATGAACATTCTCCATATATATATATATATATATATATATATATATAAAACCACCTTATATATAAATACCCTTACATATTGCTACGTACACATGAAGCCATCTTTACAAGCCGTCAACCTCGGTTGCACAATAACGTAGACTCTACAAAACATAAGGCCCTAGGCACGTGATATAATTAGATTGAAGGAACGTGATATAATTAGATTGAAGGAACCTTCATAGAACAAGTGACCAAAAAGTGGCATGACTAGCATGAATACCCAAAACTTAGACCAACTCAAAGACTTTCTCTCCCTCCAAGAGACGCAATCACCTTACCTGACCACTCACACACTCATACCAGTGACCACTCACACACTCGTACCAATGTCCTTAACCATATGAGCAAACCTCTCTCTACCTCAAAATTAGGACCTTCGAGTCTAAATAAGATTGGCGTTTTTAATTTAATAAATTGGTCAGGTTTTGTTTGAGTCTTGCTATGTGCAACCTGTCAATTACATCTAACCAGATCTAACTGACTAATTGCACTATTATTGGTCAGTTCAATGTGATCTCCAGCCCCCCTAAATTAATGGTTTGGTTAATCTCAACTTTTAATTAGGGTTCGGGTTGACATTTTCAACCAGATTAATAATATGTTAAGTACCAGTTAAGCTGGCACTCAGGTGCTTAATTGACCTCCCCCATCCAAAATCATATTCTACAAAACTTCTTACACAAGGGAGGAAATCTAATTTTTCCCACTAATCTAAGCTCGAATATTGTTCCACTAGACGGCTATTACAAGCGGCTTACTATATGCGAAAACGCCACCCATCACACTACAGGATAAACTACCATGATCCACGATGAACAAGGCCGAATTCATTTCCAATCAACCCAAAAGTGATAACGATTGTCCATGTCCAGTGCCCCACAATGGATTTGTCTGATATAGATGCCCTGCAGACTACCAATTTGGGTCGTCATCTGGAGCACCCAACTGTTATGCTCATTCAAACAATTTTTTGTAAGTTTTCTACATTGGCTGCTGTCAGTTTGAAACAAAACCACCAATGAATGCCAAATCCATCTTACTTTGTTTTACCAACAACATTCTATTCAATTAAATACATCCCTACTTTTCATAGCGTGGAAAAGCAACTATCACTCAATCACTAAAAAATTATAAATGTGGGTGTATATATATGAACCATCCCATTCCATCAAATCTATGTTCATCTCTTTATGTGACTAAAAAGATAGAAAGATATGGTGGCCCAAAGATCTGTAACGGTTTTGAGGGGTGCTTTGATTGTTGTCATTCTACTTCTGATGATGGTTTCAAAGGGGTGGTGTGGCCGGACGATGAGCGGTCGGGTTTTCGATGGCGCGGCATCAATCCAGAGCATGCTTCCTAAAGGGCCTGTTCCCCCTTCTGGGCCTTCACCTTGTCATAACAAGGTCATGAGGTCTTCCCATGAGAGCCAAATCTCTCACCCAGATGATGTTATATGCTACATTCCATAGATAGAAGAAGAAGCAGAAGAAGAGAAGAGAAAATGATTGTTATTCTTCAGTTGTTCATTTGTTTATTCATAAGCTCCCATTCAGAGAATTTGGAGTTATGGGGTCATCTGATGTGATTACTACTTGTATTTTGGCTCTGAGATTGTATTTTGTATAGGAAAGAAAACGCGAATTTTGCGATTTCTTGTATGATGAAAAGAAATTTGATAGTTTCTTATTGAGTTGTGTTGGTGATGGGAATTTTATTTATTGTCTTTTTTTTTTTTGCCCTCTTTGTGCTGGGTTACTGTTCTATTCTGTTAGCAGAATCTCTTTTTAAGTAGGCGTACTGGCAGTTCCTGACCCGACTTACAACCCAACATGAACCTGAGCCCAACATGGTAATTAAGGGCTTGGGTTGAGCCTTTTTTATTTTCAGGTCAACATTTCTGACCGGAAGAATAAATGAGTTGGGTTTCAGTTGAGTCCCTACATCCTTTTTACCTGCCAACCTATCCAAACCAGACCTAACCTGGCCTTTTAATTAAGGTTTCGGACTGACCCTTTTAATTTCTTGGATGGGTTAACAGGTTCAACCTGATTCATAAATGGATCAGGTTAGGTTTGAAACTGTGCATGACAAGCATCGCTCCACCTGACTCGAACCTTGCAGGACCTGACCATTGCCACCCCCAATTTTGAGGCAACCAATCACAGGGCTAGCTAGAATCTTCTAATATGGGAGATGTTGTATAGTAGTACCCCCACAATCTGACCTTCTATGGTAGGCCTCATCATATCAATGCAGGAGTGTTTAATTGTACTTGGGGGTTTAACCCACGCCCTGTCTATTTACTAATCTGACCTAAAACTCAGACCCAGGCCCAATTCTTTTTTGTTAATGGGGTCATTCATTTGCCTCAGCTTAAGCCATGCAACTGTTGTAGAAAATGGAACCCAAAACAGGCAGACTTCCAGACTAAACTCAGCTTTTGGGGGGCCGCGCCAGCCCAATGGTTCAGTATCATGAATCATTCAAGAACAGTCCTTGAACATATGGAAATTGGGCATCTAGAAACTGAACATTACTAGTGAAAAATCTTCCAGATTACATGCAATTGAGCCACACAAGATTAGTTAGGCCTATGGGTCAGAGGCCTTTACACCCTAGTTCAGCAGCTGCAAACCAATTGGACCGGAATGACATGAAATTGGCCCATGACCAACTTGCCTCACGGGTAGGGATATCAATGACTAAGGTCAGATGGTGTTGGGGTCTGGTTATACTGTTTGGATTACAACTACGGGCAGAAGACGGATCAAATCTGTTTACTAATTGGATTAGAAATGTCAATCTGAATAGCAAATTCAACGATTTGTTCGATCACTAGGCTGATCCCGTAGGGTTCTTATGGTCACTAATGGACGCTACAATGGGTTTAGCTGTTAGCATTCCAGCTTGCTATTGACTGAACATGGCCTGACATTTTAGGCCAATGGTTCTGGGCATGAGATCTTGGGCCCAAGAGCGAATGAGGTGTGCCTAGTCCTATGTCTACCTGAGGTCCCAGAAAAATGGGCTAGTCCAAGCAGGACGAGACCATCACTATCGTTCCTAATAAATATCAGTAATGGCTTGTGTTGGGTCTGAATGTTGGCCCAATGGATGGACTCAGGCCTGGATAATTGGCTCAATTTAAAGGGATGCCCCATGTGAAACTCTAGTTGGGTTGTGACTGAGGCCTAACCCATATCCCAAATACCTTGGGAAGCTGTAGTTCAGGGATAATGCTGGGATATGTTCAAATTGTACTCTGCGGTGAGTGATCTTCTACATTATGTTGTATTCCACCTCTCAATTCAGGATGTCCGGGTGCATTGTGCAGACATTTGATAGCAAGTATGGTGAAAATATTCTTTAGGAGTATGGACTGGCGAGCATCCGTCTAGAGAGAAAGGGCGGGAAACTCTTAACAATTAAATTTGGAGTGGTACATAAGTTCCACATTGAAAACATCTGAGTCATGACTTTGAGTATATATGTACGTCCTCGCCTTTTTCCCCACATGATTTGTTTTGCCAAGGGAGTTGTGTAGATTTGTCTAGGGTTGGCGAAGATTTCATGCATTGTTGTGAAATGACTCGCATGAGTAAATGATGCACAAATAAAGCATTTGCGTATGGATATGAAACACATGTGAAACACATTCCATTTTGTCATTTTCACCACTATTCACATGTGAATTTGGGTACAGCCGTGGTTCTATGGATTTACAAATGAATGGTTTGGAGTATTTTCTTTTTATAATTTCTCAAAATGCATGCAGCATTAAGATATGGAATTTAATCCCAAGCTATTTTTAACCTTTTTCAAGGAGATGAACAGTTCGGATTGTGAATTAGGGGCCCATAGGATTGAGATATTTTTGCAACTTGAAGGGCTCCATGGGACATGAGCTCACATTAGTGTCACTATAGCACGTGCCTCTTGCTTTAGGTGTGTAAATAGGAAGCAAAAATTTCCACCATATGTTAGAGATGCTTAAATTTAGGTGTGAAAAGGAACTCATTTTCACACCTCATTTAGGTATGTAACTCGCAATAAGTGAAGACAAATGTTAATGTACATAACCACTATACAAGTGCATCATGTACATATATATATATATGTATATGGGCGCAAACAAACCGCCCTTACTATTGCTCAATCCTCTCTTAATATTTTCAATAATGGCGAAAATATCAATATGTTATCAATAAAATGCCGTTTTGGGTAAAAGTTTGCAATATTTTCAATATAGTGTGGACATTAGTGAGATGGAGTAACCATGAAATGGCTGATATTACATAAGAGTTATTCTAAATGCACCCACCCTAGTTACTATTTAAACCCACTCTAGATGCTATTATAATATAGGCTGCCCATCAATCTTTTCCACTTGCAAAAAAGAGAACAAGTAACAGGTGCAGCTTTTGTCGAGGCCCAACCCAGTTCCTCGTTTTTTTATCAGGTGGCTGACATCATCGTGATGTCACGCAAGGCGGGGCGGGTCTACAGTCAACTATGAACTTTGACCGTCCATAGCTCGTTCATCCGAACTCCCATAAATAAGCAGTTTGTTTTACGGAATCATGGTGACGAGCACTACCTAGTAGAGTTGACAAATTTGAGATCCAATGATTAGAATTTTTTTAGATCAGATGCAGTTATCTTTGAAGCTTGAAATTTGTCACGTGATAGTTGGGTTTTGTGAGCTCCGATGGACAATCTATTTGCTCTACGGGCTCCTGACTACAAGATCTATATAGAGGCAATGAGAGATTGACGAATTTAACGGTTAAAAAAGTTTTTGGTTAGCAACCACTGTCAGTAATATCTTGACTTTTCTTTTATTTATATGTTGTATATGTCTTATAAAATCTGCACTGTATTACCTCACCAAGAGTGATATCTTCGACGAGAAGAACCCACTTGTGTGGAGATATCGAATGGGTAGGACACTTCTTATTTGATAAGATAAAGTCAAAATTGATGCAAGATTGAGAGTTCCATGTTCTTCGAGTAGGGGCCTTCAAAAGAATAACTGTTTCTGCTTGGATCCCGAGAATGAAGGGAATTAGACTCAATGAACACTAATGCTGATGGATTAACACGAGTATTCCACCATGTTCAAGACCTTAAGCCTTGCACCCACTCTAACTAGGCTATGACCTGATTGACGTGACCAGCTGGCTATGATTGTTGTGAATGGCTATGAATTTGTACATACATCACACCCACCTAGGGTAAAATGGGGAATCTAGTACAGTATTTGGTACAATCTGGTGGGGTCCATTTCATGGCATGGCATGGCATCTTTTTTTTTTTTTGGTACGTTGCGTGACTTCTTTTTCACTCTTGCATTCTGTGAATCTGTCCAGACTATTTTTACTAGGAGAAGAAGAGTGGGATGTGGAGTGAGGGATTTTCAATTTGGGGAATTTGTTTAAAAAACCTTTAATTTAATTTTAATTTTATTTAAAAAGCCTCTAATTTTATTTTAATTTTAATTTTATTTTTAATTATTTTAGCCCTACATCCAATGTTGTGATCAATATGCAAATTAGTAAGTGGGCTACCATTTTATCAATTAAAGTCTTGATCATGAGATTGACTTTTTTTTTTTTTTTTTTACTTTTATCTTGTCCTTGGGTAGAAAGGAAAGAAGTCTCTAATGTGTGAAGTAGGATGATCAATCTAAAAGTTAGCCCACTAAGATTGACATGCTGGAATTCTCTCCCTAGTGAAAAAAAATAAAATAAAATTGTCACTATGTAAGCTAAGAATTATTTCCTGAAATCTATGGAAAATTCTTTACGTCACATGAATAACAATCTCCAGTCCTTGACGATACAATCACTATCTCTTTAAATTTTGGTGGGCCCAGTGGCTGCATGTATTTTGACTCCATGCAAGTGTACCGCCGTACACTTTCACTGTCGTTCACACCATTCAGCATCGTATGATCCATGAATGCACTTGTACGTTTACACCCACCCTATTACACAGCACAACCACTAGGGTGGGTGCAAATAGCAACACCCCATAAATAATAATAAGTAATCTGACGTAAACTTTGAAGCCTACTCCATGTTCTTGAGAGATGGGTGGGGCCCACCTTTAGAAAGACCAAACCTCTTTTTAACCCTTGAACCCATTGTAGTGGTCAAATAATAAATTGTTCTTCAAAATAGTGAGATGGCCCCTGTTGGATCAACTAAATTTGAAACCTGTGGTTAACTTTCTTTATTTCCTTTTTTAATAGGCAGAAATGGAAGGAGTCTCTCATGTGTGAAATCTGATGATCAATCCATCGGTTGGCCCACTGAAATCGACAGTATATAATGGGTCTTAGGGCTGTAGACCGGTTTGGGTTTTCCAAAAGTGGGCCCCACCCATGTTGTTAACACGGGCGTTGCACCATACTACCATGCAACGTTCGATTATACAATGATTGGATAAGTAATTAATTGTAATTATGGTTGTAAGTGCATTAATGAGGAGTTACATATTTTCTTCATTCATAAGGGATGTTCATGTACTTTCCTTGTGATGCTTCTTCAAGGGCAAGAGATAGCGTTGTAAACGGGTCAATTCTCGTCCGGATCCATGGCGGACTCAAAACCAGAACCGTTAAGGAGAATGTGGAACCTGATCCGGACCCAGAATCGTTTCGAAACCGATTTCTTGGTTCCGGAACTGTAACGAGAACCATATATGAGACGGGTTTGGATCCGGGTCCGGGTCTAGGTAGAAAATCATATTAAAAAAAATATGATTTTTAGGATAGATTTTCAAAAATTGAGGTAATATGTCAGGTTTCGGGTCCACGGGTCCTCATCAAGGTGGAACTGGACCCGGACCCTTTTTTTTATCGGGGCCTAAATAAGGACCGAAACCCGGTTTTTAACGGCCGAAACCTTCGGATAATTGGAGAATCGGGTATCCATTTACATCCTTAGCGAGAGATGATGGGCTTATATTCTAGGTTCATTAATTAGCAATTACAAACTTGACCCAGCTTAAGTTGTATTATTTTGTGCATGCCTTTTGGCAGATTAACGAGGAGAAGACTAAAGTCTTACTCAAAGAATATTGGAAGGTATATTGATTAGGGACCAGACGTAGGGAATTTCAAGAGGAAAAAAGTACATCGTTTAATTGTTAAATAATGTATCCTTTGATTGCTTGTGTTTGAAATTTGTCATACGTTGTGATAAATTAAGTTGAAAATTGGTTAAAGAGACAGAGACCTACCCTTAAATAAGGCATTTTTATACTAAACCTCTTGACATTAATGTAAATGGGCACAAAGTTGGTCAATGTAGGCGACCGTTGGATGATTAATTAAAGAGATTTGTCTTTGATTATTCAAAATCAGTCTGGTATTTGTTTGATGAAATTGTGGTTCTTACTAGTCTTAAAAGTCTCAGTTTGATTGCCACAAATTAAGGATATAAGGCCCTCTATAGTGGGAAGACATTTGAGGGAGGAAAGGGGAGCACAATCTTCAAATCACATAACGTTTGAAAATATAACATGTGGCTAAGATTGTGTGTCCACATTTTCAGTACAAAAAATCTACTTGTCCCGGGATTTTTGTCCCGGGATGTGGCCCGGCTCCCATGGGAGCCGTTGATCCCATGGTAGCCTGGGATCCAACGGCTCCTATGAGGAGTCAGGCCACGTCCCGGGACAAGTAGCACGGCTTTTTTCAGTAACTTGTCTCCTCCTTGGAAGGCTGTTCTCCATGATACAAAATCCCAAATAAAATCTTGTCTCTGTTTCTCAACCTTGGCATAGCTGCAAACTGGGACTTGACTGTGCACTCTAACCATTCTCATGTGCATCATGTTTCTGAAGTTTCAGGTTGGAACCTTCTGATCTCCGCAAGAGACGGTTTCTCACTATGGGTTTCTTCAGATCACATCCCAAGTCTCTTCTCTGGTCCAAGACTGTTGTGGACAGTGATGTCTTCAATGCAACCTTCAGAAAGCTTACAGGGATTCTAGCTCTCTTATTGTTCTTGTGGACAGGAAATGTATTCGGTCTTCTATCATGGATCCTGGCCTTTCACCTTGGAAGTTCAGGTTTAAGCCTTGTAGGGATCAATTTGATGGTAGGCCTACGTTTTATTTGATTGAAATTTCTCATAGAAAAGAGGGCACTTCTGTTTTGTGTTTCTATCTGGCTTTTAGGCTTCTTCCTTTTGAGTCTGGGTTTGGATATCCAAAGCAATATTGGGTTATTGATGCGGTTTTGATAGCTACAAGTATGCTGTTGAATTTATCTGGCTAAGACATTGGTGCCGGTGATTTTCAGAGGGCCCATATTACTACCGGTTAGGATGTGATGGGTTTCTAACTTTCTATTATAGATGAAGAGAGAGAGAGAGAGAGATCGTAGAGAGAGAGAGAGAGAGAGAGAGAGAAGAGAGAGAGAGAGAGAGAGTCAACATGGTTATTTAGTATGGATCTTGAATTAAGATCAAATCACGAGGGAAAGGGTGCTATTCCTAGAATACAGTGGCATTTGAACTCCATGGAATGGATTTTCCCTGCGACCCGGGTCTGAAAAAACCACTAATTCATATAAATGATTTCTTTCACACCAGATGTATAAAACTTGAATGAGCCCCCACATTAAATCCCAATGATCTTACATTATTATATAGTGGGACACATTAATGTAATTAGGCTGTTCACTAATAGATCCCATCATCAATTAATCAAAGAGATTGGTTGTGTTGTTCCTTGTATTTATCCCAATCTGCTAGCTCAGTTGGTCGACAGTGACATTAGAGTCCTCTGAGCAAGGTAGGTAATTAGATTCGACCCCAGTTGAAAAAGAGGAAACTATATTCAACAGTTTTTGACGCTCATTTGTAGAAGTTGTGATTCCTTTTCTTTGTGTGGTTACTGTGGTACTGGATGAAAGCAAAAGCGACAATGAGCCCACATGGTGGTTGAACTACTTGCCCTGTATGAGATGACTAGCATATACAAAGAGGCGAATTCTATCCCGTTAGTTTGGCCCACAAGATTGACTATGTTTGTTACATGCATATAAGAAGAGCCAGTTTCCCTGGTTTTGTTGCATGCGGTGTGGTAAGTTGTCAACATACAATACAGTCCTCTTTGTTGAATGATACATTATCTAAAACCATACACATATTTGTCTACTACCTTTACACTGCATACTTCATTCTTCTTGCTTCTCTGGGCCCTTGGTGTCTAGTGATAGTTTAATATGGGACTAGAGATGTCCTACTTTTAAACCACTTTTCCATCTTGGATGGGTAGGAATCTTACTCCCGTTTTCTGCAAAATCATCACCACCCAAAACGTCAGTACAGAATTTACATCTGAAGAGGTTCAGAAATTAATGATAAAAATAAAAATAAAACAAATAAAACTAATTATATAAACACAAACACATCATTCTTAGAGGCTGGGGCTTTTATCAACTACAAGAACTCTAACTTGATGGCCCCAATTGGACATTGCCGCTTCATTGATTATTTGAAAAGAGGATGGCTTAATCTAATGGTATTAATGTTGTACTTAAAAGGCTCTTAAATCAAGGGTTAGGACCAAGCCTAGGTGATCATGCATTTTTGACTCACCATAGTCCAAACTAATTAAAAACATCCATCCTCTATCTTCTATGATTAGTATATTTTTATGTGGGCCCCCACATGTTAGATAGCTTTGAAATCAGAAGTTCCTCTCCTCATTTTGTTTAGTAGTATTCGTTGGATTTTTAATTCTATTCCTTTTTTTATTCAATTAGAATAAGTAGATTATGACTAACTCCAGAAGCTTCTCTATGTTCCTAATCATCATATCATCGGTTGAAGCAGACAATCAACTGATTTTGATTTTTTTTCTTTTTCTTTTGTTCTTATTTTTCGATCTTCTGCCATTTTACTTCATTACACAAATTGAAATGCATGTAGTTGTTTTTGGATGCCCAACTTCATACTGAATTGTTAAGTACCTCTCTAATATGAAATGCATACGTACGTCTAGACCAGCAGTACTTAAAAAAGGTTTGGTTTAACCATCTACCAATTAACGGCTAAGATCAACCAATTATCATCACAGATGGGGTCCTTGCGCAATCCATGATGGCCCCACTGTGCATGTGCAAGGCAAGGGTACAAATTGGTGCAGCATTGCATACATGTCTAATAACTAGGACTAGTTTTTTTCTAGAGACTAAAACCAAATAGTTGCAGCAAAAAGATATAACCCAAGAATTATGCAGAATAAATTTCAGTACTACTACCTCTTCATGCTTGCATCCCTCATTGATTTTCCTTAGAGCCGGCTTCCTTTGACTTTGTTGGGACAACGGACAGGCCTCATTCCCCAAGCAAAGGCGCATCATCTTCTCGGCCGCCTCTGCTTCATCCTTGCTCTCTTCAATCAGCTTGGTCACTTGTGCCTTGGGCAGCCTCATCTTCACCTGCCTCCCCCCATCTGCACCCGTCTCCACTGTCTTCATCAGTGAAAGATCAGAGACCGACCTCCGTGCCAGCATCAGGCTTTCGAGCCGGTCCTTGGCGCTCATGTTGATGACCCCAGACCGCGCCCTCCTCGGTGCCTTCTCGCTCCCCATCGCGGGCAGCTGAACCAGGAAATAGAGCCTCTTGGGTTGGAGCTCATAGTCCAGGTCCAGGGCCTTGGCTCTGACTCCCAAGTGCCGAACCGCCTGAGAATCCATCAGAACATGACCTGGGTAGTCTTTGATCACCTCCCCGGTACGCACCGGGGTCTTGAACTTCATCGTCTCGCCGTCTATCTTCATCACTTTGGCTGTCTTCCTTCCTGATAAGCTGTTTCCCATGGCTGGAGTGGGACTGAAACTTGTTTGCTGCTTCTATGTTTGTAGGAGAGAAATGGGTTTATATGTGAATCTTTGGGACTGTGAAATAGTGGGGTTGGGGCCTATTTAAAGGGTAGGGAGGTTTGTTGGGATTGTTGGTCACTTGGTTGTTACAGTAGTAGGTCAAAAAAGGGTGGCATGAGATGTATTTGTTGTTTTTAATATGAATGAATAGAAATGTGGTTTTTTTTTTCGTCGACCGCTTATTAAACGTGACAGTTTGACAGTTTCTCTATTGTCTTCTTAGATGAGAATTCAACGCCCAGAGCCCTTTTGGTTACACTTTTCAACCATGGGCATTGGATTGTTGGTTGATGGAGTAGTATTTGAAACTATTCATTGATTGGGAGATGATGATGGAGCTCTGATGTATGTTTGGATCGACTCAAGGACCAGATGAGTTGTTGACTCTGCAGAGTGCTGAATCAAAACCTAATTTGGCTAATCAAACTGAGCCTAAAAGTTTTTTTTTTTTTTTTGGTACCCCACTGGGCTGGACCAAAGAGAGAGTCTGCAAATACACGAAAAGCAGTCTATTCAAGTGGAAAAGAAGCCCACACGCGCGAGAAGAAAACCCACATCTAAAGTGGAAAAGGAGACCGTACAAGCGGAAATGAGTGACGTATCTAGGGTTCGAACCCTAGACAGCTCGGTAAGAATTGAACCTAAAAGTTAAAAGAGTAAGTTGGATTGGTTATGATCAATGGGTTATAGAGCAATTTGCTGGGTTGGGTCAAGTTTGGAAAGGTTTGCGTGCTGGATAACAAAAATGGCCTCAAATTGAAACCAAACGCTTAATTGCCAGGTGAGGTGTAGGCTTTGTTGGCAGATTGAGTCTAGAATTGGCACCTTGAAGTTTTCTTGTCCATTGAGTTGAACTTGATTATTAATCAAGCTGATTTGGGTTCTATAACCATGACTACTTTTTAAGTGGTTCTGGCTCTAGGCATTCCATGAAAATGAGGGTGGGTCACGGTTTAAAAATTCATTCTGACTTAATAATCCCTAGGTCTACTTATTTGCATATAAAACTCATTCTAATTACGTGACTTGATAATCCACAGGCTCTATTTATTTGCATAAAATACATATAAATTCAGGGAGAAATGAGTTACACCGCAGGATTACAGCAAAAGTTGGAGGTGAAGGATATGAAGTGGGGGGGTGAAGGATGTGGGGATGTAGATGTAGATGTGACCTTTACTTTCTAGTGAGATGGCTGGGTATTCATTTACCATCATAGCTTGATTCAATTTCCATTAAAGGAGAGGACATTTTATGGTCATTTTTATTTTATATTAGCTTTGGTTCTTTTTTTTAACCACTTATAGAAATGCAATGCTTGATATTCAATTACATGAAGAGCAACGCTCTCTTAAGTTAAAGTTTAGGAAAAATTTTCGTAAGCTCACGCTTGTAGGGCTCACCCTTGGTCCATCCAAATGAACTAAACATACGACCTCCTTAAATTGCATGTGTATGACCCCCTTGAATTGTATGTGTCCACCAACTTTCAATGTGGACCATTGGATCGACTGTGTACTGACCCGAATGGTCAAGCCGATCTAAATGGTCTGTTGACCATTAAACTTTTGGGGCCCAGATGGCGATGATAAAAACCAAAGTTCGGATTGATTTTTTACAAAGAAGAGGGTCCTAAGGAGTAGTCCTTAAAATCCGCCTTATCCCCATCCCATATAGGTCCCTAGGTGGGCCCACCACATACTTGAGCTTACCTCAAGCGTTGGATAGCTGCCCCCCTTACTTGAAACAAACAGCCCTCTTGGACTGGGTACTCGAGCCAGTCCTCTCTGAATTACTCGGCTCGGGGAACGATTGTGTTAAGTTGAGTTTCCACGTTTTCAAAATCTTGGTCTGTGTAGACGGCCGACGATTAAAAAAATGGCCCATGTCAGTCATACTTCAAAAAAGTCGACACGTCTGAATTGAGCCGAATAGATTCAAAGGAGACCGAGTTTAATGAGCCTAGCTAACAGTGTACGTCAACTAGACTCGGTAACACTTAATCGACTCAATGCCTTCCCAGCTTCGCTAATTAATTGGGATGGGTTCATCTTGGAGCCAGGCCTGATAAACCGGTGAGTCCATGTCAATGAATGGCGTCTTGTGCTTCACATTTTAGCACATAGGTTGAATAAATAAAGCTGCTGAATAAACTGATTAGGTCTGGCTTTACATTTTGAGTAAAAATTCTTTTTTCTGGAATTGTGGGGAAAAAACAAGAACTAATTGCAAAGAAGTACAATAAATCATTTAAAGAAATCGTGTGGCCATGGCCTTCATCGGATTAAGCATGTGGCTAAGACTACGGGTGAATCTCCATATCAAGTCTTAATTTGCGACCCTACAAGAGTTAGGATTGAGGTCAAATTATGGCGGAAAGAAATGTGGGATTTCAGAAGGGGTAGAGTCCATTATAGTCGTGATATCTTGGAATTGCTCTAAATGAGAGAGATGGAAATCCTATGTTGATAATCCTGGAAATTTGAGAGCATTCACGGCGTGCGCGAAGGGATCTATAAAAAAATAGGGCTCTCGGCGAGTTTGGCTCCGACGCCCATTTAGGATAAGCGACTTTAACATCATTCTCCCATGGAAACTATATATTTCCACATCAGGTGGAAAATGCACTCCACATGCTGACTAAATTTCTACATATAATTTGATTTCAATTGCTTAGCAATGATTCTAACGAAGAAGAAAAATTTCAGCATTTGACGTATTGCCATCATGCTATTATGCAAGAGTGGAATATGTGATCAAAACATTAATGTTAAAAGTTGTAGAAAATATAATCTATTAACACTTTGAAGAAAAGCTCTGAACCTGAGGATCTCAACCTCGCTCTGATACCACTTTGAAGAAATATAAATGTGTGATGATCTTGATCAAAGTTGCATTGAGAATTTGAAAAAACATGTAGTTTTTTTACAAGGAAAGATGAAGAAGCTGAAAGCCTTGACACAGGCTATGAATAATTTTTATGAAGATTGCATCAAGAGCCATGACAAAGCGATCGAAGAATTGAAATCCGAAAAAGGATCATCGACTCCGATGTGAATTGAATATTATAATATCTCAACCTTTCTCTGATGCCACTTTGTAGGAAACATGATCTAATTCTATTGTAAAGAAATGCTCTGATATCAATTTGAGGTTATACGACTAAAGGGCCATACAAAGCCCTTGCTCTAGATCAAAAGGAAAAAACACTTGTATAAATATATATATATATATATATATATATATATAAAACCTTAAGATAACAAGAGAAATCTCTATACAAAAACACTCAGACAATATCCTAGATATTCACCACACACACTTTTGCTTCACACACAATAAAACAACTACAACACAAACTCATATAGCCTGCCATATGACACTTCTAAAAGACATATTCCAAGATAACAATAAAGTTCCATGGGCTTTAGCTTTTCTAGATAACCTTTGACCTATAGATATTCCAAAGTGACTTTTGAATTCTCTAGATATTCTTTGATTTTCTCATTGGAATATTAAAAGTAATAATTCCAACAAAAGTTGTTACATTATATGCGCTCTTTCTAATTAAAAATAGAAAATGAAAGAAAATTTGAAATTATAGTATGATCAAAACTTAATTAACAAATAGCACAGTATCATCGGTCATTATAAATCTGAGAGTTTAAGTTCATGTTTGGCAACAGGCGAAGAGTCCCCAGATTTGAGAAGTCAAACATGAGAATCCTAAACAATCAGGATCTCACATGGCCGAAATCCGTGGGCATTTATAATTGCCGAACATGGGTGTTTCACGACTCTATGGAAAGTAAAAATCTTTTTCCTAAAAACTTGGTTGCAAAATGTGATCCAAAATTTTATGATCCCTCCCTAGAATCTGTAATGGGGGTAACTTTTAATCAATCAAACCCTTTACACTCATTACCCCATCCCCAAACCCTATGAATTGGTCAACCGAACTTGTACTTCCTATGTTCATGGTTGTTTTTTTTCTTTCTTTCCTTTATTATTATTATTATTATTATTATTATTATTGCTGATTTGGTACATACCCATAGTCCCACACGCCCCACCCTACCCAAAGTCCATATCCGAATGACCCAGGGATTGATCATCGGTTCTCTCTCTCTCTCTCTTTTTAGAAGCCCTGGTTGTCTTGAGTATAGGAAGATGCCTCGTCACTGAACTACCAATGGATTGACATGTATTTTGCTAGGTTAAACCTTACACATGCATTAGACAATTCACTCTGAAACTCTTAATAGTCATTAATTAGAGCTTTATCTTATCGATTTAGGCCGGCAAATTCATAGCCATTCCCTCCTATTCTTCTACCTTGCACACCGGGTGCCCCACCTCCCAATAAATTTTGGAAAACCCCATATGTTAGGGGGAATTGTTTCTTCAACTGCTTTCTGCTGATTGCTACGAGTTCAGATACCCTGTTTCATTGATACATAGAGATACTGTTTCAACTTATTAACATCCACTAAGTGTATAAAATCTCATGCCCGCTAATACATCCGCAATTGCTTCTTTGAAATGAAGAAAAAAGCAGTTTTATTCAGGTTACGAATGTTGATAGAATGAAACAATTGAAATGGAGATTCAGACTTGATTGCTACACGTCCAAGTGAACTTCACAGGAAAGGGAGCATGGAACCTATATCATCTTCCTTGATGAGTCAGTTACCCTATCAAAAAAAAAGTTCGATTTTATTTTCTATACATACACCTCGGTTTTTGTGGGCCCATCTGGATGTGTTCCAATTAGAGTCGTAGGGGAGATGAGAGCTACATTAGCTGAACTCAGTTAGGACAATATCACTGATCTATTCATATCATCTTAACCCTTTTTAAAGTACTTTTAAGGGTTTTTATTGTGGTTCAATTGAAACAGTTAGGGCAATATCACTGATCTATTCATATCATCTTAACCCTTTTTAAAGTACTTTTAAGGGTTTTTATTGTGGTTCGATTGAAACAGTGGTTAATAATAAGATTAATGTAAAAGAGGATAAACTTAGTTCTCTGTATTCAAAGAGCATGGGTAGACCACTGTTGAATCTAATTATACAGAAGTGTAGCAACATTCTATAATCTTATCTAGCGTGGCATCATCTCTAACCTCATATGTTGTACTCTCTTTTTAAAAAATCTGGACTTTTACAAACCCTAGCAAGAATTGTATCGACAGAATTCAATCTTCAAGTCAAATGCAAAAAGGATCCGACAAAAGAGATTAGTTTGGCACGATGCACTGCTCCATTGTAGCTTTACCTATTCAAAATCTAAATCAATTTAGTTCTAGTACAAGTAAAATTGAAATGGTTTTTGGAGCTTTTCGGATTTTTTTTTTTTTTTTTTTTTTTTGTGGGTTTGTTTTAGAGTGTTGTTCAGATTTTTAAAACCACCTTCCTAGACTATTCTACATGAATTTATTTATTTTCAAAATATATATAGACAGCTCTCTATTTCAGTAAGGGCTTGAACCAAATTGTTCTGCCTCCCCTGGGACTTTGATCTCCCTGCACAGCTCAGCTAGTATCCCTTAATAGAGTTTTATCCATGATATAAACCCATTCTCTCTCAAGTTCTCTCACAATTACATCTTCAAAATCTTTTTAGGTCACAATTGGCTACCAAATGTTTGGACCAAAGATTTTCGGTTTTCCTAATATTGTAGTAAATTCACATTTGGTAATTATAAATTCATGAGGATTTGGACGAATGAAAATCTTCATTTGTTAGGATTTTCAGATCTGACCACCCCCCATAAGATTTGAAAACCCTCACTTAAGTGAATTTACACACTGAACTTTGTTTTTCTTAGCTATATCCATCAACATACACCAACATCAATGTAAAGTCATTAACTATACAAATCCCCAGTGAGGAATCCCTCTTTCAATCGTAGTGACGAATCATCAGATTTATGGATTCCTCACTTGTTACCAAACATGCTCTTAGAGTTTCTAGTTTTTACCCTCCCAATCACTGGTATACCCACCACATATATTGTTATGGGGGCAGTTGCCCTCGTTGAACTTTGGTCTGCCTCCACAAATTGCATGAAAATATTAGGTCCACCTTCAAAACTCAGATAAGAATTTCAGTTTCGCCCCCAAAATTCACATGAAAATCTTGGATTTGTCCACAAAACCAAAGAATCTGCCCCTTAATCTTGGGCCCTCCACTGCTCCCAATGTCGCTATCAAAAAAATATTTTTAGAACTTTGTGGGTCCCATAACTTTTCGAAAACAAAGAACCTTGGTGACCAATTCAGTTGGTAGAGATGGGTCTACTAGAATTCCATCTTCTTTTTTTTTTTGGTAAAAGAATTCCATGCTTCTTTGTTTTATTTATTTCTAAACCTAACGTTTTCTACTTGTCCTTTCACTTGCCTTTGTATCTTCGCCGCTGATTAAGGGAGCAGATCAACGTTTCGTATCCCGCAATCCCTGGAAAGTAGATAAAGACATTGTTGTTGAGGTGTGGACTCAAGGAAATTAAGCAAAGATTCCTGCATGCTTAATTGACATGGTCTGTTTTGTCAAGCCTCATGTGGTCTCCTCTACTTAAACTTACGACCATGGAGGATTTCAAAAAGTAGCAGCTACCTAATTCTTTTTTGGTGGGTCCCACAATCCATTGAAAGTGGTGATCTTGACCGTCGGCCAACTGGTGGCTGTAGATTGATTTGGGTATGCTCAAATCCTCATCCAAGTAGATCATGGGGCGGCATTTGAACTGGCAATATAGCCAACAAAACAGCAATCAGCAAAGTGTGGGTCCAGCCATACCTTTTAATTTCTATCCCTACATTGATTTTTTGATTGACCTTTACTGTTTTGTGGAATCTGAAACCTTTCAAGCATTAGGCCCATGTTTGTATTATAGATGAGATGTTTTTATCTTTGAAAAAGTGGCTTTCACTAGTTGAAAATTCTGGTTTATTGAAAATGACTGTTTAGCAATTGTCTAATCATGCATGTTTTCTCAATTTAATGGTGAAATCAGTCCGGTGAAAGCGGGTCTTTTAAGTCCATTGAGTAGAATTAGGTTAAGTACTATGTGAACGGTAACCTGTTGAAAAATGGCCCTCCATGGCCAGATGACTTCACCTCATTAAAAGGTTAACCATGAATTGTCACCCCTCTAGAATGAGTCCGGATCTAGTGAGGGAAACCTCACGGTGGCCGTGAGTGGACGTTGAACGTCACCACGGGCAGCTTGTTTGCGGTGATGAGGCGAACCTTGAGTCGTCCACTCAAGGTCACCAAGCGTAAGGCCACTCAAAAAATCCCGATTCCTGCATGATACACTGACAACATATTTGATGACACAGTGATATAAATGACACGAGTCAAAGACAAGGGTAAAGTATTATGTGAATGGTTTAGACAGTTGAGAAGTGGCATCATGTTCACAAAACTCTTGACCTTGTTGAAAAGGTTAACCGCACAGCATCACTTCCTCTAATAAATGATAAATGATTGGGGTCTCCTCTAATAAACGATAAACGATTTGGGCCTAGAGTCGTATCCATCTCATCTAGCTAGCTTCTGGTCAAGAATGTGTCCTGAATAAGAATCAAGGTTGGGTCTGAGTGCACTATGAACCCAATTTGTGCCTGGGCCCCTTACACACTTCTGCACATTCGTGTAGCCACCTTTCAGCGAAAAATGCTGTAGAAAGCGTATGTTGGAGTTCTGACAAAATCTCATGTTGAAAGCTTGGCCATTACAACAATTTGGAATGCAAATCCTTGCCTATCTCTACTTTGTCTGGATGGTTTAAACTTTTGGTTTACAATATAAGGTCATCGGTTCAAGATATGGTGCCAACAAAAGAGAAAAAATAGTAGACACAATGGTGTTTTTATTTTTATTTTTATTTTTATTTTTATTTTGTGGGGCTGGGGGATAAGAAAAAATGATAAATTTCGATAAATAAGAATAAACTAGATGAATATTTAAATGGAAGAATTACGGAGGCAAAAATCTAGGAAATTATCATTGAAAGAATGTATTTTCATGCTAGCACCATTAATATATAGGAGGAAAATTAATAGGATAGTTAAAATTGAAAAGAAGGTTGGCAATTGGATAGAGTGGGAGAGAAGAGATTGACAATGATTTAGGTCCTATTTTAAACACCTTTATGGGGGACCTGTGGAAGTTGGGATATGAGTGGTATGATGCTGATTTTCATCCATTGACAAGAAGAGCTGGTTTCAGTTTCTATGCTTTCTTTGATGGATCCTTTGTTTGCACAAGCTCTGCCAGAAGCTCAAGTGCAAGTTCCCCAAAAGAGGCCGAAGTGAAATCGATCCTTTATGCTTTAAGATAAGAAATTTGATTGGGAAGATTTCTAAATTTTTTTTAGATATCTTCGGATGCTCTGGAGGTCATTGATACCATCAATAACATGCGAGATTAGTCTATCCTCCCTATCATTGCTGACATTCTAGACATTTCTAAGTCTTAATCTTTTGTTAAACCGAAACGGATCTCCTGATTGGTCCAAACACTCGCCCAGTTTAGACCAAACAGATCCTTGTTAAATTTGTTCCTAGTTCTAGGCCCTCTAAAGTGGTTGCCCACGTTTGGCTAAATTGAGTTTGTGATCTAATTTTTTATTCTATCTGAGTTGGGGAGTTCCCAAGGTAGTTAGAGAACATCTTGGCTTCTTTGTAGGGACAGATTTTAAATGCAAATGTAAAATTGCTTCTTGTAGATGCACATCCTTCGAAAAAAGTACAATTTCCCATTTGACGTGACAACTTAGGAAGGAATGGTGAGAATGGATATAAAATTGAGGATATTTACGGTTTTGCCATTGGGAGAAGGGAGTGAGAATGGATAAAGAATTGAGGATATTTACGGTTTTGCCATTGTGAGAAGAAATTGAGAATGGATAGAGAATTGAGGATATTTACGGTTTTGCCATTGGAGGGAAGAGAGTGAAAGGCAGAGGTCCGATATTTTTTTATTATTAATTTTTGACTCATTTAAAATTTTATTTTACTTTATTTTATTTGATTATTGTTACTTGGAATGACACTTATATTTCCTAAATTATAATTATCTATTGACTAAAAAATTTAATCAATTATTATTTTAGATAAATTATAATTAATAATGAAAAAAAGAAAAATATCCCTTAAAAAGAAATTAAAATAAATACCTAAAAAATGAAATTAATGATAAAATGCTTATTTTGATCCCTAAACGATAGAATTTGGCTAAAAACACACGTGCATCATCGCACGGTATGCGATGAGTTAAATTTATTTCGACGTTTTCAATCAAATTAGAGGATTCGCGAAAATTTCGGAGAACGTCAGTTCTCTGACATGTGAATAATAATTTGTATATTTCTGACACATGTAAGATCATTTTCAAGTTAATAATAATTACTATATTCCTAACATTTGCAAGACAATTTTTTATATAAATAATTAAGAGATTCCTGATATTTAAATCGGAGAACGTTAGTTCTCTGACATGTGAATAATAATCTGTATATTTCTGACACATGACGTTTCTTCCTCTACGGTCTGCACCACCACCACCACATGAACAAAATGTAATTTGCATTGGACATGTCAATCAGAACCACTTTGTGGAGGTATCCTTGGTTCCCAATCCTCCAATGCCTCCTATCATGATCCAGTGGGGTGCATACAGACACCAATGTGCGGCACAATGGGCTTTAATTTATGAACAAAACTTTGAAGACTACAAGCGGATATGGTATCCATCTACTGTATCACAACCTACTGTACATTTGGATTCTGATTAGTATTGTTTGAAGACTATTTTGTTGTTGATTCAAATTAATATTGTTTGAAGCCAATCTAGACCATCCATTCTATGTTTTTCTATTTTCTGTTTTTTTTTTCACTTAGTAATTTTGACTGTGTTTGATTTAATAATTTTTTATTTTTCGTTATCATTTATTATCTTAACATTATCTATTTAATAATTTTTTAAATCTTTCTTAATCAAAAGATAACCACAAATTATAAGATATAATCCTAAAACAAGTAATAATAATAAAAACAAAAAAAGAAAAAAAAATATGATTTAGACAAAAAAATAAAAGTAATAATAATAAAACCAAAAAAATAAAAAAAAAATACGATTTAGACAAAAAAAATATAAAAAATTATAAGTAATAATAATAAAACAAAAAAAAATAGAAAAAACAGATTTAAACAAAAAAACCAAAAAATATAAAGTACACAAAAAAATTCAAAAAAAATTGTCAATCACATCATAAAGTAAATAGAATAAAAAAATTAAACAAAATAAAATTAAAAAAATTATCATCTCCTTCTTCAAATTATCTTCTCCTTCTTCAAAATTATCATCTCTCCACGTTTTGAGCTCCCATGTCACATTCCCTCTCTTCCCTCTAATGGCAAAATCGTAAATATTTCTAATTTTTTATTCATTTTCATCCTCCTTTCCTCTGTACTAGAATTAAGTTGTCACTTCATTGCATTGTTTGAAGTGAGTTGGCCTTTGGAAAATGTGCATCTACAATCGTACATCTGCATGTAGCAATAACCCATCTGTGTTTAGATGTACACCTATTGTGTCCCTTCTTCTCTTTTTTAATGAATTCTTTTTCTTTATAAAGGACAGGAAGTAAACAAGCCAAACTATAAACAAATACCCACAAAAAAGACCAGACCAAGACCTTATGACAAACTGTATTCAGACCACAACAAATTAAAATCAGCTCGGGGAAAATAGGGATGACCGGTTGGTAAGACATTTTGCTTCCATCCCTTCCACCAGGAATGAGGTCTGAATCTCCTTCCTCTAGGCCAGTGAGCCACAGTAAAAAATAAAAAAAAAAATAAAATAAAATAAAATAAAATAAAACCAGCTCGACCACATTTAGCAAGGCAGTGAGCCATTCAGTTGAAATTCCTAGAAATGTAAATCATCAAGGTATGAACTTGGATCATATCGGCATGATATAATGATTGTTACCACCTATTTAGAGCCACAAAATTCACTCGCTTCCTCGAAAGTGTTAACCAAATATCAATGATAGTGATTTAAGGTTTAGCAAGGGATATCAAATTACTCACACATAATATTTGCTATCAGATCTTGCTGATCCATTTAGAGTGGAGCTTGATAGACTCATATGGGTATTAAGCCAACTGTACAGGCTTTAAACTAGAAGGTTGGGCTTGGGTAATGGGTTTGGTTTTTTGGAACTTTTTTTTAAAGGTTTGTTTATTCAAAGAGAAATAGAGATAAAGGGAGGTCATTATCATCATCATCATCATCATCAAACCTTTATTCCAACTATATTAGGGACGGCTAAGGGGAGGCCATTAAAAGTATAAAATGAAACAATGAGAAAGACAAGATAAATTGTGGACCCAATGAGAAATTAACTAGGTTTCAAAGAAACAGGCCGGATAAGAGTTCAATCATGTGATGGTAAAATAGTCGAGCCCACAAAGCCGGTTCCAAGCAAAAAATAAGATCCGAGTTTAATAAAGATGATGTTGATGGTGATGCTTTTATGCCCTAGCTAGGACTGTCAAAGGACCAGTCTGGGAGCTGACCTAGGGTTATCATTACCCTACTGTTAATATATGCAGGGCCGGGCCCAAGTAAGCCAAAGCCCTTGGAAGGCCTGCTCTACCTAATCCCTTACCCTACCCTTGAGGGCCAAAGTCGGGCCTGGGACCTAAAAATAAGAAAACCAATTCTTCTTCTTCTTATTATTATTACTATTATTTTTATGTCATTGAGCATTGAGTATCAACTAAATATCAGCCATCCTCCTTTATTTAGGGTTATGACCCACAATGCTTACAATAAGCAACAGGATGGAGTTAGAAGAATTTTTTTATATTTTATTGGCCAAAGGAAGATTAGAAAATATTTATTGTATGAGATATATATTTGAGACTGGTCTTATTTATATACCATTTTCACGACTGATCATTTACATATGTGATGCGTAAATGAGTACAAACAAACATAATGGTTCATAACGGGTATCCACGAGAATCATTAATTCACATGTGTAAATGATATATAAATGACCCCTTAACCTTTACTATAGGCAGCGAATCACTATCTATGACACTCATATACCAATTGAGATGGGAGATAAAGACTTGTATGATCATTCTTTCAAAATTCATTATTATAAATGATCCAATGTATTTAAGTTCATGGTAAGCTCATGGCATGTGGACAAGATAAAGGCTATTTTCCATTCGGAACATAGGAAATATATAAATGCATAGACAAGATATAGACTATGTCCCATTTGTTAGAAGGAGTATTTTTAGGCTATATTGTCTAAGCTCAGCCCTCAAAATTAACGGGACTATAAAATTTTGTCCAAGCTTGACCCTAAGGTTTAAAAAGTAAAAACAAAAGCTCTTACTGTAAGGACTTTTTGAGGGCTGGGCAAAGCTAGGATCCCTTGTCAAAGGGCCGAATTAACAGGCCTGCTAGCCCTGGCACAACCATTAACTATACTATTGATTTTTTTTTTGGAGAGAAAGCCCCAATAAAGAAACCAGAACAAAGCAAATTATAACGAAACAACAAGACTAGATAACCACTCTGGGCGATGATTCAGCCATTCAAAATCCTTGCCTGAATCAAAACTTAATTTAGCTAGACAGTAGGCTCCTCCATTATAATTCCCAGCCATGAAAAAAAGTCAGTCCTGACAACCCAAGTTAAAATACAAAAAGTGAGTGCTTTATTTTCTGGAGAAAGAAAAGAAAAGTAAGTGCCTCATGATGGAATAATGAATAATGATGGGCAGGAGGGAGAGGCATTAGTCTATATCTAACACAATTTTGAAGTCATGGGCCTGTGCTTGGTTGTTTTTGGAAATAGAAATTAAGAACTTAGTCGGGCATATTGGATCTAAAACCATTAAATTAGCACATGACAATCAATTGTTGGGACATTATTGGGAAACTTTACTGCCTAATTAATGTCTCGAATCTTGTCCAAACTTTAGTTCCTATATAAAGATAGTAGGGACAATTACCATACGGACGGTCATAAAATTGACATTAGCCCTAGAACAGTCCAAAAATATATATTCACCGCAGAGCTGTTCGATCCATAGGATATCGCAGGCTGCGATATCCTAGAGATGTAGGATATCCCACAATCATAAGCGGGATGACTTGAACAGTCAGTTCTTTTCTTTTTTTTCCTTGACTGTGGGATTACCAAACCATCATCCAAACTGTTGGATAACTGTATGAGTGTAAGAACTAACATCGCACCAAATTTGAATCGTTGATCTATTACAGTTATAGAAAAATTTTGCAAGAAAGTCATGTTGTTTTGCAAATTATAAGCAACAAATTATAAGCCATATTTTTTTTTCAAGTTTCTTGATAACCGTGATAGATTAATGGTTCAAATTTAGTGCGATGTTAGTTCTTATACTCATATAGCTATCCAACGGTTTAGATGATGGTTTGGTGGTCCCACAGTCAAGGAAAAAATAAATACACTAACTGTTCAAGTGATTGTGAGATATCCTATATCCCTAGGATATCGCAGTTTGCGATATCCTACGAATCGAACAACTCTGCAGTAAATATGTATTTTTGAGCTGTTTTGGGGCTATTGTCAGCTTTATGACCGTACGTACGGTAATTGTCCCAGATAGTAATGTCCGATCCAGATGAGTTAAATGCCAGTTAAGGTCCCAATGTCCCAAATAAATTTATTTATTATTATTATTTATTTTTTTTGTTGTAATTGTCCCAAGTATTAATGTTATTTGGGATAATATTGGAGAGAGATAATATCGAGTTTTTTGCTTTATCTTAATATTATTAGAAAGATCATATTAAAATAAAATATTAAATTTAAATTTCAAATAAAAGTATAGCAAAACAATATGTGAATAATATTTTGAGTATTGAGGAAGAAAGAGAAGAAAATAGAGGATCGCCAAAAAAAAAAAGGCCTTAGAAAAAGTGGATTTATAGTTGAGTGGTGAGGCATCTCCCTCTCACATAAACAACTAAGGATCGATCCCCGTTGTAACTATATAAGGTAGGGAACTTCGCGTGAGTATTTACTAGAGGGGAGAAGAAGAAAATAATAGATATTGAAAAAGAAAATATTGGTTCCTTTTTTTTTTTTTTTTTTCAAGGGTGGCTAGAACACAAGAGAGCCTCCACAAGTGCGAAGAAGATGATGAAGCTTATAAAGTGGGAAGAGAATCATAACCAGGGATTGAGAAACCCCTTGCTGACAGTTTATTGTTGACACTTTGTTGCATATACATTATTCTAGGTGAAGTTATACTGACAAGTGCTAATTCTGTAAGATTAAAATCCAATAATAAATAAGTGCTAGTTCAGTAAGAGTGCTCTGATCTCTCCTGCATGTCACACAGGTTTAGTAAGAGTGCTCTGCTCTCTCCTGCATGTCACACAGGTTTGAAACCAACCTTTTTTTTTTTCTTATCGGTAACGGTAAAAGATATTAAAGATTTAAAAGAGGTACAATAAAGAAAATGGAAAGAGAAAAAAACCTATGTAGATATTAGAGCTAAATGCCAACACAAAATAACAAATTACAAAGGAGCAAGCCAAGCTACATCTCTTTCTACCCCCAACTTAAATAGACATTCTTAAGAAAATATCCTAATGTAATGGCGAAAAATTCAAATATAAGTGACATTTGCAACATGGGCTAAAACAATCCATTTTAAATGTATTGGTGGGGTCTAGATAGGGTTGAGCCCTTTTAAACCTGATCTACCACAAGCCTTAGTCCTATGTCCTAGACCCATGTAATCATCGACAATTTCTCTACCGTCATCATAATCAAAGTCTTGTTCCAACTATGTTGAGGTTGACTATATAACCCGCAGGTGCTAAAACCAAAGCTCAATGTGGGTCAAGTTGGTCCAGCCCACCACGTGAGCATCCTATTATTTAGGCCTGAATCTAGCCTGCCGACTTGGAATTTAGACTCAGGCCCAGCCACATGCAAAATTTCACATTTGTGTGTGTGTGAGCTCGGCCCAACCCAATTCCAGCTAGGCTCGAATTGGTCCCTGGCTGTTGCTAGGCCTGTCAATTTAGCCCCTTCAAATGCGCACCCAGCCCATCCCAAGCCCTAAAATATAGGGTTTTGAAAAAATTTTGAGCCCAGCGGGCTGGGCTTGGTCAATAATTTTAAAGCCTGGCCAAAATGGGACTGGGACTAGACAAAGGAAGCCCAGCCCGTTCAGGCTCGGCCCGGCCCGGCCCTCTCCAAGCTAATTTTACTGTTTTTTACTATTTCTTTTGATGTTTTAGTGAATATGAATTGTATTTTTTTGCTTCTGTTAATTTCTGATTGAGGTCCTTAAAATAGTATCTTTGCCATGATACCATTTTGGTCTTTTAGTCATTACATTATTTGTTAAGGTAAGGATGAAATCAGTAAAGTCCTAGCTCAACTTTCCCTTAGTCATTACATTTTTGGTTAAGGTAAGAATGAAATAGTAAAGTCCTCATAACCTCAGTTCCAAAACCTGCACCCCCCACTCACCTTTGCAATTCCAAATAAAATGCAAATCGATAAGATTCTTCTTCTTTTTTTCACAATTAGCTCTAGTCCTTTCCACTAAATCTCGAGCAACCCATAGCTACTTAGGTATTTACACAAACATCAATTTTTTTCTGGGTTTCTAGCTTCAATTTTTTCAATGTACCAAGATGCAACCCAATTTCACAAATTATGCTCTTCCATGCTCCAGCAACAAGCGATCCAACTCTGTAAAACTATGACATGTATTTGCCTTGCTTAGATGGCATTTTCTACACACAACCTCAAGGGAACAAATTTGTAGTTCTTCAATGGTGAGCTCGGTCATATTTCAAACCCAGAGGTCAAGTCAACACATCTACAAAACCCCATGTTCAAGATCGTGCTAAAGCTCAGGCCCAGCTCAGGCCCAGCCCGAGCCCGCATGGAATGGGATTTGACATAGGCCCGTTCAATTTAGGGCCGGGATTGGACAACCTCCGGCAGGTCCATCCATTATTCGGAACGAAATTGGACAACCCATGCCCGGACCAGGCCCATCCGATTGACAGGCCTAGCTGTTGCCCAGCCACAATGGTCATAAAGACATACCACCAGAGCAACCTGAACTTGACCAGTTATAAGTCAGTCTCATCTAGAGATAGTTTGGTGAAACAAGCAGGATGAAATTTACAGGAGAAAATGTACATTTTCATATAAGTCTACACAAGCAATTGGCAAAAAAATACATCTTTAAAGCCTGTCAGATACAAAAGAGGCTTAATTAGCATGGGCCTTATTATCTGAAGCTACACCATTACTCTCTCTCTCTCTCTCTCTCTCTCTCTCTGTGCAGACTCTGGGCCTTAGAAAAAGCATAGCATTTACTTGTGGGTTCATAAACTCAGAGCATCCAGTTCATAATGGGTAGTGAAGTTTTTAGAGGCAACTTTTCCAGTCAACCTCAGCAACGCCACAGTGCATTGGTTGTTCTGGACATTGTCAAAAATAGGGAGATTACCCTCTCAGTAAAGTGTCTGGATATTTTCTAATTGATATTATTGTAAAAATGATGCAAAAATTAAATTATTTTTAATATTTATATAAAATGCATTAAAAACTTTTTTTTATACTTTCTTTTTTCGCCTATTTTATTCTTATGTTGTGGCAACTTTGCTTATGATAGTTTTCGATTTTTTGGTGATACATTGAAAACAATGTGATTATGTTGGAAAATTCTTTTAACCTTGGATCAAGATTTTCACATCTTCAGTAGCTTATCATTTAGATTAATGATTCACATGTTTTTTTTTTTTTTTTTTTGGGTACCCAAGCTTAGAGGGCAGTGACCCAAGAGAGCCCACATTTATTACCCATCCAAATGGGCTGCACATACACAGCCCCACCTATAGTCACTGAATCCCATTGATTTGTATGGATTCGAATGAATTGGAACGTTGGATTGAGGGTCAATTTTGTTGTTTGATATGAAGCTGTTAAATTTGTAGACCACGGTTGAATTAGTTAGAAGTATTAGATTGTCTTCAAATTTGATATCTGTGAAGGCCCCACTTGGATTTTTCGATCCCCCTCCGTCCCACGATCAATGGGGTTCCAAGGTGGGCCCCACTAGGTGGCCCGCACCGTAAGGACCATCCTGTTCCCATATATATATATATATATATATATATATGTAAGGGGGGTATTCAAGTGCATCTATCCCTCACCATGTGTGATGAGGGATACCCCTTTTTGGGAAGTTTCAAGTACAAAAGGAAATTTTCCAAGTACAAAAGCCCTTTTGTACTTGAAACTTCCAAAAAATGGGTGTCCCTCACCACACATGGTGAGGGATAAATATACTTGAATATTTCCTTATATGTAATTCTCCAAAACACCTCACTTTAAAACACACTCCTTTTTCCGCCCCTTTTCTTTTCTGACACAAAAATGAATAGTCACAAGTCCAAAAGTTCACTCATTCAACTTTTTCTTACCATTCGATTGAAATCATAATAAAATAATGCCTCTAAACCATTAAACTTTAGGGCTATGGATCAAAGGGTTAGAATGATTTTACGAAGTCAAAATTTTATATCAAATGCACTTTCATGATCACCATGCATCTTAATAGGTCCAATTAAACGGGGTATCCTTCTCCTAAAAAACGCCGATACACTGCCTAGTGCTCCCCTATATATAATGATGGATTAGAAATATGAGGCATTTTCACATTGGATCAATAACCCAACATCTTTTCCATGTTAGAATACAACATGAGGCTTATTCACTATTGGATCGACGTTCCACACCACTTTCTTTCATTAGATTTGTTGGAAAATGGCCTAGAGAACCACTAACTTTTGTAAACTTTGAGCCAAAAACTAAGTGGGACCCACTTATCTTTTTGGGTGGGAATACATGGGTATATAATCTACTCCATGAGTAGATTAGAAACATGTATTGGGTTGCTCTAATCCATTAAGGAGCGAATGAGAAATTGCCTCTTAAACACCATTACTTGAACATGTTAAACATGGAAACAAAAGGAAGTGGTCAAGTTAATAAATACACTTACCCTTCCTTAATGGATTAGAGCAACCCAATACATGTCTCTAATCTACTCATGGAGTAGATTACATACCCATGTATTCCCACCTAAAAAGATAGGTGGGTCCCACTTAGTTTTTGGCTCAAAATTTACAAAAAATAATGGTTCACTAGGCCATTTTCCAACAAGATTTACTATTAGACGAATGATCTAATGCATCTCCATCATTTGTTCGATGAGTCTCATCCATCCGTAGTTGAGTCAACATTTGGATTCTATTTCACTATTCGATTGTTTATTCCCACTCTGTAGCCTTTTGGTCCATTGGATCAATGATCTAGGCTTTTTCATTGTGTTTAACTACATCTTCCCTTCTGGTGAATCAATGAAGTGTGTGTTTTTTCAATATTAGATAGGATCTCTTGAGAGTCATCTCAGAAACTAAACATGATGTCCGAGGATCTAAAATCACAAAGACTAGATAAAACATTTTCATGGCACATTGAGTTACATAGTGAGAAACCTAGTTAGAAATTAAAGTCTTCAGGACTTAAGAAGCTCTGTGATACTATAGATTCATCGAACATTGTTTGATTTTAGGCCAAAACTAGGCCACTTTTATGAAATCTTTTTTCTCTTTTTTTATGAAAGATTTTCTTTTGAAAGATCCTTCTATGAAATATTCAATAAACGAAAAACAATAGTTTTCGGATTATAATTTAGAATCTCATTAAAACTTAATCGAGTTGATCACACTAAGTAGAATATCAAGTTGGACGTGTCAACTGAGTTCAATTGAGTCAAGTTTCTATGTTCACATTTCAATTCCCATAAATGAAAGCCATTAAATGGTTATTAAGAATGATATCACCAATAAAAAATAAGGAAATTGGAGAATTGGGTCATTTTAAGATGCAATTCATCATGAATGGTGGAACAAATTTAGGCACAAAGATTTGATGCTCCTAATGTTTGTAAACCTAAAATTTATTGTACAAAACTAAACCTTGAATATTTATTATCCCAAAATAAAAAAAGGAAAACTTGTAATTATATGCTTGAAAAAACTATTTTCTTCTAATTGTTTGCTCTCACAATAAATCAACATTTTAACGACGGAAATAATAGGGGACAATCCTAAATGATAGTTAATGTTGAGGTATAGTGTAATAATAGTGGGCTCTCTGCTCTCCTAAATGATAGTTAAGATCATGTTCTAACTCAACTAAGTCTATCAATGTGTTAAATTACTCTCCTCAATGAGATAGAAAATTAAGTGGGCTTTAATGGGTTGGCAGTTGCAAAAATAGTAGGTAAGAAAGAGGAGAGATGAGTGATGTGGAATCAATGAGCAGCTGTGGCTCAAGGAGAGGAGAGATTTGAGGCTTTTTTTTATTTTTTATTTTTCAAATAACATCCGCGTTTAATTTATAAAATAATAAATAAATAGCTTTGTTTATCGATCTTATGGGAATCATGGATATACAAATAGCATAACGAGAAACACGCTTCTAATGGATATGGATATGGATACAGGCGTGCATCATAAGTGCTACCTGCTTGTAATTGAATCTGTATAATAAACTAAAGGCAAAAGTTCCCCAAGAAAAGTTGTTTTATTTTTGCCAAATTCATTGTACTCTAATGGTGGATGGCACTTATTTATGGCTTCTTTTCAGAGCATTAATCATCTCCACCCCTTTTCCACCCCTTTTGCATGCTCTTCAACTCCTGCCCACCGCTACAAGTTATGAAAAGTCACCTTTCACGCTTCAAATTTGAAGGTCCTGCCCTTGGACGCAAGTACGTAGCACTGATTTTATAGGAACACCTTTGGGATCTAGTCCAATTATATATCAGAAATGGCATATACTTTGTTAATTTGTATAGCTCAATAGAAGTTAATTGATTTTGATTAATCGGGCCTCTGAATTGCCTAACTTGTACTGTGATTAGAAGTAGGCATGTTCTAAGTATATTGTGATTAAGAAGTAGTGTATGAAAATCTCTTCTGATTGCATAATGAATTCTCCAGTCTTCCCGTGGACGTAGGCCAAAAGCTGAACCACGTAAATCGTAAATCTCCGTGTTCTCTTGTGTGTGATTAATCTATTCTCGTAGGCCCTCGATCACAACATACCTGAAGCCAATGGCATTGACATAGTTTCACCATGGGCTTCATCGACTCTTTCTTTGGCTTGAGATCAGCACTCTACTTCGATGATGATGGCCCAGGATGTAAATTTGTAATTTGTAATTTGAAGTCATATTTGGCAATTAAGTATTAGAAGATTCTTCATCAATTTTTCACAAAGTTGTAGAAGCCCCACGATTAACAATTATGAATCAGCCAGGAGCATGGCTAGTGGAAACTCTCTTTTTTTTTTTTTTTTTTTTTTTCTTTTGAAGATTTTCAGATCTAACCCGATAGGAATTTAGAATCATCATTTTTTTAATCTATTCATCAATCCCTAACTATACAAATCCTAGTGAACAATGTTTGTCTCTAGAGCAGTGATTCCTATTTCAGAGATTTTGAGGAATCCTAAAATCTATGGATGTATTTCTCATCTATTACCAAATGTGGCCTCATATAAACGGTTAATGGGTTAATCCATCAATGAGACCTTCCCAAGGAGTTGCTTAATCATAAGATGTCCAAAAAAAAATAATAATTAACGTACTTAGGGGGGTGGGTCTGATCAGTGAGATTAACACCTTTAGAAACCCAAGTATTTTTAAACATCAAGAAAACCAAAGCATTATGATATTAACAAGCAAGTGATGTCTCCATGCATATGTGGCCTGAGAACTCCAATGGAGCAATAATACTGCAACTTTGTAAGAGACTCATATCAGACGACCTGACTCCTATTTTAGGAAACTTATATAATCTTTATTAGGAAGTCGATCGACACATTGAAGTGCAAATTAGCCCGGGGCCAATAGAAGAGAGAACTTGAAGTAATGGGTCAGGAAGGGATTCTAAGGGACCCACCTGGATAGAGTGTGAAAGGTATCGACACTGTTAGATTATCCTAAACTCTTGATCAATCGCCTTCAACTTTAATGATTTTAAAAGGGATCATTGTTTTGGATTCTAATCAAATAATGAGTATTATAGTTAGATAAGTGGTCAATCCACTAAGTAACCAGTGCTGAGGCATCTCCTTGTCCGCAGATACAATGATTGTTGGTAAGTTGGATAGGGGCTGGGGCAGTGTGTGGCTTAGTGTCAAAATTGCACTTGCCCGAATTCAGAAGCGGCACATGTTTTTTAAAACTAGAAGTCCAGGGATGGATGCGAAACTACAATGCCAACACCACTCGACCTTCTAAGAAAAAACCTTGACCATGAGTGTGTTGGCAGCACAACTGACCAATTTATGTTACTGTGTATTGTATAATGTAATACATATATAATTTGGGTGTTCAGGGCCTAACTTAGATACCACATCTTTAGTCCAGTTCAAATCCCACTTGGGCTTCAACATCCAAGCCCGTCTCTGATCTCAACAAGAATTGGACTTTCATGCCGGCTCACTCTGTCACAAACTCACCAAAACTAGCATTAGAAAAACAGCGATCTAATTTAATATTGGTGGAAACATTAGTTGGTCCTTGTTGGCTTACTCTGGCTTGCAAAAGCTGAAAAAGTCAGGGTGATTTGGTTCTGTTTGGTAATCCACAATTAACCCATTAATTTAAGGATTGGGATCCTACGTACCGTGTAGCTTCAACGGTAAGATAATAATCTCTCTTGCTTTACAATATAGGAAATTTAGCATGCTAATGGACTATATATTGGATATAAGAAAGCTTTGAAATCTAACCAACTACAATAAATCTAATCACTTAGACTTTATATGCATATGTAAAATACAGCCACAAATGCCATGTAGAGATGAGGAATTTTGCCTCACTTATGCTGAATGCCCATTGTGTAGCCTTAGATCTAATATTGATAGCTATCAACAGCCAACCAAGCTGATTTATTGATCTTGGTTAAATGTGAAAGCCAGATTGTCAAATTTTGAAAAGCGACATACATAAATCTGGTGCTGATGCTGTTGAGAATAGTAGATACCTAATTCAAGTGAATAATAAAATCCATGCATTTCATGAACGGGCAACCCTTTGCCTCCTTCCCAAAGTCACAACCATCAAACCCCATCAAACCCCTCCTACCTAATCGGAAAAATGCTCCTAGTGGGCCCCACACCAAACCCCAAAACCCAACACCCCACACACATCTTAGCCACTGGAAAAGAGGTATAGTGGGCCACACATTGCCCCTGAAATTGCTTGGCTCAGATTGCAAGTACCTACAAGGTAAGCATTTTTGACCAATGGATTGGTCATTTTCTACCAACCAATTGTAAATGCCTGTCGTCCAATCCGTAGGAAACTTCCCTCGTGCCCTCTGCTGGTGGGACCCACCAGAGGACAGAGGAGCCTCGACATGTCCACTTGAAGCTTGAATGGAATGAGTTGCATCCTGAACTACCTCCATCATGGTCCCTGATGTCCTCTTCCTCCCTCTCAACAGCCCAACTACATTGAAACAAAATATTATAAATATTGGGAGTTTTCTCCGGCTGGATGTCCCTGCATACCGACGTCTACCGGTCACCGCGGGTGTCGTTGGGGCCGTCGCCCCATTTGGATCATGTTAAAAAAAAGAAACAGAAGAAGAAGCAATGGGCTATGGGCAATTGCCCTAATTGAAAGCCCGTCTCGCACCCTGTCCTCTTTCCCACCCCCACTGAAACTCCCTAGATTTGTCTTCTTCTTCAATTCACCAACGCCCGTTCCCCTCAAACGAAGATGAGTGTGTCCCACTGTAAAATTGAGTAATATGATTTATAACATATAAGAATAATCCACAAAAGAGGAGGGTGCAGTTTGAATTTTAATATGTGGGCCCTATTGTAGAGTTTCAAAAGAATTTATCATGCAACGGTCGAATTTGGGCCACCTTACAACTAATCTGAACCATTCAGAGGGCAATCCCCACACTGTGAGTTACATCTACCTGATCCACATTACAAGTGACAGCCGGAAAATATCATGACATTATTTGAAAATTTCTAATTACCATAATATTTGGAATGTATCACGAGAAAGGAAAATATATATACCTAGAAATTAAAGAAAAACTTGATTTTATGTAAAAATAAAAATGGTAAAAGTCATCTGAAACCCACTTATGAAGTTGATTTTTCCGGTTTTAGATGTCCCAGCTATTTTGTAGTTATATTTTTGGCTCTCCTATTCCTACCTCTGTTTGGTTCTCCTATTCCTACCTCTGTTTGGTTGGATGCTGCTCTATATATGCCTTAGCTGGGAGATGTCAATATATATATATATATATATATATATATATAAAAACTGATTAATTTAAATCTTTTTTTTATTTCCATAATTACCTAAATTGATATTATTTTGTACAATATCTCCCAGATAAAACACCACCAAAAGCATCAATTTATGAAAAAGATATCCACATTTTCCCATAAAATAAATAAATAATCCTCAAGAGTCGACTGATATTTTACAAACTGAAAAAGTGCCCACCCTCCCATGATATTATTATCTTCACAAACAAAAAGAGCAAAAGGAGACAGATACTTTGGTAGATTTTGTTAAAGTTCTAGGTGAGACAGACGTCACAGACCTATAACTTTGGAGAGGTTGGAGTAGCTCTCTCAGTAATATTCACAACCATGAGTAAAAGAAGGAAAAGAGAAAGAAATCCAGCTAAGGAAGAACGTTGGGTGACGTGGGAGCTTTCATTTATCAGACCCATCTGCCCCCTATTGATTGCTTCACCTTCACCCCCCTTTTTAAATCCCTCCTCCAACTTCATTGCACCCTCATTCCTTTCCAGTACCCACACCCACACCCACACCCAACAAAAAACAAAAAAACAGAAAAAAAACAAAATTTTAGAATACATGGTAGTAGTAGTGTGGTAGTAGGAATAGCATCATATACACATAAAAAAAAGACAACCAAACTAAACCAAGCCAAGCCAACCATCTCCAAACATGCCATCTTCGCCATTGCCAGACTTCTCAAACTCAGTCAAGCTCAAGTACGTGAAGCTCGGCTACCAGTACCTAGTCAACCACTTCCTCACCTTCCTCTTCGTCCCCATCATGGTTGCAATCCTCCTAGAGCTCCTCCGCATGGGACCAGATGAAATCATCTCCCTCTGGAGATCCTTGGAATTCAATATCGTCCACATCCTGTGCTCTGCTTTCCTCATCGTCTTCATCTCCACAGTCTATTTCATGTCCCGCCCTCGAGCCATCTACCTCGTCGACTACACCTGCTACAAACCCCCTGTAACCTGCCGGGTCCCCTTCTCCACCTATATGGAGCATGCAAAAATGATATCCGATTTCGACCCAAAGAGCGTCGATTTCCAAATGAGGATTTTGGAGAGGTCAGGCCTTGGTGAAGAGACCTGTATCCCACCTTCTAGCCATTACATTCCTCCTTGCCCCACCATGGAGAGTGCAAGAACAGAAGCCCAGCAAGTTATTTTCTCTTCTATTGATAATCTCCTAGAGAAAACTGGTATCAAACCAAAAGACATTGATATTTTGGTTGTGAATTGTAGTCTCTTTTCTCCTACACCTTCTATTTCAGCCATGATTGTTAATAAATATAAGATGAGGAGTAACATAAGGAGCTTCAATCTATCTGGGATGGGGTGCAGTGCAGGAGTTATATCGATTGATCTAGCCCGGGACCTGCTTCAGGTGCACCCCAACTCATATGGGTTGGTGATCAGCACTGAAATCATCTCGCCCAGCTACTACGGTGGCAATCAACGGTCCATGCTGCTCCCTAATTGCCTCTTTCGCATGGGTGGCGCCGCGATCCTTCTCTCGAACCGGCGTCGTGATAGCGGCCGAGCCAAGTACAAATTGGTCCATGTGGTTCGGACCCATAAGGGTGCAGATGACAAGGCCTACAGGTGTGTGTACGAGGAAGAGGACCGACAAGGCTATGTTGGGGTCTCTCTCTCCAAAGACCTCATGGCCATAGCTGGAGAGGCCTTGAAATCGAACATCACCACTATGGGTCCTTTAGTTCTTCCGGCTTCTGAGCAGCTTCTCTTCTTGTTTACTCTCATCGGTCGGAGATTCTTCAACCCCAAGTGGAAGCCTTACATTCCCGACTTCAAGCAGGCGTTTGAGCACTTCTGCATCCATGCCGGGGGGCGGGCGGTCATCGACGAGCTAGAGAAGAACCTGCAGCTCTCGAACAAGCACGTCGAGGCGTCGAGGATGACTCTCCATCGATTTGGAAACACCTCTTCTTCCTCTCTCTGGTATGAAATGGCTTACATTGAAGCGAAGGGGAAGATGAAGAAGGGTGATCGCGTGTGGCAGATTGCTTTTGGGAGTGGTTTTAAGTGTAATAGTGCTGTTTGGAAGTGTAATCGCAGTATCAAAAAGCCCACAGATAGTCCTTGGGCTGATTGCATCCATAGGTACCCAGTTCATATTCCTGAAGTTGTAAAGCTCTGATTGTTCCAAAAACTTTAAATTTCTCGGCCTTCTCCTTCTTCCTTGCTTCATCCAAGTAGATGAAGAAGGTGGAAAAGGAGAAAACATGCGTCTGAAGTGATGAGGCATGGGACTATCTCTAGCTGAGAAGGGAAGGTTGTTAGTTATTGGAGCTTTACCCCTTTTGATTCTAACATTGCCAAGATATGTCTATCTTTGGTTTGTTTGTTTGTGTTTTGCATGTGTGCTTCTGTGTATGCATTGCAGTAAAGACATTTGATTTCATACCTGCTGGGTTATGGATACTTTTAAATGTTCTTTTCTTCTTTTTGGGTTTCTGGTTCTATGTGCCCTACATGTTATGCTGCCAGTCTATCTTGGGCACTGTAATAATTTGAGCTCTCTCACTTCTACCTAGATTGCCTGATAATTTGAATCATTCCTTTTCATTTTACAAGTGGGGCTGGATAATTTAGATCTAAAATCTCTAAGCTTTTAATGGGTATTTTTGATTTCCAGAGATTGGATTATGTGAAGAAACTTATCCATTGACTAATTGAATCTTGGATAAGAATCATGTAGATTGTTTGATACTGTGACCCACACAGACCTGTCCTACTATCTAAATCTATGAAGTCAGAGATCATAAGGTGGTATCACAATCTAAGTAACCCTGAATTTTCTTCCTCCAGAGTTTCGGTAATATACTTTGTATTGAATCATCTTATAGGCTTACTTACTTTTTACATTGTCTCCGGGCCTTCCAGCAGCAGGTGAATGGTGAGAATTCATCAATAAGACAATTTTTTGGTTTTGTGGGATGGAAGTGATGGCCCACCACACCAATTAGAAGGGATGAATAAATTTCCATGTGAATCGCGAATAAATGATAGTTTGCCAGCTGGTACTGGATTCGTGCCGACTCAATAAAGCTTATCAAATTTATTGCGCAGACGACATTGTTAGAGCTGATTGATGGGTCATTGAATTTCGATTCTCATATGATTCTTGTCCGATCAATGAATGACCACTATTCCATCTGTTTTTTTTTTTTTTTTTTGGGAGAATTTCGAAAAAGTCCTTAAGTTTTGACCTTATTTCAAAAAAGTACATAAATTTCAAAAGTTTTTAGATTAGTCCCTAAGTTTTTCAGGAAGTTTTCAATTAAGGACATCAATTTATTTAAAGTTATTTTTCGGCAACTTTCTTCTTTTTTTTTTTTTAAATATCCAAATTACTCTTCATTGTAATAAAACCCTCATTCAATTCCTCTATATTCTCCTCGTTTCCTTCGCCGATGTCCTCATGGTAATCAAGGACATCTAGTATTTTCCTATAACGATTGGCTGCATGTAGTGGCTGCCGAATCCATATCATAGCTTTAAATGAAGGGTAATTTGGGTATTTTTAAAATACAGAGGGAAAAGTCACCAGAAAATACATTTAAATGACCAGATGTCTTTAATTGAAGATTTACTAGAAAGCTTAGAGACTAATTTGAAAAGTTTTAAAATTTGTGTTCTATTTTGAAATAATGCAAAAACTAAAGGTCATATTTGAAAATTTTCCTTTTTTAAACCTTTCTTTAGATGGAGATGGAGTTGTAAATGAGACCCACATTCCTAAAATTTGGGAAGGAGAGGCCATTCGATGGCCATTCTGGAGATCTTCCATTCTGGAGATCTTCACCTTCACATTTATTTTTTCTGGAATGTAGAAACATGTGCAATGGAAAAGTCACCGAAAACTAAACAGAGAAAAGAAGAGGAATGTGGTAGTCATTTGTGATTTATTATATAATATATGTACGCGGTATAGCATATGATCACTCATGACGCGGAAGCATGAGGATCAAGGATAGTAGAGAGTTTTTTTTTTTTTTTTTTTTCTAAGACCAGCCCAGGGGCAGGTACCCATGAGACCCCACCCATAGGGAGATATAAGGCCAGCTCACATTCACACAAGGAAAGAAATCTGGTCCAACTTAGGGGTCTAACCATGAGCAGTTGGGTGAGAAACAGATATACAACAATTGGGCTATCCCTAAGTTCTCTAGGGGAGAATCTACAAGTTTTACCAATAACTCACCTTTGTAAGTGGTATCTATCTGAACATGAGAACCAAGAGGTCACTTTGGAGGGCCTCAAAGTTTGTCCATATCTAGTAAATGGGTAATTGGTGTCTTGTATATGGAACCAAATTGGATAAAAAAAAACTCTGAACCCATTAATTGAACAAGCTAAAAAGAAGGTTCATACCCAAATTTTTGGAGTTGGGATAAGCTAACTAGGTAACCGAGGGTTTCATTTACAACCTAACCTAGAATCATGGATGTTATCGTCACAGAAAAGTTGGAAGAATTATATGGTCTGTTGGCCTCCTGATCGTACACAATTTATTTCACTATTTATTGGACGTTTGGCATTCGCACAAACGTACCCTAGTGAGCCAGGGCAGGAAGGAAAAGGAGCAGTGGATGGGTGTCCCACCCCTAGCCCACAATTGAGAAATGCAAGTCTTCCTGAAAAACCACTTCTTTATTCTTTTATGGGGTACATGTGAACATTCTTAATTTCTAAACTGTCTTATAAGAAAAGGACTTTTGATCTAAAGGGGTGGAACTCAAGGTTCACTGTCAGAATCTAGAAAGGTACATAAAACATGTAAATTTCATTTCATGGTGAAGGGTGACTAATATATTTATATATATATATATATATATATATGGGGGATATTTTTGTGCATCATTCACTCACCATATAGTGAGGGATAAACTTAATGGGTAGACAACTACTTAAATGTGAAAGTCCCCATCTTATTTCTCATAGTAAGGTGAGAGAGCAGGAGCATCTCGGAGAGAATTTAGAGGAGTCCAAACACAACAAGGGGCTGAAATTTTAACCGTAGATCTATCATGAATTTTGAGATATTTGCAAAAACATCCACACTCTAAAATATTAATTTTTTTTATTTTTTATTTTTACGTTTGGCCCCTTTGTCCGATCTGAACCGTTCAGATTATCCGAAGAGCCAAAAATGGTTATGGGGTGAAAGATTAGACCTTGATTGGTCATGGATTATGAGAAATTGATATTTAAAAAAAAAAAACCTATAATTGTCAGATCACACGGTGCATAGACTCTAGAATTCCTCTCTTCTACCAAACTTGAAACTATCTTATGAAAAGCCTCTAAATGGAGAATTCCCAAACGTGTCCCTTAGACAAATATTTTAGTCCCCACACAAAGGTGTGATTTCAGGAAACGCCTTGCCCCAGAATAAGATGACAAATGCACTTGGTGGGACAGAGCTTCTTAAACTAAGTCCAAAATAAGGAAAGAGAAGAAGAAATACTTGGATAGGAGAAAGGTTTATTCACATTTCTATCTCTTTTTCGACCTTTTCTTCTCCAAATATGAATGAAATTAAGAGTAATAGGGTAACCTTCTGACTCCCCTTGTAAGGACCCATCCACACATTAATTTGCATTATTAAGTGATTTTTTACTTTGCTACTAGTTATGCCAATAATTATCAATGTGATGGTTTAATAATATTATTATTAGTAAGCATTATACCATTGGTTAATGTCATCATCATCAACCATGCATAGTTAGTGAATCATGTGGATAGTGAGTCACGTGGATAATTATCGTACCAAACCATGCTATAGTCTCATGTGAATAGTGCCATGTGAAATAGTAATAATTGCATTTAATGCAAAGAAAGAATTGGATAAAAGGGATTTCTCTATGAGATAATGTCGTTGTTACCTATAATAAGTAATTAATAGGTTTTTACAAGAAAAAAAATCCTTAAAACTGAGAAAAATGATAGAGGGTCCAAACACTTTGTAATGACGGTAAATGACCTCTATTTTATGATATCATGAAATAACCGATTACAATAACTCATCAAAGAAAATCAATTAAAGCGTGGGTTAACCATCACAATGAAGAATAAGAAAAATAAAAGTTGCAAGAACTTCCCAATTTCATCAACCAACTTGAGGATATCGTTCATTAGGTTGATGATATTGTCAATTTGGGTATTTTCATAAAAAAAAAACGATACAAACAACTCCCCCGTCATTTTATTGTTTTCTTTCATAAAATCGTTTAACCAGAATTTAAGCTTAATTTCTTCGTAAAAACTCCAAATGTAAATCTAGAAAGATGAGTATCATTCCCTTGCTGAAATGTTTTTCTACTTCTTGTTTAACACTGCATATAATGGTTGGTCCTTCACCATTTGGGAACTGAGATCCATTTTTTTTTTTTATGTCAAAATTTGTAAAGAGAAAAACATGCTTGCACTCAAAAACTCAATAAAATGAAGAAAGAAAAAGTAAGATCATCCACCTTTGTCCCACTGCTCATGGAGTTCACACGAGTGCATGAGTAAGAGCACATTCGAGTCTCCAATGTTGCAAAAAGGAAAATTGAATGATTTTTGTGTGGGACAATTTCATAATACCGAGATTATCTTAGTTTTGGTAAAAATACCAGCTAGGTATGTCCCGATCTCGGTTTTATCCATCTCGGCAATAGTGCTCATGGGATATCCTCATAGTACCAAGATCACTCTAACTTCGACAAAGGTACCAGCTGGATATACCTTGATCTCGGTAAGATTGTTTAAGTTTCGGCAGTTGTGCCAACTAGGCGTAATGCACCTCGGCAATAGTGCCAGACCACGCCCAAGTCTATGCCATGACTTCGGTACCATCTCCAGTTCGGTTAACTGAGATGAGTAATGAGACTCTGACGGTTCCAGTCATATGGCAACGTTGTAGAACGTGCTGACAGATAGAATGATCATCTAATAAAGATAAGAAGTTGTCATTATCCGATGTGTGAGAACTTGGTCCGGGCGGCACACTTAACCACGGGGCGTAGCGTGTCAACCATAGGCTTCAAACGGTGAGTCTCCGTTAGCCCGCATTGGAAATATCCAAGTCCTGACCCTGGGCTTATAAGTCAAACTTCGTATTAATTTAGCATGAGGCCTTTTAAAACTATACGGCCCCGGAAACCGTAAGAACTCTGAAGTTAAGCGTGCTTGGGCGGGAGCAGTACTAGGATGGGTGACCTTCTGGGAAATCTTCATGAGTGCACGTGGGCCAAAGCGGACAATTTCATGCTGAGTTGTGCGGGGTTGTAATAGTTGGTATCAGAGCCGAGGACGGCTCTATTTCCAGTGGGGGAGAATGTAAGAACTTGGTCCGGACAGCACCCTTAACCACGGGGCGTAACATGTCATGCACGGGCTTCAAACGGTGAGTCTCCGTTAGCCTGCATTGAAAATATCCAAGTCCTGACCCTGGGCTTATAAGTCAAACTCTGTCTTAACTTAGCATGATGCCTTTTAAAACCGTGCGGCCCCGGAAACCGTAAGAACTCCAAAGTTAAGCGTGCTTGGGCGGGAGCAGTACTAGAATGGGTGACCTCCTGAGAAGTCCTCACGTGTGCGCGTGGGCCAAAGCGGACAATTTCTTGCTGAGTTGTGCGGGGCTGTGATACGACAGTTGCGTCTACAATCCCTAAAAGAGTGGGATCTATGTGAAGGTATGACCTTATGGGACAGTACCTCCAACTACATCCACATAATTAAGGTATAGTCTGATGGGACCCTACCCCCACCAACCTCCAAGGAGTTAGGGTATGGTCTGATAAGACTCTACCTCCAATTACTAGTAAGGTCCGATGGGACTTTCGCCTATATATATGCAATGGCCAAGTCCAGAAGAGGTACGCTCATACGAAAACACACATTCTTACTCTCTTCTCTTATCCCCCTCACTCATCCTCGGTTCAGTAACTGCACTAATTCAAGCATCGAAGTGCCTTTGGCTGACTGCAGTTAGGGTCTCTGACCTTTGTTTCTCTTTCTTTTTCAGGTTTCAGGCATTTTCATTTTCCCCAAAGAAGCTTTACAGTAGTTCCTAAAGTTCGTAATATTTAGGCACTTACAATTTTCATTGGAAAAAATGGGCGACACAAACCTGCACTACCTTTTGAAGATTAATTACACTTCTTTTTGTTAATTTCATATACATTTACTTGAAAGGTTTCTTAAATAGTCCTCCTATAATTGAGGGAAATTCAGATATATATAGTTGCCTATACTTTTGGCAACTACAAATAGCCAATTTTATTGATCTATAAAAGTGATAAAGCACTATGACTGTCAAGTTAATTCATATATCTCAAATAAAATCCTCAATTATAGAATAACATCTTTCTAAAATGCCACTATTTTTATTTTAAGTGATGAAAAAAAAGTTCCTGACTCAATCTATTCTGCACCTAAGTTTCAAAATATTTCTAATTAGGTCCCTAATTTAAGCTGATCTACTTATAAACCCATTCAAAATGACTGTTTTATCATTGCAAATGATGAATACAACGTTTTTCCATCCATCTAAGCCCAGCTGAAACTTAGCCCATTCCTAAAGCAACCCCATTAAACCTTAAACCATAACTACATGAGATTAAGATCATTCACACGACATTTTCTAAGCAAGTGTTTTCCTTCTCCTGCAGATGTCCTTACCTGAATATTAAGGAGGCATGACTCCCATCCAAAAAATAGGAGCCCCCTGAATTTCACCACAACTCACATTTAGTTTCTTTCAGAACTAAACTACTGGCGTAAACTAAGTGTCTTAATTAACCTTTTACCCCCCATCTTCCTTTCTTTAGCACAAACATGTGGTGAGAACACTACAAGAAACATTGCTTATAGTGGGGGCCGGTGACCGCCGGTAAAACCGATAGTGGCTGTCGGTATAACGTTTAGCGGCCTCCATCGTGAGCGCCACTTGTTGACGACATTGGTGGAGTCGGTAAATGGTTTTAGCGAGGGCCTTTGGCCGCTGCTATTGAGTACTTTTTGCAGCGGCAATGGCTACAGGTAAACAATTTTGTGGGACAGAGCGTGATGAAGGAAACTTTTCGTGGGGGCCACCAACCGACAGTAAAAGTGAGACTCGTTGTCGCTAGAAGTGGTAGCATTTGTAGCAGCAGCACATGGCCGCTAAAAGAAGTGTTTTTTAAACAATACTGATTTTATCGGCAGCCATGTTGCCGCCGCTAAAATCAGTAATTTAAAAAAAAAAAGTTCATAAAAAGAATTTCAAATATATTAACCTTTTTCCTGTACGTGATCCAAATAAAAAGTTAATTAAATGGAAAAACCCAAATCCTTATAAACAATAAGTTGGTTCGAACAAGGTTGTGGAATCCTCTTGCATGCAATCGGGCAGGATGAATTCAATCAGATTCGGTTGGTGGGTCAAATAACAACTTGAAATTAGAATTACTAAGTCAGGTTTACGTTGGGTTGGCCGGTCCAGCCAAAACTGCCACCCACAATTTGTTCATTTTGAGATTTTACTGGAACTTAACCCCAATGAGTAGTTCAATTGATCTAGGACCACGGTTTACACTTGGAAGTTGTAGGTTCGTGTTAGACCCCGTCTCGAGTTAATTGAGATTAACTCTAATTGATTGGAAATTAAGCTAATTAAATATGTTTAATTAAGCTAATGATGGTTTATGACCAAATAGAATTGAATTAGCCTAAAATGAATGATTTAGGCTTAATGAACTGATAATGAATGAGATTGAATGAATTAAATGGAGTTTAGACTCAAACAAGGAAACTAAGGACTTTTTCGTAAATATGAATTTTCACGTATTTTATCGAATACGGAAACTCTTGATACCAACACACGTATCTTGACAAGTATGATAAATTTCATAATAGACTTGAACTCGTTCGATGAGACACTACAACAAATTGCACTTTTGCCGGCGCTAAAAAAGCGCCGGTAAAGGTCCATTAAACGCCGGCAATGTATATTACCGGCGATTTCTCTTGCGCCGGCACTGCGCCGGGAAAAAGTCGCCAGTAATAGCATTTGCCGGCGAAAAAAGTTGACGCCGTTAAAAGTCCATACATTGCCAGCGTTTTATTTCGCCAGCAAAAAAGGTTTATTTCGCAGGGAAAAGTGTTTTATTTTTTAAAAATAAATGTTTAGAAAAACTTTTCCCGGCGTTATTTTGCGCCGGGAAAAGATTTTATTTAAAAAAAAATGTTAGAAAAACTTTTGCCGGCGATATTTTGCGCCGGGAAAAGTGGTTTATTTTTTCAAAAATAAATTTAGAAAAACTTTCGCTTGCGTTTTTTGCTCCGGTAAAAGATTTACAATTTACAAAAATTATTGTTTCAAAATCTTTTTGCCAACGTCTTTTCTCGCCGGGAATAATTTTTTTTAAATATAATTTTTTTTATTTATTTAATTTTTAAATTCTCTTTTCCTATTTGTCACATGAATAAATTGAAATTTCTAATTCCATTATCCAAGACCACATCTACTACACACCCTATGTCCATTTCCATTCCAAAATCATCAAAAAATGAAACAAGAAAATTCATTTCACTTCATATTAATATTCAAACATCCTTGCAACATTGAAAGTACTTTACCATTACCATTACAAAATTAAAACAAATGCTAACATTCTACTCTATACCAACATTCAAATGCCAATGAAAATTTACATATTCATATATAATAATTTCATTGTAGCACCATTCCAACACCTGCACCATTGTTTTAAAAAACTTCATGCATCCCTTTTTAACATATAGCAATTTGTTACTCTGCATACTTGGCCTTCATGTTGGCTACATCCTAGCTGAATAGACTCTTTTAACAAAATTTGTTTTTCAATCTTCATTCAATCTGCATAAAAAAAATAGCACAATTAACATTTGATTAAGAATGTCATATGCACAACTTTTAGTGAAACTATAGAATAAAGCATGACTCTTCAAGTATTAAAGTTTCATGTATCCTTCAATAGGTATGAAAAGAGCTAATAAAATACAGAGGCTACCACTTTATGCATTACAGGAGGTGAAAATGACAGTGACAGAAGGTATGGGTTTGGCAGTTTCTCCTGCTTCATTTCCAAGATAAAGGTGGTTTGTTAGATTCCGTAATGGATCATGAAGGTTCTCAGCCAGTTTTCCAAAAGGATCTCCAGTGCTCCTTCCAGGGCTCCCAGAAAGAAACACTTCTGCAATACAAGAGAACTTCATGAAAACATTATCCATAGCACATAACAAAGGAGTTCAAATGGAAATTAAAACTAACCAAATCAATCAAGATAACTAACCTTCACCATCTTATTCAACAAATTCATGAAGATTTTGCCTCTCAAAATTGAGAATGCTAGCAGAAGTTTCAAAATCAGTAGAGGGCAGCAATCTACCATCATATTGGTGTTCCATCAAATCTTCATGTTTAGATGATCTTGTAAGAACACCATGACCTGAAAGACCCTTAAATTCAGGCAATGCCAATTGTTGCACATCTATGGCAGCAGAACCAGCAATAAAATCAGAAGTAAGAGTGCTAGCTTCCTAGTTTCCTTCAATAGAATCAGGTAATTATATCATGAATGGACTAGACATTTAGATTGATCCTGTTTTTGTTGGCTAGGGTCCATCATTATTAGAACTTTCCATACAAACGACACCCTCCCCCATGTATGTGTGTGTGAAATATAAAAATTATATCAAGGAACATAACCAGCAAGGTGAAAGATTACCTTGAATTTCAAGCCCTGAACACCAATTTCATTCGGATCACCAAAACAAATACTCACTAGCTTCCCTACTTCAAAACTTTATTTAGAAAATTTTTTTTGGAGACAATTACTATTGTGGGAAAATCTATCTGAGCAACGGCATGTTGCAACTGAAAGAAACCTATTACTGTTAATTTGAGGCAAGACCCTGATGGTTGAGTTGTGTTCTATTATTACATTGGAGCTCACGGATATGAGCCTTGTTATTAAGGCAGAACAGAAAAATAGAAAAAGAAAAATCAATTAATGGTAGATTATTATAAAAAGTCCACATCCCTTAAAAAACGCAACTTTCCATTGAACATGGAATCCAATGAAACACAAAGATAATAAGATTGCTTACTTAGAGAAAAACAGAAAATGATGAGCTATCATTTTGAACATTGCTTAGTTAGAGAAAAAAAAAATGATGAGCAAAAGTAATGTGTCTCCGTAGTAAGGCCCAACAGAACTAAGAAACTTGAAACAATGGAATTTAAAAAGAAAAAAAAAAGGAAAAAAACCGAAACACAACTAAAAATAATTTATGAAGTACAAAGAGAGAAGAAAATAGAAATTTGGCAAACCTCTGTGATGTTTTCATTGGTGTTGTATGAATCTACACCAAAGAGATTTGTCTCCATGAATAAGTAGTCCATTCCTACATTCTCAGGAAGGTATCTATTCAATTTAGAGAATAGGCCGAAGACACTGAAGCCAAGTTGTGCAGTCGTGTGTAAGTGGCTTGATGAAGCAAACTTGTTGGCTGAGAGATATCTATCCAATCTTGTGGTTGACTGATATTGATAAGCCAGTTAAACCTTGCTATGGAAAAGGGGCTGCAAACATCAAGATATCAAATCGCGGTTGTGTTTATTCATACATGTTCTCATTGCACATCGCTCATCTACTTCCAACTAATAACAGAAAAGGGCATAGATCATACGTGAGAAACAGAGAAATCATACATAAGAAAGGCAATGCAGTTTCATTTTTGTCGCCATGGTGATTTAGTAATAACAGCAAAACCTTGTGTGATGATATCTGGGATGAATTTTCACAGATTGAAGACATTTCAGAGGTTTTTATTTTTTTTTTTTTTTTTTTTTCTGTGAGTACCTAATAAAATTCTTATCAATTTTAGGAGGAAATGCAAAAGATTCTCACTGTAATGCCCAATATATCCTCTAGTTGGCGTGAATGATCAGAAGAAAGTTGAATAAGTAGAGAGAGAGAGAGAGAGAGAGAGAGAGAGAGAACCTATGAAACCTGATCAGGAGTAAATCGTAGTCCTGTCTTTTCTCTTTGCAGAAGTCACTTCCATATTCAAATAAAAATCCTCAATCAACTGAGACTCAAGAATCAAAGTTCTTGACTTCCTATGCTTCTCCTCCACCATCAATCTGCTGCCGTCTTTGTCATGCTGAATCAATAAGATGGCGATCCTCATAGAAACTCAAGAAAAATGAAGACCACTTTAATAAAAATGATGTGATAGGCACCACCAAAAATTTCAAAACCTAAAAAAAAATCACACAATAGATCAAACTAACCTCCATCTTCAAAAGAGATAAAGAGAGAGAGATCTAACAATCAAAGCTCCATTATCTCATAGAAACTCAAGAAAAGTGAAGACCACTTCAATGAAAAGATGTCCTAAGCCCCTAACGAAAAAGACCGAAAGAAAGCATTCCATTCCATCACTTGTTATTGCTTAAATCACCATGGTAGTTATGCATTCAAGATTGTTCGAGTCCTGTAGCACAGTTTCTTCATAGTTAAAATATTGCAGCTCGATAATTAGGTCAATTAGATCAGAACTCACAATAATTAGCATGTCAGTACTGCATTATCTCAAAATCAATTTAGAAACAGTCATCACTTATTATTTGTTGACATGTAGTGAATGGAATCCATGGAGCCTATGATAGGTGCGATCCAATTAATGACTATATTTTCACAACTTTCACTATCTCTGGTCCAAGAAAACCATTTCAATTTATAAAAGATGAAAAGTCATTTTATCTCTTTCCGTTGAAGCAATTGTTTTATAATCCTGTCATAGGGACCAGGGTCACCTTTTAAACTCCATTCCAAATATTGCATTATAAGTATCACAAGCCACTTGAGGAAAAAGATAAAATATTGAGTTGAGTACCTCTGATATGAAATAAGTGTAATCGATGAGAGTTGTATAATAAACGTAAACAGAGTTAGAGGTGAACTTAGGGTATAGCAAGAAAGTTCCTTAGATCAAAACAGGGTCAAAGGACATCACATGTTAGTTGGTGTCATGAGGTGAGTTCTTGCACATACCAATTAATATAAAAAGTCTGATGCTAGATATATCATGAAAACAAAGAGCAATCTAAAGCTACAAAAGGTCATGGATGGATGCTTGGAACAGGTGTCACACTGTGCAACACCTATAACTGGATAGATAATAATCCAAATAACTGTCATATGAGCAGCTCTATTTCCATTTCTCATTTTAAGAAACAATAAAGAACAATTTTGAAGGACCATTAATACTATCCAATTTACAAAGTATCTGTGAACATGTTATTATGTAACTATATTGTTTTTGAATAACTACATAGTGCCATACGTTACTATCAGAAATAGATAAATTTCAGTTCTGTTTCCAAAATGTTAAGCAGTTTGTATCTTCCCTTTGATTGGTAAGACCCCTTAGCATTATAAGCATTATAGTATAATAGAGACTACAGTTACTGGTGCGATTTTCTACAAGTGTTAAAAATATGTATTTTTTATTTTTTGTCTTCATCAGTCCTAAAGATTTGTCATTTTGGTAAGTTTAAGTCTCAATTTGAGTTCTATATTTTATTGGCAAAATAACTTTAAAAAATATAAATAAATCGAAGATAAACAATGGAACGAATGAAACTTCAACTAACAATTTTTTTTTTTTATTTCAGGCATTTAACCAAACACAATTCACTCAAAATAGTTATTTGACCACAACTTCAAAATTATAAAGAAATCAAGAATATGATGCTTTAATTATTTTATAAAGAAAAACAGAATCATCAATATAAAATCAGAATAAATAATTGAATGCATCAAACTTTTTATAGGCAATTAAGCAAACATCTTTTCATTAGGCATCCCAAGAAGTATAATAAAGCATAATACAAATAAGAACCAGAGTTATAAATAAAACTTGAGAAGTATATCGAGACAAAGATAGAGAGAAACATACCTACTTGTAAGGAACTGGTTGAAGGAAGTATTGTGGTTGTTCTCTGGATCGATTTTATAGAGATGGTAGAAAAGAAACCACGCAGTGATTTGGAGAGATCGATGGAATGCAACAAATGGAGAGAGTTGCATCTTATTCATAATTTCTTTGAATTGCAAGAAATGAAGAAGGATGAGAGTTAGGGGGCGTTGTGGGGGGAGTAACGTTTTTGAGGAAGAGGAAACGAAGAGGAAATGAAGAGAGGAGTTACGGTTTTGGGTGGTGCTAATAATTTCATCTACAACAAACCAGCCTCCGTTTGACTGTATGGGTGGTGCTAATACTTGCGCAGGTGGCCTCGATATTAAAGGGCCAACAGAACTATGATCTCGTAAACCCTGACCATTTTGCAGCATAAGGAGTTTTCTCCTCATGTCTAGATTCATATCAGGCTGGGTAGGTCCAACTTGTTTGGGAGAAGCACCCAACAAACCAGGCTCTAAAACAAAGGAAGCAGATGATAAGATGAGAAGATGAAAATGATTTACACAAATGACAAGCAGTGAAAGAAGTTGGGTCATACTCTGTGAAGGCATTGTTGGTCTAGACACTGGTGGGGTAACAGCACTAGATGAGATAGCAACAGGTTGATGGGATGGCTCAGACCTCAAATCAGGATTATTTACAACAAAAGAGGAACCAGATTCTGCACCAAGCTTCTGATCCTAAGAAGACACCGCACAAAGCATAAGATAGAATTAGAATAAGCAAATATGGTAATACAAAACATAGCCATTACCGAAAAATCAATGCATCATCTATTCCCCATGTGCCAATCAAGGTTTGCATTAAACCCATTTATCTTTACTTGTGCCAATTAGGAATTTGTATAATGCAATGCTCCTTTGATACCAGTACTGGAAGCCATAAATCAGGATCTAAATGAATAAAAAGATATACACAGAACCTACCACTCGATTCAATCTGCGTTCTACATCAGCACCGCTCACGCCCTCGGGAACAGGAAGATCTATATTGCCATTTGGTACAGTATCCTAGTTGACAACAATATTAAAAAAAAAAAGCTTAAATCCTTTCAAAATGGGAAATAAAAAATTAAAAGGAAAGAAAAGCTTATTGCCATCATTAAAAAACCAAAACCTGCAACCCCAGAGATCAAAATCAAAGAATCTCAACCAACATTCAAAATCACATCCTCCAGCAGATCATGAAGATCTTCAACTACAAACACCAAACCCTACAAATCCAAGCCTCATTGCAAAACAGGAAAGATCAAACAACAACGAATCAAAACCAAATCAAAGAGTGAAGGAATCAAACGCACCTGATTGATTAAGCTCGACCTAATCTATACACTCAGATGAAAGAAAACCCAACAATAGTCGCCGGGGAGATGAGGACTTGAGTAGACCAGCCGCCGGCCGAGCAGAGAGAGGATCAGAGTCGGAGACGAGCACAGAGGGCTGGAAAGCGAATGAGGTTTCCAAAAGAAAAAAAACTTAAAGGGCAGCTGTGGTTTATGTAATGAGAGCAGTGGGCGGGAGGGAAAGAGGGGAAAGGGCGCGGGCGGGAGAGGAATAGGGCGGGTATAATTTTAGGTCGCTTCTGCGCTTGGGAGAGGAGATGGCTTGCGTGGGAGTGTGAGAGGGAGATGAGGGATGGAGGCGAGATGGCAAGCGAGAGAGGGTTGGGTGAGAGAGATGAGGGACGGAGGCGAGATGGGGAAATACAGAGGGAAAATAGATGGGCGAAGAAAAGGTTTATGTATTTAGTACTAACAATACCGACGCAAATAGTCCGCCGGCATAAATATTTTTGGAAATATAGTGACTTAAAACATTGCCCGACGCAATTTTTTCGCCGGCAAATGAAAAAATAAGGCGCCATCATTAGGCGGGGATGGAAGGTGAAATTTGCCTTCACCTTTGCCGGCGAAAAAAACAAAACGCCGGAAAAACCTTGACCTTTGCCGGCGAAAAAGGAAAATCGCCGGGAAAAACCTAACATTTGCCGGCGAAAATATGTTGCCGGGAAAACCCTATCTTTTCCCGGCAAAAGAAGCTTTTTCGCCGGTAAAAGTTGTACTTTCCCCGGCATTTAATGATTGCGCCGGGAAAAAACGCCGGTAAAAATGCAAATTGTTGTAGTGAGAATTGAATCAAATGACCCTTCATTTGACTCGAATTGTAATTGATTGGAAGTAGAGGGCTTAAATGCAATTTGGAAGCTTATATAAGCTAAAATGAGTTCATTCATCTCATTTCCAACACAGCCAAACCCTAGACACTTTCTTCTCCTTTCTTTTTCTTTTTCTTCTTCCATTTTCATCTCCTTCAAGCATCAAGAGTGAAGTTTTCAAGTGATTCAAGTGAAGAGGCTTCATCCACTTCACCTTCTTCTTGGGTTTTCTTGGAGAAAAGGTTCAAGTTGAGAAGTTTTCTTCTCAATCTAAGCTAAGCAAAGGGTTTTCATCAATCAATCTTCAGATAGAGGCAAGTATATACACCTTCTATGTTTTATGATGTTATTTAAGTGATTTGAGTTCAAGGAACTCAAGTTTCGAATTTTGCTTCAAAATTTCTGAAGCTCCAGAATTCGTTTTTGGGTGCAATTCCGCTAGCCGCAAGGCTAACTGCTGAAATCCATGAAACCGGTCAGTCTCTGGAAAGCTGACCGTAAGTCGACCGCTGAATTTCGGTTAGTCGAAATTAGCCAAAAGGTAACCGCAAGCTGACCGAATTTGAGTTAGAAATCCCTGTTAGAAAATCAGCTTCTGGAAAGCTAACCATAGGTAGCCGAAATTAAAATTTCGGTTAGCCGAGGGGTGACCGACGAGGTGACCGAACTACCTGAATGCATCAGAAATTTGTGAAGTTCTAGAAAGCTAACTGAACCTTGGCGGCTAGCCACCAACCAGATTTCGGCTAACCTCCAGGTAACCGCCAAGGTAAACCGCCACTGAGGAAAATTACAGATTGAATTCTGATTCTTAATGAATTAAGAGCCTAACTATTGAGACTAGTATTAATGATAAATAAACCTTCATAAGTGTTAGCTAAGTTTATCTAATACACAATCTAATTAAAGTAATGTCATCCACAGTAACACGTGCATTGATAACGAACGTTTCACTCATTTGTTTGGTTCAGATAATTGTTTAGGATTGGGATAGGATTGACTAAAATGATTGATTTGATTTGAATTATGAGTCTAGCACTACATAGTGGTTTCCAAAAATCTCATTATTGAGCCACATTGAATTGACACTGAATGAATAATGAACAGTTATTAAAGGTAACAACAATCCTACTGCAGTAGATAGATTTTGGGGCGTTCCGGAGTTCCATGGTGATACTAATGATCTATGATCCAGACATTGGGAAATCTCACCCTTATTGGACCGAAAGGTCATAAATAGAAAAGTCATACATTGGACTGACGAGTCCCCCTAATAAACCATTAATAGGGATGTAAATGGGTACCCGATTCTCCGATTACCTGAAGGTTTCGACTTGTCAAAAACTGGGTCTGGGTCCTTACCGATAAGTAAATGGGTCCGGGTCCGGTTCCACCTTGGTTCAGGCCCGTGAACCCGAGACCCGATATATTACCTCAATGTTCGAAAATCTCTCATAAAAATCATATTTTTTTAATATCATTCTCTACCTAAACCCAGACCCGGATCCAGAGTCGTCCCATATATGGTTCTGGTTCCAGTTCCGGAGCCAAGAAACCGGTTCCGAAACGGTTTCAGGTCTGGATCCGGTGCTACATTCTCCTTAACGGTTCCGGTTCCAGGTCCATTAATAAATGCTTAATGTAATGAATGAATTATATCTGAACACTGAAATGAATAAATATGAAATGCTTCATTTGGGAAGAACCAAATTGAATTGAAACTAATACTATTGTAGTTGCCAATATAGTTATTGTTATTACTTGTGTTTACTATTCCACAAGACACTGTTATAGCATTGATTATTTATAACTGTTAAATCAATGAATTGACAGAGATAGCATATGTTACCATAGATTTGTATATACATTGTTGAACCGTCATGTTCACGGTATTACTGATGATATTACAGGCCCAATTGTCCATGCCGGTCTCGCAGAAATCATACCGCCAGCGGAGGAGGCACGTCCGATTCCTCCAGGAGGATTAATCGAATGGACATGATTCAGAGTGCGAAATTGGATTGGAATATTTTGAAAACTTTTAGAAAAATGTTTTTGTATATACTCATTTTGGGATTATAAATGATGTCCCTTGCATTGTATTTTGAATATACAGTAGTTGACTTAATTAGGATGCGAATGTGTATATATGAACTTTACTTTTAATGTAAATGACTTGTTTAGTTAATTGTTCGTCAATGTGTATATTTCGCATTGATGTACATTTGACCGGTATGCATATGATTGATCCCTTATGAATTCCGTCTTAACTTCAGTTAATTCGAAATTTACGGGAGTAAGTATGATGGATTCGCGACCCGTAGTTAGGCCGGATTAATCGGATCTCGAGCCCGGGTTGTGACAGTTCAAAACTGCACTTTCACACTAGAACTGCAGGGGAGTTTATCAGACTTTCCTCTGTGCTCGGAGGAAGTAGTCCAGTTCAAAGAATTGAAAACCTTCCATGAAAAAAAAAATAAATACTGGAAGTAAAATATTTCAAATTCACCAAAGACTAAAGTCACCATGATAGGGCCTTAAATGATTGAGCCCCACGTAAAAGTCACATGTAACGGTATCATTAAATGGTGGGAGAACTTCGAATTTCGCGGGTGCCAAATTTTAGGGCTTTCATCAATGATGGCAAATACAAAAACTACAATTCAGTACCGCTGTATGGTGCAGTTTCCTTCTTCAATGTAGGGTAGGGCCCACTTTTCCTAAATCCAATCTTATCATCATCCTTAACATCCTATATAGTGATCAGATTCTAATTTATTATTATGTACGTAAGATGGCCACCATTGGATTTGTTTGCATTTGAAACACGAACATAGTGAGCTTGTTTACTTTTCTCTTCTTTGAGATATATAGGAATACAGGGAGTCCCTCATGTGGGATCAATCCAACGGTTGGTCTATTGGATGTTTCTTTGAAGATTAAGATACAATGAACATAATGAGTGTTTGAGATGACGACCAGTTTAGATTCTGAAAAATTGTGGGCCCTCACCATCCATCGAAGTAGGGTCACTACACCATACGTTAATGAAGCAGCACTGCAATGTAGTTTTCATGAGAGATATTTGGGGAGAGTTTTCTCCCAGAATGCAACGGGTGGGTGCAGTAAAAATCAATTGTGTCCTGGTGTTTTGTATATAATGCTATATTCGAATAGTTGATATTATACAAGAGAGTAAGTGTTTTTTTGATTGAAACTCCATGCAAGTTACTGTTTCACTGATAAGTCTTTGGATTGGTCTGAACTTAAAGAAAGAATTCACCAAATGATCTTTCCGACCCCATTGGTCTTCCCAAAAACTCTATTCTGAGAATCCAAATCACTAGCAATAAATGACAGTATTATTATCCCTTGAGCAAAGAAGAAAATCCAAGGCAGAAAAAAAGGTAATAAAAACAATCATATATAACGCTTACCCTATTATCTTCCTTGTACAAGAACAATTACATAAAAGAAACAACCACTGTAGAGCCTTGTTAGGGTTGGTGGTTGGAGGAGACACAAGTACCCTTCGTCAGATTAAGAAAAACAGAAGGGAGAAAAGAAAACAAATGACTCCTAAAGAGACAACATGAACATCACTGTAAAAGCAAGAAAAAAAAAACCCCTTCCCGTACGTGCGCGCATGCATGCATGAAATTATCATCATCCTTCTGCTGCTTCTTCTTCTCAGGCCCTGTGAATGTCAGGAACTTGCACTGGATACTGATGGATGCAATCGTCCCAGGCGCCAACAGTCGGCGTCTTCACCGTCCGATTGCACCTCCATACAGCAGTATTGCACTTGAAACCACTCGCGAGTGCAATCTGCCAAACCCGGTCACCCTTCTTCATCCTCCCTTTGGCCTCTATGTACCCCAGTTCATACCATGGCGACGAAGAAGACGTGTTTCCAAATCGATACAGCGTCATCCTTGACGCCTCTGCCTTTTCTGCAGAGAGCTGGAGGCTGTTACTCAGCTCCTCAATCACCCCACGACCACCAGCATGAATGCAGAAGTGCTCAAACGCCTGCTTAAAGTCTGGAATATAAGGCCTCCACTTGGGGTTGATGAACTTCCTCCCAATTAAGCTGAGAAGGAAGAGAAGCTGCTCTGAAATGGGCAAAACTAGAGGACCTAAGGTGGTGATGTTGGTCCTTAGGGCGGCTCCAGCCACCGCCATGAGGTCCTTGGAGAGTGAAATCCCCACCTTCCCTTCCTTATCTTCCTCCTCAAATACGCTCCGGTAAGAGGCGTCGTCTGCTCCCTTGTGGGTTCTCACCAGGTGAAGGAGACTGTATTTTGCTCGCCTTCCGTCTTTGCGGCGGTTCGAGAGAAGGATGGCAGCGCCTCCCATTCGGAAGAGGCAGTTGGCGAGCAACATCGACCGCTGATTGCCGGTGTACCTGGTGGAATTAATTCAAACATTTCAAGTTAGCTTCTTGAAATGTGTCATCCTTTTTCTTTGTTTTTGAATAAGTCTGATGACTTGTAGCTTGAGATGTGAGTAGTGTAAAATGTGTCGGTGGTATGAAATTATAGAAGGTGGTGTGTCATGTAATTGGAAGCTGTAGAACATGTCTGATTTGGAAGTTGAAGCAACTATGTAATTATTGTGTTTAGGATAGTGTGAAAATCTATTTAAGGGCTTGCTCATATGCACTTCACTAGGAATGAAATTTTTTTTAGGTATGTTTGTGTGGAGGCTTTTCCATGCAAAAGGTGTGAAAAGCAAAATAGTTTTTTCACTGCAATAAAATTCACATTTGGTGCATCCACTTTTTCGCCGAAAAAAAGGACTTGGTTTTCCACTGCTCCACACAAACATGCCCTTAATTTCCACAGTCTTGAAGTAAATTTAGTTCAGTAAGTGATACCAGTACTGCGTGATGATCTCAGTGCTGACCACGAGAGCCAACGAGTTGGGTCGAGCTTGGAGGAGGTCCTTGGCCAGGTCCATCGATATGAGCCCGGCGCTGCAACCCATTCCGGCAAGGTTGTAGCTCTGAATATTACTTCTCATCTTATAACGATTCACCACCATTGCAGTGAGTGAAGGAGTAGGAGAGAACAAGCTACAGTTAACAATAAGCATATCAATATCTCTAGGCTTGGTTTTAGTCTTCTCGAGGAGCTGGTCGATGACGGAGAAGATGACCAGCTCCGACTCCTCCCTCGATGCCTCGAGGGTGGGACTGTGGGGGACGTGGTGGAGGGCAGGTGGGAGGCTCGTGTCATCACCTAGTCCGGATCGTTCCAGGATCTTCTGCTGGAACTCGACGCTGACTCGGTCGAAGTTGTTAATCTGCCGTGACTGGCTCATGAACTTGGAGGCCGGGAAGCGGCACGAGGGAGGAGGTTTGAAGCAGACGTGCTCGATTAGATAGACTGGTCTGGGCTTGGACATTAAATAGACGGTTGTCATTAACACAACAAGAGTAGAAGAGATGAGGAGATGGACTGAGTCGAGTTCGAGTGAACCCCATATATGGACCAACTCATCTGGTCCCAATCTTATGGCCTCTAAGAGAATTCCAATCAATAAGGGCACTAGAACCAACGTCAGGAATCGGTTCACCACGCATTGGTACACCAATTTCACATATCTGAGGTCAATCAATTTGGAGAAATCGACCGACGACATTTTAGAGAGAGAGAGAGAGAGAGAGTTTTGGTTGTGTGTGTATTGGTGGTGGTGGTGGTGGTGGTGTTGTAAGGAAGAGAGTGGAGGATTTAAAGGCTCTAGAGAGGCAATCAATCGGGGTAGATGGAATGTTTAAATGAATCCTCAACGCTACCTTAGCTGGATTAGTTGCCCTCCGTCTCCGGCGCCTCACCAGTCACCAGCAGTAGTCCTCGTTTACATTCACATGGATTTTGACAATGCATGGTAGGGTCGGGTCTGGCTTTCTACCAGTCCGGATCCCGAGAGTGTGGTCTACTCTCCAGCGGCCTTGGGGCAAGTGGGATGTTGTGTAGAACTCAACCGTGATGTCTGCTATTGATAATCTGAACCTTTCAGAATGAATGATTGTCACTCGAGTGGCTAATCATCGAGTTCCCATCGACTCTGGAAAAAATTGCGATGGGAGGCTACTGAGGATGTGTCAGCGAGGACATTGACATTCTTTTTTAACGATCCTGATTATCAATAGGTAGGCAGGCCCCCATAGAGGATTTCCACGTGGGGATATTGAGGTGCAACCTTCCCTCACCTTATTGCGAGAGACAAGCCTAATGGGGCCCACATAGGCCCCACCGATCATGGAACTTGGGGGGATGAAAAGAGATATGTTGGATGGATCCATATATCAAGTTTGGAGTCAATCTCATGCTTCTAATCCCTTTAGCCGTAGTCCACAAACTTAACGACTTTATATTAAAGAAATTTTTTTTACCTTCAATCAAACCGTCCAAACCATTTGGATTGGTGAAAGCTTAATGGTCATGATGAATCTTTAAAATTGCACATTTTTCATTATTAGTTTTTAATAATTGAGGACTTAATCATCTAATCATGCTTGATTTCATTGGAAAATCATAATTTTGTGCTTTTAAGTCAACATCTTTTGAAAACCCACATTTTTACTTAAAATCATTACATTTTCTATCTTTAGCATTAAAATCCAAAAATTTCTCATAACTTTTTATTTATGCATGAAATAATTTTTCTTGATTATTAGTTTATTTTCTTGTGGGGCATCTTTATATTTTTGGGACCCACCTTAAGAGCAAATAAAGGTGAAGAAAATTCCACGAGTGCTATATGTGGGAACCCACACTTGCACCAATATGAGTCAATGCAGATGGATTGTTGCAGACGTAACATGTGAAGACCTGTGCATGACACGTGAAGATCTGTGCATGCACCACAAGCGAAGCAAATTATATGACAAAATTCACCACAGCGTCTAGATGAACAGGGATTTTTGTCCCCTAAGCACCCTTATAGAAAGGGGTGGAGAAGTGATTGGTGAGGCTGGTGTGTGGGGTGCTCACGAGTGATTGTTGAGTCTAACCCTATTTCATCTCCTCTCTTTTTCTTTCCAGTAATTTTATTTTTGGTAGCTTTGGGCCATGTTCAAGGACTTGATTTTTTAGGAAGATTATTATGAAAGAGAAGTTGTAAATGTGCACTTTTAAAGAGGAGTCAAGAAGTATCAATTGTTATGGCAGGCTAATTTCTTTCATTGGAACTATGGATGAAGATAAGTAATACCCTTTTTAATTATTGAGTAGTTACAATTTGTGTTCTATGTTTATATGCATAATGATTAATAAACTTACTTTTGTGCCGTAGGCAAGCCTCCTTTCTTAATTTCTGAAAATAGAAAGTCATTTTTTACTATTCATGCTAAGGTTTGATAGTCCATACTTGGGACTGAGTTTCCTTTGATGGTAATGCTTAGATTATATTTATTCTTCTATGAGGTGAAAGTAGTCTTGGATTTCGGAATTTTTTTAATTAAAAAAGGCATTTAAAAGTTGAATTTTCAAAGTCAAAAGCATTGATTTGTCCTTTGTTTAAGGTAAAAGTTGGACCAAGTTAGAATTACTTGATAAATACCTAGGACATCAATCAAGTTCTGATTATATCAGATCTTGTGTACTTAAGGAGGTCCCATATATGTAGATGATTTGAATGTATATCATACAGTCGGCCCTACTATATTATCCGTCACCATATTATGAATATGTATATTTTGTTAAGGTTCACCTATGGATGTTTCTCATGGGAGCAACTATTCCGACCACTTTTTGAGGTACATCAGTGAAATGGTATGGTATGTGAGTTCAATTTATATTTCCCACCCAGATGTGTGTTGGTGCGCTAACGGTAAAGAGTAGGGGGAATTGGACAGGTGTAGATGAGGGACATATGAGATATTAACACTTATTTTGAAGCCCTTAAAATTGAATGGTTATGCATACAATTTTCGACAATGGATAATGTTTGAAACTGTGTAAAACTTGGACTTGTGTAAATTTAAGGGGCGGCAGTGTATGTAAAATATTGGATTTTTCTAAAGGTGGATTGTGAACCCTCAAAAAATGGAGTCAGAGAAAAGGCACATTTTGTGGAAACCAACGTACATGATACATGTGTCGAATATCCCCCACACAACATGAAACTAATTACTTATTTACTTGAAATGTACATAAGCAGCTTCCCATTAATTTATGATATTTATTTATACGAAATGACCAAAGATATTTAACTCATAATTGAAAAACTTTCCAAGTTGACTCATTACTCTCCTAAATTATTTCATTTTGACGAAGGACTGTGTCAAATACACAGGAGCTAGGCTCAGCGAAGCATTTCATCTTAATAAGTTTTTTGCATTTTAAACCATATGATTGGTAGATCTAATTTTAAATAACTAATCTCTATTTTAAAGTAATTATTATTCATGAGGTTTGGAGTCATAAATTCAAAAATAATGACCGGAATGTAAATTGAGACTTATATTCAGTCTTTTATATTCGATATTTGGATTAACAAATTATGTGATATGTAATGTTGTTGTTTGTTTTTTTTTTTTTTTTTTTTTTTTTTTTTTTTTTTTTGTTTCTTTTAGTGTAGTACTTTTCATGCACATATAATCTTTTAATTAATTTGAATTGATTATCATGAATGCATATAAATAAATATTGTATATGTATATCTTTATAGTAATAGATTCATTTTTACGCATTTTTTAAATAATTTAAAAAAAATAACTCTCGTCTCCGCATTTACTCTATCCTGATCTTTTTCTTTCTTTTCTTTTTTTTTTTTTTTTTCTCTTACATTGGGTGAGTCAAGTTTGAATCCTTAGTTTTTCAACCTTGATTTAACTTTGATCTTAGGTAACTAAGTTCACCTCTTGATCAGTGTTTTGATGAGAGTTCTTGATATCCAAAGAATTTTCAAGGTGGCCGGACAGCAAACTAGGGATGGCAAAATGTGAACTTACCTGCCAACGCAACCCACATTTGTCCTGCCAAACCCGACCGGCAAGAAATATTGGTCGATGAATTGGAGGATATGCAATAGAATGGAAAGATGCTGAATTTTGAGTGGCTTGGATTTATCGATAAGCGAGAGCCCTAAGGTGGAGTTCCACTCCATATTAAACGTTTTAACGAATATGCTGAATTACTTATATATATATATATATATATATGTGTGTGTGTGTGTGTGTTTTTTTAATCAAACCATAAATGTACGGTCAACGAACTAATATTGGGATGAGCCGTTTGGATTCCTGCCCTCTGGTTCTGGTTCATGTCGAGTTAAAATGGGTTGGATATGGGTTAGTCCATAAATCATGGACCCCACCTATGGCCCAACCTGGGCGACCTCTTAATTAAAAGCAAAGACATTTTCGAAGTTGTGATCGATCAACTAAACAATAAATGATTCCTTTAGATGTGTTATTAATGTGATCGATCAACTAAACAATAAATGATTCGGTTAGATGTCTTATTAATGTACAAAGGACTCGTTTAAGAAGACAAGATCCTATTCAGTATTAACTAGATAACGATTGCTGTCCTTTTAGCTTTGTACTTTTTTTTGTTTTTAGAAAATATATTACTTCTGAATCCAGAATAACGAGCAAGACCTAGGCAAAATGAAGTAATGTGATTAACACTATATTTCTATTCTTAACCACACGGATTAATCTGATTATTTGTCATGTTTCAATCTTATAGTGAGACCAACTCCTATTAAAGTAAATTCTATTGAATAGTAAATTTAAATTATTTGGATTTCAATAATCAATGAGTTCTAGTACACAGAGGTATACCCACATACATGGTTATTGAGGCAATCATTCCTCGAGTTTCACCTCTAAAACTTATTTGGGTCTAACTCAATAAGCACATACGAAAATTCTGGGTCTGCCCACAAAACCCACCTATTTGTTTGGGTCCGCCCCCTTAAATAAAAATCTTAAGTCACCACTACCTGGATTCTTATAGGGATGAGTAACATACTATATTTTGGGAGTCCCCAATCCTCCAACATGGTACAAGTGAGTGAGCCATTGGACAAAAGGAAAATGTTCTGCTATGAATGTGTAGAAAAAATACCCATTGTGCAGTCTAGCTCTATGTGGCTTAGTTGGGCTGACCTTTGATCAAGCCCTTTGATAATATTGCCATCCCTTGATCTGGTATCATGCATAATTTTGACCTCATTGATTCTTCACTCACCGTTGAATTGAATCTCAAAAGAACCTACGTTTAACACACCATTAAAGCTTAAGGCCATCAAATCAACGGACTACAATCATTTGGTGGGGCTGAAATTTTGGGCTCCACCTTATTCATAAGGAGACCTTTCCATTTACAATTTCTCATTGACAGACATGTGTCTAAGTGGGTCCTATTAGCTGCACTACTAAATAAGCATATCAGATGGCTCATAGGATAACATTCTCTCTTCTACAGATTGGCGACCTACCTCTAAAAATGATAGTAACTACTTTTAAAAATGATAATGAGAAGATGGTTCTTGCCGCCTCTTGAAAAGTTTTCAAAAAGTATAGAACTTTTGGCTTATTTAAAAAAAGTGTAACTAAAATTGAATATCTCAAAACAATATAAATGTTTTTATAGTTCTTTCAATAAAGTACCCTATGCAACCTTGGGTTCAATCTGCTGGCTTCAGCCTTGCCTCCAGGAGCCGTCTGTGTAACGTTGATCTGGAAACTACTCTCCATCTCCTCTTTCCACTGCTCTTTTGCTTCCTCCATTTGGAATTGGATTCTCCAAGTAGCTAAAGTCGCAATGGCTGGGCTTATGTCCCCCTCCAAAATCTGGCACGCTCTCTCCCTCTACGGTGACAAGCTGGCATGCAAGGGTGCTGCCTCTATCTTTTTCACCACCACTCTTGTTATTTGGAAAAGTAGAAATGATCTTACTTTTAGCAACTCTAGAGTCTCCCAGATGAAGGTCAAGATCTACCTGACAGCGCTTCTTTCTGCTTTTCTCTTTGCATAGACAAACCTTTTTCTAGTGGTCCTCTTCAGCAGTTCTGCCAATTTAATTTTGTCTGTTCATCTCCAGTAAGAATTTCGGTAGTTTGGGTCTCAGTTTTTTACCCTTGCCTTTCTTTCTTGTATAGTGATCTTGCGGGCTTTCTTCTTTAGGGGCTTTATGCCTTTTGTTCTGTCCCCTTTCTAATACAATTTTCCATTTAGCAATTTACAATTTACTATTATGACATGGAAGAATTGATGGCAGCAACAATTCTTTCTCTTTAAAGCTGAATGTTAATTGGAAAAAAATACTCAATTATGACTTTAGGAGAAGCCACATCAGCTTTTTGGGGCCCATTTGTGAATGTGTCCCTTTAAAACATACATAATATATGCATTTTCAATAAAATGTGTCTCTTAGGATACATATGTGCCTTTTCAATAAAATGTGTCTATTGAGCCCATTTGTGTGGATGTGACCCAATTCAAAGGAATGCCTTCTAACTCTATAAATTAAAGTTATTTTCAAAGTTTTTGTATAGTATATTCTTTTTAAAGTTGAATGTTAGTTGGAAAAAAAAAAAAAAAAACTCAATTATGGCTTTAGGAGAAGCCACATCAGCTTCTTGGGGCCCATTTATGAATGTGTCCCTTTAAAAGCACATAATATGTGCCTTTTCAATAAAATGTATCTCTTCGGCGACATATATGCCTTTTCAATAAATTATGTCTATTGGGCCCATTTGTGTGGATGTGACACAATTCAAATGTATGCCTTCTAACTCTATAAATTAAGGTTATTTTCAAAGTTTTTATATAGTATTCAAAATGAGATTGTATGCTGACGTGGATTAAAAGAAGAAATGTTTTGTTTTCATAATTTTTTAGTTGATTTAAATTTTCTAATTATTACATTATAATTGAATTTATATGAAAAGAATATTAGTTTTAATATATTAATCTAATCGCACGAGACTTAACTTGTGCATCGCACAGGGGCTTGTAGTTATTAAGGGCCACTGGACAAGTTTTAGTAAGTTGATTGTTCTTTTTATCAAAGCTAGCTAGGATCGGTAGAGAAATAAATGAGTTTAGATATTGGTGGGGAAACATCAATTATATATGGATATGGCTGCCCCACCAACAACTACTACTACATTCTATTCTACTTATATGCATGTGATCAGATGGACTTTTTCTATTTTAGAAGATCAGATGGACTTGTAGAAATAAATAATGACTCAAAAATATCAAAGACTTACATAACTGTAAGTCCATCGGTAGGGCTCATCTTTCAAATTCATAACCCTTAAATCATGTGCTTTTTGGATGTTATAATCTTGATGCATGTACCACGACAAGCAGGTTTTTTTCTAGTAATAAAATTAGGTAGCATGGCATTTTAGTTGCCCAGTAATTGAAAAGATACTATTGAAGAGGACTTGAATGAAAGAACTATACAAAACATTTATACTATTTTAAAATATTCAATTTTTGCTATACCTATTTGAAAATGAGATAGAAGTCTTATACATTCTTTTAGATTTTCCAAGAGGTAAGAACCCTTTTTCTATGCTTTCATAAGGGTATTTATGTTATTTTTAAAGAAAAGTCACAGGTGATGGAGTGAAACCACCAGAAAGGACTCGATCGAAAAAACTATGAAAAACTGTTATACTTTCTTGAAATATTTAATTTATTGTGTACTCTTTAAAAAGAGCTAAGAGTTTTATAATACTTTTTTTGAGAATTCGCCTTAATTATTTTGGGAAGATCCGAACTCACACACTCTCACCCTCTAACATAGAGATTGCTTTGGTGTCCAAGCCAGTCGATTTACTGCTTCAAGAATAGGAATATAGTAACTGCGCATTGTGTGTTTCTCTGGTATCTTTGTTTGTCGTTTTAGTATCTAAACTTTCCTTCTAAAATAAATAAATAAATTTAAAATAAGGCCTTATGTTTTTACCTTATTTCAAAAAAGGACACAAGGTTTAGAACTTCTCAAGTTAGTCCCTAAGTTTTGCATAAATTTCTCAATTAAGGACATCTGTCCATTAATTTAAAGCTATTTTCCGGTAACTTTCTCCCTCGATTTTTTTTTAAATACTAAAATTACCCTATATTGAAATAAAATCCTTCTTCATTTCCTCTATATTTTCTTCATTTCTTTCACCGACATCCTTACTGTGATCAAAGACAACCAACATCCCCGCAATGATCGGTTGCATGTAGTAGTTGTTGCTAGTCGAAACCATATTATAGTTTTAAATGAAGGGTAATTTGAGTATTTTAAGAAAAAATTGAGGGGAAAAAATAGTTAGGAAAAACTTTAAAATGGACGAATGTCCTTAATTGAAAACTTACTGAATAAATTAGGGACTAATATTTTTTAAAAAAATCAATTTGTGTCCTTTTTTGAAATAAGGCAAAATGTTAAAACCTTATTTTGGAAATCTTCCAATAAATAAATAATCATTCAGAGAGACTATATACTGGTCATGTCTATTTAACCTTTAAAAAAAAAAGAACCTATAAGGAAGCTGCTGGTGCAAAGTGTTGGGTATCTGTATTTAATGCTACAAATGTTATAATATTGCATGACTTTGGAATCATAAACTCATAATTTAGCAGCTCTTACCTTACCGAGAAATCTTGCTAGATTCGTTGGTTGTACCATAAATAAGGTGAGATCTGGGGCATGATTGAATAAAGAGGATATCCATTAAATAATGTATGCATCAAATTGGATCTTACCATGTTTTTCACCACGAGATCCATGGTGGAGTGAGCCCGCCTTTAATAAGTGCACTCCTTTCCGACTCTTGACCCCTCACAATTTAGCACCGGGCTTAATTTTATGCTTATGTTCATTGGATTTTTCCTCACCGTTACATTGAATCTCAAAAATATATGATTAAAACATCATTAAATTTTAAAACAGTTAAAATCAACCTCAAAAATAATTTGATAAAGCTGATTTTTCACATGACATTTATTCATAAAGCGATCATTTCCATCCATCCCAATATCAATGAAAGAAATGCAACCAAGTGAGCCTTACACGCTATACGCATATAACTGATGTATGCAGTCTGCTCCTAGGTAAAGAATCTCCCTAGAGCAGTTACTATTGTCACTGGTCTACAGCTGCCGCAACAAAATCAATTGCTAAAAAACGTAAGGTCATTGTGTTCTTTGTTCAAGAATGAGTATTAAATAACACGTCATGGAGGATCCAAAGCATCTGAAAAAATATTGTGAGTTCTTTTGTGACTTGCACAATATGTTTTCATCAATAAGGTAAGATAAGTAGCACTGTATTAACACCTCATTTAAATAAATTCAACTTAATGTAAATATCAATCGATTACGACCAATGTTCAATTATACTTGTCTGAGTTACTCATTGAGGGTTACTTTCTGAGTTGAATGGGACTCCTATTGGCCAAGTAGGTATGGACCAAGTGGGTTCAGGATCAAAAGGTATTTTGAAAATTATGATGGGTCAGGCCCAAATGACTCGGTCCATAATGATGAGCCCAGGTCCAGATCCACTCGTCATGGGTCGGGTCCGGATCTGGATCCACGAATTGACGAAGTCAGCGCGTCGTCACCTTAACCTACCTATACCAAGTCCCGTGGAGGAGATCCTATCTGCCTCGTCTGTTGAGGGCGGTTTGGAGACTCCGCCAAAACGAAGCGTCCGTTGCTGAAGAGTCGTCCCCATCTGCTAGGAGAAGACTATAAATCACAGAGCCCCACCGGCACTGGGGGACAAGCAATTCCTATCAGTATTTTGCACATCTCTCTGTATTCTCTAAGTCTGTAACCTTTGCACATTGGAGAAGTAAACTCATCACTTTGAAGTGGACGTAGGTCACACTGACCGAACCACTATAAATCCTCTCTCTCTCTCTCTCCTTCAATTTTCACATTAATTATTCACTACTTAACCGGTGGTGCCCAAAAATACTTTTTGGCATCATCAGTTTGGCGCCGTCTGTGGGAAACGTCCAAATTCTCACTTCATAACACTCCATTTTCAACAATTATGGTGACCACCACCAGATCGACAAGGCGACAAGAAAACAATTCCAAGGGAGAGGAAGAGGACAATCCTCCACCAAATAATCCTCCTCCAAACGCTACCGCTCCTGATCCCACTCCTCAACAGATGTTGGCGACGATGCAGCTGCTGGTGACTTAAAACCAGCAGATCCTACGGCTCATACTCGCGGGACAAGAAGGAGTGCAAACCGGAGGAGTACCGCAAGGAGGGCCTCGCCAGGGAGCTCCTCGCAGGGGAGCGCCTAGCCCGGGCGGCCATCCACATGGCGCCTAAGGGCTGGGCGCCCATCAACATGGCGCCCAAGGCCTGGGCGCCCATCCCCCTAGCGCTGACGCCCAGGGAGTTCCCCATAACGCCCCTCTTGGAGTGCTATTGGTCGACCCTCAAGGTCGCGCCCATCACGGAGTTCCTCCGCCCCACGGTGGAGCCCAAGGAGGACTCCCACCTCCAGGTGGAGCGAATCATGGCGGGCTTCCACCTCCTCCCTCTGTTTCTAATGGGGAGGAACCTCATTTCCAAGAGGAGGATGATGAAAATCAAAGCATAGAAGTGGGGAGTCATTTCTGCGATCGATCCAGGGAGGCCCCCAATCGTTGGGACGAGAAGATCAAGGAAATGCAGAATCAGATTGGCAATGTCTTCAATGCCATGAAGGCACAGATACCAGAAACAATTGACTACCTAGTGCAACGGACGGACACACCGTTCAAGCCCGCCGTGGCGAACTACCCACTTCCTCAAAAGTTCAAAATGCCAACCATTGAGACCTTTGATGGGACAAAGGATCCACTGGATCACTTGGAAACCTACAAAACCTTAATGCAACTACATAATATCTCCAATAAAATTATGTGTAGAGCATTCCCAACCACATTGAAGGGGTCCGCACGGCAATGGTTCTTCAGTCTAGCCCCAGCCTCCATCTCCACCTTTGCAAAGCTAAGCAAGTCCTTCGTGTCGCACTTCATTGGAGGACGCCGCCACCAGAAACCCGCCACACACCTGCTCAGCATAAAGCAGGACAAAAATGAAAGCCTCAGGAGTTACCTCACTCGTTTTAACGAGGAGGTACTCCAAGTTGAAGAGCCCGATGACAAGGTCTCCATGACAGCCTTCCTGGGAGGCCTTCGCTCGTCAAGCTTCCTATTTTCGGTGATGAAGCGCCCGCCGAAGAGCTTTCTGGAACTGCTGGCAAAAGCCCAGAAGTACATGAATGCTGAGGACATCACCAGGGCTAGGCGAGGAGAGTCCTCCAGACCAGAAGGTGCTAACAGCCCCGGGGTCAATGAAAAATAATAGAGAATGCGGCAAATGGGGGAAGGCATGGGGAACCTCAGCCTGGCTTCGAGCATGTCTTCATAAATGGCAAGATCGCCCGAGGAGTCATCATAAGCGGGCTCGTCAGTTTCAGCCCGACGACATAGCACAGTGGGAGGAATATGATAAGAAGAAACCATTTTCAAAATGTCACTGTTAGTGTTGAACATACTGAAAATGGTGCTCACCTTCGATGCGTCGTCATCAACAACCACTTTCCCTCGATATCTTTTGCGATGAGAACATACAGCGCCCGCAGCCACAGTGCCCACAGCGCTGCCCTCGCTGCCCGCGCCACCATCACCCGTTGCAACCGCGCCCAAGGGGACCCCCTGGCTGGCGCCCCTGCCCAGTCTCCCCGCAGCAGCGGAGGCGCCCCTGGCGGGCGAGCCTGCAGCAGCAGCCAGGTGGCTAGCGCCCCTGTCCAATCTCCCATCACGCGCAGCAGCGCCCGGGGCTCCCAGTTCGGCACGTGCAGCAGTGCCCGGGGCGCCCAGTTCGGCACGTGCGCCAGCGCCCGGGACGCCCAGTTCGGCACGCGCACCAGCACTTGGAGCGCCCAGTTCGGCACTCGCAGCGGCGCCCGGGGCGCCCAGTTCGGCACCCGCGCTAGAGCCCGGGGCGCCCAGTCCGGCGCGCGTAGAAGCGCCCGGGGCGCCTAGTTCTGCACGTGCAACAGCGCCCGAGGCGCCCAGTTCTGCACGTGCAACAGCGCCCGGGGCGCCCAGTTCTGCCAGCAACGCCTGGGGCGCCCAGTCCGCACGCGCAGCAGCACCCAGGTCGCCCAATCCTGCACGTGCAGCAGCGCCCGGGGCGCCCAGTGCGGCACGCGCAGCAGCACCCAAGGAGCCCAGTTCGGCACGCGCAGCAGCGCCCGAGTCGCCCAGTCCGGCGCCCAGCAGCTCCCCACCCACAGCTACGGGCGAGCCTGCACCATCGCCGCCCTCGCGTGCAGCAGGGGCGGTGCCCCGTCCGTCGCCGGCGCCTCGCGATGATCGTCCGCCCAATAGCTCTTCTGCCTCTTGCTGTTGATGCTCCATGTGGTTGCCCTATTTCTTTCTTTGAACAAGAAGAAGAGTTCCGTTTCTTTTCTTTCTTTAAACAAGAAGAAGCGAAAAGCAAGAACAAGAGGAAGATGAAAAGCAAATGCCCAAAACAAAAGATACTTTTGTAAGGGAGAATGGGCAAGAGCACTCTTTATTTATAGCCCTTATTCTAGGGTTTTGAAAGCAGAAAATACTCCTAAGCCTCAAGAACTCTGCTGTAAAATTCAAGAAGGGAAAGAACCTGAGCATAAAGTAACGGACAGTGTCTGGGAAGGCCAGGAGTTCTCTGAATGAGGAAAAATTGATATTTAAAATGCCTCGCTTTCAAAGCTTCTTTTGGCGTGAGGCATTGAGAGGCAAATGATGGGTCAGGCCCAAATGACTCGGTCCATAATGATGAGCCCAGGTCCAGATCCACTCGTCATGGGTCGGGTCCGGGTCCGAATCCACGAAGTGACGAAGTCAGTGCGTCGTCACCTTAACCTACCTTTACCAAGTCCCGCGGAGGAGATCCTATCTGGCTCGTCTGTTGACGGCGGTTCGGAGACTCTGGCAGAACGAAGCGTACGTTGCTGAAGAGTCGTCCCCATCTGTTAGGGGAAGACTATAAATCACAGAGCCCCACCGGCACTGGGGGGCAAGCAATTCCTATCAGTATTTTGCACATCTCTCTGTATTCTCTAAGTCTGTAACCTTTGCACATTGGAGAAGTAAAATCATCACTTTGAAGTGAACGTAGGTCACACTGACCGAACCACTATAAATCTCTCTCTCTCTCTCTCTCTCTCTCTCTCTCTCTTCAATTTTCACATTAATTATTCACTACTTGACCGGTGGTGCCCAAAAACACTTTTTGGCATCATCAAATTGTATCAAGTTTTTTGGGTACTAAGAAAGGGCTTCTTGTAGGCAAAGAAAGTGATGATTATATAAATAGATGTAATTTGTAACCCTATATCTAAGAACAGTGAGGAACCCAAAGGAAAGTAGAGTTTTGTTTCCGTTGACGTATGCAAGTTTGTTATACCACGTAAATCTTTATGTGTGATTCATCTCTTCTAGTGTATAAGCTCGATTGATTGTCGATCGCGGTGGCTCACACTTCGGCACATGCACGCACTACAATTCCCAAGTTCTGAGTCAATATTAGCTCCAACTGAATTAGTAATAAAAAAAATTTTTCAGATCTATTGAATATAAATTGAGATGGTGGAAATGGAATTTCAACGCATTCGGGTTTCAAACTGAAGCCATTATCAATCTATATATCTAGCATGATTGAAAACCTACGTCTATCTTGGACAAAATTGTTCCTTACCTCATTTTATCAATCATTTTATTAATAATTTAGGTCATGTTTGTGTAATACTGGGACTTTGTGTCACGCAGGGTTTTCAATTATATGATTCTAATGAAAAGCAGATGGTCCCTCCCTCACATATAAAACAATTTTTCAAGGACTCATGGAAAAATAATTTATTTTGTCCTCGTTTCCTACAAAACAGTTTGATATCAAAAGGTAACTCTCGTTCCATGAAATTGTTGTTACACAAATGTGATCTCTCTCCCAATTAGTATGCTCTATGAGAAGATTAGCTCGTCAACTTCTCTTTTTCTTCTTATGTATGTAAATGTTGTCTTATTGCATGTTGATGATCTTTCTCTTTAGCCCAAAAAAAAAGGGGCATGCGCCATGCAAGTGCATGCACCAGGTTGTTGGTTTAGAACTAGAAGAGCAGAATCAAGATATGAATTAAGTGAGGTGGGTTTTCATAGCCCAATGCATTATAACTTAATTTATCTCATAGAATGTTGACATAAAAGATATGGTGGTTACATTATCCAACTTTAACTCACAGTGAGACATTTCCATGTGCCTTAGATCCACACAATGTAAGGTGGGCCTCGCAAGAAGAGAAGTATACAAAGCTTAAGAGGTGGGGCTTATGTGCCTATGTGACATAGTCCCCCAAGACCCCATTTCATCCAAAGTACAAGAAACATATCAAATTTATGGGATGGTTTTTCTCAACTGTATCAAAATTAGTTGGAAAAAAAAACAATATCCAACAGTCTACATTAAATGTACCCGGACATCCCATCTAATAAACGGGTCACCATGGTTCACTCATATGTGGCTTGTTGTGGTACACATATGCTTGTACCTTTACGCCCCTGATGCAGGATCTACCAAAAACCTACTGCAGAAAGGTATCTGCTGGTTAAGATGGAAATGCAAACTCATGGCACAGATGAAATATGCTTAGTTGTCTGATCTAAAAGTATGAACTGAACAATCTATAGAATGTAGGTCCAATGGGCCACTCAATCTCTTTCATATGTGAATGCTTCCATGAGAGGAACTATTGATTCGGAATTCCCCTTCGACAAACAGAATTTGGACCTATATATGTTTGTGGGTTCCACTCAACTTGTTCAAAAAAGATAAAGATAAATTAGTTATTGCCAAGAATAAGATCCAATGACATTGCTAGGCACCCAATATAAGAAGAGTTTTTTGGAGTCTCATTTTCACCCAATTGTCCAGTGCTTTCAAACCCCCAACCACTACTTAATGTTTCAGAATGAACACTACTTCTTTACACCCAAAGCCTACCACCCGAAAGCCTAGACATCACCTAGTCGTCACTCGGAGCCTCTACCAGTATTTAAAGCGGGCACCTCCAGGTTGCAACGAGGAGTCTCTACCATCGAACTATATAAGTGAGGGTACATATAAGTGATGGTGCGTATTTTTCTATTATTATATATAAAAGAGACTGAATTTATCGCAACTCGATTTGACCTTCTCTAATTTATTTTGATCCTCCATCTGACTAACTCTCCAGCGTATTCCCACCATGCAAAGCTCAACATCTCCATTTTGTTTCACTGACTACTCTACAGCATCTTTTTTTAATTTTTGGATCTTGAAAGATGTAAATGTATAACTTCTTTTCTTTTTTAAGAGTGGTGGGGTTTTCTCTTCTTTTTCATTTTTTGGGTCGGGGTGGTGGGGACTACATTCTTTGGGTTTATGAGTTTATTGGATCTATTTTGGTGAATCTGGTGTGGGTTTATTTCCTCACTTTCAATAAAAGGAATGGTGAAATTTTGAGGCCCACAAATCTGGAGTTTTTTTTTTTTTTTTTTTTTTTTGGACTTGAGGTGTTCTGGAGCCTGGATTTTTCTCCCATAATAGAGAGAGATAATTGTTGGCCTAGTGGGTCCAGACTAATGGGTTCAGAGTCTTGGGTATTTTTAGTAATTGTACTAGGACTTTCTTATTTACTAAGATAAGGTTTCTTGGGGGATAAGAAAGAGAGCATTATATATATGATGTAATGGGTAACCCATGATGTATCAGAACATATCATACTGAGAGTGAATCCAAAGGAGAGTCGAGTTTCTTTCCCGTGGACGTAGGCAAAATTGCCGAACCACGTAATTCTCTTTTGTTTGATTGCTTGTTCTTGTGTGGTTTATTATTTGCTCGATCGCATTAATTCACTTTTCCGCATACACGCGCACAACAAGTGGTATCAGAGCCTAGGGTTTTCTAGGATTGGATTGTGCTGCGTTGCGATCGACGGATCGGATCAAAGTTTTTGATCCGGATTCTGCACGTCGTCTTCGTTGCAGAAAAGACAGAGATCGGTTCCGATCTCGTGTGGACCACACTGTTCCGGAGTTGCAGAGGACTTTGGAAATTAAGAGGGAGGAGAAAGGCTCTGTTAGCATCAGATTTGCAGTGCCTAGGGTTCTTGATTTGCAGATCGAGCCACTGTCGGAGAAGACACAGAGTTTTTTTTTGTCTTTGATTTCTTGCAGAACTTGAAACAGAGGGCTGCTTGGTTCCTTGATTTGCAAGATCGCCACCGGACCCACATCGTCGCCGGACTTCTTGTTGTAGCCGGAGAAGGATCACCTGCCGCCGCCGTGCCGTGATCGGAAAGGAAGAAGGACAGCAGCAGGCGCAGGTACTGGTTTTCTGGTTACAGAAACCAGAACTTGAAGAAGAAGGGTCTGTTACAGAACCCATTTTTTTGTTTGAAGAAGACCCCTGTTGCAGAACTTGGGTCTGTTGTGGGTCAGTTTAAGTCAGGTCAGTTTTGACCTGACCCATTATGTGAAGCCCAGTTAACATCCAAGACCAGATCAGGTTCGGTTTGGGTCAATTCGGCCTGACCCGCGTAGCAGGAAGCCCATTCCAGCAGTTGCTGACATCAGCGCCACGTCAGCGAACAGTACGGTCAGCAGGGGTTTGACCGAGATCGACGGCTAAAACTTGTTTCGTCGATATCTTGATCATCCGAGGTCAGATCGGAGATCCGTTTGTGCCTACAGACTCGTTGCGAGCAGATCTACGTAACTGTGGAAGAAGATTGACAGTTTGACGGTCAATAGGAAAGTTTGACCAATCGGAGCGCAGAAAACAGTTTTTGCGATATCGGAGTCATCCAAAGTCGGATTTCAGATCCGTTTCTTCCAGCGTGCTCGTGGTGACGAGATCTACAGATTGGTGCAAAAATTGAGGTTAGTGAAAGTTGTTTGTATTTCTTGATTATTCAATTGAGATGGAGAACAACACTGTGAACACTACCATGATCAAACTCAACCATACTAATTGGTTGATTTGGAAACCTAAGATGGAGGATATCCTCTATTGCAAAGACCTTTATGATCCCATTGAGGGGGATAGTGCCCGACCAAAAGAGATGTCTGATCCAGATTGGAAAAAGATGCATAGAAAGACCATTGGTCACATTAGACAGTGGGTGGATAATAGCATATTTCATCACGTGTCTAATGAAACCAATGCGAATACCCTTTGGAAGAAGTTAGAAGAAAGATATGAAAAGAAAACTGCAGTGAACAAAACTTTTCTGATTAGAAAGCTTGTGAATATGAAATTCAAGGAGGGTGGAAAAATTGAAGGTCACATAAATGATTTTCAATGCATTGTAAATGAGCTGGCTACAATGAAGATGGTCCTTGATGATGAGATGCAAGCTTTATTTCTTCTAAGCTCTCTACCAGATACATGGGAAACATTAGTTGTTTCTGTGAGCAACTCTACTCCAGATGGTGTGTTATCAATGAGTCAGGTTACTAGTAGCTTGTTGAATGAAGAAACAAGGAGAAAAACTGCAGGGACAGATAATGCACAGGCCTTTGTTACTGAGAACAGGGGGAGGAGTAAGAGTAGGGGACCAAAGGGGGGTCGTGGCAAGTCTAGAGGTGGATCACAGACTAAGAAAAAGTCTGGAAAATGCTTTCATTGTGGCAAGGAGGGTCACATTAAGAAAAATTGCTTTGCCTTGAAGGAAAAGAAAGAATCCAACAATGAGCAGAAGAATGACACTAATACTACAGCTACTTTAGATAATGAAGTAGTGGTACTTGCCAGTGAAGATGAAGAGTGTTTGAGTGTTGCAGATGATCATATTGAGTGGGTTGTTGACACAGCGGCATCCTACCATGCTACTCCTTGTAAGGAGATGTTCACGACATACAAAGCAGGGGACTTTGGCACTGTGAAGATGGGCAACACAAGTCATTCGAATATTGTTGGGATCGGTGATGTCTGCATTCAAACCGATATTGGTTGCACAATGACGCTGAAAGATGTGCGGCATATTCCTGATCTGCGGTTGAATCTAATTTCCGGAACTTCATTGGACCGTGCAGGTTATGACAGTTACTTCGGAAATAGCAGGTGGAAACTCACTAAAGGGTCTCTTATTGTTGCGAGAGGGAAGGCGTGTAATACGCTATATAAGACACATGTGAAGCTATGCAAAGGTGTGTTGAATGCTGTTGAAGACAAATCCTCTCCAAATCTATGGCACAAGAGACTGGGACATATGAGTGAGAAAGGACTGCAGATATTGGCAAAGAAAGATCGAATCCATTACTCTAAAGGTACATCCCTTGACCCTTGTGATCATTGCTTGTTTGGTAAACAACACAGGGTATCTTTCTCTAAAACATCAACGATAAAATCTAATGTGTTAGATTTGGTATATTCTGATGTTTGTGGTCCCATGGAGGTGCAGTCATTGGGTGGCAATAAGTTTTTTGTCACATTTATTGATGATGCAACCAGGAAAGTCTGGGTTTATGCGTTGAAATCGAAGGATCAGGTGTTCCAGGTATTTCAACAGTTTCATGTCATGGTTGAAAGAGAGACAGGAAAGCTCTTGAAATGTCTTCGCACAGATAATGGTGGAGAGTACACATCCAACCAGTTTAAAGGCTATTGCTCGAAGCATGGTATTCGACATGAAAGAACAGTTCCTGGTACTCCACAGCACAATGGTGTGGCAGAGAGAATGAACCGCACTATTCTTGAAAGGATGAGATGCATGATTAGAGTGGCACAGCTACCCAAGCCATTTTGGGGTGAAGCTGTCCTGACTGCCGTTTACCTGATTAACAGGTCTCCCTCAGTTCCTTTGGATTTTGACCTTCCAGAGAGAAAATGGACAGGTAAAGATGTTTCTTATTCTCATTTGAAGGTCTTTGGGTGCAAGGCTTTTGCACATGTACCAAAGGAGCAGCGTTCAAAACTGGATGATAAGGCAGTGTGTTGCATTTTCCTTGGCTATGGTGGAGCTGAGTTTGGTTACAGGTTATGGGATCCAGAGAAGAGAAAAATTATCAGAAGTAGGGATGTGGTGTTTCATGAAGATCAGTTCTTTGGAGATATTGAGAAGACTGAAAAGTCTAAAGAAGTTGTTGATGGAGTGGTTGATTTCGCACCGGCTCCTTCTCCAGTGCAGACTAAAGGTGGAGAAGGTGGACAAAACGATCCGGATCGTAATGAGGCACAAGGGTTGCCACATGAACAGGGTGTTGAGCAGGGGGAGCAGTCTCCTCAGTTAGAAACCACAGAACCTCAGGTTAGGAGGTCTACTCGAGAGCGTCAACCATCAACAAGATATCCTGCAGCAGATTATATTTTGCTTACTGATGAGGGGGAGCCAGAGAGCTACTCAGAAGCTAAAACTCATGAAGATAAAGATGAGTGGATGAAGGCTATGCAGGATGAGATGAGTTCTTTGAAAAAGAACAACACTTATGAGCTGGTGGAACTTCCAAAAGGCAGGAAGGTCTTGAAGAACAAATGGGTGTTCAAGCTGAAGAGAGATGACAGTGGAAATCTGATAAAGCACAAAGCACGGCTAGTGGTTAAAGGCTTTGCGCAGACGAAGGGTATTGACTTCGATGAAATCTTCTCTCCAGTTGTGAAGATGACTTCTATCAGAGTTGTCTTGGGTTTGGTCGCCAGCATGGACCTTGAACTTGAACAGATGGATGTGAAGACTGCATTTCTTCACGGTGATCTGAAAGAAGAGATCTACATGACTCAGCCGGAGGGGTTTGAGGTAGAAGGAAAAGAACAGTTGGTTTGCAGGTTAAAGAAGAGTCTCTACGGGCTAAAGCAAGCACCGAGGCAGTGGTACAAGAAGTTTGATTCATTCATGGTGAGTCAAGGGTACCGGAGGACAGCTGCAGATCACTGTGTTTATATTCGTAAATTTGGTAACGGCAAATTTATCATCCTTCTTTTATATGTAGATGATATGTTGATAGTTGGACATGATAGTAAGATGATTGACAGGTTGAAAAGGGACATGTCAAAGACTTTTGACATGAAAGACTTGGGTCCCGCACGACAAATTTTGGGAATGCAAATAGGTCGTGACAGGAATGCAAAGAAGCTGTGGTTATCACAGGAGAAATATGTTGAACGGGTGCTAGCAAAGTTCAACATGAAAGATGCTAAGCCAGTTAGCATGCCTTTAGCCAGTCACTTCAAGCTCAGTAAGAGACAGTGTCCTACTACAGATGAAGAAAAGGAACGGATGATATCTATTCCATACTCCTCAGCAGTTGGGAGTCTTATGTATGCCATGGTGTGTACACGGCCAGACATTGCTCATGCAGTGGGTTTAGTGAGTAGATTTCTTTCTAACCCTGGGAAAGAGCATTGGGAAGCAGTGAAGTGGATCTTCAAATATTTGAGAGGTACATCAGATTTTTGCTTGTGTTTCGGAGGATCAAAACCAGTACTTGAAGGCTTTATAGATGCTGATTTTGCAGGCGATCTTGATCGTCGGTTGTCTACTTCTGGGTACTTATTTACTTTTGCAGGGGGAGCTATTTCCTGGCAGTCTAAGTTGCAGAAGTGTACAGCATTGTCTACAACCGAAGCAGAATACGTAGCTGCTAATGAAGCAGGGAAGGAGATGATTTGGTTGAAGAAATTTTTTCAAGAACTGGGTTTGAAACAAGGAGAGTATGTAGTCTACTGTGATAGTCAAAGTGCTATGGATCTTAGCAAGAACGCTGCATACCATGCCCGCACGAAGCATGTTGATGTGAGATACCATTGGATTCGTGAGGTTATCGAAAAGAATCTCATGAAGCTGGAAAAGATTCACACTGACAAGAATCCCTCTGACATGATGACTAAGGTCGTGTCTAAGGGAAAACTGGAGCTGTGTTCAGAGTTGGCAGGACTGGACTCCTAGTAAGGGGGTTCAGAGGCGTCTTCCCCATGGTCTGGAGGGGGAGATTGTTGGCCTAGTGGGTCCAGACTAATGGGTTCAGAGTCTTGGGTATTTTTAGTAATTGTACTAGGACTTTCTTATTTACTAAGATAGGGTTTCTTGGGGGATAAGAAAGAGAGCATTATATATATGATGTAATGGGTAACCCATGATGTATCAGAACATATCATACTGAGAGTGAATCCAAAGGAGAGTCGAGTTTCTTTCCCGTGGACGTAGGCAAAATTGCCGAACCACGTAATTCTCTTTTGTTTGATTGCTTGTTCTTGTGTGGTTTATTATTTGCTCGATCGCATTAATTCACTTTTCCGCATACACGCGCACAACAAGAGAGATATTATTTTTCTTTAAAAAAGAGAGAGAGAGAGAGAGTTTTGATGATGAGTAGTCTTTTTTTTTTTTCAAATTGTATGCATTTCTTAATGACTTTTTATCAAATTGATATGAGTTTTTCACTATAAAATTTGTTAAGCACAGGAGGGGTTGTCTTTAAAGAAGAAAACCTAGCCCAGGGCAATATTGCAAATCGATATAGGTCCGGGTCCCTGAGTCGGAAGCTATAAAGATTGAAAACCGAATTTGGTTTTTTATAGGAACCTGAATACACAAAAATGACAAGTTTTTTGCTTAAAGCAGAAAAACAAATTAAAGATTCATATATGGATCTAAAAACTAAAAAGAGAAATAAGAAAAAATGAATAAGTGCCATAAAAGGCTTTTTGTACCATAAAAGGCAAACTTCACGGGTCTTCAATTACCTTACTCAACACAAAGGCCTTTTTCAAGTCTTCTATGTGATTGAGTTTTTATTTTCTTTTTTTTTTTTTTATAGAGGCTTTTTTACAATAGGAAGGGTCAAGAAGCTCCCCCATCCCCACATTTCCCTTTAATTATGAAAGGAAATAAAAGAAAAGGGAGGTTTTGGGTTTCTATGGTTATTGTCAACTATAAAGCCCAATGCACCATAACAGCCTGCCACATTTCAATCTAGACTTGTTTCACTTAGAAAATAATAATTATGATTTATAATTGTTTATTATGGTTGTCCACCATGGAAAAATAGTTAAAATGTGGAGAAAATGAAGGGACAAGTAACAAGTTCTATGATTGGAGGCAACCATAGAGACTATCCACAGCTACTAGCATAAACCATGCAATCAGAAGCTCTCATTTCACAACATTAAAATTCCAGAGGCCATAATCATATACATAATGACAGCAGCCCTAGTCTTAAGAGGAGCAACATGTGGCATTCGAAGAAATTATCCTCCAAATACTCTCGAAACAATGAAGAGAAATAACCATTTTCTAGAGTTTTATCTCGATTTTTCAAATTTCAAAATACTTATCCCTTCCCTTATTATTCTTCCCTAAAACATAGCATATGATAATAACTTCTTATTAGTCCTCCCAAACTCATTTACTTAGATTACATTGACCATTTAGCTTCAATGGGCCCCACAAATTATTAAACTAATAAAAAAAAGAACAAAGGCTCTTTGGTTTTGACAGTAGGCCCTACAAACTGATGAAAAATATAGAGATCAAGTTAGCTATGATTTTAGTGATAGGTGGACATATATGCATCAAATTTTATTAAAGATGAATTTGTGGGACCCTTATGTCAAATCCAAGTTGTAAAAATTAGGGGCACTTTTGTAGTAGGTGGTATTTTGCGACTTTCTTCCTCCTTATGGTTAATCCGTGGGGACCGTTGTGAAAGCCAAAGCCAATTAATTACAAAATCCATATTTAATTCTGAAATGACACTCAATTTATAACTAAGCAGACAAATATATAATTAAATCAAGGTCTTAGAATCTTTACTATTTACCTGATATTCTCCTAAAAATTTTCAACTACCTAAAATTTCTCTCATGAGTTACCATCTTTGTCACAATCTTTTTTTATTACCATTTATATTTACTAATTTAACCAAATTAATCTATAAGCCCCATTATGAAAGCCAGATATTTTTTCTTTCCAAACTCACAATTTATGGGGGGTCATTTTCTAGGTTATATTCTGCTACTTTTTTGCTTTTTATTTTCCTTTCAATATTCAGTAAGATTAACCTATGGGGCCCATTGTAGACAATTCTCTCCTTATTTTTCTTTCGATATTTGGTACGATTAATCTATGGGGCCCATTATGGAAGCCAATTAATTTCAAAATCCACATTTAATTCTGAAACGACACTCAATTCATAGCTAAGCACAAATATAATCAAATCAAGATCTTAAAGTCTTTACCATTTACTTGATCTTTAACTAAAATTTTTCAACTGCCTAAAATTTCTCTAACGAATTTCCAAATTTATTATGAATTATATGTTAAACTTTATTATTAATTTATTTAAATATTTAGAAATCTTTTAACTTAAATTTTCAATTTTTTCTTTTTATTATGCACAAGCCTGTTGCACTACTAGGTACAAATGACCCCTCCAAATGATCTAAAATTTGAGGGAAACTTTCACGTAAGTTTTAAGTAAGAAAGCTATGTGTCAAGTTGGCCTTAATCAGTGGGCGTTGGGTCCAATAAGTCTGGACAGGTTTTTATGGTCTCATCACTGAAAATGCCCAAAATGACATCAAAATGACCCAAAGTTAAAGAAAATCCTTCTAATAGGTACAAATAGGATAGTCATGGTCAAATGGATCATTTTCATAAGATTTTATATCCGAATCATCGAACATCAATTTTCGGGACCCACAAAAGATCGGAGGTAGCGAAATAGCATCAAAATGTCATGAAATCGAGGAAAACGCCTCTAATGGACCTAGATTAGTTGATCATGAGCCAAGTTATTGATCATTTTAAAGGGATTTGGGGTAATTTGATCACTTTTGATTTGAGAAACTATAAAATCTAAAGGGCTAAAAATGTCACCAAAAGACTTTGAAGTCAGAGATGAAGTCCTCTAAAATGCCTAAAAAATAGGTGATTTATATGTTAGATGGACCTTGAGGAATAAATATTCTTTTAAGGTTAGTTTCTTTACAAGCATTTTTGATAGGAATTCAGGCTATTTGTGAATTCAAGAAATCATGTCAGAAATTCAATGTTCTTTTAATGGAAATCTCAGTATTCAAGCCAGCTAGAATTCTCAAATGCCAAAAAGGTGAAATTCGAAAATGCTATCTCCTCCAAAAGCATTTCAGAATTCTGGAACTGCGAGAAGTTTGGTTGGAACTCCGGCACCCAACTATGAACCCTCCTACTAACAATAAAGTGGGCCCCATATTCACAATTATAAAAATTAGGCCCATGCAATTCCTATCAAGATGGGTCCATGTTCAAATTTCTAAAATTGGGTCACACACTTTCATTTCTAAAAGATGAGGCCCATGTATCATATACTTGAGGTGGATCCACTTTATAATTCTTACAATGGAGTCCCAAGTTCACAACCGCAAAAGGTGGGTCCCATGTACTACAATGCATAAAATGTGTAACTCCAGTCTAGAAATTTATGTAGCAATGAAACAAGAGTTTTATGAAAATTAGAAATTTAGAAATTCTCAGGCAAGAATTCATTAAGGAATGAAACGTAGAATTCAAATATAACAGAATTCAGTGGTATTTTAGAATTCTAACATTTGGAATTTCCGGACAACCTCCATACATGAACTCTAAGAATTCTAGTAAAGACACATGCCCTTATTAGACCCAACTTACTATGTTCAGTTTTTAGGGTTTTTGGCGACTCTAGAGTCTTCACAGTGCCAGTGGGTCATTATGCTCGGAGTTTGCGTGTTGCGGTCCAAAGCCATGAGGTGAAATTGGTCAAGTAGATGATGCTTTGTTTCAGGTCAATTTGACAAAGTCGGCAAGTGGGATCAATTTCTGGGAATATTGTATGTAAGAGGACCTTCTTGTTTAGATGCCCATGCAAGACTCTCCAGCTGAAGAACTTTAGTTTAGATGGAAGGTCACGAGTGTGAGGGTTATAAGCCATTGTTTGTTACGTATACTTCCACTTTTTTTTTTGTTTTTTTTGCATATGATGGAAACCCCTTTTCCCCTTGGAAATGCTTTTTCATGGAAAAAAAAAAAAAGAAATCAGTTCCTTTTTTTCTCTATTTCTGTCAGAAAATGATGTAGCGTCAACCTATGAAAAGGAGACGAAAAGCACTCCCCTGGTCCACGTAAATGGTGTTGCACAAGCATATCTTTAAAAAAAAAAAAAAAAAAAAAAGAAAAAGGTCACATAAGGTAGGTTATGAAAAAATAAACAAAAAAAAAAAAAAAAAAATGATTGTTCACATAGTAGGATTCATCTAATAAATTGGCTTGCATAGAACTAGTTAAATGTTAGCACATTTAATGGTGCGTTTTATAAAATCTAAAGCCCTGTAGGTACAGGCTCAAAATTAAAAACAAAATCAGTGCATGTCAAGTAAAACTGAGGGGGATTTTGCCCATACAGCCGCCCTTAAAATTTGAAATTCACTCATCAACAATTGAAATTTAATAAATTTCATAAAAGCCATTCGTGCAATATCTTTGGATTCCACGCTTGCGCTTGCGCTTTCATGTCAGTAATGCGTGCTGCAAAAGTTCGACAATGACTGCCTCGTATTCAATTAAGATATTGGGATTGGTCGACTGGAATCATGAAGTTGCATTTTGGTCTCCTTTGGAAGTCACATCCCAACCGAAATCATGAAGTTGCATTTTGGTCTCCCATTGGTCTCCAGTCGGTTTCATATTCAATTAATACCCATTACACAATTATATGAGTGTATGATATAAAATATAATATAATAATGCATATTCTTTATCTCCATGCTCATACTAGATGTGAATGGGCACTGATTGCACAATGCGTCAATACGGTGAAGTCAAGTAAAGTGAAATTAAAATAATACCTAGAATAAAGGAAAAAAAGTGACTATAACCCTAAATAATAATGATTTTATTAATATATTTATTTTTCTGCTCGCATCAAGACTAATGTCATAGCTAGAAATGTAAATGGGTTTCCGATTTTTCGATTACTCGGAGATTCTGACCAGCTAAAAACCGGGTCTGGGTTCTTATTTAGGCCACGAAAAATAAATGGTTCCGGGTCCGCTTTCACCTTGGTTCGGACCTGAGACCCGACATATTACTTCAATTTTTCAAAATCTCTCCTAAAAACCATATTTTTTTTTAATATCATTATCTACCTAGATCCTGACCCGGATCTGCACCCGTCTCATATATGGTTCTGATTCCGGTTCCGGTTCCATTTCTACAGCCAAAAAATCGGTTTCGAAACGGTTCCGAATCATAGTCTGGATCCGGATCCACCTTCTCCCTAACAGTTCCGGGTCCACCATGGACCCGGACAGAAACAAACCCGTTTACAACTTTAGTCGACAAATTTGTCTATCCACTCCATTTTCTACTAATTCACAAATTAAAATTTCATTTCAACTGGGCTTATTTTTTCTTTCTTTCTAAGATGGGTTACAGGCACAGGAGTAATGCGCTAACTTAAAGACCCCAGATCATTTCTAACTATGCATGTAACATTGAGATGCCAACACCACTCAATCATAGAGTGTGCAAGAGATTTAAACTCGATATTAGATAAGAAAGAAGAATTCAGCCACATTTTATATATATTCAATTTTATAATCAATATTACTCTGATTGACTTGAAACTTGAGAAGGATTAACAATGCACAGGGACCCACGACCCATCCCCGAGTGGGGCCCCACAAGAAAGTATGCCAGCAGAGGGACCCAAGTCAAACCCAACCTGTCATATTCACAAACCTGAAAATATACAAGATTGATTCCCAAAATAATATCAGTGAGGAAGATAAATGTGTAATTTTTGGAGTCTGCACGTCCGGGGGCGTTGGATCATCTCTAATGAATTGGCTTGCTTGTCAGATAAATGAAGGAGGGTGCAGGGGTGCAGGTGCACCCAACCTGTGGTCCCAACCCGACTTGATCCACATGGACCATAAACTCTTGACATGATGGACGTACACCGCCCAAATTCATGTGGCCACCAGAGTGCCACGTCACACCATCACCATGGCGTGTTCTGAAACAGCACGTCGTGAGCTTTGGTGCAGGAATGATGATGATGATTGTGGTGGGCCATATGATTGTGACTTAACTCTTTAAGTCTTGACTGTGTTCATCCATAAAACGGCGGCTGCATCCATACCCACAACGACCAAACTACTTCTGGGAAAGAATGCTAATCCCCATGTCCTCTGTGGGCCCCAAACACTTTTTTTCAATCCAACAACAACGTTGGTTTTTCCTGTGCCTAGTTATTTTGACTTTTATTTTAATTACTTTAAAATTGGTTTTTATCCAAAAGAAATTTTCAATATTATTATGTTACAAAATGTCCATAAAAGATATATGCAACATTGATCATAATCTTTAGTGTTGAATTTTTTTATTTTTATTTTTTGCCTAATTTTCTTTGGTTTTTCTTTATTAAGACTTTGTTAATTGTTTGCCGTCATAAGAGTTTATGGTGAAATGGTTTCCAACAAAGGATTATTATTCGAGAAGTGAGGGGCGAAGAAATATAAGGTGAAAATGTCGAAGTATTCAATTTTTATCTCCTCTTAATTCACTTTCCATTAAAGCGGTGGATCATTTGATAGTTTTTAATAACTTTATTAACCTCCTATGAATCCGATTCCATTGCAAACAAAGGGGCCCTTACTTGTATCCACATGCAAGCATTCCACAAAAAAAGAGCAGATCCTTCTATGAGGGAAAAGTACTGTAGCAAATGTCAATGATATTAATTTCAACTTAAGTAGGCTTTTAACATGTGTTTGTTCAACATTAACATTATCACTTTTGATGCCTCATTCTGTAGTGTGGGGTGCTAATTGTGCATCATAAAAACTATGAAACCCCCACGGTCCTAAAAGATTTTGCCTATTGCCTTGAATAAACCCACGTTGATGCGACCATGTTGCGCATTTCACCTATACATTGTTTGGGAAAGCTGCGCAGTGAGAAAATATCTGCGATACAATCTACCACAATGAATATCTAGAATAACACCATCAAGCAATCACACATGTGAACACAATAAATTTACATGTTCAACAAGATTGTGTTATGTGCATGGGGAAGAGAAATCTCATCTATCATTTTCCACTCTCAAGCCCAAGAGGTAAGGTTACAGCATATCATTATATATAATCCCTGCTTTATTGGCCTCCAAGAAAGTCTTCCTTAGCGCCCCTCTCCCCACAAGAAAACCCTATACATAATGATTAAACTTCCCTTGACCCTGATCCTCCATCCTAGCTAACCCAGACGAACCGACCAAACTAAACCAGGATACAAAATAATAACCCAACATACGTATCTTTGATACATAGAGGTATTTCTCAGAGTCAGATCAGTCCGATACAAATACTTGAATCTACTGTAATAAAACCTTAAGGCCGTATAGGGAAAGAAATCTCTATCAAGTGGGGTGCCCTTTCAAACTGTGTTTGATGGAGTGGAAATGGAACTCCCACTACAAGATTTTTTATTTTTTATTTTAATTAGATGAGCCCTTTATGAGTCCTAACAACATGTAGCAATTTCAGGTGGACCCAACGAGACCTACCAAAAATGAAGATGTGGTCAATGTTGGAGCTATTCATATATGGCTAACTCCATTAGTTTCGGCCCGCATATCATCTGTCCGTGGTTTTTTCCTTTTAGTACCCCAACCAACGGGACTAACTCAAGAGAGAGCAAGAAAAGGTGATGTATCCAGAATTTGAATCATGAACAAACACATAAGAACCGACGCTCCTTACCACTCAGGTAAAGAACCATTTTTATGCTTAAGGCGGTTGGAATAGCTAATGACCAATCCAGTTAAAGGACATTCAAGAGAAGTATGCAGTAGTGGAGTACCTTTTGATAAGGTTCGAGCATTGATGTGGGGCCCACTTGGACCATTATTATCTATCACCATGAGGGTCGATGTAAGCATATGATGGTTTCCCTTTGGAAAAAGAATAATTAAAAATAGAAGGATAAGTTTTCTCTTCTAGAAAAACTAAAAAAAGAGAATTAAGTTTCCTATCAAAATAAAAGTTTTTCTCTTCTCCACTTGAGTCTTCATAGAAATAGGCCTGAGTGGTAATTGAGTCTCGAAAACCTAACTACTGAGTCTCTTGATTTAACATCCTTTATTTTTAATGGTCTCTTAACCATAGATTGTTCTCCAAATTCAATTTAAGGGGAGGTAAAAGTTCAATGAACATAAAATTAGGCATGATGTGGTTTAGAATGGCAAATGGTGAGAGTTGGTGCATGAGTGATGGTGATTGTGGTGGGCCATATGCAGCGGCAGACCTAGGATTTTTGTTTAGGTGGGGCTAAATTTTTGCTCAGCTCAATTTTGTTAACTTTTTTCACATTAACAATATCAAAAGAGAAAATATATTGCATTTAAATAGACACAAAAAAAATTTCCATGCTCAGATCTCTTACTGAATTGAAGGGTATTACTACTACCTCTCCCAAATTCAAATGATCACCAATTCATCATCATCAAAACATAATATTTCCTTTAATCCTAAGTGTTTGGATGCCCTAAAACGATGATTTGGGTGAGCACCCAATTACCCAATTTGAATTCCCAAAGGGATTTTATTTCAATCTAAGGAATTTAGTCGCTTGCACTTACCTAGCTGTAAGAATAATTCCCTATAATTGATCGTAGGCTCATGGCAAAGAAGAAAAATTGTCACTTCAATGTAACTCAAGTTATCAAAACATATGGATCATAAGGCCTGATTTATATATGAATTGAAGATTAAAGTGTGCCTAATGGTGATTATGTAGATATGCTCAGATTATGTGATTTAGAGTTTAGGATTTGGATTTGAATTTGGGGTTTAGGATTTGAAATTAGAATTAGATATTAAGGGCTCATATTTAGATATGGAGTTATTATAATTATACTACATCCGAGGAAGGAGGAAGATTGCTTTATTTAAGTTTATTTGGTGAGAGAAAGACTAACCACAAAAGAACTAGCAATGAAAAGCTTGATTGGCGCAATGAGGATCTCAAACTATCGGTAAAGAGAAGATGTCGAAAGAGAACGGTGTGAAAATGATCTAATACTTTCGGCAATTAATGTTTTGTGATGTGGGGCGATCACAAGATTTAAAGATGGGACGATTGTTTATTAAATATACGTAGAACACCTCACCCGCATTTAAATATCTATTAATTTCAAAATCAACATGCGGCAACCACCCCATATTAATTATTAAGTATTAAATATGCGTAGGTCCGCCACTGACCATATGATTGTGGCTTCAGTTCAGTTTTAATTTGTCCGTCTATATACCCAGCGACTGAACTGCTTTTGAAACAAAATTCTAATCCCCGCGTTGTCCTGTGTGGGTGCCAAACACTTTTTACTACAAAATTCAGTCCTTCTTCCTTCAATGTAAAGAACCTTGATTTTTCATATGCTTTTCTATTTCGGATATTTTCTTGATAGGTTTTTGCTCATTTTAATTTTGTACTTTTAGTTAGAGGTGGATTTATTGTGATAAAACACAGAATGATTTTTTCTTCTTCTTTGAGAAAAAAGTATATGTTTCGAGTATATATCTTGATTTTTATTTTTTATTTTTAATTGATTTATATTTGAAAGTATTTACAATTCGTAAGTTTCTTTAGCTAACCATTCATGCGGCGTTAGTACAGTAAGTAATAAATACTTTCCAGTACTCCCCCCCAAGGTGGAACATGGTTAGCCCACTTTTGACTACACGACCGATTGGATCTGATATTATATTAAGTTTTCTTAGCTAACCATTCATACCAAAACCTCGAAGCGTTAGTACAAGCAGCATAAATACTTTTCAATACTTTTTTTCGGGTAGAGCCCACTCCTCAACACTTCCCCTCAAATGGAACACAGTCGGCAGCACTTTTGGCAACATGTATATTCTTTTCCAATGTTGAGTTGTTTTTCATGAGATTCAAATTCAAGACCTATTACCTCAAGGGTTTTTGATAGGAACCGTTAGCTAAAGAAACTTAATAACTATCACATTATTAATTTTATTTAAAAATAAAAAACTCTTGCAACAAATGAGTTTCCGCTGGGTAGATAAAAATCCCTTTCATGTAATGAACATGCATGCCTCATCTATACCGAATAATCACCGACACATATCAGCGATACATTTATATATTTCTTACGATCAATCAGGAAAAGTATTTACCCGCGCACACTTCACAATGTGCATCAAAGTTAGCACTCGAAATTTAGAGGTGGGTCCCACTTCTGGGACCGTCCGAATAGCAAAGTGCACAGGTGAATGTCCATCAATTTGGTGGTGTCCAATGCCAGTACCTGTATCTACTGTTGTAAACCCATAGAACCCTGTAGTGAAAGAAGTCTTGTCAAGTAGGTGATCATTAAAACTAAAAAAGAAATAAAGAAATAAACAAAAAACAAAAATGTTGGTGATCATTGATTGAAGTTGCCCTGTGAACCTGAGTTTGATGCAGTGGAAATGAATTCCCACCACAAGATTCTGTAATTGGATGAGCCCTTTTATGAGCCTTAAACAACATGAACCAATTGTAGGTGGAGCCAGTTGAGAGCCCTCCCGAACATAAATAAAGATATGTGTGTGGCCAATAGTGGAGGAAAAGGAAAGCAATTGATGTGGCTTGACTCTGTTTTTTTCTTTTGGCCTTTTCAAAACAAGAGGACAACACTGTCACAATCAGTCCCATGCGCTTTTACTCATTTCCTGTGCCAAAAGGCTACAGATTGATAAATACTTAGTGGGTGTTGGTAGACTCAGACATCGTCCAGCCTATCTGCTTGTGCATCAGTGGGGTTGGGACAGTTGATGACCAATCAAGTTTGATGGACATCAAAATCTTGAAGAAATTTAAGGAGTTCGTACATTTCGATTAAAAGTGCTACCATTGATGTGGGGCCCACTTGAGACCATCTCTATCCACCATTTTCAGATGGAGATTGTTTCCTTTTTGTTCCAAACAGGGTTTTCGTGTTTGCAGCAAATCAGGGGTGCCATGTGAAGAGATGTGGAATCCCAATCTCCTAAAAAATTAATTATATCTTTCAAAATAGAAATTTCCTTCCCCCATGTGGCACCCCTGGTTGGACCAAATAAGGGATCCGGATCCTTTCCAGATGGGATGAAAAGGTCTCATGGTGGGGTTAAAGTCTTGGGCCCGAGTCAATAAATAAGCAAGGATAGATATGTAAGATTTCATTGAGTAGGTGGAATGCCCATACAAATAAATTAAGACATGTCAAGCCTATTATTCTATTGATGTAGGAGATAAGACATGTCAAAGCTTAATTTAATCATTCATTTCAAACCATAGAATCTACGATGATAAAATGGATGCCCAAAATGCTTTTAGTTGGCTGCATGGAAATTTCTACAGCCCAGATTATAGATGATCCACACTTTACTCGTTCAGGGACTCTCCATCCTAGAAGTCTGGATCTTATAAGGGAGGCCAAACGCTATAAATTCATTAGTTTTGAAATACAGACTGCTATAAATCACTTCCCCACCTTCATTTATCACTAATCTAACTTTAACTTCAGTCTGAGTTATGTCTTAAGTTGAGTCTTTTCGGTTTTTTTTTTTTTTTTTTTTTTATCATATGTTTTAGTTCAAGTCTGATATTAGATGTAACTCTGATTGGAATGAAATTTTCATTGAAAGCAAAATAAGGTGAGATAGTTACAATCGAGCCACCAGTGCATTTATGAGTTGTGAAATTCTTTGCCCTTGGATCTTCCCACACTGGTCTGGAATTGGCCGAATCCACTGGTCTGTGGGCCTAAAATGAAGTGCAACCAGGACTATCTTTTAGACATAGGTGTGTCAACATTACTAGATAATAAAATGGCAAGGCCCAGAGCAAGAGAGCCAAAGCAGACCTCAGCTCAGTTGAGATCCTGTTCCTATGAAAGGTGTTCAGCAAAATGTTCTATTCTGACTATCTAGAAACCCTTCTCTTTAGAGCTACTTCCCATCCTGGAATTTACTTGTAAATCTAATTACACTTATATAAGTGTTCATCTGTAATTAATTTTGGGTCCAGAGTTCGAGAGAGAGACCCAAAATAAAGGCCCAGACCATATTTTCATGTGAGTCAGCTCACCCCCCCTACCAACAACAAGAAGCAGCAACTGTGATGCTCTCTTCTTACTATGAATGCTTTCAGGGACCAGTCATTAATAATAATAATAATAAATGGTTTTTGAGTACCATTCCTTCACCAAGAACCAAGTATTTAAGAAGGTGAAAGAGAAGGATACTTTCATAAAACCTTTTAAATAATCACTTTGAAATAATAAGAGAGCTCTTTGGCTGCATTTTGATTTTTAATACCCATTAATAGAATTTGGTATCAAATGATGTAACATTGTAGTTAAATTTTGTACGTTTAAGTGACATCAAGGTATTTAAATTTACAACCCCACTCAATAATTCCAGGTATTTTGTTATTGGGTTATATTGGAATTGACATTCTAACCCATCTAATAGACAAGGCTCAAAATTGGTTGCTAGACCCAATTGTCACCTGGTGATCCAAGGATCGACCCCAACGTATGCCACTCTTCCCATTTATGTGGGCTATCGTTCCCCATTTTGTGGGCTCCCCTTCCCATGGTGTGGGCTTTCTCTTCCCACTAGTATGGGCTCTCTTGGGTCCTAGCCCCCTGGGCTAGGGTGCCAAAAAAAAAAAAAATATATATAATATTGGGTTCAAGCTTATTTTATATTTGCTATTCGACCTACCAACCTGACTCATCACGCTTCTAACCTCCAACCCAACCTGTTAATTAAGGGTTCAAGCTGACCCATTTAATTTCTAGGTTGGGACTGGGGTTACCTTTTCAACCTATGCAATAAATGGGCCAGGTTCAGGTGAACTAATATACATGCCAACCCAAGATATTGCCACCCCTGTGAGAAAGAAGCTTGAACTTCAAAAGCAACGAATATTGTAGATGACCACTTTTGACCATCATAATTATTCAACTCAAGTCAGGAAAAACTTAGCCCGGGAGGTCTAACAGCTGGGTGAGCAGCACAGCACATCAATGAAGAGAGGACCAGCTGGGCCTGAATTTCACACCCACATATAAGTAGGTTGGCATGGGTGGCCTGAAATAAAACACTTTCTGCCTTCCATAAAGGGCAGAAACCTTATAATTAGAGTTGCAAATGCACTTCTTCTACAGAACAGGGCCAGCCCGAGCCAAGCATGCCTGCAGCTGCATTGTGGGCTGTCTTAGGCCCATGATCACCTGACCAGGTCTAATTTTCCAGCCTTTTTTTTTTTTTTTTTTTTTTTTCATTTTTTAGAGCGTTTTCAGGTAAAGTGGATAGAAGTGGACAATGCAAATTTATATGTTTCGGAGGGAAATAACCTCATAAATTTTCAAAATAGGGCAAACCTAGGTTCTACATTATAATTTTTAAAAGGTGGGGCCCAACTACCTCATGAAATAAGACAACACACTAATTGTAAATTAGAACTTAAAAGTTAGAGCTATCATTTTAGACGTTAATCTAATTAGATCTCATTAATTAGATCAGAGTTTCCAAAGAGCCCCTAACACTAGGAGTTGAATATACAGATTGATGGTTGAATATAATACTAAACAAAATATAACCCAGAAAGCCAGGAGTCCAAACAGAATGTATGTTGGACTTCAGATTGCACTGCCAGATTGGCCCAGATGAATGTGTGTTACTAGCAATTTTTTCAGCTAATAGAAACTACTTGTAGCTTATCTATAAATCTACTAATCTGATTGATTTGAAATGCAATTATCATTTATCTATCTCTCTTTGCTGTCAAAAAAGTAAAGTAAAGAAGTTAGATTATCTAACTACTACACACGTCCCCATGAAATCAAAAGTTTGGTCATGAAGTACTATACAATGTCCCCACGAAATCAATCACACTGAGAAAACCCTCTTCAACTAATCTATCTTTGATTCTAACAAAAACCTCTATGCTTACAAGCAAAAGATGAAAGTGTACTGCTATATCAAAAAACTCAATAAATCACCTGGTTATCATCCATTCTCATACATACATTCCTTTGCATTACCCGAGGTAGATGTCAGCCTGAGGCTTTCCTCACCAATCTCAGTAACATCTTCAATGAATGATTGATGGCAAAGCTAAAGAGGGCGTTGATGCATGATATGATGCCTGTCCCACACATCTATTGCCATTTTTCACTGGCTTCAATTCCTTTGTTTCAATGATTTGGCACTGTTGACAAATGTGGCACCCTTATTGAATCCCTGGAGCAAAAGAATTCTCACAGCTTCCAACCCAATCCTACAGGTGGATTCCAGCTGAATCACAAAGCAAATAACCAATTAGAATGAAAAAAATTTCTTGCCCCTTACGATTGGCTGGATTTGGGCAGAAAGTCCAGTGTAGCAGGTTTTCACCTACCTGCAAATGTAGTAATGTTAAATATGTAGTTTAGGATTTAGGCAATGTTCAATGACCAAATCCAATGGAAAACAAAAATTACAGGAGATATGCTGCGCTATCTCTAGAGTTCAAGTCATTTCAGCAAAGGTCCAAAAAGCCAACTTTTGAGTGGATAGTCTGAATTATCAGTGCACTGATTCAAGACTTTCAGCAGGAAATGACCCTTCTTGCCGCATTTTTCAATCAAATTCAACCATCAAAAGTAGCCTTTATATTTGAGTATCCTTTATATATTGAAATATTGGATGCAAAATCTAGGAATAATTCGGGCATTGTATTTGGGGGGTCCCCAATAAGACAAATATTAGACTACGATGTATTCGGGCTGCATCTGAGAGTATACCTCTTCGCGTTCTTGTCTATTGAAGGATCGAAGTACAAAGTTGATAGGACCCATTATACCAGGTGGCCGTCCAATGCCTTTCAAGAAATGTCCACCTCATTAAATTTTGCAACAATGACAAATAACAAATGAGCATTAGCAAAAAGAAAATGATTTACAATTCCCTTTTCCTACCTATCCGTAATCTTGGAAAGTCCTGGCTTCCTTTCAAGTGGTCAATGACGCTTCGCATCCTGTATTAAATCAAAACAAAGGGTAATATTATAATCGTATAATGGAATTTGATTTTTTTCCCCCTAATTTTACAAGCAGTTGACCCTTTCACCTCATGCATTGTTACAACAATACTATAATGTACCTCTTAATATTGTGTATATTACGTTCATGATATAATAATATTTGACAACAATATAGTCTTTTTAATGCTGTCTCAAGCAAACATTGGCACATTTAGCGAAAGGAATCGATGGCAAATACCAAAGATCTTAAAGCAAGCAGTACGAGAAATTTGACATCTAAACACAGGTCAAATATCTAAAGGGACAATAGTTGCAGAAAATTTATTTCCAGGATATCAAAACTTCAACAAAGTGAAAGCAGATATTCTCATGAGCAATCATGAAAGTAAAGATCTATAGTTATATTCAGGGCATGCACTCAATGGCAATGTATTTTTTAAATCTGGAAACAGGTAAGTTATAGAAGAACCTGTTATAACCTTTTAAGTTGAAGAATAAAAGTATTTCTTCGAAACAAAGATAAGAGAAATCAAGGGCACGTTGTTTTAATCGGGGATCAAAGTCTTTAAAAGGCTATTGTCTCAACCTAAAAATCATCAACTCCTAGAATTTTGTACACAGCCCCTAAAAATCAGATAGAAGGATTATCCCCTTTTTTTGGGGTGGGGTGGGGGGTAATGATTTGCTAATTTTTCTCTGGCAAAATATAGCCTACATTTTGTTTTGTTGCTCTTCTAAAAATTCATTAATACAATAAAAAGGAAGCAGCAAAAATTATTCATAATCTTTGTTGCTCCAGATACTCTACAAATTCACAAATAAAAATCCTCTATAGAACTCTCTTTTGAAAATGCCTGGATCAACAGTCCAAATAACTTGGGTACAGAACATCAGATGGCACATGGTAATGGCACTTTTTCTTTTTCTTTTACAGAAGACTCAAACTCACACTCCTACAAACACTACACGTCCCTGACCAGCTGATCAACAGCCCGGGATGTCATGGCACATTTTAGTTAAAAATGGTACACAAATTTCTAAGCCTGGCTTTCTGCACATGATAAACATGAAGGAAATGTATCTTCTCCAAGTCCGGATCCTTTATTTCACTCACGCTTCCCGTGGGTGGAGGATGTGAAACTCTAAAGTACCCCCACCCACGCCGCACCACCCCACCCACCCACCCACAAAAATAAATAAATAAATAAATGCAGTGGGATCTCCCCAAATTTTACTCCAAATACAAGTTGGTCCCAAAATAAGATTGATCATATGATTAATAATGTGATTAATTTATTAATCACGTTAGTTATCATATGCTCAATCTTACATTGGGGCTAATTCCCATTGAAGTAAAATTTGAGGATATCTCACTGCAGTCTGCAATAGAGGTCAGTCATTTTAAGCGGTTGGATTTTCAATAGGCAAGACCCAATATGGGGATCCACTCCCTTCCCTCATGGGAAGCGTGAGTGAGACTCAGAGGATTTGGACTCATCTTCTCTACATCTAAGTCGTCTACTGGCAGGATTTTGTCAGTATTAAGTATTAATCATCCAACAAAAAGCCTACTCTAGATGGCAACTGATCATCCCAAAAACATTGAAGCAAGAAACCCATCATCATAAGATTTCAAGGTTTGGAGAAACAATTTCACTAGAAAGTAACCCGTTGCTGTCCACTTACAAATCCTCCCACCAAACATATCCCTATAGCAATACACTCAATGGCTCCCCACGCCCTGTAACATAAAGAATTGCAAATAACCTTGGTCAAAATGCATCATTCAGGGCATGTTTTTAGTTTGATCTGGGCTCTATTTTCAAATTTTGGTGGCCCAAGTATTTGATCTACCATTGTGAGTTAAGAGAGCTCTAAGCCTAATAGAAATATCTTTGAACTTCATTTAGGGTCCAATGTCTCTCATTGATTTGGATGCAAGAAGGACAAGAGAATATAATGCCTTGTGAAGAATGAACTGACCTACGATGTAGATCGTTCTGTCAAGAATGCAAAAGCGAAAACAGATCATTGATTGGAGTCCATGTGGCTTCAATATTCAATTGACAAAGCCCCGGATCCACGAAAGGTTAAAAGGACCAATTCCACAAATGGTTTTGGCCAAGTTCAAGAAGCATTATGAGATGGACCAAGCCCCAAAAGAGGCTTGGTCGAATCCCCAAGGGATTCAACACACGAGCAATCTCAAAACCAAAGAAAAACTCACACACAACCAAACAGATGTTCTTCATTCAATTAATCAAAAAGTTGTTTCTCGCAATGAAGGATTTACATATGGATAGGAAGGGTTGGACTACTTCGACTTCCCTTTCCTAATAGGGCTCTAATTCCTAAATGTGCCTTGATTTAAAGGAAACTAAATTTCTAAAAATTTGTCTAAACAATTCAAATCAAACTAAATTAAGGACTCCCATTCATTTCAAACTCCTAATCAATGTGGTTGTAGTTTGTACTGCTGGGCTATGTACTAACCCAATGGGCTGGCCGAACCATGGGTCATGGGTCTGGCCTAGATCACCTATTGTTTAAAAAATAGCTTTATTTTCTCCACTTTCTTTTAGAGTCCCACAAGCTTTACCTTCAAAGCCAAACACAAGAATGTCGATATGAATGACCACTAATGTCATCTACCATAATATTTAAGGAAACATTAACAAAAAAAATATACCCATTATGGCCACCGTGTCCACCTTTTGGTAGTAAACGCAATGTTCCAAAAGGCAAATCCATGTCGTCATATATCTACGTAGAAGAAAACCATAACATAGAGGATCAATGTGAGAAAAATTGAATATAATTGTTGTGAAAAAGAAAATAATGAATGATATAAACGCAGGTGTGGTGTATGTATCAATTCACATTAGGAAAATTAATGAAGGGAATATAATAACTTACCAGCAGCACCTGATTCAGAGGTATGTTAAAATATGAAACCAGAGAGCCAACCTTCACAAATAAAACCAACAGCAAATTACCACAAATACATGTTTATGACTACTAAATAGCAATAAAAGTCGCTGCTTGCCGAAACAACAAAGCAACGGAGGACCTTACAGATTAATTTACTTACAGACTCACCACTTGCATTCATGAAAGTCTGTGGTTTGGCAAGCATAACTGGGACATTTGCAATTAAACCTACATAAGAGACAAAAGGGCAATTCATTTATAGCGGCATTTAGCTATTGATACTGTTTCTAGCTATATACTAACACCAGACAAGGTATTGATTTGAAGACCTTGAAGCCAAACTCAACTTGTTATCCAACCAGATAGAACATGGTTTCAAGCATCAATACTCAAACCATTTTTTTTCTCTGCTATGTTGGGTCACTGGTCCAGATGTGGTACCTTAACTTGAGAACCCCAAGGATCAATCCCTGAGCACGTAGACAAAGGTGCCAACACTACTCAACCCATGGATGAAAATAGCGGCCGCTATATAGGCCGTAGCGGCCACCACCGCTACACTACGGCCGATTTATCGGCCGTTGCACCCGTAGCGGCCACTACGTCCACTACGGGGCCGCTACAGAGCCGCTAGGGGCCGCTACGACCGTTACAGGGCCGCTACGGGGTGAGAAAAATTCCTACTTTCCAATTTTTTTTTAAATGCATAATAAGACTTATTTTTTTTGTTCTTCTCTCCAAATAACATTTCTACACAACCCTTCTACTCTTTTATGTTTAAAAGAACACCAAAAAGCACATAATCATGCCGAATTACAATCGATACAAAGAGTTCTTCTCAATGATTCTTCTCTAAGTACATCCTATTAGACATCCCCTTTGATAGATGTATTTTTTTCTCTAGGTACTCTTAAGTCTTGACTTCATGACATAGTTTTTTCTTTTATAAGCATTTCATTAGTTTCTAAGTTAGCATAACTAAGCAACATGAACACATGCGAAAAAAATGATCATTACTATTATTTTCTATTTATATAGTGATACAGGACCTTGTACAGTGAGGGGACCGCTACGCCCCCTTACCTTCATTACTTTTGCAAAAACAATACATTTTCTCTCATTTTCCAATATTCTAGATTTTCTAGAATTTTTTCATATTTTTTTGACGATTTTTTCAAATCGCACCGCTACGCCGCCATGTAGCGCGCCGCTACCGCTATTTTCGTATCCTTGACTCAAACCATGAGTGTGTTGCCAATCCTGAAACCTATTGAAAAACTGATACATATAGCTGATTCAGCCCATATGCATAAGTCAAATTGGTTGTATCAGCATGAGAACATTTTCAGCTAATAGGGTAAGATAATAGCCCATATCAGATCATTTCAAACCATATTAGCCTAGAACAGCTCATATCAAGAATATGTATCAAATTTATTGGTGATACAAGTGTGGATCAGACAATCAGATTTTAAGCATACACGATCCTAGTGTCAGGAGTAGCAAAAAATTGCAAAAATAAAATTCCTAAACTCAGTGCAGTTTATAAAGATGTGCAAACATCAAACCATTTCCAAACAGAGCCTTGAATTGGATGCTGCTCATTGATATTCCTTCCGCTTGAGCTATAGCATCTATCATCTCGAAACCAACCTGAAAAAAGCAGCATTTCCACATAAAATCAATCACATCAATGCATCCATAGAAGCTTTAAGAGCATGTTTGGACATTTCCTATTCTTTTCGCAGAATCTACGGAGAGAAAGTAGAAATCATATAGAATCAGACCTATGAAATGAAATGAGAGAAAAAGATTTGTGTTAGGGTTTTTGTTACGTTGTGGCGCGTTTTACGGAAGATCCTGCCCGGGTTGCCGAGTCCAACGAGAAGCCAGGGTTTCGGTTTCGGGGTCTGTATCGTGTCGGGCGCGGGAACGGTTGCGGAAGCGATAGATGGGAAGAGTGGTATTTTGGTTCTTCGAGAAGAGAGGATGGAGGAGTACGGGAAACGGAGGACACGCATAGCGGCTGCGAGAGCACGGAAGAACATGCCGGCCTAGCTAATCGTGAGATATTGAAGATCCAGTTGTTATCGTCATCGCAGCCTACCGAGTCATAGGGAAGTTGGGGAAAGTTTCAAATGCATCCCTGACATTTCTCAATTTGTTTTTTAAAGGATGCAATGTTTTCTTATTTTAAATAAAGTCCAAGTTTTCCGTATTGTTTTGATTTTGATTTTGATTTTTTTTTATTTATTTTTTTTGCTCCTCTGATTACCAAAATGTCATTCTAAAAAATGAGAAAATATGGTTAGCACAAGGTCAATAGAGAGGACCCATTTGAAAGAAGAGTGAAAATTTAGACATTGTTTTAAATTAAGAAAATCAAGTCTTCCATTTTATAAATATTCAAAAAAATAGAGGCATTTAAATTTTCAAAGTTTCAATGAAAAGTAGGGAATAGTTGATAGGGGTTAAACATTTAAAAATTAGAAAAAAGGAGAACTTTTCAAAAATATTCCTTGTTACCTTTTTAGGATTTTAAGAAAAGGATGCCCTGATTTGCTTGTTTCAAAATAATGTATAGTTTCTTTTAAAAAAAGTTCAGTTGGATCCTTTTTGGCAATTGACCCTCGCCTCCCACTACCTTTTTTCTACTGTTCTTTAAACTAGGAAAACTGTCTTTTCTTATAAAAAAAATGGATTTTTTTACGCGTTCTCTCTTTCCTTTTTCCTTCACATTTATTAGCAACCACATACAACTTAATGGTAACTCTTATTCTCTCTTTCCTCTTCCTCTATTTTCCTATGCTGGCGACCGCTGATACTTCCTTGCTACACAATAACTTTGATGAATAATTAAATAAATCTCTTTCATGCTCTTAATTTCTAAGGCCCATTAGTCCAACTGCAGTGAGCCATGTGTTTACTTGCTCAAAAAGCATAGTATAAGTCGTGATTTATGCAAGGCCGGCTTTACCATAAAGTTAGTAAAGCCCTTGCTTTAGGCCCCAAAAAAAAAAAGCAATTGTCCATCGTGTTCTTCAATCCCCAAAAATAAGGCCCCATAATCCTTTTTAAATCTCACAAAAATAATTATTGTTATTTTATTTTACCGTAGTATAGAAAGCATTTTTGCAATGCTCATTTCTGCACAAACATGCCACTTATTTGCATCTAACTCTTTTAAATGACTAACATGCTCATGAAGTGATGGAAGTTTTAATTCCCAAAATCTCTTCTCTCTCAATTCTGACAAAAAAAACAAGTACAATATTAAAAGATTATTCAGATTTCCTAGATGGGTATTTTATTTTGATTTTCCATTTATATTGTTGGAGGGAAAGTATGCAACTGTAGGCAATTTTTTTCTAATGACAATCTTATATTCCTAGCATACTTCACTAAAAAATCAAATAAATATCTTTCATTTTCTCAATGATTTTGGTTGATGTTGGTTGCTCATGAAGGGAAAGAGTCAAAGACAGGAAGAAAAAAGTGGGAGAAAGGAAATATAATGAGGAAATGAGACAATCCCTAACTTTCTTTTTATAAAGAGGGCATTCTCTCTTGTAAACGGGATGGCTCTGAATCGGAACTATAACGGACTCGGACCCGTTTCTAAATAACAGTTTCGGATCCGATTTTGACTCGAAACTTGTTTTGTTGGTTCCAGACCCGGTTCCAATAGGAAATCCTAGATCTGGTTCCCGAACCGGGTCCACCTAGAGGACTAGAATCTAGTTCCAAAATCAATTATAATTTCTCTTTATTCTTCATTTTTTCTTAAAATAAGTATATCATTCAACTTATAACATTGCATGAAGTCTACTTCCTCCAATATTATACATAAAAATGTCCAAGAAAAAGCTGATTTTGAGGTACAATTTGCAATATCAAATGCTCATATGTCAGGTTTTGGGTCCACCGGTTGGAACCTATATGTATCTTAAACTGGACTCGTTTATCAATTAGAACCTAAATTGGTTCCGGACCTGAACCCGTTAATGAATCGGATCCTAAAATAGGATCCATACCCGATTTTTTGCTAGTCGGAACTTCCGGGTAATTGGAGAATGATACCCATTTGCAATACTAATTCTACCCAAAAGAACCCAATTCAAAAAAATGTGGAAATTTTAGATACTGGGGGAATTTTCAAAATAGGGATCAACTATTACATAGTTTTCAAATCTCAACAAAAGAAACTAATTTCAAAACAGGACTTAAGGCCACGTTTGGTAACAGTCCATGCTAGAAGAGGAATCCTCTGTTTAGAGGATTCTCTTCATCTCCAAAGAAGGCCACAATCCTCAAGTAGGATTCCCAAAGAGTGTTCCATGTTTGGATGGAGGGAGGATTCCTACAAATTGTAGAATGTATGATTAAATGGTTATAAATATGTTTTATAAAAATTTCCAAAATCCATGAAAAATCAAGACCTCAACTTTCACCTCATAGTTGTTTGTGGTCATCTAGAAAATCTGAACGATTTAGATCGTGCAAAGGGGGCCCACATGAATAAGAAATTAATATTTTAGTATCCGAACGTTTTTACAAATATCTCAAGATATGGTAACGATCAACGGTTGAAATTTGGTCAACTAGTCGTGTTTGATCTTGTAGAATTAACTAATTGTTCATATCATGATTTTGGGGCTCCATAGGAACCAGAAAATTGAAACAAACGGACTGGATTTAATCCCCTTCTTTGGCCCACTGCATCTCAAAAATTGGCATTTAACAGTTTGGACGGTTTTGCAAATATCTCAAGATCTAAGATGAATCAACGGCTGAAATTTTGTGCTATAGCCGTTTTGAACCTTCTTAACACTTCTATCGGTTCAGATCTTGATTGTGGGGCCCATAGAAACCAAACAATGCAAAAAACCGGTCTGATCTAAAATGACGCCTGAAATATCACTGTAGCTCCGCAAATCCTCAAGCGCGTGGATTCAGCGCATCCGGCGGGGGCGGGGACGGGGGCGGGGGGTGGGGTCTGACGTCCAGAATATTTGTAAATGGGGATTCCTTGCATCCTCCAAGAGCTTTTCCATGCGGATCCAAATGTGGATTTTCCATAGGATCGCGGAAAATCGACTAAAATCTGCAACGAGGACATTTACCAAACGTCCCCTAAGTGTTCCACTCTCATTTCAAAACAAGACACTTGGCAAAAAAATTTTAGGCTTTTTAGTGAGATTTGGGGTTTTCCGATGAGTCTCTTCCTCTTTCTTTCTTTTTTTCCTCTCCCTCTCCATGTGGATGGTGTGGATGATTACGGGAAGTCGATATCGAGAAAGTTATGAAGAAAAAGATAGTGAAGGCAGAGGAGCAAACAGAGATTGTGATATAAGTAGTCTGTGGTGAAGATATGTGCTCCGGCTCATTTGACTTGTTGAGGAGTGGGATGATGACGGGTTTGGCCAGGCGAAGGGTTGCAGGTGGTGAGGCTGGTTTGGTTTTGAATGGTGTTGGGTATGGGTACAATGAAGGTTGATTGACTTAGGTTGGGCGCAAAGGATGGAAAAAGTTTAGGTGAGTTGTTTGGATGTGATTAAGCTATGTTTGATTTCGGTTTCGGTTGTGCTCGGACATGTTGCAGGAAGGTGGTGTGTTGGCTGCTGCGATGAAGGAGGAAGGTTGGCTATTGGGTTGGCTTTGGAACGTGAGTAAAGAGATGTAGTGGTTGGATAGGAAAGAGAGATTGGAATAAGAAGTAAGAGATGGAAAAAGGTGCCGGGTCGAGGAAATAGATGAAAGAAAGGAGACGAGGGAGGCTCGGATCCTAAGATGTTAGTTATAAGAAAATGATGAGTTTTATTTAGTTGGGTTAAGAGAAACAAATGAGATTGAAATTCTCGTGCTCTACAACCAATAGGTCTAACGTAGGTAAACTTGCATGGGTTGTGAGTTGGTCATTTTGAAATTTAGGCTGAATCCAGTTAAATAAAATTGGGTTTGTCCTTCTAAAATTTGAGTTTGCGTTAGTTTAGCCGGAAACCCAACACAAGCCACCTAAGTGGCAGCCCGACTTTTCAGTATCTAAAATTACAAAATTTTCTTTAAAAAAAATGGTGCCAAACTAGCCCTAATGTGACCTCAAGTTTCAATAGTTTCTAGGGCACGCGAGACCGTGACATGTTATTATAGTCTCCGCATAAGGAAGCCCAAATGAAATAAAAAGATGCTCAATCCGTAAAGTAAGGCTACGTCAAAGCCCTAACAATATATTTAAATATTCACCCATGTATTAAAAAGAGGCTTGCTTGTTATACTAAACTCAACCGTTGGTTGAATCCCCACCCATGTATTCAATCCACACCCAAAGATGCTTGCTTCTTCTTTAAAGCTGAAAAATGGTTAGAACATAATACCTCGTTAATGATCCTCCATGACCCAATTACATCCTCATCAGGAACCAGTTTGAAAAAAGTAACACACCTGCTGTCCATGAAATGTTTCATTGGTTACACGACTTACATCTCTTTTTCAGGAAATGTCATAAAAAGTGACTTTTGTTCTTCCTTAAATAAATGCTCAGCTTTTGAGGGACAAACTTTCATCTTCATCAACGCCTGCTTTTCCTCTGTTCTATCGTCAATGCCAGGGTGCATGCTTTCCCTTCTCCTCTCCCTTCTCCAATTTTTAGACCTTGGGTTTTCGGTACGTTTCTAAATCTCCCAATCTCGGTTTCAGATTCAGCTATTATTACCTTGGAATAGTTATGCCTTTCCACTTCTCCCTCTTGATCTCTTACTCTCTTTTTATTATTATTATTTTTTTACTTATTTCTTTTCAAATCTATTACTTCAATATAAATTGCTAGTTCTTTACATATAATCAATAGCAGAAAATCTAAATTCGAAAGACCACTTTAGAATCAATACAACAGCAGGGGCAGAACCAGGATCAAGGTAGGTGAGTGTGTGTGTGTGTGTGTTGCGGGGGGGGGGGGGGGAGATTGTGGGGGCGCATATTGCGAAAAAATGACTTTAAAGTTTTATTTAATCTCAAGGTTTTTTTTTTGTAATTTAGAGGGGGCCATGGCCCCTGCCAACCCCGCTCTAGTTCCACCCTTGTACAATAGTTTCTTGCCTTTAAGGGCTTGACCTTCTTTTATAATACTAGAGAGAGAGAGAGATTGAAAATCTTACATTTGACATATTGAGATAAAAAGAGGAAATCTTGGTGCTCAAATGAACATGGTTAGCCTTTTTCAATTGTAGGGGAATACGGTGATAAACTTATTTTGGAACAAAAGTACACAAGTTATTGGCTTTTAGTTTTGAGTAGGAGCTGCTATTGATGTATCAAACTTATCTTTGAAATCTGAGTCATAGGAGCCAGACGCTTCAAATCTAGCTTTTACATCAGCCAAGGGTTGGTGTTAGGATAAGACTCACGATGATGTAATCACAAAAACTAAGATCCTTAATTAGATGTTTTCAATTTCTATGATATTAAAAGACAGTTTCGGCAGAGAATACTGATATAAAGCTTAAGTCAAATGGCTATTTTTTTAACTAGGTTAAAACTTAAAAGCCATGTAGGTTGTCTTTATTGACAGTGGTTCCACATCAACGCATAGCCATTAGCTAGTTTGTCTTTACAGGTGAAGCTTTTGTTCCTAAAATCTAAAATGGATTGAATAAATTTAGTAACCTTTTATTAATCGATAATTAATTTGAATATTAACTTGAAATAATTAATTGGTTTTCTTGAGTTAAAAAAGGGTTCTTTCTAGGAGAGAAAGAGGAACCGAGGAGAATGATGAAATTCGTCGGAAAGCCAAAAAAAATCTCAAATCTTTATGATTGTCGTGATTTGAAATGAAATTAAAAAAATTAAGTCCTATCTTGAAATCTTTTTTTCTTTTCTTTGCTCCTTATTTGAATTCTATTAAAAACTTGATACTTATTTTGAAAACTTTCTTAGCTACTATTTTGAAATAAGAAAATCATAGCATCCTTTTCCAGAAAATCTTGAAAAAGTTTTGGTATATTTTTGAAACTAGCAAAAATTATAGAAATCTTTATCTACCACCACATTGGAAAGGAGTTTGCTAAGGTGATTTTCTCATAACTCCCTCCCTGCCTGCCTGCCTCCCTCCCTCCCTCTCCCCTATCGCCAAGGGAAGCACAAGATTGATCAGATCAGGCTCATTCTTCATCGTCCTCCTCATCATCACCATGTCAGTAGAACTGAAACTTTCCCGCTCAAACCGTGTATATCGCCCTGATGTAAGAAGCTCTCTCATCACACACCGTGCCTCTTTTCTCGCACTCTTGTCTGTTTTGATGTTATGCTTATAGTCCCAATCTTTCACATCAGGAACCCATCCAAGGCAAAATTGTAGTAACCCTAACTTCCTCTATTTCCCACCAAGGAATCCGCATCTCCCTCAACGGCACCGCCAATTTACAGGTATCCTCTCTCACACAATAATACGTACATCCTTGATTTTTGAATTACAATTGCATTCCACTGGTTCTTTATCGTTTATTGATGATATTTTTGTCTTGAAGGTTCGAGGTGGAATGACAGGAGTGATCGAGTCCTTGTACACTGCGGTCAAGCCCATCAGTATCGTGTAAGTGTATTGGCTTCTTTGTTGTGTGTCTTCAATTTGATTGGAATTGGAAGCTTTGATATTCACTATGAGGTTAAATGATGTTGATTTGATTGTTGGGTGATAATGGATGGTTAATAATTCTGTTCTGCACTTGGGGGGTGGGGGGGAATTCGGACACACGGCCATTTATGATTTCTGTAGCACCCCAACTCACATAATTAAGAATGGCATGCTGGTATCTATGCATTCTCCCTTTGTACGGCTTATTTTTAAGCCTTTGGATTCTAAAGCCTCTTGTCATCTCTCAAGTTTTGCATTTACACCATCTTTTGATTCATCCACCAACACTTAATCTACAAACAACATGTACCAAGGTACCTCCTCCTAAATATGACAGTTAATTCATTTATAATTAGTGTAAATTAATAAGGGCTTAGGGCTGACCTTTGATGCAAATCTTTGATCACTGGAAACACACCTGTTTTTTCACGGGTAGTTCTCACCCTCGTTACCTCTCATTCATACATATCTTAAATAATTTCAATGTAACCCTCTTGGAACATTCGTTTTCTTCAAAACTCACCAAATTAAATCTCTAGTTATCTTGTCGTAAACTTTTTCTAGATCGATGAAGACCATTTGCATATTTTTTCCATTTACTCGATATTTTTTCATTAATTGCTTAAGTGAGAAGATAGCTTACATAGTTGACCTCCCTAGCATAAAACCAAACGGCACAATAACACTAAGCACGTGCATGACCCTTGCGGTTAGGGTCCCCACTCCATTTAGCTACTTTTGACATTGTTTTTGGCAAATAATTGTATATAAATATTGTGTGGTGTAATGGTTAGGTTAGTTATGAAAAAAAGGCAAGAGGTCATGGTCATAAGATCAAATCTCCTAAGCTGCATACATTTTTAGGTTTTTTTTTTTTTAACCATGGCGGCTCAATAAAAAAGTCAAAATTGGAAGTAATCTGGTTAAAATTGAATTGAAAACCCTCGGTTTTAATATATTATAATTGATTTTTAGATGTCTTGGTCTTTTGTCTAAGTCTTTGCTCAATTACTCTCGCCAATAGCTTCATAGAATGGCTTATAAGTTTAATCTCACGATAATTGATACAGTTTCGTATACCTCCCTTGCTCTTATATATAGGCACTACAACACTTCTCAATTCATCTGGCATTTTCTTTGTCATTAGTATATTCTTGAAGAGTCTAATTAACCAAATCTCCCAAACTTCTCCTTAGCATTTCCAAGCCTTTATCGGAATGTCATCTGGACCCGTAGCCTTACTTATCTTCATTTGTTTCAATGTTTTCCTCACTTCCACCACCCTAATTATGAAGAAAAAGTATGTTTTGCTAACGAAGTATCCTCTCTTGTTCTTTTATTTTCTATATTGTCTTCATTTACAAAGCTTGCTAAAATAATCCCTCCTTTTTTTGATATCGTTGTCCTTTACTAGAACCTTTTGGTCATTGCTCTTAATACATTTGACTTGATTTAAGTCCCTACTTTTCCTTTCCCTTATTTTTGCAAGTTTAAAAGTATCTTTCTCTCCTCTTGTTCCTAACCTATTATATAGGTGGTCGTATGCTTTGAATTTTGCATCACTTACTACTTTCTTAGGTTCTTTCTTTGCCTTCTTAAATATCTCATAGTTTTTCATATTCCTAGTCCACTGCTGAATTTTGTAACGTCTTTCTTTTGAACAACTTACTGAACCTCTACACTCCACCACCAGGTTTCTTTATTATAGTGCATTTTCCCTTTTGACTCTTTAGGCACCTCTTTTGGAACCTTCCTAATACAGTTAGTCATTTGATTCCACTTGTTGTAGTTTTTCCCTCATATTTTTTATCATCCCTCCTCAATCACTTCATCAGTAAATATTATTGCTCTTTCTCCTTTCAAATCCCTCAACCTTGGTTTAGGGCACACTTTATTTACTACCCCTCTTTTCTACTTCTAATTCAAATATCTAAAACTACCATCCTATGTTGTGTGGTCAAACTCTCTGCTGAAATAACCTTACAGCCTTTACAAGTTAACCGTCATGTTTGTTACCTAGAAAAAAAAGTCTATCTAGCTCCTGCTAGTTCCACTTGTATAGGTAATTAAATGTTCTTCTCTCTTTTTAAAGTAGGTGCTTGCTAGTTTAAGGTCAAATGCTAATGCAAAATCCAAGATAGTGTCTCTTAACTCATTCTTTTCTCCAAATCCTTGTCCTCCATGCACTCTCTCATACCATCCATTATTCTTTCTTACCTGCCTATTTAAGTCCCCTCATAGGAAAATCTTTTCACTAGTTGGAATTTCTCGTAGTAAACCATCAATCTCCCAAAACTGGCTCTTCACACTTTCATCTAATCCTGCTTGTGGAGCATATGCACTAATGATATGAATTATGTCTTCTTTTAACACTAGTTTAATTGATATAATTCTATTGCTCAACCTCTTTACTCCCACAATTTTCTCTTTCAAATCCTTCTCTACAACTATACTCACTCCATTTCTTGTATTGTTCTTTCTTGCATAAAAAAGTTTATAACCAATCCATGAACTCCTTAGCTTTATCTCCTCTCCACTTTCTCTTCTGTAAACAGGCTACACTAATTCATTTTCTTTTCATTACCTTGACCAACTCCATGCTCTTGCCCGTCAAGGTTCCTATATTCCAAGCATTGTTACGAAATTCAGTTCGGATGCCATTTCAGTTTGCCCTCCAAATGAAATGTTTTGGCCGATTATGAGATTTTGGTGAAATATTTTGGAATTTTTTTATATATATATATATTAAAATGAAAAATAATATATGATACATTTAATTTATTGTACTAAATCAATACAGTATGTTGATTTATATTTGATAGGCTATTTCATATTAGAGTGAAACTTGGCTAGCTTATTCATAATAAAATGTTTTTTCATTGGAATAAAATTTGATTAGGGCGATAGGGCCCATTTAGTTATTTAGATTTTAATAGATGGGCGGCTCCATTTTGGAAGGTAATTTTACCTTTACTTTTAAGTTTTAAAAAAATGTTTAGCCCCTTCACTTTTCATTTTGTTTTATTTTAAAGGGAACCGAAACGTTGGGACGAATAATTGGACAAATTGGACGAAATCATAAAATTCGGACCGAATTGGAACGAATTATGGGATGAATAATTACAGGTTCCTGTTCGTTTCAGTAGAGCAAACGAATCGAAATTATTCGGAAATTTCAGTTGAAGCAAACCGAATTTCGTAACAGTGATTCTAAGTAGCAAGTCGAATCTTCCTCTTCTTCTGGACTAACTTCTTTAGCCGCACTCATCCAGAATGATGTGGTAGCCTTGTCTACTTTCCATTGCAACCAATTGGCGCTGCAATAATAATAATAATAATAATAATAATAATAATAATAATAATAAAGAATGATGATGATGATGGAAATGGGTAAAAATTGCTTGTTTCTAAGAAAATTGGAAGCATGACTACGGAAAAAATACAGGACGATTAGATGCAATGAAAGCTTAAGGGTAGGCCTGTGGGTATTGGGATTTTGTTCACCAACCGTGAGAAGGTGTCAAGAAAATTATTTGTATAGCATTAGGAGTCGCACAATCATGGTTTTCACTGGCCGATTCCATCTCCAAGATGGAATTGTAGGCGATGTTTTGGTAGGCTAGTCAAATTGTAGATGTTTTCTTCCCCAAGTGCTCATCAGGATCATCCAAGGGCTTTGCTTTTGTTAGATTTTCCAGTAAATTGGCATGGAAAAAGCAATTCATCTAGTGCAATCTCATTTGTGAGTTGTGGGGAGGCATAAACATTGAAAAGCAGGCATCACCATTTAGGTTAAGAGGATAAACACTTTTCTCCTCTAGAAGAATCCAAACAGGAGAGAAGTTTTTCCTCTAGAGAAGAGTTTTCTCCTCCCTGTTAAGCAACATTGGCCATGTGGCCCTCCGTGCTCCCTCCTCTCTCACCTTCTTTTTTTTTCCATCCTCCTCTATAACTGACTATTTCATGTGGCATAAGAGAATCCACATCATCTTCCCCCTCACCCACTCCCTTCTTCCAGCTTCTTCTTCTTTTTTTCTTCCAAAACCAAAGTTATCACATGGTTGGTAACCAGAGCATGGGTTGATTCCTGCCTCTTATTTTGATCGGCCTAAATCTCAAAACCTTTATATATACATTGATGCATGTTTTGTAAAAATCTTAGTTGTATCAATTAACATAAATGAAATGCACTGAAGTATGCAACAAGTGTTTTGCTAGTATCTTTTTAGTTGTGAGTTTAGTTGAGCAAAGCCCCTCCATTTCCTTCAACTTGAAGTGATATTAGAGCGGGTGCAGTTTGGGATCGTCCATCCATTGTGAGTTGCATCATATGATGCTATGTAGCCACTAGCCGATCAGCCTGGGACGAGCTTCTTAGTGGTAGAGATCGAGGAGTAAATTCCACGAAGTACAATGGCGGATCTCGCGAATGCGGCTGGAGAGCTCAAGATCTCAACGACTACAACTACAACTATTGGTTGTCATGCATTAAGTCTTATCTCCAAGGCTAAGATATATGGGAAGTTGTTTGAGGCAATGAGATTGCCGCATCTACAACAGAGAATCCAGAGGCTCTATGTACATGGCAGATTAAGACCGGAAAGGCCATGTTCTTGTTGAAGACGATAGTTCATAAGGAGATGTTGCAACTTGCAACACATTTGGGAGGCCAACACTCCAAAAATTGTTTAGGACACTCTAGCAATGCGGTTCACCAAGAAGAATGATGATTGACTTCAATTTTTGGAGAAGGAGCTTGGATCCGCCATCCAAGGGTCCATATCGATTGACCAATATTTCATGAGTAAAAACCCTTTATTACGAGGTCTCTCAACTTGATCTGGATACGCAGATCAATGAAGCCAGAATGCAACACAATATTGCCAGATTGAAAATTGGTACAATAGCTTTATGATGCCATTACTTGTGGAGTTAGAGGGCAAACCAAGAAACTCTAGCCAAATAAATGGCTGCAGTATCATTGAAGGATGAGGAAGAGATACTCTTCACTCGGAGAGGAAAAGCAATCATCAGGCTAAAGAAAAGGAGACTGCCAAAACTAGCCAAACAAAAGGAGAGTTCCTAGTCAAGGCGAGCTCCAAGAAGCAACACCAACGATGACCGGCGAGTGGCAACCAAGGAGTTCTTTCTGAAACGTCAAGTGTTACAACTGCGGCAAAATGGGTCACTTCACTCATGAATGTAGGTTGCAGAAGGAAAGGTTTCAGTGAAGGAAATGTGGTGACCATGATGAGTCACCAAAGTGAGAGCAAAGAAGACTGGGATGGCCAAACATCCATAGCAATTATCAAAGACTCTGGATTGTCAGCTCTGATGTGGCAAGTTGTGACACCTTGATAAGCAGATGGCTACAGGTGTCTGTCTTCTTTGATAAGTAGAAATAGAGGTTTTTTCCCCTCCCTTTAAAGGTGAGGAGATGCAGTCACAAACGAGCACAGTGAAACGAAAGGGGTTCATCTTTCACTGATCAAATTTCATAGTTTAATCTTTATTCTTGACATTATCATTTTGTTTTGGAGTTAAATTTGCAGGATTGAAGTTTCTAATTGCTTTCTTGTTCATACTATTTTCTTGTACTTTTTATCTTATTTTGTTTTCATCCTCTAAACAGGACTAAAAGCACTGAAGTAAGATCTTCTGGAAGATTAGGTGCAGGTATAACAGAGGTAGTATACCGCAATTATTTCTTTTTTACTTCTTTTTTGTATAACAAGAAATTTTATTAATAAAAGATAGAAAACAACAGAAGAAGAAAAACAAACATTGGAGGAACAAACAAAAAGGCTAACAACTCAAGAAATTAAACATCAAAAGAAATGTGTAAATGAAAGACTCCTTCCTTAGCAAGAGCATCCGCCATATCATTTGCTTCTCCCGAGACGTGGCGAAAAGTAAAATTCATTCAAGAAGAAATAGCTAGCACCTCCTCCACCCAATCCGCCAATCTCCAAGGAGAAGATATTTTTCCTGACCCCCACTGAATAGCAGAAAAAGAGTCATCTTCAACAATTGCATTATAACCTCCCAATTTTTTACTTCTTTTTTGGATATCAAATATTCAAATGTAAAACAATGCTTATTTGTATCACATCAAATTTATTCGTGGATCAATAATTTGATGACAAATAATGATGGATGTTCATAGATGACATGGAGGAATATATCATGAGCGTTGACTATATTCCCCCAAAAATTTATGCTTATAGCTGATGCATCCATTTCAGCATATGGTGGTCTTGTATGTAAGTTATACTGTCAATCTTGAAAGGGAGATGCCCTAAAAATGTGTTAGTTGAATGATTGTAATCCTCTGATCAGTTGCCTTGAGATAAATTCTTAAAGGAGGTTGCAATAAGTCTGGGATTTAATTTCAGAAAATGTTTTCTTTTTTAAAATAGTAAAGACTATTCATATATGAACCTTTACTTCTATTGACAACACTTCACCTCCCTAATTCACAGTTCTGGGTGAGATCTGTTATTTTGTTATGAAGTCTGAAATATTTCCATTTTACCTCCTGCTAGTAACTGTTGTCAATATTCATGTTAGATTCCATTTTCTGTGATTCTGAGTTCACAAGATAATGACCGTAATGAAATATTTTATGAGACCTTCCATGGAGCAAATATAAGCATACAGGTAAAACACTTCAGTGCTCAAAGTTCTTCTCTCTCTCTCTCTCTCTCTCTATCTCTCTCTCTCTCAAACACACACATGTCAATAGCTTAATTTACCATATTCTTGACGTGTAACACTTCTTGTCATAGTATCTGATAACTGCAGATATAACGAGAGGATACCTATATAAGTCTCTGTCTGCTACTATGGAATTCATAATTGAAAGTGCTAAGAGTAAGACTGCACATTTCTTTAGTTCCTTTAATGTAACAAAGGGTTGGAAACCTTTTGGTCCAACTTCAATCACCACAATTTTAAGCTGTTGAATGTTTTACCAGAATGAATGGAATGACTATCCATTCTCTGGTGTGGGATTTGGGAACACATTGGTTGGAAAACTTTCTTTTCTTATTTTCTAGGCCTGTTCTGCCCCAAATCATTATCACAGCAACCACCAAATTTTTGTGATGCTTAAATTAGGATAGTAGTGTTCCACCTAATGTGATTTCTTATTTCCCTGCTCATCCAAAAATGCAGTGGAAAGTATAGATTCCCATTATGTCAAAAATGTTCAAAGCAGTATCATTTACTGCTATATTTAAACATTCCTTAGACTATTTAATCTGCAATTTCTAAAAGAGCTTCTACTTTGTCTATTCTGTTTCCAGAAAATCTTCAGGTGACCCCAGTTTCTCCTGACATGGTTAGCTTTTATATTACTCAGGACACACAGAAACATCCGTTACTTCCCGAATTGGTATCAGGTATGTTTTTTCTTTTGATATGGCCCCTTGAGAATTTTAGTTGTACAAAGCAAACATTTGATGATTTCTGTTTTTAACCCTGGATTATATTATCTGCCTGTTAGAATTCTCTAGGCAGTTCAAATTTGCTCCTGGGTTAGTTGTGGTTAGCACTGCTTTATATTGGATTCAAATTTCTGGCTTTATCACTATTGTCAGAAACGAACATTTAAGGAAGGATAGGAAATCAGTTAACATTGGAGGCTGTTATAGCTCCTTATTGTTTCAGGTGTTCATAGATTTCTTGATAGTACCAAAACAGTGAGTAGTTCTCTGGGATCCTAAAAAAGATATAGGATCCAAACAAAAGCTAAATTTATTGGAAATTCGATGAAGTAATTTTCTTGGGTTTCCAAGATTCTCGGTAGAATATGTCTGTTTGAAATAGTAAAATATTTTCAGGAAACAAATAGTTTCTGCGAAATGGATGAGATTTCCAGTGCCTTGAAAGAGAAGGTATGATCCTTTGGAACCTTCTTCCACTGTTCAGTCTTGGGTAAATTTAGAAAGAACAGGAATAAAAGTTTGAATTATACCTCCCTGTCCATTTGAAGGTGGATTAATGGATCAAGGTGGATCTTGCCATGGGTCTATGAGAGACAACCGCAAGATCTTGGGAGCATTTTCTGTAAAGCTGTTCCATTATTGTTCCTTTTTGAAGCCTGTTATTTTAGTGCATATTGCTCTTGAATAATGATATTAGAAAAGAAATCTGCGGAATACAAATAAAGGGGTAAACAAATTCCAACTTGCCAATTAGAAATTCAATTTTGTTAGGGTTGGAAGTGTTCCTAGCAGGGATGACAAGAAGCCACTGATGTGACACCCCACTGCTTAGTGTAGTTGGTTTCCTCTCTTCATATGGGTAGAGTGGAGGTTCAAGCCCTTCTGTTTACAGGGAGTTATCATCAGCACGCTCTTCAGGTCTTAGGGTCCTCACTGATAGGGTGGAATCCAGGTCCACCACCAGGGCAGCATTCTACTGCCACTAATGGCAGAAAACGAAAAAAATGGGGCTTGTTACACAATAAAAACATGTTATACGGTAAAATATAACAGAAAACATCCTATCCTTGATTGTGCAAAGGTCAAATGCATGTAGACCCCATTTTCTGTTGGAGTTTACTTTTGATTGCCTGTATTCATGACCTATTAATTTGGAAGGTTGAATGTACAAGTTGCATATGGAAATCTTTGTTGACCAATGAGAGAGGTTATGTCAGATATCTTTGGAAACAACTTGAGCATCTGTCAAAAATATCCAAATTTGGAAATGTCGAATTTTAATGACCTATTCATTCGAAGGCTAGGTTGAAGGAAGAGGTGGCACTATTCCAAGTAGACTTGGAAAAAAATATGGTCACTTGGTTGCACTGGATGGGATTCAAATCAAAATTTAAGGATTTGTTGGATTAAAGAAATTTTCACAGCTTCTTTTTTGTGCTGTTAATGACTCTTCAGCAAGATTGTTTAAGAGCAGGTTTGGGCAAGGTGACCCTTGATCCTGTTTTTGTTCACTGTTGTGGGTGGATTTTGGGCATTTATGGAAATAGCTTATTTACCCAGCATGGTTAATGGATTTATAGCAGAAGAAGGAACGAAAAGCACACATTTATAGTTTGCTGATAACACTTTGCCTTTTGTGGTGAGGCATTAACATCAGAGATGGAAAACCTTAAAGGTTGTTCAGATGCTTTGTATATCTATCCAACTTAACATATGTACCCTTGGTGAATTGGCACATATCAAAATAGCATCAAATTGTTAACCCTTGGGAGGTAGTAGGAACCAAATGTTCTGTAGAATTGTGGGCAATGCATAAGATGTCATAGAGCAAGGCCTGCTCTCTAGTAACTATAGCCTCTTAAGAGCGGTGCAATCTCTTACTAATACTCTGGCCCTTTGTGCTGGTTCTCACACTATTTGGATGATTTGTGTCATTTTTCTTCTCAGACTCAGCTGGATAGGTAGAAATATTCCAATTTGGACAACCATTAAACCCCATCAAGTCTTCTTGGCATGTTAATACCTTCTGCAATGTGTTTAGTGTAGTAAATTTTATACTTATATGTAATGGACGGTCCACCACAACAACATCCACTACTATTATGACCACTGTGAGCAACTCCACATTTTCCTTGACCTCCATCACCATGTCCTCCACCATCAACTGTCTTGGTTAAAGCTGATCAATATGACAACTGGAGGATTTTGGGCCACTAACATCACCCATCATTATCTCTCTTCATTCTGAGGAAGTGTAGACACAGTTCCTAATGTAGGAAGTGGATCATGACCCTTGGTCATGCACATATAGTTTGATGCTCTAAACCCGATATTTTAAAAATGCCTTGTGTTTCTAACTCGTCTGCTTGTTCCTTTACAGAACAAGATACGTAAGTCAATATGGACTTACACTCTTGCCATATTCTGTGAAGTTTAGTAATGACCTAGATACCTATGACCATGGTTTCAAATCCTGGACGGCATGGGGATGACTTGTTTGAGCCGACTCGATGCCGAAGGGGTCCAAGTTGGGTCAGCACAATGAAACCGGGAAACACACTGCTTCCTTTTTTATTATTTTTATTTCATTTGTACGTACCGGTTTACTATTGCCATTTTTGCCAACAGCAACTAAAAGGCCTACGGCTACATGACGTGTGCTTCTAGCAACAGGAAAAATAATGTGGCAGGCGATTGCTCATTGGATGCCCTTGCTTTTAAGCTAAAATATGGAAATGCCACCATTCTTTTTTTTTTTTTTCCCTTTTTTGCCCATTTTCCCCAAAATGCCACTATTCTAACATCTCTCTCCTACCTGCCATTTGTAACGACCCAGAACCCGAGGCGCTTTGAATTTCACGTCGTTTTCAAATAGTAACATATCATCATCATCATCATAAGCATAAATGACCATGCATTTACCTAATTAATTTAAATAATAAAACCAAATCTCAATGATAGAGAATAATAGGAAATAAAATATACAATCTCCATTAAATAGTCTTTGATATTTAAAATGAAGTAAACTAAGGGCTTGTTTGGTATCTCTACTCTTTTTTTTATAGATCCATCTAAAATAGAGCCATTAAAAAAAGAGCCATAAAAAAAAGAGGCTAGAATAAAAAAAAACGCGTTTGGTAACGCATGAATCTATTTTAAAGACCTTGCCTCTATATTTTAAGACTCAAAAGCTCTATTTCTCATCTGCCCACTTTTGGAGCATTTGGATTTTAGAGGATTTGCCTCTAAATGTCTAAACTGGACAGAGTCTAGAATCTTGTGCCAAACGCTCTAATTGTTCAAACCTCTGTCCGATTTAGACATTTAGAGAAATAGAGGCTTGAAATAGACATGCCAAACATGGACTAAATCATCTAAACCAAATTTCTATGTTGATCTATGAGCCCCGTCGCTGTCAGCCGCAGATATTGAATCCTATCACTTCATTGTTGGGATTCTCGTCTTTCTACGTTCTGGTTAACTGGGATTGGGGCGAAATACACAAATCCGTAACACTGAGTGAATGGATTTCCAAATCTATTTACACATATGTAAAGTATTGCAAAATCATGCAATGCAGTAAGAAGCAAAGTAATATTCACATTATTACATTAAATCTGAAAAATCTTTTATGCAGGGTCAAAATTAGTCCTTTCTCATGTAATACCACCTAACCGCTTGGTAGGAAAGGCCACCACGGCTTGCAAGACAGAACATGGAGTACCATTAATAAACTTTGTGCACATTACTAGGCGACTAACATGGGTCGGATTTCTCAAGGCGGTACCTAGAGAACATTCTCCCAAAAGTGACTCATAGTCAGAAACATCACTTTTTGAGCCATTGGCAGGTGGATGTCATCACCATACCGTGCTGAGAAGTCTAGGGGTCTAATGTATTAGTACATCATCACGGGTTTTATCCAAAATTCTACAAGGTCTTTCATTCTCAGTTCTCAAATCTCATAACGTTCAATGGTCCCCAACACGTACAACAAGTTAGTTTGCAACCTGCCCTTTACACTTATTCTAGATTTTTGTTACACCCTGCTCTGATCCACTATTGGTATCTCACGGTGTAAAAGCGATTGCACAACCGGCCTATTGTATGTTTGAGATTTATTAACAATTATATAATTCATGGAGATCACTCAATTGCCATCCACATCATATGCCTAATACTATTATGTATAATCAAGTATGATTCATAAACAATCTCCAACATAACACAGATTAATAACAATTAGTGATATAAAGAAAACCCAAAAACTCAGCATGTGTTTATCATGACAATTCATAACTCAGATTTCAGGTTCATTAAAATAACATAACAGTGAATTAAAAGGGCTTATATGAAAACTCTAGGTGGGTATGAACACAAGAAAATAAAGGGGCAGGGCTGGTATGTAATTATTAGAACTTACAATGTCCATAGATGTAGAACAGTAAAAGAAATCAGACCCTAGAAGCAAATATCAGAAGTTTTATTACTCAAAAGGACGCTCAATTGAACTGAGAATGCCTCACGTGACCACTTTTTGGGTCAGTTGATCTATGAACCCAATTGGATCCAGCCCACAAAGGAACCAAACTCCAAGGGTCACCCTGGAGTCGCTTTCCTTCTTAACGGTTTAGATCTCAGATTGGGTGGCCCATGTGGGCCCCGTAGTCCAAATTGAGAAGTCACTCCAAAACGATCTGGGATCTGAAATTCCATAGACAGAAAATTGAGGTGGCTTCGTATGAACTCAAATGTATGTTTTAGAAAATTGAAATCCGTCTAAATTGGGTCTGAGTGGGCTGAAGTAATCTATGCATATTTAATTTAGTAACGAGGCTACTATATAGGCCCAATACACCCTATAGGCTTGTAAGTAAGGCGTAGGTGCAATCCATTTCAAAATACATACATCACTTAAAATTGTCAAGCTAAAGTCTCTTCCAAGTTAGTATAATTCTACCTTGTCCCAAATTAAATATGCAGTATGAAATATTAACTTTATTATTAAAATAGGTATTACATTATTATCATTTTCAAATTTTTTACTCATAAATCTTTATTATATGTTGTTAATTTTGTGCTATTTTAAGAGATTAAAAATTAATCACATGAACTCATGAGAATCGAGTTAGCGACCCAACAATACTAAATATCATTATATTTGAAGCAGGGTGCTGTTTGAATAACTTACTTTGCATATTTTTATTAGTTTTCTATTGTTTCTAATTTTTTTGAAATTTATGTGACACCTTTTTAAGACCGGGTGGCCATACCGGTGTGGCATGGTCATCAAAGACTCGTCTCGGTCGCCACTAGCACAAAGCCTAGCACTGGTTTTTAAAACCTTGCCTATTGACCCTGTCTAAACTGGGCATATCGTTCAGGTAATATCTCTAGTTAATTGATATTTTTTTATTAACATTAAAATTTATTAATAAGAGTTATAAAACAACAGCAAAAGAAAAACAAACATCGGAAGAGCCAACAAAAAGGCTAACAACTCAAGAAATTAAACATCAAAAGAAATGTGTAAACGAAAGACTCCTTCCCTAGCAAGAGCATCCGCCATATCATTCGCTTCTCACAAGACTGACGAAAAGTAAAATTCATTTGAGAAGAAATAGTTTGCACCTCCTCCACCCAATCTGCCAATCTCCAAGGAGAAGAAATTTCCCCTGACCCCCACTAAATAGCAGAAAAAGAGTCTTCTTCGATAATTGTGTTATAACCTCCCAACTTCCGCAACTCATGGCAACCCACCGACAAAGCAATTTCAGCACCATTTGCGCCTAATGAATTAGTAGGACCTGAAAAATTCTTCACAACCTTCCCTTTGCAATCACGAATAACACCACCAATTCCTCCCATACAAATTTGATGAACAAAACTGCCATCAAAATTCAGCTTCAAAACACCTTTTGGAGGAGAATGCCAGCTAGCTGTATGAACCGTCTTAGAACGTCTTCCTCCATTAAAACAAGCTGCCCATGATCTGTGAAGATCTTCCAGAGGATTCCCAACAAAATCTGATCCACTACTTGCCCATTTCGAAACCGTCGAGACAATAGATTGAACAATCTCGTTAACTGATCTACTTTTACTTCTGAAAATTCTATTATTAGTTAGTTGATATATTTAGGTATTGCTCTTGTAATTAGTCAATGCAACAACAAAAAAATGCATATGATATTGAGTCCCAGAACTTCTTAGCAATTTGACAATTTAGACACTATAAGCAGTAAGCTCTTCCATTGAGTTGACAGTACAATTCTTCAATAACATATTTTTGGATTCCCAATCCCCATACTTGGATAATAATTCATAAGTACATAGGCCTTAATTCTCCCATCTATAAATCATCAAACTCTCACCTTCTTCAGGACCAATTTCTTCATTCTCCATGTCTCTATCATCATCATGAATGCATTCACTTGAGTCACCCAAGATCTTTTCTTCATTAAGTGTCACATGAGCATCTACTTGTCTCTTTGCACACTCACTAGCAAGATGGCCAGCCTTTTCGCCCACATTTGAAACAAGAAAAGGGACGAGTAGAATGTCCACCTTGGCCTTCAATTTGCGTGAACTCATTGTGACTGTTAGGGGCTGCTGGTGGAGGGTTTTTGTTGCTGTTTCCGGATTTTGAATTCATGCTTTTGCCACATGAAGCTTCACCTTTGTAAGAAGGATGGAAGCTACGGACATTCATGTACTTTTTTGAACCACCACGAGTAAGCTTAGCCTCCACTTTCAAGGCTAGTTGGTAAGCATCTTCTTCCTTCCATATGCGATGTAACTCCACTTCATCACGGATTGGTAATCGCAAACCACCAACATATCTTGCAACAAGTTGCACGTCCGTTTCTTGAACATCATTGCGCACCATTAACTTGTAGAATTCCTCGGTATATTCGCTTCACACTTTTACCCTCTTGACGAAGGTTGTTGAATTGAGAAAAGGCAGTTTGAAAAAAATCAACTGGGAGGAATTTCTTTAAGTCTCGACTTCATTTTTTCCCAAGTTGAGATTTTGGGTTTTTGTTTCTATCGGCACATCTCTTGAACCTTATCCCACCAGCCGAAGCATACCCACGAAACCTTGTTGCCACCAATTTAACCCGTTGAGTTTCTGAAATGTCTTTGAAGTCAAAGAACTTCTCAATGGCACTAAGCCAATCAATAAATTTCTTAGGATGAAGTCGACCATGAAACTCCGGCATATCAACTTTAATGAAATCTGAAGCACGCCAATGCCTTCCCACTAATGACTCGTTTTGTGTATGGTGATTGGCAAATGGGTTGACATCAGATTCATCACTAGAATAACCATGGCTCTGTCCATGGTCACTACGAGCCTCTTGACGATCGAGCCGCAGGGTAAGTGCCTCGACTTGTCTCTGAAGTGCTTGTAGTTCTTCGTCTCTTGCATCTCCCATCATACGATTGCCACGTCCACCATGACCCCTTCTTGCAGCCATGAATGAAGATGGTAGGTGGGGAAATCAATCCAAGAGCGTAACACAAGCTCTGATACAAAATAATGAGGGAAAGATAGAATGGAGACAACAAGAAGAAACAACAATCACAACAAGAGATAATAAGGGATAAAAGAGAGGAGTCAAGCTCTCCACTGAATTAACATTAATCAAAATGAAACAAACATAATCCCTCCACCATTGGACTCTTACAAGATATATGTAGCATTCTTCTCTCATGAATACATGCTTAGTCCCAAAGATATCTACATTCAATGCTACAACTTTCTAAGTAGTCAACTTATACTCCCAAAACAAACACAAGTTAACTGCATTCAATACCGCAACTTACTATGTAGTCAACTAAGACTCTCAAAGCAAACACAACTTACTAAGAACTAGTTACTGGGCAACATAATTATGAAGAGTTCCAAGAAATTCAGAATAATACCAAACCCGTTCCCAAAGTCACATTAATTGAGCAAAAGAAACTTGGTCTTCCAATGTGCCACCAAGGAGTTCACATGGCAATGAAAAGGACATGGCGCCAGCTAAGCTACTGAATCAGCTGATTACTTAGGTTTACAACCCCAAACACCCGAGTTCTAATGAAATCATAGCTTAAAGTTTATATAGACTGATATATTTCTTCACACCCTGCTGTTGAGAGAGAAGATCTGAGCAAAGTTGCCAAATAATAACGACAACCACTCGCATACATTTCTTTGAGACTGACACTTCACTCCCCAATGCCAACCTTCTTTCTCACACAAAACCCTTAAAAATCGAAGGAAAACAAACTCGTGAAATCACATACCTCTGAATCAGTTTTCACATAGACACAGAACAAACGGTCACGTACTCCACCTTTTAGGTGCTGACATCAGTCTCTTGAACTACCCTTGAAGTGCTCCTCTTGTGTTAAATGGAGTTAAGAAGGCTTTGCGTGTTTTAAAGTAGAGAATGAGAGAAGGAAAAAAAGAAGGAAGAATTAAGGGAGAAAACAGAAAGAAGAGGGGAAAAACTAAAGAATTTCTCAGAAAATTAGTTCTGGTCATTCCATCTTCTGTTGGGCAATTAATTAGCCCATCATGAAAGCCTCGATACAAGAACTCACGCTAGGTGCATGAGTTTGAATCATTCTTAAAGGAGAAAAAATGGGAGAAAATGTCAGGCCATATTTGAGCTTCGACAGGAGAAACCCTAGATCTAATGGCAGTGCTATGTTAGGATTGGGCTGATTCTTATCCAATCTGCATAGGCATTTCTTTACTCCAAAAACAATGTTCCAATTGACCATCCTCTTACAGCTCCGTATAAACAAAGAAAATGAAGAACCTAATAAATCTAAAGCAATGACTATTGAAAGGAAAAATACATTTTAATCACTACTTAAAACACTAAACTTGCACCTGATCTGAACCCAGACCATGCTTGCCCCATTATTTTTTACTTTGGGTTTAAACATGTCTTTTTTCCATACTAGTTGGTGTGTCCTAAGCATAATTACCAAGAAACTCATTTCTCTTATGAAACAGATATGTTTGTTGCTCCCAAATCCCAATATCACACTCATTTTGAATTTTTGGTAATTTCAATAAAGATATTGTCATACAATCAAATGAGCTCTAGTAGATTTGTTTTTTTTTTTTTTTTTGGTTTTTTTTCCTTTTTTAATGTTTTGAAGGTTTGAATGAATTATATTGTTTGGTATTAAGGTAATATTTATGACCAAGTGAATTTCTACTTATAATAATTAAATTTGGAATTTTTTTCATTTCTCCATAAATAAGGGAATTTTGACAGTTCTTCCTTTTAATGAACATGCTGAATTTTCTCTTATTGCTCCATTATTTTATATGTTGTAATATGAAATGCCAACTGGAAAACCAAGAAACTGTGTTGCCTTTCATCACGAGCAATTAGCTTTGGCACAAACTTGATTATACTTAGCCGTGGACTGTATCCTTGGGCAGGCGGGTTCCGGATTGTGGGAAAAATATCCACGCAGTGTTCATTGTCAGATACTGTTAGTGGTGATATAACTGTAGAAGCATCTGCAGTTCCCATACAGTCTATCGATATTCAATTACTACGTGTTGAGTCTATTCTTGCTGGAGATAGGATTGTGATGGAGACATCTGTGATTCAGACCACACAGGCAAGCAACATCGTGTATCTTGTCAATCTATTTTCCTATTGACTTCATTCTTTGACATGGAATTTCTCCCATTATTAGATTGCTGATGGAGATGTTTGCCGATCCTTGACTCTACCCATCTATGTCATGATTCCTCGTCTTTTGGCATGCCCCACTGTGTATACTGGGTATGATGCTAACCTTTTTGTTATGTATCGTTTAGTTGTATGCTGTATACATGATCATGAGCCTTGTTTATTCTCTAATACAGGTACCTTGAAAAATTTCCCATTTATGGAGTGTACCTTGTGAGGACTGAGTTGAATGGTGACGAAGTAGTCTCTTTCATTTAAGCTTTAAAATTGTGAGTTTACAGTTTGTATAAAGGATCTCTCTCTCTCTCTCTCTCTCTCTCTCTCACACACACACACGCACGCACGCGGTGCGCATCCATTGTCTCACATCATCTGTTGTATTTCCCTTGTTTATTTATTACAAATTTCCTCAGTTCTTTTGATCGGGCTTTGTTTATATTGTGGCTGAGGAGATTTTCCATGATCAGTCACAAGTTTTTGGAATATATCAACTGTTAAGTCCTTTAAACCCATTGCTTTGTTGGCTTATCATTGCACCTGAGGAGACTTACCATGAAGTGTTTGAAATTTAGAAACCTGGGGTTAAGATCAGGTTCCTGACCTTGCTTTGTCATAGGACGTTTCCTTCAAATCCCACCCCCTGTTTTTCTTCTTCCACCACCACCAGCTAGTGGGCCTAGGTTGGGCCTTATTTAACCTATTAAATAAGCAGGCTGCACTAGAAGGTTTGATTAAATTTCCTATTGAGGTCTGGTATGAGACTTGGTCTAGGTCATTTTTGTGGGTATAATGACCTTTCTTTGAAACAACTCCAGTTGAGAAGCCTGGGGTCCAAACCTAGCCTCAATTAGTGAAGGAGTGTTTGTTCCAGTGGCTCATCAATTCTTTCCTTTTGGAAGAAAGTGATTTGACATGAAGTGCCACTCTTGGACCCATTGTTAAGTATGCTTCGGGGTACTTATCACAATTCACAACACCTTAAATGAGAATGATGAATATACTGCAAGGGTAACATGGTGTAGGAACTAAAGCAATTTCATTTTATATTTGTCTCTTCCTGCCCAATGTTAAGCATTGAATCTAGTTTTCAGAAATGAAATCTCAATGGTCCAAGATGGCTTGAAGACTCACCTTGTCGAAAAGTGAAAATACAGAGGCAAGATACTTACATGCATATATCTCGCAGCGAGGCCAAGATTTTCAAAATTTTGCTTGATTTCTGATCATGCCTCTTATCATTTGTGGAAATAACCTGGAAAACCAAACGACATGACTACGTCTCTCTTTCTTTTTGTTTTTTTTTTTCTAAGGACTCAACTTGGCCAAGTTTTTGCGTGACTTCTGAGTTGACAGTCTGGGCCTAACTCGCTGACACCTTGAGTCTTACATCAACAACCTGGTTTCCCCAACGAGTCGACTGCTATTCTTTGTTTCCAAGTGTTATAACACTAGTTGAATTATAGATGTCAATTCCATTTCATTTCAGCTGAAATGGCTGAAACCTTCTGCTCTGGTCCTTCAGCCGAAATGAATCGGGGCTCAAAAGATTTCGCTCTGGATTTTGGTGCATACCTGCCGAAACTCATTTTTCGTCTGAAATATAAGATTTCGGCCAGTATGCCCAAATTGCCCGGAATGGTTATTTGCTCTGGGCTTTTTAGCTTTTTTTTTTTTAAAAAAAAGGAAAACATAGGGGGAAATTGAAATAATAAGTTTTTTATAAAACCATTTGCAGTTGGTGCCCAAATTGACTGCAAATCGCCCTTTCCAAACCCTAATCCCTGAGTAAAAATAATAATAAAGAAGATGAAGAAAATGAGGAGGAGGAAAGCAGAGAAATAAAAAAAGAAAAGAAAAGGAGGAGGAGCATCTGAACTTCCCGGCATCGCCACTCACTGCCCTGCCGGATCCTCGTCACTTCTCACTGCCGCTCTCCTCTGTCATGCTTAGCTCGCTCTCTCTCTCTCTCTCTCTCTCTCTCTACGTTGGGGAAAAAAAAAGGGAAAGTTGGCCTCTTCAGTCTTTGCTGTCTCGAAGATTGTGGATCTCTGATAAATGAAGAGGTGTTTTGCCTTTTTTAAATGAATAGGGCAAATGCCCATTTCACCCTTTTCCTTCTTTTTTTCTTTTTTACAAAGAAAGTCCTTTTTTAATAAAGAAAGTCCTTTTCGTTTTTTTTTTCAAGAAAGCCCTTACTCCTTACACATTTTTTTGGACCGCATTGATTTATATTATATATATATTCTTTCAGAAAAATTACTCCAAAAAGTTTCACGGAATTCCGAAACACTGAAATATTTCATTTTGGAGGCTGAACTGAAATGAAGGCTGAAACGGAATTGACAACTATGAGTTGAGTCCAATCTGACCTGGAAAAGAGGTGGATATGCTAAGTAAGGGATTGCAGGGCTCTACCAACCAATTTCCATGGTTTTAAATCTTGGATGAGTCTGATTGAGATTTTTATCCATTGCTGTCTTTAGAATATTAAAACTGACAGTAACTGAGAACCGGTAGAATACTGGCCGATCCCCATCCCCACCCATAGTAAAAAAAAACTTAAACAGTAATTTGATCTGTGTGTGTGTGGAGAGAGAGAATGTAAAAAACTTACAGTAATTTGATCTGAATGTGGAATTAGAGTGGAAAACTTAATAGTAATTTGGTCTGAGTTTGCAAAGAAAGAGTAAATAACTAGAAGTTATTTGATCCGAGTGAGTGTGTGTGTGTGTGTGTGTGTGTGAGAGAGAGAGAGAGAGAGAGAGAGAGAGAGAGAGACTTTGCTCTGAGTGTGGTTTATATTGCTTATGTTGTTATTCATTTGATTTCCTTTTGCAGACCATTTTCAATTGAGTTTCAGGTTTCCATAATTGTTAGTTTCCAGTCAGAGTTGTCCAAAACTCAACCTAAATCTGATATGAGAACTCCTAGGCTTTGGGTAAGCATTAAACTCCTTAATTAATAGTGTGTTTGATGGTTAGTTGTAGAACATATGGCCGTGAAACTTTTCTACCATTGTGCATTTAAGATTTCAGCAGAAAACCTGGACTGCGCTTTTGGAGATATGATTTTCCACCCATGTGGACCGAATCATTATCTTTACATTTCAGGTCCTGCCAAAAAGGAATGGCTACTGGCTTGTTTTTTTAATTGGTTTTCTCTTGATGTGCAATGTGCAGCTGGCGATGGAGACCCTACCACTGAGACTATTTCGAACTACGTGAGGTAATGGACTTCAACAACTTGCAGTCTTGATTTGGTTGGCCCTAACTGAGGAAATTGAAGAAGAGAGAATGAAAATAAAAGTTGAAAAAAAAAAAAGAAGGGAGAAGAAAGGTAAGGGATGTAGTGCTGAATTAGGGGTGATATCTAGTTTTAGTGTCTTACTGGTTGGCCAGACCCTTATTAAATATTAATTAAATTTTGTGTTTTATGAAAGAGTCCCTAGTGTTTGTAAAATTACAGTATAGCTCCTGGTGTTTAATAACTTATGGAACAATCGCCGCACAAAATAATAATAATTTACATAGCTGTTCTTTAAGAATCTCAATTTAAATTGCCAGAACACCCACTTCAAATTCCGAAGTTAAATGAGTGGGTGGTGTAATGCAAGGTTTCTTTCGTATCTCATCAGGTAAAACAATATGTATGTGTCAAATGTGCTGTTAATGGAATATTGGTTCTGATATCTGATTCTAGCTTACTAGAAATACCCGACGATGATTTTATGTATCCTGTTGTGCTACTCCTGGATCCGCCCCCACCCCCAACACCGCCGCACCCCCCGCACACCCCCCACCCCCCTCTTTTTTGTGTTGCATACAAAATGAAAATACACTAGGTTTCAGGTTCAACCAGAAATGGCTACCATTTCAATTTGCTATATGGTCAAACTGGCCTCACAATATGGTTCCAAATTTATTTATTTTTAACTTTTGGTTAAAGAAAACAGAGGAATAGGATTACAATTCATAGAGGAATAAGTAGATAACTCTTTCTTTTCTATAGTGATAATAATTATTGTGTATCATATTCATTGGCCGTTCATTTTCAACTGTTCTTTTGTTATTCATGCAGTGGTCTTCTAGTGATAAAGACAACTTGCAGAATCTTAATTTGATCCAATGGCATAGCAAGGATATTCAGAAACACTGAGGTGGGCCATCTTTAAATGGTAGAGATCCCTCTGTAAGTGATCCAACCAGTAAATGAATTTTCAGTCGTACAAATCTACATGATTTGTTGCCTGGGATGAGTGGCCAGTTATATGTACCGTTTACAATTCAGAAGATCAGATCATGTAGTTGTATTTGAGGATGACTATGCTCTAACAGCTTCTAGGTTTGAAAAAACAGACTTGGCAATAGTATTCATGGACGACATTGTGTATCGTTGTAAACTGTTTGGAAATAGGAATTGCAGGTTTCCAAAAGTCTTGTCATAGAGGAATTACTCGGTCTTGTCAAGCTCCAAATTTTACGTTGTGTCAATTCTAGTATTCACGGCTTTTGATCTGCTCACCTTGGATTGAAGGTGCATGCATCAATCTAACAGGGTTGAAAATCCTCCCCAAGTGCCTAGTAGGCAGCATATGGATGATTGCAAAAAAGAATATAATATCCATGAGGAGCTGAAGGACAAACTGGCTAGGAACTTCAAAATTAAAGATATTTTTGTGGGGATCCCTACCCATCTGTGGGCTCCATCATATTATTGGCGTACCTCTGACTTTTTCTCCAGATGAAGATTACAAGATTACCTTGATCGCTACAGAACCCTTTGCTCTTTGATCTTGGTCGTGAAGTTCCCTATTACAGGTGTGTTCTCAATTGATCTACATGTTTTTATGGTTTTGGTTCAGCACCAATTTGTCATTGGGGTAGAATCTCAATCCTGTTAGATTGTGAACCCAGTTTCCATACCTCAATATCCAGATCTTGAATGGTTAGGACTTGGGATTGAAACGTGGCCTTGTCATATTAATGGCTTGAAATCTTGATCCAAAAGTTGCGTGCCGGCCCCACTTGTCAAGCAAAATAAATGGCTGTATCCACACTAGCAATTCATAATATTTCTCTCATGCTGCCCCCCCTGTGAACTGGGATTGCTATTATGAGGTGCAATACACCAATAAACCATGGACACTGAATTGCGATTTGGTCAACTCATCCATGGAGACGAAGACCTGTCCATTAAATCAATTGCTTGAATCTTTGCATGTGCCGCAAGCTATTGCATGCATATCCTGCTTGCAGGTGCAGTAGCTTTAGCTACTTGAAGATTTAATTAATTTGACAGTATTAGATTCTCTTTGAAATAGACCTGTCCATTAAATATACTTTGCATGTGCCGCAAGCTAATATCACATGCTTGCAGGTGCAGTAGGACATTTTATTATTTGACAGTAGAACTTTGAAATAGTGCAATAGACTTTAACTAATATCAATGTTGAAAGGACATTTTATTTTTTTTGGTGTGTCTATTTCCTTCATTTATTACTGTGGGAAGTAGAAGAAGCTTACTTCTGTTGTTCTGTGTGTTATCAGATCATTCATGTGGGCTAAAAAAAATTTTTGGCCCCAATGTTCATCGGTGGTGTTTTTTTTTTTTCCTCTCTTTCTTTCCTGTTTGTTCTCTTTCGTACCGTTACCAAGCACATGCTGCTTGGCTAAAGATAGCAACTATAGTAAATATTGGAGGTCCCTCACCTAGTATAATGCTTCTCTTTCCAATTTACCGCATTGAGTTGGGGTTGTAAATGGGTCAGTTCCGTTTTGGGTCCATGGTGGATCCGGAACTTGAACCATTAAGGAGAAGGTGGAATCGGATTCGGACCATGAATCGTTTAAAAACCAGTTTCTTGGCTCCGGAACTAGAACTAGAACCATACATGGGACGGGTCTGGATTCAGGTTCGAGTCTAGGTAGAGAATGATATTAAAAAAATATAATTTTTGGAGAGATTTTCGAAAATTGAAGTAATATGTCAAGTTTCGGATCCATGGGTCCGAACCAAGATGGAATTAGACCTGAACCTATTTACTTATCGGCCTAAATAAGGACCCAGACCCGATTTTTAGCGGGTCGAAACCTCCAGGTAATCGGAGAACTAGGGACCATTAACATCCCTACATTGAGTGGTCTCTCTCTCTCTCTCACACACACACACATAAACACACACACACAAAAGGTAAGGAGCATACATGAGTGTCAACTTTATCCAACGCGCGCTTAACTATGGTGAAATCATTAAACAAGAAATAACTTGGAGTCTAGTGGTCTTTTACATGCTTCCCATGATGGTGGGAGGGGGGCCCCACCTATTGATGATCCAAAACCGTTGAAATTGAAAGCCATCCCTTCCAATTTCTTATCCTTTAATTTTACTTTGATATCTAGTCCCGGCTGTAAGATTGAGCACACCATAATGTAATTAATGCATATGATTAATAATATAATAAGATTGTATTGATTACGTTATCAGTCATGTGTTCAATCTCACTGTAGGACAAGATCATATCGGAGTTAAATTTGAGGATATGCTAATGAAGGGAATGACATTCAATTTTAATTGTTTAGATCACCATACGTAGGCCCCACGACAAGTTTGAGTTCCACTGGGCCACAACCTTCACAAAATGCGAAGAGAATTTTGGGCTATTTATTATCTTCAAAATTATGGCTTTATGAGACACTTTGCTAGCCCTTTAAACAAAGCTTTGAATTCGATGTACAAAACAAAAGCTCGTCTTATTTGATCAAGAATTTGTTACATTGTGATGTACGATGAATTGATTTGGTAAATAGTAAATCATCAACCCTTTGAATTTTACATGGCTGGTGGTGGTACTGAATAAGATGGTTGGGCCATGACTGAAGTGGGAGTGTATCCAAGAACATGTTTGGGAAAAACTACATTTCTTTTGGGGTCCCTCACTGCAAGCCCTATAGTCAAAAATTGATCCATCATTATTTATGTGGCAAGGAGGTATCTCATCAACTGAGGTATCAGGCACTAATAGGGTAAAAACACTAATTGCACCCACAAAGAAGAGTACCCAGGATCGGCTGTAGAATAACGGGACTCCCAACTACTGCACTTTTCCATTATTCTCGGAGTTTGAACTCTGGGTAGTGCACGTGCTCAATTTTCAATATTGAAGGTAAATGAAGTTTCTCACAGCATGATGAGTGCAATCATGATTTTTTTTTTTTTTACAACACCCCCCAGCGAAGGGGGATGGAGACGAGAGAAGTAGACTTCGGATGAGGTAGAACAACCCTTAAATGTGATGTTTTCACATTAGTGCCTCTAACAGTTAGATAAGAACTGATGCCTCTTCTCACTGGGGTAAGAAGAGCAATGAGTTATCATACACATGAGACTCATTGGCCCATCAAACACGTGAGACTCAGTGGCACGGATCTTCCCCCTTGGGGCATCCATAAGTATGGTCATGCATGAAATCTGATCTCCGCCTTTAATGAAAAGGGGTCCCATTATTCGATAAAATTTCTTTCAATTTAGACATCTATTAGAAGTCAATTTTTTTTCGTACCCCAGTTGAGGGGGCTATACGCACAGAAAGAAAGTCCACACAAGTAAAAAGGGTCCCCGCACACGTAAGAAGATGTGGATATCCAAGGTTCAAAACTTAGGCAATCAGGTGAGAACTGTCACTCCTTATCATTCATATAAGAATCCGTTATCAAACATAAACTTACATCAAATATAAGGTAGGTGATGGCCAAACGATTATCGGGGGCAAGGCAGCGACAATCCACGGTATCCACCAGTCTTCATTACATCAATTGGAATATGAAAGTTTGTGTATCTATCTTGACATTTTCAAAAGCTTAACATTGAGACAAGTGGGGGCGAAAGATAAAATAATGAAATAGACCACTGATGGATGATGGATGGATTTCTATTTGCACCATTCATTTCATGATTTCACTAATCATATGGCTAGAAACTTCTCACTGTGAGAGAGAGAGAAGCTTCGTGATCTGGCTAAGGCTAACACGTAAATCCTGGATGAGGCTATCCTCTTTGTAGCCAAGAACGAACACCAATCAGTCAGGCTGACGTGTTAAGGACTGCCGTCCTCACCGCCGCTCCCAAGTCCAACAATTAGACCAACCAGGGGGTGTCACATGGGAGCGGATGTTAAATTATTGACATCCCATCTCCTTTATGAAAAAGAAATTTTTTTCTTTCCCCGCGTGGCACCCCAAAATTGGCCCAAACAAGATTTCCATTTCCTTAAATAACAAAACACACAGAGTGTTATATGCCGACATTGCACGGCCTAAGAATAGTGTATCATAAAAATATACGTGATATTGTACAACTTAAAGATATCGCATGAGCAACTTTGTATTAAATACTTAAATTTTGACTAACTAGCATCGTAGTCATTTCAGTTTCATTTTCGCAGGAGTGTTGGTATTGGTCTTTTTATCTTGGTTTCTATCCTTTTTAAAATTAGAGGTTTTGGTATTGACCTCAGTTCCACATTCTTCAGGAGTTGAATGTTGAGTCCACTAGTACTACCACATTGAGGCTACAGGGATGTTTAGTCGGCTTCCCTCTGGACCTGGAGGAACTAGTCCGGCGAACCCTACCAGATAGAAAAAAAAAAAAAAAAAAGAGTTTTTTTTTTCGTGAAAATGGATGGAAATATTTTGACACCATTCCTTTTCGTCGTTAGGACCCAAATAACGACCTAAACGGAATTACAACTAATGCTGATTAGGAGCCCAATATAAGCATCTAATGGCAGCTCTATATTTGACCTTGCGGCAGGGGACTTGACTCTTGAGTGCTCCCGCGGTGTACGCCACAGTCTCCATGAGCCTCTCGTTCGCATTCGATTTGGTTGGCGAGTGCTGGGCCATAGATAGAATTCGTGGCTCTCCTTTCATCTCCCATTTTCTTCCCTCCCCCTCTCGCTATCGCACTCTTTCTGTCTCTGTACTCTCTACTCTCTACATTCCTTGCTTTCGTTCTGTTATGTTTCTCTGTCACTCCCAAGTTCACGGCCTTCAAGACTTTTCTGAAACTAGTATGAAATTTCCACGCTGTTTCTTCTTCTATCTTCTTCTTCTTCTTCTTTATGTTTCTTGAAGTTCTATGGAGGGTTTGAATTCATGACATGAGTACTAATCTGTCTCTGATGGAACTTTTTTTTTTTATTGTAGAATAGCATAGAATTATGTGCTTTGATGTTGTTTGTGACTTTGTTGTGCTCAGTGGACGTTGATTATTGAGAGATTTTATGAGTTTTGTGTGACATCTGGATAATCTTATCTACCAAGGGCTTGTTTGGATGGAGAGAAAGGATTTCTTCACATCCAAACAGACTCTAAGAGCATGATTTCAACAATGATTGTTTGAATTGTTGTTGTTGTTTTATATATATATATATATATATATATTTATTAATCAGATACTATCTATTCTGATCTTGGGGTTAATTGATGTGAACTGTTTGAATTGCTCTTTTTTAATGAATAGATAGATGCAATTTGTTTGGGTGAGGAGAAATGAGATAAAGAGTGGAGAATCACCCTTCTCTAAGGAGTGATTCTCCATTGTGTTTGGGTTTGAATGGAGAAAGCTGGGTTGGAGAATTTTTTTTATTTTTTTTATTTTGTAACTTTTAAAAATATTTTTTTTTAATTTTTAATTATAAAAATTCAATTTTGTGAAAGAGAATGGGGGGTTTTCTCTACCCATCCAGGAGAAAACCTTTTTTTTATGCTTTTGGTGAGTAGTAGTAAAGAGGGCTAGAGGAGAGTTAATTTTATGATCTAAAGTGAGCCCAAACAGGTGGGGGAAAGTAGTCTCTACAAAGAAGTTTTTCTCCTCAACTTACTCTTCATCCAGACATGTCCTTTTAGGCTTTACTGGTTTGATTATTATGTTGACAATTGCTCTTTGATTTCCAGTAAAGGGGTCTGAGTGCTGTTTGAACGAGGAAAAATGACATGTGATAATTTCTCTGTGGAGAAAAATGAGGAGAAATCTAAAGGTGGAGAATCTTCTTATGGAGATTCATATTGTTTTGTATTAGACATTTACACTTATTAGTGATTTTCTACCTTGGTTGAAATTGAATGGAGAAAGCTATGTAGGAGAACTCCATTTTGAAACCTTTCTTAAACAAAAGTACACACATATATATTAGTAAATCAATAGTATAGTAAATTGGTGGCCCACCAAAGGGAAGGAGTAGGCCGAAGAGGACATGGATGGAAGTGGTAAAGATAGATATGAAGAAGTTGCGCTCAAGATAGATCGGAATGACAAAAACATAATACATGTAGTCAACCACAACATAGTTGGGATAAGGCTTTGATGATGATAATGATGATGATAAACATTTCACCTGTGTAAGCTAAGCCTTGATACAAGGAAATTCTCTTACAAAAATTGGTTCCTGGACAGTTACATGACTTGCCACTCTTCAATCTATTTTGCATCCATTTATCTTGAAGTATTGGAAGAATTCAAGCATAAAAGATATGTAACTGCTAGCATTTATAAACCTCAAGATATTGCACCCCATACATAGGATTAAACAGAATTTTGTTACATGATGTTGTTGATGTTAACATAGTTAATTCCACTCCAGTTATCTGTTTATAGTACATTTTAACTCTTAATAGCTTATCAGGCATAAACTACCATGAATGCCGAAGGAATAGATGGCACGAAGTAAACTGATGCTCCTAATTGCATTTGAATGCTTGCATGAAATGTTCCTTTGCTAATTATTTGATGTCGGTTGATATTATGTTTAGCAGTGGGACATACTTTTTCTTTGCAGAAAATCCAAGAAATTGTGGTTAGATATATAAAAATCTAATGCACAAATTGATTTATTTCAGGTTGAACTATAGAAAGAAAAATGTGGGCTACTAGCAGCGGCAATTGATTCTGCTGAGATCCCAGTGCTAATCATATTCTTTTGTTGCCTAGTTTGATTGATGGCAATTACTAAAGGCTCCGTTTCTAGTGGTCCAATGGCAACTGATAGGGTTCATTTTACTGATCCATGTGGCTCTATTTATTCTTTTATGAAGTCCCAACATATTGGACTACATTCTGTGAGTCAAAGACTCGAGTTTAGAAAGCCAACTAATGGGCATTTCATGGGTGCAAAGCTGAGGTTCTCCACTTGGGGCACCTGGGACATATATGGAAAACCCTACAATTACACAGTCTCCAGAGAACATGCTGTTTTATGTCTATCGACAAGAACACAGAATACTGAAGCTAAGGAATGCGTTGGGTGCTCCGAAGATTGTTCAGATTCTTCTAGGTATGGACAGTGATGACGTTGCATCTTTGTTGCTTATATCTATATGCTTTATCTCTGTTACTTATTTTACTGCAAGAAGGAACTGTACTTGTTTAAGTAGACCCAGCAATACACTCAAAGTCATGCTGGGATCCAAGATATTTTCATGTGATTTTGGATAGTTGGATTGATTGGTGCTGCCATTGTTGTTGTGGCTATTATCACATTGTCCATTAAACATCATCTTGGACTCATTGATATCTTCTTTCTCATGTAAAATACTGTTTCCATTGTTAAGAATACCACATTTTTAGCTTGCACTTTTTTTTTATATTTTATAATCCAACATGTACATTCCCAAAGGCTTATTAATGATGGGGTTCCAGAAAATAGGTTTCAGTAAGTAAGAGGTGCTTCATGAACTGTAGGGGTTGCAACACATTATTGAGTGATTGAAGATCATTACACCCCTTGGAAAAATGAAACATTCATTAATTGTTAAAAAACATTCAACTTCTCGGAAGTTAGAAAATGACCCACATATATATATATATATATATATATATATATAAAATGACTTCTCGGAAGTTAGAAAATGACCCACATATATATATATATATATATATATATATATATATGATACGGCCAACTTACGCTTGTACAAATATAGGTTGGTGATGCCTTAATGTTCACAAACAAATATTTTTATTATCACCGTCATTGTCATTGTAATCATTATTATCAGAATTGGGGCCTTAAACCATCTATCCGGGGTCATATTAATATATAGTGATCTAAAATATATAATCCCACCCCTATCACGCATTCTTTAGTTTTTTGCACATCCTTTTATAAAATGAGAGGGAGTCCACTAATCCACTGAACATAATTAATGAGGTTGCCATGTTAGCTGTGAAAATTAATGCAATTATTATCTTCTTTCCTAATGCGTTCCATGTGTTCTTGTATCTAAATGATCTCTTGACGACTCACTTAAATAATGTCCCTTTATTTTGGTTGGCAAGATGTCCTCTGACCAACTTTACACATGACTTAAAAGGTGAAGCAATGGAGACGCAAGCACATGACACTTTTTTAATAATGACAAATTTTATTTTTCTCCTTAATTTTGCGAATCTCTTCTATTTATTTCATTTTAACTTCTGTTATTTTATAAAATAATTCTACCATTTTTTAGTTTGGGAGAAACCTCTTTTTTCATTCAGTCATGTCGCATGAAACATAAGTGGTGCACTCGCACATGATGCATGTATGTTTGTCTAGCTGCAGGCTTCACATTTGGTTTATGTTTTTTTTATTCCTAAACTGGAAATGGAAGGGCTCCATGTTCTGGTATATCCTTTAAAGTAAACAAATCATTTGCTATATCATTTATGCAAGTGTTGTGTTGTTGATGTAGTGCCTTATGGCACGGCGTCTTGCTGTGCTTTTATAGCATTTTGTATTTCTCCAGCAATTGGTTCTTCTAATTTCTCTGGAAATTATGTTAGCATACCATTTTATTTTCATGTGGATCTTACTGCTTGGGTCCTTTTGACAATTATATCTCATTCATGAATCTCCTTAATTCCTGACAGGGGTCAAATTGGAGATGGTGTAGTTGAAGATTTATTTGAAAGCACTTATGCTAGTCAAGGTTTAGCTGAAGCTTGTAAATTTGTTTACAATGATGCAAAGTATGTCAACGAACGTGCTCGCAATGATATTGTCTTGCTTTCACGGTAATCTGTTTACATTCATTTTACTTAATAGATTGTTTAATTCTCTACTCAATCTTGTCATCTTTTAAAATGGATGACCTTATAGCTATATGGACAATTGCTACAATATCTCATTGGTTCCTTATGTATGGGCTGTCTGTTTTTGTTTGACATGTGCTTTCTTATTCGTGTTACCTTAAATATGTCTACTAATGGATTTTATTTATTATGAATCATGATTTAGGGGAATAATGAGGCTGAATGACCGTGCACGCCAAGATTTTGAGATTCTGGGTTTAGAGTTTCTTAAACTTGATGGTGAATATAACCAACTTTCTTTTATAGTTGTAACTTTGAAGCACTACATATAGAGTGATATTTGGTTAGCAAACAGCATCACATTTAAAAGTGGGACATGCCAATCACATGGGTAGGGTGACATTGGTAGGTCTTTGTGTGGATTAGTGGTAGTTTTTAAATCTGCTTTATCTGGTTTGCTTAACCATTTTTTTAAGGGCCCCAAAAGTTATCTATATATAAGCATATACAATTGCTAGGCTTTGGGGCCCTGAACTAGATGGTTAGGACATCAGATGAAGTTGATATTTGATTCAACCTCCATATTAATACCTTACCCCCACCCTACCATGTGATCTACATTCATCCAAGTGGGCTTGAAAATTTAAAGTTGTTTCTCTTCTGAAAATATGTGTATATGGGTTTTGATCAGCTAAGCACCATGACCTTTCTATTTTGGCCAACATGGCTAACCTATGATCAGTCCAGCCCCTTCACAATCACTATACATCCCCACCCCACTTCTTTCCGCCCCTGAATTGTCTCTCACCCACTTTGACACTCATTCAACTTATTTGCACTCCTGAGATTAAATTTTGATGATTAACTTAGAAAATCATCAAACATTGGGTCCATATATCAAGGGGTTGGAGTGATGCGATTGACGCACGCGTTCACACATGCACCCTCCTTTTAATATACAATGTGAACCTTCCCTCCCTCGTAACTCCATGGTCCAGTAAGATTAACTAAATCTGTAAATGTGCAGCTCACTTTGTGAAGATCAAATCCATTCAAAAGATGCCGTCCTCCGAGTTTACCTACCTGGGTCCATGATTCACTGCAATAGTCACACTTTTGGATTGAATGTATTTTCTAATAATGTGATTAAATTCATACAATGGGACCCACATGGTATTTAAACTGTCAATGCACAACTATGAATCATTTCATGCTCCTAATTTTAGGTCGTCGGACTAAGATTGACCATTGGATGGGATACACATAGAAAAATGGCTAAATCATATTTCTCCAGTACAAAGGAGAATACTTCTGACTGGATTGACATTTCATACAATTTTTGGGGAGGAAATTGTGCATTAATGGACTGTCTAGATCACCAAAAAAGTTGGGCCCCATTGAATAAAAAAAATGAGCTATATGATTTAACCTTTCTTTGACCATTGTGTAGCCAGCCTTATGCGCTCCCTCTCTCTCTCTCTACAAGTCTACATATCTATATATACACTCTGAATTGGTCTAGAATTTACTAACTGGCATTTTAATAAAATGATATACACCTTTCCAAAAAAAAAATAAATCATTTGAATAAATTGACATTTGAGTGCAATTGATCTGAACAGCTCGAGCTAGGGAGGATACTGAGAAGATTGACCATGGTGTGAAGAAAAAAGCTGCACGCCTGCATGATATGGCGATGGTATAGCTTTCCTGGCTTAGCTCTATGTATTTGCCTATTGCAGAAGTACTCTTGTCACAGTCTACATGCGTAACATGATAAATTACACCAGATTCTGAAAGACAAAGCTCAGTCAAAATTGAAGAGAGTAGCAGACCAGCATTGGAGTGATGGGGCCCTAGAGGTACTGTTTTGAATTATAATTTTCTGTTTGATTTTTCAATCTTGATACATGTGATACTTTCCAAAGCCATACAAGTTCCTTAACTTATTCCACATCAGAATTGTGGTGCAGTGAATGATAGCATAAAAGAACTGATATTTTTTTATTAACTGCATTTGAGTGAGCTGCTGAATTGGATCTATCTTTAGACTGTTTACAAATGTATTATGCCACAGTAGGCGAGAGACCCAGAAAAATGAGACCCAGGTAGGAGAGAGACCCAGAAAAAATACCTATTGTGGAGTGCAAGGATTGAAAATCTCGCACTGCCCTTGTGCAGGACTCATTTAGGTGAAAATTTCACTCTCCTTTTCTAATTGTGAATTGTGTTAGAAAACAACTCTGCATTGTTCCATTGCACAATTGAAGTATCACAATACAATGGAATCTCTTCCTCTTAGCTGTCTTCTAGTTCTTCTCAAGCTAACTTTTTTCTTTTTCTTTTTTTTCTTTGCTAATGTGTCATTATATATCTCTACACTGTGGAAGCATCACAATGAGATGGTTTTTATATTTACAAGTAGCCTTTTGATTTATTTCAGGCCGACTTGCGGCGGGCTGACTTCTGTGTTAGGCGACGTGCCATGGAAGATGCCTTCATGGCTTTGGAGGTAAGTAATTCACTGTGCATGCTTGTTTTGTTATATGAATCCATATGAAATTCTTTGGTGTGTGAGTGAGTGGGTTGTTGCGGGGGGTGGCGCGGAGTGGTTGGCACAGTTTTCTGAACAATATTATTATGTGAACAATGATCTCAGTCTCACACCTTTTATCTTGGATTGACAAATGCTACTCCAATCTCAGTCATTCATGGAGATTGGTTTTGCCCCCAACACTCTTACCCTGACAAGAAGTGGGCGCAACTTTGTTGATGGTCTGATACATTAGAGCCTACCATGTCATTGGCTCCAGATGATCGTCTCTCTCTCTCTCTCTCTGTTTTTGTTCTTTTCACTGGGTTTTTATTTTGTGGAAAATGATATCTTTTGGTGGTGTTTTTGCAGTTTGTCAGGAACATCCATGACATGATGGTGAGAAAGACGTATAAGTTGTATGTTCTTATAGCTGCAGCCTCTTTTAATTATTTTGTTTATTTCTTAGATGACTTAAAATGGATCTCTCAACCTCATGTTAATGACTTGTTGTTAGATGCACTGAGTTGTAGGCCAAAGAGAAATGGTCGTGTATCTGTTAACGACATGATGAGTCTTATAACACTTGAAAAGAATGGCAAGGCCCTTGATTTCTTTCCTGGAGAAGTCTCCACCGACCGTATTACTGCTATACAGGTACTTTCCAATCCATTTCCATTGCTTCCATTCTGTGAATAGGAAGTTGCCACTTGTAAGGACTGAGTTTTTATGTTCATCTTCCATGGGGTAAAACTGTGGTGACTTGGCTATGTAGTGCCCATTGCGGATGAAGTAGATCCTGAAACTTCTGATGAGACATCTTAATCATCCCATTGGTAGCCTCCACACACACACACACACAAAAAAAAAAAAAGGAACTCTTGGAACCAAATGCAGCAGGTGAACACATAGGATTGTTGATCAGTGTGAATTTTGGGTCCATGATAGAGAGTGTGGACTGGTGAGCAAAACTGCCGAGTGCATGGTGGATGAGCTCCCACAAGCTTTTGCTTTGCGGAAGATGAACTTGCAAGTTTATCCCCACATGTAGACATTATTATTGTTGTACAACTTGGTATCTTACAGGAAGCATACTGGAGTATGGCATCTGCCCTCTCTGAAGCTGATGGAATTGACTACACAGACCCAGAAGAGGTTTGATCATTGTAGAATTATTGTGTGATGAGGAAGTCGATCTAAATTTTTGTTTCAGAGTCTTTTTCTTACAAAAGCTTTCTATTTCTGTTCAAATGGGAGCAGCTCGAGTTGTTAGTAGCCACTCTTATAGATCTTGATGCTATGGATGGTAAAAGTAGCGTCTCATTGTTGGCGGAGTGTTCAAGCTCTCCGGATGTTAATACTAGGTATGCTTTCGATATATATATTTTTTAAAGATTTTATGTTTCTCACTAACCAATCTATTCTATTCTTGGCCATGTGAATGAAATTCACCCGGTGATTGAACTATTTAATGTGCCGTGTAACATGAACTCCACTTGAGTGTTTATTAAGCATTTTTTTGATTTTGTAACTAGTATTCGATTCCTTCTTATTTTAATGTTGTTCTTTGAAAGTACAATTACTTTATCACAAAATCGCATTTTGACTGGGAGGCTGGATTCCTTCCGGCCTTTGATGGAAAGAACCCTCTTGTCCGCTACGGCAGATTGAGAAATAAGACATATAGCCAATTTAGGGGCTTGCTGGCCTCATTGGATAAAATTGGTTTTGTGAATTACTTCTGTAAGAAAATTCAGACCTAGTTACATTTCTAGCCATCAATCTGAGTCCATGAAATGGAAGGTTGCTATGAAATGTGAGAGTTTCGACTTTGACTGTTCATTTGATGGCCTTTAGATCATGTGGATAGTGATCATATGAGTAGTCAAATCATCCATAATCTTTGTAAAGAGATAATGGCTTAAAGCTAATCTCCAATGCAAACCTATGGTCATTGGAAACTCTCCTTTTTTTTCCATAGGTAGTTCTCACACTCGTTGTCGCTTCCTCATATACATCTTTGATAATGTCAATATAAAATCTTGGGACACTTCTTTTATCTAAAATCCCCTAAATTAAATTTCTAGGTACAATGTTGTAGGCTTCCTTTAGATCAATGAATACCAGATGGAGATTTTTCCTCTTTGCTCGGTATTTTTTAACAATAATTGTTTAACTGAGAAGATAACTTTCATAGCTGACCTTGCTTAACATGAAACCAAATTGGTTTTCAAATATCTTGGTTTTTTGTTTAAGTCTTTGCTTCATTACTCTTTTCCATAATTTCATAGCGTGACTCGTAAGTTTTAATCCATTATAATTGGTGAAACTTTGTATATCTGCTTTAATTTTATAAAATCAATGATAGAATTGGGACTTATTGTACAGATTCATGAGAGAAATCGTCCTTAGAATGTGCTCATGTAAATGACTGAAACAGCAAAGCAATATGATAGGCATGCAGTGTACCAATTGTGTATTATCTTTTAATGAGTGTTTCGTGTTTCGTGTCTCCAGAATTCTGTTTAGGATTGTGATTATCATATTAGAAATTCTAATTATCCTGTAATTTCTCTAACGAAAGGTTATATATCCACAGTTTGATTCACATGAGCCTCATCTTTTTGGGTCGCGGGGTATTCCCACTGATTGCGTTCAGAAAGGGATAATCTCATGTCATTTGGAACTACTTTAGTACTGAACTGTATACATGTAAGCGAAGTCATCCTGGAGATTTACCAATAAGTGATAATCTCATGTAATTTGGTATTAGTTTAGCAGTGTACTGTATACATGGAAGCCAAGTCATCCTAGAGGTTTACTAACTTTCAATAAAGAACGTGCACTCCAACACCAAGCCCAATATTTTATATATCATATTGGATATAGTCAAAATTACTGCACTTTCATTTGCATGGATTAGCTGTGACCAAATCTAGATATAGAAGCCTGCCTGCCTGCCAAGGACAGTTATACATCAAGCCTTCCTAGGGGAGGCAAGGGTAGCAAGGTTCGATCCTTGGTTAGTACAGGGAGGAGCTCTTAAGGTAAAAAAGATTAAGCAGACAGAATTACATACAGAGATCACAAGTGCTTATGAACATCTAACGAACGATCCTCATTCATCTATTATGCTGAATTTGAACCCGATTATGAGACCTAAAAAAAGAAAAAAAAAATGTCTCTGTGATTTTGCAGGCAAGCTCTTGCCAATGCATTGGCAGCAGCTCCATCCATGTGGACTCTCGGGAATGCCGGCATGGGGGCATTACAGGCAATGTCTTCAAACTTAACATATTTCTTTCTATTTGTCATCCCTATTTCCTACTGAAATTGTTGGTTCTTCTCACAGAGGCTTGCAGAGGATAGCAATCCTGCTGTTGCAGCTGCAGCGTCCAAAGCGATTGATGAGCTGAAAAGGCAATGGGAAATAGAAGAGGGTGACAGTTGGAGATTTACTATGAATAATCAGATGCAGATGGAGGAGTCAGACAGCAAAGAAGACAATGATGACACAGACAATCTACCCATGGGGTGATTATAGACAATTTTATTTTCAATCAAGTTTACTATATAAATATCCAAAATGTGATATCTCCAATTGGTGCCAGATTGAGAATGAGAGGTTCTATAATCACCAGTGATCCTAGTGTATGATCCAATGCAAGGTGTACAAGAATGTTATTGCATGTCAGTGTAAAGTATTACCCTTCTCATCTATAAAATGCTTCTCTTGTACTCTGGGACCTTCATGTGGTTACTGCTTGAAAGAATTTCCTCGTTAATATTTTTAGGCTTGCAGGGCAAATATAAGCATCTCAGATCATGGCTTCATAACAAGCCAATAATGGTAAATTCCATTGCAAGATGACCCTGCAGAAAATGACCAAATCACCAAACACTCTTTTGGGACTAAAAGATTCAACATATTGGTGCCAAGTATTGTGGATGCTGGTTTTTTTTTGAATGGTAACAAAAACTTTCATCAACTGAGAAGGAGGATAGACAGAACAAAAATACAAAAGAAGAGGAGAAAAGAAAACGGACAAGTGTTATACTATTCCCTACCCCAATTACAAAACCACACCCACCCAAGGAGGCAACCTATCAACTCCTTGCTTGGCTAACACATCTGCCGTACAGTTGGTTGATCTAACTTCATGACAAAAGGGTATCGTGGATGCTAGTTAAATGACTGAGATGACCAGATCCACATTTTGTGGCCATTGATTGATCTGACAAATTGCTCTCAAAATTTGCTCACATTTTGTCTCTTTTGATTGCCAAATATCATCAGATTCCAGTGTCATACGCTGAGACTTTGGACTCACCATCCAAAGCAGCCATAGATTGAAGATGTAACTCTTCCCTTTAGAGCTCCCGGATGTGTTTCAAGATCTGGAAAGGTTCTGCTGTCTATTTAAAGATGAGTGCTCTCGTGGACTACCCTATCTGAAGATTAATTTGAAATCTAAGAGAGTTCCCTTTTGAACCGAATGGAGAATGGAAGAGCATTGCATCCTTTTCCATAGCTTCACACGGTATATGCGGATAAAAGGGTTTGCATGCACCAGTAGGGATTAGTTTTCGGCTGTCCAGAATTGAGTGTCCCTAGGGTTCAGGGCCAAAGGCTCCTGTACTGGGCTCGGCGGGAGATGCCTTGGGTTGTCAAAAAGAAAAAAAGGAAGAGTGAAAAAATCCAATGTAACGTTTTTGATCTGTTTTATCGACTTAAGAGTAGTTCTTTTTTTCTTTCCTTATTGGCCTGGTGATACAATTTTTTCAAATGATAACATGTTTGATATGCTCTAGGAAAGGCCTGTAAGGAGAGCACTATCCCCGGTTCAATGGTTTATGAATTATGATCCAAGCTCCTGTCTAGAATTATGCTGACCCCAAATGGATTTCTGCGTTGTATTGCCAGGTTCTGGATTGGTTCCATCTAGATATCTAGCCAACCCTTGTCCTTCCAAGTAGATGAGGTCATTGAAGAATGGTCAGGCAACCTCGTATCTCCTAGCAGTGATGGAACGGTGATGGGGATGAAAGAGTTTGTGGAATCCTAGATGGATTTCAACGTCTACCAACTCCACATATGGGAATTGGCCGAATTCCTCTCGAAAGTCAACAACATGTCTTCCATTGAAGAGAATCACTCATAGCCATAGGCAAACCAAACATATCAATCTTTATTCAATAATAATGAACTACTCTCCTAATTGAGGGATTATTAAATATTTATAGGAAGGGTTGAGCATCCCCTTTTCTAGTAGGACTCTACTTTCCTAATAATAAAGGAAATTAAACTTGCTTACAGTTCAGATAAAATAAAATTCCTAATTTTAACTACTTTTAAATAAATCACAACTCTTTAAATAAGATTCTTAATTAATAAAACTTCTAACTAAATGGATGTCCTATTAGGCTTGTGGACCGAGCCCAATTAGTTGGCTGACCATGAGTCTGGCCTGCATCACAAGGCAAGTAAGTTTTTCATTTCCTTTGCCTTTTTTCTCTCCTTACAATGTACTAGGAAGTATCCTTTTTTTCCATCGTTACACCAAGCAAAGTTCAACAATCAAAATAAAACTTCCCTACAAGGAGGGGTTGGAGTGCTAACCTTTTGTAGCAACAAAATAAGCACTAAAGATGCTATCCTATCAGAAAACCCAAGTTCAGAAGAACTTTGATAATAACTTCAACACGAACACTAACCGATAGAAGTTAAGCTGAAAATTACATCGGCCACAAGCAGCAATCCCTCTCGCTGGAAGACATGGGAGCAGCAAAAGATAGCTGGATACAATGTCACTGCAATCCATGTAGTGAGCATATGTGCAGAAGCGTGAATCACCGCGATCGAACAATCAATCAACCACACAAAAAAGAGAAAATAACAAACATAGATTTTACATAGTTCGGCAGGCTCACCTATGCGGTAAAGATACTCAACTTTCCTTTTGGTTCTTCATTCCGTCACGTGCACATTGGTTACACATTACATCCCTTAGTCGCTTTCACTAGACATGACCCAAGAACATCTCGGTACAATTACCAAAATACACATGATCTCCAACCCACTTTTCTCTACCGACTTGGCTAACAATCTGCACTGTGATCTGAGATAATTTCTTGGCTAGGGCTGGTCACAGGTGGGTCGCATTCCCTCTCCCAAAGAGACTTTCCAGGTTGTGTGCTGCTTCAATTTATGCCCAATTCCCTTGTCAAACAATAAGATGTGGGCACATTGAGCACCTCGTTAATCATTGTTAGGTTCTGTTACTACTCAGTAGATTGAAATACCCTTCTTTTTATTCATTCTCATCAATGGGGATCCTCATCCATGCATGGATGGTGGTGGACTTGAGAGTTGAGACTCTTCACATGAAGCTTGTGCAAGGGATATGGATGTAAATGGATCTTTGATTTTCCGATTCTTCGAAGGTTCCGACCCTTTAAAAATGGGGTTTGGATCCTTATTTAGGCCCTGATAAGTAAATGGGTCCATATCCAGTTCCACCTTGGTTCGGACCCGTGGATCCGAGACCTGACATATTATCTCAATTTTAAAAAATCTCTTATAAAAATCATATTTTTTTCAATATCATTTTTTATTTAGACCTGAATCTGGATCTGGATCCGAACCGTCCCATATATGGTTCTGGTTCCCATTCCGTAGCAAAAAAACCGGTTCCAAATCGCTTTAAGTCCGGATTTGATTTCACCTTATCTTTAACGGTTCCAGTTCCCAAACCACCGTGAGCGCGGACCAACCAAAACCAATCCATTTACAATCCTAATGTTCCCCTAAAGGAATTTCCACTTTACCATGAAAAGTTGTAATGAAAGTTCATTTTAAAGCGCATGATCAAGCTACAATGTGGACCTGAGAAAATCATAGCACTTCGAATTGGAGAGACAGAGAGTGAGAGAGAGTACACATTCAATAGTTTGGATCCAATGAGCCAGGGTCCCCGATCGACGTCCACGTGTCACATGATTAAGCCAAGTTATGCACGATTTAGCGGGCTTCTTTCCCGCGCATACACCATAGAGAGACCTCTGTATCCATATAAGGAGAAGAGCTGGGAAATGCATTTAAAGTGAAACTCCCGTCCCTTCACTCCCTTCTCTAGCACCCAATGGAAGAAAACACTGCAGAGCAGAACAAACTCCCCGAGCTCAAGCTCGGTAAGGAAGCACGAAACCCTAATAATCTCTCTCTCTCTCTCTCTCTCTCTCTCTCTCTCTTCTTGTTTCTTCTTCTTCTCACTCTCGCATTTAATCTCTCAATCCATCCGCAGATGCTCGACAAGCGCAAGGTTTCATTTCATTTTTCAAAACCCTACCTCAAGTAATCTCTTCCTCCCAGTTCCTTCTCTTCTCATTTAAATCTCTTTTTCCAATGCCCTAACTCGAATGTTGTTACTGTTTCTACATCACAGGATGCTAGGGCTGTTCGCTTCTTCGATCGGAAGGTGAGTTGTCACTTTCAGTATCTGTGAATGTTACTGGAGGAATCTCAACTTCCAACTTCTTCTTTTGCGTTTGATTGTTTGTTTTTAAGACCGACCGACTGCTCGGTTTCGCGACTGAGCTTTTGCTTAAGATGCACTTATTGAGAAAGTCTCTCTCTTGCAATCCTAGCCATGTAATTGATGGTCTGGAAATTTTAATTTATAGGAGCTGCCTTTTATGTGTTGTGAGAATTTGGACAAAGACTTGGATTTTGTGTCATATTTTTCTTAGGATGAACAGTCACCTATTTAAACAAGGGCCTTTTAGCCTTCTTGGTATTGATTTCTAGGAGTTCACTGTAAAGGGGGTTTTCTTGAAGGAGTATTTTAAGGGTGAGGGGTGAATGATCTAAGGTGGATATGTAGATATGGCACAATCACTTTTCTAGGACTTAAGTTACTAGGGAAACAAGTGGGCAATCATCCTCTTTCAAAGAGAGGAGATTATTTTTTTTTATGTTTCCTTTTGGCTTTTGTCCTTTAATCCTTCATATTTTGGCCCTTTGATAGGAAGGCATTGCTTGGAAATCCTAGGAATTGTATACCGATTTAACTGACATGCTTAAAATATCTTAATTTCGGCATTCGCATGTGTTTATGCATCTGATTATCATCTTCTCAATTTGGACTAAATCTTTTTTTGTTGCTCCTGACCATGTTTGTGTGGCTGCAGATTGTCGATTTGAGTTTTCTCATTGATTTATTTATTTGTTTGTTTTACCTAGGACTATTACACTGCCCATGGTGAAAATGCTACTTTCATTGCAAAGACATACTACCACACTACTACTGCTTTGCGGCAGCTGGGTAGTGGTTCTGATGGTTTGTCCAGTGTAAGTGTAAGCAAAAACATGTTTGAAACTATTGCTCGTGATCTGCTGCTGGATAGAACAGACCATACTTTGGAGCTCTATGAGGGGAATGGATCGAACTGGAGGTTGTCAAAGGCTGGAACACCTGGAAATCTTGGGGATTTTGAAGATGTTTTATTTGCCAACAATGACATGCAGGATTCCCCTGTCATTGTTGCTCTGTGTCCAAACTTTTGTGGGAATGTGTGTACTGTGGGGTTGAGTTATGTGGATACAACAAAAAGAACACTTGGGCTGGCAGAATTCCTTGATGATAGCCAATTTACGAATTTAGAGTCGGCTTTGGTGGCCCTTGGTTGCAAGGAATGCCTTCTGCCACTGGAGAGTGGAAAATCTACTGAAATCAGGCTTCTGCATGATGCATTAGCCAGATGTAATGTGCTTATGACCGAGAAAAAGAAATCTGAATTTAAGTCAAGGGATTTGGTGCAGGACCTTGGTCGGCTTGTCAAAGGTTCTATTGAACCAGTTCGTGATTTGATTTCCAATTTTAACTATGCCACTGCGGCTTTAGGGGCGTTGCTGTCTTACACAGAGCTACTTGCAGATGAGAGCAATTATGGGAATTACACCATCCGGCAGTACAATCTGGACAGTTACATGAGGTTAGATTCTGCTGCTATGAGGGCATTGAATGTTTTGGAGAGCAAAACAGATGCGAACAGAAATTTTAGCTTGTTTGGCCTGATGAATAGAACCTGCACTGCTGGCATGGGGAAGCGGCTTCTGAACAGGTGGTTGAAACAACCTTTATTAGATGTTGATGAAATCAATTGTAGACTGGATTTGGTACAGGCGTTTGTGGAGGATACTACACTTCATCATGATTTGAGGCAGCATTTAAAAAGAATTTCAGACATTGAACGGCTGATGCATAATCTTGAGAAGAGGAGAGCCAGTTTGCAGCATATTGTAAAACTTTATCAGGCAATCTCTATTCTCTTGTCTTCGGCACTTGCAGCCTTCTTTTCTATTTTTTTTTTTTAGTGATCTGGTGGATGTTCTTTCCAATGATTGAAAATTTTTGTACAGATTTTTCTTTAACAAAAACTTATATATGGAGAAGTTTCAGAAAAAAAGTTCACATTGAACACTACCTATACTATGACATTTTTAGAGGCTGGATCTTTGATCATGAGGCACACTCTTTTATTATTACAAGTGTTTGTTTGGTGTTCATATAGTGGGCATATCTTTCTATGAAAAGTAAATCAATCAGATTATCCTAACCGTCTGATCAAACATTTTTTAACATGAAAAAAGGATGGTTTAAGAAATCTCTGATCAACAATCCACATTCATTCGATCATATTGTTTTGAGTTCTAACTGAACAAATTTGTCCAATGGTTATGAAAGTTTATCTGCAGTTTCTTCTTAGAAAATATAATTATACTAAGGTAAGAGGAAAGTAACAGTATTTCATGAGGATTTGGGTGTTACTTTCATTCCTTCATTTATGGAAAAATAACTAAAGGCTATAATTTTGAATGTGTAGTTGGTGAATTCTTTTTAGTAATATTAGTTAAGCCATATTCCTTCAATTGCAAGCTTTTGGTTTGCATGACACATCTTTCATGTGCAGTCAAGCATCAGAATTCCTTACATTAAAAGTTCTCTTGGGCGATATGATGGCCAATTCTCGTCACTGATCAAAGAGAGATATTTGGATCCCTTAGAAAATTGGACCGATGATGATCACTTGAATATGTTTATTGCTCTTGTTGAAGCTTCTGTGGACCTTGAGAAACTTGAGAATGGAGAGTACATGATAGCATCTGGTTATGATCCAAACTTATCTGCACTGAAGAATGACAGAGATGCAGTGGAGCAACAGATACACAATTTGCATAAACAAACTGCAAATGATCTCGATCTTCCTTTTGATAAGGCTTTGAAGTTGGACAAAAGTACCCAATTCGGACATGTGTTTAGAATCACAAAGAAGGAGGAGCCAAAAATTAGAAAGAAGCTCAGCTCCAATTTCATTGTCCTCGAGACTCGGAAGGATGGGGTAAAATTTACAAACACAAAGCTCAAAAAGTTGAGCGATCAGTACGTTAAGCTACTTGAGGAGTACACAAATTGCCAGAAAGAGCTTGTTGCTCGCGTAGTTCAGACTGCAGCAACTTTCTCTGAGGTATATTAACTTTATTGAGCAGGATTTATTTAGGCTAAAGGCTACATGTAGAAAGGGTTTCACATCTTACCATTTGTTGCAGTATTTCAATGTTGATATATTTTTATGCCAAATTCAGTTAAACCGGTCCTGAATCTACCTATTTTTCTATCCTTGACTTTGGGTGGCCGCTAACATTCTACTGTTGAAATATTGCAACACTAGGCCTGTCATATGCTCCCTTAAATCTGAATTTTTATTTGCTTGTATGTGGACATTATTAACTGTAGGTTTCATTTGTACAGGTTTTTGAGTCTATAGCTGGGATACTTTCTGAAATGGATGTCTTGCTTAGTTTTGCTGATTTGTCTACTAGCTGTCCAACTCCTTATATAAGACCCGATATCACTCACTCGGTAATGTTTCCGTGTCCTATTACTTGCAGTATTGACTATAATTGCAGTTTCTTGTTGGAGAAAAACACTTCCTGGCAAAATGCCTCATTTTGTGTTATTGCTTACAGGATAAAGGAGATATTATACTAGAAGGGAGTAGGCACCCTTGTGTGGAAGCTCAAGATGGTGTGAATTTTATACCCAATGATTGTTCTCTTGTGAGTACTAGTGTTGAGTTTCCTGTTGAATAGAAAGAAAATGTTTGGTCTCTCATTTTATGAGATGAATTTTAACTCTTTTTTTTTTTTTTTTTTTTTTTTTTTTTTTTTTTTTTTTTTTTGTGCCTTTCTAACATTTTAGGTGAGAGGGAAAAGTTGGTTCCAAATCATCACTGGTCCCAATATGGGTGGGAAATCTACATTTATTCGTCAGGTATGATGTCTGTTTTTTAATGATAGTATATGTTTCTTATTCCGTTCTAAGTGTAAGGATGGTAGAATTTGGTACCTGACTGTTGGTTCCATCATTTATAAAATATGGATGTTGTAAATGAGGCTAGTTGAAAATGATAATTCTTTTGGTCTGTAAATATAGTCACGCTTTCACTTCATTGGTTCTGGATTCCATTGTTAAAGCTTCGTCAACTCCTCAAAATTTAGGTCTTAGATCTTTTGAATTTTACATGCTTTGTATGTTGATGCTTTTATTATTATTGTTATTGTTGTTGTTGTTATTTGAATTGTGTACGGGGGGAAGTATGTAGGAGAAAGAGGAGCTATTGGCATAAAGATGGTGCTTTTATGTTCTCCGATTGTTGGCAAAATTATAGTTTCTTTGGCTGTCATTTTATATGTTGCTGTATGTAGGTTGGTGTGAATGTGTTGATGGCGCAAGTTGGGTGTTTTATTCCATGTGTTAAAGCAAGCATCAGTGTTCGTGATTGCATTTTTGCTCGTGTAGGTGCTGGCGACTGTCAGGTTAGTGCAACTGAAATAATTCAAATCCCAAAGAAAAATCAAAGACTAAATACTGATTGTATCTACATATTAGTCTTATGGAAACAATTAACTTAAAATGAACGTGGTGAACCATAATCTGTGTGTTGCTATATCCTGTGTTAGTATTCTAGATTTTGATGCACATATTTGTATGTACTCGACATATCCTGGTGGTGTTCAATGTTGACATAAGTTGTATGTCATCAAACTTATCTTTTTAGTCTCTCTCTCTCTCTCTCTCTCTCTCTCTCTCTCTCTCTCTCTCTCTCACACACACACACACACACACACACACACACCCACACCCACCCACCCACCCACCCTTGGTAATGAAAAACTTCAATTAGAAAGAGCAAAATACAAATAACAACAACAAAACAAAGAAAGCAAAGACTAAGGGTACAAGAGCTTTGAACCTCACCCAACACCTAATTACATAACAACGCCCACCCAAGGAGACATCCTCTCAACCCTTTGTTCGGCTAAAATATCCACTGTAGAATTTGTTGATCTAACCTCATGGTGGAAAGCAACATTAATGTTAGAGGAAAGCTCCCTAATTTCCTTAACGTGAAACTGAAATTTCTTGCCTTCCGATTAGACACCCATGCAATTGCATTAGAAGAATTGCTTTCCACAATTAACATACCATTGAAATATCTTGAGAACAACCAAAGGGCGTCCAAAATCGCCAGCGCCTTTGCTTCTTTAGAGTTGCAAACTCTCACATACTTAGAGAACATGAGAACTGAGTAGAACCTCACCCTTACTATTGCAAGCCACTCCAATTCCTCCCGGCCCTGGCTTACCCCTCAAGACTCCATCCACATTGAATTTCAAAGCCCCAGTAGGAGGGGGAGACCAAGGAACTGATCTCCTCACCTTAATTGGGCCACACCCCATACAAGCTTCCCAATTAAACAGAATATCTTTGAGGTTGAAATTGAAGAACTCCTTTCTAACCAAAGCCCGTTTTGTAATTTTTAAGGCAACCCTTAAGATCAACTCAAGCGACAAAGAAGACGAGCCCCTAAAGATCCTGTCATTCCTATTCCTCCAAATAGACCACAAAATTGTTAATGGGATAATCCTCCATAAAATTCGCCCACAACCAACAAAACACCCGCCCAACCTCTTTTGAGTCATTTGTTTTGAGTGTTTGAATTTATGAAATGCTACGAAAATGAAAAAAAAAAAAGCCGAGTATTGCAATTAGTCGGTTTTTAAGTTCCTACAATGGAGAATAATTCAAAGTGATTTATTCTCGGTTTTCCTGTTGTTAAAAGTTCCTTTTAGTATCAGTTATGACTATTTGTCCAACTACTTACATGGCATCGTAATATTACATCTCGCATATCAGGTAATTACATTAAAAGATTTACAACCTTTTTGCAACCATACTTTCATATTATATTAGGCAATGTAACTAGGTTGGCTTACCTTTTATGTATTTAGTCCCTTTACCTCACAGACCGACACACCACATACACCCTACTACGGTTATACTGCATTTCTTATGTGGATCTTTGTGGCTGTGATATAGCTCCGGGGGGTTTCCACCTTCATGCAAGAAATGCTTGAAACGGCATCAATCTTGAAAGGTGCTACTGATAAGTCCCTGATAATTATTGACGAGTTGGGTCGTGGTACATCAACTTATGATGGATTTGGTCAGTATCCTATCTGGTTTTCAATTTTAACGACTGCTATCTTTAACTGTTGACTGTATATTAGCTTGTATGCTTACTTTCTTTGAGTTACCTGCTTTGGGTCTCTTTTTAAAGAAATATGGTTGTGAAGACATGTTGCATTCTTGATGATTTATTTTCATGGTTCTTGTCTTTATTCTCCATTTAATATTCTGTGTGCTTTCTTACATCTTGCCTATAATTACTGGATGTTTCTTTTTCTTTTTTGCTACATTGGGGATTTGAGCTCACGCGCTCTACTCACTCACCCTTGTCTCTAACTGGTTGAGCTACAGCTGAGGGACAATGCTACCATGGTTTTCATTATGGGTGAAATTTGATATTAGAGAAGTCGGAGCAGAATACATCATTGCCATCAAAGCCTTGTCCCAACTATGTTGGGGTTCTTCATTTTATATTCCGTGTGTTTTCTTACATCTTGCCTATTATGACTAGATGTTTCCTTTTCTTTTTTGCTACATCGGGGATTTGAACTCTCGCACTCTACTCACACACCCATGTCCCTAACCAGCTGAGTGACAATGCTACCATGATTTTCATTATGGGTGACATTTGATATTAGAGAAGTAAGATAAGAGCACATCACCATCATCAAAGCCTTGTCCCAACTATGTTGGGGTCGGCTACATGAATTTTATTTCTCCATTCTGATGCAAACCTTAGGATTAGGGCTTGCGTGGAAATGTTGAAGCACATGTCCGTAGACACTATACGAGATCTCCATAGAGATTTCAATACGAGGATGCACGTCAATGGATAAAACACACACTCAAAACTCTATTTATTATCAAAGTATAAGATATCATCTCTACAATGCAATATAAATAGGGAAAACAAACTTAGGGGGCTAAGAAAACCTAATCAAACTAGGAAGGCAATAGAAACTACCCTAATTACATCTTTTTAATCAAATTAGAAACCTACTAACAAATAATTAAGAAATAAAAATAATTCCTAGATTATTTTGGGTGGCCCCACACTTGGACGCATCAATTCTGCATCACATTCCAATCTATTCCAAGGTTACACTCCTTGAGATCTATTTTTATTGTAGATAACACTATCTTTGCCTTATCCAAGCTTGAGTTATTCTTAGATAAAACACAACTTTGTGGGTTGTATTGTCAATGGGCCCATGGGCCCGGCCCACTTCCTCTGGGTTGTTATCCCTTTCTCTACTATACTTCTATCAACGCCCTCATCGTCCTATCCCTTCTCCTTGGTGGGCCATCAACCTACGAATAAAAACCTTTCCTCTCTAGCACCGTTGTTAGCCTACGTTGGACATAGCCAAACCATCTCAAACAAGTTTCTTTTATTTTATCACCTATTGATGCTACCCCAAATGCCCCCGAAAGTGCTCGTTTAGTTAGGTTGACATTCAGTGTAAAATTGTGTCACCACCCAAACGTGAATTCGGAGAAGAATACATGGTCTCTAAATATGAAGAATTTGTCAGTATTACAAGAATACTGCAAATGGATAGTTACCCATATTAGATGATTACTGCAAAAAATTTACATCATCTTTCTCGTAGTTCTTAAAAAATTATTTCTTCTTGTATGTCTTTTCAATGGTAACGTATTCATTAAATTCATGGAAAAGAACAAGAAAGATACAGGCCTTAAATACTGCAATACAGTGAGAAAGAAGACAACCACACTTCAGGAAATCAAGGACACCATCCACCCAACACCTCTACAATATTTTTGCCATATTTTCAATTCTGCTTACATTTTTGTGATAGTTTCAATTCTACTGATATTCTGAAACTGTTGTGATATTATCTGGAAAAAATCTTTCCTCAAAAATATTCTTTCTCATGTGGAATCTGTGCTTGGAGCATTGACAACTCTCCATAGTGCAAAATTTGCATTATTTGGAGAGATCATAGGTCAACTCCCATGTCTTTCTTGTCAACGCACATTGAACTCTTATTAAGTCTAATGACTCCACCTAAGCTTCCTCGTATATAAGATGATAGTAAACCTTTGTAGGCCAGTTCTCCTGAGAAGTGGATTCAGTAACATTGTTAATTTGTTTTAGCTATTAGGAGCTGCTGCTTCAAGTAATATCTGCTTCTTCTCAGGTTTTTTATTCTTCTCAGGTTTTTCTCATAACCATGCAATAAGAAATCTTCTTGTTTTCTGTCAGCTTTGGACCTCTCTTTATTATTATTATTTTTTTTGCTCAACTATTTTTTCTTGTGATTCCAAGATATAAAATTCTTACTTGAAAGCCCACAATATCTTGTGATGGTTGTTCTTTCCACTCTGTAAACTGCCTAATTTTGCATCAGAGAAGTCATATTTTTATTGGACAATATATATACTACCATCATCTGCTAATGGAGATGAAGGCTTCCTAGTCATTGAACTTGAAACTTAGAATGTGGTTGTACTTGAAGGAGAAACTGTGGAAGGAGAGGAAGATAAAGGCCTTTGTTACTCTCCTTAACCACTTTTTTAAGTTACATATCTGGAAAAGAACTAAGACTGCATTTTTTTATCTTTTACCATGTGCTTTTTTGTAATTATTTGTAATTGTTTTTGGTTTCGCTTATCAACAAGTTCCATTCATACACAGGCTTAGCTTGGGCAATTTGTGAACACCTTGTACAAGTGACCAGAGCACCAACTTTATTTGCAACTCACTTTCATGAACTGACTGCATTGGCTAATGAAGATGGTGGCCATGAGTCTCTTAGGGGCCCTATTAGTGGCGTGGCAAATTATCATGTTGGTGCACATATTGATTCATCAAGCCACAAGCTGACTATGCTTTATAAGGTGGGTGCTTATATAGTTATAATTTAAGAGTTATGATTTTCTTTGTTCAAGAAATAACTTTCTAGTCATGTAGCAGTTGGTAGGTGCTAATAGTCGCAACTAAAAGGTCGTAGGTTTTGAATCTTGTGATTTCTTGTTCTTTGTTTACATTCATCTTGGGTGGGATCCATGATTGCAAGCTTTTTCTGTACAGTTAGACAAAGGCACTCACAAAACAAACTGTGCCGAATGAGGAAGTTTTGGTTATGGAGCTGATATATTGCTGTATTATATGTAGTTTATTATTACATATTTGTTTCCCCAAGTTATTTTTCGTAAGAGTGCTTGTTTAATGGATTTTTCTTTTCCCACTCTCTTTATCAAGATTCAGCCTTTAAAGCTCGGACTGTCAGAGAATAGTATGATGTTGTAGGAGAGTCTGAATAATTTTGTGTATCAGTCTGTCATGACTTTTCTGGTGGGTCGGTATTCGGAATGCTCAGGGACATGATCTGACACCAATGTCAATTCTCATCAGCTATACCTGGGGAGAAAACAGCCTTGTGCTCTCTAAAGGTAAGGGTTGTGTTTACCTTCCTATTACCCACCCTACCTACTAGGAGAAGGGCCTAGTTTAATGCTCTATTAGGGGTCAAGCCAAACAAAAAAAAAAAAAAAAAAAAAAAAGAACAGAAAAAGAAAAGGAACGAAGAAAAAGATAAGAGACTATGAGTTTCTTGCTATTTTTCATTTTATCCCTACATCCTTCTATAACAAGGAAAAAAGAATAACAAAGTAATTTAAATCATATCTTTTTATTAGTAACCACAGCCTGGTTAAAATAACCAAACTGCCCTAATTCCAACAACCATCCTCTTATATGCCTGTGAACAAAAATTTTATGCTAAATTAATGTTGGAACTGTGCAACGCTGGAATTTCTTCATACATTGCAGGATGCTGATGAGATTATTAGATGTATGCCTTGAAAGGACAGTCATGTATCAAGGAATAAGAAAAATATAGGATGGGGAATGAGTACGTAAACAAGAGGAGATATGTATCAGCAGTAAAACCCGCTTATTCATATGAAGTTGATTGTTGGCAAATAAAGAAACAACAAAAAACTAAGTACATGCAGTTGTATGGAGTAATAACCATTCAAAACATTAAAAACAAAAAACAAAAAAGTTGAATGGAGGAATAAGAAAAATATAAGATTGGGATGAGTACATAAATAAAAGATGATACACAAAGGGCTTAAATAGAAGAGAAATTGAAGAATGTCATGAGTGTTTAAGCGTATACATGGAAGAAGGTTGGAAACAATTTAAATAAAAATTAAAGTGTTGCAAGCATAAAAATTAATGGGCTGGCAGACCTTGGGTCTGGCCTGCATCAAGAGGTGGTGGATCAATGAAGGTTTGGAATGAAGCAATCTGATACTGCCCTACTATTTTGAAAATTGGCAGAGTACCTCAATTTGTGCAAATTAAAGCTCATTGAAATGGAACTTGATAAGTCTTTCAGGGGGCTGGTGTTTCTTATTGTTTGATGTCATCAGGGCTTTCCTGAGTGACTAATATAAGTTACAACCTTGAAAACTGTACACGAGTGTGCCTTTCAAGGGATACATCTGGTGTTCTACAACCATGTAATTTAACTCAAGCTCTATGTGAGGAGACTAATATTATTTCATAGACATCTGCATTTTTCAGTAGATTATTATTATTGTTTTTATCATCATTGTTGTCATCATTATTGTTATATATTTTTTGGGGTCGGCATTGATATTATTTATTATTTGCTTAAATAGTGGGCTTTGGTTTGTGTTGCTGATTATGATACTACCCTAGGCATTTTTTTTCTTGTTACTAGTCTGTGTGCACCACTAATTAGTTACCAGTTTATTTCATCATGCTATGATATGAGCTAATACTCGCAATGGTTTTCCTGTTTTGGTGTTTACTTCTGAATTATTTCAGGTTGAGCCTGGGGCTTGTGATCAAAGTTTTGGGATTCATGTAGCAGAATTTGCCAACTTCCCTCAAAGTGTTGTCAACCTTGCTAGAGAAAAGGCTGCAGAGTTAGAAGATTTTTCTTCCACTCCAGTCATCTCAAATAATGCGAAGGAAGAGGTTTGACTAATAGCAAGCTTACTAGTCATTTGACCATAATTAGGTGTAATTACTTGTGGTTTTAGTCCATTCTGCACAAATTTGAGGTTTAATCTGCTGTCTTTGACAGTGGGCTGAAAATCTTCACCTTGATGCAGTACAGTAGATTGAAAAGTCCTTTAACACATGAATTTCCATCTAGGGAGTTTTGTTCCAGTATGTTCTTAATATTTAAATTTGCTTTGCCTTATTTGTGGGTCAATACATGCAGCAAAACATTTACAGTCCTAGTCAGCAAGAAAATTCTTAGGGGCTCTAGGTCTTTGATTCATGGGGTGTTCCTAGCTAGTTTAATTTATTATCACATTCATGAATTGCCTGAGTAGATGGAAAGAGCTACCCAGCATAGGTTATTAGTGTAGAGAATGTACTAAACCATTTGCCACACAGGTTGATCTGACTACTATGAACAGTGAATCTTTTATGTTGTGCTGCTCTCTCCAACGTGCAATGGTTCAGCTATTAACCTTTATCTTGGCAGTTGGTGTCAAGTTCCTAGTACCTAACAGCTAATCAATTAATTTGTGGGCATCAAATTTTCATAGATGAGCAGTCACTTTAGCTAATGCCTAGGCAAAATATTGTCCAGCTGAGTTGAAGGCTTGGTTTGAAATGTCCATGCTTCAGTTTGGCTGTATGCCTGTTTGGCTTGTTATTATTGTTGTTTTTTTTGTTATTTCTATAATAATTTCTGGTAGGGAGCAATCTGATCTTCAGATGGGGACATTTCTGATTATTGAACCTCAAGGTTCCAACAGAAGATCTATCCCTGTATTTATTTCTTTTTGAAAAATTCCAAAGAGGTATAAAACTTTTGGCTCATTTTCAAACAAGAACATGAATATTTGCATATTTCAAAAAAGTAGAAAAGTTTTTCACAATTCTTTCAATCAAGTCCTCTCCATAAAAAATTCTGAGAAATGACACAATAATTCAGAGATTCCAACATAATGTTTCTGAGTTTTTATGTTCAGCTCATTTAATTCTCAAATTACATAAATTTGCCTGAATATTTGTGTTCCGCCGTTTCACTAGTAAGTATACATATTATTTCAAAATGTTACAGTGCTTGTGCACCTGATGTAGAACTATTAACAAGTTCATCATTATATACTGCTGAATCCATCAATCTGATTTTATAGCAATTCATCATATCTATCATTCCACCAGTATCTTTTCCCCGCACTTGTATCTGCATTCATGCAATTAATTTGTACCTTTTATTCTGAATAATATAGAATGCATTTGGGAAATTTTGTTCACATTGTAGTTGGAAATTTGGTTAATTACTTGTTTTTAACAGATCCAAAATCATGTTTAGTAGCCAATTTAGCAATATTCTTACTCTCTACAGGTGGGATCTAAGCGTAAACGACTAGATAATCCTGATGACATGGCTAGAAGTGCAGCCCGGGCCCACCAATTCTTGCAAGAATTTGCTGCTTTGCCATTGGACCAGTTGGACTTGAAGCATGCTCTGCAACAAATTAGCAAGATGAGAAGTGATTTGGAGAGAGATGCAGCTGAGCATCCTTGGCTCCAGCAGTTCTTCTAAGCACCACCAATAATTTTATTCCACTTTTTGAATGTTGGTAAAGTCATTTCAATGGTGGTAGGAACTGAAAGCTTTAGTCACAATTTTGGTATCCAAGTGGCTAAAAAGGTTTTCTTTTGTAAGTGTGATTTCACTACTTGAGTTTTGGCAGTTGCATTAATTATAAAATTGTACATATTATGTGCTACAATAGCTCTTGTTACTGATTGTGCCCTTTCATTCACACAATGTTGTGTATGCTGTCAGAATTCCTACTCTTTCTCAATGTAATGTCCACATAAAAAAACTACAAAATGCTGTTTTTGTTGTGCACCTTTAAATTTGGTGAGGTTTTTGGTCCAGTTTTAATAACAGTATTTAATACTTAAAAAATCATATACATATATGAATCTGGTTCTAAAAGAGAGAAAGAAAAAAATACTAACCAGATTTGTAACTGGTTGTTCGTTATTTTATTATAAATATTGATTATCTTGGCGGCCAAAATCTCCATGAGCAATTCACCCGACTGTATTTCAGCAATGTTTACAAAACATAACTCTTTTTTTTTTTTTTTTTCCCTTCTTTTTTGGCTAAATTGCAAAAGAATGACATTCCCAAAAGAATACGAGCGAAAGAGGCCCAAAAGAAGATCATGGCTAAACAACAGAGAATAAGAAGAGGAACAAAGAAAAATAAAAGACAATTAAATCAAAAGATCATTCTTTTATGTTGAGAGAGTTATAGAAGCTTCTTAAGATATGACTTAAGATATGACTGGAGGAGATTTCCTTCATCCTCTTGAGAGAGAAGGATAAGGATTAAGGATTTGGGAGGGAGCTGATATTGGAGAAGAATCATGTGCATCTTGCCTTCCAAATGGAAAAACTAGTGGAAAGAAAAATAGCTTCAATGCCTTTATGGTTTTAACATCTGCTCCATAGGATACGCTGGTCCGTAGACTTTGTTGTTGAAGGGTTGGGAAGGAGGTTCCAACGTCCCATAAAAAGAATGAGCTAGGATGCCCTTTACTACTTGTCTATCGCACGTTTTTTCGTTCTATTATTTTCTTTCTAGAGGAGGTTTTTGGCGGTGTTTGGGGTTTGGGGTTGGATGGGTTGGGTACGCCAGTCTCCATTTTTGTAGGGATGTGGGACTTTGTGTAAATCCTTGTGTGTAAAAAGAGTTTGTGTCTCGTTTCTCCCTTTTATTTTTCTCCACATTCACACGATCCATCTAGTCCCCTGTCGTAAGTGGGAATGAAAGCCATTATAGTTTTTTTGTACAGTTGCATTGAATGCATCCCCAAACCCATAAAGACCAACTTGGGTTTTTATTTTTATTTTTATCCTTAATAAAAACTTGAGGAAAGACATCAACTTAAGAGAGATTATCACCGACTCCAGTGAAGGCACATACTCACCCAACACTGCCTCTTTAAATTCTTCTCTGTTTTTTTTTTTTTTTTTTTAATTTAATCTAAAGGTAAGACTTTATATTGAAAGGAGAAAGAAGTAAATACATGGGCTTTAGCACCCAAGAAGACGGGGCTTTAAATTCTGCTCTCACCAAAATCTTCCCCTACAAAAAGTGTTTGCTTGAGCTAGAACCTCAAGAAAAAAATTAAACTAGCTGTCATACATATTGATCTGTTCTACAATCAAGGTTGAGTTTCTTTATTGACAAAATATAATCATCATAAACGAGAGTGGTGATACCATTTGGTATTAAAAGTGTGTTGCTAGTTTTATTTATATATCCCCCTTTGGTAATTTTACTTGTCAAGTCAAGTTAAAGCATTAAATCAAAAGCACTTTAATTTAAAACTCCCTCCATCTTGTTTAAAAAAAAAAAAAAAAAAAAGTAAAAAAACAACTACCTTTATTCACTAAAATACAAAAAACTCCATTTCCCCATACCAAAAATCAAAATTATTCCATCTCAAACAACTAAAAACAAAACACTATTATAACCCACTTATATTTTATTCCCTCTTTTTATTTCACTTCACTCCATTTTATTTTAAAAGTAAAATGCCAAACCGGCCGTCACCATTGGACCAGTGTTTTTTAAAAGTGCTTGTGGCTTGCACATTGAGTCTCACCTTGGGGCAAAGCATCGCTTTTTTAAACCATTAAACTTGCTCTCACTCTCTGGCAATGGTGTACTACGCCTTACCACTGCACTATGTACTGGTTTGGTGAATAAGAAACAGCAATCTTATTCCACATAACCCAAGAAAAATAAGAAAGATGCATGTCTTGGCCATTTCTGGTTTGCTGTTGAATGAATGTATGGCATTTCTTGTTATCTTCAACATTCTGGTCTGTAAATACCTGTCATTATCATTTTTATGGTTTCTTATGGAGTCCAGCTCTTTTACACTGCTCAGGGGCATCCTTGTAAATTGCAGCATTCTAAGTGAATCCTCATTGGTATAATTAACATGGTTGATTCTCCTGAGAAGGTATTGATGCCCAGATGGATATGAAGGATATGCCATTGATATAGCAGGGATACAGATTTTATATGATTTGATTTGATTTGATTTGAAATATTGGATACCACAGTATGTTGCCTATTCTAAAGCATCTGGGTATCATAGTTGAGAAGTGGATTTCAGGTTCAAGTGAATCCTTGGGGTTAAATACACAATTTTGCAGTGCATTCTTCAATCACCCCTATAAATCAGTCAATGGATTATGAAGTTCAGATCCCTACACTGAAATTAATCTCATGATTAAATAATAAACAACATTATACAACTGGTCTGCATCATGCCCAACTCAAAAACTCAGAATCACAACCAAAACACTCTTATCAAGAGTACGATGAAATGAAACTTTAACGAGTCGAATCTGTGAAAAAATGGAGTCAGATGGTGCAAGAAAGCTATGAATGATAGCACAAGACAAACTGCCTGCGATTTGTTTCAGTGTAACTAATTATATCTTAGAAGTTGTGTTGGTGATCACTAAATATTAATACAATGTGGGCAAGAACAGACCTTGCAACCTTGTTCCAAAAGAGGCCTGCTTCAAGGTCTGATGTTGAGAACATTAATAAACAAAATCCAGTTATTATATATCGGATTGATCTCAACTCTGACTGATATCTTTACCCCCAAAAAAAAAAAAAAAATTTCTGACTGAAATATTTTTCTCAATCTTCCAGCAACATCATTCAATTCCCTCGTTTCTCTTATAAACTATATCCCTGTATCCTTATTCCATGGATTAAATCATTCATGATATAGCTGGGAAGAACTACATCGAACATTGTTTGCCAATCACCAGGAGAATGTCCAAAATTACCAGCTGCAGAAAACCCGATTGATGATCTGCTTCCTTATAATGTGAATACAGTAAACAGAACAGAAAGGCTCTATTGCACTCTGTCCAATGCATATACATATGGTTGTGCAGGCAGGCTTGAACTTGGTCCTGAATTCCATGCGAATTCAATTAATTAGCCTACAAATTTGGGAATATTATCCCTTGCAGACATCTTTCTGATAAGGATATTTGCAACATCCTTCTGGGGCTAAAATTGTGTACAAAAGAAACATAAAGACATTTTCTTGAAAATGTTGAATGTAATCCTTAGTGTCCGTATTCTTAAATGGACGGTTCCATGCATAAGGTTTGTTTTCAACGAAAACCAAACTGCAAGCAGTTTGAATATTTAGGCATATCACAGAGTTCGGTTCTTCTACTGATCAGTAAACTCTGAACTTAAAAGGGAACATTTGTATGACAAGTTGAATCAACAGCAGAGAGCAAAATTGTTCTGATTTTCCATGTAGCTCCTTTTCCAGTGGGCTTGTGAGACACATTTTCCGCACGAAAAGGGGAAAAAAATGAACTGACTTTCCTCAATGGAGAGGATTTCAATTTTCTACGTGAAGGTTAGGAATACAAGATTCCTCTCTCGCGGAAATGGAAATCTACAAAGAGTGGAATCTTCACACTGCACAAATGCACCCTTTAGAGGGCAAGGACATCAGAACCACCGTAGGCCTGATACCATTATCTGGGTTTCTTGTCCAAATCATTAACATGGGTCAATCACCTTTTGCTTAAATACTCAAAACACATTAATAAAAGCAAATCAATAGAATTTTGCTTAACTTTAACCACGTATATAATTAGCTTGTCAATTATATTCCTGTGATAATTGTTATAAAAAAAATTATTCCTGCGATAATTCATGAAACTAAGCATATAGATAATTTAATGATCATGAAACAATGCTCTGGACACAACACTAAATTACATAGCTACAACATGTTCTATAACTTTTTAGTCTTCCTACCTGAAATTCTACACTGCAGATTTTCAAGTGCCTGCTACTTTCAGAGGCAAAAAGCTCTAGCCCCTGCGAACTCCAACCTAAATGCTTCAAGGGAGCTCAGTAATCTTTGGCCGCTTCTTCCGCTGTTCGGAACTCAATGAATCATCTTTGTCCGATCTTTCTTTCGGACATTTGTCCCTAGAACTCAAACTGTCGTCATCATCATCGGTGTCCTCTGCGTCAGAGCCACTGCTAGAGGCAGATACAGGAAAAGTAGATACTGAACCAGCTATGACAGATTCGGCTGCCGCCACGGCTTCTGGGGTATGAAGATCAGCCACACCAAGAAGTAGATCCTGCAAATAAATCACACCACGTATCAGTACTTCTCTGATTCCAGATTTCCAAACTATGACCCAGCAAATTCTCTATGGAAACAACGTTTTCAAGCAAGAAGGTTATCTCAACTGAGAATAAAGCTTGGTTTTGGTGTTTGCAACAAAAGCTTGATCGTGATTCTTTGAGCTGTTCCAAAATTGCAATGCAACTTCAGCACCTTAATCCAATCAACTAGATCCTCTTCATAGAGGAAGCTGCTCTTCTTTTTCCTGACCCAGTTGTTTTGCTACCTCGTTGGCCAGCATTTTTAGCCATCTGTGGCCTTCTGGGTTTTGGTCTCCTACTCCTCGAGTGCTTGTTTTCGTACCTTTCTAGCTAAGCCATCTGTGGCCATTTGGGTTTTGGAAGCTGCTTGTTTTGGACGAAAATATCTGGTAGTCCGGATAGAAGATTGACAAATACAGGAAGGGTCAACATTCGACTGAAAAAGACAAAACTGAACCTTCCATTCAGGAAGATCTTAGATGGTTGGCCAAAAGTGGGGCCCAAAGATCAATGGCCTGAATAATCAAGAGCATGGGGCCACATGTACTACAGATTATGGGATGGCGATACTATACTAACTAGGGCTGTATATTATAAAATGCAGTTTTATCAGGCAACTGAGAGATTCCAATTACCATTTCAATATAATTGCTTTCATTCCCATTCAGTACTTCAATATCATACTTCTCCTGAGAATTCTCCTACAACCATAAAACAGATTACCGACATTATGAAAGAAAATAACTCGGTCGAATAAAGTTCACTTTAGATGATGAGAGAAGAGAATACCTGTGCATCAAGCTGTAGTCTTTTATTAGCATCAGCCATAACTCCTATGAAGTCCTTCACTCTCCCAAGAACTGCATTCGAACAATGAGTTGCATGAAATAGCAAAAGCAATAACACCAACAATTCAGAGTTGGCTAGCATTATACCTTTTTCTTTTTCTTTTTCTTTTTTTTTTTTTGTAGCATGCATGCACACCAAGGTGGGCAAACCAAATCGTAAGCTCATTGTGAAGCATAACCTTAAACTGAAAATATTCACCTGTGCACCGTGCATCCAGACTGCGCAACACGTGTATTCAGAGGTGTCTCTAGACAATCTAGATGCGTGGTGCGCAGGTGTGCAGTGTTCAGGTGAATGTTCTCCGATCTTAAACATATATGATCTGATGATCTCAACTAGCTGATCCATCCATTTACCACCCATTTAAAGTCCAATTTAATGCATACTATCATCCAATCAGTGCGATTGCATGGCAATGCTATGGGCTTGCAGGCCCAAGAGTGCCAGATTGATTGGAGAAGGCTTAGGTTTTTTTTCTTTTATATATATATATATATATATATTTTATGGTAGAAGGCTTAGATGGTGATGATGAGAAAGAGTGGTGTCATGTCTTCCATGTTTACAGCAAATGATAACAATAAAATCTCAGCTAAAGTTGTCGACGACTAGCCTCATTCATTTTCAAATGCAATGGGAAAGGGGTAATTTGTTTGCACTCATTTACATAAGTAAATGATTCACAAGTGTAACCATTACGCATGTGGTACGTAAATATGGTATAAATGAGGTCATTTACTTACTATCATTTTCACACCTCAAAAGCTATGAAAATGAATCACACCACCTGACTGCAAAAGGCATAGGTAAAAGTGAAAACACGGTGATTTTTTCTCACGAGTGGCCCATCAAAGACCTTTATTTTTTTCCCATTCCTATGGGGCCCCACATTTGTAATTTTAACTGTTCAATTTGTTTATTGAACTAATTAACCCCAAGACCTTGAAGCTGATTATCTTAAATCTTCATAGATTGAGTAATTTGTGAAATAGTCCCAACATATAGATCTAATTTTTTTGGACTTTTGTGGGCCCCCAATTTATGATCCGAACCATTCAATATTCTTATATAAATGGTAAACATCATGGCATGAAGTTTCTTATTTTGATTCTTGATGAATTTTGAGAAATTTGTGAACAATGTCCATACATCTAGAACAGTTGGGTGTGCTCATTTATTCGTGATCGTGAGAATGGTGATTGACAATCATGATAATGTGCTTCACATGTGTATCATTTGCATGTGTAACATATGCATTTATAGCATTTACATATGTAAAAGGCAGACGACCCCTAACACAGAGACAATAGTGATTTGGGATTATCTCATTATTGGGATTCATTCTAAGAAAATTAAATTTTAAGAGAAAGTGAAACTGTTTTTGCGGATTTGAAGTAAGACTAGAGCAGGAACTTATGAGAGTGCTAGTACTTGCTGCTGAATGTTTAATAGATTAATCTGTGGTAAAATTGTCTATATCCAACCACATTGTTTAGTCAACTTACGTGTACTCACAATGTAAATTGTCTTCTATTCAGAATACTAATGAATATCCAAGCTACAGAATAGATTATATGCACTATATCTAGGAATTTATCACCAATGTAAGATAAATAAAATATAAAGGAAAGACAAGATAATCTATCTTCCAATTGAGAAGCCACTTTATTGGTTGGAATTAGAAAAGTGAAAAAAAGGTGTTTTGGGTGGAGTTAGAAAACTGAGGGGGAAAAAGAAGAAGAAGAAACAGGTGCTTTGGACTCCTCCATGTGTAGGCGTGTCGAAGTTTAATGTGGCTAGGGGAAAGTAGGGGCCAGAGGGCGTCGGAGGGGTGCTTCACAGTAACAATGGTGTTGTTTTGGTTATGCTCTCACCGCATGCGGGTTGTATGGAGTCTAATGAGGCAGAGGCAGTAGCCATCCTAGTAGTGATCTGGCATTTTGTTTCTTCTCCATTTCAATCAAAGTTGGTCATGCAAAGTGACTCTCAATGCAATTTCACGGGTGAAACTGGTGATAAGATTCCTTGGAGATTTTAGTTTATTAATCAATCTAAGTTGGTCATGCAAAGTGACTCGCAATGCAATTTCATGGGTGACGCTGGTTGATAATAATCCTTGGAGATTATAGTTCTATTTCAATAAGTTGAGCTCTGTCGTCATCAATTAAAGTGGTATTTCAACATGTTGACCAATGATTTTACAAATTCGTTGGCTGAGTAACAGGCGGATTGGTCTCCTAATTTGATTGCTTTTCCTTTGCGATTTTTTTTTTTTTTTTTTGGTCCTTGATATAATTCTTTTATACCATTGCAGCCTCATTTTGAGTTGTTTTGGGCTGGTTGGTTGTAATCTTCTTATTATTTTAATCTAGTTTCTCAGTAACAATAAAAAGGGGGAAAAAAGAAGGGCTAGTATCATAAATTCAGCGAGTGATGCTAGCAGCGCATGATGTATAAATTCCATGCTAAACTCCATGCTTCCAACTCATAATGGTCGGTTTACATTAACCATTGAATCTGCCTCTCTATGTGCAAGGAAGAAGTACAAATGAATGGCCCCACATCCCAGAGATCAAGAAATCCATCATAAGAGAAGAAAGAAATGCCATATATATATAATGCAAACATCTTATAACATTGAAGATCTCTCCTCAAATTTATAGGAAAAGATGGTGATTGTTCTCCAAAAGTTTTATGACCTTCCAAAATGATTGTCACTATTGTGGGCTAGGGAGTTTTTCTTTTTGAATGGTAATGGTGGGCTAGAAAGTTGAGAGTATTTGAACATGTTACAAGCAAGAAAAAACAGCTTTCTGAATGGGGCAAATCAGCTTACATCTTTATGAAGTAAGGAAATCAAATGCATGGTGTGACTAGATTTTATAGATTTAAAAAAAAAAAAGAGACAAAAAATTGGGCTTATTAGTCTCCCTAAATTTAATGAAGTGCAAATCAACAAATTTGTCCAAAGGCATTGACAGATAGCAATGAATATTCAACTGATATTTGATGATTACAACATGACACAGAATGCAGTTCATTAATACATACTAAAAGCTCATGTAAACAAAGCATTGCAATTTTAGGCAGAAATGGAAAATGGATAGAGAAAAGCCTATAGAAACTGGGCATCTCTTTACCTTGGCTCGTAGGAACTGGTGTTGTCGAAAGCTTCCCACCAGCAGCTCTTTTAGCATCACAATCTTCCGGTCGGGACAAAGGGTCCTTGTTGCAAACAAGAAAGTTCGACTCTGCAGTCCCATCAAGCAAGAAAAGGCTTGTGATAATTCATATAATCAAGGAAAAAAATCCCAATCACAATTCATAATGGTTGTCGTATTGAAGTAATGAATAGTCACATAATTAAAAGATTAAATAAGGTGAGTAAACTTATAATTGATGTGCATTGTCATGACAATCTCGTCAAAGCTGTATACTATCAGTTTAGGGTGAGCTAACTAATGTGACTCTCCAGGAAGGGGGGAGAAACTAATGTGCAATTGTGCATACAAATACAATTGATGCTTCTATAGAAATACATATGAGGGAATAGATAATGGTAAAAGAACGGTACTCCAAGGACTCCTAGAGCATGTTTGTGCACAAAAGAAACCCGTAGACTAATTTTCATTGATAATGTTTGAATTATGAGAACATTAAAACTAAGGAATAACTGTTCTTCAGTCTGCATTTTTTCGCATGTGGTGCAATAATGCCTTTTTTCTTGATGAATTGCAATTCCCCATTTGGAGCATCAAACTATGGAAAAAAGTTTGCTTACTAAAGTTCATCTCATACCCCGCCATTTTCTACTAAAATGAGGCAAGTTAAAGTGTTTATGAAACCTAGTAGCTCTACCAGATACAAAGAGGCTTTTCTGATAGCTATTTGCAAAAAATCAGGTTTGTTATCCAAATCTAAGGGGATTAAATTGAATGTTAGAACTTTTTAAGTGTTTCTATTTTGACCATCTATTTCATGGACTTAGATTGACCCTGTTGTCAAGATTCAATGGAACTGGTTATCTGTAGATGGCTAATCCTCACAGCCCCTCCTGGGGAGGCAGGCAACTCTTCCACACGTCTTATTTTGAAAAGCACCAGAGACCTTTCACCCACAAAAGCTCAAAAGGACGGAGATCCAAGGTGGAAACACCCTTTTACCAAAAGGATCAGGATCCTCTATTGCTTCCACACATCACCCTCTTTACTTGTTTTAAAACAGGGACTAGATTATAGATTTATATATATATAAATTATACTAGGGTAAAGGAGCATCTAGGTGGGAGACTGGTGAGTTTCCACGTTGGATCAATTGGGTCAGTGGGTAATAATGCACAATGAATAGATAGCCAGGGTTGGGATGATCCTTGCCCAAAACCCAGCACTTAAACACCACCAAACCAAAGAAGGAATGGGTGTGATATTCCTGTCTGGGAGATTTTCAGTCCGGATAAACAAAGTAGAAGCTCCAAGAGAAACCACAAAAAAAAAAAAAAAAAAAAAAAAAAACCTCTACATCTCCTCTTGTTGTTGCAAACTGGATTCAATTTCATAGAATAAAATAGAAGAAGAGGAATCAGTGTGTACCAAAGAAGGAGGGCTTCTGTGTCTCTAACTCAAGAAGATCTTTGCTTGTGGTTCCCATTCCTTCTCTAGTTTTATGATTATCCCTTCCAATCCTTTAGACTTTAGAGAGAAAAAACAAACAAAAACGTCAATAGAATCCCTCTCTCTCTCTCTCTCCAATCTATATATATATATATATACCTCCAGTAATATCAAATTACACAGCGATTTCCCAGTAGAAATGGAAATAGAGCTTCATTGCAACAAACGATCCAAACGAGAAACAAACAAACAAAAACAGAAGAATCTTACATTGATTTTCCAAAGCATTTTACCTTTGAATGAATGATGTGGTTTGCAATTTCAATTTCAAGAGAGAGAGAGAGAGAGAGAGAGAGTTTTTATGAGTTTTGTCCGCTAAAACCCTAAAAACTGGGTTTTTGGAGAAAATAGAGAGTTGAGGATCACAGAGGGGTTTGGAACGGGGGACCCACCAATCAGGGCACACCAAGAGATTTAGATATTCTCGGCCCGTTTATATAAATATAAAATAATAAAGGAGGTTTTTCTTGATGACCTTCCCTCCCCTTTCTAAAGTTTTGAATATTTCCCTACGCCTACAATTACATCATTTTCAGAACTAATAAAATACCAACGGTATGAAATATAGCATAAGAAAAATGCATTCTTGTATATATAGTATGGCTAAAACTGTGTCGGTGTAAATGGATTTTGATGAAAATATATAGTGTTGTTATGCAATTGAAAAATGGTTATTTTATTTTTATCATTTTTTTAAAAATATGATCTTATATTTTTTTAGATCTTACCGGATATTTGGATATGTACAGAGTAAAATATGTTTAGATTTAAATACTAGCAAAATAAAATATTACATAATAAGATATTTTAGTATTGTAATATTGTTATTTTTCAGTTTCCAAAACATTTAATATATTTTGAACTAAGATGTTTAATAGTTATCCCATTTTATGATTTTTATTAAATTCAATATTGACCTTAATTTTTAAATCACAGAAATGGTCAATAACTTTGTGATTTTGTTTCAATATTTTTTTTTTAAATGACAAGACGGCGACAACATTTCCTAAGAATTCAACTTCATGAAAACAAAAGATTCCATATTATATTTTCAAGAGAAGGGATTTATTGTAAAGTGAGTTTCTTTGATTTTCTAAAAGTTTCTATTCATGTAAACAAACTTGTTATAAAATTTCAAGATAAAAGGTTTTATGGTAAAATGATCCCTCTGGATTTATAGGAATTCGATTTATGTGAACAAATAGGTCCCCTATCTTTCATGGCATAATGGGTTCCTTTGAGTTTTTAAAAATTCAAATCTAAAAAATGTGTTTTTCGTGTGGTGTGGAATTTTGAATTATGGAATCAAACATATCATTTGAAAAATTCAAGGGACAGGATGTCGCATCATGCCAAAAATCTCCAACAAGCCAAATTTCCTGTTAGAAATACCTTTAATCAAACAAGCACTAATATATTAGCCCAATCATATTTTAACAATAATGAATTTATTTTGTTAAATCCTTGAGAATTCAATTTCATGCAAATAAACCGACCTTGTTATATGTTTAGGATAAGAAGTAAAGTGGTTCCTTACTTTCATGCACTCAAATCGGCCCTAAGAAAGGCATACAAATAAAATTCCATGAGTCTTTCATCCTTACTATCTACCAATTAATTACGATTTTTAGTGTTCGAACCCAAAAAACTGTACATTTTTCAGATCATGAAAAAAAGATCTATTTTTCTAAAAAAACAAAGAAATGAAAAAATAATTATATGAATAAATAATTTTTCAGTCTTCAAGGCTCACATTTCATTATTTAAAGTTGATCATATGAACAACCACTCCCAATATATTCACCGTATCAAATTTCACTTTAATATGTAAAGGTGGATTGTACAAACAAAGGTGGGCCACACAGGTTGCAATGGCCAAAGGTTTGGTAAAGAAAGAGGAAAAGAGAAATCATATCAAGAAGAAAAAAGATTAAAAATTAAGAAATGGAGATGCCTCAGGAAAAGTGAAAGTGCCCTTTTTCTATCTATAAGAATGGATGTGTAGAAATCTTATACAGGGAGAAAAACCATGATCTGAAATCAAATATTATTGAACGATTACAAGAATACAAGATATACTCACAGCTCTCTTTCCTTATCATTTCGTCGACCTAAGGACTGTAGTTGTTTTTGTACAACTTCTCATGTTGCCACGATTTCCCAGCCGCGTACCGCTCCCTGTACTTGACCCAACAACACCTTGCTGTACTTGACCCAACAATACCTTGAGAATCAAGACGATCAAATCTTTTATAAGAAAGTAGAAGCAACCAACCTTTTAAAGCAAACCTTCAGCAGAAATTCTCAACAATGGCTATGGAGAACAATGAATCTCTCTTAGAGTTTTTTCACCTCAGAATAAGAGAGAATAACTTCATGTCTTCCTTTTAGAGTTGAAAGAATCACCCTTTAAATAGCCCAAAAGTCCCGCAAGAGTTTTCTTAATTTAATCCAATCAAAATAACAAATACATTCGAAATAGAACTCTGAATCACGCAGGCTTAATCTCCAGTTCGTCATAGCGACCAGAAAGCTTTGCTATAGCAAGTTGTCCTTTGTCTCTGGTAAGAGAGTTGTCCTTTCAAAATAATGGATCTGAAGTTGACAGTTTTGAATATTCCCTTTTTTCTTTCCTAAAGAAACAGCCATGCTCTTTCACCATTCGTTTAAATAATCTGATTAACTAATCCACCTTGATATTACCCATCACAACCCAAGTATCTAGAGATATTACCATTTGGACATAAAGTTCTAATTCTTCTTGATTTTCCCTTGCACATATATATACTTCTTTACAGGAGAAAAAAAGGGAGCATACTTCGTTTCTTAGTTTATGATCACTCCTTTCCTTAACTCGGTTCAAATTACAAGTTACAAATTGTCATCCCCAGTCCATGTGAACTTGATGACTGAACACACGTCAGGCTTTTGGGGATGAACAAACCTGATAGGTCATATTATTATTATTGTTGTTGCTGCTATACTAAAAAAGGGCCGTTCGTCAACTATGTATTTGAAAGAGACATGTGATTCATTTCCACATGCAAATGATATACATGTGGAAAGAATTTCCATATTTGTCAAAATCACGATTTTCACATGTGAATAAGAGTACATCCAGCTGTTCGATCTCTGTGTATTTTCATTTTTTAGGATTTTCTCACAAACTCTCTCAAAATTCATGTATAATCAAAATAAAATGTTCGATCCTTTAGCCCTTTTTAGCCTTCTCATCCCTCATTTACAGAATAATCCTCAAGAGTCAGGAGAGGAATATCATTGAGTTGGTAACCTATAAACCAAGTAGGTTGGACCCCCAATATTGTTTCCCTTTTTTTTTTTTTTCCAGCTGCTATCCTTCCAGTCCACGCATGGGTCCCATGGTTTCATTAGTGGGTCCCTGGCTAAAGCAAAGAGCCTCCAGGTTACCACTTACCATGGCTTTCTAGCTGTTTTAATTATTAGATTAGAGGATGAAACTTTTTGCACAAAAAATCATATCCCAACAACAAATTTTTCAGTGGGGCCCACTTAGTGATACGCATTGATGCCATTTTCTCTCTTTCATTGTATTCAAAGGAAGAAAGGAATGATATCTTTCATAATCATTTCAATCTTCAAATGCTTGTGCTACAGATAGGAAGATAAGAAAAAGAAAATGATTTTGTGAGGAGCAACAACCCAAATAAAGTCAGTCCATTGGGAGTGTTGGTATTGCCACAAGCAATAGAAATTGCCCATCATCTCTGGCATGCCACTTGGAGCCTTCTTCTCACCACAGCTTGATCTTGATCAAATGTTGATTTGGTGGTTAATGGTCAAATCAACTGACTGGATCTCTTTGCTGGAAATTAAGTGTCAAGATCAATTTGGATGATCATTTGCTAATTAAGTGAGAGTGTCCATGATATGCAATCCAGCCCAAGCCCAGATCAAAAATGGTCTAGGGCCTGATTCTCTACAATAGCTAAATGGGCTTTTATGCCATGAGCTAGATAGGACTCGGCCGATATCCGGGCTTGACATACATTAGATAAATGACTATTCTGAAAAAGAATGTGGGCCCATAACCATAATCAGACAGGCTGGGCTTGGACAAACTTCAGCATGGCCCAGTGCAGCCCATCACAGCCATGTTTCTAACTATTGGGAATATTAATGGGTCACATCACACTCCACATCACCATCGGATCATGAACTCATATTGGTTCATGTGTTACTCAACACAGCCCTTGGATAGACCCATCCGGCACTTTTCCAGCACATGCCATGTGGTTGTGGTGACATCCCCACCATTCCTCTCAAAGTCAAACACCAGCTCTATTACATAAATTGAAGTGGTTAGGGCCAACATCATGCATGTCAATTGCTTGTGAACATAAACAAAAAGAGGATTCTGGGGCACTAAAAAAAGAGAACATATATATGTTCACACAGTATCCCACCATTCCAGAAGCAGAAAAAAGGCCTATTGTAGCTTTATCAATCCACCAATCTGTACCCATGAGTCAACCCTCATGTCATTAGCAATTGAGAAAAAAAGAAAAGATAATTCTCCTTCTAATACTTAATACCTTTCCATGTCCTCATCTAGTAAAACCTGAAAATATCCAATGCTTAGACACCCTTCTTTATCTAAATTTGAATCTCTACACCTGAAATCAAACACTCTTGTCATGTGATAAACATGTGGCAAACATGCATGCATGACATCAGGACCATTCACCTGGAGTGCCCCCTGATGGAAGGGACACAACCCAGAAAAATACACCGACTGGACAATCCCAACCATTCAATTGGAGGGTTGTTGAGGATAACAATGAACAGTCAATAAATAAGGTCGACTAACTGCCTCATTAGTGGGTAAAAGTCCATGGGGCAGTTGGTATAGTCCCAACCAAACCTGCTTTTGTACTGTAGATCACACCAGAAGAACAATTTGGATGTCACCTATGTGTGTTCCCAACCCATGTATGTATGAGAAAAATAAAGGGATCAATGGATCTTCTCTCTTTAAAATACAACCCCATGTTTGCAGCATAACCCATCTATCTTACTTCATTAAAATTAGACAATATTTCTTGTAGTTCAAATTCCACTTCCAGCAATGTGCCGTGCCGTTGCAGCCACTCTTTGTTTAACAAAATTATATATATATTATAAACAAAACCCAGCTCAATTCTCCAAATAATATTAAAACAAAACTACATCAAAATTACAAAAAGAAAAATTATAAGAGCTCCTGATCTCTACATGGTTGAAAGATTTGGCAATGAAACTTTGCCATGTGGATGATATGAGAAGATGATCATTGAATTGAAATACTTCAAAAAAAAAAAAAAAAAAAAGCTAAAACTGTTTGTAATCATATTACATACACATTTATACTCACTAAGGTACATTCAAAGATGTTATTGATTGATCTCAAATGGGGTCGTCTCTTCTTCTTCTTCACAGGAAAAAAAGAATGGGATTTTGCAAGTGATAAGAGCACTCACCAACCATTTACTCCTTGCATGGGTGTGAGCATGATGGTATTCTTTTGCATGAGTGTAAGCAGGACTATAAACGTATCATGAAATGAGGAATCTGATCAGTGGTGCAATGGATTGGGACCACTGGGGACCAATCGCTTCTCAACACCGTATCTCGGGTCGATCTCACCGTCGGCCGAGTCAGGCTCGGCAACGTCGGCGGCCGGAGTGTGCTGCCGATGTCTCGCGGCGTGGAAGGAAGAAAAATCAAACTTGGCCATCAGCACCTTCCTATGTAGATTGGTTGAGGTAGGATGAGAGGGGAGAGAGCTGTTTCTAGACCTCAAATGAGTCAATCCATGGACCACCAACATGAGGAGAGAGACCCATAAGAGAATTCCCAATAGATGTGATGTTCTCGTAGCCATGGAGGAGGGAGAGGAAGATGAGGAGGAGGGGGTGAAGAAGAGGAAGCATGGATTTGAAGGAGGGACTTGAGACTTTTGTGACAGCTTGAGATGGGGTGGTAGACCAAAAAAAGAAATGGGAGAAGGGGTTGAAATGGGGGGTGTGTTAGCTTCCATGTGACTCGTTTTTTATGGGAAGGTTAATTGATTATGGGGGGCCTTTGGCCCCTTTTATGCGGAGAGGGGAGCACATATAGTCGACCTGTTTTCCAACGTGACTTCCTTTGCGTTCAAGGAACACAAGGCCATTAAAATTGTCAAACTCCCCCCACAACCTTGTTGGTATGATACTACTCTATGACCTCTTTGAATTTATCTGTGCTGCATCATGTATGAAATGGGCCCCTCATCTCTACTCTGAATCCCCAACAAAACATACATACATACGCTTGTGCACATCTTCCTCTCTCTGACATTTTCTTCACTGTTCTTTTCTCTCTTTGCCCCCACTGACTCTCATTATCTCACCAATATATATATATATATATATATATAAAATACCTTAGTCCCCCATAATCCCATATTGGTTGAATCCATTGGAATTGGGCCCACCATCAGAGTGAATCATGTATTAAAAATGTGAATAAGAATGACCAATAAGTGGGAGCTAGTTATCTTCGTAAATTCAAATCGTTCAAAATCACAAGCTTATACTCGTTTAAAAAAATCGCGAGCTCTTTTTATTGATATTGGACTCAGCGCTGTGCAAAAATGTAATTGGCTAAACATCAACTTGAATTGGTATAACATACATAACTCATTTATATTTAATCATGTATTTTCGTACAGTTCAATTTTACAGTGAACTCCAACTTAGATTGCCGTGGAATTTGGCCCAGCGTCAAGTCAATACACCCAAGGTTCATGATCTTGAGCTTCTTCTGAATGATGAAGTTGGAGTAGTTTCTAATACTAAAGCTACATGCATGAATGCTTACAATTACAAGCGTGCTCAGAATTTTGTGTAAAGCACAACTCCAGTTTTCATTTCTTTGTTCTCATTAAACCAAAACCCAAGGATCCATTTGCCCAAGTTTGGAAAGCATGAAGTACTATAATAAAATGGAAATACCTACCATAAATCTGAAGAATTCCATGGTATATATATGACTCTTATCACCTTATTCTTATAAACAAATGATGAGTTGTGTGACTTGCATCCGGTCCATCACCAGATGGTGATGGGATGTGGGGCTATAAACTAGAAAAAGGAAAAAAAAAGTTACAATATGTACTGTACCAATAGGAGGAAAAATAAATAAAACCAAGATGGATTACCACTCTTCATTTAAACAACTCCAAAATATTATTTGTCCGGCATAAGACCAGCAAAATGACTTGTCCTTCATATTTGTTTTCTTCACCTTCTAATTTCAACTGCTATGATGTATATGTTGGACCCAATATCCCATCACTAACAGATTCATGATTGGACGGTGATGGAGCCTTGAATATGATTATTTTAGTGCTCAATGAAAATGGATGACAGAGTGATTTGATCTGAAATAAACACCCCAATTGGAATTTCCATGAACAGAGTTGTTGGATTTGATTGCAGTGTGTCGGGTAGGCCACATTGTCCCATCATCCTATGATGCAAATGTGGGTCTCAGTTGGTGATGAGACTTATAAGCAAAGTGAACTTTCTTTTGAGTGATTAATAGAATTTGCCCCTGGATGAATCCCCACAACTGTTCCTGTTGTGCAGGATTAGAGGCTTGCAGCCTCACTGAGGTCTGAGGCCACCTCTCTGTATTGTACGGAGGTTTACCTTGGAATCCATGAATGAGGATTTCAATGTTTTCTTTGGGAGTTTTCAAAACTTCCAAGTATCTGTCCACCAACTTTTTATTGGAATTCCTAAATACACAATAAAACACCCATGACTTATTTAAATTCTAGGAATTCACTCTGTTTTTCAAATCATCCAAATCAAAAATAATCTTTGTACAAATTCTGATGGGGATATTAAAAAAAAAAAAAAAAATCCCAACAGCCAAAGTTTCTGCTAGAAATGCTTATAATATAACATGTCCTAAAATGGTGGTTGCATGGATCTAAAGTGGACTGCATGGAATTTTAATGTTCGTAAATTGGGAATCTTTCCAATTTTAGAAGAGTGGCCATCAATTTGATCATATTTTATGCAACACCAATCAAAGGCAGACTCTAACTTCACTGGAGTGAAATCTGGAAATGCCAACAAATGAAGGGCATTGTTTGTAAGCACTCTTCTCCATAATTTTGGACATCCTATTTTCAATTGTTGAGTTCAGTACTCTTTTTTTTTTTTTTTTTTCTATTTCTTTTCATTATCTCTGGATCTCAGAATGGTCCTGTTCATTATGGTAGGTGCTCAAAGTAAAGGTTATTTTTTACCAAAAAAATAAGAAAGTGTAAGTTATGATTTGATTGTGTGAGTACTTGGATTAGAGACCTGGGTTAAGTGCTGTGTTGCTTTGTTTTCTCTTTTGAAATTGAATTTCTCTTTTACCAAAAAAAAGAAGAAAAGAAATGACCTGATTTGAACAATTGAGAAGGGAAGAAACACCATGTTATAAAGTCTTCCAGTTTGGTGAGCGCCCTTCACTATAGATTCTAGGACTGTTTGGGTAAATTGAAATACAAGAAAAATCACAGAAATAGCCATTTCCATGCTTTTTTAGTTGTGGACATCTTTTACATTTGTGAGAAGGGTGGTTATTGGGGTCAGATCTAGATACGTCAACTCTTGATTGCCAAGGGAATTTAGAAATTTACCATTTCAATTTCACTTATTCCCATAAATGAAAAAAAAAATAAAAATCAATCCATCAGGTTGGATTTTTAAATACTTACAAACCAAACAGGGATATTAAAATACTAGAAAGATAGCAATTGACATGTTGTTAGAAATTTTCAATATCTAGAAATCATATTAGGAATTCTTGCAAACAAACGCCCACTTATGAAGTCCCCATTACCACTAGGACCATGCAAAAAAAAAGAAAAAATATAGGGTGAATTTCAAAGGGGACGTGAAATAATCACTCATTTACTGGGAAATATTTGCGCGCTACTCACAGCTGTGGGAGACTAACTTAAGGATGGTTCCCTTATACATCTCACATCCTAGACCCTGGACTCTTTACCTTTTCAATACTGTTTTCTTACCCATAAAAATAAAAATAAAAAATCTTTTCATAAAACCCACAAAAACAAATTCCAATAAATTCAATATGAAGTGCACCAAGATAAAAAGAAAATCATGGAAGTTACCACTAGCATGGGGGGAGAAAATAACACATAATTGCACATTGAGCCCATCAACCATTTCCATTACTTATACTATGAAATGAAAGTGACACAAATGCCACACATGATGGTATTTCATATATAACATGATTGCTAAATCTACTCATGGTTTTACTTTTTCTCTTGCAATGTGAAAGAAGGGATATGAGAGAGGAATTGACAGTCCTACACTTTACACTCAAGCTCCTTGAAAAAGAAGTGGAGCGACTGATTCTAATTCTACATCATGACAGAGCCTTCTCTAGTCAGGAAAAAGATGTCTAAAGGTCTGAAAATGAACCAATGTGAGATCATTAGTTTAATTAGCTTTCATAAGGGAGATTATATAATAAGAAAAATAAGGGTATTGGTTGTTGTAAAGGCTGAGATTATGAAATATGGGGTGCCTTTTCTTTATTACTTTTATCAAATGATCCAAAATCCTTGAAATCTTTAAAAATCTGATTACTAGGTTACCAGGTTTGGCAGTTTGTATATGTAGTAGTACAGTCATCAACTATTTAATAGGATGAGTCTTCATGGATGTTCCAAGTCTATAGTATTAGTATATCTCAATAAGAGAAATTAAAGAAGATATATAAAAATCCATATTCAAGAGAAAAGTTGCCAAAGATTGAATGGTGTGTCCTAATATTTATTAATTTTCGATTGGGTTTGTGCTAGTAGGGATAGAAATGAGATGCTAGTGATGAGTGTGATAGAACCATGGTGAGGTAAAATATATAGAGTGGATCTCTCTCTACCCTTTGCTTATAAAGGCGAAATTAGGTGCACATAGATCTTCACTCTTTCACTGTCTACTTTTCTCACTCCTTGCTAAAGCCTTTAATTCCTCTTTCCATAAAAAACTATTAGTACATTTTAAAACAAAAAATACATTTATTTCCTTCTTAGTCTTGCTGTGGAAAGAGAAGAAGGGAGAGTGCGCATACAAAGCATCCTACTTATTGTAAAATTGGATAATGAGCAAAAGAATGGTTTTCTCTTAAAAATAGAAATATTTCTTAAATTTCTTTAGCTAGCTATTCCTACCAAAGTCTCAAGGTGTTAGTAAAGGCAGCATAAATACTTTTTAATACTCTATCTTGGGTGAAGCGCACTCCTCAACACTCCCCCTCAGGTAAAACCCGGTCAATACACTTTTGGTGTCACACACTTTTTTTTTTTCCACACCAAGCCATTCCTCTTGGGATTTGAACTCGCGACCGGTTATATGAGAAATATAGTATAGTGTATGAGAAAGTGTATGGAGTAAGGATTTGGAGAAAGGTTAGGAGACACTATCTTAGAATTTGTGTTGGCATTTGATCTTGTAATAACAAACCTCTGCTTTAAAAAAAGAATAAAAGAAGAAAAAAGGGAATAAAAGAACAAGAAAGGGGCTTTTAGTTACCTATAATAGTGTAACTAACCGGAGTTGATGTAAGAGTGAAACTACTAGGAGTTTAACTTAGAAAATATGACTGACTAGCTTGTAAAGACTATAAGATTATTCCTAGAGAGGGTTCATATGAGATAAAAGGCAAGGGTATTAGAAAATTAATTTGATTTCATGTTAGGGGTCAACTATGGAAGTATCTTCTCACTTAGATAATTAGTGAAAGAATAGCGAGAGAACAGGAGAAATCTTCATATGATCTCATCAAATAGAGAGCCTATGACAACGCATCTAGAGACTAATTGGTTTTATCAATTTTTGATATATAAAATGAGTATACAAGAGAGGTTGTTTTAATATCATTAAAAATATGTATTTGGAAGCGCTATAACTAGCGTGATAACTAACCGTGGAGCAACAAGTGAGTTTTCAATGATCATGGGTTAACATCATGGGTCGGCTTTAAGCCCTTATCCTTTTGCACTCACTATGGATGAGATAACTGCTTCAATTCAAAAGCAAGTGCCTTCGTGTATACTATTTGCAAATGATATAATGGTAGTGGAAGAATCAAGAGATGACGTGAATGTGAGACTCAAGAATTGGTAAGAGACTTTATTATCTACAAGCTCTAAAATAAGAAGGCAAAGTATATGAATTGCAACTTTAGTAAAAAGGTGCAAAGATATATAATTCCTATAAGAACTGAAGCTCAAGAGTTACCATAAAGAAAAATATTTTGATACATTTGCTCTATAATTAGTAAGGATGAGGATTTAGGAGGATGTTGAACACAGGATTGAAGTTGCAGGATGGTTGAACAGGTGACTTTGTTCTGGAGTGCTCTATGATCGACACATGATTGAAGGAAAAGTTTTATAAAATAGTGACTAATTAAATCAGTTGTGATCTAGGGAGCAAAAGGTAGGATAATTAGGAAACAAACAACACTTGTAAAAGATAAGTGTGCCAAAGATCAGATATTGAAATGGATGTGTGGTAAAAGTTGAAAGATAGAATAAGAAATAAGCATATTCAAGAGCATGTAGGAGTAGCTTTGATAGGGTTAAAAACTAAGAGGGACTAGTCTGAGATGGTCTGGACACGATGTACATGCCAAAAATGGGGCTGGTGGCAAAAGTTTTTCTAAATAGGTTAATGACCCCTCAAGGATAAGGGGAAGGCTGAAGAGAGCATATAAAAACAGTTATAATAGATCTAAAAAAAATAACCTATTTGGGGATTTGGCCCATAATAGACCAAAATGACGAAAAAAAATTCATGTAGCTGACGTTAACATAGTTAGGATAAGGCTTTGATAATGATGATTTTCTTTTTATAATTGAATGTCAATTGATGTTTTTGCTATTATAAGTATTGGTAATAATATGTTTTCTAATACAATTATATGAACACCGACCTTAGATTAATAGAAAAGGCTTATTAAGAAGTGGGCTCCACCCGATGGGAAGTATTGAGAAGTGGGCTCCACCCGAAGGGTGGGGGGAGGGGTGTGTATAGGAAAGGCTATTATAAGTATTGGTAACAATATGTTTTCTAATACAATTATATGAACATCGACCTTAGATTAATGGGAAAAGCTTATTGAGAAGTGGGCTCCACCCGAGAGAGAGTATTGAACAGTATTTATCCTACCTCTACTAACACCTTAAAGGTTTTGGTAGGAATAGTTAGCTAAGTGAATTTGATGTGGTGTCATTGACGACGATGATGGATGGATGTTCAAGTGATGATATGAACTAAATGGAAATCATGCAGAGCGACATAGGATATATTGTGGGGTAATTGAACCACACCTAATATAATGATACTAATTATACTTCTTCCCGATATTAGATTCATCAAATATTGCTAGTCACCCTAATCAATAATTTTTAGCCAAGGAAAGTCTTTGATCCTCTTTAGTTTAAACCTGAGGGTCAAGTAGTAGCTTTAGTAGTCATGATTGATGTTAATGTTTTTTAAGTGTCGCATTTAGTGAATTTATAATGTAGCAACAAATCATATTATATTATGATATATGACCATGGCATAAGTCTCAAGTTCTTCCTCCTTTTTTTTAAAAAACATTGTGACAAAAAGCATCCATTTTTTCTTCTTCTTAAAGTAACCATTGGGAATCATGTGGGTGAATTTTTAATCCTAGCTATTGAATTGCTTCCTTTTATGTATCCTAGCTTGTAGATGATGAAAAGAAAGTAATCTTTAGTGTTTTGCTTCCCGTTTGGAAGGACTAGCACTTGCTGTAATAGCTTGCCCCTTCATTTGTTGGTACTAGTGGCTTTAGGCAATAGTAATCTCAACCAAATCTCCATTTTCAAAATCATCACCACCACCATCATCAACGGCTGCAGCAGCAACAGCAACAACAACAACAATAACATGTAGTAGCAATAACTATTATCAAGTCGTCGGGAGGAGGGATCTTATCATTATCATTTACATTGAAATTACTACCACCCACCAAATCATTTGAGACTTTGATTTAAGCAGCTAAGTGCACAATCTTTCTACTTGAGCTTCCCAAGCCTCAACATCCACACTACTCTGAAGTTGGATAGGCACTGGCTAACCCATTTGTTGTGCTCATCACTTTCTATCACTTATTTTTTTATCCATTTGATCATCTTGCTTTTATAAGTTTTTCCTTGAGTTTTAATCTTATAGTTATTATGGCTGAACCTTGGACTTGAGTTCCTGAGAGACGTCTCTCATGGCTTAAATGAGACAAAAATTTTAAGCCCCCTCTTGGATCTACTTGGATGCATTGCTGATACAGGATGATGTTGCAATGGAAAGGTCTTGTTGTGGATATGATTTTGGACAAAATCTTCTCAATCAAACCATCACAACTATTCTTTTAAGGGCTTAAAGTTTAACATTTTCTTATGTTGTACTTTCTATGAAATCATATCCAACAATGAGTATAATTCAAATTAGTATTGAATTAGGATGATCACCAGTTTATGAGGGGCTAAAGAGGATGAGGGAGTCGGATGATCCTCGGTTCCCACGTGGTGGTAAAAAAGTTCTCTCCCAACAAGCAATGAAAGACATCTCTTACGAGAAGGTTACCCACTATCATAATGTTAATAATATAAATCAAATGAGGTTGATTTTGGGTACATGTTTAATTCACAAAGGTTCAGTAAGTGTAAAGTGGCCTTTTGACTTCCACTTCTGCAAGTGGGATGGATGGATGGATGGATACCTTCCCAAAATTGCTTTCACCCTCTGCATTGCCCACTGGCCAGAAAGGTGCACTTGTGAGACTTCAAAGTCCAACTAAAATGAACGATGCAGATAGTGAGAATGCCAAATCCTTATCAAGTTGACTACTCTGTAAATGGCTATACCCTATCCTCTGTAGGACAAGAAGTCATTGGATGGAATTCCAGTAAGTATGAATTGTGGTCATATCCCCATCAAGAATGGGTCCACCATTTGTACGACATGGATTGAGTGACATGTTGCCTGCACAAATTCTCCCATAGAGATTTCAAAAGTCTTAGGTTTCTCATAGTCATCAACAAGAAAGGCATTTTCCTTGGATTGCAGCGTTGACCAACCATTGCAGCACTAAAAAAATAGTAGCATAATGGCAACATAGATGAGGCATGCTTTTTAGTATACTGCTAGTTTCCCACAGTTCTATTTCTATAAGCTGGCAGAAAGCTCATCTACCATACGCATGGCTTACAATCATCATCTACATGGTGCCTACTTTGATTAAGCATAGCCACAGTGGCATTCATTAGACACCCCAATGATCCAAATACCCAAAATATATACATGGGAAAAAATGAGTTAGAATCTCTTTTTGGATTTGCAAGAAACTTTCACTGAAACGTCCTAGTCCAAATCCTCATTAGGCATTAATTAGACACCTCTTGTCTAATTAAAATTGGGCTTGGGTTTTTATTTGAATTCAAGTTACAAAACATGGTATTTGCGTCGATTGGGTCCAGAGATAGATTCATCCTAAAAAAAATTAAAAAACAGGTCTGATCCAAACAGACAATAGTTTCACCTTGAACCTGACCTTTTTCACATCCTTAATTAAGTTCCAACAGCCTCTAATTGAGAGTTTATGTGCCTATTGGGCCGAAGAGGTGTGACCAAAATGAACCTCAAAGCCTCTATTATCAGCTGTAAACATAATTTACAATTCCCCAATTTTCTCATTGATATGCAACTCTCTGTTTCAATAGCCAAAATTACGCGTAACCAGCCATTACTTATCTTGATGTTTTCATCTAATCAACCTTTAACATGAGATTTAGCTATTGAAAATGATTGGTGAAAAATATATATTAAGTGTGAAATCAGATTCCTTAATTCTTTTTTGGGAAATCGCTTGTCTCACCGCAATCCTTCCATTACCCATACCTATCAAACTTTTTAATTCAGACAGTTAATGATTAGTGTAATTAACACAGAATCACTATTAGAGATTGGATTCAAACATCTGTATGGCATGCCAACAAGAAAATGGTGGCAAATGCACATTGGGTCAAACCTATAAAATAAGTGCTTGCTACTTTCTAAGGGCTTTGCTTGCCTTTTACACTAAAAAATGGAAGACCCAAAAAACTCCCTATTGGATTTGGCCCACTTGGACCGACAGGGTGTCGGCAAAAAAATGGAAATGATAAAATACTTAATCTCAGTCTTAGTTATACATGTAAAGGTTTGGATTTCCATTCAAACACTTGGTTGCTTCTTAATTTCATCCTCCGACACTTTCCATATTCTAAGTTCTCTTGCTGTTAGAGAACAAAAAAAACTTCTGGCTCTTTAAGGTCTCTCCAACAGACATTTTCCCCTGTTTCAGGTACACATCATGTACTAATCTAACCCAAAATTTATTGGGTTTTTATTTTTTTTAAGAGATGTATGTACTTTTGAGAAGATAAAAGGATCTGGCGTTGAACACCAAGTACCTAATGAGCAGATCTTTTTCCATTTTGATGCCTTTGATGGTGATGGAGATTGGATCTCACAATTCACACCCCACACCTTTTGCACTTTTGAATATTTCAAGGGTATACTTTTCTTCATGTAGTTAAATTATTACAGATTTAAAATTAAAGAAATAGAGGTGAATATTAAAAAAATGAGCAATCTAGTAATCTCTCTCCCTCTTATGAAAAATGAATCAAAATGCGTACTTACGCATTGCCCTAGTAATTTAAAACCTTTTGTAAGTCAAGTTCTCATCTGTATAAAGGAGCAATGTTCTCCTACAATAAGTATGGGTGCGGGTGGGATGCTTGGAAATGTCTCCTTATGAAGAAGGCTAAAAAAAAAAAAATCAGTCCCGTCAGATTATCCAAGCCCTTGATTTAATAGTCTTAAAATTGAGTAGTATTTTAACCATTTATTTACTAAAGATCAATCCAACCATGTATAAAGGTTTGATGAGAGTGAATTTGAGCCCGGAGGCAGGTCTTAGGGGGATGAGAGTGCATTGATCAAAGGTGGGGCCCAACTCGACTTCATATATTGTTGCTCATAGGAGTACATTTCTCCAGTAACCAACCACCTTATAACCTTTGCCTTCGTGGATTTTCTCCTAAAAAAACACCCACACAAAAGTCGTCGGGATAATTATGGGCAATGAAAATTCCACACCTTCAGTTGTGCAGATATCCATGAGTGCAAATTTCACGACTTTAATAATCTTTCCCATTCGACCATAAATTCTTATTTATTCAATTACATTCATTTACTCATGGGATATGAAAATAGTAAGATTTGCTTACATGAAATATATACATGTAAATCTTATATATTTAAAATTTATACATGTGAAACATATTATCATTTTTTTTCTGGTAGCACCATTTTTGCATGAGTAAATGTTGAACAGTTTAGAAAACATATGTAAAGTCTTATTTATCTCAGAATGAATGAAGATTAAGACATTAAGCTAAACATGTTGGGAGGTTTAATGGGTCAACAGAAAACTTAAAAGGCTTCAAATTAAGATTTTAGAATCCACAGAAGTCAAAAGTGATGATGGAGTTTTGATCTTATGACCCCTCTTGGATGGAAATTGTACCCACGCCTTCTTGAGGTGGGAGGTCTGAAACATTTCCATACCTTCTTCGGTATGAATTTTTTCACATGAAAATGTTCCTTTTTCACATCATGTTCATACCTCCAATGTGCTTGTAATATGAAAATAAATGCAGATAAATGTATGTATTCATAAAAGTGACACAAATGTAAATGGGTTAGCACAATTCAAGGTTTAAAGTGGGTTAGAAATTCTTGTTCAACCATCATTGTGGTGCCCACTAGGGTGTAAAAGAAAGAGTGGGGAAAAGAAGGGGTTTGCACTTTGAAAGTAATCAGCACAATGTCAATTCTACAAGATCATCCTGACCAAATTTCAGTTCATTGAGACTATAGGTTTCGGAAAGTGTTATAGCTTCAAACTCTAACTCAAAATCTGAGCAATTCTTTTTCTTAACCTACCTTTTCATTACAGAATTTTAACATAAGCTTGTTATCCTTTGCCAGGCGTAGCAGCCCAGGACCAAATGTAACCTGTATTTGATTTATTATAAGTAAACAGGGTTTACACGCACGCATGCCACGCGTGTTTTAAGTGGGAAAAAGAGGGTGGTGAGAGATGGGAGAACACGTTGAAAGTATTGGCTTCAAATTAACATGAACTAAAATTCACTAACACTTCCTCATATGAACTAATTGCTTCATAAATATCAACCAAGCAAGATATATTAACACTCGTACAGGTGAATGGGGATTATCCAAATGCTTAACCACCAACCACCAGTTATGTGTACACCAAGTTGCACGCACACCATCTACATAGATTTAAACTGCAACTTGCAATGGTTCGAAATTACACAGAAGATGGGATACAGGCCACAACTGCAAAGAACCCAAGTACATATACAAAGAACAGAAAAGAGAGAGGCCAAAACATTGGAAATGAAGTAATAAATACACAGTAGAAGTTAGGTTGTAGAGTGACAAAGGAGGGATTGAAATTCTTCAGCCTTGATTTTGTAACAACAGCTTGATGGTTCAGACCATCGATCAGATGGGCCATGTCATGAAAGGCCTGACAAACTACCAAATTGTAAAAAAACTTCAGTAGTCTAAAAGTTTTCTTATCATTGGTTGAAATGCTCGGATCAGTTCCATCTGGGAGATCTTCTGACAAACGACATTATCCATGAGGGCCATCAAATAAAACAGGCCAACCCACTCATGGATTCCTTCTGTAAATACTTAAAAAGAGGACTGTAACTTCTTCAGAAACATAAACACGAAAAACGATAATAGAACTTCAGTCAAAACCTATAATCTGATTCACATACAGAGGCGTGTGCGAGATACAACACTGGTCCCTGGAAGTACCAACGGCACTCAGTGACACAAGCATGCTGATACTTGAAGCACTAATGACATTCTGCTATTCCCTTTCTAGCGGCTCAATTTCATCTTTAATGGTATCCTCTATAGTGTTTGCATCGAAATACCGGGATGACAAATCTCTGCCGACTCTGGCTGACCTCTTACTATCCGTTCTCTTCAATTTCATTGCCTTATGAATGGATTTAGATTGCTTATTCTGTGGAGGCACAACAAGCAGCAGGCGTGACAGGACATAAGACAAGAGTTCCTCTCGATGCGAAAATATAAAATCCAAGTGAGCATATTCAGATTCATTATATGAGACATCCACACCCTGATCCTTCATCAATTTATAATGCTTTCTGACCATCAAGGGTGGAATTACTGTATCCTTCCGGCCAGCAACCAAATCAACGGGCACATCAATGAGCCCATAATACTCTCCCAAGTCCAGAGGCTCAGGTGACCCATACACTTTCATGTTGGCAGATGCACTCCCAAAATTGTACATCATAAACTTCCTTGCACGCTTCATCTGCGCCAGGTGAAGTGCAACATAAAATGATACTCCAGGCATGTCATTCATGTTATAGTGAGGCAGGCTAATTACCCCCACCCAATTTGAGCTGTCACCACCAACAACATAACCCATGAGGGTCTGTACCAATCCTCCCAATGCAGGGTAGTTCTGGAGGTCCCTCGCCAACTTGTTGAACAGCATTCGGAAAAACCGAGTTGGTATATACAGACCAGGTACAAGGGGAGCAAGGATTGGAGCCAGGATAAGAAGCAGGTGCTCTATTAAGGTAAAGGCTAGGGTGGAATCTTCATGGAAGCCAGCAGGTGATAAAAGTATCAACCTCGAGAGTCTATGGGGCTTCTCTTCTATCCGACGTGTTATTAAGTACATTAGCATAACTGCACCTCCAAGACTGTGGCAGATAGCACAAAGTTTGTAAGGCTGATCACTGGTTTCGTTACCAAGATCGGGTTGGCTATCTTTCAATTCGGAGGTTTTGATTTGATGAATCTTCTCCATCACTGCAGGTATATCCTGGGTCCCATGCTCATTGACTGTATATCTCCAGTACCTGCATTAAACCAGATTCTTTAGAACATCGGTTCAACATATCAGTGAACAAAAGAAAATTTTCAGGTCAGTGCTCTCTCTGTCTTTTAGTCTTCTGAGGCATATAACTCCAAACAGATGGTGCTCACTGTTCTGGTGACCCACATCAATGCAATGAGTGTCAGACAATAGATGGACTTTGGCCAAAAGATTCATAAGCTTACAATATTTGGTAATTTCTCAGTTGAAAATGGGACCTTTTGCAGTTTAATTTTCTCTTGACCATCTATTGCAGCTGTCGGCCATTAATTCAAAAGCCAGAACTTCCCATCAAGGACAACAGAATGTAGTCAGTCCATGATGGGGCCCACTAGATCAACAGTCAAATCACTGACCATACAATATACACACACACATCCAAATATACTCAAGACAAGTGATATGAAAGTTCTTCTTTAAGGGCACATCTGTCTAATAGCCATTTTTCCCTACTTTTGTGGGTGTGTGTGCTTGGGTGGTGGATTCTGCCCCAACATATTTATTTTTGCTTTTTTTACTTCAATTCGATTCTTCTTTTTCCATCTTTCAGAACTCTTCAATCAGATCAATAGTGAAGCTGAGGAAAACCCCGATCTTTCATTAAAATTAGTTTCTTCTGTTTCGTAAGACAACTGAGTTTGAAGGATCAAGGTGGGGGCATGAAGCTCTGTTTTGGATCCCTATTTATTGGTATTTGGTTGCCCTGCATCAGGTTACCTGTAATTTTTTTATTGCAAAAAATAAAGCATGGTAGACTTGGGTCTAACTTAGCTTATCTAAAGCAAGAACTGAGTTTTAAGTGTAACCCTAATACTGTCGCAGTATCCAATCTGGCTCTCTATTGTAGTAGATAAGAGCACACAATTATCTAATGCTCTAGGGTCTGTTCATTTGGTTCAGTTCCATGGAAATCAGTTACCCTGCCCTCAGGTCACCAATAAGACCAATTAATAAGGACTTTGGAAGATTTGAAGGCTCCCAAGGAGTGGAAGAAACTTACCAAAACCATTGGATCAAGATTCATGCGAATCGGAGATGTGGAAGGACTTGGATCTGGAAGTTTCAATGGTGGTCACACTAGTTAACTTTGGAGTCTAAGTTACTGGCAAGGACTACTCTAGAGGAAAATTAAAGGTTCAGCCCACAGTATGGATGGATTCAAAATATAGAAATAACATCCTCTTTTTCATAATTTTCTTCCTGTTATAAGAAGGCTATGTTTTTCATTTCTAAAAACCATGGAAAATTGCTGCACCAAACAAAAAATATCGGTCCTCCTTGAGAAATCCACAGCCGCACCAAACATAAATAGCACCATTTCCACCCCAAACGTGGATTTTCAAAAGTGACCTAAAATATACACAAAAGTGACCTAAAATATTCTGCATTTTCACTCTAAAAAAAACAATGCCTGAACTACTGACAGCCCATGCATAGGTATCACATTTCTTAGCACAAATATAGAAGATAAGAAAACTATAAAAACAGTTCTTACTTCCGAGAGGAAATATTCTTGTCAACGTGCTCTCGAGAAACCAACCCACGTAGATTCCCAAGGAAAACATCATAACCTGTGAAATAGATATAGGCGGTTTCTTCAGTTAATCTCAGACTGACGCATACACAAGACATTGAAAATGATATAAGTTTAAAATAAACAATGTCACGAAAAGCAACATATACCTTGATCATAGGCAGCAAAAGCCGGAGAACCAACAACCCCATTGGTCACCCAACTGGAGGGGAAATAAACAAAAAATGAATCCCCAAAACTTAGGATACAATATGTGAATCATGAGTCATGACAATAGAACCATCGAGCAAAACCCAAAAATAAAATAACAGAGAGGATAACATATCCATAACAATAACATGCTTAGGGTGTGCACTACAGAACAGAAATCTGATTCCCTTTGCAATTACACACATACAATGTTTGTTGATCCTGAATTTGATCATCTTGTTGCTTTTCGTGAAAGGACTCATCATTCCATCACAAGGATGGATCTGTACAGTAAAAAGCTCGGTTGGTGGCCAAATGTTTCACTCAAGCTTTTAAAATTGATTATCTTTAAACATTTTCACCAGTGGTAAAGCTGAACTTGGTTTTCTTTGTGTCACTATACCATTAGTCATAGAAAATACATTTCTTCATAGTGATATTCAGGAAGAGGTCTTCATGGACCCAACTCCAGGTTTTATTCTAAAAGACCATGTGGGAAAACTATACCAGTTGAAAAAGGAATTGTAAGGCCTCAAACAGTCAAATCAGACATGATTTGAAAAGTTTTCTTATCAAACATGGTTTAAAAATACTATCTTGGACAGTGACACCTCGTGGTTAGACTCGCTAGAAATTAATCTTTATCTTTGAAGAACTTACTTTTAGTGATATTTCTTTCTCAAGCCTAGAAAAAGATAAACAATAGTGTCTTCCTCAAACACCGAGAAGAGGAGGTTCAATGTCTTGAAGATGGATCATGTTCATCAAGTGACAATGGAATTGGAGAAGACAATAATATTGATGTGGATATGGTTATATAGACCATACTGGGGATGAAAATTGAGGATGCATAAACCTTTTTCCCCTTTAAGATAATAGATGGACTTTATTTTTTTATATATCAAGGATGGAGATAGACAAATATAAACTTTTACCTTTTATATTGCTAGACAAGTATAAACTTTTTCTTTTATATTGCACAGGTGTTTTGATGGGTTAAATGCATATGGCTTGCTTGGTATTAGTTAATTGTTAACATCCATCTTTTGAATCTTGATATGATGCATGTTTTTTCTGTTATAGCTTAAACACATCTTTAAGGATTCATATACATATCAATCTTGACATTCATATGATTTTAGCAGTCTAATTTGTCACTGTAGTGCATGGAAATTGAATGGGTTATGAATATATACAAATTTCCTTATTTTAAAAAGTTATACTATCTTTCCATTTAAAAATGGGGAAAAGTCCAAATATTTCACAATAGATTCATAATTTGATTCAATTCAACCGGTTGAACGATTTGCAATACAGTTCCGATTTCAAAACAATGGCTACCATGTCTTCTGTCAGAACTTCGTTTACTCAGTCGCCCAACTTTCTAATCTATTTGTTAAGGCAATGATCAAAGATTGGCAGTAATTCCTTATCCACAAACCGATATGGGTTTTGAATTTGATAATAACAGCCCCTTCAAACATGTCTTGAACGACTATGATATGCCCCCAGGCCCCAAGAGATGCCTTTTTTTCAATGTCCACCAAATTAATTACCTCACTCTGCCATCCATCTAGATCAATAGAAATCATGCGTAATTATTTATTTATTTATTTACTTATTATCCTTCTGAAACATTTCAACGAGTTGTCTAAGAAGGAAAATGACTTTTTATAGCATACCTACCCGGCATAGATTCAAACTGGTTCTCTGAAATACTATATTCTTGTCGTTTATGTCACTCTATTATTCTTTCCAAAATGATGGCTAAGAGGGGAACAAAGGCAATTTCAGTTACAATACATATATCTACATACATAACACCATAAATTAACCAATTTCAGTTGACCTTGTTTGTAAAATTACATGGCAGTAAATACACAAAATCTGACAAGCGTTCGGAAACCGCAATGCAACTTTGAATTTGCAGGTAACTCACCCCATGGACGAATCCAATATTCCATGTTGTAGATATGCAACCTTCTGCGAGTCACGCCTATAACATGCCAAAGATATGTGGTTTAGCACAATGAGAAGAGTTGAAACTATAAACAAAATAGAAGTAGAACTAGTTTATTTGATACCTTGGGATTCTTTCTAGAACAAGAACATATCCATCAGAAGTAACAACACGAATGGCTTCATAGGGATACCTAGAATTGGTAAATTCAGTTAAAACTTCAGGACAGGGCAGCACAAAAAGATTCTATAGGACAGCAATTGATGTGACAGATGATATGATCTTTGGTATGTACGCTATCCTCTGGCCTTGAGTTTGTTCAACAGAGAAACCTGGTCCAGTGATCTGGTTGATTTGACACACCCAACATATTTGTAGTTGTTTTTGTGGGGGGTGAGGAAGGGTCCCAAACTCTGCATAAATAAATCCATGCACTTGCAGGCATCATTTCCACTAAATAAAGGCAATAAGTGTTCTCTTTCCGTAACCAACCACTCACAGGCCACCCTGATCGAATGGTTAGGGTTATCCCATTGAAGACACTTTGGAATCATCGCCAAACCATGGTGGAGAGACTAAGGCCCGCCATGGTTTGACTAACTGAACCAGGAGGCCAGCTGAAAGGCTGGAATAAATTCAGGGGCTCTATAAGTGGTCTGAGATATAACAGTTCCTCAAATAAAATATACAAAAAATTATAATAGAACCAAAAATTACGGAGCTAGTTTTGTTACCCAAGCTCTGTTATGACATCCTGGCACGTCCGAGCATCTGTATTCAAGTACTGATTAAAGGTGGTCTGCCTTTCTCTTGGGGTTGGATCTACATCTCCAAGGGTAGCTGTGGGAACAGATGTATTTGAGTCAATTACAGAAATGTTTTTGTTATCACACCCACGAGAGGAAACCCATCTAAACAATACTCGGCAAGCTTCAGCAGGGGAGAGAAGATAATGTGCTCCCTTGTGAACAATGTCAAATACAGCTTCTATATAAATCTCAATTGCTAGCTGGAGGTCCTGTTCAACATAATTAATCAAGAAAAAAAGGAAATTAAGTAAATGTAAATAATTGGTTACTATTAATTCCTCTTGTCAGCAACTACTATAAAGACCATGGGCCATGGCACATATCGTTCCTCTAGCTGGCCCTGTAATGGGTAAATAGTAGGCCAAAATCCACTCTGATCAGATAAAACCAACCCTTCATCGAAAGGATTCTAAAGAAAAAATGGAGATTGTCAGTGAAACTACAATTGAAATTTTTGGGAACCATCCATTTTATTATTAGAAGTCCTCCAATAAATGTAAGGATTTAGACTTTGTCCAAATAATATGATTTTTGAACAAATACCTACTCAAGGTGTGATCCAGCAAAATGATTTGGATCCTCTAAATTTGTACCATCTGCACACATGTTTTTCTTAAGGGTGCTGATGAGCAGGGGTAGCCAAAGCTTTTTTAAGCCTGTTGGTAGGACCTGGGCTTTACATTTTGGCCCATAATTAAATGGGTCGGGGTTGGGCCTACTTATGCTTAAGGCCCTGGGTGGGAGTGGCATATTTAGCACCAACAGTAATTATATTTACCGAATGGGCTAGATGTGGGCCAATTCAGGCCTGTGTCCAAGCCTGATTATTAGGCCACACTAAAAAGTGGCAAACACAATTATATACATATGGATGGATATAGTGAGTAATGAACTTATAATAACCGGATAACATTTCAAGAAGAACTGTCATATAATCACCTCAACAACCCCACGCCTTCTGTCAGTGGTGCGGTGGACAATGTGGTCCTTGATAGTGTTAGACCTCTTGATTGGGTGTTTTGAAGATTGATGGGTGTCAGAACTAAAAGGAACCGTTTCAGATCTTTGAAACCCGGATGAATGATAAATACGAAATGGCAACCCCACAATGAATATCAAAGGCCACAAAATCCACAAAAGCAAGACTTTAAGCCAATGGATTCGACGTCTCTCATATTTGGTGAAACTGCTAGCTCGAGATATGCGAGAAGACTGAGACATCGGAGATGCAGGGAATATGCTGTCCTCATAATCTTCTTCCCCAGATGAATTATCATCACCGGAAGAAGAAGCAGAATCCACAGAAAGCTCATGAACGAACTGGTTAAAAGAGGATACGCCACTGTCAACAGCAACAAAATGAAGACATGTTACGTGAGAAATTGAAATATGTCTCACCAGTCAGACATTTCAAAGCGAGCTCTGCGCACAGCCGAAAAGAGAGATTTTGTAATTTATACAATCAACTATAAACTGTGAAATGGTGTGCAAGTGAACACTCCCAATAATACATAGAAGAACAAAAACATCCAGAAAAAACAAAAATTCCACTCACAAAAGTTTTGATAATACGAGTGAATATGTAAATAATATCATGGTTAGATAAGGCAATTGGTATTTAAAGAGAAATCCATTCATGAGAGCAAGAGAAATGAGAAGAGAAGCTAACTCAAATTCGACTGTGTCTAGATGTGTACCACATCAACTTCAATAATAATTTAACTATTCTGAGAGAGAGAGAGAGAGAGAGAGAGAGAGAGAGAGAGAGAGAGAGAGTTAAAATAATAAGAAAAGATATTGAATATAAAAATACAACACCAAAAATGTCAACAAGTTCACTTTTCACATCTCCCAGTTTAAATTAACAATGATCTGTCCATATCATCAGAGGCTGGTAAAGATTGTTAGAGATAGGGTAAGATTGATCAAATCGGTTTTTTTTTTTTGGTGGGAAAATAATAAACACCTGTGAATATTGGCAACGCAAAAATTGACTACACAGGCCATGATCCAACAAGGTCCCATAATTAATGATCAAGAGAAGCTTGAGGATCCAGGACAGGGTCCAACTCCAGTAAGGATCCCCAATGTGCCAAAATGATCAAGAGAAGCTTGAAGATCCAGGAAGGGGTCCAAATCCAGTAAGGACCCCCGATAAGCCAATTCCAAGTATATAGGTTTCTTGTGTTATGCAGAAAAAAAGAAATAATTAAAAAATCATAATGCTCAAATGTTTTTTTTTTTTTTCCTTTTACCTTCCTTGATTGTCCATGTTTGATAAGGGAAAAGGCCCTAATAGTTGGGAGAAACCTGGATGTTTTAGGAGAAGTCCACTTAAAGATCTATTAGTTTAATACATCTTTTGTCTTTAAGTACTTAACCAAGTCAATGATTATGAGTTTCATTTTATGGACATCAAAGGGGTATAGGCAAAAAACATAGTGATTCGGATTTTTAACCCTAAGGTTTGCAACAAACCCAAAAGGTCGTGATGTTCGACCACAAGAGATTTGTGTTGCCCGAGGGAGCTGTGTTTCCTTCCCTGTGTGTTGTGACTCCATGCAGCCGTTGGAGCACCTCCAACAAAACCATGTGACTCCTTAAACTATCTACAAACAAGGAAGAGCCAAAGTACGCTCAATTGTATCAGTTTTGTATTAGAGCGGGTAAGATCATTGAGTGTTTCTAAGATTCTAGTTTCAACCTGCGATTTAATTCATTTATCATCATCTACTTCTTCTGTTCTTTCACTCAGGCCTTTTCCCCCCTTCTCTTTTCAATTTCCAAACCTATGCCCATCATAGCGTTTTCAATCCCCAATCCTAGTCAGCAGAACTACACCAAAACTCAGTTAGCTGATGGTCCTGATCCATAGCCAAACTACCCAGTTTCATCTGACCTGCTATTCTATATCAGTATATCCTAAATCCAGCATCGAATTCAAAACCCAACAAAATCCTGCTCTAATGACTGTCCAAACTTTGCCTCATATCATACCCCAAATCTAACCAACCTATTCCAGCCATTGAAGCCCTACACTTTATACCTCAGTTGCAGCCGATTTGACAAACAATTAACCCTAGTTCCAACCCTTTCGACCAGTCGGAGTCCCTAGCCTTGGCCTAAATTTTTTAATGCATTGACAAAGATATGTGTTATGTGCTGGGTCCATCTTAAATAGTAGTAGGGACCATCATGTATCAAGTGTTGTTATCTTCGTAGAATCCTGAGGACTAAGGTGACTTTCTGTACTGAGAGACTCAAGGACTTATAAATGGAATCGACGACCGTATGGGGACTCACTCAATTTTTTGGCGATTTACTTGACTTTCTCTTTAAGTTTGATATAGTATCAGGGCTACCAGAGTTTTGAGTTTAAGGTTTTGTACCTTTTGAGTTCGGCAAGTTCGACATCTACTCTGGATCATCAAGTTGATCCTTTCACTACTCATCTGGTGGCAGTTTCATTGCAATATTAGGGTTTCCTTTGGGTTCTGTACCTTTCGCAAGGAGTTTGTTGGCTGCCTTGGTGCACTCTTTTGGAGGGATCTTGAGTCCTCAACTTGGTTATTGTTTGGAGAGAGTTCGTTGAGTCCTTGCTCCATCGCATATGGTCCACAGTAACAAGAGACAAGGTGTTTGTGCTTCAGGAGTTCATTGCTCCTATCGCCACCTTCAACTAAGGCAAGTGCTGGGATCCATGACAACACCAGGTGGTTGTTGCCCTCGGACAAATTCTTTCTGAGCTTTCGCTCGAACCTTTGGGAAGGACCTGACCCCAAGTATAATATTTAATTAATTTTAGGAATTAAATAATGAATTTAATCCAAAGAATGGAGTTCGGCCACTTTGGAATTATGGCACAATCAAAGATGATTTAGGCGTGATTTATAAATAATTCAACTATTTACTTAATTTCTACAATTCGGTCAACTTAGAAATCAATTAGGATTAATTTAAATAAATAAATAAATTATGATGGCCTTAATTGGGACCAATGATTAAAATAGCAGTTGCGGTGAGCATAGTGGCCAGTGGCTAAAACACTATGTAGCGGGTAATACATAGCAATTACGGCGATACATAGCGGTGTGAAATTTTTAAGTGGCAAAAAAATTTTGAATCTTTTGTAGCAGCCAATCTTGTATTTTTTTAGTGATTTGAAACCATGTAAGGGTAGAGAAACCTTTAGAGAAGGCTATGGAGGAGAAGAAATAGGAAAAATAGTATTTTAAATTAAAAATGCTTGGCTTTAGTAGGTTTAAAACTGTAGCACCGTTATTTTCAAAATAGCGTGGCGACCTCAACCGTTGCAGCCGATAATGCGGGACTTGGGACCCATTTGCATTGGGCGACCAACCATATTAAGTATAGATGCAACTGATATAGTTAGGTATAGATGCACGCCATCTCTGGTGAGTTAGGTACTATAGTTAGTCGTGGCATCAGAGATTCGATGGCACGCCATCTGTGGTGAGTTAGGTATAGATGCAACTCAAGTTGTAGCCAATGGCTGGATGTTAAGGAAAGACTAGAACTCTCAATTATGATAGGAGTAGATAGCCATTACCTATTTGGAAAAGATATCTAGAGTCCCAATTATAGATTAAACACAAGGAAGACCTCGTCTCAAACTAGGAATCTCAAATAGACACAAAAAGGGAGCCTCAAATTTAAAAACGGGCTTGTACGCCCATTGCTTCTCCCTACCCAGTCGCCTCCCTCTCTCTCTCTCTCTCTCTCAACCAAGGATTAAAATAATGGTCACGGCATACATAGCGGCTAGTGGCCAAAACGTTATGTAGTGGGCAATACATAGCGGTTACAGTGATACGTAGCGGTGTACCGGTGTGAATTTTTTAAATGGTCAAAAGAATTCAAATATTGTGTAGCAGTCAATCTTGTGTTTTTTTAGTGATTTGAAACCAAGTGTGCTATTTTGGAAAATCTATCCACGACAACAAAAATAGAATCCACTTTCCATGTTGTTTTTGGTAAGCCCAAGACAAGATCCATGGTTCGGTTAGATCTTGCCAAGGCTCATGCTGGCCGAACATGGATCCTCCGTGTTTAAGGGTTGTTTGGGATTAAACCTATTAGAGTTTTGTGATTAGAAGGTTTCTTGTCCCATGTACACTTAACGTTTGATGTAATTTGATGTCAGACTTTGTTTTCGTAATCTTTATTGTTAGTTAATTAGGGTTTCAAATTTGTTATAACGGCAGGTAATTGCTTGGGTTTGATTTGTCATGATAAGTATGTAAAGATGTGAGATATGATGCAAAATCAACAACTATTTTAAATTACGATACAGTTAGATTTTTAAAAAAATTGGTTAAAAAAAAACTGGTTAAACCCAGTAAAAATAGGCCAAAACAGATAAAAATAAGCAGTTGAAGCAGTTGGGCCCGCCATCAACTATTTTAAAATACTTTTTCATTTTAAATTCTTTTTCACATAATGGTTAAGGTGGGTTAAACTGAATGCTTGAACCAAGTGGGGCCAAAACCATCCACTCCACCGGTTCGGCCTCTAGTCCGGTTTTGAAATAGTGTCTAACTAATGACAGAGCATTGCCAAAATCCCCCTCCATAGCAAACTAAGCATATCCAAAGAAAGTTTTCTCGGGTACTAGTAGATGAGTATATAAAATTATATAGTTGTAACTATTGCAAAAATCCTGTCAGAACTTACTTTTCCATCCAACGTGGAAGGCGAGGTCCACGGAAAGTAGGCCTGAGTTCCCACCCATTAAGCCCTTCCAGAATGGATGCCTTCCCTGGCAATAGTGTCAAAACAAGAGCTGACAGTCCATTTATCAACCTCACAATATTGTTCAAGGATTCATATGTGAATGTCTTCACTGACCTGCAAAGAACATTAAACTCACTATATCACCTCATAGTTACACATTGATCACTCGAGAATGCCTGTAATGACGCTCATTTTTTATGCATTCCAGGAGTCCTCTTTTTTCATTTTTTTGTGTGTGTGCGCGCGCGTGCGTGCTAGTCTGGCACAGAAATGACAAGTATTGTGAATACAAATGTTGAGAATAAATCATGTAGCTGGACCAAGGGCCAAGGATTTGTATCCACTGTAAGTACCAAAAACAACAGGAGACACATTCCATTTGCAGTTGCGTAAAAATACATCTGATATGAATAAAAATGCAACATCTTCAAGAGCATATACAAAAAGAGAGACAGGAAGAGACGTCTTTTGAATTCAGTTTGTTTATTTTAAAGCAGCATGCAACTTTTAATCCTATGAATAAGACTAGATTGTCGTTCATTTATTGCACCATTGTCGTTCATGTGGATGGCTAATAATTCAACTGAAAGCTTGCACTCCAGAACATTAAGAATGAATTACTTTTAAGAAACAAAAGAAAAGGAGGAAGCAAAAGGAGTTGAAGTGAGTCCAATATCCACATACTCATACCAGCATCCAGGCAACAAAGGAATTTTTTTTTTCTCCCATCAACTTCTTTGTCTCTATTAGTCATTGTGAGTGTTTGCATTATAATTTACTTACAGTTCTAGAAATTTTGAAATTGTGTCAGGAGATCGACTGCTTTGATCCTTAACAATCATGTGAGTGTGTTTTCAACATAGGTTAAAATATCAAATGGGATATGATAAACTAAATATTAAAAATGGATAGTTATCGCACATAAAATGGGCACCATGAGGCATGAACACACAAATATAAATAAATAAGCAAGCCGGATTTTCATGAAGGGGGTGTGACATGCTTGTAGTGAATATGAATCATTGGTGACAGAGAATGTCACCCACCTCATAAGTGGACCAGTCTTGGTAAGGACTGTTTGCACTTCACTTCTTAAAGCTACCCCACAAGATAAATGGCCAGGACCTCACCCACAAGTTCCCCAATCGGCACATACGCAGTGAAAACATCCCACACACACACAAATAAAATTTAAGTGGCCTTTTAAATGATCAATTATACAGGGGGAAAAAAAAAGAGGTACAGTTCCCATCAGCAGGAGAAAAGGCCCATTTTTTTTCCAAATTGGGTAACTTTTTAGTCAATGTTTAAAAGATCCCCCATGTATGATAGAAATCTCAACACATCAAGAGTGAGCCGCAATTCCACACCTAACCATATCTCCAGATTAAACAAACTACAAAACCCAAAAAAAAAAAAAGAAAATTGCAATATCAAACTGTTTCAATATTGCAAAAAAGATGGCCAGCGGAATGCAGACACAGAGAAAGCTCCAAGAATCGGAATTTAGTATTGCAATAACAAACCCAGAGCTAAACACCCTACCATTTCAAAGATTCAATTTTTCAGTATCTAACATAAAGAAAACATCCCAACATCCAAAACAAAGAGTCCCAAAAGCAGAAATATCTCAGAATCTGGCATTCAATTCCAATAAAATCTGCCCAAACAAACAAAATACGGACAAGGGCTATAAAACCCTTGCAAAATCCACCTTCTGGCGTAAAAAGACCGCCGAATATCACAAGATTCATGCCCAAACATTTGGAAAGATTGAACCCCTCTTTCATATCCACATAAGCAATTCAAACATTAAACAAAAAAAAGCATAAATCTCAAAAGAAGAAGAAGAAGATTGTTATTATTACTATATTTCAAACAACGAATGCATTGGTGGGTCGATCGAAAGAGAAACGGAGAGGAATCATGGCTTACTCTTTTGTGACGGCAAGAACGTGGTCGACGAATCGCTGCAACATCGGTTCATGTGAGTCTGAAGAGAACCGAAACCGAGAGCGAAAGATGGGAATTTTGTCAAAAAAGGCACAAGCAAGCTAAACGAGCGAAGGGAGAGAATTGAGGGACCGTGAAGAGGAGAGACGTTTATATAAAAAAAAATGTGATCTGATGGAGTACTGGGAAAGTATGCAACTTAACTTGGTAACATCCGCGTTGCGTGTAATTTATGTTTATCCAAATGAGTCCGGATTCCGGAATTTTGGGGTGTTCTTGGACAAGGACCAGGACCATTTATGAACCAGTTGGGGCTTTTTTATGAGTTGTATGGGATTTCTAGTATGCCTTATTTGGGTTGAGCCGGGACTTGGACTTTCTTTCACTTAATCCAAGTTCAGGCCAAAGTATCGATCCGGCGCTGCCCTAAGGTAGGTAGGCTCAAAAGGATGCCCGAGCTTGCCCGTAAGACACTCTATTCTAAATATCTAACATAATAGTCTCTATAAAGAAGGAGATTCTCCAGTAGGGCCAACTTATTGAAAATGTCGTTTAAAATAAAGGTCTGAATTTTTTGGCCCTTTTTTTTTTTTTTGGCTAACGGAGAGTTCCCAACTCTTTGGGCTGGACTATTTTCTCTGGACCCAGAGAGAAACCGGGTAAAACCCCTGTGACCCCTAAGTGGTAGCACAAGTAGACTTCAATCTTCGGTTCTTGAAGAGGGAGGAACCGGGGGTCGATATCAAGACCTCTAACTCCGAAAGAGGGAAGGAACAATGATCTTGACCACTCGGCTTTTGGCCATTGAATTTGTTCATTAGGAACATGTGGCTTTTCTTTGATACAGTCAGTCTTATGTGAGGGCACGGCATTGGCTTTCCATGTAAATCCTTCAACGGGGCCACTTTTATCTTAGGCTGTCGAGAACTCGAAGTTGATGTTCTAACCGCGGCGCGAAAACCCAATCCATTTACAGTGTTGCCCACCATTAGAAATTTCAATAGATATTATTCCCTTTTATTGTGACATATTTTACATTTGAGGAATTTGATACTTAATTCAATTTTGACTCGACTAGAATTCTTTCAATTTGAATTTAAAGGGTTTATTTTTGTAGGAAGGTCTCTTTAGAAGCATGGATGGCCTTAAGCACAAGCACACCCAGTGGTTTTAGAAAATTCACATATTTGGCAAATGTAAATCTTCGAGGGTTTAGACCATATATTAGGTTTGAGTCTCCTTGATAAATTTTAAGAAATCCTCAGTTTGTGGACTTGAATTGGTCGAATTTCTTAACTATATGTATCAATATCGATGAAATCCTTTGGAGTTTTCAAATTTAACATGGTGAGACCAAATTTTGTGTCAATTATTAAAAAAAAAAAATTCACTACCGTCATCCTATCAATCAAAGACACGATTTGACTTTTTTATATATATATATATATATATTTCCTTTTATAACATCTTTTTTACATGTGAGAGAGCATAAGTACAACCCGCGTGAAATACAAGTGCGGATCCACCCAAAAAGAAACAAGTGCGGACCATGGACCATCACTTTTGGGGATTTCTTTCGGCAGCTGCTGGGGGCCTTGCTTACCAAAACAACTCTTTTCGTAAGACAGACTATATGCGTTTCTTTCGATACCGACATCAATTGGAATCCAACACCCACCCAGCACGTCATACCATATTAAGCCCAACGGTGAGCTGATTTTTACGTTACTTATTATTTTGAGCGCTAGATATAACTCTCCTCACTTTTAAATATATACCCATTCTTCGTTCCCCTCCATGTAAGTACTCATCACCTAAAATTAGTGAAACAGTAGTGCTATATGGACAAATTATTTGGCCAGAATTCTGGACAAACCCCTAGATATCCCTTGAATATCATAGTGATATTGATATTCAAGGGATATATAGGGGGGTTTGTCCAGAATTCTGGCCAAATAGTTTGTCCGTGTGGACTTTTTGTTAGTGTAACGGCCTCTTCTCTCCGCTTTTACTTTTCTGGGAGTATTTTGTTTTTCTCCGATTATAATCACCAAACTATTGTTATGAGTATTTGAAGTTTGATTTTGTGTAATTTGAGTTTTTCATTATAAATCAATAAATATTCTTTTCAGTTATTGGTGAATATTCTCGTACTAAACATATGTTATGCTAGTTAGTACAATAAACTTGATTAACAACAATTTTGTACATACAATATATATGTACTCCAAATTCACCAACAATTTGGAGAATTTTCCAAAACACCTCTTTCCACTTGTATTTTCAAGTATTTCTCATTTTGAGAATACAACTGAATCATATAATTTATTTGCATTACTCTATCTTAAGATGGAACCCCAAGGGATAGCGTAATTGGCTAAGACCACGGCTCACAAACCTGAGGTTGCAGTTTCGAACTAGCACACACACACACTCTCTCTCTCTCTCTCGCCACTTGTCCAAGCAAAAGCTGATTTAACTGGTGTGTAGGGGAGGTAAGGACTTCATCCGCTCAAAAAATAGTCAGTTCTCGAAGAGGTCAAACACCCTCGTCAGAAAAGAAATGATGGAACCCATCTTATGTGGTAAAATCTTCTCAGTTGAAAATATCACTCCTAAATAGAGCCCAACTGTGAAGGAAAACAAAATAAAGTAAAAATAATAATAAAAAAGAAAGGGCCTCCATTTGAACCTGTGAGGATTTTAATCAAGTGGGGGTTTCTAATGTAAAGTCATAAAGAAATGCGAGATAAACGTGAAGGATCCGAAGTCAACGTTATGTGAGATATCATGTGGCCCGCATGTCATGGGTTTCACGTCAGATCAAGTAAGACAGAGGCTTGCAAAGAATATAATCCCACTTAATATAAGACTTCATCTATCCCCAAAAAATAAACTCCCAATGGCATAAGCTGACTCTTTTAGACTTATCTATATAAGATAAAAAAATCCTATAATTTAATACTTTCCATACTCATAAGTTAAACAGATACGAAAAATTTCGCGAGCTTCCCAATCGTGTAACGCACATGGATCTTCGATCGTAGTCTCATATCCAGATCCAGCAAATAGTCTCCATATCCATATCCTTCACGTTCCCCCGTCATATGCTATGGACGGTAGCTAATGGACCGACCACGTTTGTGTGGCCTGTATAGAGTTTACAAAAGCGGAAGGTCTTTCCGCATAATTGGAGCCACGTAGGAAGGTTTTTTTTTTTTTTTTTTTTTCTCGTCAATCGATTTCAGTTCACACGCAATTATTATAAGCTTAAAACCACGTGGAATGCACCGATCATATGCTCGTTTCAAAAATAATCACTTTGATCATTCCAATATTTGATATTTATATTCTGAAAACATAGTAAGAATGATAAATATAAAAGCAATCACTGAAATTCTTGATCAAGATATTTTTGTTTTTCACTCAAGTTATAAAAAAATATATTCACATTTGGTTTTATAAATCTCTATGAGTTGGACCTATAAAGATCCTCTCAGATTTACTTAAACCAACTTCTCTTCTTCGCTGAATGTATTATATCTATAAATTTCTCACTTATTATCAAATGTCCTCGACAACAAAAGTGAGATGAATTTGTAATAGAAAAAATTACTGGTAAAACTAAAATTGTGCCTACACCCTCGTAAATTGGTCAAAAGATGTTAGGGTAATGTTCTAGCTATGTTTTCTGAGCGAGGGGAGGTGAAGGCTATTTTGGAAGCACTTCATATCTTTGTTTCGTCTTCTCTCTGTGTTTTTTTTATTTGGTAGAAAGTGACTCCTTGAAAGCTATCTCTTGGGTTAAGTGGATCATTTTCTTTGAATGAAATTAGAGCTCTTAATGATGGATCTGGATATGGAGATTCCAACACGCGACCGGAGATCTATGTGCGTTCCGGCGATTGAGAAGCTTTACAGATCTCTTCGCATCTGTCTAACCTATGGAATGGAGGTTATCCAACCCTAAGGCTCCTTTATCTTATATAAACAAGTTCCAAAGAGTCACACTTAATCACTTGCTGAAGACTTCTTCGCCAAGAAACTAACATCCACTAACCTATTGGGAGTCTTATTTATTGGGACATCCACTAACCTATTGGGAGTCTTATTTATGGGACATCCACTATCCTATTGGGAGTCTTATATGTGGGGACAGATCAAGTCTTACATTAAATGAGATTGTGTTTTCTGCAGACCTCTTCTCTGCTTGATCTTATGTGGGACCCGTGGCATGGGGGCCACACGATTTTCTACACTTAAGTCTTCATTTGGAATGAGGTTTCAACATGTGTGCGGCGACCAGCGAATGACTTTGTGATTCCTTAGCTAAATAGGGGGCAAATAGAAATTTAAATTTTATGGATGTAAGATATTATATAGTGCGATATGTGCAATATTGCACAGCCCTAAGATATCACATAACGTGATATCGCACAAACTCTGCAGGAATTTGTTAAATTTAGCCACTGACTAGTGAATGCCAGGTCTCAGGATAGTTGTATAGGCAAAATCAATTGATACATATAAGAAATTTATCGCCAACAAAACAAGCCTAAAACTGTCTTCAATCACAAAAACAAGCTCAGGCTGATACGCTGGGCAGGAAACTGAAGAATGTTCACATGAAAGTTTGAAGAGGGCAATTTCATGTGCTTGGTAATGTATATGTCAGTTTGGAATCAGTTACAAAGATCCATCAAGTTACATCATCATTACAAAGATCCCTTCAAGTTTTTAATCCTTCCAATGACTTCAGCTGCATTATATTACAAGTATCACAAATTAATGTCAGTTTGGAATACCATACCTTGATAAAAGTCTGCCTTACAAGTATCGCAAATTAACGCCCGCACGCATGATTCACGCATGAGTCCAGCTGCATTTTATCTTACAAGTATCACAAATTAATGTCAGTTTGGAATACTGTAACGCCTACACCTGCCCGCTGCAGGATCCACACTCGAACCGGTCCCACTTGCACCCGACCACAACAGGGGCTACACTCGAACTAGTCGAGAGTCTGCTTTGGCCCACGGGCCTCACGATTCTACTGCGGATGAGCCTTAACCCATCAAAAGGCCTCATGTAATGTAATGGTGTAAGCTCTACATATAATTCCATTCACTTTCCTCTCCATAGTTGATTTGAGATTCTGGGGCGTCACAATACCAATCATCATTTATGCCATTAAGCTTTGAACAAGAGCAGATGCCATACAGTTCAGCAATGTAGTAATTCTAGGGCTGTCAATCATGTCGTATTGACGAATTCGGATTATGGGTAAACAAATTCATGTTAAAATCACCTCAACTCGGACATGACCCGTTAACTTAATGGGTCAAAAAATCCAACCCGAATACGACCCGTTAATTTAATGGGTTACACAACCCAACTAGTTAATCTGTTAAGTAATTCAGTCATTTCAAAAATAAATAAAAAATCCATACAAAAATATATAAGGATAAAAATATATAAGCCACACGAAATAGTAACTGAGGATCTTGAGTGGATTCCACCTTAAACCCCACTATAAAATAATAAATTTCAATTTCTTCTTTATGAATATAAATTAATTATAGCTACACTTAGAGATTAAAAAATTTTTAACGGGTTAAGCGGGTTGTTTTTACGAATTACTGGTTTAATATGTATACGACTCGTTAACTTAACGTATTAACAGGTTTGACTCGTTAACGATCCAAACCCATTTAGATCCCACTCGAACTCGTTAATATCGTGTGTGGGTTCGTGTCGTGTTAACGGCTCATATGACATTTTGACAGCCCTAAGTAATTCCATTGAAAACTTTATACGGGTCCAACTTAACATAATATTTTTTGAAGATTTTATTGGAAAATTCTCATTATATGGGTGTTACACGAAATAATGTTTCCTAACTCGGGCAGCACAAATGAGTACATGAGAGGAGTGATGCTAGCGTCGCTCGTCTTTAATTAAAAGACACTAGCATCACTCCCCATAATTATGAGATGAATATTTTCGTGCTGCGTGAGTTAAGAGGCACTCTTTATATGCAACCCTCACGGAATGAGAATTTATTATTTTATGTAGAAAAAATAGAAAAGAAAAGAAAAGTGCTACCAATGCCAATGCCACAGCAAGAGCTTCTCCTTCCTATTGTCAGGAACCCCCAACACTCACATACCTAGAAGTAGCTGAAATGGCGACACCAGCGGCGGCGGCGGCGGCAATACCAACCATCTTCTCCTCATCTCAGAAAAACCCATCTCTTCTCTTTCAGACATCTCCTTCCAAACTCCCCTTCCTCAACACCACCACAACCTTCTTCAAACCTCTTTTCTCACCTTCTTCTTCTCTTTCTTTTTCATCATCTTCTTCTCCTCCTCCTCCTTCTTCACCACTCATCGCACGTGCCAACACAACACCTCCTTCCACCACTACCACCACCTTCCACGGCCTCTGTTACGTATTGGGGGACAACATCGACACCGATCAGATTATCCCCGCCGAGCATCTGACCCTCGTCCCTTCCAAACCCGACGAGTACCGCAAGCTCGGCTCCCTCGCCCTTTGCGGTCTCCCCTCCGCCGCCTACCCCATCCCCTTCGTCGATCCCAACCAGTTCCAATCCCGCTACGCCATCATCATCGCCGGTGAAAACTTCGGCTGTGGCTCCTCCCGTGAGCATGCCCCCGTCGCCCTCGGTGCGTCCGGCGTCTCCGCCATCGTCGCCGAGTCATATGCCCGGATCTTCTTCAGGAATTCCGTCGCCACCGGCGAGGTCTACCCCGTGGAATCGGAGGGGAGGATCTGCGACGAGTGTAGCATTGGGGATGTGGTTACGGTTGAGCTGGAGGAGAATCGATTGATCAATCACACCACTGGAAAGGAGTACAGGTTGAAGCCCATTGGAGATGCGGGGCCTGTGATTCAGGCTGGAGGGATCTTTGCTTATGCGAGGAAGACGGGTATGATTGCTTCAACCGCCCCCGCTTGAGCAAGCGAGCGAGCGAGGGACTCTGGCTCTTTGGTGGGTTGGATTTCATCTCTTATATTTTATCAGTATTTAAGGTGATTTGGGATTTAGTTTCTTATTGCTGAATTAGTACTAGTATTGAGAAACTGGGATTTATGTATTTCATGGTGATCTTGTTGATGAACGATTGGTTGAAAATGTGTTGCTTTTGATTCAATGAAACTATTGCTGTAGTGTTTATGTCTTTGTTGTGTTAGTTTCCTGAAGGATTAGATTAGATTAGATTAGAATGTATGTTTCTGTTTGGTACTCTGTATTTGAATTGATGATGTGATAAGTTGGCAGTAATTATGTTTTTGATCCTTGAATTGCATTATATTAGGTATGAAATTGCAGTTCCAAGCTTCTGGAGTGATGATGTGTTTCTGTTTGGTACTCTGTAATTGAGTTTGTACTTCAGAATGTGATAAGTTGGTTGTCATGATCGGTTTGAACCTTGAATTGCATTATATTAGGTATGAATTTGCAGTTGTTCAAAAGCTTCTGCTGTGTGTGTGTTTTTGTTTTGTTTTGTGTGTGTAAAACTTGACCAACTTACCAGTCACTCAGTTGGGTCTTAGAAACTATGTTCAGAACATTGTACATGAGCATGGCTATCCACAATAGTCTATCAAAAGAGTAACTCCTGCTAACAGAGAATGGAGCATAAACAAGAACATGAATGCAAAATAAACAAGATAAAACTATCATGGTAAAGCACGAAATACGGATTCAACTCGAACCCTTGTCCGAGTCGAGTAACCCTGCAGTTTCTGGTCAAAATCACATGTTGGATCGAGCTAACTTGGCCAAATAAAGTGGTTGAGATGGTGATTCAAACCTCCGTCACCATACACAGTTAGGTGAGGGAGAGATTTTTCGATCCCCCCCAATCCCATCCCCAGGTGGGGCTCTAGGTGGGTGTGCAAAAAGGAAAATATTTACATGCAAAAAGCAAAACTGTACAGTATAGACATTGATGGTTCTCAACTTGACAAAAAGTCCTCTATCCTCTACCCCTGATTTCTTTGGTAGCCGCTGCCTAATTTGTCACTCTGACTTTGATGAGCTCAGACGTATTTTCAAATGATTCTCCTTGTAATTAAAACCTATGATGCCCATATATGGTATGGATAAGGCAGGGACACGCCATGGACGTGGCAGGGATATGGATTTAACACATAAAAAGTGAGGTATTGGATACAATATGACACGATAGGTTGCCCATTTTGAAGTATCCATGCTTCATCGATTAAAACTATCCTGTCATTTCCATCTTTCCAATTTATAGCTTGCAAGCATGTCTTCCATAAAATCCTTCCCTTTATTCAATACGAGTTGAATCCCAAAAGAATAACCATCTCCAACTTGCCTTGTTGTAACCGCAAGATGCTAAAAAGATAATGTCCCCGTCACATGTGCCATTTGCAAAGTCACAATGTACAAAGAGTTGAACTATTCGCTTATTCTCTTCTCCACAGATAGGTGACCAGGTGGGTGCATTAGTGGTGCAATTCCTCTTGTAGAAAGCTTGTCCATAGCACCTCGCTTTCAACCTGCCTGGCAAAACACTTCGACCCTTGGTTAAGAAAAACACGCTTCGACCCTTGCTGGGCTCAAACCAGACCACATAGGAGCAATGCAGGGGTGGGTGGGGGCATGTGCATGGTGGCTAAAGAAGGGTTAAAGCCTTGAAGAAAGAGACAGTGTAAAAGTCCCCACCAGTCCCACCTTCATTTGTTTACCCAATCAATTCAAAGGTCACCTTCACAAGTCTTGGTTTTTCCAATCAACCCTTTGAATGCAGGCTCTCTTTCTTCACAATCTAACATGCATTTCCTCACTACTTCATCTTAGGGCTTTATTTATCTCCCTCCTTCTAGTTTCTTGAACTATAAGCCCTTCCACATGCGGTAAAAGAGTTACTTCTGGCATGTTGTCCTAATTGCTTGAAGCTCCCTTTGACTCATTCTACAAGAGTTGTTTCCAGGCTACTGCAAACATGCCCAAACCATCTCAAACGGCATCCTTTTTTTTTTTTCTCTCCTATTAGAGCTACCACTGGTTACTTCTTATATAATCAATCCAAATTCTATCCTTCCTTGGAACTCCACACTCCCATTTTAGCAGGCATATCTATGCCACATGTACTTTAGCTTCTTTTTCTTTGTTGCCTAACATTCCACCCCATAAAACAAGCATGTCTAATTGTTTCTTATAAAAAACGACCCGTTAGTGAAAATACCATGGTTTAGAAAATAGTATTGATGAATGAGTGAGTATCCTCTGGATGATCATCCCCATGAGGCATTAACTTGTGTAAGTAAAATGCAGTGATAAGACGAATCTTGACATAATCACGGTGGTGACCTTCATACTAGTGCTTTAACAAGAAGACTGATATCGTTTTAAAGACTTCTCCAATTCATGCTTTATGCAAATTGTGTGGTACCATGGTAAGCAAAGTGGTTGCGTACTTGCTTTAGCAGGACGAGGAGAACTTGTTATAATGCATTGCCATAATTGCTACTTAAATACGAAATAGGTAAAATAAAAAAGCTATGGAACTTCTCTAAGATTTATGTAAGGGATAGTTGAATTCATATGATGTTACCATTGCAAGCATCATACCTGCTATACAACTGCCAACCTTCCCAGACAGAAAAATCATATAATATAACAGAATTATATTCTATGCACATTAAATCTGTTACTATTCAAATCTGTAAGCATTACACTGTGCACGTACTAAACATCCTTAATATGATTTCGAAAAAAATTCAGACTTACTAACCTGAACACTCTTGTTCCGAGCATATTGTAGTGTCCCATTGGCGCAGCCCCAGACCTTCGATCGAATAGACCAACCTCTCAGATGAGGTTGATCGAATCCAACAAAGGGATTCCACACAAAATAGCACTCACAGCCATGAACTCATGGGAATAACTCACGTACTTGAATTGAATTGATTAATAATGCATACAGATAATAAGAGGTTCTTCTTTATATATAGAAGACAATTCCTAAACTAATCAAAACTCTAACAATAGGAAGTTACTTAATCCTACCCTAAATAAAATTTAGAAAGCAAATCATATTAGCAACTACTTAATATTACTAAGTTAGATAGGATAGGGATCTCTGTCAATTTAGAGATCATGTGGATCCCATCAAGTGGGTCCATCAGGGGGGCCTGCGGGCCCTAGTCTTTTGTCGGGCTGCATCACCCATCAAAGTTGTTTTCACTGAACTGAAATAATATGAATGATGAAGAAACTCCAATTTTTGCACAAAAACCATAACTAGAAACTATGACTCAATATTGAGCTTCTGATCTCAAATGTTATAAACAAGATAATTGAATCAAGAACAAGGGCTTCAGTAATGGTCAAGAAAATCAAAACTTCAAGTGCACACATCTTAGGACAGCAGCCTATGTGTTTAGGACCCAGATCTTTTCGTATGACATACAGACATTAGTTTCAGTCTGATGCGTCACTGAAAAAGGAATTGCTATACCATTCAAAAAAAAAAAAAAAAAGGAAAAAGAAAAAGTAATTGCTATTCAGTTTGAAAGTACATAATATTTTGCGCATGCACATGACAGACATCAAAGCTACATTACGGGAACATAACTACTGTTAAAATACATACAGTAAGGATGAATAAAGGTTTTAATTTTTCTAATAGAAGTCTCAATATGGGTGTGATATATCTGGCAGACATGGGGATCTATTTCAATTTATAAAGTTTTATTACAGCATCTTTGTTAAATAGGTCTATAATTTTCTCCTTTTTTTTCCCCAAAAATGTTAATCAGGTCACCATTTTGCTGGACAAGTTTTGCAAATTTGCTTCAAGATTTAAAAAAACTTAAAATAATAACAGAAACAAGATACCTGCAAATCTCTCGTGAAAGGCGTAGTATACATTCCGCCAGACAAAACTGTAATAACTCTTGCCTTAGATTCTTTTCCAACAATGGAACCATTAATTCTGTCATAGCATAAGTTTCCATTACATTGACAGCAAAGTTTGATTCGAACCTGGTAGGAAGATAATGAAAATCAAAGACATGAATTAGTTTTGCAATTGATACATGCAAATTACTCATGAAGCAGCCCCTAGTTTTCATACTGCCCAAGAAAGGAGCAGAAAAGGTGACAAAGCAAGACAGGAGGTGAACCCTTTTAAAGTAGTAACTCAGTTCTGCTCAAGCAAGCCAGCATTGTTCACCTAGACAAGCCAAATATTGTCACCATTAGATTTCTCATCAGCTCTAGGAGGTTTTTATAACAATTCAGCAATATTAAATAATTAATTCAATTCAAAAATAGTTCCTTGGGAGATAATAAAGTTTATAGTATAAAGAAAATGGTCATAGAGAAGTGTTAAATGCAATTCCCATTTAAAAGGGGAAAAATGAAAATATAAAGCATATGTGTTCAGCAATTTTGTCACTGACATTTTGAAACAGAACTAGATAAATAACATGGTCATATAATCACTCCTATCTTCAGGATGAAACAGAACAAGAAAAAGGGGCCTAACTAGCCAATGACATGGGAAAATTACGAAAGCTATGTTTGAAAGAACATAACATCATTGAAATTGAGAACAAGAAAGAGGTTACCTTGAAAACTTCCCCATCATAAACAGGAGATTTCTGAAGAGCTCTCCACTAACTAGTAACCAGCACTACAACCCCAAGTCATACAGACACTAAGGCCTACAGAAGATGCTTGTTGGAACTTGGAAGGCTTTACTAACGTTTTCTCTAGTAGATTGATCAACAGGAAACACCATCAACCAATAGGTAAATCCATTAACATAAAAAGGTTGGCGGACTGTTTCCCTTCCTCACCACCATCCCCTACTCATCTCCTCCTATGTCACACGTCATGGATCCTATGACCCAAAAACTGAAAATGCAAAATTTAGATAAATATCTAGAATACTAATGAATATCATTTCTATATAATTAAAAAAATAAAAAAATAAAAATGAGAGACCTATGCTTTCTTTCAAATAAGGGGGATGACTCTATTTTGTCAACCATTCGTATGGTGTTGACCTCTACTAACACCAAGATCATTGAACCTTGAATTCTGAATGAAGACCATAAAACCGGTTACGCTGTTTTAAACACAACAATCTCCGTTTTAAACACGACTAATTGAAATTACTTGAAGAATGATCAAGGTTTGAAAAATCCCCGCTCTCAATTCTGTCTTGTTTGTTGAAGTTGAAAGTTGAAACTCTGTTTTCTTCTCTTTAATGGATATCTCTTGTTTAGATTGGTTTTTGCACTTTTATGCTGGTTAAGTAATCTTAGATTTGCAGGCCTCTAAGTTTTACATTTTCATGTAGTTTGGTATGTGATGTGGATATATTGCTTCGTAGAACTAGCTCCCCTACACTCACCCCCCCTTCCCCCCACTCTCCTCTCCTCTCTCCCCCACACCTCCTCTCCTTCTCTCCCCCCCCCCCCCCCCCCACACACACACACACACACACACACACACTCTTATTTTAGTATTAAGTGGGGACGTTTAACACCTATAGCAATGAGTTGATGAACTGGTGTGGATGGGAATTACTGTGGCTTCTAATAATTTACTTTGGCAAGTATTAAGAAATGTGGGTAAAGAACAATAGTGGATATGACCATTCAAAAAAAAAAAAAAAAACAATAGTGGATATGACTCTATTCTGTGGAGATGTTGAGGATACCATGATTGGCTCATGTGAAACATGGATATTAATAGAGTTACATATGACAGGTACATTATCTGTAAAAGTTCCATTCATAGTTTTGCATCTATGATCATATACTTCTCTCTCTCTCTCTCTCTCTCTCTCTCTCTCTCCTTGATTTTTTCATATACATAGAATCTTTGAATGACCATGCATACTAAAGTATTGGTTTTACGAGGCCTGTCTTAGCAAGACACAGGTTTTATTCGCTACTATATTAAGAGCTTATTATTTTGACAAGGTATACTCATTTTGTGTGTTATATATTGATATTTGTTGGTTTATTTTAAGGCACCTATGATCTTTCTTTATTCTTTCATTGGGTGCTTCAAAGAAGAGTAAATACTAAAATGACATCTCTGCATTTAACTTATATCAGTTTTATAGCTAAAAAGATTTCTAGTGTTTAAATGCTGCACAACAAGTTTTAGTAATTTGTTTTGGTGAGTGTGGACCACCTGTCGAGGTGTTTTTTTTTTTTTTTTGCGCGCGCGCGCTTCAAAGAAGAGTAAATACTAAAATGACATCTTTGCATTTAACTTATATCAGTTTTATAGCTAAAAAGACTTCTAGTGTTTAAATGCTGCACTGCACATTGAGTAATTTGTTTTGGTGAGTGTGGACCACCTGTTCAAGGTGCTTTTTTGCGTGTGGTCTGAAATCTAGAATAGGCATGAACTCATTTTGTTAGTTTAATCTCATCTGTGCTTGAACTATTTAGGAAAGCTTGATAATTGTAACAACAGCATTATTCAACTTTTCCCCCTATATATTATCACTCTGCCTTCAACATACCATTAGGTGGATCCGTTATAAAGGTTGGTTTATTAAGGCTCCCACCATGTCAAGGTTGGTTTATTAAGATTGATTCTTCTAAAGATTGAGTTCTCTTTGTCGTCATCATCTTTTAAATAATTCTTAGTTTCATTCGTTAGCTATTCAAGAAGTTAATTTCATGCACACATTGCACAGACATTATATATAGTTGCTTCTTGTCATAGAGAATTATGCATTGCTAGAACATACACATGAGTTGCTAGAAAAAAGTATGAATGTTGCATAGGGTATTATTCCATCTTCTGTTATTGATTGTGTATGAGATTATTCCATCTTGCTTGTTTGCTGAACTCTGGTGATGATTTTGTAAATACCAAAGATGAAATGAAATTAGGCTACTGGCTTCATAGATACAGAGGATGAAAGGTGTTTTTTTTAATGTGTATGCATATGTGTGTTTCATTGCTATGCCATAGATCTCTTCAGGGAATGGCAACCAATCATAAATAAACAGTGGAATGAATGTCAACATTGCTACCTAGGGTAGACATTTTAATTGGGTAAACACTGCTACCTATGGTCATGATTTTAATTGGGTAAACAAAAGTTGGATTGTATGTCTATTCATGCCTCTGGGTTATCTTAATCTGGTTATATATAACACTTTTCTTCAGGTTCTTTGACCCAAGTAAAAAAAAATGAATGAACAGGTTTTAACACGTAAATATTGTTTTATGGACAGGTATTTGAGTAAATTTATTTGCCCAGACGTCTAAGTTAATCAGTTTTTACCATTCCTTTTTATGTATCATTATGATTGGAAACTATAACATTGAAACTAGTAAAGTGTTGGTGGACCACTGACCATTGATATGATTTGAGTTATTGAGAGATAGGAATCTTTCTTTCTTTTTTGGTTTTTTTTTCTTTCTTTGGACCTAGTGTTGTACAAGGCTTGTTTGGCAAAATGATGGACAGGCTTGTCCATAGATGAATGGATTGAAAAAAACATTTTGCTTTGATTTGAGAAGGAAAAGGCTTATGTGAAAAGCTTCTTATCTTTTGCCCTTCTACATGTGGGTGTTCTTCATAAATTAAATGATTGATGGTACAACACAACTTTAATTGAAAATGTAGCCTCTTATGAGACTTGCACTAAACATGTCCCATCAATATTTTCTTCTGGAATGACTATTGGAGTTGTTGATTTTTCCAAGTTATCGAGTAGTTTATTTTTTTCATGTTTGAATGAAGTAAGTCGAAGAAGGCCCTGCATATACAAGACATTGTCGTTATATTATATGTGAACAACTAATCTAAAATTGTATGATAGGGCCCACATCATTTGATGAGTGTAATTAAGTTTGTCTCACCCTGCGGCCTCATTAAGGATTGGTTGTTGATTACCCTACATATGTGAACGCATTTAAATAAAAAAATAATGCAAACACATTATAACTCGGTTAGTTTTAAGATTTTTAAAACTAAAATAATGTTATCATTCTTTAGATCCTGTCGACTGGTACCTGTTTAGCCTAATATATACTGTTGCCATGGCTAGGTGGAATACTCATAATTGTAAGTGATTTATGTTTTCCTTTTTATCTAAGTAGGCAGAGTACTTTAGGGGCATGTTTGTGTAACCAATTTTCACAGAAAAAATACTGATTTTCCGTGGAAAAGTGGTTTTTCATGTGCTTGGTACAGCGAAAGTCTGCAGAAACACTTTTCTGCCACATCAAAATTTCCTCAGTAAGCCCCCGGAATTCTATTTCCCATTGTGGGGTGTCGGACTTTTTTTCTGCAGAAAAAGTCAACCCCTTTATATTTCTCTTTTCTGAACCTAATTACCCAGCGAAATTGAACTCGTGAGAAACCCTATCTGCGACCTTCCTTCCTCTTCTTCTCTTTCTATCTCTACCGGTTGGAACCACAACTTTCTGGCGACGAAGATGATTGTAGATACCTCTCTCATGATCATTTGGCAGTTGACCCCCTCCATTCCTGGCAACGATCAGAATCGGAGCTCTGACCCCATCTCTTTGTCTCTCTGAGTTCCAACCCCACCTTTTTGGGCTGCAATGGTGCTGGGGAGGTTCTATGCCTCGGAGATGCTTTCTCCTTTAATGGAGCGACTGTATATGGAGCAGGAGCAGATGGTCGCTTGAAAGAAACATCACCATCATTGATCCATGGCGTCGTTTTAATCTTACAGTTCATTTTATTTTCTTTAGATTATAATTTTTGTGAATTTACTTCTTATGAAGGAGAGAAGTATATGCAGAAGATATGAAATTCCACTTCATCCGCAAGGGAGATGCTGAATAGAAGAGGTGAATGAGATTGCTTGTTTCATTCTAGTAGTAGTTGGAATTATTATATTAGAGTAGCGAAAGAATGGTAATGACCACCAAGTGTTTGTCTTTTACTCATAGACCGTTTTATCACATAAGTGCTTATTGGATGGAAAATTAGTCTCGATGTGCATTGTTACAAGTGAAAAAATATATTGTTTTTCTCCAGTTCCGTATTTGTTATTTTTTTTTTCTTTGGAAATGGGTGTTTGTTCAATTGTGTTGAGTATTTAAGTTTGAAGATGGTGGATATCACCTAATACTCAAGTTGTTCATGGTCATGGAAATGAACACTTAAATTATGTTTGGTTCTTGACCCCAACGTAAATGGAGTTTTTGTGATGGGCATTAATATTATTCGGTTCATTTGCAAATGGATGGTGGTGGTTGATTAACTGTAAATGGTGGTGACAGTTGATGAAATGTAAATAAATCATTTGCATCTATGGGATTATATATAGTAGTTTATGAATTTGACATAGCCATTACCTTTGTGAAATGAGAGTTCCGAAGATATACTTAATTGTCAGCAGGTGTATTATGTATTGGGTGCGTTTTCATCTGAGATCTTTCAAATTGAATTTGAAGCATATGAGAATAGTGTAAAAATTGGAAATGTTAACAATACCCACTCTCCACCAGCAAGTGCTTTATGTGAACTTGATGGAAATTCAGTGCTCATAGATATTGCGGACGTCCATTGGTTTGCTCCAATTTAGTTTTGGAATTTACTATTAGAGATTGAATGGAATAATTTTGCTACGCTGCATTTGATCTTTATTGATTTCTGATGGGCATCTGGATTATGCATGTTTACAAGCACCACTTTGGTGCTGTTCTTGTTGCTTCTATTTTGAAATATTGAATACCAGAGGAGTCTGAAATCAAGATCACACCTTGGAGAAGCATAAACAAATAAAGTAATAATGCTTTTTTTGTTATGATTTTCATATATGGAATGGGCTTTTTATAATGGCATTATGTGAACCACCTCTTAAGGATAATTCTTCAGACTTAATTTTTATATATGGACTCATGTTTCTTACGTTTATATTTTTATAGTGATTTTATGGAGCTTAATGTTTAATGATCCAATGGAAGTTTATATATGTTAGATCTAAAATTCCTCGGGTAGGGCCCATAGATTTTGTCCTTGTCCATATTTTTGAAAAATAGGAGAAAATCTTATTTTTCTTCTATTTTGCTGTAAGTTTGAAAAATGGTTCATTTTCTATAGAAATTGTTGTAGCAAACAGAGAAAAAAAAAAAAAAAAACTGGTTCTAACAAAGAATGCAAAGCTGCACTAAACAATATTAACACCGATTCACCGAGGAATAAAAAATTGCACCAAATATGAGTATAGAACTTCCGCATAACTCCTTTCCACGGTATCCATTTATTATGGACTTTACTGACGGTAGTGGGCCAGATTGAGCTTGATTTGGAAAATCGCTGACTAGGATCTAAGTGGAAATCTAACAGGTTGCAAGGAATAATGCTACTTGTCCCGGGTTTCTGTCCCGGGACATGGACCGAACGGTCCTTAGGACCGTTGGATCCCAGGGCCGGTCCATGTCCCGGGACAGAAATCCGGGACAAGTAGACTTTTTGGGTTCCAAGCAGTGAGTCCTACGGTGTAATGGTGGGCCTTAAAATGACTAGTGATTCTATTCTGAAAAACGAGTTTACTTACGCTGGAGGCTGTATGGTACTCGCCCATCCCATCACTTTCTGACGGCCTAAGTGTGGGGCCATCTCAACTTGATCTGAGCCCCATTCATGTCATGGATGTTCTAATAAGATTGCATTGCATTTGCACCCCTCATTTTATCCTTAAAAATGGGAGTGATAATGTGATGATATGAACTCTGGGATTTGTCAATGAGTGAAAATTTAAGAGTTAAGCTCAATAATTTAATTCTTTTAGAACCCTAAAATCAATCAGATATGTAGTTAACTATGACCAGCTTGATTAGAACAATGATAGAAGTAACATTACTATATAAGTATTACCATTATATGGATTTGAATCATGTCTGGTCAACAGTATTTGGATTACAAAACCAAAAACAAATTAATTTCATCAGTTAGGAAGAAAAAAAAAAAAAAAGGAAAAAAATGCTAAACATTTTTTAAATTAGATGGTAGTATAATCTATTTATTTTCTTTCAAACCGATTCATCAACATTTTTAAATATAAAAATAAAATTAAAAGAATAGACGAATATCTCTCCACATCAAAAACACAATAGAACAAACATCAATCTAAAAATGAAATGAAATAAATAAATCCAATGTTGTAGACCCCAATAATAAGATTACTTCGGGATTAAAGCGGGATGGTTGAAGTAAAGACTTGCTTTAGGAGTGTGTTTTTGTAACCGATGAATGACCAATAAGATTAAAGGGGAAATTTTACAGGACAACGATTACACCACCTATAATCTATGGAGCAGAATGTTGGCGCATAAAATGGATGTAACAGAAATAAGAATATTGAGGTGGATGTGTGAGTAAAACGAGGAATGATAGAATTAGAAATGAGTGCTTTCGAGAGCATTTAGGGTAGCAACAATTAATGATAAAATTAGAAAAATTCATTTGAGATGGTTTGGACATGTCTAACATAGGCCGGTAAGAATAGATGGAGATTAATAAAAATAGATATGAAAAAGTGTAATTTATATCAGAATTTAGTTCAAAATAAATCAGAATAAAGAAATATAATTCGTGCAGCGGACCCAACATCGCTCTGATGATGGTGATGATTGCGGACCCACACCACACCACAACATAACATCATACGTCATATATGTATGAAATTTCCCTACCGGCTAAGCCTTATATACATGCAGGTTCCATTCCAACGAGAGGGCGATGTGCCGATGTGGATGTGGAGATAACGGAGACAGCCGTTACATCTCGGCCCTAGGCCCTTCTCTTCCCTTCCCAAAACCCTGTCCAGCCCGACGGCGGCTTTAACGGAATATCCGCAGAGGTATTTCCTCCAAATCTGCGATTCCTTTCTTGAGATTTGAGTTATGCAAGTTGAGCTGCTGCTGCTGCAGAGACTGAGATTGATTTCTTTTTGTTTCGTAAAAAGAGGAAATCATCTTGCTCAAAGATCGAGCTGTTTTGTCCGAGAAAGGACAGAAATTCGGATTCTGGATTGGATTCAAGTATGGCTTCGAATAGTTAGATACTTTCACTATTTCTTCTTCGTTTGATTCTGAGGTATGAAAACAGGGTAGGGTATGGATAGTGTTTCTAATTGTGAAAAAATTGCTAAAGATTTCAGTTTTCTGATCTTGGAATCTGCCATTCCAAGTTCAAGATTGGGGTGGGGAAGCAATCAATCGGATTCCTGAGTTAGAACCTCTGTTTTTATTGAAGAGGAAGTGGAAGTGAATGAGAGTAGCAGGATCCTTTGAGGTACCCTTTGAGCGGGATCATTTTTGGTCATTCAAATTTCCAGCAATTCTAGGGCTTGTTTACTGTAATTCATTCAGAGAATTCTTATATGTGTAATTGCTGAATTCTCAGACATAGACATAGTGGAATAATTCCTGAATCCTTCTTTGTACTTGAGCATCCAGAAATCCCACCAAAAACCAAAAGGGGTGGAATTCCTGTAATTCTAAGGCCTATTTCTTTACAACAATTCCTGATAGGAATTTGGTATGTTTGTTTTTTCTTTTTCTTTTTTACATGATGTGCCATCTTGTCCTCTGGCATTTGAAATGCTGTATTTCTTTCGGCAGATTTCAAATTCTAGCCACCTAAAAGGTCATAATGACCTTTTGGAATTTCTGGAATTTCATCCTCGATGCGTTTAGTTGGAATTTAAAATGCTCCACCAAGAGGAGTGATTTGGAATTCTACTTCAAGGGGACAACTTTTGGAGAATTTGGAATTCCTCTAGACATGAATTCTGGGATTTCTAGTAAAGAAACAAATTTTGGAGTACTTGTGAAGAAATATGGCATTTGCAAATGCTAGGGGATAAACTATCGCATCATGTCCAAAAAACCCCAACACACCAAATTATTGTCAGAAATTTTAGTAAAGAGACAAATTATCTATGTAAGTTGTTATTCAAATTAGTGAGATGGCCATGGTTAGATCCGGAACCCATGATTAACTTTCTTTACTTTTCTCTCTCTCTCTCTTTTTTGTTTGGTAGAAACAAGAGTAGTCTTTCATGTGTGAAATCTGGTGATCGAATTCCCACCAAATGCACTTGAAATAGGTAGGGCTGGTCAAATCCTTCAATGGATTCCACACACACAGGCACTCACAATCAAAGAGAAAACTGACAAATCCCTTTTAGTGAGTGGTTGGTCCTGTGGGTCGGGCCCAATGGTCTTGGTCGACCCATTGGTCATGAGTTTGGCATGCATCAAAGAACATTGCAACTAAATCAATTGAGGCTTTTCCTAATCTTCCATCCAAATCGATTGGGCCTGTCTGCGATCTTCTATATGTGTACCTAAATCATCTCAAATGTCATTCCTTGACCTTCTATCTATTTGTGTCGTCCTTTGGTTTCCACTTAGGTACTCTTTGTAATTTTATGCTTCATTTGTGACTCCATGCATCCAACTTTAGTGTGCATTTTTAAAATACATATACACTATCTAATATTGATCTCCATTCAACAATGCAAATTTAATGGCCATATTATGTAGGTGCCCCTTTAACCATCATGCTACCATGTGATTACGCAATGTTCCACTAGCTTGTCTTCACTTTGCCCGCTCTTTGCTAATCCTAATTGTGATATCTATCATAGTTATCATAATCCTACGATTCGTATCCCGAATCTTAAGGAAAAAGATTCGTATCTATGCAACGAATCCCATTTATAGATGAATCTTAGGATTCAGGTTGAATCTTACGATTCGAGACTCATTTTTTTCGAATCTTACGATTCAAGAGATTTGGCCGAGCAAGAATAGCTATAACCATTAAATTAATATTAACAATCTTTTATCATTTTTCTTTCTTTTTTCTAGTGTTTACTTTTAAAAGCTATTTAGTACTTAACAAAATTTCTTAAGAATATTCATGGATTTAGGGAGGTTTTAGAGATAATAAAGAACATGCATTTTATTAAGGCGTTTGACTGTACATATGGTGCTTGTCTATATCTTTTTCTTTTTTTTTTTTTTTTTTCTTTTTTTTTTCTTCATGAAAACACTTTCTTAACTTCAAGAGATATCGTATTGTGTAAGATTGATGGTTTGAATTTTATTTTTATTTTTACATTTATATTTTAATTTAAAGATAACAAAAAATAAATATATATTTACACCTTAAACTTATTAAACTGTTTACACATATCATTTATTATGTATAAATATATATATCATTGTATTTATACTGCTATAAATGGGAAATTGGATGGTTATGAATAACTACTTTTTTATTTTCTTAATTTGTAATTATTATTATTTTATTAGAAAAATAAAAAATCGTACGATTCGTGATACGATTCAATTCGTGGGTATGAACGATTTGCATATCGACTCTAATTTTCAAAACTATGGTATGTATAACTTAAACCCTCTATTTCGTTCTAAAGTTGCTCCTTGATGTAAAAAAAAAAAAAAAAAAAAAAAGAAAAAGAAAAAGAAAAGAAGAGATGTTGCTAATGTCCTCAAACCAATATTTGTGTGATTAAATAGTATCCCCATCTTGTCTTCTGGCACTTGGTTTGGTTGGAAGACATATCCTCCAAAAAGGATGGTGATGATACGGGTTCAAACTTGTCGTAGGTCATGCTTGTGCTCTCTATTGGTAGTCCTAGCTCCCATGAAGGCAACACAAGAAAACAGGAAAAAGTTTCACATCATCTGCGAACGACATGCACCAAGGAACTTCATACTGGATTTTTGCTAGTAAGCCTTCCATAACCAGGGCAGATAGATGGAAAAACTATGTTCTTGGGGTTATTCTTCCAGTTATGATGCCATTGTAAATTTTGATCCTATCTTGTTTGTGTAGATTCTTGTAGTTACTATTTTTCTTATTGATAGAACTTCAAATGTCACTGATGAAGTGAGTAATTGATTGGATACATGATCTTATTATTTCTTTTTTTATTATGCACTGGAAAACCTGCATATGCCTTGAATTTCCCTCCCTTTAATGTTGCTGACATTGACAATTTGACATATTTGATGTCTATGAGAATTCAGAATGGCAGGTTGAATTGTTATAATGCAACAATATAAATCTCCAAAGGTTCGTTCAGTTTGTCATTCTCATTTGTTTGTCTTCTAGTCAGATACAATGCCAGAGATTCAGTTGGGAGGCCACACTATAGCATCCCATGGAGTAAAATTGGCAAGGCTTCATGTGCTTGACTGGCTTATAGTAGTACTCCTTGGTACGATAGAGCTAATATTAAAATTTGTGGCTCCATTTAACCGCTTTATCGGAGAGGACATGATGACAGACATTAAGTACCCCATGAAAAGCAATATAGTGCCATTTTGGGCTGTTCAGGTATGACATCCTATTGTCATCTTGTGTGTGTGTGTGTGAGAGAGAGAGGGAGAGATAATGATATGCCATTATAATTTGTATGGAGTCCAGTTCTGCGAATAAGTTAATTCTTTTCTGTTTTTCTCATAGCAGATAGTTGTGCTATTGTTGCCTTTTGCTATCTTTTCTTCATACTACTACTATCGGAGGGATGTTTATGATTTTCACCATGCAATATTGGGTAACTTCTCTTCCCTTCTTGGCTTTAAGTAGGATATATGCATTGTGTTTTAACACTCACTGATTAGATCTGAAAGCTTAGGGCTTTTGTTTTCTGTACTGGTAACTGGGGTAATAACTAACGTGATCAAGGACGCTGTTGGTCAACCTCGACCGGACTTCTATTGGCGTTGCTTCCCAGATGGAAAACCAGTGGGTCCTCATTTTGTAATTTCTCTTGTTTGGAATATATTATTTTTGCAGTGTTGTTGCTTTTGTTTGACCTCCTGTACTCACTTCACATATTGCTGCTGCTCAGCACTACGATCCCATCATAGGAAATGTTATTTGTCATGGAGATAAGAGTGTCATTAAAGAAGGGCGCAAAAGTTTTCCAAGTGGGCATACTTCCTGTAAGTAGCATAGTCACCATAGATAATCATGCATTTTGTATATTTGACGGTTTTAACTTTCTGATTTTATAGGTGGTCACATTTGAAAACACATTTTGAAGATTGTTAATGTGTATGGTCCTCTCACTACATACTCATTGTGTTAGAATTGAATCATTTAATAAATGTTTAAAATAGATGGAGTTCCGTCCATAAACACTTCGTTATGTGAGTTGATTGTTGTGTGTTTGAAGCTCGTGCCTCTAGACATTACTGTAACATGAGTGTATTCTTCAACAATCTTTAGGGTACTCCAAATTTAAGTATGCTTGACATGGATGCATTTTTGGCATGTTCAGAACATAAAATAATCCATATTTGCCTGCTCATAAACAATGTTCGACATCAAAATGATTCATCCATTTATGGATCAAACCAAAATGAAGCAACATCATCCTTTACACATAGACTGATCTACCAGTATACAACATGCATGCAAGCCATTATAAACTGCAAACAGTTCTTATGCATTCACTCTGAATGCTTGAGGGAAACCATCCAGAGTTGATTGTGTAATTTTGCGTTGAAGTGGATCCTTAATCTGATTATGCTCGGCTTTGGACCAAAAAAAAAAAGAATAATGGCTTCCGCTCTTTCATGTAACACCCACATTATTAACCATTCATTGTAACCAATTGATTCCAAATTAGAAAATGTAAATTGGATTTTGTTGTAGTGTTATTCTTTTTCATCCAATTTGTATTTTCGCCTTTCACTACAATACCTGGATTTCCCTTTCAAACCAGGCTTCCTGGGATTTTTGTATCAATCAGGCGATATGAGCAGTTTCAATTCCCATTTTGAAATCAAATGAATGGATATATATATATATATATATATTTCTAAAAATAAATGAATAGGTAATTAGAGAATGGGAGGATATCAGTTTTGACCTTGTTGATTTGACAAGATGTACACTGATGATTGACCTGCAATGCACATGGTAGAGGTGAACACAAACCGAAAAGTTAGCTTTCCTTTTTACTTTCCCCACCTTATAATTTATGGAAACCATTGTGCACCTTCTCCCAACTGCCCCTATATAAATAAAGTTACTTGGATTTTAGGGTCTTCTCTTTCTCAAATACAGCATCCGTTGAGGAGATTATGGAATCATGGTTGCATATCTTCCCTCTTCTTTTTTCATTGATATTCTTGGCTGTTCTAATCTAACTGGGATCAATATCCAGGGTCCTTTTCAGGTCTAGGTTTTCTTGCGTGGTATCTATCGGGGAAAATTCGAGTTTTTGACCGCCAGGGTCATGTTGCGAAGCTTTGCCTTGTCATTCTTCCACTTCTTGTTGCATCTCTGGTGGGAATTTCTCGTGTTGATGACTATCATCACCACTGGCAAGATGTTTTTGCCGGCGGGCTCTTAGGTTTGTTCACTGTAGAGTACAGATAGTGTTTACAATAAAACATTCTCTATGATGTTTTTAGTGGCTGGTGCTTACTGCCAAATCATTGTCATTTGCAGGACTTATGGTTGCTTCATTTTGTTACTTGCATTTCTTTCCACCCCCATATGACCCACATGGTATGTTCCATGCTATTTTGTTATTTCTTGCATGTTAAAGAAATTTTCTATTTGTGGTTTACTCTATTTTGCCCATCAGTAAGCTGCCAGTGGTCATCATTTCAAAGAAATATTAGTGAGATACTCTCTTCAATGGTGCATCTTCTTCTTTATCTCCAATTATGTGGATCGGAGAGTACTCATGATCTGTATAGTTTTGAAACAACTATGAATGCTGTTGGCAAAATAGAAGAGGAATAATTTGGTCCTGATGCATCTGTTCCATAAAATGTACGACAGTGATTATCAGTGTTGCTTGTTTGGGCCATGTATATCGGTGGCAGATGCTGCAGGGATATTCCAATATGAAAGATGCTTAGTGCAGTAGCCTAGATATCATAAGTGAATAAGAACAAGAGCAACAGGCTAGAGGCCAAATAATAAAAGAAAAAAAAGAGAGTGAAGTATTAGTTATCTACCATCTTTAAATCTGAAAAAGTTGTGACATTACTTATGCACAATAAGACCTAATCAGATCCAAAATCTGGATCAGTTAACCACAGCCCTAATTGCACATAATGGAGACATGGAATCCTAACTAGAAATTAAATAATTGGTATTGCATTTTCTTTGTGTTTATGTTTGCAATTTTACATATTATCATCAAAATCATGCAAATCTGATGTGTTTTTCTTTTTCCTTTTTTTTGGGGGGTAATACTGATAAGCTACCCTATAATCAGATCCAAATCTAGATCAGTTAACCACGGCCCTAATTGCACATATTGGTGGCATGGAATCCTATTTAGCAATTTAAGAATTGGGTTTGCAGTTTAACATATTATCATCAAAGTCATTCTTTGCTTTAACTGTAAATCAGATTTTTTTTTTCTGGGTTAATATTGATAAGCTACCCCATCTAACCTATATTTCTCAAGGTACTACTGGCCGATACCTTCCCATTCCAACCAAGGCTCGAATGTAGCTACCTTGCTCCCCAGGGAGAACTTTGATCTCACCAGCTCAGCTAAATCTGGATTCCGGAGACATCTATTGTGTTTTTAGTACTCTTTGATATAGCAGCTCCAACACCAATATACCAGATTAATTTATTTGGTTGGGCGAGGATGTGTGTAACACCCCACCCCATACCCATGCATGATATTGTCCGCTTGCCTCATACAAGGTAAGGGTGTAAGCTCTACATATAACCCCATTCACTTTCCTCTCTATAGTCAATGTGGGACTCCGAGGCATCACAAACGTTACAATGTGAGTCTCTGATCTTGCTTGTGAGGAAGAAGTCCTAAGAGTTGTTACTATGGAATTGTAGAGCCGCACATGATAATGATCATTAGAGGCAAAAGAATTACAAAAACACAAAAATTAGTGACATTCACCTGCCAGACTTGTGTAGGTTAGGTAACTTTGTCTGCAAATGGGACTGACGGGAACCTGAGACAAGGGCAGTGTGGAGAATATCAATCTTACCACATGTGGGTGTTGTGTAGGTGTTTATTTCATTGGGGGAGGGTGCAAACTGCAAACCATTTGAAAGTCTCACTGTCAACTTTTCAGATATGACATGCTTTGACCAATTATGGTCCATTTCTCTTGCCAAGGTTGGCGACCTGCCCTAGAAAAATCTTAATTGCAGCTGCACATCTGCTAATTTAAATAGAACATTGTGAGACTTTTAAGATATGACCAGAATTTGGGCTGCACATTTGTTCTTGGTGACCAATTTTTATAAAGAATTATCATATATATGCCATCTTTGTTTGGCAGCAAAATAAGTAGTGTGCAACAAGTAGTTTTTCTCCTCTGAGCCCACTAAACCACACAAGGTGTTCTTTTGGTCATTTTCACAGGCTTCCCCTAGAAAACAAAAGTAAACAGATTTTTTCCTCTCTCTTCTTTTTTTTTTTTTTTTTTTTAAAGTATGAGCTTTATTTCAAAATCTTTGGTTTTCCAGGAAGAAAGTAGAGACCCATAAAAAAATGATGTTCTGGTGTGGCCTACAGAAGATGAGAAGAACATGGCCTGTTGGAGAATCCCCTGCAGTTTTCTCTTGTTGCCAACCATTGCATACTTTGTTGACAACATGGCATGTTGGTACATTATGCATTTGGTTTTCTTCAGAATTTGAGCTTTGAGTTTACGATTTGTTTGTTGTGCAGGTTGGGGACCACATGCATATTTCCAGATGTTGGCGCAATCACCCAACTCTGCACAATCAACTTCTACATATCATTTTATTCAGCAGCCAATGGAGAATGAGTCTGTTTATATCCCACCCAGATATAGTGCATAGACAAGGCTAACCTCGCGAGACACTAGTCATCAGAATGCAGCGGAAATTGGGAGGAGACAACGATTTAGAACTTGAATACTGTATAGAATGGAGGTCATAGTGGAATGTCTGACACAATGATGCTAATGTGTTCTTTTCCCTTTTTAAAATCATTAAAGATGTATACTTTTTCATTTTCTTTTACTGTCAGGGCAGTTAAATATCGTTGTTTTGTTGTGTCTCACTCTAACTCCCTGGTCTTTAACATTGTTCTCTTAGTGTTCATTTGCTGTTAGACAGTTAAATGATGCGAATTATGCAGATATTGTTGCGCCTAGCACGTGGTATGTGATTATCAAGGAGTGTTTGATATCCCTTTAAAGCAGGTTGACAGGAATCCTGATCAAATCATTTGACCGAGTATATAGCTCCAGGCAGTGATAGAGATTGAATGGGTTACTCTTTTAAAAGGTAAGAGTTGCCACTCATCAGAAGCTTTTAATTGTTTAAAGTCCAATTTAACCAGTTTAAGTCAAATATTTTCAAGATGAACAAAATATGATTTTATGGATGAATAGGGTGAATGTTGGATTGTTTCCTTAAAAGTGGTCCAACAATGGTGATGCAATTTATTTGGTCTTGATAAAACCTTTGATTCTTGTGGATTAAGGAAACCCAATTAAAGTAAATTCTAGGTTTCTCATCCCCATCAGGGCACTAAAGTTCCTATGTTACTTGATGGATTAGGAGACTTGAAATTAGTATAAATGAAGTCCACTTTTCTCTCTTTTCTGACCTTTTTAATTAGTGGGGAGACCATAATCTGTCAGACCAACACATGTATTGGATAGAGGGAGGGAGAGAGAGTAAGGATGGCCCACCCATTCATCATTGCATTGCCATGATAGAGAAGGTTTAGATATCTTATCCTTTGGTATGGATGGTTATGATATTACCATGTATGGATCTAAACCTTTTAGGTTTCTAGTATTTTGGTTTTGTCACTTGGATACAAACATTGATCCTTGATCATAAAAGATGATGATTAAAATTGCATATTAGTTAACATAATTGGTTGTGCAGTGTTAACCATAGCTTCTGGTTTCTTGAATTTTTCTTGCACTTGCATAAAAACGTTTTTTTTTTTTTTTTTTTTTTCGCTTGGTGGCCTAGTAGCCAGGATATAATAGGAAAAGCTACCACTCCAGGGTTCGAACCCTAGAGGAAGCTGTGGGAGGCTAGTGTGCTATCAACAGTCACACTATGTGATTCCCACTTGCATGAAAACATTACGGGTCGTTTGGATGTGGGTAAAACCAGTGGAGAAAGGTTTCTATAGTTCAAGATTTTTCAGTGGCGAGTTTCCTCCACCTGTTTTTTCCTCCATTGAAACAACTCCACCAAATCGCAATAGCTCCTTTTACTGGGACAATACCACGACGTTGCTAACCCTGTGAACTTGCAGAGCTCATTCAAATCCGACCAACAACTGGTTTGTAATAATGTGGTGATATTTAATGCATCGATTTGTGAAATCTGAGGGTATGGTGCTGGTAAATGATTTAAATGTGAGTAAAGGAAGGATGAATGGTTTCAAAATAACGAAAATTCATTGCCTTTCCAATTGTACAATGATATCATTAGGGATCGAATGGGTTGGAACAATAGTGGATCCGAACCGAGATTTGTCTCAATAGATACGGATTGAGAAGGATCTGGATACAACACATGGGTTCCATGTTGGATCCAGATCCATAAATGAAATAAGATATGGAGTGCATTAGTGTAATTAGATAAAAGAGCCTCAAAAGATATGTATTTTTTTAAAATATAAAAGCAGGGCTAAGTAATGGTATATGATTAAATCTAAATAAACTCTCAAAACTTAAATCTAATATGTGAATGTAATCGTTCTGGGGCCAAATCCTCTAGTTGAAACATACAAGGATATAATCCATTAATAGGTTCTATATCCACTTTATTCTAAGTGGAGACTTTGTATACTTGGATATCCACACACACCCCTAATCCAACGCCCTTTAACCATTCAGTGCTACAACCGAGGGTCATTCCTTGATTGTTTTTGTGGAGAGGGAGGTGCTTTACCAATGAGCTACCAATGTACATATTAGTGGATTGGGGAGAGTGCTCTTTTATACAAGGGTCAGAAAGAGCTAATACATAATACTATCTTTCATCTTGCCTTGATTCTCTTTTAAATGAACATATCATATGCAGCATGTATCAAACTTTGTTACAAATCTTCACTGAACAATACAGTTGTTACAAATCAGTTATAAATGCAGTGGGCCATGATCACTATATTAAGGATACCATGGGATCATTTCTTATTAAAAGGAGTTGGACTGAAATTTATTTTCTTTTGCTTCTGACTTTAATAGTTCAAAGTCATTTCATCATGACCACCGTTGCCACCTTATGTATTCTTTTGGCATTGGGGTTGCGTGACCTTTAAATACAATTTCAAGAGTGGTAGATGCCAATAGAAGAGTGGCAATTTCTTATTTGGGATTTTTACCTTATGGCTGTCTTGAATGGTTGAAGATTAAATATCTCCCACAGAGCTATTGGTAAAAATAAAATTACAATATCCTACATTCATAGAAAATCGCATAATGTGATATGTGCAATATCGCATAACCCTATAACATTGTATCATGCGATATCACATGGCCTTAAAATACCGCATGAACAATTACACAAAAACAATAACAGACAAATATCAAGTCTTAGTAAAGCTCAACAGGCAAGATAGTTATTTTTATAATTTTTTACCAAAAGTTAGAAAGCAGATATTTTTTCAAAGTCCACCCAATTAACAACAGGCTTTTTCTTAGGTAAAAGTGAAGTGACTTCTTACCACACTTGTGTCCAGTTCCACTAAGACCAAAACACAATAGAATCGGAAGGTTGAAAGCATAAAGTTGAAAAACAACAAACCCACGTGTCCAAAAACCCTAAAAAGAATTTTTTTCTTGTCTTGTACATGGAAGAGTGCGATGAAAAGACCAAGTTCAGGTCACTCTTTCCAGTCATGTTGTCCATGAATGTAACATGCCACCTGCCTGGGCCTGATTCCACATGTTCCTTTCTTTTATAACGTGTGACTCTCGAATTTATTTAGCAAACCATTCATATCCAAAATTCAAAATTTTAATGCGTTAGTAGAGACAGCAAAAATATTTTTTAATATTTTTTTTTAGATGGAGCCCGCTCCTCAATACTTCCGGTCGGTGGAACTTGGCCGGCTAGGGGTGTAAAAAAAAATTCGAAAAACCGTCTAATCGAATCGAACCGAACTGCAGTTAATAACCGTATTTCACGGTTCGGTTACGGTTACGGTTAATGAAATTTAAAAACCGCATGGTCCGGTTCAGTTACGGTTTTCCGTAATAATTCATGGTTATTAACCGAACCGAACCGTATGATACGGTTCGGTTAACAGTATGCGGTTAACCGTACCGTTTACAAATAAAAGAAAAAATAAGAGGGCTGAATGAAATATTTCTTACCTTATTTAATTGCTCCTTATGTGTCATTTTACCTTCAATCATTCACATTTATCCCCTAATGTGACTTATGTGAGGAAGGCATTCCACGGTTGTTAACCGTAACCGAACCGTTTAATACGATTAACCGCGGTTACGGTTTTCCACGGTTTTTGTGGGTATGGTTACGGTTACGGTTACGGTTACGGTTTTAAAAGACAGAAAACTGCGGTTACGGTTCGGTTAACGGTTTTCCCAAATTGACCGGTTAACCGAACCGTTACACCCCTACGACCGGCGCACTTTTGGTGATAAGCTTTTTTTTTTTTGCGCCGAGTCGTTCCTCCTGAGATTCGAACTCACGACCGGTTGACTCTGATACTATCTTGAATTTCTTTAGTTAACCATTCCTATCAAAACCTTAAGGCCTTAGAAGAGGTAGCAGAAATACTTTTCAATGTTCCTCCTTGGGTGGAGCCCACTCCTCAATAATGACCACGTTAGAATGATCCACTTAATAGTGATTTGAGGTGATGTAAAAGAGTGCTATTCAAGGGGCTTTCCTTCTATGTGTGTGTGTGTATTTTTTTTTTACTAATGAGATAGTGAGATCCAAGGTCGGTCCATTAGCACAATAAGGGGCCCATCTGCATCAGTAATATTGTATGGGCTGGATATCAGCATGGTGAAACGCCCAGATCTGGAGTTTTAGGTAGTTGGGTCAGTACGGATTCACACACAAAGTCACCGGCTTAGAGAATTCCTGAGTTGGAGTGAAACCCATAGATGGGCCTCACCTTTTGAAAATCTGAGATGCTCAAAATGATCGTCATCACCATTTATTAATTTTTATGGCTCAATAGAAGTTAATAAATTTTGGTTAATCGGGCCCCTGTATTGCCCAAGCTATACTGTGATTAGAAGTAGGGTTTGGGTGTAATAGGGTTTGTGGCTGATATTATAAATAGAGACTCAGAGTCTCTAAGATGTACACCTCTATTCTGATTGCGTAGTAATTCTCTCCCGTCTTCTCCATGGACGTAGGCCAAAAGCCGAACCACATAAATCTCTTGTGTTCTCTTGTGCGTGCTTGATCTCTTTTCGTAAGCTCTAGATCATAACACCATGTATAGAGTTGGCTCCGCCTTAGGATTGGCCACAAGATGAATAAAGTGAATAACACAACCTTCTGCGTTATTAATCATATATATGAGGCCAATCTTTGTTTGATCGGAGTCAACAGCAATGGCTCAAATTTCACTTCAACTAAAGTGTTATATTTATGCCCCATTTCTTGTGGCAATCTTTGTTTGATCGGAGTCAACAGAAATGGCTCAAATTTCACTTCAACTAAAGTGTTATATTTATGCCCCATTTCTTATGGCACTTCAGTTAGACCAATTCCATGTACAAAGGGGTGCTGTGTGATATAACTAAAATTGATGATGCAAAAGTAAGCTGTAAGCCCCACACCACATGCTACCATAAGCAACATAATAATGGCAGCATAAAGATCGCCATCTCCCATTTAGCATGTTGGATGACTTTACCATTGGATATGATGATCACCACTGCAGGTATGGATTCCTTATGTGATCTTTATCTAATCCATTGCCAGGTTTTAAGAATCTAAGCCCTTCATACTTACACTCCTCCTCTGATGAATTAACACCACCCTAAATTTGACACTCATCCGAATTGTATAAACCCTACAATTGATCATGCATATTTTGGTATCCAACCGGCTTTATAAAGCAATTAAGAGTAAACAAATTTGAAGCTGTTGAAATAGTGGTGGTCATGTTTGGATGTTTATTAATTTTTTTGTCATGCAAGCAGGTCACAAGGAGACCTTTCATATCCTTACACAAGTGATATTCATGTGCCGGGTCAGCCTATTTTGAAGCTTGAAGCATGTCCAAGCCTGGCCCATTTTGTTTTTAGGCATTATATTTAGGCCTGAATCAATCCTATGGGCCAAAACTCAAGACCAAACCCAACCCATTTACTAACTACACAACACCCTTTCTGTCAAATGTGCTAGGTCGGATTAGGCCTCTATGTATATTGGGGAAAGGTCCTGCCCATTTAACAATAAGCTAGAAACTAGGCTCAGGTACAGCCATGGGCCTAAAAAAAGAGCCCAAATCTAGCCAATGCCAGTGTGGCTATGAATCTTAAAATTTACAGTTGTTGTCCTATTCCATCTTTTTCTGCAATTCTACTTGCTACTTGGTCTCATATGCGAATGATTCCATTCAACTTGGCTCATACAATCCATTGACTGGGTTGAACTGACCTATCTAGACCAATGTTTTTGACCCTATGAATATCTACGATTTGAAACAAACCCACTTATACAAGCATAATGCATGGATGTGATTCATTGAATATTACAAGTGATATCACATGTGACTTGTTTACAAGATATTTATTTGACATAAGTCATGTCAAGCTTGAGAGGTCTCTATCGAGACTAAAGTAGGGAGGCCCGTTTGTCAAAAATACGAGTGGAGGATCCTTTCTTCCATGAGAGCTTGTAAATGCACCCTCATTCTTCTTTGCAAGCCCCCTTTATCTCTACATCCATCATTGGATTTAAAAACTTCATAACTTTCTTTGCGCGCCATAATATACCTAGACTAATCTCACCCCAAATCCTATTCCCTATTGACATTTTACTTTTAAAATAAAGTAGAGTGAAGTGGAATAAAAAGAGAAAATAAAATATAAGTGGATTATGATGGTATTTTATTTTTAATTGTTTGTGATAGAATATTTTTGACTTTTTATATGGAGAAATGGAGGTTTTTTGTCTTCTAGTAAATAAATGTAGTTGATTTTTGACTTTTTTTTTTTTATAAAGATGGAGGGAGTTGTGGTAAAAAGTGCTTTTGATTTGATGTTTTACTTGACTTAACTTGACTTGACTTTACAAATAAAATTATTAAACGGGCCCAAGGCTAAAGGGAGAGAGGTAGGGAGAGCGAGAGGCAAGGAGAGGGAGGGAAAGGGAGCAAGAGAGGGAATGGGAGAGGGAGAGAGATAGGGAGGTGGAGGTTCTGGGTGTTGGAGGTGTTGTTGGTGCTAGGGGAGGGGGTGAGGAGGAAGGTGAAGCCATGGCTGGAGCGGGAGGTGGCGGAGGAGTGTTGAAGAAGATAAAGGAGGTGGAGAAAGGGAGAGGGGAGAAAGAGTTGTTTGGGGATTTACCATAAGGGTATATTTATAATACTATTTTTAAAATGGTGAGTGTGCAAAGAAAAATATGGGGTTGCATTTAGAAGCATTCTTCCATCAGCTAGAACCAAACTATCTCTAAAGTTCAGGTTTGGTAATTAGAGAAGATTCCTATCATCCTTGGAATGTATAACCCAATGGTTATAAGTTTTTTTTGTAATTTTCTCAAAATTCATAAAAAAAAAAAAAAAGAATCAATATCTGAGCTTTCACCTCATAGCTGTTTTTGGCCATCTAGAGAATTTGAACTCTTTAAATTGTGAAAGGGGGGACTCATAAGAATAAAAAATTAGTATTTTAAGATCTAGACTTTTTTTAAAATACCTCAAAATATATGAGGGACCAACTGCTGAAATTTGAGCCCTTAGCTGTGTTTGACCTTTCGAAAATGATGCACGGTTTGGATTATGACTTTGGGGCCCATCAGAACCAAAATATTGAAAAAAAGGATAATTAGAGAATCACAATTTAATTCTACACTGTGGAAGATCAACGGTTTGAAATTTTTTTCCCACCACAATCCTTGATGAATCACACAACCAATTTTGACACCCTAGCCGATTTAGATCTTCTGAAGAGATTTAACCATTCAAATTTTGCAAAAGGGCCCCACATAAGTCCATAAATTGTGATCCAATGGTTTGCATTTTTCTACAAATATATCAAAGTCTACTGATAATCAATGGCTGAGATTTGACCTCATGGCCTTTAAATATGATTAACGGCTCAAATCTTAATTATGGGATCTAAAAATTAGGTTTTTAAACACAAAAGCGGTCGCCTCTTTGTTACCTCCTGAAAGAACAACTCTAGTTTCTCCACGAGCGTCGATTTGGAAAGTTGGATGTGGTCTGACCTGGAAAATAATTGCATCCATAGATGTGAGGACTCCTTTCAACCATTTTCCGTGCTGAACCAAATGTGGATTTTATGCGGGAGTGTGAAACAGCGAGATAAATCCTTAGCGAGGACGTTTACGGTTTACCCAACATGCCCTAAAGAGATTTTTGGGAAAGAATCAAGATCATGATTTTACTACTCATTTCTCCAGTCAGATTAGGTTTATTTTAGTATTGTACTTCTAAAAATAACTTATTTAAAAAACCAGACAATGAAGACACTTATTAATCTTCATCTTTAAATTGCTTTTAAAGTGTTTTGGATGGAAATAAAATAATAAATTGTAGCATAAAGTTGTGGACTGGGGTGGGGTTGGATTTCCAATATCTAATGGGGCCCACCTTATCATCCTTCTAAGTGGACCATAAAATAGCGATATCCCTGATAGTCATCGATTTCAGATTTGGTACCCATTTAAATGGAATAGATCATTCGATTGATTTTATACTCATTTTGTACGTTGAAAACTTATGGGCTACTGATAAAGTGGTTAGGGTGATTAGTTAGGCACCAAATTTTATACACTGGCATGTCCCACCGAGATCTTTTAATCTCCACCGCTCCCATTCCCAGGTGGGCCCCACAAGGTAGTGAGCTCTGACCTACGCAAAGGGGGACCCTATGTATAGTTGTTATCATATGCGTGTGTGCATCAAAAGCTGTGGGGCTCACATGTTGGCCCACTTTGGGATGAAACCTGCAAGAGCAAAAGATCTGGTTGGGGGCCTCCTATATACGAAAAATTAGCCCCATCCGATCATCTTAGCTCGACAAGCTGTGCCCAGAAGTCTAATCCATTTGAATGGGTATTAATCGCGATCCAACGGTCTAATCCATTCGGATGGGTGAAAACCTAGGGGACATGTGTACTATAGGGGTGCGAAGAAGGGGTTTGGCCCACCGGATAGATCATCAAGTTGGGCCCCACCAGGGGTGCACACTATACTAGAGGTGTGCATAAGATAATTTTCCTATTTTCCTATGTATATGTGTGTGTATTATAGGACAACACAACACACTAAGAGATGCTCAATGGATGTTGGTTCAAGTCATATTATCAATGGAAAAAAAATAAAAACAAGAGTATTACTTTTACTATTTTAAAGTTTTTCTTACTATTATTTGGAGAGTCTGTTGTCCTTAACAATGACTTTACAATAAAACCCCTGATCTGTCTAACAACCCTCAAAACAGCTACAACATTATTAATATTCCTGCCTCAATCTCTCTTCACTCCACTCAATTTACAAAGAATTAGTCTACTTCCTCCTCCTTTTTCATCTTCTTTGAAATTAATCTACTTCCTTAACCTACACTTGAAGATAATTTTGAAAGCTTTACCATTTCTTCCCCTGAATTTTGTGATCTTGCTGGTACAACCATGGCCTTGACCACTCAATTCTTGGAGCACTGTAAATGTACTTGGTGAGATCTAAAGAGTCGGGGAAACTAGTAAACATATTGGTTGCTAGGTCCAACTAATCAATGTGAAAGCTACATGTGAGTCCCAAGTGTTGTTCAAGAATTATATTCTTAGGAAGATGTCGGCAATTTTCGAATTTGATATTTTTCTAAGATACTACTGGGAAAATATCTCAAATATGGATAAATTTTATAAAAAAAAAAAAAATGAAACATCAATAGAAATTGAATATTATCACAGTGTTAGAAGTATATTATAGATTTTTCCTATATTTTAGTTTTTATTTCAGATTTTTGTGATTTTCTTGTAATTTGTTTTCCTTTACTGGAGATATCTTGTCAATACTTGTCTTATTAGTGTGGGGCATGTTTTTTCTTAATGCAAACTATTGAACTGATGGGTGAACTAGTGATTGATGATGCATTGAACCTCTCCATATCACTAAAACAGGAAACACATATGTTGGAAATCCTTTTTTTTTATTGTTTCAGATAGAAGAATCTAGAAGGTTAGTCTTCAAGTTCAAACCCATTAGTGAGAAATACAAGGGGACTTCCTGAGGTTTTGGGGATAATAGAGGAGTCCTTTTGAGTTTTGAAAACAGCCCTTGTGAACCACACACACCATTGGATCATGTCGGTACACATAAATACTATTGGGAGATGCATACAAAAGGGCATGATCTTTTAGTGAAGCACTATCCATCCACCTGTGATGAATTGACAAATGAGTTCCACCCACTTGTTAATGCTATTCGAATCATGGTCTAGTCCTTCACATCTAAGTGGTCCACCATTTCTGACAAATGGGGTCGAGCCAATTTCTACTTCCAACCACTTTCTATACTTTATGTTTTTTTTACATTCCACTCTTATCTCCCTCCCATAAGAAAAGCACAGTGCATGCCTTGCGTTGCTTGTAGGATGCACACTTTGTTTCATGGAAGATCAGTTGAGGGTCTCTGTCCTTTCTACAGAGATTCCTTCAGCCGGCTGCAATTACGGCACCAGTTGCTGAAATTAAGGAAAGCAAAATTGTAGGATGCATCCACATTTTTCATTTTGTGTTCTCACATTGGATGGCAGAAAACTTGAGTTTACAATTTTTTTTTTTTTTTTTTTCTAGGCTTAAACCTCAATGGCCCTTTCATCTAGGTGACCAAGGGGCGGAATTAGGCACAACCACGCGGGTGCAATTGTACCCATTAAACCATGATGAGCTTAAAAAAATCCAACAAAATTATGGATCCATCCTCAAAATCCACATGGAAACCCTTGTTTTGCCCCCAAAACCAAACTTCCTATTAAAGTTTGCAACCCTCAAATGAAAATCCTGGGTCCACCAAGCTTGTCATGCACACTATTGTCACAAGCTGCACAGCTCATTTGATTTTTAAAAGCTTGTCACTTGTCTTTGGGCGATGAAAGAAATCCATGATAAAAGAGGAAAATTGTTCCGAGTCTATGTGTAGCTTCTTGTTTTTATTGTTTTGTTGTATATATTTTTCTTGTGAAAAAGAAAAGAGTAATTTGAATTTCCTCAGTAAAGAGGATTTGAATTCCTATCTCATGGAGGAGGGATTCCACTTAATAAACAAATGCATCACAAAATTTATAAAAGATTTAGAGCCTTTTTATTTACATGGAATACATATGAATTGAAATATATAAGAATATACGGTAAAAAAGCTCCATCAAAGAATTACTAAAGAAGTGAGGGGTGGGGGATATGAGGTGGGGCCTTGGGGCTAGGATATAAGGTTGCAATACAGGTGAGACCTTGACTCTCCTAGCAAGGCATTCATTTATTATCTTCTCTTGATCTAATTTGATGATATTTTAGGATATTTACCTTTAATTCTTTAATTTTAAACCACTCATAGAAAAACCAAGTTTTAGAATTCTTAGAAATCCAATTACATGATATAAATACACCCTTAATATTTACTTATTTACTGAAGTTTAAAAAATTCTTGTTAGGAGAGATTTTGAAGTCTTCAAATTCCCTGAAATATTTTCCAAATCTTTTAGTACAACCTGGCATTTAGGATTCTGGAATTTAGAGAGTTTTGGAAAAGCTAAAATTGACCCTTCATAACAGCTGACAGTTCCAAAGCATGAAACTTTTCTATAAAAAAAATACAAATTGCCTCCTAGGGACAAACCCCCTGGATCTTTGGTTCGGTGCCATGACAATAAAAAAATGTAAGAAAGCAATGGAAGAGGATGAAAAGAATGTCATTACATCTAAGTAAGCCCCAACGGATAGTTTCCACTTTTCACTACGTGCGACTTACACAAGTTTGATATTGCCCATGTATTGCAGTCCCTTTGAGAATCAATTGTTTCCTCACGTGAAGTGAGGTTTTTGCCAATTAAGTGGTCCTAAGGGGAGGGCGTGAGTTTAAAACTGCAGTGTTCAACGATTTCTAAACCGTAGTCTTAATCAGCCGTGCTATCCCTTGAGATTAAAAAATTTAAAACAGCTTGTTCCAAAATAGCTAAAAATTGAGAGAATATTTTTTTTTTTCGAAAAAAGGAAAATCCCCAACCTAAGGCCATTATATTTTCACTATGAAAATAATAAGATCATGTTCTACTGTTTCAAACTATTGTTTTGTACGACAAAGAATTTACTGTTGTGAGATGTGTCCTGTCCTGCTTCTTGTGTAAGACCAAAGAAATGGTTGTCTCAAGATTCAAGAGTCAGAGCCTGCTTTTCAAGAAATTGTGAATAGATAAGGTTTCAAGTTAGAGAATGAATAACCAACGTTAACTTAGAACAAGGAAAATCATTTTCCCATGAAAGCATTTCCATTTTCCGTGAAAAAAAAAATCCTTTCACAAGTTGGATTTTAGTGATCAAAACACTCATGGTTGAGTGGTGTTGGCGCTTATTTTCACATGCGAAAGTGGTGTTGGTGCTTGTAGGTGAAATTCTCTGTGGTATGCCTAAGATATTCCAGCCATGTGGACACCTAGAGAGTAAGCAATGGATGACAAAGCAGCAGAGGGAAGGAACCCATGCAAGTAGTGTTTCATTCCGGCTAATGCACTCTCTCAATTGCTCTCTTGGAATGAAAAAAAAAAATCTAGAAAAAGATTTTACATATTTGATGATTGTGGATAGGATGAAACAGTTTCTAAAAAACATGGGGTCCGGACTCATAGGATAATAGGACTATTTAGAGGATTAGGCATTAACGCTATCAATAAGCTGGGCCCTGGTTGACAAGAACAAACAATTTGAATAGCTCAGCCCATCTCACATTCACACCCCGTCTTAAATGGTTCAAAATTCCATTTGTGAGCCTAATAGGGAATGGATTATTTTTGGAGAAACATGTGGGCTGGTCTGGCCTGCACCAAACTACTTTGGCCTTTGGGCTGGATTTGAGTTGGGTTCCTTTAAGGCCCTCCTTGTCTGGGCCCGTACTCATTTTCTTATCAATGCTGTAAATGGAGACCAAATTTCCCTCATATTGGTGCGACATCTTTTGGCACAAAGACTCAAATTCTGAACTGCTGATATTTTGTGATAAAAAGTTTTTCATAATCGGGTTCATAGGAGTGAGTAAGACTGTCAATAGGCCTAACTGCGGCTTAGATGCTTGCTCAATTAGATAGGCTTGTCCGAGCATCTTAAGCCTGATGAACTCCTATTAGGCCCAATTATATTTTACTTGTGTGTGTCTGTGCGTGCGCGCGTGTATTATACGATATCTTTTTTATTTTTATTTTTGCTGACGAAGATATCCCTGTGGCATTTGACAAGCTTGAGACTAATCCCGCAGATACTCAATTACACCATATCTATACTGAAATAAAATGATATCATTTGATAGAAATATACATAATAAAAAAAGTGGCTCTTATTATTCTTGTAACATTTTTCTTTTATCAATTTAGACTTGGCCCTAAAGCCAAGGTTCATGTTCGAATTTGCATACGAACTTCAAATGAGCTTACTCAACCTTGGCTATTACTCAAACAATCCCATTGGGATTCAGTCATTTAGAATGTATATAATTTGATTTTGCCAATCCACTGATAGCCCTGTGATGGGCACCTCTCTTCCACATAAATAGGGCTGTCAAGATGCCACACGACCCGTTAACACGACACGAAACCACACGATATTAACTGGTTCGGGTGGGCTCTTAATGGGTTCGGATCGTTAACGGGTCAAACCCATTAAAACAAGTTTAGTTAACGGGTCGTATACGAATTAAACCAGTAACCCGTTAAACTTTTTTAGTCTCTAAGTGTAGCTAGAATTAATTTACATTCATAAAGGATAAATTAGAATTTATTGTTTTATAGTGGGGTTGTAGGTGATATCCATTCGAGATCCTCACTTACAGTTTCATGTGGCTTATATATTTTTCTCCTTATATATTTTTATATGGACTTTATTTTAATTTCTGAAATGACTTAATTACTTAACGGGTTAACGGGTTGGGTCGTGTAACCCATTAAATTAACGGGTTGTGTTCGGATTGGATTTTTTGACTCGTTAAGTTAACTGGTTGTGTACGGATTGAGGTGATTTTAATACGAATTCGTTAATCCGTAACCTGAATTCGTTAACACGGCACGATTAACAGCCCTATACGTAAATAAATAAGTAGTAGCTATCAATAACATGATGGGTAACTCAGTTGGCGTAGGATTACGATTTGCATTCGAAAATTATTGGTTTAAAACTGCACTACCATACTAAAATCGCATGAGTGTTTACTCGGGACTTTCTACCCAAGTGATTAGTCCATTCTAAAGAATTTAAGACAAAAGAGGGGTTGGAAGGGGCCAATAAGTGCTCTACTAGTTTAAGTCACAATAACAATTTCCAGCCACGCACACTAAAAGTGAATTACACATGTCATTAATAAGAGAGAAGAAACACAAAAAAAACAATCCACCGCCCTTTTTATTAACATCTATCATAAGTTGGATGTATGTGACCTGTAGCAATCTTTTCCTCTTTATAATCTTTATCCAGGCACAGTTACAAGTAGGTTTAAATGCCCTTTCTGCCAAATCACATTATTGCCCCTTTTCTGCAGCCAACGCGCCTGACGTGAGTGCAGTTAATTCAATTGGTAGCATTCAGTATACACCGCTGGAGAACATATGTGGAATCATCACAGATTTCGGAGTCTGCATTTGGTGGATCAAATATTCAAAATATCCTGTTTGCACATTTGGGCTATACTAAAAATCTTGGGGGGAAATAGAGTTTAATTTTCTGCATGCCACTCCTTGACAATTAGGTCAGGCATTGCAGAAAGAAACCAAAGGAAGAGTGATTCGTTTTTCCTTCAAAGAATAACATGATCAAGCCAAAATTTCATCATGCGGAATGACAACAAACCTCAATTTAACATTCAAGATCGCAGCAACGGCCTTTTATCTTAGTAGTAAGAGACGCCCACTTCTAACTTAGTTGTCATGGGTTTGAATCCCGATCGAATGGCCTATGAAAATTCAAGAATTATTTCACCTTGTGAAGCTAAAACTGTTGATGGTTCAAATGAATTTGTTGAGGTCAATATTCACCCTCGCTCGTGAACGGTCATAAAACTATTGTTCACTATAAAATTATTGTTGTGCCGTTTCCTATCACCAATTGGTTTTGGGATAAGTGGCACATCAATGAAATGTAAGATTCTACAAGTGGTATCAGAGCCTAGTAGGTTAGGTGTTCGAGCCACGGGACACTAGGATCGCTCATGAGCTTTGTGCCGCCATTTGTAACGCCCCACCCCATACATATGCATGGCATTGTCTGCTTTAACCGACGGGCTTCACGTTTTTGCTTTTGATGGGCCTAACCCATCCAAAGACCTCATGTAAAGTAATATAATATCTCTTAAGGCTGCACAGTGCCCACATCAAAAGGCCTCATGTAAAGTAATATAATATAACCCCATTTATTTTCCTCTCTTTAAGGCGTGTAGTATCCTGCGGCAGGGGACCTACACTCGAACTAGTCGAGAGTCGGGATATTGTCCGATTTAGCTCACGGTCCTCACACAGTTTCTGATGAGCCTTAACCCATCAAAAAGTCTCATACAAAGTAAGGGTGTGAGTTCTACATATAACCACATTCACTCACTTTCCTCTCTATAGTCAATAATGTGGGGCATCACAAATTTTTTTTTTATCGCCAATTAATTTTGAAATAAGTGGAAATTACACCCAACCCAACAAATTAGTAGTGCTCTCGAGGAGCACCCTGCAATGATTCTGGCGTTACTAGTTACTACTCAGTACAACCCATCACCATCATCTTCTCTCCACTAAAGGCCCCTCCTTTTTGGCAAACCTTTCTCACAAACTCTCTTTCTCCCCTCCACACGCACACACTCGCTCTTTCTCTCAACAATGGCATCAGAACTCTCTTCCGTCTTCTTGTTATTCCTCTTCCTCTCCATCTCCTCCATCACTTGCAGAGTCCTTCCCACCATCTCCAAAACCACAACCCTCAACATTACAGCCTCTCTTGAAAAAACCCAATATGCCATTTCCTTCACTCCCCAAACCCAACAACCCCTCCAACACCCCCACAAATCATCCCACATTCCCACATCCACAACGAACCCTTCCTTCACTCTCCAACTCCACTCTCGAGACTCCCTCAAACACCCCGCCACCCACAAAGACTACAAGACCCTCACACTCGCCCGACTCGCCCGCGACTCGGCCCGAGTCAAGGCCATCAACGCCAAACTCGCCATCGCCCTCAGCGGCCTCGACCGATCCGATCTCAAGCCGTTAGAATCAGACTCTTCTTTAGATGCCAAGGCCGAAGATGGCCTGCAGGGCCCCATCGTCTCCGGGGTGAGTCAGGGAAGCGGTGAGTACTTCTCCCGAGTTCAAATCGGTCGGCCTCCGAAACCGCTTTATATGGTGCTCGACACGGGGAGCGATGTAACGTGGGTGCAATGCCAGCCGTGTACGGACTGCTACGAGCAGGCCGATCCGGTTTTCGAGCCCTCCGCTTCTTCCAGTTACGCTGCGCTCACCTGCGAATCTCAGCCGTGCAAGTCTCTCGACGTGATGGCCTGCCGAAACGACACGTGCCTCTATCAGGTAATTATTTTGTCTCCGTTATAACGGTAACTGCTTCCGTGACGGAAAATAGTCGTATCGTGATTGTAGAAAGTTTCAATAATATCCGACACGACACGAAACTGGTACTTTTGTGTTAGCTCCGAGATTTTGATGATGCAATTTTTTCCACCCGTACCGAAAAACGGTGTTCGAGAGTAGAAAGAGTACAACGGTCACATTCTATGGACCGAAACGTTAATTGCAGGTCATAACGGCGCCCTTTCCGTAACGGTCGGTTCTTAACGTCTGTTATGACGGCCGTGACATTGTTGTTCTTTCCGCACTTTCAGGTATCGTACGGCGACGGATCTTACACGGTTGGGGACTTCGTAACGGAAACGCTCACGTTTGGCGAATCGGCTTCCGTTACTAACATCGCCTTGGGCTGCGGACACGACAACGAGGGTCTGTTTGTGGGGGCGGCGGGGCTGCTGGGGCTGGGCGGTGGGTCTCTCTCCTTCCCCTCCCAGATCTCCGCCTCCGCCTTCTCCTACTGCCTCGTCGACCGCGACACCTCCGCCTCCTCAACCCTCCAGTTCGGCGCCGGCAACGGCTACGGAGACGTCACCGCCCCCCTCCTCCGCAACCGCAAGATCGGCACTTTCTACTACCTCGCCCTCACCGGCCTCTCCGTCGGCGGCGAGATGCTCTCCATCCCGCCGTCCGCTTTCTCCATGGACGAGAGCGGCAGCGGTGGCGTCATCGTCGACTCCGGCACCGCCGTGACGCGGCTGCAGTCGGACGCCTACGCGGCTCTGCGCGACGCCTTCGTGAAGGGGACGAAGGACCTGCCGGCGGCGGCTGGGGTGGCGCTGTTCGACACGTGCTACGACCTGGGGAGCAGGACGAGCGTGGAGGTGCCGACGGTGGCGCTCCACTTCCCGGAGGGGAAGTCGCTGCCGCTTCCGGCGAAGAACTATCTGATTCCGGTGGATTCGGGCCGGGACTTACTGCTTCGCGTTCGCGCCGACGACGTCGCCGTTGTCGATCATCGGGAACGTGCAGCAGCAGGGGACACGTGTAGGGTTTGATTTGGAGAAATCAACGGTGGGATTTTCGCCGAATAAATGTTAGTGGGGGACCCCCAAATGTTTGGATGGACGGTTTTGCCCCTGTGAGGGAGATGAAATTACTGGTTTTTTTGTTTCTATTCTATGTGATGGCCAAAGAAGATATGAAGTGGGGGCTGGGGAGGGGGGTAGGATGGTAATAATGAGAGAAATGGAGGGGGGTTTTTGTTGGAGGATGTTGGTGTGAGTGTTAAATATTGTTGTATAGTTGTTAGTAGTTGCAGGCTTGCAGCAGCATAAGATGTGCACATGAATTGCTTCGCTTCTTTTATTTGTATTGATATGACAGGGATAATGTTATGTTGTTGGGCTGGGGTTAGTGGTATTTGTATTGGGAATAGAATGGATAAATACAGGAATGGGCAAGTTACTTTACTTTTACATTACTTTTATTTTACAGTTTTATGGTAGGGGTGGTGGCTTTTGTGGCATTATAACACCAAAGGGAAAGATTTCTCTTCAGCAAGAGTCAATCTCAGCTTAGGTTCACCTTGCTGCACAAATAAACATTTTTTGTCAACTGAGTGTGGTATGGATGGCTTTATTGACCAGTCACAAATGAACAACTGTTTTTTCCAATGTTTGCAAGTGAAAGCTTGAATTGATTTGGAATTCTAGATCTAATTTTAGTTTGAATTAAGTTAAGGGTGTTGATTTTGATTAAATTGAGTGAGTTTAATTAATGGCCTTTGTTTTATAACTTAGGGTGAGATTGGATTTGGGCAAGGTGTTTGTTCTGGTTGAATTGACTCAGATTTTTAATAGTATTTGATTGTGACTTGATATGAGGTTGGGTCTAAAGAGTGTAAGAAAATGCACTTGAATTGGACCTGACAGACTTGGCAACTATACTATTATTTTATTATGTTGTACTTATTATATTTCTCAAACTTAAAACCTGAGGTTTACTAACAATGATCAATGATTAGATTTGTTGAGGACATCTGGAAGATTCCTATTGATACCATTACTTATATTATCTGTAAGCCTTGTCCTAATAATGTTGGATTAATCACTTGAATTGTATTTCGCCATTCTAGGCTTAATATGGTGCCAAGTTTTCGGATAGGTTCCACTTTAGATCTATCATAACTACTTTCATTTGCTTCTTTGATCTACTCTTTTTATTTAAGAAGCCATGAACTTAGTATATAGACATTCCCATACCATGCCTTATGAGTCTCTCTTATCATGGATTGATGCCGCCCGAAATGCTTCATTTGTGATTACATTTTTTAGGGTTTTACCATACATTCGTCTTAATTATAGAGCATAACTTTGGAGGGAAAGTGTCAAAATGACTATTTATGGTATCTCTTGAGCTCCAACTCAAATCAGAGTTACAACTTCTTGCACATTCCATTGGAATTTCAATTCATGTATTCGACGTTAATATGACTCAGTTTAAAGGTTTTGGATTCTAAATCCTCCCCTTAAGCTTCCAACTTTTGCACTTATGTCATCTTCTTCTTTTTTTTTTTTTCATTTATACGCCAATATTATATCATCTACAAACATATATAAAAAAACCTTATTATTGAATACGAGCACTTTATTCATCCATAATCAATGCAGAGAGATAAGGACTTAATAATCTTGACTATTGATGTAAATCTATGGTCATTGAGAATTTATCCGTCTCTTACTATTTAGTCTCTCATACATGTTTTTAATAATGTCAATATAAGCTCTTGTGACACATACTATTGAGGTAAGTAATTATTTTATAAAATGGTATATGTAATGGGGCCAGCTCTTTTAAGTTGAAGCTTAGCTTATCTTAAGCTGAAATAGTGTCAGTCCCATAAATCAAAGTAGATTATTGTTGTTTTTAATATGATGATCGTCTCCAAAATCAAGATAAATCCAATTAGAACTGGATTTTCCAATTCCATTATGCAAAAATCAGATATAATTAACTTTGATTTGCTATTTCAGCTTAGGATAAGCTAAGCTTTAGCTTAGGATAACCCTATATATATATATATATTATTTATATCATCTACATGCATAATATTCCAATATAAACCTTGACTACATTAAAATATGTACCCAATTATCAATAAAGTCCAAAATCAGTCTAAATTACTCTAATGGCCTGTTTATTTGCATGGAGCTCAATATGATGGAAGTCTTGGTGAAATAAGCTCCAACAGAGGATTATCTAAGAGGTAAGTGGTGGATGATATAATGCTGAGTTGTAGATAAAACATTGACATTCTAGAGTTGGACTCACGGGGGTAATGACTGGGTACATTTTCCATCATTTGGAGTAGATTATATGATAGCCATCTTTGAGTTTGTATCTTTGTTACTTCAATTTTAGTCACTTTTGGAAAGTCTTAAAGTTCCTAGAAGTTCAACAAACTTGCCCTATTCTCTTTGAGAGGTGCTTGGAGGTGAAGGTCTGCAAATGAGTACTAGTCAGAATTCCCTGTGAACTGATTTTGCAGGGTGTACTTGCCATGATGATCCAAACAGAGCCCTTGGATAGTCTCACTTTTAAACTGAGCTAAACACCCATGTATTAGTCAACTTTACAGAAAAAGAAAAAGAAAAAAGAGGGTCTCCAAATAACTACTCCTGCATAATCAGATTTACTTGATAATCATGAGTCATAAAAATCTAAATTGAGCCTAGTATCCATTCAACTTACAGAGAATTTAGGTTCCTAAGCCTCACTAAATGTAAGATTATGGATATAAGTATACATCTTTTTTATTTAGGGCTGAGTGGTTGGCATCTTCTGGTTGGATGGAGGTGGTGATGTTTGAGCAACTTGCCACATCATTTTCGGTTCACCTTTGACCACATGATTGTCTGATCAGGTTGAGCCCATGACCCGGACTTGAAATATACAAGGGTCAAGCCCATGTAGTCGTTGTTAAGGGTGTCAATGGGCCGGGTTTGGCTGAATCAACCCGGTTCTGGGCATATCAGATAAGCAATATAGGGGGCCCAAAAGCCTGCCCATATAAGGTATGAGTCTGATTATAGCTCAAGCCCAAATAACGACCCAGCCTATTGAAAAACAGCTGTCTTCATTCTAATCAATTAAGCTCTTACTTTAGGGCACGTTTGGTAAACAGGGAGGAATCATTTATCCAAATGATTCCTTCATTCCTTGAGAACAATGCTATCTTCTCTGGGGATTTTTGAGGGGAGGAATCACTGCATTATATGTTTGGAAAACACTCAGGAGGAGTCACTTTTGTAGCTTAAGTGCTTCTTTGGCTCCGTGAGTTTGCAAATTCGACATGGAGAGGTGGAGACGGAGGAATCAACGGAAGAGAAGATTTTTTTTATGGGTTTGGAGGATTGAAAAAAAATCATTTCTCACTTTTCCTCTTTTCACCCAAACCTGAATTTTCCTCCGAATCGAAGAAAACTAGAGAGGATTCCTCTTTGAGGACATTACCCAAACATGCTCTTAAAGTTTTTTTTTTTTTGGTATCGGAGGGTTTCCAACCCTTTGGACTGGACTAATCCCTCCGAGCCCAGAGAGAAGCCGAGTAAACTCTTTTGTAGCCCTTCAGTGTGGTAGTGCAGTTTCGAAAAAAACTTAAATACTCAAGTATGCATCTAAATGTAGGCAAGCAAACACAAAACACATTAATATACAAAAACATTAAAATCTACCTAGAACTAGGGTCCAACAGTCTTGGAGCCCAATGCCCAGTTTGAACTTACAAGGGATCCAAAACCCAAATTTTGGTGTGGTTCCCGCTCGCTGGGCTTGTTGGACAATCCAGATCCTCAATTATTCAGGCAGATTCAATCCAACTTGTGTCCATTGATAGCCCTAGTAATTATTGGGTCACAAAATCTCCATTGATAGCCCTAGTAATTGGGTCACAAAATCAGGATCAAGCTTAACCCACTAGTCTCAAGAATGCCCTCCTTTTTTCATCCCCACCGCCATTGGGAATCTCTGTGTTTTCTCATAGGGGAAGAGAGGATCTGTGAATATGAAAAATCTTTAACATTGAAAACTTTTAAGAGGCATAGGAATTGCCTACATAGGAGTTAATGCCATAAGTATATATTAAAAATGGGGACAAGGGTGAATATATAAAAATGACCATCAAATACCTTCTCTTATGATGGAGATTGAATCTAGAGGAGGTGGGAAATGAATATCCCGCCATCTCCTTGGTAAATTTTTTTTTTTTAAATCCTAAAAAAGTCAAGGTTCCATCTACATCTTTACCTCACCTTCTTTCCCTTTAGTTTTTGCTCACCTCTTTACCAATTCTTAGGTATATCCCAATTAACCATGAAGTCTTATGTATTCAATTCCCAGTAGGGCCTGCTTGTTTCATGTAATTGAATTCATAAAAATTATATTACTTTGTATTTCTATAAGTAGTTAAAATTAAAGAAAGAAATGTGAATAGCCAAAAATTACCATCAATTAACCTCACCTTTGGTGAAAGGTGAATCAGAGGAAGAACGGAAGTGAATACACAACTATCATCTTAGCCATTCAAATCCTATGAATATCAAGATTTCATCTACATCACTACTTTATTTACTTTAACCGTCACCTCTTGAATAATCTGATGGTAGTGCTCATTTGACTATGAGTACCTACGTATTCTAAAGAAGAAATAGGCCCTTAACATGTTTTTCCCAAACAAGGAAAGAGGGTTTTCAAGATGAAATATCTTAAAAAATTATCCATATCAGAAACCCTTTTTTTCCATTTAGGTAAAATATATATATATATATATATATATGTATATATTTGTTTGAATTTGGAGGCATCAACCAAGACTCATTATGGAGGTTTTCCAAATTTATATGCAGGCATGAGGCATGTCATCCATGATCCAACTATCCAGGACTCATTATAAATTATCTGTTGCACAAATATGAAAAATATTATCATTCTGTCATAAAACCAGAGTCTCTGAGGTCTTTTGAATGAAAATTGCCTCCAAAAGGCTCTTAACAGTTATAAACCACAATAACCCTATCAATTAAAATCGATTCTATCAATGTAAACTCATGTGGGCCTTCTTCTAAGTTAATTCAAATTGCTGGAATATTGACATTATTACACAGGACAGATGTGAGTTCTGAACTGATTTTGAGGGGTTTAAAGTTCAGAAATGGGGCCCATTGATGGATTTATAGGGTTGGTCTCAGGACTCAGAGAAAGGTTAGGAATATTCCACAAGAACCCAACGTGGAAAGGCTTAGGACAAACCCTCAACTTAGTTGAAAATTATACCAATGGATAAATTGCTTAATCTAAAGGAGAGTGTGTTTTGAATGCATATGCTCCCCACATGCTATTGCTCATATAAAACACTCCAACATGAAGAATGATAATGATCGACCCAAGACATCTCAAGTACATGTACTCATGGCAAGGTTAGAGGTTGATCATGCAAACCCATCATTACAAAAATTCAAAGTTTTAATCACAAGTTTTTTTTTTTTTTTTAAAAAAAAAAAACTACAATAAATAGTACTCTAAGACTTGATATTAAAGGTCTACTCTCATTTAAGTTGGTCTTTATTTCTTAACCATAAATTCACTGCTTTTCTCATTTTGTTTTTTTTGGAAAATGTTCTCTTACAAGTGGATTGTATGTGCGGCCCATGTCTATGGGGCTCATTAGGCCCACGTTTGATCAATGTTACCCCTTTCACATTCTTTCCATCCCATGACTTGAATTGAGGCCCAATGTAAAATCATCAAACCATCATTTACTAATGGATTGAAACTAAAAAACACTTTATGATTAAGATGCCAACAAAATTTAAGGCAGTTAAACCAACACGTATGGTAAGATTGGAGTGTTACTTTCAAGTAAGAAGAAAAAACCCAAATGGGGCATATCATATAACCTCATTTGAATAAAAAGAAGGAAAATATTCAAGTGAGAACTAGTTCTCACCTATTATATGAGAACTTTTTTGCGGGGCCCAACTAACAATCCATCCAAACTTAGCAACTAACAGAGAACCCCTTGATAGTTATTAATCACAAGAATTAGCACACATCCGAATGGACTGAACAATTGGATCGATGGTTGAATATTTTTTTGAATATGAAGTCATTAAACTCTTGGACCATGGATGAAGAGGTTAGGGGCATGGATTTGGGGTCAAACTTTATACTTGAGGTGGTCTCACATATAACTTTTCATCCCCCTGATCCCATCCCTAAATGGGGCCCATAATTAGGCCTTATAAAAAAGTTCTTACATAATATATGAGAACATTTCCCACCTAAATATTACCCTAGAAATATATGCTCAACAATCAACAAGCATGGATGGGTAAGGGCATTTTTCTGAAAATAGGCCAATATGTTAGGAGGAGTTAGCAACGACAGGAGTCAAAGGTTAGGTATACATGGAATTAGAGGACAAATGCCGTGGATCGAGGATCTTGTTGTGTACAGGCTTGTGTCCCTGCTCACCACCACCACCACGTTCTTCTGACATGGCCATCACCTATTTTAAGGATTTCTTAAGAACAGCACTCCATATACACTATACAGTAAAATAAAAATTCTAAATGACTCTTAGTAGCTAAGTTGGTGAGGTACTTTCTTTTCATCAAAGTACGTAGGGATCAATATTCTTCTGTAGCCTTCATGGTGAAGCACTTATGTGCCGGTGGATTCTGAATTATCTATTTGAATAGTGAGATTTCATAACAATTCAATTATACTGAAGGATAACTGTCATTACTTTAAAAAATTCACGGGTTTACAGAATTCCCGGATACCTCCCAAACAAATGAGCCCTAAAAGTCTAACCCCTTGAAATATCTTAAACAGACATCTATCTTATAAATGATTAGTTGCAAATATGGAACCCACTTGTAATTGGTAGTTTTTGTGGTTGTGGGTGGGTGGATGAGAAAAGCCTTTTAATTGTCATCTTTGCTGGGTATGTGCCATGAGTGGTGGCATCAGATAAAGTGAGAAAGCAACGGAGGTGGGTCAAAGGTAAGCGACATTGAATATGGTTTAGGCCTATTTAATTCAATGGTTGGGTCTTGTCTCATCTGGTGGATGTAAAGTAGAATAGAACTCTCAAAGCTCTGGTGTCCCCACAGCAACCAGCAAGAATAAGACTAGGGATCTTCAATTTAGATATTGCCTTCAGGGCCCAGGCTGTCTAAGTTTTTACTCTCTGCTTTAGACACAAAAGAAGCCAAGGGCAACACATGAATAGCTCACTGGAGTCGGCAGTCCGCACCTTAGTTTCACTAATTGCCTAAGAATCCATCATGTGCCCGGAGGTTGTATTTGTTGGATCTGTATATGGAGACTCCGATAGGTGTACGAAAATCTATGTACGTTCCGGCAACTGGGAAGCTCCGCGAATCTCTTCGCGTTTGTCTAATCTGTGGGAATGGAGAGTGTTTAACTCTAGGACTCCCTTATCTAATACAGACAAGTCAGAAACTTCTTTGCTAAAAAAACCCACATCCACTGATCCTGTTAGGAGTTTTATTTGTGGGGACTGATTAAGTCTTATATTAAGTGAGATTGTATTTTCTGCAGGCTTCTGTCCTGCTTGATTTGACATGGGACCTATGATATGTGGGCCACACGATTTTCTAAAGTATTGTCTCACCTGCAATAATATTATGATGTAGCAAAAAAATAAAAAGGAAGCCAAGTGCACAGTATCAAGAAAGGGGATGGGAGAAGTTGGTGTCTCAAAATGTGATCAATATGTAAGTGTGTGGGTCCATGATTCATATGCGCAACTATTAATTACATGTGATTCATTTACATATGTAAATGACTTACATGTGGAACAAATTCGATTCATTGTATGTTATATCTCTTTACATGTGAATTTAAGTACATTGGTTTACCGTTCTTCACAAATATTTCAAAATCCATGATGAATCAATAAACAAAACTCGACCCCTAGCCCTTTTTGGCCTTTTAAAGAGGATGAATAGTCTAGATCGTCAAAATGGGAGAAACAAAAGCGTATAAAAGCAAATGTAATGGTATGGACCCTTTCGGAAATTTCTCATAATCCATGGTGTATTTAAAGTTGAAATCTGACCCCCTTGTCATTTTTTGCATTTTAAAGAGGATGAATGGTTCATATCATGTTTTAGGCCCAAGGGACACTATGCTACACTTTGCTATGTCCAACAATATTTTACTGTTTTCATGCATTTCTCAAAAGTCCACGATGAATGAATGCCTGAAACTTAACCTGCTAATCATTTTTACCCTTCTAAAGAGGACAAGTGGTTCAGGTTGTGATTTAGGGGCCCACGAAACTCCAGAAAAGCAGATCTAATGGTTTGCATTTTTCATAAATATCTTAAAAGTTTATATTGAGTTAACAAATTAAATGTGACCCACTAATTGTTCTTGTCCTTTAAAGAGGATGAATAGTTCGAATAGTGATCTAAGAGCCCAGAGGAATGAAAAAATCGAGAAATTTGATGATCCCCAATAAACAAACATGGCAAGCACTGAGAATTAGAGAAGAATTTAAACCTCATGTTTAGGTTAAAAGAGGACAAGGCATACCAATGAAGAAAGTAATAAGTCTAATTAAAGAAATAAATCAATCAAAAAACTCTTTATAAGTACAATCATTATTTTAATAAATCTTAGATCTAGAAATACCTTATAAATCCATTTTTTTAAAATAAACTTCATATGTAGATTCAAAGAAAATCTGATTTAGCATATGAAGATTTAACTGCAACTTCATTGTTGTATATTTGATTGTGTCTTCTATAAATGATAGCCATGTTCAGAATGGGGTCGATGTCCCCTACTACATTAACTAGTAACTAAGTGTACTCTCATTCCATTTTATAATGGAGTTCTCTCCATCGAGCACCTAGTGGGGCTCAGCTTATGATTCATTTGAGTGGACTAACCCCTTAATAGTTACCGATTCTAGATTAGGTATTCATCCAAATGGATTGAACCGTTATATTGACTCGCACTAGTTTTGGGCGGTGAAGACTTATTGGCTATTGATCAAGTGATTAAGATGATGACTCAAACCTCTACCCTGTTTCCTTCTTGTTTTTTTTAAGGGGTGGTGTGGCTTGGGCTTTTGAGCTCCCAAGTCCCATCTTCAAGTGGAGCCCACAAGAAAGTGTGCTCACTCGTGCTCAACAGAGGTGACCCTTTTATAGTACATTACTTGTGGGGTATTAACTTGTATTCCAACTTGTGGTGGGACCGGCTTGAGCCTAGGGATTAGTCCTGTTGGGTCAAATGCATAGTTGACCCACTTTCATATTTAGTACGAAAAGTTCATAAATTTGAGCAGCACTGCCACAATTCCATCTTAGTGGGACCATTATGGAGAATAACAAAATATAGCTGGGATACATAAAAGTAACAATAATACTGCAAGAGAAAAGACACTGTTCTTTGGATTGGAGTCTCTTTATGAGTTTGTTGGATGGTTGGTTAGTTGCTTTGAGTTCTCCACTAGTTAATTTCTTCTGCCTTTACTTCGTTTTACCTGATTTTTTTGTTTTTTTGTTTTTTCTACATTCGTTTTACCCGTTAATCATAACCAGTTGGTAATCTTTCTTCCTAATTAATGGTGAGTTCTTCTGGAAAAAAAAAAAACAAAGGTGATAACTCAAGATGGAGAATTATAGACAATTCCTTGACTATCTTTTAGGCCACTATACATTCTTTAATTTTCTAATATCTACCTTTCAAGTCTAAAATCAGAAGAACGGCTCATTACCAAAGTGGCAAGGAGTGTCCGTTCTTACATAGCTGTCCGAGGTTTGAACTCTGGATAAGTTACCTCTTCGTGTTTGTGCGGGCTCCTTTTTCTTTCCGCTCATACAAGGCTAAAAAAACAAAAAAGTTTGAAATGAGAGAGAGAGAGAGAGAGAGAGAGAGAGAGAGCTGAATCATTTAATGTAGGAGATTGGAAGGAATCATCACGTCCACATTAATGGATTGCAACTTTCCTGCAATTTTCATTTGTATCAGAGACTGTCACACGTATTGATGCTAATAAATTAGTACTGAACCTATATGGATGGAAGGATTATGGGCTCATGCTCTATAGAATTTCGTGACGTTCAGAACTGATAATTTATCAACCACTGAGTTAGGTGAGACATTGGTTAGGAATGACCCATTGTAATTGCCCTGAGATCATTCTTTTTCAAAGCTATCCTAGCACTATTTTGAGAAATACTTGAAAATCTCCAATAATAGTATTATAATCATCATCCATCTTTCAAGCCTTATCCCATCTATTAGAAAGCATAATAAATCAACAGTGGTAGGAGCCTTTTTATTTAGATCATAAGTTTTGATTTGAGTTGATTAACTAAGGAACTGATGCAGAAAGGTGAAGATCATAATTACCATTGACGTGTCGTTTTCTCCATACAAATGGCAGGTTTGATGGGTATCATTCATCCGCAGAGAATCTGGCCATGGAGGGACCAAAGTTCGCAATCTCTATGTTGGAAAAATCGAAGACATTCGCTTTTTCTCTCTTTAATGGTACGTATGGAAACAACCATGGATTCCAAACAGTCATTTTCCCAAGGTGAAGGAATGGACAATACCTAGTGAAATTATGGATAGAGGAGGAAGAAAGTATATCAGCCGCGGAAAATAGAAGAATAAATAAATAAATATGATGTTGTCCCACTGCTCTTTCTTATATTGGGAAGTCCCTCGTCCCCCATCACTTAAATAATAGGCTTGACATGTCTTAATATATATATTAGACTTCTACCTATCGTGCATATGGGCGATTTGGATCGATTTAGAGGGAAAACCATCAACCAAACCGAATCCATCTTAGAAGGATGAGAAGATGTAATGAACACTAAAATCTATTTTATAATTTGTCATGCTAACTTTTTTAGGCTAATGAGCTGAAGCAGTTCAAATCTTCTGCTAAAATACATTAACAAATGAATTCAATACAAAATGAACTATTTTTTTTTTTTTGGCCAGCAACATGGGTTCGAGTGGAATGTAGCCTCAATTTTAAACTAATTGAGATGAGCCTCTTTATAGTTCACTTTCTCTTAGATCAGACCAAACCTCTCGGCAGCGTTAAAAACCCAATATGCACACTTCTTATATAACTTTCATCAAACATGTAACATGCAAGTAGAATATACAAGCGCTTCCCTTAAGGCTAAAATAGTCAAAACTCAATACTCAAGTTCATACATACGGTCGGTTCGGTTTAGGCAGTTAACCATGGGTTCAAATCGATAACCGACTGATGTTAGGCGATTTCAATGATTTTCAAACCGTTGACCGAACCGATCTACATAAAACCGATCCGAATTGCCCGGTTCAGTCGGTTCGGTTCGTTTTTGCGGTGATACTGGATTTTTTGTGCAGCCCTACAGCTATTAGCTTAAGCTTTTGGGTTTCCGATCCCGTTGGAAGTCCTACATCCCTCATCGCGACATGTCTCGGCTTGGTAATATCACTCCAGGCCTTGGGCGTCCTTAAACACATTGTGCATCGAGGCGGCCGACCGGACCGATAGCGCAACGCATCACTCCGGGCCATTGTTGGCAAATAAAACATAGTTTATTTGGGCTTGAGAAATCTAGACAGATATTGTAGGAACTTGAACGAAATTAAACAGAGTAGAATGTGAGGTGCAAACCGCACATAACCCGAATATACAATGGGCTGGGGTGACCTATTATTCATACCCAGCCAACTTGATGGCTGCATCTGGGCATTTTTAAAGATCCATAGGCTAGTGTTCAGACTAAAAATGAAAGCCAATTCAGCCCAATGAAGGCCCAGTATAATATTATATATTGTGCATACATTCGCCGTGGCCCGTGGAAGATTAAGCATCCCTCCCCTCCCCTCTCCTCCCCTCCCCCTTCATTTTACTTCCCCTAAAATTTTCCCTCCCCTCCCCTCTTCCTTTCCCAAACACAGGGTTAAGGTAGTTTGCCTTTAATGCATGGGATAAGAAAATGGGTTTTACAGATGCAATTGTCACATATGCATATGCTATATGTGTGACATTACCATGTTCTCAAACATCATTTTCACATGAGTAAATGAAGTCATTCTATGGTTTTAGATATATTTGGAGTTTCTTTATATTTTTCATAAATTTCTCGAATCCATGAAGAATCAAGATATGATATTATATGTCTTGATATTTATCATCAATACAAAAATATTGAATGGGTGTCACATGAATTGGAGCTTACAAAAGTGTATAAAGTCAAATTTTTTTGTCTACTTTTTCATAAAGTTCACAAAATCTATGAAGATTTAAGATAATCAACTTCAAGATATAGATGAATTTTAAGTTCGATAAACAAATTTAATAGTTAGGATTATAGATATGGAGCCATGGAAAGGGATAAAATAAAGGTAGTTGATGGGCAAGAAAAAAAAAACACATACTAACACCTTTTTTGATTGAGGGGTAATGAGATTTTTAGTGTGTAAATGGCCACTTTTTCACAAATTTGTGATACTGCATAACCATTACGTATGTGAATCATTTTCATTTGCAGTAACTGTACAACTCGAACACAAATATGTAATGTGTTGTGTCATGCCAAAGCCAACACAAACTAGAAGTCAGAGCCTGATCTGACATGGATCATAAAGGTTTATAGATTATGTAACTGGGTCCTGTCTGGTGCTCTGGGCCCAAGTTTCAGGCTCAGGGTTTTGATACGGGCCTGAGATGATGCCTGATAATTGAATTGGACCAGACAAGCGTCTGGCCATATACTCAGCCCATGAACAACCCTAGGAGAGAATAACAGTCACCTCACTGGGCTGCCCTATTTTATTTATATCTTCATGGCCCGAGATGACTGCGGTGACAGTTCAGCTCAAGCCTAGTTCAAAGGCCCATTAATAGCTGTACATTCACCCCATTTGTGAAGATAAGGGGAAGTAATTTGCCACTAGCTATGGCCCCCGGGTAGTGTTTGGAGGGTTGGGATTGTAGTTCGTGGAATCATCAATTATGGGGCCGAACACGTAGGCCCATTATTAAGTTTCTTCAACTAACCATTCCTATCAAAACTTAGAGGTTTTTGGTAGGAATAGCTCAAAGTTTTTGGTAGGAATGGCTAGCTAAGAAGATTTAATATCTTATTAGAGTCAACCGGTAGCAAGTTTGAATCCCAAGAGAAATAACTCGGTACTGAAAAAATGTTATGCGTAACCAAAAGAAAGTCGATCGGATTTCACCTAAGAGAGAGTGTTGAAGAGTGGACTCCACTTAAGAGAAAGTGTTGAAAAGTATTTAATATGGTATTAAAGTGAATCGGTCGTGAGTTCAGAACAACTCGGCATTAGAAAAAGTAATGCGCTCGCCAAAATTGCGTTGACTAGGTTCCATATGAGGAAGAGCTAGCGTTGAGGAGTTGGCTACAGGAGTACTTTAAAACGTGGGCAAGTCAACCGAGTTTGTGGACTTACAAAAGGAGGAGCAAAGCTGATTAAAGTCCTTGAGATTTTAGAATTGAAGGCTCTGGTAATTGATATTTAAGTCCAAAGAAGCTCGTTTGCATTTGACTATACCATTTCAAGTTGGATTTTCTTCAGACTCTCCGTTTTCAGCGCCAGATTTCAGAGTTCTATATTCCTCGATCCGTGAATGGAGGAAGACTTTCACGCGAACAATCATCTTCATGGAGTTCAAGTACATCAACATGGAATCTGTCTGTGGTGGCCACACAGTGGTCTAGAAACATCCTAGCCATTCAATCGATTACTCAGCTGGCTAAGATCAACCTGTCCCTGTGATTTCGGCCCACATCCCAACCCATAGTCAAAAGCAGTGTCACAAAAATTCCTTTCCTTTCCTGCTACTTTGAATGGGCCCATCTTCTAGAGTAGATCAAGGGGTCAACCATTTGGCTTTTGTCCCTTTTTTTCTTTGGTTACCCCCACAAATCACACCTACTTTCCATGTTTCATGAGTTCCCATCGGCCTAGATTCATGTAGTATACCTCTAATTCAGTCCTCTTCATCATCTGCTGTTTCTTCTACCATCTTGACTTGCCCCATCCTTTCTTCATCTGCATCTACTTCAGTACCTTCAGATTTACATAAGCTTGACCCACATGTCTATAGCCCAACATTCTTCATCAGACATGGCCCCATTATCTCACAGTCGACAAAACTCTGTCCAGTACCTCCATTATCTTATTCCACCCCACTTCCATTGCATTCCCACTTCCCACTCATGTGACTGCTAGAGATTTTATAAGATTTGAAATTTGAAATTTGATTTTCTTGAAAAACTATTTTAATACACTAAAAAAATGACTTTTAGTGGCGGGCAACATTGGATTACTTGATAGATAATTTCCGCCACTAATACTCATTTTTTTCAGAGGATGATTTTTTTTCGCCGCTATATGAGGTGCGCTTTCTTAGATGGTCTATAAGGAAGAAAAAATGGCATTTTTTTATTTTTTTTATTTTTTTTATTTTTTTTTGCGGGAAAAAACTTCCACCGCTAAAAATCAAGTTTTTTGTGGTGATGATTATATATTTTTTCATATATAAGGAGCATTTTATGTCTCATAGAAAACAACTCTTTCGAGAACCGTTACCGTTTTCTTTTAGTTTTGATGTATTCTATTCTTCCTTCTTTTAATCAAATCTTTGTTACCGTTTTCAAACAAAATTTGGAAAACTTTTTTTTATTTTATTTTACTTATTATATATAAATCCCACACCTGATATTCTACTGGAGATCCGGAGGTTGTATATTATCAAGAGGTCCGGAGGAGCTAGATCTACTTGAGATCAACCCACTTTTTGATTGTTCATGAGGCTTTGAAATGGTTGCCCAATGGAAGAACTGGATGGTGGATATGGATGAATTGTTGAGGGGCTTAGATTTGTATTGCATCTTTATCTTATAACCATCAGATATTCTTTAATTTCCTCATCGAAGAAGAAAATGATAGAAATATAAACAAGTGAAGGGGTGGGCCCCAACAGTAAGTCTAACACCTTGCTCACATTGTACTTGTTGAACAGTGAGCTTTCTTTTGGATATCATCTATCATTGAGAACATTCAGATTTAACTCAACCCTCAACCAATAATCTAAGTATTGCAACATTTCAACCATCTCCTTAGCCTCCAATCCAACATTCTGTATGTTCACTAAGCAGACCAAAATTGAGTATCACTATTTTCTGGAAGAAAATGGTCTAAGGTGATATTGGCATTCAGTAAGTCTTGTTTCATGATCAGTTTCAGTTTCTCTCTCAGAAATTACTGTTGCTGGCATAGGGATACCCTGGTTTGGATTAGGGACCACTTTAATCTTCTTTAGCCTGTTTTTGGTTTTCTTTTGTTGGATGGTCTTGTTTGTGGTGTTTGTCTTCTATATTCCTTTTCATAAATATCTTTTCCCATCAAAAACTACACAAAAAAAAAAAAAAAAAAAAAATTTCTTCTGTCAAGGTCTACATGTAAATATCTTTACAAGGAGCTTGTCTCCATCATGGTTCTGGCACTGAAGTCCAAGTTGATAGGGGTTCTCCACCTAAACCATCTTTGCACCAAGTCCATAGAGTACTGATTTCAAATCTTGAGCCATCACCTACTAATGGCCCCCATTCATTTACACATCTCAAATGTGTATTGTATGCAACTATGAAAACATAAGGTCACCTACAAGTCTACAAGGAATCCTATGGAAGATAATCCTCATGTGCAATATGTAAAATTATAGAAAGACAGCTTGAGTAATCTGACAAAGATAGAAACTCCAAATCATGTGTTTTATCCAGATTTTGTTGATGTTTCTTTATAAACCAATACCAATTACAATATCTGATGATGGAGTGTGATGGAGATATTTTTTTCAAACACCTTTTAACTTTCTATAAAAATCACAAACACATTTTCAAAAGATGCCGACACAATAACTTGACCTTCTAAAATGCATATAATGCTTTATTATCAAGGGAAATTGAAGATATTGTAAAAAAAAACAAAAAAAACTAAAATTACATAATATTCCCGCGACACTTTAATGATGTTCTAAATCTCTATATTTTATAAATCTATGTATATTTTCAACCAATCTAATTTATTCCCAAAGTTATTTGTTCTTATTCTATGTCATTATATCTTGTCTTATTTTCCAATTCTTCTAAGTTTTAATATATTTTCAAAATCTTCCATTGATAAATACACCATTTATTATCCATTAACAATAATTGAGGCAATTCTCAGGCTTGTAACCTTGATTCCTTTCCACCCCTTAATTGTTATTTTTATTGATATATTATTTATTTAGTAGGGAGATTCAACATCAATGACAATAAAATAATTTGTGACTTGTAGGGCCACAGGTTGGCCTCATTCTCTTCCTCATTAAACAAAAGTCAGCCTTCAACAGAATCTTTTCCATGCTGTTTTGGCTCTTTATATGTAGGGCAGGGTTGGCGAAAGGGATTGCCTTGACACCTTTTGATTCTTCTACCTAATTAAAACAATGATAGAGACACCATTTTTGCATCATCTGTTGCAGGGTTTGTTGCATCAAACACTAACAAACCATGCCCTTAAAATGGGAAGACCCCCTAACCAGCAAAGAAAATGAATCATTAACCATGTTAACTTTTTGGTGGTTGGATCAAAATTCCTTGGTCTTGATTTCTATACTTAGCATTTATTTCTTGTCACTTTCACTACAGGTAGAATGAAATTATTCATATTTCGGATGCTCGTCTAAGATATAGCCTTTTTTTTTTAATTTAAGATTTTTCTTTTAGGGTCTGTTTTTTTATCAGAATTTATAATTATAATTTGAGAGGTTGGAGTTTTTTTTGGATATGATGTGACATCTTATCTCCTCGGTGTGTTTCTTTCGTTAGAGTTTTAAATTCCAACTATCCAAAAGTCCTTTTGGAATTCTTAGAATTCCACTCTATATACCATTTATTGGAATTTCAAATCTTCCATAAAAAAGAGGAATTTGGAATTCCACCTAAGAGGACAACTTTTGGAGAATTTAAAATTCTCCCAGACATGAATTCTTTGAATTTTGATAAAGAAACGGGACCACCTTAAGGTTCAAGCTATTGATATGATGGCTTGTGTTTGGATTTGAGCATTGGATTATGAAAATGTGAGGGTTTTTTTTTTTTTTTTAATTTTTTTGGAGTGTGTGTACCAGCCATGGTTGGAGTCTTTAGAGACCCTACTACACCGGAGTAAACCCCAATACGCATAGGAAAATGACCGAAGGATCAAACACTAAGTAGTTGGGTGAGAACAAGACACCCAACCACTAGACCACCCTTTATTTTTGTAAATTTGAGTTGGAAACCAAGAAGATGAGGATTTTAGCTATTTTATGAATTTATCCTGAAGGAGGATATCACATAGAACTTTTTTTTTTGGAATGGTATGTCATATAGACCACTTGATATACTGCATGCATCCTGTAGAGAACTGATCCATGATCTGACTCCATTGGCAGTTGTAATTAAGGTCCACATGTGATCATATGAGTGAGCCCCAGCCATAATGAGGACGCCTCTCACTTGCTTAGCCAAATTTTCTATTTAAGTTGTATTTTTTTATTATCTTTTCTGTTTGTATTATATTTAGTTGGAAACCTACTTAGGGATAATGTTTTCTATTTGCAAGAAGACAGATCTCTTTATCTTAATAGGAAGAGGAAGTGATCCCTTTTGAAAGGGAATCAAAGAGAGGGGAGAGGAAACAGATTGATTTTGGTTGATAACTAATGTAGTCTAATCTATTTATAATAGAACTGGTTGAATTAGATAGTTTCACAAATAGAAAGGTTGATGTGTCTAATTATCATATATTAAAGCCAAGGGTTTTGGCTTTTATTATGACTAGCAGTTCTAGTTTTGACTGACAGTAATAAATTTTTATTCAAATGTTTCGCATTCTCTCTCCACTACTTAAGTCATTACTAATAACTCATATTTTTTTTTCTTTTCTAGTTCTATTTTATGCAACTTGCTCTATGGAAGGAGGTACTTCATAACCTTTTTAATCTATGATTATTTATTTTGACATGCATGGAGATATCGTGCTAAGCACGGGTTATTGTGCTAGTTCAGTTATTAAAGGTAACTTTGAAATGTTCAAAGTTATCATATGGAAAAAGTAGTAAAGTTGTTATACAATAAAAGTTAAACAAGGAAACATTTTCATAAAATAAATGTTAAAAGATGCCTAATTGCTTAGATATTGATATTTGCTAGTAAAAAAAACCATATATATAGATATATATATTTTTTTTTTAAAGAGACAAAATGTATTAAAATTGATTGAATTAAACCTTCATGTAAACCTTTTCAAATAGACTAGAGTGCCTATTTGGGAAAATCTCATTTGTTGGAAATAGAGTTGATTCAAATAGATTTGTTTTAAGCAGAGATATTTCAGTTAGACTCTTCTGCAAATGGACTCCTTTGCAAGTTTGATTAAATTGGAAAATAAACACTTATTACATAGTCAAAGTTACACGAGCAAAGTTGTCGTATGACAAAAGTAGTACAAGTAAAGTTGTCATAAAGTAAATATTAAGTTTCTTAGCTAACAATAGAACATGGTTGGTGCACTTTTGACAACACATAATTTCTTTCACATCGAGTCATTCATTCTAAGATTCAAACTAACGACCGGTTAGATCTGACACCATATTAAGTTTTATTAGCTAACAATTCCAACTGAATTCTCGATGCCGAATTCTCGAGGCGTTAGTAGATGCAGTATAAATACTTTTCAATACTCCCTCTCGGGTGGAGCGCTTTTCAACATTAAAAGTAGTACAAGTAAACTTATAATATTATAAAGGCTATATAGGCAAACTTATAATAAGTAAAAATATAAAAATCGACAGTTTACTTTAGACATTCATGTCTATTTAGAAAATTACCTTTGTGCTCATTTATTGAAGAATGAGACTGAATGTCATAAAAACTATTTGAATCAGACATTCAAGAGAAATTTTCCAACTGATCTAAATCAGGCAAAGTCTATTCAGGCAAACTTCAAAGCACTCAAAAGCTCTAATTCAGTAAAATTTTAAGTGAAATAAACCATATCATAGACTAGCCAATGGGCAAGCAACTTTGGAGTTGGACTGTCTAATTTTGCCTTTTGGATCACCACCTGATAACTTTATACAGTGTTGGCTAACAGCAAAGTGTCTTCCACTTTCTATATAAATGGGGCATTTGTGGAAGGTGTGGGGCCAATGTAATCATGATGCATACAAGTGGATTCATTGATTGTCAACTTTTGCATGGACCACATCTATTTCTCAAGGCTCAGCATCAAGATAGAAAGCACTTTCAGACTACAATGTGAAAGCAAGTGGGTCCCACTCTCTTGCCCAGGTCCCTATGAACAATGGGTCCCACTCTTTAGCCACATTTATGAAAGGAGCTGTAATATAAAAGGCTCCTTTACCACACGCTTCCATTTTTCTAGGGTCTGGAAAAGTGAGGGGTCATGTGCATGTGGATAATTTAACCAAAAACCAGCCATACAGTTATGTCAATCTGGTCCGTCTAAAAAAGTAGGGATCTTATTGTGGTGGATGGAACGCATCCTGTGATTGTTCTAGGTCATAATAAATGCCATGTCTATGTTCACCAATCATTGTCATAAACATAGGGATATTTACAATTTAGGGCTTTTCTTATGATATCAACAGGGAAATTCCATGAAAATGAATTAATTTAAAAAAAATTAAATAGAAATTGTAAGTAAATCTATATTACTGATATAAACTTGTTCCAATCTTATCGGATGTATTCGAAGAATTGTTAGCTTATTTTAGTTTTATCGAAATTTTTCTTGTTATAATATTTTGAAGAAACTTCAGTATTATCAGGAAATTGCCATTTCATGATAATATCAGGATATCTTAAAAAAAAAAAAAAAAATCTAATAGTGGGGACAGTGGTTCCGATGGACAGATCAGAGTTATATCTATTTCTGTATCCCATTTCTTTATCAAAATTCCAAAAATTCATCTTTTGGAGAATTTCAAATGCTCCAAAAGTTGTCCCCCTAGGTGGAATTTCAAATTCCTCTTTTTGATGGAGTATTTGAAATTCCAACAAATGATATAGAGAGTGAAATTTCAAGAAATCCAAAAGATCTTTTTGGTGGTTGAAATTTGAAATTCTAATGAAAGAAATACAGCATTTCAAATGCTAAGAGACAAGATATCACATCATGTCCAAAAGACCCCAACCTTCCAAATTATAGTCATAAATTCCAATAAAGGAACAGGCCTATATGGTTAGGCACATAGGGAAGAGAAATTTGTTAGTACACCCATCTATTTTGTAGAAATGACAAAGATATCACTACACCTCTTTATAATAGGAACTTGCAAGAATTTCCTGAAGGTCCTACTCAATTAGGGGCCCAACAAAATGTTGAGAGTAATTTGGACCCACCCACCTTAAGAAATAATCATGGTTTGCAAGATACAGTGAGAAAATGTTTCTTGCAAAAAAAAAAAAAAAAAATAAAAAAAAATTGAGTGGACCCCACCTTAATTAACAAAAAACTTGAAGAGATTGAGTGGGACCCACCTTAATAAAATGACCTGATATTGCTACTTTGCCAGAAACGGTGAGAAACGCACACCAGTTCCAGTTGTGAGGGTTGTAATGTGAAATCGTGACCTCTCCTGCTTTCTCAATCTCAACGGAAAGGGGAAGAAAAATGAAGAAGCCAACGTCAGTGACAGCTGAGCTTTCCGTCCTTTTTTCGTCTTTTCAAACGTCTGAGGTGGGACCCACTCCCTTCACGGGCAGAATCCCTACCTACAGGCTACAACTATGCTCGCCCACATGGCGCATTAGCTTTAGCTCAGGGGCTCCAACATAGAAAGATAGATAGAAAGATGGATCAGTATCAGTGGATATTCTAATTCTACTTCTACATACAGTTTGTATCTTGGGATATATCTTTTACAGAGGCCCACACAGGGAACGGAGAAGGTGGTGGCGTACAGATTACCCCTTTCATTATTTTTTATCTTTTAAATTGGGGTGCAACGGTTCGGTTCGATTAATAACTGCGAGTTGAAACTGAAAATTAAAACCGAATCGCGAAGCACTGTTTTTTAAATTTAATAACAATAACTGAAATCGTGAAACGCGGTTATTAGTCATTGATTCGGTTTTGATGATTATGTACCGAAGATTTCACATCAACATCGATCCGTTTTGGTTTGTATACTTGATAAAATTTTGGCGTCACTTAGTAAATTCACCAAATTGAGGATTTTAAAATCCCATGAGGGAGGGTTAAATTTGAAAAATCTAAATAATGGGGATTTCCAGTAGTCCAAATTCTTGAAAATCCTAAAAAATTTATAATTATTAAGCATGGATTTTCCAAATCCTTCTGGAAAAATCAGTGAAGAATATTCAAAGATTTTGTTTGCCAAACATGGTCAAAGTTTCTTAGCTTAGGCGAGAGCGCGGGTTTAAATTAGTTGACAATCTTTCATTAAAAACATGCTAAGCCTAAACGAATATTCAATCTATCCTATATTATCCAAGAACTTAAATAAGAAAACGATGGTATTGGTGATATATTGCTTTTGGTAGGTTTGAGTTTCATTCCATAAGATCTAATATCAATAGTAAGATTTTCTAATACAAGCAAAAATCTTCTTGTCCCTGTTTTGAGGGAATTGTTTCAATTGGACAATGCTACTGCGGCTTCAATGGAGGTGAATCTTCACCCATTCCTTCTCAGAATATCCCATATACACATCCCCTCTCCTAGACAAAGCCATCAGTGGCCCGCAAAACTCCACAATCTTGAATGCAAATGACCCAAAATCACTCTCATTGAGTCCGGATCCTATGAGGATTTACCTTACGGCGACTGTAAATGGATCTAATTACAGTCTGCCACATTGCTATGGGCAATCTACCATGCAAGCAGATGGCCTACCATACATCGAGACAGGGGTTGTCTAATAAATTCACTTACAATCCCTGTGGGGAAAATCGTCAGATGATCCTGATCCCACTCTCATTGTAACTAAGAATCTCCCATCCAATTGGATCCAACCACAGTAATGATAAAAAAAATAAATACAAACATAGGAAACCCATCAACCATCTCAATAACCCTGCCAACTGGATGAGTCACAGTCAACCCATGGTGAATATCACCCAAGGCAAGATTTTATTATGATGAAAAAAAAAAAAAAAAAAAAAGTGGGCCACACAGGTGCAGATCTGCTTCAAAATTTAAGGTAGCCAGTCCACCAGTATTCAAGCATGGACCAACTTCCATTTAATGAAAAGAAGACTGCAGTGTGTTTTCTTTTCAGATCTTCACCGTCCATCTTAAAGTCCCATTTATTTCAAAAACTGGTATCCTTGATTGTTTCAGGACAGTGGGCCATTAAATGAGTTGACACAGCTGCTGTTGCGGGGCACCCAACCTTGCACGTTGCAACAGACCAACACAAGTCATAAAGTCACAAGTCAGAAGTTCGTCGCGACTAACCGTAGTCGCTCCTTCAATCTCGCCTGCTGCTTCTCCCATCATCATCAGGCAGGCTTATTAGCCTTCTTTTTTTTCTATAACTTAACTTCACATGTCTGAAGCAACTGAAAAGAAAACCAAAAAACATCCCAACAATGTCTCACTTTTTTCTACTCTCTCTTCTTTCTTCTTCTTTTTCTCTCCACTCCATATGCATATGGTAAGATTCTTCTTATTCTTCTCTATCTATAAAGCAGCATTCAAGTAATTTTAACTTTGTTTGAGTATTGATTCTCTTCTTTGGGACGTTTCAAGTTTCAATGGCATTGGATAGATTTTGGATTCCTTGTTGCTGCTTTGATTCATCAGTCATCAAAATTTTAAGTGTTTTTTTTTTTTTTTTTTTTTTTAATACAGAGTTCAAATTCAAATCTTTCTGTTGTTTATGTTGTCATTTTTTATGGTCTAATTGAAATGTTGGCTTCTGCTTCCAATTATTGGAAGTGGTGTTCTGGGTGCGTTTGGAAGTACCCCAAATCGCTGGGGGGGGTTGAATAGTTGGGCAGAGTGGATGGTTTGGAGTTGGTGTGGGAACTGGGATGTGAAATAGAGGGTATAATGATTGATAGTGTTGGTTTTTGGTTGAATGATTGAATTGGAAGAGTGGTTTGATTCCTAATGTGATTTCTTGTTTTGGGGTGCCCCAAGTGCTAGAAATGTTTTGGAACTGATTGATGTGTATGGGTCATCCAAATAGACCTGTTTTTGGTTGGGTTTTGCTTTTTCTTTGGCATGTTTTGATTCCCTATTTCTGCTGCCCTGTTTTCTGGGGATGCTGTGCATGGGTTTTGATTGTTGATGTGATTATCTTTTCTTGAATCCTGCAGACACAGCTTTTAGGATAGATTGTGGGGGAGTTGATAACTTCACTAGCCAGTTTAACCAATCCTGGATTGCGGATCGGTTTTATACTGGAGGAGCTCCAGCAATAGTTGCTGAACCTCACAATTTGCTACTGCCGCAGGAAAAGACCCTCAGATTCTTCCCAATCTCTTCTGGGAAGAAGAATTGTTACCTTGTCAATGTCCCCAACGGGCGCTATTTTATCCGGGCATTCACTGTGTATGACAACTATGATAGCAAGCTGCAATCGCCAAGCTTTGATGTCTCTGTTGAGGGAACCTTGGTGTTTAGTTACAGGTCCCCATGGCTAGAAGATGTGAGCAAGTATGGAGCCTACTCTGATGTCTTTACCTTTGTGAATGATGGAGAGGCTGATGTGTGCTTCTATAGCATTGCAACTGATGCTCCGGTGATTAGCTCACTTGAAATCATACAGATCGATCCTCTGTCATATGCTTCTTCAGCAATCGGTCATGGTACAATTTTGGTAAATTATGGGAGGTTGACGTGTGGCTCCAATACATTTGGACCAGGCTTTACCAATGATAGGGATATGTTTGGAAGATCTTGGCAATCTGATTCTAAATTACGCGTTAAGAATTCAAATGTTAAGGCTATGTCAACTCTGCGCAACATTTTGAGTACCAATCAAGCGCATAATTACTTTCCAAACCATCTCTACCAGACTGCAATTACAGTAAAAGGTGGTGGAAGTCTGGAGTACTTATTTCCAGTGGATACGAGGTTGGATTACTTGGTCTGGTTTCATTTTGCAGAGATAGATTCTACTGTCACTGCAGCTGGGCAGCGGGTATTTGATATCTATATCAATCAGAAGAATGTGAGTAGGATGGATATATTTAAAGAGGTTGGAGGTTTCACTGCGTTTGAATGGTATTATACCATTAATAACTTGAACAGTACACCTCTAAGTGTAAAGCTTGTTCCTATTGTTGGCGAAGCTTTGATTAGTGGTCTTGAGAACTATGCCATGGTGCCACTGGATCTTGCAACTCTTCCTAGTGAAGGTATAGACCATGCAATTTATATTTTGTTTTATTGTCCTCCATTGAATTACATGACTTCCTGTATAGCATAAACCTGAGTTCATTTGCAATTTACTTCCAACATCAAGGTATTACACAATGCCTGGCTGTGCCATTTGCTCACCCTTACAAACCATACTGGTGGTAGCCCTGTTATAGATGGCTTAATTCCTCAAGTTTCACCTGTAAGAGGCTTGTAACTATCCAATATTGACTTTATTAAATGTTGACTGGTCTGTGGCACATTTTATTTGCAAGTCACCAGATAAATAGCAAGAATCATCCAAGAGGCATATATGAGGGTATGACACATCTCATGATGTGGCCCAGTAGATGAATGTGTTAGATTGCAAAGATATGTATCCGGATCAGGCATCAAGTAAAACAACAAACATATGTGTTATTTTTGCATGGTATCAACTTGAGATATGTCTGTACCTGCAGTGACTGCAATGAGAGCATTAAAAGAGTCACTCCGGGTTCCTGATAGGATGGGTTGGAATGGAGACCCTTGTGCTCCGTCCACTTGGGACGCTTGGGAGGGAGTTACTTGCCATCTTAATCAGGCAAAAAATGCCCTTGTCGTCACTCAATTGTAAGAACTATAATTTTTTTTTTCTTTTTTGGATATCTTTCCTACCTCATACTTCTGTGATGACTAATATGAGGGGATATTCTGTTTGTGCTTTGTAGATTTATTTGTAAATTTGATTGCTATTCGTTTGGGAATACCTCCATGATAATCTAGCATACACCAATATATTTTTATGATTAGAGTACCTTTATCCGTACTGATACAAATACCATATCTTAAAAGATGCAATTTGATCATTACCTACTTCTATTAGGCCCATAAACTGTAATCCCTTCACAATTTGTCATGCCACAAGTATTTGATGGAGTTTTGGTAACTATGTAGCTATGTTGCAAACTTCTCAATTTATACAAGAGAAGAGGAACTTTAAGAGAATAATTCAAAATTCAAACTTGAGTTTTATCCCTAATATCTCTATCAAACTAATCCTATCATAACATCCCCCCAATCACATGATCCTTTTATCTGTGATTGTTAAAAAATAACAAGATCAACTTAACAAAAAAAACCATAATACCTTTGATCTCTAAAAAATAAAATGCTAAATATCATGTAAAGCCGATCATCATGTCTTCTTGGTTATCACTGTCTGTTTGTGTATCCATCACTGCTGCAACTCGCTCTTTTTTTAGTATGCCGGTGCTGGCCCACCAAAGCAGATCTGTCATGATATCTTCCATAAGCTTTTCATCATGCAATTCGACGAAGATGGTGAGATCATAAGGTTTGGATATTGGATGAATGAGAGAGGATTGATGTTATTGAAGGATAAAGTGGCTGTATTGCGGAAGCATGAGGATAAGACCATGCCCTGACTTGATCTGAAGATCATCACCGGGCCCGTCTCTGATACCATAACGACTTTTAATAATCCTTCATTTGGCATAATAAACCACTGTAATCTTTTTTAAGACAATCTTATCAATTTATACAATAGAAGAGGAACCTTAAGAGAATAATTTAAAATTCAAACTTGAGTTCTATCCCTAATATCTCTAACAAACTAATCCTAACAAGATAATTCTAACATATTCTCTAACAATATTTAGTCTTATTTGTATCACTTTCCACTTAACTTTGCTTGTACCTGGACTCATAGATGATGAGTGACTCTTGAAACATCTTGAGCTTGAATCAAGTTCTTGAGCACTGGGGCATTTAGAAAGGAAATATTCACATTGGATTAAAGATCAAGATTCTAATATTGTGATTTTGAACTATTGTCATTCAGGCTTGTGAGGCTCCTCATCCACTACAATAATGCATAATTGACCTTCTTCATTTTATTTTCGTGTTTATTGTATGGTGGTTCCTCTATGAATAAAACAACTGTCATTAAGAATTTTTATGAATAAAAGAAAAACTGTTAGGTTCTGACTCCAATAAAACCGTCAATATTCAACTTTCAAGCTTTCTTTCTGGTGCTGACTCCAGGAGGAGCCCTAGGTGCTGACTGTAAGGTTATATCCTTGGTGCTGACTCTCAAGTCTCAGGTCTATTGTGCACCACAAAGGTGGTAGTTTATTGTAGACTTGAGTTGCAGCACGATCTGGTTGTTTGTATTGCTTCTCATTACATATAATTTCTTGTTAGGCTCATAAAGTAAATACAATTCTCTCAATTTCTTTAGTCATGGGGCTTATCTGCTGTATGATCTAATGCTTCCATTTAATTGTTAACATTGTATTGACTTTTGGATTATTTCTGCTCTATCTCATGTTAGTATTGTGTAAAAGTGTTTTTTTTAAAGAATAATTAATAAATCAAATCATTTAAAGATTGACAATTCTAATGTAAATGTTCAGGCTCCATTGCTGTTGATACTCACTCTTTAGTAGCTTCTTAAGAGTAGGAATTTTGTTTTCAATTATATTCCTCATTAGATATGATGTTCTTGTCCTGGACAGGGATCTAGGCAGTCAAGGACTGAAAGGATATATCAGCGAGCAAATAAGCCTTTTAACGAACTTGGTAAGCGTGTAAGTATCAATGTACTGTTTGCTACTCGTCGTATTAATTTTTCCCTCATTTTTTCCTTTTTTGAATTCTAGCACCACTGTCATGTGGATATGATTATCTCCAATGTATTATATTTTTATGTTTGCTCTCTTTGACTGTCAATACACATAAAAAAGGATATGTTCCAATGTAATTGGACCTAATGATGGAAAAATAGAGTTGTACACAATTATTTATGACAATAAAAGCATCACGTGCCTTTTCTTATATGACTACACAGTCTTGCTTTATGATGCACCGCTATTGTCTATTTTGATTGATACTAAATCCTTTCTTCTTCTTATACATCGTTTTCTCATCTTACAAATTTCTATCTGTCTGCTTGTTAGCATTCTTTAGGTTGTTGTTGGTTTTGTGGGTGCCACTACACTATTTTTATTAGTGTTTTCAGAAGTATTTGTAGCTCACAGGGGGTCCCAAAAACACCTATGACTTGAGCCTGATGCACGTGGCTTGCATTTGGGCTGTATGCTTCACTTTATGAGGTTTATTTAGTGGTACATTCCAAATGAAACTTTCACTTAGTGGCGTATGCACATAACAAATGTCATTTTTATGAAATGCGGTGAGGCTGTTTGTAATTTTAAGAATTTTGGAAGTTCATTTAGGGCTATTATAGTTGGTTTAACTTAAAGTCAATGGTAGCTTACTCATTAGAAGGCTTAAGGTATCTAAACAACATCTGTTTTCTATTTATATTAAATATATATATATATATTGTTCAATTACTTATTGAAAGGGGTGAATGCAAGGTTTTACACCTCACGCTTTTGCCTCATTCTTTGAGTGATTGGAATCCCTCGGCTTATGCCTTAGTGTTTTAAACCGTGCTTTTTAGGGACAAACAAGCTATCCCCAAGCATGGAATGGCCTGGTTTTTGGGAATTGAAGAATTTCAGAGGACATTACATCTGGGTAAAATGACCGTAGCTTTGTTAAAAGAAAGGATCTTAAATTCCCAATTTTATAAGAAGAAAACATGAGAAGTTTCAAATTCAAAATTTTACTATACTCACATTTCTCTCTAACCATCTATCTTCTCTCATATCTCATCCTCATATTCCAATTAGCAGACATTATATAATATCTTTAACACCCTCTTCTAATTGCATGGTCCTTTCATGGAAAAAATATTGCTACTGTTAACCTAAAAAATATAAGCCTTGATCTCTCTTAATATCTTGCACGATCATTATCTTTGCTGGTGATCATCATCCGTTTGCTAGAGTCCATCACTGTTTCATCCCAATTTTTGTGAGTCTGTCATTGTCAATGGCCCAGAGGATCAGGTCTTTCATGATTATTTCAGAAGCGTTCATCAAGCGACTTGATGAAGATGATGAGATTATGAGGTTTAGCTGATGCATGGATGAAGGAGGATGCTTGATTTTTATTCAAATAAAAAAAAAAAAAAAAATAGATGAGGATGAGATTATTGCAAAAGTAAGAGATGAGACCCTGGGTAGCCTGATTGCAAGATCGCTATTGGTAGGGGTGGCAAACAGGTTGGGATGGGTCAAAATGGGTCAGGTTGACAAGGGGTGTCGATGGGTTGAGGTTCAATTCAAACCATATCTGATCTGTTTTTAAAACGTATCAGGTAACTTTTTTCCACACCCTATGCAGGTGAACACGACCGACCCAGGTGATCTGCATTCAATGCAGGTAAAAAACAATTAACTTTGACCAAATCTGTAGAATCTACCCAACCCCTTTTCAAATGTTAAGGCTATATTTAGGCGGGGACCCCAACACGACCTATTTAATTGCAGGTCAAGTTTTCTTGACCTGTGACCAACCTGTATATATTGTGGGTTGGGTCATGTGGGTCAAATGTGGGTCTGGTAGTTGGTTGGATCAGATTATGCCACTATTGACCTTAGCATTATTAAGGAAACGATCCCAATTTATAGAAGAAAGCAAAAGAAATTTCAAATTCAAATTTTAACCATCCTCACATTTCTCTCCTACTATCTCTCTTCTCTGGTATCTCTATCCTCATATCTCTACCAATGAACAAACATATATCTCTTAATAGTAGGCCCTTGGTTTCATCATGCAAATTCGGCATCTAACCTACAATATCTAAGGCCTAGACTTGAACAACTTCAAGACCATAAAACAGCACCTCCCTTGATGAGTTGATTCACATTTTTGGGGATAGGTAGGTCATGGTGAGACCTTTTAAACCCCCAACCCTCACATGATTATCGTGCTTTCAGGTGGGTCCCATAGGCCAGGTTGTCCATGCTTGGGACTATTCTTGAAGTTGATTTGTGTTGAAAAATTGATTACTATCAAGAAATCAATTATTAGTTTGGCAAAAGATTAGCATCTCTTCTTATTATTATTATCATATTATTATACACACCAATTACGTATATGAAAGTTTGTATTCGCTGCCAGGGGATCTAATTATACACACACATACATACAATTTTGATTATGTGTGCACCATTCACATCCTAAGTGTCTCTCACACTGCCTTTTCTGGCCAACCATTCTATCCCGTGACCATTCTAACCATCACTGTTCTTAACCCCGCACTACCTCCCATGAATTGTCACTCACCCCATTGGACACTCATTCTATACTGAAGATGGGATTGAACTTGAAAAAATTTTACAGTTGAAAAACTGTTGAACTTTGTGGAGGATGATCTAATGGGACTGAATTTTTGCCAACCCAATCAACGGGAGAGCTTCCATATGTCCTACACCATCATTGTCATGTTCCAGGTTGTGATACTAGGGATGTGGACTCCAGACCAGTCTGCACATTCATTTATGTATCACTACTGTTAAATTGTAAACTTTTAGCCATAGGTGTTATTCTCAGTGAAATAATTATGATAGTAGTTTTGCATGCTTGGGAGAGAGTAGTACTAGGATGGGTGACCTCCTGGGAAGTCCTCCTCGTGTTGCACCCCCTTTTGAAAAAACATTTTCAAAAAAAAATTATGATAGTAGCAATGATAATTTAATTTGGTTTGCACTCTTCTTTGCAGGAATCTTAGCTCTAACTCTTTGGAAGGTACATTGCCTTCAGGGATAGGTCAAAAATCTCTTGCAAAATTGTAAGTTGGATATCTGTTCATGTAAAGTCATCAAATTAAGCTTCTAATTTGTGCAATTACTTGCAATGTTGTGATGCATCCTTTTCTTTAGAATTATTTAAGATTCATTATTTAACTGAATGTTTCTGCTGTGTTTACTACCCATTTAGTTTGATTTGTAATTAAGTATCTTATAATGTGGAATGGCATTTCATAGTTTTGAATTTTGTTGGAATAAAAAAATGCTAAATATCTGGTCTTTTAATATACAATTTCATTTTTCATGCAACTTAGGTGGTACTACTTACATCACCTCTTTATGATTCTTTATTAATTCCATTAGAGGGTGAGAACGATTAGAAATGAGCCCCACATCATACATGTTCCACAATGCTGGTGTTGGAAATATGTAATCATTTCTTATTATGTATATGCTATATCCTCCCATGTGGTAATATTAAAAGCATAATTTTTGGATCTGTCTCGACTCTAAAGCCATTGAAACCAATCTTTACAAAGAAAACTGGCGATTATTTGAGTGATGCGCCTTTCAATTGAACGTAATTTTGATGATCCCAATGCAATTTTTCCCCCAACAAAGTGGTCATCAATTTTCATCCAATATTTATAAGTCAAGGGCTGGCAGTTTGATTACGTTCTGTGTGGATATGCAGAACTAGAGTTGATGTTGCACTAAGTTTATTACTTTAAAGACTGTTTAAAAAGGTTTATTATTGTGGGTTATAAAAAAAAAGGTTTATTATTGTGAAGAAAGTGAGCAGCCACCGTGTGCAAAAATTGCCAAAGGTTAGGATTGTCTCCAGTCTGGACCCTGCTTCAGCAGGAACGCACTGGGTGATGACCTTTATTGTGAAGAAAGTCTAAGTATTATGATCGCAGCATACATGCCTAATGACTTGATGGGGATACTAAATGTAGGTGAGTGTCAAAACAATAGATTTTCGAGAACAATGTACTGATTTTGAACTCAAAACATAAAATGGAAGAGCATTATATGGATGCTGCTTCACTGTACATGGTAATTTGTTGCTGGAGATCAATAAAGGTTGGATTCTAGAAAAGGACCCAGGCCCAAAGAGAACTCACTTGTGACAACTGTCATAACTTTCTTGCATTTCTGTCTCGAAGTAGTAGCCAATAAAATTGTGAGACCCTGTCACATTTCTCTTTGTCAGCCTCCTCATCTCCTCTTGTCTCTTGCAAAACCTTATTTCTTTAGTATTTTTATGGTATTAGGACAGGTTGAACCGATTGCAGTAGATGATAAGCTATTCAAATTGTTAGTCCGAGATGGGGCTTGAAATTGGCTCTACTCCACTATCTTTGTGCATTTTGGCCGTGGTAGACCATACGAACTGCCTGTGAATGCTAGATGCTTGATGATCAACCAAGGGTTTCCAACTCCCTTAAATGGGCAATCCCGAGCAGTCATGCTTGTATTAGAAGTCTACTCCACCAAGAAACTCCACATCTCTTGAATAGGACAGGAAGATATGCCACACAAATTGGGTTCTGATCCCACACATTAAAATTCAAACTCAAATCACAATCCGACTTTCCAGTGAATTAAGACTTCTAGGGGTGATTATCCTTGGCTTAAACCGAGGGAGGCCCTGTGGCTGGTGTGCCACTTGATATCTAAGTCTAACACAAATCACTGTCTTTGCTTCTAGATTATGCTCACTCTTGGGCTGTTGCTACCATTTTTTGCATATATTTGCGATGTAACTCCCTCTCGTGATGAAATTCAACCAGTCCTAGAAAGATGCTACCTGCTACTAGGTCCTCTTGAAAACAGGCTTAGGAGGAAAGATCACCAGCAAAGATGCATAAAATCCCCACCTCGAACACCATACAACCGCACAGCACATGACGTGGAAGTAATCAGAAACTTGGATTTCGTGCCAGTGCTTTGCTTGCCTAAAGAAAATCAGATACCATCGAAGGTCTGCTGATTAAAGGAAACAGAAGAAACCTCTACATAAATGTTTTATCCAGAAAGTGCTTTATAGATTGTTCAACCATTGCATATATCAAGTTTTGCGAACCCTTTTCTCTTCTTGGATAATTCTAGGCTTTTATCTACATCTTAACTTGATTAAACAATGCAAAGAAAAGACAGGAAGTTTTTGTCCATGTTTTTTTTAATCTAACCTGTTAATTTTCTTGATTTTTTATATGATCTAATATGAAAACCCGACTATACTGGCCCCTTCTTTTGGAAAATGTAACAATAGTCTTAGTCCTGATAAAAGATCAGAATCATCAGATATCTGCGGGAGGTAATCTGAACCAGTTCTTTCTTTCATGCCCAAATCAGATATTGAATGAATTTAAGACCGCTAGAGGGTTAAGGTCCCAATCAGATTTCTAGTAGAGAATTCAAAACAGATAATAGATGAATCCAACCAAACAATCAACCACACAGAAGGCACGATTTTTTAACGCGGAAAACCCAAACGGGAAAAAACCACGAGACCTATACCCAGATCAAGGCAAACCAAGCACTAATGATAATTGAACAGTTACAAGATGTACTCGCAGACCAATCCCCAGTTGAACTCAACCTAAAGGACTATAGTTCTTCTTGCCGACGACTCTTTGTTCCCCATTCGCCCGTGCTTAAACCAGCAACCCACCTTGACGCCTCTCAAGATGCTTCAATCACCAAGCCAAGAGTAGAAGAGAACTTCTTGAATAATCAGCACAAAACACCTGCAGTAGAACTCTAAAGATCTCGAATGGATTCTCTAGGTTTAGGATGGGAGAGAAGTGAGTTCTAGTGTAGCAAGAGAGTTGTTTAAGTAGGCTTTGGTTTGTGCAAGACGGTTTCTAATCAGAGTATAACTCAGATAAGCAGGGGAGAGAAAATAGGCGAGGTTTCCCAATTGACCGGGCAATGTTCACAAAGCTCTCTTGACCAAAACTTGGGTTGGGTTGACCAAACCTGAAATCTATCTCGAAAACACTGCGACAGCACTAAGGTCGCTTGACCCAGACTTGGTCTCACTCAACCCAAGCTGGGTTCTGCCTCGGTCTTGGCTGCGTGACTGTAAGACTTGAATTGCTGCATTTTTATTCCCTGTTCTTCACGCTGATCAAGCACCACAGTCTAAAACTAAAAATAGAAAATTACAACTCTGTATGGACTTGAGTTTTGTTCAAAACCCACAAATTGCCAACTAAAAATTCTAATAGATATCATTGCAATATGATAAAATTACTTCATCCTGTCAAGTCCGACTGGCCAATACATACATCCCAAAAAGCTTTAGCTGTTAGAAAGTGGAAGACCAATCTACTTATGTTTGAATTCACAAGGGCAGCTTGACCATAAGGCAAGAAAAGCCATTGCTTTAGGCCCCCAAAAAATAAAGCCCTATGGTATTACATCTTATTAAAGTCGTCTTTTCACATTCTAAAAAAGGATTAAATTTAGTGTCATAGTTTTTTTTTTAGGATAATTAGCCAAAAGTCCCTGAACACCGTCTTGCAAGGCCTCCAGTCCAACAACTTTTTCTCTAAAGCTAGTAGTCCATGTATATAGTTGGACATATTTTGGCGAGAGGTCCCTAGATACGCCACATCAGATATTTTCATGCATGATTTGCCCTTCCAACTGTTTTGGCATAAAATTTTGAAATTTAAAATTTCAAATCTTCCATTCTCCCTCATTGAGAGCCATGAAAAACCAACAAGCAGCCATGCTCTCTCCGACCTCATGCAAAGGTCGGACCAATCCAAAACCTCCTTCTATGATTCCGGTGGACGAACTGAGGTGTGGATATCCTATTTTTCTGCGACTGGAACCGTGACCCACCTTTGATGCACAGAGTCCTGTATTCTACAACCAAGACCGGAAACGGTCTACTTCTCCGGTTCCGGCCAGCACCCGTCGTCTCTGATCTCTTTACAACCTGGTAGAGATGGATCTCTTTGTTCCAATCCTTCTTCTCTGGTAGAGCCCTGTTATGGCGATGTTGAGATTCCGCTACGAGGGTGGTGGCGAAGTAGCAGATTCGTCTGCTAGTGGGCGCTTAACCTGGTAGAAATGGATCTCTTTGTTCCGATCCTTCCTTCTTTTTCCGGCAGAGCCTTGTTATGGCGATGATGGGATTCCGTTGCGAGGGTGGTGGCAAAGCAGCAAATTCATCTGTGAGTGGGCGTTGCCTTCGGTGCATTGCTAGTGGCGAGAGGGAGATCGTGGGGACAATGGAGGTGCTGGCTTGGAGATGCCCGCAAGCGTTAGGGGGATGAGGGGGAGAGAGGAGATGGATAGGGGAGTTGGCCGGCGTGGAGCACAGTGAGGGAGATGGAGATCACTTGGGAGATGGAGATCGCCTGGGTGAAAGGGTTCCTACACAAGGGGCTGCTTGGGATAGGGACAAATTTATCAGAGTTTTGTCAAATTTATCTGAGTTTTGGTCAAATTTATCTGAGTTTCGGTCAAATTTATCTGAGTTTCTAGCAAATTTATCTGAGTTTTTGGCAAATTTATCTGAGTTTCTAGCAAATTTATCTGAGTTTCTGATAAATTTATCTCCATTTTGAAAATTTTAACTGAGTTTTTGAAAAAATCTTTCTGAGTTGTTGGCAAATTTATTTGCGTTTTTTTTAATCTATTTGTGATTTTGAAATTTATTTGTGTATTTTTGAAATTTATTTGCGTCTTTTAATTCTATTTATGTTTTTTGAAATTTATTTACATTTTTTGAATTTTATTTGGATCTTTTGAAATTTATTGCGTCTTTTGAGGTTTATTTACATTTTCTGAAATTTATTTGGATCTTTTGAAATTTATTTGCGTCCTTTTAAATTTGTCTGCGTTCTTTTGGAATTTATTGCTTTTTTTGAAATTTATTTGCATTCTTTTGAAATTTATGTGGTTTTTGAAATTTGTTTGTGTTTTTTTTTTTTTAAATTTATTTGAAAATCCCATTAATGGGATTTCATTAATCATGGCCAAATTGTAGTTGACTATTATTAATGGCATATCCCACTAATCATGGGATATGATTTAAAGAAAGGGTAACGTAGACATTTTAAGTCTTCAAATTTGGAAAAAGGACCTACCACAGTATAAGAAAATATTGTGGATCTAAGGCCAGAAAGTGAAATGTTCAGGGACTTGTCGCCCAATGCTCCTTTTTTTTTTTTCTCCCAAAAAAATAAGGCCCCATAAACATCTCACTAAATTCATCTTTTCACATTAAATAAAAGCATTAAGTTGGTTGTCATCTTTCTTTTTCTTTACACAGTGTCTTTTTAAATCCCAACAAATTTCAACCTCCCAGCCACCTCACTAGTGAGGTTTTTCAAGTGAACATTTCTCTTATAGATTAATGTTTCTCTTACCGTATTAAAATGTCTCTACTAAGAGTTCAATCTCCACCAATGCTTTTCTATATCAGGTACTCTTAATTCTCTCACTGTCTCTGTGTCTCTCATAGATTGCCTTTCTCTGTATCTACTTTTTTCTTATTATTTCTAAAGCAATCTTCTTTAAGGATTTACTTATTTGATTTTATTTATTTTTGATAATATATGTGAGTATTTTTTTATAATATATGTTAATCATAATTCACTAACTTAATAATCTGTATTTTTATATTGAAAAGGTTGTATCAAATTTGAAACTTATCTACACCTACAATCTTTGTGGCCAACTATGATAAATCACTAAATCAAGTTCTATTGTTCTATGCTTTTAAGATTTTTTTTTTTTTAAATTCTAAACTCGTATTGTATGTTTATTATAGTTAGTGTTTGTTTTATTTGTAAATATTACTAGTTATAATTTATAAATGATAAATATGTCTATTAGAAATTACGAATCTGGGTACTCAAAACTTAAAGAGAGAGAGAGAGAGAGAGAGAGAGAGAGAGAGAGAGAGAGAGAGAGAAGAATAGATAATTTGAGGCCACATTTAGGATTGTCGCTTTAGGCCTCAAATTGTCTCAAGCCGGCTCTGAATTCGCAACCCACACGTGCCTACCCATGTGATATGTGCCTGTCCATGCAACCTGGGGGAACAATGCCTTCCTCGGGGTTCGAACTTGAGACCTAACATGACTCTGATACCATGTCTAGTCTGGCTAGCCAATACATCCCAAAAAGCTTAAGCTGTTAGAAAGCAAAAGACCAATCTACTTAACACATCCGACAATACTGGCCCCTTCTTTTGGAAAATGTAACAACAGTCTCATTTCTAATAAAATCATCAGATATCTACAGCAGGTCATCTGGACCTGTTCTTTTCTTTCATGCTCAAATCAGAAATCATTTCAATAGGATAAAATTACAGCATTCTTCATCCATAATCTGTTGCACAATGGTAAGCTGCTTTTTCGGTAGACTCTGAGGCTGTTTACATCTGTTTTTATCCATGAAAAAGATCCAAACCTGCTTTTAAATCATGACCATGGATTTTCTTATTGTTTCTTTGACTTCAGTGTGTCCCCTTTATCCTTACTTACTTTAGTTTCCTGGCATAGAGACCTCTTAACATTCCTTGGTTCGGTCATGTTTTGACACTGAAGATTTCTCATATTACTCCATGGACAATCGCATTTAGGATGACATTCAAACCTGTATTTCATGCTTGTACAATATGTTGAGGTAAAATATTACTCTATCAAAAGAACCTGAATGTGGTGAAATGGCTCCATTGTATGTCTCTTCAAATCCTCTAGTAGCAAATATTTTTGCCAAAGGGCTGTTATAACATTGTTATTGTTAAGTAGTTATTTGTGCAGTTTTCTATCATCACTTGGTTTTGAGATTACTGGCTAGTAATTCTGTCATGCTATTAGAGCTAGAGGTCTCAAGTTTGAAACCACGCAGGGCAAAAATGCCCCATGCTGCGTTGTGTTTGTGCGGGCGCAAGTGCGCAGGGGAAGTAGGTCCTATGCCGCGTTGTAGTCTTGTGCAAGCGTGTGCTTCAGATCTAGGCGGTGTCCCGCCCGAGGGGGGTGTTAAGTAGTTGTTTGTGCATTTTTTTTGGATTGCTGGCTAGCAACTCTATCGGTTATCTTTAGCTTGTTCACAAGTGATCAGTGATTCATCTTTGTCAACTTTGAGAGGAACTAGAGGAGGGCCTGCATTTACAAGTTATGGCTAAAGAGAACTCTTGTGGTTCCAGTTATAACCATTTCTTTCATTGGCAATGCAAGTTATAACCTCCCTAAGTACTTTTTTCATAGTTGTCAATTTCGATCCGGTTTGGCCTTATAGTGGAACGCTCTGGCATTTTGATTAATTCTGCTGTTTCGTTTTAGAAAATATGCTTGAAAAATGAAAGAACTAAAGGCATACCTAAAATTGAAAAATGGAAAACAATAGAATGCAAAAATAATATTAAAAATGTATATCTCTATCATTTAATTTTATTTACACTTTATGACTGATTATTTTCTAGTTTTCGTTGTGTATAAATGAAAGTGTGAAACACGTAAAGTTTTTAAAACTGTGTAATAACCATAATAAAATGAGAATTATGGGGGCATTCCATTCTGTCTGAAATGGGAGGGAATTGTGCTAGAATTTGGGCCGGTATTAGGCTTTGAAAGACTAGAATGATCTGGTATTAGGACCGGAAACTTTTGGGTGCATTCTGTTCTGCCCTGGGACAAATCTGGAACTTTATTTTTTTGATTTTATGGATCTTGTTTTCTACACAGACAAAATTTGCTAAAGTTTCAAACCTGTAAATTTCTTACTGCTGACAATTAAAACAATATGATTTTTAATTTTGCCTTTTATTTGGTGGACCTGTAGCATTCTAGAAATGCACTTATTTACTGAAAGAATTAATTGTATTGATCGATCTTTTTCTCTATAGTCATGTATTCCTTTTTTTCCCATCCAGTATTGCTATTTTTGTGATATTATTTTGCTTGGTGATTTGTAGGGATTTGTCAGGCAACAAATTTACTGGTACCATTCCAGAAAGCTTTAGTTCTTCAAATCTTCAACTTGTGTAAGTAATTTTTTCTTTAGTCCAATTAGATTAGCTATTTGAAATGATGCATTTGTTAATTTATATGATGTTTTTGTCATCCTTTAATTGTTTAAGTTAATATGCTGAATGGCTTTAATTGTACATGTCTGCATGTTTCGTGCACCTATGTTGGTTTACTTATGTTTCATAACTCCATCAGTAAAAGGAAATAACTAATTCTCATTTTGTAGTGTTTTAAAGTTCATAAAGTTTTGAATGCTGTTGTACACAATTTAGAATCACTTTTGTTTGCCTCATCTAGAAATAGATCACATTTTGTTCCTCAATTTAGGAATGGATCCACTTAAGTGGTTAAATTTTCACTGAGTTTCTATTTTTACACTTTTTCTGGACTGTTACTCTAAACATTTCATGGCAATTTTAAAATAGTGATGGACCATAGTAACAAACATTAAACATATTTTTGGGCTCATGCGAGAGATGGTCTGCTAATTGAGATGGTGTGATAAGGATCTGTTGCCATAGTGCAGTTATCAAGCAGTAACACTTACCAAATCATACTGAATGCTTACATACTCCCCACCATTTCAGTAAATTTAAAGCTACGAAACTCTTAAGTGTTTCATCTGATTTCATCACCTTTTTCACAACTTGGACCAAAAAAAAAAAAAAAAACCACATTCCAGGCTGATACTTTGAACTTTCACAGAATACATCAAATACCAACAGCTTGGCTTGTTTCTGACATCAATGGAAAGTAGGTACCAGAGAACTAACTCCATGTCAGGTTCAGGAACAGACTACTGTAATGAAGGTAGTCATTGTAAAATGTTCCTCATCAATTTTATTTGGATGGCTTGACCAACAGGTGATGCAGTCAAATAGTCAAAAAGTCAAGCAGTCAAGGAGTCAAGGAGTCAAACAGTCCTAATTAATACCTCAGGAGTTGTGAAGTCAATAGAAAGTAGGTACCGGAGAACTAACTCCATGACAGGTTCAGGAACAGACTACTCTAATGAAGGTAGTCATTGGAAAATGTTCCTCATCAATGTTAGTTGGATGGCTTGGCCAACAGGTGATGCAGTCAAAGAGTCAAACAGTAGAAAAGTCGAGCAATCAAATAGTCGAGGAGTCAAAAATCATAATTAATACCTCAGGAGTTGTAAAGTCATTTGCCTTTGTTTTTTGAAATTTCTAAGAGTTTTGTGGGAAGTTTAAGAGTTGCCTATGGAAGTTCATTGTTCACTCTTCTATGTTAAATAGAGTTAATTTTATGGTCTTCTACAATGACCGAAGTAAAATAGATATGAAGAAGTGTTAATTTATCTAAGGATTTTTCTCAAGATAGATCGGAATGGAGAAATAGAATTCATGTAGCCGACCCCAACATAGTTGAGACAAGGCTTATGACGATGATGATAGGGAGGTTGTTCAGAAGTCTATATAAGGGTTTAAGGGGTCATGAGTGGAACTTCAGATTACTCTATTAATTTTCTCAAATGAGCGAACTTTAGTTAACAAGCTTTCCCTTGATTTCCTTTCAAGAAATCTTGGATCCAATGGAGATTGAAGTATCTTTTGTTGGTATGGATTGCTTCTTTATAGATTGCTTTTGAGTGGATTACCTTTGGTGTGGAATGCCTTTTCCTCTATATTGCTTTAAGTGTTGCCAAAGCCTTGCTACTTCAGACTTGTGACTATTGCGGATCAATGGCGTAGGGTAGAACGAGTTGGAGCAAAATCAAGAGGATTTTTAAGCTTCTCAAGCAGCAAACAACAAAATCATGGCCACAAGAAAAGATTTGGAGAACTTGCAACAAGAAGTTGCTCAGGTATTTTCTAGGCCAAGGTGGGATCTTTGGCCCCCCCGATGCATCCGTTGGGAGATAGACGACAACAAGCTCCTTTTATCAAGTTAGGAATGGAAGAGGAAGCTGAAATTCCACTCCAGGTACATCGGCCTTGGGAAAATGGGTAAGTTGACCATCATAGAGATCCACGTATGAAAGTGGACACGCCATATACTTCGCCGAAGAAGGACAACTGGAAGAAGTTTTGGACTGATTGAACATGGTTGAGGGGGTAATTGAGTACCTAGAGCTACCTAACAATAATGTCAAACTAGTGGCCATCAAGTTGAAGCGTTATCTTATGGTTGCAACAAGTCTAGACAATGAGGATTCAATCACGAAAGAACAAATCCACTATCCAGGCCTAACGCATGATGCAAAGGGTGCCACGAATCCAATTTATGCCCTTTTGATGGGACATCAAGCCCTCTTGCTCGCTATAGCGAGCGTGTGGACAGTAAGCCCAATTTGATTTGAACTCTTTGTCGGAGTTTGTGTAGTCTTGCTATTCTGATTGGATCATTATTAGAAGTCTCTTGCACGGATTTGGGGCTATATAAAGGGTGATTCTCTCAACCCTAAGACACACAAGAAGTTGCCCTCTCTTGTTTCGAGGTGAGAAAACCCTAAGAGAGATTCCTTGTTCTCTAAAGCTATCATTGAGAGATTGGGCTAAAGATTTGCTGTAGAAGGTTTGGTGCTTCTATTTCTTTGTAGAAGATTTGTGCATCTTGGTTCTCAAGGTGTTATTAGAGGATCAAGCACGAGGAGCGGTGCGCGACGAGTAGTTGTGGCAGCGAGGAGTTGTGCAAGCACAATTACAGTCCTTAGATCAACGTACTGACTGGGAAAGGGAGCTGTGAGTATATCTTGTAACCATTCAATAGTGATTGGTTTTTCTGATTGTGGTTTTTCTCCCTGGATAGGGTTTCCATGTTACAAATCATGTCTGCCTTCTTGTGGTGATTGATTGGTAGTTTGCTTTGTTTTATTCTGCTGCATTGATTTTGGAACTAGCATCCATTCAAGTAGCAACTTTTCTCCTTTAATTATGAGTGAAGTCTGTTTTAGCAATACCAATCAATCAAGCAAGGTGTATGTTTAGTCTGGGAATACACTAATGAAGTGCAGTTGGCTGAAATGTAATGATGGTTTAATAGAGCCTTGTGATGTTGTGGAGTTTATACCTTAAATGAAATAGGTTTCAGCCTTTGATGCAAAATGAAGCTCTCAAGGGGATGTGTTTTTTGCATTTTCTTTCTGAAAAACAGAGAAGTGCCATGTTGTTTTCTGAATTCTGATAGAACACTCATTTTCCCCTCATTTGTCATTAAGAAAATGTAATTTCATCTTATCTACCAAGTTATTTCAAAACCCACCTAGACTAATTGCAACATTGTTGTTGAAAATATTATTGGATAAATTATTGTATATCAAGGATTATGATAAATTATTATAATTGATTTACCAGTTCAAAATAAACAAATAAATAAAAATAAGAGAAAGTGTCACTACTTTTTGATCTATGTAATTGGTAATTACTGTTTACAGTTTAGCATTTATATAATAAATGTTCTAGTTTCGCTTCTTTTTTTATGCATGGAAAAATTGTCACTGGTATGCTTTTAAATAGAGAATCCTTCTATTTGTTTATCAACATAGTTGCATACTTAGTATTTACTTTTGTATTTGCAGGCTATTGAACGGCAATGAATTAGAAGGACGAGTTTCGGAGGAACTCTATTCAATTGGTGTACATGGTGGAGTGATAGAGTAAGCTACATCCATTATTCTTGGTCCTTTACCGTCTTTCTCAAGTTGGAATGACATCAAATGACGTCTATGTTCTGTTTTATCATATTTTGAAATGAACATGGGTGAGTTATTGCATGGCCAATATCCTAGTGGATGATGGGAACTCACATATTGAGGCATAAAAATGTTGGTTGAACAAATATTCTTGCACACTTATATGCCTGATTTCTGTGGTCAGACAAACATTTTCATCATGCAATTTGGGTGTGGTGAAGCTGGACAATCCTTGACTAGTGTTGGGTTAAAAAAAGAAAACAGCTATGGCATATGAAAGAACTCACCATTGGAGCATTGTCCTAGTCTATTTGTTCAGCATAAGGGGAGCGCACGCGCTTTGGTGCATAATATTAGTTGTGATAATTGTTTTTGTAAATAAAACCTGTTTATTGAATTATTTTAAGGTAATATAAATTGAACCTTTTTACAATAGTATGACACATATTCCCTTTTTTAATAAATGAAACATGAAATTCATATGGTTGCTTTTAACAAATACTCAATGGAAGAAAAAAGGTTGTCCTTAATGCGAGTGATCATCCCCTTGTATAGAAAGAATTGGCATTATTGTACCCGTGATATTGGGTATTACAATCTACTACAGATATGATAAAGTCACAAAGTATGTATGCAGATATATACAGGATATGAATTATAATACAAATCAAGAGTGAAAAAAGAAATAATGCTACTCTTTCACCTGTAGCAGTATTCATCATGATTACTGTATCTTACGGTTTTATGCATTTTGGAATTGTAATCCAGTTTCTAGTTTGGATAAAAACTTTCCAACATAGTCTATTAAGAATGCGAAACAAAATAATATCCCCTTGGTTTTACACAATAATGTTTCAGCTTATTATGAAAGTATTGAATTAATGATTTTTTAACTCTTGGTCTTGGCAGAAGATGAGGTGGAAGCTTCTACTCATGACTGGACTAGAGTTTTCAGTTCCCTAGTTTTTTGGATAGTGACTTTCAGAGTTTCCAGTTTTTTTTATGCATGAAGCTCCATGCAATTATGCTAACTTGTCCTCAATAAATATATCCTTCCTTTGCTACTGAACCCTTCTGTAGTTTTCATTTTTAACTCTGTGGTGTTGGGAACCATCTGTGTGTGTGTGTCTATATATATATATATATATATTATATGGAAATTCTCAAAAAGGCCCCATTTAAAAAATGCCCCTTTTTCTGCCCCTCATTTTTTGGTCATGGGATGTTGAGTCAATTTAATATTTTCACATGCCCTACCCCCCACACCCACCCCACCCAAAATGAATGTTTGACACTCATCTAACTTTTCCTCACCATTGGATTGAAATCATAATAAAATGATGCCTCTAAACTATTAAATTTTAGGGCCATAGATCAAAAGGTTAGGATGATCTTATGGGCTCAAGATTTTGCATATAGGGAGGTCTCATATGGATCTTTCCATCCAATGGACTTCCATGATCATCGTGCATACCAATGGGCCCAACTAGGAGGGGCGTTTTTTCCTAAAAATGCCTGGGCACTGTGTAGCACTCTCTATATATATAATATTATATATATACATACAGGGAGATGCTCCTATGGGAGATATCTCTCACCTTAAATGAGAGATTGGGAGTGGGGGCCCTCACATCCATATCCAATGCCAACAACTTAAATGTGAGGCTCCCCCCACCCGTATCTCTCATAGGAGCATCTCCCACACACACACACACACACACACACACATACATATATACATATATATATATAGAGTTACGCTACAAAAACTCCCGGGCGTTTTCACAAAAAAAAAAAAAAAAAAAAAAAAAAAAAAAAAAAAAAGCCCCCCTCTTTTAGCCAATGAAAGTGTGACACGTGTCATCAATGGTACACTTATCCATTATCTCCTAAATATTCTCCAAAAACTGTGGATATTTTATAGATTCTCTTAAATCATTGGCTAATAGATAGGGGCAGAAACTCCCTTTTTGAGATAGGGGAGTTTTTTGAGAATTTCCCATATATATATATATATATATAAAATCTGTTATGCACACCCAATAACAAAGAGGTTACCTGATAATGTGTAAGGCTAGTGAACATTTAGGGATCTTACTTATGGAAACCTGAGAAGATACAGAAAACAGGTTAACTGCATAGTATATGTATGAAAGTGTTGCAATTTGTCACAGCACAGCTGCATTTGACATTCTTCATATGCAATAAATCATGTTTGCATGCTCTAGCTAAACCACAGGAACCATGACTTAAGACTTAAATACTTTAAAAATGGTGGCTAACGCTTTAAACATGTCAAGGACCGGTACAGATTGACAACGTCTTTTTGCTGATGAAGAGAACCTGTAATAGTAATATTAGATCAATTTGTGTTGTATTTTATTGGGAAGAAATCTAATTCTATATTGCCCAGATTTTTCAACTGGCCCAAGTGCCTGCCTGGGAGACACTTAGAGTCCAACATGACAGTCTTTTTTTTTTTTTTTCCTTATATTTGGTTCTCTTGAAATATCATTTTCTAAATATATGGTTACTGTTAATGCAGTGTTCCATCCTTTTCTATAGATAAAAGTAATTCAGATAATATTACTTTGAGTTTGTACTCATTGTCATAGCTACCACTGTAGAAGACATTATATAAAACAAATTCAAGTTTTTAAACATGAATAATTTACAGATTGGGACTATTTGATAGTATGTTACTGTTGCTACAACTAAATGTATGTTTTATATAAAAGGCCATGATTTGAAAGGTAACATATTTGAAAGTGCCATATCATCGTTATACATGTTTAAACTGAATTCAGTAATATGGGGTATGGAGATCAATTACTCATATCTGCTTATTATTACTTTCACTTCTATTTTAAACCTTCAGTGTGTCTGAGCTTTATCTTTATTCTTTTATCTGTTTTCCTTTACAGTCTTTCTGGTAACAAGGCCCTATGTGGTGTACCTACATTGCCAGCTTGCTCTTTTTTCTGGGAAAGAGGAAAGCTGTCAACTGCTGGAAAAATTGCAATTGGTCTTTCATGTGTGGTTGTTCTCAGCGTGTTAATCTTGACGATGTATATATGCTGGGTCAGAAGAGGGAAAAATGATTATGACTTTGGTCTTCCTCATGATCTGATGTGTAAGTGTAGTTTCCATGCACTGTAATCATTCATTTTTACTGATTTGTCTAGTTTCAGTCACATTCTTAAAATTATCTTTTTAATTTTCTGTTTGGCCAATCTTTTAGCTTAATTATTTGGAAGATCCTATTTTGCTCTGCAGTCATCAGTATACAGTAGTACATAAATCATTCTCAAGCTATTAGATAATGGCTTAACTTTTATCCTAAAGCAACTTGACATGAGAAATTGAGAAACATCCCTAGTGTAGATTAGTGCCTTGGTTTTAATACTATTCAGAGTTTTATTCTTTTTCCAATCAGGTACTTATGTTAATGGTACGAAACAATCGACTTTCTGAACCGTTGAAAGAGAGAACACTAGCACCTAGTGTTTATTATGTTTTCTCAAAAAACTCTAACTTCTGTTGCATAATATTATGTCTATTCCTAGCATGTCATCCACTTGTTCAGATAAAAAAGGGAGCTTTAAGGGTCGGCACTGTTTACACTTATTTTACATCATGCCAATTATTATGCTCAATTAACTTCAGAAGGTAAATTCATTGGAAGTAAATAGTTTGATATAGGTCATATTTACCTCTTTTCCATTGTTTCTCAAATTTGTTATCTAATGCTTGCCATTAAAGAAAGTTATTTCATACCTTCCCAATCTTCAGATATAATTTTAAGATCATATTATTGCCAGTTATATTGATATTCTCGTTTGTTAGTTGGACTTATCTTGGATTTGCTTTTAGACTATAGTTGTCCAAGGGAATTATTACACTGACTTTATTTTCTTGGTTATCAGCACTTGCAGCAAAGAGGAATAGGTACCAAAGGCAGAAGTCATTAATGCTACTTGAAATGGAGTCGCAGAATGCAAATGGATTTCCATCTACCCTGAGTCCTTTGACATGAGCCCTTGGAATGACTATATTAAATATGATTTCCCAAAACATACTTGAAGTGTTTAGGAGGGAGAGAAATGACAACTTGAATGAGAAAAGACAGATGACTCATAAAAGATGACAGGAAAAGAGGTTAGATCTTTTACACCCTTTAACATGAAGAATATTCAAGATCACATTCATTTGGTTTCTGTATGCAATTGAAGTCCCAGTGTAGGAAAATCAGCTTATTTGTAAATTTCCACATACCACATACATCTTTTGTGGGGATGCCCCATGTTTTGCTTAATTCCATTTCCTTCCCTGTGTATTTATTTCCATATCTAAATTTTGGCAATCAATGATACAATAATTGAGCCCGGCTGCGGGGTCTAAAGAATATGAAGCACACTGAGTTTGGTTCTGCACTTTTGTTGTGTATGTTTCTTTTGGTGTTCCTTTTTTTTTTTTTTGGCTGTTACAAGGTTGCCTGAATCTCATGCTTGTACTCACCTGAGACTGATAAATTGGATGTTGGATTATACTGCTGTCAGAGTTGATACTGTCATGCTGCATTTTGATAATGATCTGTATTTATGTAATTGCTGAATAATTCATCTGTAGGTAAGCGTACACATCAAAACCAGTTTTGTTTCACATAGCTTCCAATGTATGATGGATACAATTTCTGCAAGATCTGCCTAATAAATTTACAGTTCAGACAATCATTCCAAGCAGGTGGAGCCCATCTCTCTGTGCTTCAGACTGTTCATCTGGTCTGCCTTCTGTGGACAGTAGATTGTTGGATTGGTCATTGTCTGGTGAAATTAGATCATTGTCTGTGTTCTTTCCAACCGTCCATGTTCAAGTCTATTTGTCCTTTCTTTTGTTAGGCCTCCTCATCATTTTTAAGTCTATTGTCATATTGATGATGATTTGCATGTTGCTTTCGTCGATAATTCTACAAAAAAATTACATTATTTACGTATTCATGGTGACAATCTACTGTGGGCCCGACCATATGTTCATGCTAGATCCAGGGAATGGGCCCAATCTTTATGTAATGTTTGGTCTCAACAAGACAGTAAAGTGACAGAGGGGCGCTAATCCTGATTATATGGTTTCTGCTCATTGAATAGTCTCAACTCACAAAAAGGAATGCTATTAACCCCACCAACTGTTGATTAGTGTAAATGGGAATGGATCTGAACCTCCTGAAGAGTATGTTGCCTCTTTGATGAATCTTAATATCGTCAATTATGCCTAATATTCTGATCAGGGTGTAATCAATAGGGACTTAGACTTAAGCTCTATTTAATAGGTCATTTTATTTTTATGACACGTCTATTTGGGCCATCGATTCGGGTCTTTAGCCAGTTGTGGGTGCAAGCCAACAACATTGGAGATGAAGAAACACAATAATAAGCCCACCCACATCCTCTTCAGTAGGCCCATGAAGGCAAAACTCCAGCCGAAATATGCTTCTCCTAATTGCCAGTTTGGCTGTAAGCATTTCTGATGGCAAAGTACTGTCAGGAGGCTTCAAAATGATCTTAGAGGCTCTGAGCATTGGGCCTGCCCCCAAATGCTTGAAAAACTCTCCTTTAAATGGCTGTTTACAGCCCATTTTGAATCTCCACAAACTGATTTTGGGTTTACTGAAGAGTTCGCTACAACTGGCAGTTCATTCCATTAACCAGTTACATTTCCAGGTAAAATTGAGTGAGGAGCAGCAAACTTCTCAGATCCAAACACGTACACGGACTTAGCCAAATCAAATCAAACCAAGCCTTTTCCCACTAGGTGGGGTCGGCTATATGGATTTGACGACGCCAATCAAATCTGTTTAGGGCCATGTCCTCCATTAGATCCATATAGGCAAGGTCATGTTTAATAGTTTTTTTCCAAACTTTTCTTGGGTCTCCCTCTTCTTCTCCTACTCCTGACAATTTTCATGTTTTCACATCTTTTAACAGATGCCTCTGTTGGATGCCTTCTAAAATGGCCGAACCAGCACGTACATGGCCCTACTTTTTCTAATATATGTTGAGATTTGAGGCTAACTTGAGTCCATTTATTAACACAAATGGTGGGTGAAAAAAAAAAAAAAGGGTACGCACCAATTTCTCCTACTCAAATTTTGAGTCCAAGTGAGAGATGACAATGGTTTTATTTACGAGAAATAAGACTCAATCCACTGATAGCTCAGTTGAGAAAAGGTAAACATAAATGAGAGTCCATTGGGCACTTCCTTTCCACTAAAATGACGGGTGATCAATCCTCGGATGTAGTGTTCATGGTGAGGGACTTGTGTGAGTATGTCTGGATGTGTGAGTATTTACTTTTTCTTAAAAAAAAAGTAAAAATAAAAAAAATTAAGTAACCACTCAAACAAACCAATCTTAGTGATAGGAAAAGTAACCAATCCACTGATAACTCAGTGCCCACCTCCATTCCACATAAAGAGCGAGAGATCAATCCCTCACTTCTCATGAGGGACTTTAGAGAGAGAGAGAGAGAATTTAACGGAGAAAAAAAAGAAGAAAATAAAACAGCTCCTATGTGCTGGAAAGGTAACTCCAACATATGATGCTCAAATACAGATATGGATATGGACACTGATACGGGTATCAGGGATATGACTTCTCACTTTCAATTTTTGTATGTGTGTGTGTGTGTCATAGGACATAGATATGGATATGCCCAAATATCACGAATACGAATATGGGTGTCCCAATTTTTTATTTATATTACTTTTGAATCAATGAAATTATAATTATTTTCGTCCCTTTTTGAGCTCCTTTTATGATGAGAAGTAGAAATATTAAAAGAACTATACGAAATAATGAGCTCTATAAGTAGGACATGTTAAACTTTTTTCCTAGAAGTATCGGTATAGTATTAGATACCAATATAAATCTCGTATCGGTCCGATATGAATATGTTGAACTTGCACATGTACCCGGGTATCATACACTCCAACTTGAAAAGTTAGATCTTTTTTTTGGCTTGAATAAAAAGGTGGACTTGTATCCAACATTTGGTTTTGGCGCACTGAAAGAACCCATACTAAATTTGGATCCGTGTTTGGGCCTATGGATTTTATTCCCGGGGTGGATGCCCATAGCGACAACTGTATATTACATTACGTACCTATATATATGTGTAATTCTTCAAAATATCCCACTGTATATCACATTATGTATGTAAGATCATGCTTATGAGAGCCTTGTCCTATGTAATGAAAGTATGGGCCCCACAAGCCTTGCCCTATAACTTAGGCAATGCTCTCCTAAACAGGAAATGTCCATATATATATATATATATATATATATATATAGAGCCCTGCTACCTGTCCCGGGTTCTGGACCGAACCCGGGACAGGTAGCCTTTTTGATATATATATATATATATATATATATATATATATATATATATATATCTATCTATCTACTCTTATAAAAGAGAGAAAGATGGTGTCCTTTTTTCACTACACACATAGCCAATCAAATGCAAGTTGTGGGGTCCACCTTTATATATATTTATTATGTATATGTATTTTATATATGGATAAAGATGGGGACATAATGGGAATTTTCCAACTTCTACTCTTATAAAATGTCTAAAAAAAAGAGAAAGATGATATACTTTTTTCCATACCCAATAAAATGCAAGTTATGGGGGCCATCCTTATATATATTTATTATGTACATGTATTTTATGTATGGATAAAGATGGGGACATAATGGGAATTTTCCAATTTATCTAAAATAGACTTTGGGCCAGGCTTGGATTTAGAGGGGTTTTAAGGATCCGGATTAAGATGATCTAGAAGACTAAAGTTTAGGAATTAAAATTATCTACCAAACGGTACCATAATCTCAAAAATCTAAAATTACAAAAAAGACCCCTAAATTCTCTGGAAAATTGCTAACTACCTCCCTACTATACCCAAATGAACTCGGATACAGACCAAACTTGGCACACACAATCCTAATAATTTTTTTAATCTCTTATATTGAGTAGATGTTGATATTTTAAACGTAATAAAATTTCTTTTTAATACATTCCAATAAATCGAGTAATTCTTTTTTCGATTTCTTTGTTTTTTTTTTTTTAAGGTGGTAGATAAAAGAAAAGGAAAATGTGGATAAAATTAGAATTTATCTCAAATCAATATCTCAAATGTTATTTTTTTTTCCTCTTCTTTTTTCAATTTTCTTTTAACATTCCTCTTATTCAAATACTACAAGATTTTCAATATAGGGAATTTTGTGGGTATGAGGTTTTTCCTCTGTGAATAATTATGTAAGGAAGAACATGATATTTTTACAGATTCTTCATTGACTCTTAGCTTCTTTTGGCATGGAAGGAGTTTTCATACATGTAAGTGAGTACTGTCCAATGAAATTATTATTGTTTGATTGTGTCTTCTTCTTTAAATTTTTTTAATGTTGCAATAAAATCTTCATTCTAAGAAAAATGGGTGCAACCAGAGTTAAGAAAATGATGATGAAGAGTTAGTTTTTTCTTTTTCATTCCTGTTTGGGCCAAAGTTAGGCCGATTGATAGCCTTCGTGCTCCGATAGTTTTAATTAGATGTCTGTTTTAATTATATTGCAGGTTTTCAAATTGTATGTGTTTTGTGTTTCCTTATTGTAGAACTTTGAATTTAAGTCTCACTCTATGTTTGGAACATGAATTTGTGCATAGCATTTAAAAATGTAAAATTGATACTGTTTTGTTATCTGAGATAGGAAAATGAAAAATTCAAACGAAAAGTGTCCTGGTTGAGAAAAGCAAAGTAGACAATAACTAAAAGGACGATGCTATGAGGCATGAAAAAACTTTCAATTATCTGTCAGAATTTATTTTCGTTCTCCATAGAGACGAATGGGAATGACTTTTTTTTTAAGCAGTACAGGTGCTAATATTCAAAAGGCCAAAAAGTTAATCCATATTTGTATAAGAATATGACATTTTATTTTGTTTCTTTTTCCTATTTTAGTTTATGTTAGTTAAATTCTTACGTTCTAAACCAATACCTCTTCAATCGTCACCCTCCAAACCCATCAAGAGTGAGATAAGACCAATAAGCATTCATTCGTGGTTCTCATTGAACCATTTTGTTCACTAATTTCCAAATTTTTATTCATTTTTTTGTCTTTTGTAAAATTAATTGTGAGATATGGTGCAATTAAAGAATCATTTCGAAGGAAAAATATTTCAAAATTTATCATTCAAAAAGTTTTTTTAGTCTTTCTTGGCACTATTGTGTCCACCTCGATTAATAAACTAAGGCAAGGTGGGAAAAACAAAAGATTTTAACTATGCACTATTTACTCCATTATGTGGTTCATGGTGTACATACTGCCTTTTAACTCTGAAAACTTAAATGCCATGTGCTTTTTCAATGATAAACCTTGAACTAAGATGGGATGAAAATAAAAGAGAAAATGAATAGTGTATTTTATAATGGATCAAAAGAAAAGCAATCAAGTGTATTTTACTTACTACCTTTTGGTGTTCAATATTTATAATTTTGTGGGCACTTTAAATACTTCGCCATTAATTTAAAAGTCACGACAAAAGGTATTAACTAACTTGCTACTTTTGTTATTGTTGCTGGTGGCCAATTGGTGGTTGTGTTATAATTCAAATACCAAATTGACTACACACAAGAGAATTAACATTCTCTCTGTTTTTTTGTTTTTTTTTTTAAATCTAAAACAATGCTATTTGTAAAAATATTTTCTATTTATTTATTTATTTTTATTTTTATTTTTTGGTATAACTAAAAGATACTTGAATGATATTTGTATTTGAATTTTGAAAGTTAAGAACATCAGAAGGCTCCGGGAGGTTTCCAAAAGATATGAGATTATTTTCTTTGTATGGATGTAACCCTTTGTTATTATTTTTTAAATATTAATCCTTTAATCTTTTGTACACTAACCTTAAATATTTGTAATTTGATGTTCCTTCAGTTGTATATTATTTATTATGGCCTTTGAAAAAGGTATAGGGACCTCCAAAACTTATAAGCACGTCCCATATATATAGGTACTCCATTTGCATTATTGCTTTATGTTTAGTTTTTTCTTTTTCTCTTTTAGAAAAAAGTAGCAACTAAAAAAATATCATAAATAAGAAAGTGCAATGTACAAACCTAAACTCATTTTATGTCCGCCCTGTTTTTTTCTCTCTTTTAATGCAAGTTACCATTAAAAAAATTTTAAATATTATATTATCTTTTGATCATGTGTTTGTATTTTATTTTTATTTTTTATAAAACTGTAGGCTATCAATTTAACAATGTTTTCAACTGGACTCCAACTTTAGTAGATGAAGTCTATCAGGAAACTGATAAGTCTACCAAACGGGTCAAAATAAAGTAAATTGAAATTTTTTTGTACACATTCATGATAAAATATCTAGAAATATGTTATTTATATCCTCAAAAAGTTATATAAATTCCATATCGATTGTCTTTTGAGATCTCATTTTTCTCACTATATTATTATTTTATAGTTTTCAAATGTATAAAAAAAAGTAGTGTCAGCTGTATTTGGACATTGCACGGGCTTTGCAATTTACAATCACTCATTTTTTGTTGAAATGTATTGACGCTTCTACTGAATTTTTTAAGAACTTTATTTTTTAAAGATTTTATTAGTAAAACTGTGTGTTCGGTGCACGTGCATTGCACGTGCAGGGCTCCACTAGTATACTATAAATACGTGTGTTGTTTGTGTGGTTCTCCAAAATGTCCCACTCTAAAAATGCCCTTTTTTATCCCCCTTTTTTTTTTTTTTTAGGGCTCACTTTGAGTCAATCTAGTATTTTTCACACACACTACCCCATCACGAAAAGTCACAAGTCCAACTTTGTCACACTCATCTAACTTTTCCTCACCATTGAATTAATATCATTAAAAAATGATGTCTCTAAAACCATTATATTTTAGGGCCAGGAAGATCTTATGGAGTCCAAATCTTGCATATAGGTAGGCTCCATATAGATTTTTTCATCTAGTGGACTTCCATGATTATCATGCATCCCGGTGTACCCTACCAAGCAGGGTGTTTTTCCCTTAAAATATACCCGGGGCACTTTCTAATGCTGCACTATATATTTATATGCATATCACCTATTTTATTATCATATTAACGCATTAGTAAATATAAGTACTTCAACTTTGATTTGGATCCAGACAAGCCTTTTATTCGGATATAAATCCAGCCTCGGGTAAGGATGTAAACAGGTTAGTTTCGGGCTGCAATCATATTGGACTTGAAACTACAACAATTTGTAAATGATGGTTCTGGTTTCTACTCAACTTAGTTTTGTTCGTCCAAACCGAATTACGATAAGATGACCCTAGATCCAGTTCCAAGTAGATGATTGCTATAAAGTTTTCAAAACTAATTTTAACTTTTTCTATATCTTTTTTTTCCTCTCAAAATAAGGATATCATTCAATTTATAACAGTACTTGTACATCAACTCTACCACTTTCTAGACCAAACATAAAAATTAGCAACTAAAGTTGATTTTGAACTACAATTTCTAACATTAAAGACTAACAGGACGGATACATATAGTGTCAAAATTGGACACATTTGATAGCCGGAACCTAAAGTGCATGGTTCAAATCCTTTTTTTATCAAGTCAAAAACTCTGAATAACTGGAGAATCAGATACCCATTTACATATGCATGTGACTCTTTGCCCTTAATTTGAACTTTTGGAATCTGTGTATGGACTCTTTACCCATCAGGCCAAGTCAAGCCCTATATACTTAGAGGCCCAGGCCCTAAAAAGGGCATTTCAGTCAAATCCCAAAACAAACCCTAACCCTCCTCTCTTCCCCAGCAAACACCCTCCCATATAAAACCGTAGCCCCCTCCACATCCAAAACCCTAGATCTCATTTCAAAGAGAGAAGAGGAGGAGGAGGAGGAGGAGGAGCATCAGCAGCAGCAAGCATCAAGCAGCCATGAAGTACAACCCTCGCGTCTCGAGCTCTCGGCGCAAGTGCCGGAAGGCTCACTTCACGGCCCCCTCCAGCGTCCGCCGCGTGCTGATGAGCGCACCGCTCTCCTCCGACCTCCGCAACAAGTACAACGTCCGCTCGATCCCCGTCCGCAAGGACGACGAGGTTCAGGTAGTCCGCGGGACATACAAGGGCCGCGAGGGCAAGGTCGTGCAGGTCTACCGCCGCAAGTGGGTCATCCACATCGAGCGCATCACCCGCGAGAAGGTCAATGGCTCCACCGTCAACGTCGGCATCAACCCTTCCAAAGTCATCGTCACCAAGCTCAAGCTCGACAAGGATCGCAAGGCCCTCCTCGATCGCAAGGCCAAGGGACGTGCCGCCGACAAGGCCAAGGGCAAGTTCACAGCTGATGAAGTCTCCGCTGCTGCCGGCCCTTCTCTTCAAGAGGTGGATTAGATTAGATTAGATTTGATTAGAATGTTGTTTTTTTTTTTTTCAAGTATCAATGATCAGTGAGTTTATCAAAAGCTACATGCTGTTTTTGTTTTGACTCTTCTTTCTTAGTAGTATATCTTGTTTGGGTTTTTTGTTTTGATACTGCTTATGTAGTGGACATCAATGCTATATTGCTTTATGCAGCGGATTGGGTTTATTTTCTTATGGAATGTGGTTTGGTTGTCTGGTTGTTGTATTGGTTGAAAAAATTGAAAGGAAGTTGTTTTGGTTAGATAAGTTTTGACTATTAATTTTAGGAATTATAGCTTACTAGTTCACATTGTACCATTGAAGAAATTTTATACTAAAAGTAAAACCAGATTGGAGAATAGTTCTTTGGGTTTGGGTGTGAGGGGGCTTCTTTGTGGGATCAGAATGGATATGGGAATAATGGTGAGGAGCCACCACATGGTGGGATTCAAAAAATCTTCCTTAAAAGTAAGAAATTTTATTAATCTTAACTTCTGTTGAATCTAATTTTCATTTACCTTGTAATTACATTTTGTTATAGATGTAAACTTAGGAATAGAAGTTAAGGGTACTTGTTTCTTCTTTCCTTACTAATGAGGTCGAGAATATGGAGCTACTATTGATCATTAAAACTTGTATTTCTTGAAGCTTTCTTCCTCCACAAGTGAACCATGGGAAGACAATGTATGCATTTCTAATGCAATGTAAGTGATGACAGTTACCATTCAGAAGAAAAAAATGTTAGCAATAATAAAGCGGAGAGAAATTCAAAATACCCCTATTTTGTACTTTTGTTGATGTGGGATTTTACTAAATATACATTTTAAACTACACAACATTCTCAACAAGGTGGTATTTGTTGCAACACTTCCCCATGTTTTTTTGGTAAGCCTACCCCATGGTTTATTTATTTATTTATTTATTTATTTAATTTTTTTGAATGTTAAAGCAATTTTATTAAAAGCCAACCAGCCTAAGAGACATATACCGAGGAGCTACAAGAGGAAACCAAAAGGATGCAACAAACCCCTAAAGTGACTACCAGCTTTTCTCTCCCAACGCCCCTTTTAGCAAGTCCTGCTGCTGCCTTGTTAGCTGAGTGCTTAATGAGAGAAAAGGAAATGCTAAGCTTGGAGGCCGATTCTGCCAACTCCTCACAAATATCTGCCAGGAGCCATGGAGGCTGAGTTATTTTGTTGAAATATTTGTCAGCATGAGATTGAAGATTAGAGTTTTGCGCAAATGTAGTATTGGTCAAACTCCTCATTATACTTGTTGACACTATCCTCTTGTTATATCACATTTCAAACTTTGAAAACAATGCTTGATTTATACTCCAGGATGAATTTCCCTTGCAAATGATCTTTTGTTCTTCTGTGATATGCAGAGCTGTTCTTTTTCTTATTTTTCATGACTTGTACCCTAAACTTGGTGCTTTCCTCTGTTCTGAAGAGTTCTTTTGGGTCAAAATATTTATCAATGTCCCTGAGCTTGTCTGGAAATCGGTTGAGGTAAAAAAATGGATATATCAAAAATGGATTTAGTTTTCTACGCTCACCTTTCTAGAATTAAACAAGAAGCCCCTTGAGTTGAATAATTCAATTTGTTTCAGCGTGTAGATGTTTTTGCAACTAGTCCAACCAGTTAATTAAGTTGCTTGGTGATTATATTCTGTATATGTTTTATGCTAGTACAAGGAGATCGAATAGTTTACTTGTCAAATGGAGAACTTGCTGATTCTCTTGCATGGCTTCTTCCACAAGAGGGTGGGTGTTCATGATGTCCTGTGTTGTGTGCACAGGGGCCACAAAGCATTTCATGCTACCAGTTTGATTAGATGAGATCTTTTTGTGTGGCCCCACCAGTGAAATGGTATCTGCAAAATTTGTTAGACAAACTAAGAGTTTTGATCTATTTTTTCCTTTCTCCTTTTAAGAAAAAAATTTACTAATAATCCAATTCCAATTTCCAAATAACAAAACCAAAAACAAGCACAAGTCTGTCTTTGTCTACTGCTATATTCATGATCTTTATTATTGCTTTTCCTCCTCCAGCTCCTTAAATTGTAAAACCCTTCCATACAATGGATAAGTCCATTCATTTCTGTGTATGTCCAAACCGTCTTCACTGTCCTCCTTTGATTCTCTTCTATTGGAGCTACCTTTAGGTTCTTTTTCCCCCTCATGTACTATTCATTTGTAATTCTATTCTTGGAAATCTACACATGCATTTTAGCATGCACATTTTGGCCACTTTTATCATAGCCATTTGTTTCTCTGTTGTCCAGCATTCAGCTATATAATTTATTATCTTTTGTTTGAATTGGAACAGAAAGAATTAAAAATGAATGCAGAAAAGATGGACTTATAGGCATCATTGAGAAGTCCTACAAATCTGAAGCAACTACAAGTTAAGGAATGAGAAACTTATTGCCAAACTCTTCACCTTCTCGATTGCTGCTTTAAGCTTTTTTATGATGAAAGAAATTAGATTTTTGTCTATAAATATAAGTTCCCTTGACTGCATTAGGCAAAGTTTTCATTTGATACCTTCTCAACTCTTGCCCAGGGCCCAGGAGAGATGTAATGTTGGTTGAGCTTGAGTAGCAGCAGATAGGGCCTCCTGCTTCTCATCTATATCTATTTGAGGAATGCTTAGTTGAAGTTTAATTTGTAAAACCATCATCCATAAGAGGGCACCACCATCTAGGAACAATCTTGGTCCGTCTTCATTTTGTCTCAACCTGTCAACCTCTGCAATTCCCTATCCATTGCATTAATTAGCTGAAATGCCTTTAAACTGATCTATTTTAATAGTCCATCAGATCTCACAATTCCAAATTGCAGACTGGATCTTCATTGTCCCCTTTGTTCTTTATTCTTGATGCATTTCTAAGCGTGCTCCATGCAGATGAAATTAAACACCCAACCTACTTCAAGCCACAAATATTTCATCATAGATCGTGTAAGCAATCTGATAGTTTACAAATGGCTGAATTTCTTGTAACTCACCATAGGGAGCATTTTTGTTATTTTCTGCACGTTCATCAATAGCCCAAGGTGTTATAGGTGTTGAATTGCTAGATATTCTATGCAGTACCACGTTCTGCCCTCTGGTAGAAGATGAGTACTTATCCATCAACCTAGCAAAACAAATTCTAGGAAGATGACGTCCTCATCTACATCTCTATCCTTGATTCCTTTTATTGACTACTTCTCAGCTAGTAAGTACTTTGTATGGAGTTCCTGGTGTGAGCGTGGAAATGTTGCACGAAAACAAATGGAATGGGAATGGTGGATTTGATGGAGTTGCTTGAGTATAGGGTACTCGATTTAAGTAAGAAAATGAAAAGAAAAGTTAAAAAAGAGACTAGCAATTGGCAAAGTTGGGTTTCTTTATTAATCTTAGGACAAGGTATACAGCCTGTGAAAACCAGTGAATCTAGGTCGATGCTAAGCACTTGATCAGTCAACGACCGCCAATACCCCTGGTATGAATCTACAAGGTCACGGTATCTCTGGGATCTCAAGTCCTCACTTGCATTTCATCAAAGAAATCTCTAATATGATGATTTTCCTTTAGGGAGTTTAAATGCTGAGGGGGAAGTAGTCCAGGGGCTTGCTTTACCAGTAGTAGAGTTCACATAGGGGAGAGACACACACCCAGAACACATCCAAGGGGGACTTTGTAGAGGGGGATAGATCTGAAACCCAAGGATCTCCTCAGTCTAAGGCAATAACTGCGAAAGGCAAATTCGTTGAAAGGGTCACTGTATCAGTAGTAGAGTTCACCGATTGACAGCGACACACACCCATAACATGTCTAAGGGGACTGCATAGAGAGGGATAACTCTAGAAACCCAAAGTTCTGCTCGGTCTAAGGTAACCAAATGGATGGAGTCAACCTGTCCCAAGAAGTCCTGGAGTCTCAAGACTAGTGTAGGAGATCACTCAAGGGAGGAAGACAGTACACTGAAATTGTATGTATGTGCAAGCCCTGCCTTGTGGTAAGCACTAGACTCGATATACCCTTGAATCCCTCAAGAAACAAGGATCGAAGAGCAAGAAACCACAGGAATGGAAGCTGTGTTGCCAAATGAGAGCCAAGGGGGTACTCATAGTGTTTTGTAGCTCCTCCCAACGACTTGGGCGTGGGGGGAGATCTTTTGCACACAGCTGCTAGGTGTGGGGAGAAAGACCTTCACGCTTAGCTTTTTCATTGATTTTTCACGATTGTTGAACTCTAAATTGTTATAACTTTCAATCCAACCGTTGGATAAGGGCGTTCTACCTGCCGTTGGAAAGATCTTTTCGAACAAATATCTTTAGAGCCCAATATTTTCTCGATTGGAGCTATATTGAGGGAGATATGACATTTAGAAGTTAACTATTGCATTTCCAGTGGGGCCGAGTCATGTTGCAAGCAAAACCCCATTCCTAGACATGGAGAAGTGTTTCCCCATGCCTAGGGCTCGGGCATGGGAGAATGCACTCCCATGCTTGACTTTTGTCCTCTCTTTTGGCATAGCTGAAAATTGAAACTCTAATATCTTAGATGCCTATTGGATTTTGAAGTTCTACCCACCTTTGGAAATATATTTTTGAGTAGATATTCGTAGAGTCCAAGATTATCTCGATTTGAGTTTTATCGTGGGGGAGGGTTTCCCCATGCTCAACTTTGTCCTTTTCCTCTTTTATGGCTGAAATTTGTAATCACAACCTCTGATTTTTGCATTTTTGTATCATTGGAAAGCTCTTTCCTAGTAGATTCTCATAGTCCTAATGATAACTCTGTTTTGGACTCTTTTGGAGGAGATGTGTCCCTAGAAAGATTTCCATTTCTTCCCTGTTTAAGTGACCCAAGGGGTCTTACATCCCATTTTTTTGTCAATCTTGGTTGAGAGAGTGCATTTTTATCCCTTTAAGTGACTCTTTTGGGAAAGAGGGGTTCTGCAAAAGCTTCGTTCGGGCATGATCTTCAATCCGTCGGTCAGATTTTTGTCAATACTCTTTTAAAGTTCACTTTGCTGTGAATAAATAGAAATTCAATACTAAGTATGCAAAGGGGCCGATTGATCCATCTAAGGAATCTTTACTTGAATTGCAACCTACCAAAAACTTTGGAGGGCAGAGATCAGAGTGTAGTGGAATGACCTCCAATATCTGTTACTTATGAGGAACTCGAGGACTTGAAGTGGAAGTACATCCATCCCTCTTTTCCTTTCACAAACTCAGTCTTTACCAACATAGCCTGTAGGGGAATACGAGTACTTTAGTAAGAGGGAAGAACAAATGCATTCACAACAGTTTCATTAATTAACTATGCCATGTAGCCATTCAATACCATTTCACCGTAGCCACAGCCAATTGCTGATTCAATAGCATGTGCTAGTCCAGCCATTGGTTTTAAAGGATGAGTCCCCAGTCCTATACTAGAATCACATTTTTAATTTTTAATTTTTATTCCATTACACTAATACAGCAGGATTTATAGGTTACCAGGGGTGCAAACCCCTGATGAAACCTTGGAGTGTCTCCACTTGAGAGTTTATCGGTAGGCCACTAACAAGGGATCCACACCCTAAACCCAATAGTACCTCTTCTATAGAGGTTTAGTGCAACTCTTATGCATTGTTTTGCTATTGTCAAAACATCCAATTTCTACAAGCCTTGTTGAGATTTTCGACTCCCCATATCAAACGCTGAGTGCAGGCCTTGTAGAACTAGTATATAACAAACTGTTTCTACTAATAATTGCTACAGTTGGAAGCTTTCATGTATGTAGGAATTACAGGATGAGCGTGTTAGACCTAGGTTTGATATAAGATGAGACTGGAAACAAGACAGTTGCTGCAAGTGAGAAACCAATAGTTTTTAACATCAGTTTGTCAAAGTTCTAATATCATTGCAAGATCTTTTCTCTGTGCAATCCGGCTTCTGCAACTTCACTTGCAAATCATGAATCCGCACCCTCATGTGCTTGTGACAGTGAGCACAGTCCAACTGTGCTACAAACTCATTTTTTAGTTGTACTTGGTACCGTTGGTGGCTAAGTGAGGAACTTGGAACTGTTCTAAGTGCTCAATTTTCAGCTGTACTTTTAGTACATATCCTCACTGTAATTGAATGTGTTCCCAGCTACTGTTTGTGAGACCGGAGTCCATGTCTTATTGATTTATTACTCCAAATTCCTCTCCTATTGGGCTTTTTCCTGGGCCTGGGGCCCACAAGAGCTCCCGCATGGGCGGGGAGAGAGCACCTTCATTACAAGGGGAGGAGGCTCTCTCACACGAGGGGGGAGAGCATCCCTAGCAGTTGGGTGAGAGACAGGGTTACCATTCAACTAGGCGGCTTCTCATCTTCCTCTCCTATTGGACTTATAGCTGGTCTGTGTAACGTCACGCTTTCTTTGCCATGGAAACATATTTCCAAGAGGATAGGAGTTGTATTTCCAGCTCTCTTTTCCTCTTTATGAGGGAAAAGCATTTAAAATATCTCATTTCTGGCAAACATTTATGGCACATTTGTGCAATGCTGTGGAAAATCGGTTCCGCGGGCAATCTTTATGAAAAGTTTGATCATTTTTACACTTGCAAGAGCGGCTGCACCAAATATGCAACTTTCAATGCTTTGAAAAAGCATTTTCACATTCCCTGTTTTTTCCATAAAAAAATGGCTGCACAAACGTGCCCTTAAGCCGCACCGAACAAAGAAGCATAGCATGGAATTGAACTCATGGAAATGGGAGTTCACTTCTGTGGTAACTCCCTTGCACAAACCTTTGTTAGGATCAAAATCAGTGCATTTTTTTCATGGTTCTTGGTAGTTTGCATGATTTTATCTTTTACCTGATATGGTTTAACCGGGCATCTGGAAGTTGTGTGTTGAACCCAGGCCGTTGTTGGAAGGTTGGCATAGCAACCGCAAGGTTTTTTTTTTCCTAATAAAAACCCTGTGATCCTTGCCCTAAGGTTTTGGATGGTGGGGCCTTGATTTCATGACACACCCATGGTTGATCTCATAGTTTTTGATTGCTACTCTTTTAATGAGCCACATGATCTGGTGAACGGCCTCCAGAATTGTGCAGTTCCCATAGGGAACATTCCAATGACCAACATTCATGAAGAGTACAATGGATGGTCTTCATCCACTTTCACTGTGGTTTCTAAAGTTTTTCAGATCATCTACACATCCGGTTGGAATGATGTGTCTCACCAAACATGCTGACCTGAGACATTTGATGATCTCTCTAGTTGGCTTACACCCACTTTTTATTATTGTTATTATTGTCATTGTCGTCGTCCAGTTTTTTTTTTTAACATTTTTATCATTGCTGATCTTTGAGGTATTGGGATGTACAACTATTGAATTTTAGGCTAATCACTTAACCATGCATAAGCCAATATTTCCCCATCTTCCTCTTTATTTTTGATAACTAAAAGTGAGGCCCTCATAGTGCTGCTTCTATGGTGCCTTTATAAGTAGGCTACTTAGAAATCTCCTTGTATTTGTTGGGAAATTTTATCCTGCTCATGTGCTCCTCCAAGAACGCGCGCAACCAACCATCACCATAGGCAGAACTCCCCTGAATTTCACCTGATCCCATGTGAACGGCACTGATGTACACAGTGCACAGGAGAAAATTGTTCATATTTGATATATTCTTAAATCATTCCATTTGCTTGAGTCAATCATGACTCGAGCTCAAACTTGCTGTACATGGTTAAGCCAATCTCTAGCCCTGGCGGAGCTTGAGACTGGTGGCTCATTTGGGCTTGAGTTTTAATCAAGCTTGAGATTGAGCTTGGCTTGACAAGCTCAACCTAGGCTAGGCTCATGCTCAAGGTGGTCCGTTTGATGTTCAAGCCGAGCTCAACATTGTATAAGGTCAGCTAGGCTTGGCTTGTTTACACCCCTTACTTAAGATGATTGTTTTCCCTAACTAGTGCCTCTCACAACTTTATTTCTGTCATTCCAGCACAAAAGTCATCCTTTTTTGACAAATTCCTTCTGATCCTTTGTGTTTCATGTCACCCTTCCCTTTGAACTCTTGAAACCCTACTTGCCAACCTTTTTTTATACATTGTATAATTTGAACTCACAGTTGATAAGGATTGTTTACTCTTTAGTTTTATAATCTTTTTCCTTGAATATTATATATAATGTTCATTTTTAGCTTTAACTTTTTTTCAAGCAATCCAACAACATAAGATCTTTGAGCCCCATTGTATTGCAAGGAATCAGCCCATAATTTATTGAGGAACTCAAGCTAGATAAGGTCGCTTAAAAGTATAGATTAGATATATATATATTTTTTAAGGTTAAAAAGGGAGACATGTCATTCTTGCGTGGAGAATCCTATGATGGTGCCTATCTACATTATAAAGGAGAATTGTTGATGGATTATTGTATGATGTGCGTCATGTGATTCTGTTCCCTGTCTATTTGTAATTTCTTTCCCACCTTAGAGTCGTCGCGGTCATCATCATGGGAAAGAAATTCGCATGATGTGTGAAACACAACTAAACTTTTAAGGACTTGTTAGTGCAACAAGAGGATCTCATTCCATGCATGTTTCTGTTTAAATTGAAAGGAAGAATCCTATGTTTCTACCCTTCTCATAGATATATGATACCGTTTCTATCGAGGAAAATCAATACAATTTTTTTCTTTTTTTTTTTTAAGAAAATATATCGCACTCCAAACAAAAGATCAGTAGGCTATATAGAAAGTGAGAACAATTTTCCTCTCTATTGTAGAATCTTCTCATCGCACAAACAAGTGATTTTTTCAGTAACGGTTGCATGCATGCCATAAAAGAAAGAATACCACAAAGAAAATCCAACAATTCACCCTTTAATAACTTGATATGCAAAAATGTGTATAGTTAAACATGTCCTCAAATGCAAATTAACCTGCAAAATTGATCTCTTGTGAAAATACCACAAAGGAACATGTGGTACTAAAACTGATCCAAGGCAATGGATGCATTTTGTCCAATGAACCAAAAGCAAACCACTACAGTTCCATGAAGCAAGATCTACCAATCAATCCAAACATTCAAATAAGATCAACATTCCATTTTTTTTATTTATTTATAAAAAGAAGCAAATCTCAGAATCCAACAATATTCAAAAATGTCAAAAACCTAAAGAAGATCCATATTCACAAACAGCAGCATCCAAATATCACATGCACGAAAGAACATTCAACCAGACCATCAGAGAATCAATCTCACACAAGTATCAGGTACTCTGATTGTCTACAGAAAGCCCATCCAAACAGAGCTGTAAAAAGCAATATAAGCCTATATACTACTAGATATCATCATTAATCCAAGGAAAATGTACCTAAACACAAAAGAAATTGCATAAATCCAGGAATCTTCAACGGAAGAATGATTCAAGCAGAAAAGCCGTCATGGAGATGAGAAATGCAGGGGTGACCGGCGGAGATACGCCAATGGTAGAGGAAGCAGGCGCCGGAGTCGGAGCATCTCCAGCAAAAGACTCTCTGATGAGAGGGAATTAGACGATGCGAATCGCAATAAGAGAGAATGCGAAGAAGTTTAGAGAGGGGTCAATATTGACGCAGATCTCATTTCACAAAAAAAAAAAAAAAAATGTGGAAGGACCACTTCCATGCAAGGGGCGTTTTTAGTGTCGTCCGCATGTAAGGTGATTTTTCTGGAAAAATCCTCTAATATTGTTGTCAAATATTTTTAATGATAGTACTGCCATATTGTTGCAATAAATTTGATATATCAGAGATATTTATCTCATTACTTAACAAAAAAACAAGTGGCGGAACAATTTATTGAATGTGAAGGTCCGCTGAAATCAAGTCAAAATGATAGTGTCAATTTCAAGCGGTCATAACTTTTGATCAGGATATCTTCTCTCAATATACAAATAGTCATTTTGAAGCTATTGACATGCTCTACGACATGCACACGACCGGAGGCGAATGAGGCGGTTTCAAAGGTCAGAACATAGTTTTTGTGCAAAGCTTAACATTTACTATTTCAGAAAAGTTGAGATTTTTGGATGTTATATAAGTTACTCTTATGTTTCTAATGTGGAAAATATGAATTTCAGTTTCTCTGTTGAATTTTTATCCTAGTTCTTCATAAATTTAAGATTTCTTCTCAACTTGAGGTCGGTAATCTTTTATCAGAACCCATTTGCGCTTTTTACTTCACCACTACTCCCTACTAGCTTCATAGATTAAAGCCAATTATCCAGATTCCAAGTTATCTTTCAATTCTCTTCTTTTGTTCTTTTTAACTTTTAGGTAGGCCTGATGACAAAAGCTCCCTACTTTCTCACTTAATCAAAAGTGAAATGTGATCTTTCCATATCCAGTCCCTTCAATCATTATCTTCTTACTTGGATTTGTGTTTAGACTTTTCCATTGCACTGCTGTCAAGCTCATTAATTTTATATGTATCCTCTGTGATACCCAACTTAAGGGTGGTAATGGTGGGCCTGGATATGACTGGGGTTTAATCAGAGCCTAACTCTTTTACATATTGAACCTGAAACTCAGATGGCCTAATCCATCATGGTGAAGTTGTGTCTAGGATTTAGTTTTTAGTGGCTACAGACACTGACGCCCATTGAAGCCAGCTCAGTTAGGTTTTTTTTAGCTACCCAGCAAAGGGACCTCATACCCTTGACTCCACAACCATGGGAAAGAAGCCTACTCTTGTAGCAAGAGATACCCCAGCCATTAGAAAAGAAGCCTGCTCTGTAAAAGGAGGAATCCAGTGATTGAGCCCTGAACAGTTTGGTGAGAAACGGGCATCCAACCAACTCTGCTGCCCCTTGTTCCCTAAGCCAGCCCGTTTAGTTAATGGGACATATATATATATATATATATATATATATATAGGGTGCAGTATTTTTTTTTTTTTGCCTTCAAATTCTGATCTAAGTAGCTAGCTGGGCCACTCAATCCATTGTCAACCTCACCAAGTGGCTTGGGTTGCACATATTGGTCCAACCTAAGCTTGTGACCAAAATCACATGGAAGTAAGAGTAAAATCCAGCTATTTCCCATTTGAATGATAGCACCAAGGTGAACTTCTTGTGGGATTGGAAAAAAAGGAAAAAAGAAAAAAGAAGTTGTGTGGGAGCCTCCCCCACAAACAATTAAGAGCACAAAACCATTAAAAAACTTGTATACATTATATGCATACAGCAGCGCATATACAATGAACCGTTTGTATGTATGTATAATCAATGCATAAGTTTTCTATATTGAAACTGTTGTGCGTATGTGTGCGGAAGTGTTAAACCTGCGATCAAACAATAAAACCATACGAGAGAAAACACAAGGATTTGCATGGTTCACACAATGAAGGCTATGTCCAAAGAGATGATCTTCTTCTTTACTAAGAAAAACAAAGATTTCCAGAGACTCAGTCTCTCATTGTCTTGACAATGCTTTCTCTCAAAGCTAGAAAATCCAAATTTTAAGTTGTTCGGCAATGTGCTTACATCTACAACAAAGAAAATACCAATTTACATCTTGACTTTGTTCTAGAGTCTACGGTTATAGATTACTTCAAATATATAACCTTCTCTTTCTTAACCCCCTAAGAAAGTCCTTGATACATTTACCAAAATTCTTCTAACCTTAAACTTAGTTCTTGGATTACCTACTAATCTGGTTAAACTGAATACAAAATATAAATCCAATAGGAACATTTGCATGTGGATGTCCTGATCTAACTGCTAAGAGGTGGGGGGGTCCTGTTAAAATGGGAATCCTCTCAATTTTAAGGCATCCACCGAGACATGTGCATGCAGACGACTCATGGGAGTAGAAAATTCCCCAATAATGCATGCACATCAAAGTAGACAAATGTTCAGATGTTGCTGTCTTGTCCTTGTTTTTTTAATTGGCCGTATTGAACAATGGAGAGGGTGGACCAGAGGAAGGTTGCCACATAGATGGTAAAAACACATCAAGCCAAATTTATTTTTTTTTGGGTAAATATTAAGATTCATTTTAAAAGGGAAGAAAAGCAACAATAGACAGAGGACAAACGCAGAAACAAAAACAACTTGTGGTAATGGTGGGTCTGAAAATGATTGGGGTTAAGTCAGAGCCTAACTCCTTTACGTATTGAACCTGAAATTCAGATGGCCTAACCCATCATGGTGCAGCTATGCCTAGGATTGAGTTTTTAGTGGCTACAGACACTGACGCCTGTTGAAGCCAGCTCCTTTAGATTGATTTTTTTTTAGTTACCCAGCTAACAGACTGGGACGTTGACACCACAATTAATGAGAAAAGAAGCCTACTCCTGTAATAAGAGAGATCCCAGCCATCACAAAAGAAGCGTGCTTTGCAAGAAGAGGAACTCAGTGATTGAGCCCTGAACAGTCAGGTGAAATGGGAATCCAACCAATTGGGCTGCCCCTTGTTCTCTAAGATCCCATTTAGTTAATGGGACATATGTATAGGGTTCAATTTGTTTGTTTGTTTGTTTTTTCCTTCCATTTCTGATCCGAGGAGCTAGATGGGCCACTCAATCCATTGTCAACCTCACCAACTACTTCTGAGGAAATGGAAGTGCAACTCAAGTGGCTTGGGTTGCATGTTGGTCCAACCTAAGCTCGTGACCAAAATCACATGGAAGTAAGAGTAAAATTCAGCTACTTCCCGTTTTCACAATAACCTTTTCCCTTTTGGTTGGCATGCACCGAGGTGAACTTCTCCTGCGTGCAGATTCTCTCTCCTCGCATGTGTGAGTTTCACTCTTCACGTGCAGGTTCTCTCTTCGTGTTTGCGAGTCCCTTGGGGTCTTTGCAGCCTTATCCTAGGATACCCAAAAAGAAAAGAACGTTGGGTGGGAGCCTCCCCACAAACAATTAAAGCACAAAACCATGAAAAAAAAAAAAAAAAAAGAGAGGATACATTATATGCCCATGCAAAAGTTTCTTGTGTGGAAACTGTTGTGCGCATGCATGTTGAATCACTAAACATAAAATCGAACAATCAACCACACGAGAGAAACACGAGAATTTACATGATTTACCCAATGAAGCCTATGTCCATAGGATTTAGTAAGAAAAACTAAGATTTACAAAGATTCTCACTCTCTCATCGTCTCAACAATGCTTTCTCTCAAAATTGAAAAATCCTAATTTAACTTGATTCGGCGATGCACTTACATCCACAACAAAGAGAATACCGATTCACATCTTGACTTTCTTCTAGAGTCTAGGGTTATAGATTATTCTATATTTATAATTTCCTTTTTCCTACCTAGCTCCCTAAGAAAGTCCTGATATATTTACCAAAATACCTCTGAAAACCTTGAACCTGGTCGTGAATAACCTAATGGACTAATCCAGTTAACCTGGAATACAAGTCAAAAGTCCAACAAGAACATTTACATGCATGCGGATGTCCTGATCCAACTGTTAAGAGAAGGTCCGAAAAAAAAAAAGGGTTACCCTCTCAATTAAAGGCATCCACCAAGACATGTGCGCATGCAGACATCCCATGGGAGGAGATCTCCCAATAATTCATGCACATTAAAGTAGACATAAGTTCATATGTTACTATCTTGCCTTTTTCTTTCATTGGCCATATTGAACAATGGAAAGGGAGGACCAGAGGAAGGTTGCCAGATGGTGAAAACACATCAAGCCAAATTTTGTCTACTTCGTCCCAGACCGACACACAGTTGTTTTTTTTCATAAAGTTCTTTAAAAAAGAGAAGAAAAGCAACAACAGAGATAGGACAGACACAGATAACAAAAACAACTTAGCCCCAAGACATCACACATCAGGTTATGAATGCAAGACACTCTCGTCAAAGAGTGATAGCGTGAGTTCGAGTTTCACATGCAAAAAGTTCTACTTTTGTACGAAAATGGAAGTAACTTAATCTTCCCACAATTTCAGAAAAAGAGCTATAGCTGATGAGCATTAATTTCCATGTCAATAACAAATTAAACCTGAGGTCAATCTGAGCTTTTTGGTAAAACTTTCAAAATCCAGTTCTTTCCATCTTCAAATGATACTGCTAGAGGGAATGCCGACATGCCCTTACCCACCAGCAATGTCTTTGACCATTTTGGTTTGAATATGAAGGCTCGATCAGTTAGGTACAAGTTGGCAATTCCTTTCAATCTGCAGTGAGTTCGGAGGAGATTTATTAGTATGGGTGGGAAGGGCAATAGGCGCATGGATGGAGCTGTTGTTATAACAATGATAGGGATTCAATTATTGAACTTTAGACAACTTAGCTCGAACTAATGTAATTTATATGGTAGAGTAAGGCTTCGGCTTAGAAATTTCATTAGGTTTTGTTGACTTGGTTGATCTCTACATGGGTGCTGTTTTTATTTCAGCTTCCAGTGAGATCCAGTAAACTTTGTTGGATTTCACTAATTACAGGCAAGTTTGGTAAAAGGTGAGAGGAATTCATGAGGGTTTTGTAGATTTGATCATTTCTAATTGCCCTTGAAATGAGGATTCCTCATTAAAGATTTTGTAAGGTGAGTAGTTACATTAATATTGGTGTGTATTGATGAGTATGGCTGAGAAAAATTAGCACCGGTGTGTAAGTACTCAAACATGAAGATTCCCAAATCCTATGGGGGAGGGGTAGAACCTGAAAATCATAGAAAACGATGATTTCCATTGATTTAAATTCTCAAGGATTTACAATTGTTAAACGTGGGTTTTCCACATCCTAATTTGTAAAAAACCAATGATGAATCCTTAATAATTTGATTTCAAACATGAAGATTTTCAAATCCTACAGGGGAAGGGGTCGGACCTAAGAATCCTAGAAATTGATTATTTACATTTTTTCCAAATTCTCAAGTAATTACAATTGTCAAACGTGGACTTTCCACATCTTTGTGAAAAACCAGTGAGGAATCTTTGATAATTTGATTGCCAAACACAACCTTATAGAATGAGGGGGAAAATAAGGTGAAATCCAGAGTGGAAAATCCCCAAAAACAAGCTACTTTTTTTTTTTTTATTCTTGAATGGTGCAGTGTGTTTGGGTTTGAACAGTGAAAGCTATGTAAAATTGAACTTATTAAACAAAAAATTTAGTAATTAACTGTTTAAATATCTTTTAATTATAAAACTTCAACTTTGCTGGAGAAAAATGATATTTCTTTCATCTTCTAACAACCCAGATTTACTTCTCCAACTTCTTACAGAAGTTAATTTAAAAATATATATATATATATATTTTCATTTAAGAAGAAAACCAAACATCAAGAAATCTCTCCAGGGAGCTTCTCCTAATCACTCTTCTCCTCATAAGCCCCACCACAACTTTTCTACAGCTAGAAGTACTATGCGGATCAAAAATGAAATACAAAATACCATTGGGCCATATGTTTGGTGTTTGAACATGAACACTCAAAGATTGTTCCCACACTAATGAAAGTTTCACCAAATGAAAGAAAAAAAAAAAAAAAAATGAAAGAAAGAAAGCAAAATGAAAGAAAGAAAGCAAAGTCCCAAATGAAGCTTTACACTCATGGAAAAGACAGTCTCTTTAATGATTTATTTATTTATTTTCACTTTTTATCACATGGATCACTATACCATGTTTCGTCACATCACTTGCAGTATGCACTCTTTTGGACAGTGGGCCTAACATCTGACACAGTTGACCGTCCATAATCTAAAAGAAAAAGGTTACAATATATCACCTGGGCCCACCTCTGTTAACTCCATCCATATGGAATGATGTCAAGTTGCCCATCATGACTTTCCCAGGATCATTCAATTGAAGGGAAAATATATACTTGTGTTGACAAAATTTCTATATGGACAAATTTTTTGGAAAGAATTTTGAATAAACTCTATGGTATATCTTAAATATCATAGGCCTTGTGTTAATGGCTCCTGTTAGGCAGGTCCAAAGCTTGCCCAAGGCTGCTGGTCTCTTTATTTATTGGGTCTAATTTTCAGCCTTGGACTCAACAAACATGCCTGAAGTCAGACCCAGACTCAGCCCATTTTCAAAACTTACACCATTTGTATGTAAAATATGCTGGGTGGCCTGGGCCTTTGTGAGGTTTGGTCTATTTAAAAACCAGGCCAGAGACCAGGCCTGTTAACAGCTCACAAGCCTACAAATAGAACTCAAAGCCAGTCACTTTTGGGTTGGACTCAGTTTTGGCTGAGGCTGGCGCAGCCCATGACCAAAAGTGGGACATTCTTTTCTGGGAAGAATGCTCTTCTTTTTTTTTCTTTCTTTTCAATCGTTTGATATGAGCAATTTTTCACGAGAAAAAACATCAAAATCAATGCAATTTTCTGTAATTATGTAGAAAAGTGTTTCCCTAGGAAATTTCTTTTTCTGATTCCACTTAAGTGACGCAAATGTGCAGGGAAAGGCAACACAGTGGAAAGCTTGAGAAATCTGCAATGCAATGTGGCCTTCTGATTTGTAAGGCACTGATGGCACGGATAGCCTGAGGATTGAGGAATGTATATAAATTGGACACCTGTTTTATTAAGTCCCTATTTTGTACACACTTACCTGTCTGTAGCAGCGGACAAACTAATCCACTACCTTTCAGTGATTCTGATCTTCCACCATGTCAGTCCATTTATTCATATCAAATTCTCATCATTCTTTGCGAGCTTGTAATTGACATGCATTCAAGTGAGCTCGATTGACCGGGGCGGAACCAAAAGGGGGCTAGAGTCGTCATGACCCCCTAAGAATTTAAAAAAAAAAAAACTTGAACTTAGAGAAGTATTTATCTGCCCACCCCCACAGAGAGGGAGGTATACCTAAACCTGATTGATTCTTAGTCGGTCTACTACATTATAAGTTTGTAATTTGATTATATCCAGATGTCACAAATAGTAATAAGGTTAAGACATGGCATATCCGCAAAAAAAGAAATAGAGTGCCCACCAGATGTAAGATGCGCCCGTTCTTATCTACCTGTTCAGGATTCAAACTTGGGCAGACACATTTTCCCCACCCAAGACTGGGCTACATCACCAGAGGTCAACACCTCTCATGAGAGGGTTCACCCAAGGTAACTTTCCTCACCATAGGGCTATGGGTCTTAGACCCCGGGATACCAAAAAAAAAACCAAATAAAAAAGAAAAAAAGGCAAAAAAGAAAAAAAGAAAAGATATAGAGTGATGTCATGGAGGAAGAATCAACAAGGTCGAAAGGAGGCAAGTGGGCACGGATTCGACTATTAGGGTTGTGCGAGCCAAGTTGGCTAATGAGGGGAAAGCAGGAAAGCCACATGATTCGAGTGATAAAGCATATCACAGAGCATTTAAGAGATTTAATTGATCATGTTAAAAAGTGTGCAGAGATTTTTGCCATTTTCTTCTAAGTAAATTTTCTTCTTCTTCTTGATAGTTCCTAAACAAATAAATGAACCTTTAATTAACTAATTGAGTTAAAGCAAATTTATTGATAGCTTTGTGAGGAGGCCTCCCTCCCCTTACAAAAACAATCAAAGGATCAATCTATGATTGTGCTTAGGGACTTGGATAGTACTATATGCATGGGATGTTGGTGCATGAATATTTCACGAAAAAGGCTAAAAGTCTTGGATAGCTTTGTTTAAAAAATTATCTTACATTTTTTCATTATGATAATTTTTTAGATACTAATGTTTGATTTGCGTTTAATTGAATAGAAAGATGATCATAGTTTAAACATCTAACTGCAGTCTTATTTTCTTTTTCTTTTCTTTTTTTTTTTTAAATATTTTTTTCATACTTGTTTTATCCACAAATGGAGAAACCCTCTCAATATTACCGGATACTTGTATTCAGGTGAGAACTACCGCTAGATTATATGGTTAATGATCATTATTGGAATAATCAGATAGGCATACAGAATTAAGGTGCGGCTCACTTGTCTTTGCCACATGCATAGGTGGTTGGGAATCAGAGGTCTGTTTGTTTACATTAGAATACAAGAACTGAATACACGGTTTCATATCATAAGTAGTCAGAAAAATGATTTTTCCAATAACAGCAAATCACCTTTCATTCTCAAAAAATAGAATAAAAAGAAGATGGGATTCAACCTTCACTGCATAATCCTTTTACTGCGGGCCTCCCTTGTTAGCGCATCTCAAGGCACGGCATAGGAGAATCTGGGCCCTTCCTTTTTCAGATTTATGACCGTTGATTTGTTTGAAATCTAAGGCCCATCATCCAATAAAAGATCCTGATCGATTTTTTTGATGATTTTAAAAAAAGGTACAAGGCTTCTCCAATTTTTATTGACACAACCATCACGTGCCTGGACTGGGTGGGTCCATGCACAGTCGGTGGAAGCTATGGCAATGGTCAAAAAAATCTGCTAGCCAAAATCTAAAAGCCCCACTCTCATGAGTCATGTGTCACCCACAAGTCCAAGTCCAAGTCCAAGTCCCTCTATTTTTATATATATTATGGTTTGTATTCTGTTTTTGTGTGTGAACGGGGCTTGGGCTTGGATGGAAATTGGAAAAAGGTGGTGCACATAGCATGAAAAGTGGGTGGGGCCCTTTTGTCTTATCAGCTTAGACGTCGATCTAGAAGGTCCCAGCCAGCTGTGTTGGCTGCTGCTTGTGCTGCCTGTTAGTGTGGTGACATGGTTAATTAGAAGTGTTCTAGATTGACTAATAATGGACTCAAAAGAGGGTTGGCACCTACACTAAAAGTTTATTGTTTTAAACACCACCATTGACTTTCAACGTGATGCCCTAGAAATGCAATTTGCTGTTGGTAATTTGAGTGTAGTATAATCCCTAGCTAGGAGTGGTGCCAGAGGAGTTTGAGGGGACAATTGCCCCCTTCAATTTTGAGGAGTCAAAATACAATGAGAGGGGTGGGATGCCATATTGGGACCCACATGTTTAGAATATCCAAACTGATAAAAATGAGGGTAGTTTGCTTTAGTGGTCTGTCGTTCCCAAATTTTACTCAGATAAGAGTCTCTTTTCACTGTAAAATTAAGCACGTGATATTTTTAATTATATTTTTAGTCTCATGGCGTGACCAACTTTTGTTATAGTAAAATTCAAGAATTACTTATTTTGAGTGGTTCGGATATTCAATAGATGAACCTAATCTGAACCTGGTTGTTGAGTTGCACAACTCTCACAAGAGGGGTGAGGGGAACACTCTGAAGATCATGATTCCCAACTTGTATTTTATTATCATTTACATGTTCGCTATTGGCCTGTTATGACTTGGTTAATGCGGCATCGATGTTTTCCTCTCAACCATCAATGCCTAATGCAAGAATAATTATCCATCAAATGATAAAAGGTACTAATCAATGAATTTTCATTAATTAATTGTGCTTGAGTTTGGTTTACATATGATCCATCCGGCATGGGTCATACTTTATTTAGAGAGAGAAACAATTCTTAATGCTAAAACAAAGAGAAAATGGTTGTTTTGAGTGGTTTGAATTCATTATGGCGAGCCTTATTATTTTCATATTCTACTTTCCCTCAAAAAGTTTTGAGAAGTTATTTCTTTGAAATGTTGAGCTATTTTGAAATTTAGGAATTTTTTTAAATGTACTAAAAAATACTATTTTTAAAAGATTAGTACAATCACTAAATATAAGTTATTACTAGTCAAATATTGCCTACCCCAGTATAAGAAAACCTTAGCTCCACCACAAATAGTCTCCAACTAGTTAGGGACATGAGTGTGCACATTTGAATTCCAATTGTAGCCAAAAAGAAAAGAAAGTCCTAGCATGTGTAACATTTATGCATGTGCATATTTGTTTGCACTCATATACATCTATAAATGATTCACACCCCTTTGGGTCTTGAAGCAATATACAACACCTCCATCTCCCACGTAGATAGGTTTGCAGCCATATCTTTCTTCCTTTTCCTCTATGCATTCCAATGGGCCTTTATCAAATAGGCTCATTTCTTTGCATGGACTTGGAAAATGGGCTCGTTTGTTTGGATGAAGTTAGACATATGAGAACTCAACAAATGAGCCTATTTGTTTCCACGGAATTGGAATGCATAAGAATTTATTGTCCAATGGACTTATTTGTTTTCATGGAATTGAAATACATAGGAGTTTATTATCAAATGGGCTTCTTTGTTTGCATGGAAGTACAAGCTTCTTTGTTTGGATGTAGTCGGAATACATATGAATTTATTGATGTCATGGGCTTGTTCGTTCACATGGAACTGAAATACAAAAGAAGTAACTAATTCAAATATGCCAGTTTATATCCACATAATTTCAACACATAAGTAATTGATTAAAATGAGTATATCTATTCACATGGAATTGGAAGACATAAGAAGCAAATGATTTATATGGGTTTGTCTGTTAGCATACAGTTGGAGAATATAAGAATTCATTGTCACCACTCCGGCAGGCGGTATGTGTATGTGCACCTTAGATGCAAATTAATTTTTATACTAACGTTGAGAAATACAGATAACTTTCATCACGTTTCTATGCAAACAAACAAGTTCATTTGATTTAATTACTTTCTAGATATGTAAACTCCAGGCAAACAAATAGACCCATTACATATAAAGGGCACTATATAATATATATAAATAAAATGAAACAGCATATTTGGTAAAATATGGTAAAATAAAGTCATTACAAAAGGCACTATTTTACTTCTCTCTCCCACTTTACTTTGACATATACTTTTATCTTATTTTACTCTATCTCACGTTGTTTTTAATTTACCTTACCACACATGTAACCAACCAATCACGGAGGTGAACATGGATAAATGAACATGCATAATCGAAAGGACTTCAGATTCTTCCTCTCGTTCACTCTTGCAATTAATGCTTACAAAACCTGTTCACATGATATATATCATATATATGTGGGCAAATGCCATTCCGTACTGCACCCTGGGCCCTACCTTCTAGAAAAACAGTACTGGCTGGAAGCCCCAAAACGGAACTTCTGCAACAGATGAAAGATGAAAGATGATAAATCCTCCTCATCACCGTCAAATCTCTATCAGAAGACAACAACAAAAACAAAAGGTAGACCCTACTTCCCATGGCCAGGTACTAAGTCCACCCTTCATTTCTTTCACCCATTGCCCATAGGTCAGCCATTGTGGCGGAACTTCTCGTGGGACAAAAACCTTTTTTTCTATTTTTTTTTTCAAAGGGCTCCCAACCTCTAGACTAAACTAATTTCTTCGGACTAAGAGAAAATCCGGATAAAGTCCCAAATAGTTTCAGTATGGTAGTGCAGTTTCGAACGTACAATTTTTTGGATGCAAACCGTGGTTTTAGGCCAACTGAGCTACCACTTGGAGTTATTGTGGGATGAATCTGAACCTACATAACCTGACCTCACCAAGTGTTGAGCTTTGTTTAGGTTATGGGTCAAGATTGGACTTGGCTTTTGAGCCAACTAGTATGCATGTATGAATATCTATAATGTATGCAATTTTAAAATTTTATGCTTGAGTCAATCCGACTTGAGTTCCAGTTGGGTAGTTTCAATTTGGGTTGGGCTCAGCTCAGGTGTGTTAGGGCTTCATTTGAGTATATGGATTTATACATATACAATTTGGGTCATACTTGGGTCAGGCAGATGCCGGAGCCAGACTCGCCTTGGTGAAGCCCTATGTAGGGATGAAAAATGAGTTCCCAAAACCCAAATCCCAGAAAGACATGAACTTAAAAAAAACTGGGTCTCAGTCAAAGTTCCAGTTTCTACTTTCCAAGTATGAACATAGGCAGGGTTCGTATGACCTAGAGCCAAGACTGATCCACTTTCAGGTATAAGTCTCTATTAGTAATTAGGTTCAGGTATGGTTACAGTGCATGCCCATCCCATTAAAGTGCTTAGAGAAAGGTATAGAACAAGTTAAAGATAATCTCCAAGCAAAGCAGGTGATGTATACTCAATAACAAAGATTATATATTAGCATCAAAGATGATGAAGTTGATAGTGATGTAGTTAGGAAGTTTCCTATATGTGTGGTTTGTTGGTGCGGACCACGCACTACAGCCAGCTGGTATGTGATAACGACTTTGAATTTCATTCTCTCTCTCTCTCTCTCTCTCTCTCTCTCTCTCTCTCTCTCTCTCCATTTTTAATCTATACATGTTGGGCATTTTTAATCTATACATGTTGGGCAAGTGGTAATAAAAACTGCTCAGTAAAAGAATTATATAGCAGATAAAAAATCATACAAGGATTCTGCAGAAAAGTATATTAATATAATATGAACAGTTAATGAAACACATCCCTATATATAGTTAGAAAATTCAACAACCAGCATGTTCATGTCATAGACAACTCATGGGATATGGTAAGAGGATAGATGGGAATTTTATCATGAGGATTTGGACCCAATAATGTGTCCACAACTTGAAGTGTTGATAAGGTAAGGGTGAGTAGAGGAGCACCCAAGAGCGTTAGGGTTTATCTTGATGAATAGTAATATAAGGTAAGGTTTCTTTTCTTGTTCACTAAAGTAATTGCTAAATAAGACCTAAAAAGGTTAAACATCATTAACACTTTACTACAGATAATTTAGATTTTTCCTTGTGAATGTGACAGTTCGAGGCTCTCAATCTTAATTGGGTTGCGTTAGGACTATCTGAATTCTGACATATCTGAATTCTGACCTACTCGTCAGGGTGGGCCAATCATATATAGATTGGCCATATTGGCCATAGGCTGAAATTTTGCTTGGACTTGGATAATACCATCAAAATTATCCAATAAGAGGGGCCTTTTTTTTTTTTTTTTGTTGTTGTTGTTGTTGTTGGTAGGACAATAAGAGGACTTATTTCCCTTCTAAATGGCCTTTCTTAAACAATGGAAATTCCAAGGTGACACCAGCAGACGAATTGACAAAACCATTTTCACACCATGAGGGTTAGGCCAAATATCTGAGCTTCAACCAAATTTTCAAAGAGAGGCTTCTGTTGCCATCATTCCCCCAATTAATTTGTTTTACACCTACCAATATCCAACATATGATCTTCTGATCTTTGATAATTACAACTTTGATCATGGTTAGGCACGATTCGTATATTATATATTGATGCATTCGTACTATATATTCTAAAGCGAATGCCCGCGGGCAGCACACATGCTGATATAATTGCCACAAAAAAGATCCAAATTAGATATTAAGCTGTTGTTATCCTTCAGTTTTTTAATAATCATGAGCACTCTTTGGATATTATCTCTAGCTATCTAAAAGATCATAGAATTGAATTGTGATATATACCAAAAAGTGTATTGGACCGCCCAATATGGCTGTAAGAAACTCATTCTTGTTAATCCTTTTGGCACTTTGCTTTCACTTTTATTTGTTTGAGTTTAAAACTGCAGGTGGGTACTAAAATAGAAGGCTGTAGCTTGAATACAAGTATAAAATAAGGTGGGGTTAATTGTCAATAAAAATTTTCATGTTGCTCTTAAGATATCTAGTCCACTGAGAAATATTCAGGAGCCACAAATTTCTCTTTCGTCATCATTTGTAGAGCTGAAAAGGATAAGCATTGTGGAAGAGAGAGAGAGAGAGAGAGAGAGAGAGATGAAGCGTTTTTCACGTTCCTACGTTTGTGGAGTGGCAAAAACGCAAAGACAGCGTTACATGTCTCCATTCAAGCTACAAAAAAATAGATGTTGTGAGTGTTAAGAAAATACAAATAAAACATTTGGATAAAAGAGAGAAACTATAGATCGAGCTTAACGTAGCAGAAGATAAGTGGAATCTAGGGGTGGGGCCCACTGAAGCAGAAAGCAGAAAAGGCCAAAAACCATGAGGCTTCAGCTCCACAACCTAGGCTTGAAGTTATAAACAGTCAGAAGTGAAGGCCAATGGCAAACAGATTTTGTTTTTATATTAATTTGTAGAATGATTTGGATTGCTTGAATGGTCATTCAATGAGATTTTTCCTCCTGAGTTTGGTGGATGTAAGTGGATCAGGTTTATGATGGGTCTTTGTCTGATCAGGACCCAATCCTGATTAATGTTCTGTATATTTGGATCCCCCCAGATCTGTCTAATTATGCATAAAACCTAGACCTGACTCTGGTCCAACTCATAGCCAATGCACGTTATTGTCGTATATTCTGTATTTTACTATGAAATGTGGAACTGGAACTAGACCTAATTATCAACTAACCAGGGTCCAAAAAGAAAGGGTCCATAGCTTCATCTTTTTTTTTTTTTGGGTCCATTGGCTTCTTTACTTAACTTTAGTGTCAGGTTTTGTGAGCTGTTTGGATTAAAGCTGGTCTTCTGTCAAAGGATTTAGGTCATATATATTTTTTGAAATAAATAAATAAAAACCAAACAAATAATAACATATATAGATTGGTTATGTGTTCTTGTTGAAGATGAATAGTAATTTGGGCTTTTGGGCTTGATTGGAATTTACTTTCTTGATTTGGACAGGCGCTTCTATCCACTCCTTTATTAGAATGATGCTGGAAAACAAGAGATCTGTAACCTTTTATAAAGACCTCAGCAGTAGATTTACCAAAAAAACCATAAAAGACCTTGAGCATTTATATTTCATGAAAGAATCCTTTTCTAAATGAGTCTACAACATAATTTTCTATAAGTAAAATTATATGAATTGGAGAGTCAGAACACCCTCCTATAATTTAAGTAAAATTGCATGAATTGGAGAGTCAAAATCCTCCATGTATGGCATCTAATGAAATCCCTATTCTCTCTAACAAATTCCCAAGTGTTCATTTCTTTCTTTTTTTCTTTGTTCATATAGGAGGCCATCTTTGATCAATCTAATCACTTCCCACACCGTATATTAAATTACCACTTGCCCTAATTTAACGCTAAATTCGACGCTAATTGTCATTAAATTCAGTATCTACTTGGTTCTACTTCCTCTATTTTATATATCTACCAATCCTAAGTTGTATTTCTTGAATTTCTTTGGCTAGCCATTGCTACCAAAACCTCAAGGCGTTAGTAGAGGCAGCGGAAATACTTTTCAATATTCCCCATTGGGTAGAGCCCACTCCTCAATACTCCCCCTCAAGTGGAACCCGGCCGACACACTTTCGGCGACACGCAATTTTTTTTTTTTGCGCCGAGTCGTTCCTCATGGGATTCGAACTCACGACCGGTTGGCTCTGATACCATCTTAAATTTCTTTAGCTAGCCATTGCTACCAAAACCTCAAGGCGTTAGTAGAGACAGCGGAAATACTTTTCAATATTCCCCATTGGGTGGAGCCCACTCCTCAATAGTATTGTTCTTCTTTGCTACATTGGATTCCAACAAGGTGAAAAGTTGGAGGTGTGTCAATAATTTAAGGGTTGCAGCATTCACAAGGTGAGTCAAGCACTGGTAACATATATGGATGATGTGAGATATGTGAGATATGCAAATGCCTTGACATAATAATAAGAGTCTCAACGGAATGCGACAATATCATCAATGAAAGGAGGCCACTTCATTAGATGATCTCTTCGACCTTTTAAGAAGCTCTAAATTATAAAATTTAGAATGCTAAAGTAGGGAGGAGTATTTTGGCTTCACTATTGAGATTCTTGAGAGCTTGTTTGCCTACATCTTACTTAAATATTTATTCCAAGAAGGGTTTTACCAAGGAGTATTGCTTGAATATTGAGATTCTTAATTAAGAGCTTGTTTGCCTACTTCGAACTAACTTGAGAATTTATTCCGAGAAGGGTCTTATCAAGGAGTATTACAGATTTGAAGATATCAAAAGTGTATTACAAATATCTTCATAAGGTTGATATCTAGATGCGACTACAATTACTAGGATTTTATTTACTAGGGTGATGAGCAGTAACTATTTTCCTCCTTGAAAAAAATAGTCATTAAATGGCTTCTTATTGATCTTTTACCTTTAATCCTTTACATTTTAGCGTCTTTCACGAAAGCCAGTGTTTAAAAATTGTATACATTAGTACCAATTGAGGGCTTTAAAATTCTCCCAACCTCAACTGTCATTTTTCAATCAAAATAGGCCCAGATGAGTGGCCCACCAAAAAGTTTAGTTGTGTAGAAGACCAAAATCAGAGGTCCAAGGAGAAAATACAGCGCAATGATGTGGAGAATCAAGGTTGATATGCACTGACGCACTTGTCCACACACTACATGCATAGGCACTAGTGATGGGGGATCATCGACATTGAAGGCCCCACTGGATGGCCCATAGACTCTAGTTTCCACCAATAAGACTATACTTCTGTCAATACTATGTATGGTTACTTGCCCATTTTTATCCTGTAGCCACCCATTTTAAGCCTCTGACCTGGTGGCCAATATGAGGTTCTGGCCAATGATATTTTTAGCCTGTGGTCCATTCACAATGAGGCCCACTGAATAGTGAATAACCAGGTGGAATCCACAATCTCTATGCTTGTGTCCTGTATCTAAAATCTTACACCTTACATGAAATATTAACAACAAAAAATTAATACTAACAATAAACATTTCATCTTTATCCTCACTTAATGCATAAACTAATCAAGACCCTGTCATTAACAATTGAATAGTAGCCACAGCCCACAGCAGGCTGAGATGAACCTATACAATAAAGACAAATTCTGGGGGAAACTAACTAATGCCCATGCACCACTTCAATCCAGGAATTTCATGTTGGATGAGCATTAATCCCTCTCTCTCTCTCTCTCTCTCTCTCTCTCTCTGACTTTTTTTTTAAAGGTAGCATTCCTCTCTCTCTCTCTCTCTCTCTCTCTCTCTCGTAGTGAACATTGCCCCACAGCCCATCCCCAGCCCACCCTTGGAAGGGACTGAAAGCATATCTAGAACATTAAAGCCTACAAATAATAGAAAGGAGTGGTAGGGGGTGTGGGGAGAGGAATTGAAGATAGAAAAGAGAAACAAAAGATAAAAACAGCAGAGAGACCATGCTACAAGTCAGCACCAGCAGGAAAGCTCTGGGGGGATGCACTTACATACATCCAAGGTCCACAGTCATGTGAATTATATCAACTTGCTTGGTGGACCCCACTCACATACACACACATGGAACCTCTACCCATGAATCTTCCCACCACCATCCAATGAGTTGACCCACATCAAAACCAACCCCCCCTACACCAATATAAAAAACCCAATGCGCACACACACTCACATACACAAAAGCCCAACACTCCTATAAATTCAACTCCCCCTCACCCCCTCTTCCTATTAACTCTCTTGGCAACTTCCTTTCTGTGAGTAGTACCAACACCAACACCATCACCATCCACCATAACACCTTAACACCATAACCCTTTGTCTGTGTTTGAGAAACATGGATAGTAGCTGCATAGATGAAACATCAAGTGACTCAATTTCCATGTTCACGACCCCAGTGGGGGTGCTATCCAAGCCGCCTTCCACCGGAATACAGCGAGTTGGGAGTGGCTCGAGCGTCGTCGTCGACTCCGACAGCGGAGTCGAGGCAGAGTCACGCAAGCTCCCCTCATCCCAATTCAAGGGTGTAGTCCCCCAGCCCAACGGCCGGTGGGGGGCTCAAATCTACGAGAAGCACCAGCGCGTGTGGCTGGGGACCTTCAACAAAGAGGCTGAGGCTGCCAAGGCCTACGACATCGCCGCCCAGCGGTACCGTGGCCGTGATGCGGTCACCAACTTCAAGCCCTTATCCGAGACCGACGATCAATTGGAGACCTACTTCCTCAATTCTCATTCCAAGGTTGAGATTGTCGACATGCTGCGAAAGCACACGTACAATGACGAGCTCCAGCAGTGCAAGCGCAATTGTGCAGGCAGCAACATTGACACGAAGCAAAAAAATGGAGAATTCGCCGGCATGAACGCCACCCAGAAGGCAAGGGAGCAGCTCTTCGAAAAGGCGGTCACTCCGAGCGATGTTGGAAAGCTAAACCGATTAGTTATACCCAAGCAACATGCTGAGAAGCACTTCCCTCTGCAAGTTGGGAGTGCTTGCAAAGGGATGCTTCTTAATTTTGAAGATGGACAAGGTAAAGTGTGGAGATTTCGCTACTCTTATTGGAACAGTAGCCAAAGCTATGTTCTAACCAAAGGGTGGAGCCGGTTTGTGAAGGAGAAGGGATTGAAAGCAGGTGATGTTGTCAGCTTTCAACGATCCACGGGAGCTGAGAAGCAGCTCTACATCGATTGGAAGGAGCGAACCGGTGGCTACATGGTGCCGTTGGTGCCGGCCCAACCCACAGTTCAGGTGGTTAGGCTCTTCGGTGTCAACATTTTCAAAATTCCGGTTGGAAATGCGGTCAACAGCGGCGAATGGAATGGCAAAAGGACTAGAGATATGGAGTTCTTTCCAAATGAGTTCTGTAAGAAGCAATGCATAGGAGCTTTATAACAGTTTCTCTCTTGTTTTCTCTTCTCTCTTCTTTTCCTTGTAAAAATACAAATGTGATGAAAGAAAGAAAGAAAGAAAGGGAATTTAATTTTGGGCCAACTTGCAGAAGTTTTGTCATGTATATGAGGATAGAAACCATTAGAGAATCAATATCAAGTCTCTACTTTTCTCTAACCACTTTAAATTTTGTTGAGTTTCTATTTGGATTTCCTTGTATCCTTATCCCAATTTTGGTTCCTTGGTTGTTTTTTTAGGCTTTTAGCTAGCTCAAAAAGAGCCTTGTAGTTATCTTGGGGAAAGATAATGTCCAATGGAAAGGATTACTTTTACTTTCAATTTAGTGCTTACACAGTATAATTTGGTGCTGATATTTGCACCCCTTTTTTTTTTTCATAGAATATGGGTACAAGTAGTCAAGTACAACTCCTTTTTGTTGATGGTTTTCTGTGGGCAAACATGGGGTGAGTTTATTTGATGCCGGGAAGATAAAAAGCAATGTGCATTGATCATTAAAGTTGGAAAAATGGCCAATCTATAGGAATGGAAGGACAAGGTACAAATGACTCAACAACAGAGAAAAGTCTTAGAGGGAGGACCACATTCAAGGAAAGAGAAAAAGGCAGACAACTTGCAATCAGTTTTCTTTGAAACTGATGGGCGAATTTTAGCATCTTGAACTAATTGGGGTTTAGTAACATGATATCAACTTAAAACTGTAGAAGACTTTGAAAAAACTGGTGAGTCCAGTCAAAGGCAAATTTTTATCAGATATTTCTTGTCAGATTGATGCCGACTTCTTCAGTGAATTTTGAATTCTCTAGAATTATATATAGATTGTTGCCGACTTCTTAAGTGAATTTTGAATTCTCTAGAATTAGATATATATTGATAATAGAGAGAGAGAGAGAGAGAGTTCGTTTTTCTAGAAAGAGAGAGAGAGAGAGAGTTGATGGGTGTGGAATGATAGCTCCTGGGATCAAATGGATGGATGAAACCATTTTAACGTTTTCTTTTCATGGCTATGGTGCTTTAATGTGGGGCATGAAAAGAAAAATTATAAAAATATTGATAATAGTATTTAGTATTTATTTATTTATTTATTTTTACTTAGACATTTATTTTATGTAATATCTACTCATAACAATCTTTATTTGTAATAGAAACTACATAATTGGGATAAAACTTTAATGAAATTTGTGAAAAAAAAGAACTTAAAATCTAAAAGTATCCATATTGATATCTGCCAAAGACCGATAATATAATTTCCTGAGAATGATAATCATGATACTAGTATAATACAATCATCATTGCCATTTGGTACACTTGGATGGAAGGGCTTATGGCAGATAGCTCTCTCTCTCTCTCTATATATATATATATATATATATCTGAAACGGGAGTTCGATCAAGGAAGTATAGCTCCGTTCAAGATCAAAATTGGCCTCATTATCCTTTTGATGATAGGGCCCACCTATTAAAAATAGATAGGTCTCTCTCTCAAAGAGCATTTCGATCAAGGAAGTATAGCTGTGTTCAAGATCAAAATTGGCCTCATTACTCTATTCACAGCAGGATTCATCTAGCTATTAAAATCGAATTGCTCAAAATGAGTTCCAACACTAATATTGACACTGTGTACACAGATGTCCATCCTCCCAATAGAAAAATGGCCCCACTGTAAAATTTGACCGTACATTGAAAACGTAATTAGTTATCTGCCCTATCAAACATGGTACAAATAGCCTAATATCATCAGTCCATAATATATATATATATATATATATATATATAACAAGAAACTTCATGGTGGCATCTTAATAGCCTTGGGGATACACATATCAACATGTAGGTTTGTGGGGCCACCAGATTCCGGCATGGGATGTAACTTTGTCCATTACAACAATGTATCGAAATTGGAACCCATTCTCCATACAGTGAACTGAGGATTATTCCCATTTTTTTTTATAGTCTTCTGCTTCAGTTTGGACTTTGGGATCCCTTAATTTTATAGTGATGATTTTCCATTTTTGTAATGTCTTTCTTTTGAATGATTTTCCATATGAGTACCGCAGGTGGGCGATTTTTCTTTTCAAATGCCAAGGCATAGGGATGCACTATAATATACTATATAACAAGGTTAAAATCCATTTGTATTTCGGACACTTGCCATTTAAAAGTTGGCATTTGCTCATTTTTATATGCTGTCCATTTTTTCATGAAAATTTGGAACAGATGAGGTTGGTTTTCCATTGAAGTTGTTTTTAGTTTGACAAGCAACCCAAGGTGGGCCATTATCTAATGGATGAATTAATCAAATTGATGATTGAACCGTTTTTATTAAGTAATTTGGGTTTTGGGTTGTTGGGTTGCGGGGGAGACAGTCCTCATTTAACAATTTGATTGTCCAAAGTTCCCAATGCAATTGGGTGCACTGGATCATTTCTCAATATTATCAGCTGCCTGTGTTAATAATATTATGATATTTACTTTCAAGACTATGTAGATTTTTATAGGGTTCTTCTGCATTTTCTTTTTAGTTGCAGTGGACCATGAAGTTAGGTATTACTCCTATGAGAGGAGAAATGACAAAAAGTGGGGCTTCTTTCACAAGAGATTGGTTGGAGCATTATAAGGATAAGGGCATTAGCAATTGAGCATGATTGCAAAGAATCCATTGGCTTTGTAAGCCCATTCCTTTGTCATAAGCTCTCTTTTCTGCCTTCCTGTTTAGATTTGCGGTTGCCACATTAAGATTGTCATGGGCTTCATACCATGTTGCCCCAGAACAAGTACAAGTATTTAAAGCTGCTTCCTTTGGTCAATGAGAGAGAGAGAGATGGAATGTGGTTTCTTTTGAATAATCTCACGACAAAGGGCAGCGAAAGTCTTCCTTTTAGGATGCACGGAACTTGACCATAAACTAATATCTAGAAGATACAGACTTCAGCTGAGAGAGAGAACTCAACACCCATGACAAGTTGGTTGGGGAAGAATGGATGACAATGTGAATTGGACGCATTTGGTTTGGCTTCGTAAAGGATGCCGACATCTAGAGGACCCATTTGACCATTCCCACTGCCCTTTGATCTTTCATCTGGTGGCCATAAAATTCAAGAATAATTAATGGAGTTCCTCCCCTGCAGTTTGTTCACACTTCATGAGGAAATATCCCCTTGTATTTTAGCAAAGAAGACAGACTAAGGTGTCTGTTAAATGTTTTTTAATCTATGTCTGTACTATCTTCTCATGCAAATGCAAATGCTAATCCCATGATGCAATGTATTCACCACTTGGGCCCTGCTTTGGCCGTTCCCTGGATTAAACATCTGACTGAGACAGATCTGACTTTTAAGCATAAACTCACTGGAGAACTTTACCAACTGGGTGTTCACCGGTCAGTGCATGATTTGAAAACAGGTATATATGGACAGCCAGAGTGAAACCATTTTAGTAAAACAATAATCAGAATAGGCCCTAAAACCAATATTATGCAACAGCTCTACTTTATAACCCTTGGTAGTGGATCCAAGGTCTTACTTTTTCACAACTATTCATTTTAGAAAAAATATTCTTCTAAGAGCAGAGGGACCCAGGAGCTCCCATCCTGACCATCCAAAAGTCAGGAAACCCAAAAGCCTCCAACCCAATTACATGGATGGGCCCTAGATGAAGCAAACCATTCTACTTTTTTATTTTTTTTTTTTTTTTTTTTCATTCTCTAACATCCTGCAATGGAACATTGATGAACCCAATCTAACTCTAATTTGGTATAAAATTTGGGCTCTCCTTTCTGTTGTGGACAGTGGGTCACATTTATTGTCTATTCAATTTCAAGCCTTCCATACTAACTAGCCCTCAAACATTACCACTCACCCCAATTTTACTAACAGTCATGGTAAAGAAACTTAAATTTTTGGAGACCCTTATGAAGGGTTAGTATGATTTGATAGGGCTGATTTTTATTTTTTTATTTTTTCCAACTCTAATCTCCTATAGGTCACGACCCATCCAAGGTCAGTGCACATGTTCCATACGTGTAGAAAAACATAATTGCTGTGCAACCAATAAAATACCTAGCTAGTTTAATGACAGAAGTTTAGGATATGCAAATGCAATCCTCTGCAAGCAAGATACATATTAAGGAATTGTTGAGGTGATGGGTTGAATAATTTCTTTCATCATCACAGATGGCACAGTCAACTACAGAGATAGCCACTTTCTCAAGGGTACCCCACTTGCATCCTGTCCATTACTTTGAAACACTGGGATTATTTTGCTGACATTGTCATTCCTGGATCCTGGTTCGTCAACTAACTGGGATATTTCCTAAGAAAAGGAGCTGTAACTAAGTACTTTTAGAATAGTTTTGCCTCCTTTTGACTAGTGAAGGTTATCAGAATTGCGTTGATTCCACTCACTGATTGCAGCTGGGACCACAAAAAACTTGATGGCATACATGCAGAGTTACATCCGAAGTTCATTAAAATTTAGTTAATTAACCTATGGGTAATGGTTTACGTGTAAAACGTAATCGTAAATGAAGGTTTTTGGTAAAGTTGTTTTGTTTATTTCTCATACTACTTGTATAGGTAAACGGCCTTCACATGGGCAAGGTTTACAATTGATTTGAGTGTCGGGTGACTTAGTGCCTATCTTTTTTAGCAGAATCAACTCCTGACTACAATTTGTGAAATCTAAAATGTCCAACATTGATGGTACAGATTACCATTCGCATTTAGAAATATTATGTTTCTTTACTTAGAGTTTTAAACTCAAACCACTTGAAAAGTCACAAATATCTTTATGAATTCTCTAAATTTCAACCATCTCAGCATTTACGCATGCTTCTTTGTTCATGAGGATTTTGAGATTTGATGGGGGGCATCATCGAATCAGGAGTTTATCCCTGGCTTTGTTTGTTAGGGAGATAGGCAGGGATGGTAGTGTGTGTGGGTGTGTGAAAATTTACTAGAGAAAAAAGAATAAGTGCATGTTTGGGAGGTCTAATTTTTCCCTCTATTTCTCTATTTCTCTAAAACAGATAGAGGTTTGAAAAAATAGAGTGTTTTGCACCACTTTTCAGCCTCTACATATTTTAGAGAAGTAGAGGCAATGGCTCTACTTTCCACAACCCCCTTGATGAGGTAGTTGAGAAATAGAAGGAAAAAAGAAGAGGTGGAGCTACAGTGTTTATGCATAATCACGTCCAGTCCAATTTTTTTAATTTTTCTCCAAATTTGAGAGGCCCAATTAAGATTCAAATGTTGAAAATGTTCACAAGGTTAAACACGGCCATGTAACTAAATTTCAGCCGTTGAATCATCACCAATCTCGAGATATGTGCCACAAATCGTGAGCCATTTGATATAATTTATTATGATCTGTGGGCCCCAAACACAAGATCCAAACCGTTGGATATGTTTCGGAGGCTGAAAACAACTAATTGGTCAATTTTGATCACATAATGCCATGTGAATCTTGAGAAATGTGCAAAACAAAAATAACTATTGACGTATTATGCTCAATATTGCATTTGTCCATGAGCACTAAACTGTTTTAATTTTTTTATTATCTAGAGGCGTATAAAATCAGATCTAAACCGTTAGTAATGTTCATAATATCAAACATAACCATGAGACTAAATTTCACCCGTTGGATTATTACCAATCTCTTGATATATGCAAAAAAGTGAGCCATTAAGTATAATTTTGTGGATTATGTGAGCCCCAAAAACAAGATCCATGAGATCTCTTTGGAAGGCTGAGCACATCCATATGGTCAATTTTCATGGCCTAATAACTTGTGGATCTCAAGAAATATGTGGAAAAACTCTCAACCAATGATATAAAAATGTCTATTTAGCGTAGACTCTTGCATTACCAAACACCTCTTTTTATTTTAACCTCTTTTTTCTATGACTCTTTCTTATATGGGTCTATATTTAATGGTCTTTAAGAAATAGACTAGTGGTCCCAAACATGGCCTAAGTAAAAGTTTCCATAGCCAAAGGGGCTGATCAAAGGAAATGGAAACTGGTCTACACATTTTTGTTATGCATCTTTAAGTTTGACAGTTAATTTTGATATACTTGTAATGACAATTTTTGGTTTGTGAGATTTTTCTTTATAGGTGGATAGGACTTGTAAAAGAGGAGAGCTTGGTGGTGACACAAATATCATTCTTATGAATTACCATCTAGAAAAAATGTCAGGATATTTTCAAATTTGAGTTCTCTTGCGAGGAAAATGTCGAATAAAATCAATTAACTATATAAAATTAAAAAAGTATTAATCAATATAGGTCACATCTTTTTTTTTTTTTTTTTTTTTTTTTAAGAACTTCTAGAAACTTACTGATTTTCATTCTTTTCATGATACTATCATGATTCTCAATAGGTATTTTTAACTTTGCAGTTCTGAGAAAAAAGGGTTGTCCATTTGGTTAGGCTTCACCCAATTCAGGGATCCATCCCTTTGTTCTCTGGGTGCTTGTACCCTTCCGGCGTGTGCTAAAGTCCACTCCCACAGTTGGCCGGTCTCTAAAAAGGATCCAGCCCCTTTTGGCTGGGTGAAAAACTTAACTTTGCGATATTCTATAAACACCATGGTATGGTTAGGAGAATATTGTCATTGGTGAGTTCTATTATATTGCCAATTGTAATAAAATGTAATAACTACAATTTTCAGCACTGCACTTCTTCCCCTCTTTACTCCACTCCGTTCTCCATCAACAATGATGATAATAATAATATAAAATCTGTATGCAGAAATGGGCTTGGCACAAACAAGACCATAAGCTACCAAATCGCAATATTCTTGAATTGTTTAGCTTAGATTATAGAATAGAATTCATTGACCAAAGCTAAGACTGCATTAAAATCTAATAGACTTGTCTAAAGGTATGTTGAAATCCGAGGCAGAGAGAGAGAGCGTGTGTGTGTATTGAGACCAAGTTGTGGATGGGACCTTTACTAAAGAAAACTAAAATAATAAAAGACAATCCAGTAGCAATCCATATATATGATCTGGACAGGCCATTAGTTTATGTGTTACCAGACATGGATTGACTTTGCGTAATTGCATTTCATCACCTTTGTGAATGTGAAGCAAGACCCAAATTTAAGCTAAGCCATGGGAAGTTTCCTTCTTAAGTTCCTGTGATTCTTCAATCAAGCTACCAAGCAGCTTGCATGAGACATGATGTGATCATGGGAAAGAGACCTTTTTATATGGTCCTTGGGCACGTTGTTTGAATTTTGGTTTCTTTAAAAGGAGGTCCAATGGAAGGATTGGATTGGTAGTGCTAGACTGGTGCATTTAGTCCTTGTTCATCTCCCTATAATGGCGGGGAGGAAAAATGCCTTGAAAGTGATGTCCTATATTCTAATTGGGGGTTTCTCAGGATGCATTAATGACGGGTGACTGAAACAGAATCATCAGGTCTGGAATTGGTGATGAATCAACGCATGTCAATTGCATAGACAATTCACCTGATGGGCCCGGAGCATGCCGTGGAAATTGGAGGAAGTCTTTCAAATTGGAATACCCGATTTGAAACAAAGCTTAGCCAAGGAATAAACAACCAAGTTAAACATTATAGGAGTTAGAGATAAGAAATCTCTACATGAGCAAAATTCAAAACAAGCTTCTTTGATATCCTCAATAATTGGATTGTTTGTCCAATCAAAATCGTCATTAATATTGTGGATCACCTTAAGCACATTGATCATTGCAAATTAACCCCAAGGGGTATTTTAGTTGACCTAGGACCACGGTTTGCGCTGAAGGTTGTAGGTTCGAAACTGCACTGTCATACTGGGCCTACAAGAGAGTTTACCCGGCTTCCCTTTAAGCCTCGAGGGATTAGTCCAGCCCAAAGGATTGAGAACCCTCCGATAAAAAAAGAAAAAAAAAGAAAAAAAGAAAAAGAAAAAGAAAATGGATCCTTGCAAAGCCAATCTCCTGCCCTACATTTGGTTGAGAATATGTGATGGTAAACTAAACCATAATGGGCATGGGTTGGGTCGATATTGATGTATAGGTTAACTGTACTTAATTTAGCATAATATTAAATGTAAGAGAAAAAACTTGACTATACTTCATTTATAGAGAACTCCGCTACAATAATTAATGATAGAGATTTGGATTTTTGCAAAATAATGTTAACCGAATCCTAGGGATAATTTTTTTTACTAAAGTGCCCATAGGTCGAGGAATCCACTAGTCACAATTGTGCCCATAAAAAAAAATCAAATCCGCATATGAGTTTGATTTCTCAAAAGGAATGTTGTATATTTGTACAACAACTTCCGGCCCCTTTTCTTTTGTGTTTTTTAAGCCTGCTGGTTTATAAGAGTTTTGGACAAGAATTTAAGATGTTGAGGTTTTTTTTTGACATAGTATGATGGTTTGCCTTCTGAAATTTGAAATGCGGTGTTTCTTTCACCAAAACTTCAAATCTTAGCCACCTAAAAGGTCCCAAATGACCTTTTGAAATTATTAGAACTCCATTCTCTTTGCTTTTGGTTGGACTTTCAAATGCTCCACCAAGAGGAGAAATTTGGAATTCCACCTCAAGTGGACAACTTTTTGAAGAGTTTGAGATTGTGTGGACATGAATTCTTTGAATTATGATAAAGAAACAAGCCCTTAGATTGATATAAGAAGTCCGTACGATCATCGTTTTCCATATGTCCATTTTAATGTTTCTTTCATCATTCAAACTAGGACCTTTCAACCTTTTCAAACATGAAATACAAAATTCTTAGTCTATAACAACATTCAACATCAACCATTTAAAAACAACATAATTTACAGAAATTAACCACAACCTCTTTGGTACATTCATGCATCCCCACATGTCATATTCACACAAAACTCAACAACATATACATGATCCATGGACCATGGATGATGCATTCCATAATGTGTCCAACATGTAACCATGTGAGCCTGTAACATTAATTTCTTCCCATTCATACAAGGTAAACTTGTATCAAAATAAACCAAAAATAACACAAATCATTCATACAATTTAATATTTGAAGTTTACCTTATAATACATTCCATCTAACAACATAGTTCATTCCACCATTTCTCATATGCACCCTATCTTGATAGGAATATTTTGGAGGGATAAGGAAATACTAGAAGAAGGTCCTTCAGAATCTTTTATAAATTTTTATTCGGGTATTTATCAGTTATTGCAGATGATCCCTCAAGATAGGGATGTCAAATGGGCTAGGCCAGGCCGAACCGAGCCGTGGCCCAGCACGGCCCGTGACATGAGCCGTGCTGGCCTGAGGTGCCTAGGCCTGGTAAGGCACAGCCCGCCAAGCACGCTTGGCTAGTGGGCTGGCACCCACGGCCCACCAGGCCAGGCTGGATCGGCCCGCCCCCAGCCCGCCAACGTCCATAACCCCTTTTTTTTTTTTTTTGAAAAAAAGTTCATTTTACCCTCCCCCCCAAACAACTATAAAACGGTCATATAAGGGGTATTTTGTGTCATTTTTTATTTTACAAAGTCTATAAATACTTTAACCCTCCCATTCTCATTCCTCACCAATTTACACAACTCTCTCACTTTTTATACATTTTCTAACTTTCTCTCTCAAAGCATTCAACTCTTTCACTCTCTCTAAGAAGTTTTGAGAGAGCCAAATATCAAGTCATCAAGAGACAAGATTAAATGGGCCTTCAAAGATTTAGAGGTATTTATATTATTTAAATTTGAGATTCCATATATATATAAGTTTATATTATATTATACTAACTCTCATTTTTCTCCCCTTTCTTATATTAATTATCACAAAAGAAGGCTATTAGCCAATTATTGTTATTATTTATAAATTTTATTTTTTAAAATATATAGCTAGAAGATTTCTCATAGAATCTTCTTCCGTTAATTTAGGGGTAGAAGAAGAATTTATTGAATTACAAGATGAAGTAGGTGATTTACCACCCCCTTTTCCTCAGAGTTCCTGTAAACCAATCAAGTGGAATAGTTTCTCAGTAGTTTGGGATGTATTTACAAGGTTTGATGTTATTGAAAATGGAAATAAAGTTGAAAATGCAAAATGCAAATTTTATAGTAAGATTTATAGTGCCGAGTCAAAAAAAGATACCGGCCATTTGACAAGACATATGCAAAAATGTTTAGCCTTACATAAGCCGGCGGATACAGGAACTTTGGAGCCTGGTTCACAAACCCAAATTCTACTATTGGTGGTGGTAGTAGTAGTAGCAGTTTGAGTCTTTTTTTTTTCTTTTAATGCACAAAGTGCTAGACAAAATCTTGTTAAAATAATTGTGTTATCTGAATTACCATTTTCTTTTGCTGAAAATGAGTTTTTTGAAGAATGAGTTTAGAAATACTGTCAACCACAATTTCACAGTATTTCAAGAAATACTGCCAGAAATGATGCTATTAGACTCTGGTAAAAAGAGAAAACAAATATAAAAAAGTACCTTGCAGAAATTCCTTGTAGAATAGCTATAACCACAGATATGTGTACTTCTAAAGGGAATGATAGTTTTTTTTTTTTTTTTTTTTGTATTACTGTACATAACATAGATGCAAAATGGATTATTAATAAACATATAATTAGTTTTAGCTGTCTTGAATGGCTACACAATGGCACCAGAATGAGTACATTTATTTTGGAAAAACTAGATAAATATAAAATTAAGGAAAAAATTTTATCTATAACTTTAGATAATGCCAGTAATAATACGGTGGCTATAAAATTAATGAGAATGCAGATGTCACTTACAACTTTGATAGATAGCTCTATCTTTTAAAATAGATGTGTATGTCACATCTTAAATCTCATTGCAAAGGTTGGTTTAAAGCATATTGTAAGTTACACAGATACTATTAAAGACATTGTTATATTTATTTTCTCCTCCGTATAGAGAAGATAATTGTATGCCCAAATATGTGCGAGGCGATGAGTAACAGCTATTAAAATGCCTAAAGAGGTAGAACATAGATGGAATTCTATGTATGATTTGTTAAACAAGGCACACTACTGGAAAACTGTTTTAAATGAATTTTGTACTTTTCATTCACAAGATTTGATGATTAGTGATTGGGAGTTATGTGCTCATATAAGAGATTTATTAGAAGCTTTTTATACTTCAACATTATTTTTTTTCAGGATATATTATCCCACATCTAATGAACTTTTAATGAAGCTTTTTAAAATTACTTTACAATTTAGTAGATCTAGAGATCATTTTTTACTGAGTAGCACTATTAGAAACATGGAAGAAAATTTTAATAAATATTGGAAAGAAGTTCCAATGACATTTTCTTTAGCTGTTATATTTGATCCTAAGTTAAAATTAAGTAGTGTACAGTTTTTAATTGATGGAATAAATAAAAATATGAATTATATAGATTTAAATATTTTTTCAAATATAAGGACAAATTTACAAACACTTTTTCAATTTTATTGTGAGCAAATGGGTACAACTGGGCTTAGTATAGGCCATTCAGAAATCCAGCAAATAGGTGTTGGTGAGTGGGATGTGTGGCATTCTTCCCTGTCCACGGGCATGGCATCCAGCTCAAGCTGCTCAAGTAACACCGTGACGGAGTTATCATCGTATCTTGACGTCGGTGTAATACGGTGCATGATGCATCTAGTTTTGACCTTTTAACCTGGTGGAAGCTACAAGAGAGCATTTATCCGGTGTTGGCCGCCATGGCTTGTAATCTATTGATTATTCCAATGTCTTCTATAGCATCAGAATAGGCTTTTAGTGCAGGTGGACGTGTGGTGGATGACAGAAGAAAAAATCTAACTGAAGAAACGGTAGAGTGTTGTGTTTGCCTACGAAACTAGTATTTGGCAAATAAGAGGAAGCAAGAGTTGGCATCAATAGAATATTATGATCTAGCAAAATACATTAGTGGACTACGCATCTGATTTTTTACTTTTTCCTTCATTGTAATTCTTTTTTTAGTTTTATTTTCTAAAAAGATTGTAAGGTTTTGAAGGTAATCCTATTTAGAAACTTTCAAGAAGTTAAGATCTAAATGATTCTCTCTTCTCAGTGGAGTAGGTCGAGTTTGACCGAACCACTTAAATATCTTTATCGTTCTCCGTGCTTGTGTTCTTTTTTTTTTTTTTAATACTGATAAGAAAAAAGGAAAAAATGTGAAGGCCCGCCGACCCGACCCGCTCCAGCCTAGCCCATGGCGGGCCGTGCCGTGCAAGGGTTTTCCCCTGGTGGGCCGTGCCGGCCCGTTTGACATGCCTACCTCAAGATATGCTATGTATATCAATTGAAGGAGATAGTCATTTATGATAACAGTACATCTCCAAAGTCACCTGGGCTAGTGTTGACTCAGGCCCACACAGGAACCACCAAAACCCAGCCTCCAGTAACACACCAAGTCTCAAGGGCTAATTCCTAACTTTGCTAAATAGGTCATATTTATCCTCTTGTAACAGAACGTGATCCATTGTAATATATATATATATATATATGATACTATGCTATACAGATGTAAGTGAGTAGAATTCAAAAGAGAAACGTTATATGTTTATGGTATCAAAGCAGGTTCTGATCCCGTTGTTCTTGTATAGCCCACGTGATATGCCCGTCCATGAAATTTGTTGGGCATGCACGTGAGAGGGAGTGTTGTTAAAGTAAAGCTCCACATCCCACATCGCTTAAGTAACGCCCTTGTCAGGGCTTCATATATACCTGTTTGGGCCTTCCACCTATGAGCTTAAGCTTTTGGGTTGGTTTATGGTTTTTTATGTCCCTCATATACCACATATGAATGTGGTTGGTTGCAAATGAGTTTACCGCATCAAACGAACCCCGATGGATCTATCAATCGCTTCAAAGCGCGTTTGGTTGCCAAAGGATTTCACCAATAGCCAGGCATCGACTTTGTTGACACCTTTAGTCCCATGGTAAAAAATTTATGCAAAAGTCTATTTATGGACTTCGTCAAGCACCTTGAGCCTGGTATGGAAAAGTCTATTTATGGACTTCGTCAAGCACCTCGAGCCTGGTATGAAAATTTTACCTCTAAATTTTGTACTTTGGCTTTCTACTATCTGTCTTAGATCCGTCTCTCTTCATCAAATGTGACAACGGTAGCATGGAGAGATAACAGTACCTCTCCAAAGTTACCTCGGCTAGTGTTGACTCAGGCCCATACGGGAACCACCAAGACCCAGTCTCCAGTAACACACCAAGTCTCAAGGGTCGTTTTCTAACTTAGCTAAACAGATCATATTTATCCTCCTGTAACAGAACCTGATCCATTGTAATATATATATATATATATATGATACTATGCTATACAGATGTAAGTGAGTAGAATTCAAAAGAAAAATATTATCTGTTTAGCTTAATCAAGATTTTAAATGACCACACTCAATCTTTTTGGGTGGAGCGCTTAAAAGCTATGAAGGTGGCATAAGTTCTTAGAAGATTTCAAGAAATTCAATTCCGATTTCTACTCACTCACTTAATTTGAGTAGGAAATTGAAGAATTCATTCAAAGTAATGCATAAGATTCAATGAATGCATCACTTTTTCTATTTAATGCTTAGCTTGCTTGTACCCAGGCTATAGGACCGATCTATTTTATATGCTTTTTACTTGTACCCGAGCTGTGGGTTCTCTTTCTGATGATTCTGTATATTTTTCAGGAAACAAAAAAACATTAGAATATGTATCGAAGTATGAATTAGAGTCATCATACCTCTTCTGTGAACCTAAAAGGACACTAGAGAAGAAGAGAAGACGCTTTGGTATGATCGTGGAACATTCATTTTGGGAAACTAAAGCTAAGATAGGACCCACTTATTGCACAATGCTTGGATATGATTTTCTTAGTACCTTAGTCAATGTAGCTGGGATTCATAGAGAGAACGTACACGTGGCCACACCTGGGATCAAACCTCCGCAGTTGGGTGAGAGTAAATAGTTGCTAACCAATCGAATTAGAAAAGAGTTACTAACCAACCCAGCAATCACTGATTCTCAAGAAAATATTGTTTTAAAACACCCCTTTAGACATTCTATATGCCTCAGGTTGAAACCTTCATGTATCAGTCCATATATGGTTCCTAAATCTTTCGATTCTTTTGGTCTTGTTATAAGAAAAACAAATGCTCTTTTAAAATATTAAAAAAAGAAGTTGTGAATCTTCATCTTTAACAGATTTTAAGGTATTTTTAGGTGATTTTACGGTGTTTTACATGTAAGCAAAGAAAAAAAAAAGGCCAAAATATAGTACAGGGGTGACAAAAATAGAGTTCCAATACATTTTTCCCTCTTCAAAACTAACTAAATAGAAATATCATTATTGGCACCAAAACCTCTAGAAAATGTATCAGACGACTCAACTCGATTTCAGACAAGTTCTAGAAAATGTGCGTGTAGCACACGTTTAAGCCAACAATCACCTTGTGCCAGCTATAGTAAAAATATTTTTCAAGAACACTTTAATCAAAGTCCAAAAGGAAGAAGGCTTTGGTAAACTCTCTCTCTCTCTCTCTCTCTCTCTCTCTCTCTCTCTCTCTCTTACCCATTATCCTTGGAAGGTCCACCCATGAGATCCGGCCATATCTTTAGTAGTGTTTACGAGGCAAAGACTTTGACAAGTCGCTTATCCCAGTCACATCACCAACATAACCCACCTCCACATCTCTATTACATCAACAAGAAACTTCATGCTTTTCTGCTCACCAGGCATATATGATTGAATTCTTCAGAGAAACTAGTAAGCATCTTCTACTATGCCAGCCTCCAAAAAGCATTAACTTATTATTGTTTTTGTAGCATACCCACTTGGGTGGCAAGTGGTATGCACTGACTTTTCATGTGGTGATTGTTTGATAGATATCATAACCATCTAATTATAATTTTAAACTTGGTATGTGTTGTTTCTTGCTTTTTGAAGCCTACTTTTGTTGACAAAAGATGCAAAGCTGAATAGTTGATAATTGAACTGCTCATGACAAATGTGTTAGGTTGGAAGGAAGCATGACCATGGACCACATGTGGTCAAACTATGACTATTGTCAAACAAGACAAGTCCACAAAGTCGATCCTGTACCACAGGGAAAAATCTATCATCAATCAAAACTCTGAAGACTTTGAGCAGATCAATGGTGAATGAATTTGAAGGACTAAAGGCTGTTTGGTGGATTCCATTGCCATCTACTGAGCGTGAGAGTCCAAAGCTGTCCATTTAGTTTATTAGGGTCTTCTGATAGCAACTTTAATACTAGTATGCATGACAAAAAGGCAGGCCCAAGACTAAAATCAACCAAGAATTTGAGCTTTTTTGAAGTATATATTTAGTTTTTGGATGGCATCAGTATGCTATAAAAACCTAATTTTTAGGTGAGTGCAGTTTTTAGCGGTGGAAATTATTTCTTGCCGATAAAAGTGTTGTTTTTCCATAAATAGCACCATCTAAGGTTTTCCACTACTTTTTTTTTTTTGAAGGGGGGGGTTTATCTCATTGAAAAAAAAAAACCCGCCGCTAAAGGTGGTTTTTTTCATCTCTAAACATCACTTTTTTGTAGTATCATTTTTCTAGAAAATGAATGTAAGCATATTTAAACTTTTTGGTTAAGACCCTACAACTAAATTATTAAAGCTAAGCACTATCCCAATTCCAAGGAACCAAAGGATAGAAAAGGCAATTCATTGTTTTGGCAAAGATTCGTGGAGGGGTTAATTGGTAATCGCGAAAAAAACTCAGTCTGGAACCATAATTGGGTTCCTTGCAAAGATGGCATCAAGAAACCTTTTTCAAACATTATAACCCAAGTATTACTGTTAAAGATTTATGAAATGGTGATAAGCGATGGGATGTAAATAAAATTAAAGAGGTTCTTAGTGATCGGAGTGATGTGGAGGACATTTATAAAATATATATTCCGGTCGGTAATGATAATGATAAAATGGTTTGACCTTCGTAAAAGAATGATCAGCTAACAACAAAATCCATCTACAGAGAATTAGTGAAAATAAGAGAAATTGATCATGAGCAATCTATCAAATGGAAGGATTCTTGGATAACCCCCCTTCCTCAAAGGATCCTTATGTTTGGATGGAAGCATTTGAGAAATTCTATTTAAGTTGGAAAGACCGTACATTCCATAATTAATTTTGTTATGGATTGGTGGAAGGAGTTTTGTGATTTTTAAAAGACTTATTTTTTTAATTTTTAAAACACATAAAAATCCAACAAATGAAAACCATCAAGAGTGATCAAATCCGAAATGGGTGTTGTGATGTGCTGGGATGCTGCTCTTACAACAATTGATGGAAAATCTTCATTTGGATACGTTGCTATGCTTAAAAGGTCTATTATGGATGCAGGTGGTTAGATTGGTCCAAAAGTTGCCCCATCAAAGGAAGCTGAAGTGGGGGTGGTCCTTGCACTATTGAAAAGAGCAATTGAGAAGGGCAATGCAAGGATTCAGCTGTGCTTGGATGCTATAAAAGTGGGTCCGTTCTATTAACGACAAGTTTGATTGGGTTATCAACCCAATTATTGCTGATATTAAGAATCTCAGTTTGAATTTTACACTAGTACAGTTTTTTGGCTAAGCTTTCTTATTCATGTAATCTTGATATAGATCGGGAAAGGGAATTGTTATTCTTTCAGGTAGGTTGCTAATTGAGGAGTTATTTTGTGGATGTTCTATGGCTAAATTGTGTGGTTCTTTCGGGCAAAGGCGGACCCAAGCATAACCATGCGGGTGCGGCGGCACCCGTTAAACTACGGCTCGCTTAAAAAATACTCAATAAAATTTGTGGATTCATACTCAAAATCTACATGAAAATCCTTGGTTTGCCCTCAAAATAACCAAACTGCCTATTAAGGTTCGCACTCCTCAAACGAAAATCTTGGATCGACTAGTTAGTGCTTGTGATTGTTTTAGGGCTACACAGACAATAAAATAGGGAGCTACACATAAAATCAAAATAATTTTCCTCTCTATTGTATAATCCTCATGTTGGACAAACCCACCTTATTTTCTAACTCTACTTTTTATTAATGGAAATATAGGAAAATCGATGAAAAGTGTACTTCAATTTTATGAACCTATTTCTTATTAAAATATCCCTTACTTTCCTGTACTGGATCGAAGACACTTCAAAATATATGAAAGGAAACCTTCAAAAAGAAGAAGGATGGAACTGAGCATGAGACGTGGGGAAGGGGGGAAATAAAAACACATTTATTTTATTTTTTAGTTTTTTTTTAAATCATAGTACATTTCCATGAAAACTCATAACAATCTCTTGCCCATCAAAACAAAAAATTGATTCTGTCTGGTTTCAATATTCCTTTGACATAAGCAATTGAAGAGACTCTTATTTCTCTAAGGGCTCTTTTTGCAGTATGAGTTGAGTTCCTTGGAAATCATGTTGCAACAAAGGATTATTAAAGAAATCACATGTGAAGGATAAGGTGGAGATGAAGTGGGACATTGACTTTCTTAGGAGAATGCCAAAGTCATGGTTGAGTACGCATTTTCATCTCCCTTTAATTCATTTTCATCTATTTGATGGTCATTCACGATCTTTAACCATTGTTTCTTCAATGCCACTTTTAGGAATCTATTTCTTAGAGTTCCTAAGGATTTCAATTCCATGCAAACTAACGGCCCCTTTCCCATAATCTAATTCAATGAAATTCGTGCGATGGAATTCATTATCTTCATATAATAAATAAATTCAATTTTAAATTTACCTTCTAAAGAATACTTACATTCAAGCACCACATTTATACATTTAGTTATTGGCCCATCTCACGTATCTTCAAGTTCATCTGCTGTGGATCAATACTAATTCTTTGAACTGCAACTTGAACGTTAGAGATTCATTAGTGGATTGAAGACATTTTCTCCAATGGGTCTTACATTTCATCTCACAGTGACTAAATTTACTTGAGAATCTAACTTCAAATATCACTATAATCTGAATTATTTGTCATGGTCTGGGTCCTGCCCTCTTTGGGCTCGATTTGGTTGGTGTATTAGTCGTATGGGCTAGGTTCTCTGGCCCGACATAACTAGATGGCGCAACTCAGCCCTGACATATTCAGTATAGATGAGCTTTATATATTGGAAATGGGCTGGGCCCAGGTTTGACTGGTTTGCAGGTACAAACCTGTGGTCTTCTCTCTCTCTCTCTCTCTCTCTCTCTCTCTCTCTCAGTTGGACCCGACCTAAATATTAGGCCTGACATTCAAATGGATTATGTTAGAACATAGTCTTGATCATTTATGACCATTGTCATGAAGGTGTTTTTTTTTTTTTCTTTTGCCGCTATCGAAGGGTTCCAACCCTTTGGCTAGACTAATTCCTCCAGGCCCAGAGAGAAGCTATATAAACTCCCCTGTTGCCCTGATATCGTTGTCATGAAGTTCTCTCTATGATTATAAGAAAATTGAGCCGGTGTGACACATTTGTACAATGCTTAGAATTCTTTAGTGCCAAGAAAAAAAAAAAAAAACCTTTGATTTTTCATGCTTGTAATTTCTGTAATTTCATGCGATGCCTTTACACGTAGAAGAGGAAAATTTTTATTTTTCATCAATTCTGTGAGAAGTCATTTCCTATTGAAGGAGGTTGGAATCGCTTTTCCATAACTTTGGAAAAAGAAATCCACATTACCCCCGAGATTCAGCATTTACTCAAAAACACTTCCTAACAGGAGGATGGGAAGTGTGGAATAATGTACAGGAGGATAATATGGACAGGGAATCACTGAAGCCCATTCTACCATTATCCACCATCTAAAAAAAGTTAACTGATTTTGTAATGGTTTCTCAATGTGGTTATGAAACTCACGAAAATCTAGTGACAGTGATTAGATGGGAATGAAACTTCAGCCAAACTGCAAATTTGGATCACTAAATCATACTAATTTATAGATTGAGTAGCATGTAAATGATGGGACCAGTAGAGATTTTAATGGTTTTAGAAGGTGTGGATGTATAGAGTAGCGGACCAGGATTTTCGTTCCACTAGGGCAGTCATGGTTTGAAAAGCTCAAAATCAAAGGAGCTTGAAAAAACAGTTAGTTAAAAATAACGAGGAAGTCAAAGGAGCCTAAAACTGGAAGGGTTAAAACAAAATTTTCAAAGGACATTAACAGATCCTAGTTTTAAAAAAAGTCGGTCTATAGGCACAAACAGTTTTTCTCTTCCCACACACATTAAAAAAAAAAACCCACTAATGAAATTACCTTTTTGCCACCCTCCTCCCTTTCTCTCCCCCCACCTCCCTTTCACCTCCGGCTCTGACCTTGACCGACGACGGCCGATCCCTATCCGAGAGGGAGGGAGGGATTGGCCGCCGCCTATCTAGGCTGGAGCCAGAGGTGAACGGGAGGTGGGGAGAGAGAGAGATGAGGGTGGGCAAAAAGGAAATTTCAGAAGGGTTTTTTTTTTTTTTTTAATTTTTAAATGTGTGTGGGAAGAGAAAAACTGTGTACTAATAGAACGTCCCTTTAAAAAATTCTCCTTTGAACAAATCTGGGTACAAATCCGATATAATAGAATGAGTAATAAATACAGAAAGTAAATAAAAATAAAATGATTTGAAAGTAAATATCATAGTAAGGATATCTGGTTGTTTTATGGAAAAGATCCCAGCACAAATCTAGGAAGAATTGGAAGAATCTTCAAACCCAACCCTTAAATCTCTGACAATTATAAATAAAAATGATTTTTTTGGAGGGTTTCTACCGGTGCGATAGTTTTGATATAAGTGGGGACATGGGCATAGGCTCATATGACTCTTTGGGATTTTTGTATCTAATCTGGGGCGACCGCCCCAAATCAACATAATGTGGGTATGCTCCTGGTGGATATTTTGTCCTAGAAATTCAAGGATGAATATCATCAGAGATGGGATGGAACTTCATCATCCCCTTTTTCACTACACCATTAAATAGGTCATCCTCATTGAATAGCTTACTTTACTTTGCCATACATGTTTTCGTTTGGCCGTATCTGATGCTTGTTTTAGAAAGCTTGATGTTAGAACTTGTTCTGATTTTGCCGTTTGGTTTAATGTCTCTTTTGTAGCTGAAAGCTCTCTAGATATATGGGCCAAAAGTTTCTTTCTCCAAAGAAGCCTAAGCAAAGGTAATCTTATCGGGTTGGTAGGATTCGAGTTGGATATGATTTTTCAAATACTAACTTGAGATATGATTTTTCAAATACTAACCCGAGTTGCATTCAGGTCGGATTTGGATTATTGCTATGCCGAACTTGCCCTACCCCATATGCCATTCACTTTATATAGTACTAAGTAAGGTTTTGTGTATAAGAACTCATTAATGTAGGTGGTGATTGGCAAAGACATTTTACTTGGATGTCATGGGTTCAAATCATAATACATATATTTTCTAATATTTTCAAAAATTATTAAATCAACTACTAACAAGCCCACCCTAACCCGTCATCGTCATGGACCAAGTTTGGTACGACAACTATTAACCCACTAGGGTTGCAGCAGCTATGGGGCCTTGCAAACACCAATCGGGTTGGGGTCGGGTCAAACTAAACCTGAAACCCAATTAGGCGTGTTCATAGGCCAGGCTAAGGCATATCCAAGCCCGGCATGGCTTTACAAACACTGGCCTAGGCCCGTCCCAAGCCTGACGAGTCTATAAAAAAACCTCAAATGATCTAAGCCACATTAGATTTAGGTCAAATTTGGAGTGGGCTTATTCGGATTGCATGTAGTTGAAGAATCCTAAAAGGAAAGAGGGTGTGTATATATATATATATATATATATATATATATATATATATATAACCCATAAAAAAGGAGCTGCATGCCCACTCTTTTGATTGTTCTCGAAACTCAAACTTTTTCAAAACAGAAAGTCTACTTGGACAAACTTTTTGATCAGAATTTTGGACAAACCCTATGGTATGCCTTGAATATCCTATCCTAGGGGATATTCAAGGCATACCATAGGGTTTGTCCAAAATTCTGGCCAAAAAATTTGTCCAAGTAACACTACTCATTTCAAAATGGGCGTAGAGAGAGAGATCCATCTTCCAAGGAAGAGAAAGCTCTAGCTAGGTCCCTAGGAGCTCTCATTCTTCCACTGTTTAGTTATTCAATTGGAGTTTTCATTCTAGCCATCTGATCTTGCCGAGTTAACCGGGCGTACTTGGTCTCTCGTAGTATAACTCATGTCTGCAAAAAGCTTGATTCAACTTTTCTGATGTGCAATACAGTCTTTGACAATTAAGCCAAGCTAATCTCAATCGATCCAAAGCTTCCACAATGCCAAAGACCCACAATAGTATCAAAGCCTTAAAGATTTGATCATTTTTTGAGTGACCCAAAACCTAATAGAGTAACTATTATTTGCAAAATCTCCCTAATAGTGTGACTATTATCTGCAAACTTTCTTATGAAAATTGGTGGATGTTTGAATCAATCCACACCATTGAATGTTGAGATCACTATTCAAAATAGATACTCAAGTTTTTCTAAGAACCCATACTTGAGAGTAGAGTTGCGAACGGGTATCCAATTATCCGATTACTGGGAAGTTCCGACCTGCAAAAAAACTAGATCTGGAACCTATTTTAAATTTCGATTCATAAACGGGTACAGATCCGGAACCCAATTTAGGTTCTGATTCATAAACGGGTCCGATTCCGAGTCCATATAGATTCTGACCCGTTGACTCGAGACCCGGCATATAAGTCTTTGATATGTCAAATTGTACCTCAAAAATATGTCGCTTTTTTTTTTTTTACATTTTTATTTATAGTACTGGAGGTAGTAGATTTGATGCACTGTTATTAATTGAATGATATGCTTATTTTAACAAAAAAATGAATAATAAAGAGAAATTAGAATCAATTTTAGAACTAGATTTCAATCTTCTAGGTGAACCTAGTTCCAGAACTGGATTTGGATTTTCCTCTCGAAACCGGATTTGTAACCAACAAAACAAATTTCGAGTCAAAACCGGATCCGGAAATGAAACTCTTAGTTAGAAACGAGTCCCGGTCCAAGTCCACTATTTGGTTCCGATCAAGAACCGTCCCATTTATAACCCTACTCGAGAGGCTGCAGCACCTCGAACGTCCTCGCAACACTCCAGCATGGGCCCAAAAGACAGCCCTGGAAAACTAAATGTTTTTTTAATTAGTTTTCTGTTCTTTTCTTTTCTCTGCATAGGGATATCTTGAGGTCTCCCCTTTGGCACCCAGGAAGATTTGTGCAAATTTCATTCTCTTATTTTTAAAAGCTGTGATGGTCCCACATTGGATTGGTCTTTTGTCTTTGATGGGTTTTTTTATTAGGGATCAAATTTTTGGTGACCAAGGACTAGATTGCCTTGATCCATCGGATCTGATCATCAATCGATCGAACGTAGTTTTTAATGTGGTTTTAATGTGGGAAAGCATTGTGTATAGCATATTAAAATTAGTTGCATATATATTATAATTGCATTATGGATAGTAGCTATGTGTTGCATGATGCCATCAAATCTCTTATGCTATAATGATTGCTTTGTAGTTCAGTTGGCCTAGCACCGTAATTTGTTCCGAAGGTTAAGGGTTTAAAACCACGCTACCATACTAAGGCCATAAAAGATTTATCCAACTCCCCAAGGTCCAATGGGATTAGTCCGGCCCAAAAGGCTGGAACACCCTTTGTTATAGAAAAAAAAAGCGCTCTTTGATCTTTGTTTTCAATTTTTTTTTTTATAAATTTCATGCACATTTATTAAAATCCACAAGGATAAATATATGAAGCGTCATTAATAGGAGTCTATGATAAGATTGAACAGTTAGGATCATGAATAGGAGGCCCCCAACAGTAGACAATTATAAAGTCTGATTTGGTTTTTCTCGATACATTAGAGTCTAAGACAAGAAGCTTCACATCCTTAGGCTTTTATCATTTCTATGAGGAATTTGAACATTTTGGATCATGAATTACATGCCAACATGAGCGCACAAAAATGAGAGAAATAAGAATGTATGTTTTTTGTTTTTTTTTCGTTTTTTACACATTTTTCAAAATCTATAAATGAGATGTCCCACAAGCACCAAACATAGAAGTAAGTATCCTCCAGGCTCTAACCTACTAAAGCAATCTTAACCTAAAATACTGAACTCTACGCTATAGTAGGGCTCACCTATTAAAATCCAAACTCTGCATAATTTATGGTTTTTTCTCAAATTTCACATCAAGTGGAGTTTTGTCCCACCATTAGATTGTATATTAACAATTAGTCTAACCGTGAAACAAATACGAATTAATAAAAATATAAAGATACCCGATGGCATCTATTTTTAGCGATTCGGATATCGATACATGGGCCCGACTGTGGATTTCTCTGGGTGACACCCTATCGAGGATCCGGATTTGTGTACTGTATACCCCTTTTCCCACAACGTTATCCTCGTTAGTCTCCAAACACTCTCGTGTTCTATCTTTTTCTCTCGCTCTCTCTCTCCCGCCCTGGACAAAAAAACAAACGCATGCTCATGGCTTCTGCTGCTTCTCTCTCCTTCGTATCTTCGTTCACCGATAACTCCTTATTCTCTTCTGGGGCTCTCGTTTCGGGTCCGAAGCTCATCTTCTCACAACATCCTCCCTCGGGTCAGAAAAAAAAAACCCATCTTTTCTGTATCTTTACCTCCATCATTGTTCTTTGTCTTGCATAATTATGCAATCATATTGAATTGCAATAATCGGTTCAATTATGTCGAGATTGATTGGAACTGCAATTTTAGACAGTGGTCTTCTTTTGGGGGCAGCTCATATTAATGTACAGTGGAAAAGTAATGACCATTGTTCAAAATCAATGCATACTATGTGGCATAAAGCTAATATCAATATGGCATTTGGTCTGTTCGAAAATTTGACAAGGCGAGTATTTGGGTCACAATCTGATCGACATTAGCAACCCCCAGATGAGAAGGATTGTCAATTGGTACTGTAGGATTGGATTTGGGTATGATTGAATACTGAGGGTACATGTGTAGGCTCAATCTGAGCTGGACCTATTTGTTAGTCAAGTTGAGAATCTGAACCAGAATGCTTAATTAACAAATAGAATTGGGTTGGGTTGGGTTGACGGGTCGTCATAGTTCAACTAGTTGTGTTTGATTGGGTGAAGTCGAATTTGTGGGCCAAATAAAATGTGTGTCTTCAATACAAACACAAGTAAAAATCTATTTCTTACATAGGATTATTTTTTGAGGTGTCCATCTTAATAACTAAATAGGACATTGCATGCTTGCAACTATGCTTCAACTCAGAATTTCCAAAATTCTCAACAGCTTAGCCACCTCAGTTGTAGAGAGCCTAATGGCAGAGAACAATTTTTGTGCTTTTGACAGTGTAATAACTATGGGTAATATGATAGCTGCACATCTCATAGATAATAAGCTACTTGGAATGGGTTTGGTAGACATAAATAACCATCCAAAGCATGTACCATAGAATTGGAGTATGTTTTATCATTTTTATTATAGTTTAATTTCTTCTTTTGCATTTCAGGGAGTAGACATAAATCAAAGAGTATTGTAATTGTTTCAAGGAAGATATCGGGGATAGAGGAGGCTATGCGAATTAGGAGGTATGTGAATGTCGAACTAGTCTTGTGAATTTTTCGAATGGGATGTAGAACTCCCAGTTTTATTAATTGGAAAGGAGATAGCCTGATTTGTCTCTCTATAGTTTGTAACTTTGGGTTCAGATTTTTTTGTTATCCAAAATGTGATTGCTTAGACATGATCTGTGCTTCTTTACATAGATACTGTTTGTGCTAGTGAAATTCTTTATTCTGTGGCATTAAACATTTGCTCCTTTTTGTTTCTGTAATTTGGGAAACTTGATAGCTTGCATTGCAATGACAGTTTCTATAATTACCTTATTACTTATGGCACTGTGCAGTATGAACATAGGTGAAACGTGTTCCATTGTTCCCTGTAGGGGAATTCTGGCACTTCAAGTGTATTGCCAGACCTAAAACCTATGGCTGTAACTGGGAACACAGTCTATTCAAACTAAGGTTTATTGTTCTGAAGATGGGCCACACCAGACTCCAACAGCAAATGCTCGATCAAAACAATCAATATTTGATCGTCTCAGTTAGAAAGCAGAGGATTGACTCTGATACCATGACAAAACTATTCCTATTGCTCAAGATTCAAACTCCACACAAGAGAAAGGAATGAAATTTGATTGAAGTTTCACGGTCCTCAATGTGAGGGATCCATCCATTTCTTATAATATTTCTGTAGGTGATATATAGTAACTTCTGCTGACTACAGTCATCGCAGAAGTTACTATATATAGCCTACGGGAATACTATAAGATCCATTTAATTTGGTAAACCACTACAGCAATTAGAATCCCCTTTAATTGGGGTAAATTACAGAAAAAGTTATTTTGACAGATAATATAGAGGATCTTCTGCCATGGTGGTCCACATCCCTGTAGGGGAATTCTGCTGGAGCTACTGTAGACCTGTTAGCTCCATGTTTATAAGCTTATTGTATGAAATTTAGTAGTTCGAATTAAAGCTTCTCTATAAGTTTTAGAATCAGAAAATCAATCACACTGCAGAATGCTTAAGTGATATGAGAAGTATATATAGGTACATCAGTCTTTGGTTGGTGCTGTCCATATGCATTAGAACCAAATATATAGACATCGTTGAACAGCTAACGCAGATATTCTTAGAGAATAAATTTCGACTTTAGAGCTTTACGTTTATTAGAAAATATTCTTAGCATTCTCTATGCATTGCAGAAAAATGGAATATAAACAGAGGCATCTGAAGAGGACATTTTTGTACAACTAATAATAGTTTAGCTTGAATGCTTATGTTCGCTTGAGTTAGATTATTTTATTGTCCATTGACCTGAATATCTCTTTCATTTTACCTAGAAGTTATTGATACATGTAAATGGCTATGCATATACTTTTGTTATGCACATGCAACTACAACAAGAAGTTGGTGCCAATATTATTGTCTTGTTCACTTGCAGGAAGCGAGAGCTTCAAAGTAAATCAAAGGTAACGAAAAGGCCACCTTTGAGGCGTGGAGAGGTCTCTGGACGTCTTTCTGTGCCAGATCACATTCCTAAGCCTCCTTACGTAAATACAAGTTTGTTGCCAGAAATTTCTAGAGAACCTCAATTACATGATTCTGAGGGCATTGCTCGCATGAAGGCTGCATGTGAGCTCGCCGCCCGTGTCTTGGACTATGCAGGAACATTAGTTAGGGTGAGAACAAGTTATTTTATTTCTGAAGTGAAATTCACTAATTCATATGAACCAACTGTTCTGATTTCAGTAGTGACTGGCTTTAAATGTGTTGTATGCATTTAGAATGTTTACATTTGTTTCCTTGTTGTGGATTTAGATTACAATCTCACAACCACCCCTTCTGTTGAGAATTATTGTCCTTCCTACACTGGTATATCCCTGCATTATCTCTCCAATGCTGTATAGTTCCTTCTAATGACATTTCATCATTACCATTCAAAAAGTAACAAAGAATTAAAACTATGAAGAAGAATATTTGTTTGATAACAACTATGAAGAAGAATATGTGCAGTGTTTTGTTTATGTGTATTGAATGCCTAGAAGTGTTGGTCTCTCTCTCTCTAAGTTAGGTAGTGTTACTTTCAACTTGAAGATCGGGGATTGATCCCTTGGCATTTGTGTAACACTAAGGTGCCAACACCACTCAACCATGAGTGTGTTAGCATGTCGTTTGCCTATGTGAAACACAAGATCATGTTTGTTAATATTCAAAACTATGAAGAATAATATGTGCAGTGTTTTGTTAATGTGTATATTGAATAACTAGAAGAAGTGTTGGTCTCTCTCTCTCTCTCTCTCTCTCTCTCTCTCTCTCTCTCTCTCTCTCTGTGACGCAGTGTAAGGAAGGGGAGAATAGCCAATGGGCTAATCTCCAAGCCAATGGCTTAGGGTAGGATGTCTAGGTCTCACACCACAGACCTGAAGCAACTCACAATGGAGAGAAAACTCAAATCTCATTCAATTTCTATGTATTAATTGAGGAGCATAACAATCCTTAGAAAGACCCAGCCAAATTAATTTAGGAAACACCTCTAAGATAGACTTTCTAACAATTGACGCGGTGTAGGGAAGGGGAGAATAGCCTATGGGCTAATCTCTAAGCCAATGGGTTAGGGTAGGATGTCTAGGTCTCACACCACTGACAAGAAGCAACTCACAATGGAGAGAAAACTCAAATTTCATTCAATTTCTATGTATTGATTGAGGAGCATGACAATCTTTATAAAGACTCCAAACAAATTAATTTAGGAAACAACTCTAAGATAAGACTTTCTAACAATTATCCCTAACTGATAGCCAATACTAGAATTAAGAAATCTAATGAAATCTAGCAAAATCAGAAATCCATCAAAATATGAAAGCTTGTCATTGGAGAGTCTTTGAGGAATTCTTCATTGCTGGGCCTTGTGGGCTTTGGCCTTTCTTGTATAGACCTTCAAACGGGGCCCATTACTTTGGCCTGCATCACTCTCATTACTCTCTCTCTCTCTCTCTCTCTCTCTCTCTCTCTCTCTCTCTCTCTCTCTAAGTTGGGTAGAGTGATACTTTCAACTTGAAGACCAGGGATTGATCCCTTGGCATGTGTGTAGCACTAAGGTGCCAATGTTAATAACCAAAAGCATCAAAAGCTTAAGCTGCTAACGAACGACAAAACAATATATATCAAAGGGTCCCGACAACCCCCCTCACATGTGGGGCTTTGCACATGGACAGAAACATGCCAAACGCCTATATATGGACAAAAACACGTCCCCAGGGATTCGAACACATAACCCCTCGGCTCTGATACCATGTTAATAACCAAAACACCAAAAGCTCAAATTGATTGTGAACAACAAGACAATGTATATTAAAGGTTCCTGACAACCAACACCACTCAACTGTGAGTGGTGTTGGCGTGTCGTTTGCCTATTATGCTTGGGATAGGAAAATGGGTTTAACATATGTAAATGTTACATATGTGAAACAAATTGCCGTGTTTGTTAAAATCACCATTTTCGCATGAGTAAATGAGTACATTCAATGGCGTCTGGATTTTCTTGGACTTTTTCACAATTTTCTCAAAATCCATGAACATTTAAGATATGAAACTTAATGTCTTGATGCTTATCATTAATATGAGAATATTGAAAGGTTTAGATCATGAATTGGGGCTTGGCCATAGAAGTGCAGAAAATTAGATCTATGGGTCGAGTTGGGGTTTTTGGAACTTTTGTTCGCAAATTACTCAAAATATATGAAGATTTAAGATAATAAACTTTAAGGTCTTGGTTTTTTTTTTTTTTTTTCGATGATGAGGATATCCCCATGATATTTTTACCCAAAAAGACTATTCCCCCGGATGCACACATAAACTTAAAGGTCTTTTTGGCTCTCTCTCTCTCTCTCTCTTAAAGTGTTTTGGCGTTTATTAGTTCAATAAAAAAAAAAAAAAAAACTGAACAATTTGAATTACAAATACAAGGCCCACGGGAATGAAATAAAAGACGTGGTTAATGGGATTTAATCCCATCACCAATTGCACAACTAAATGCAATCCTTGTGTGCAAGACTTGTACTGGCACCTTTTGCAAGTAGGAGATGTGAAAGTTTTTTACACCTATTTAAGTGTGAAAATGACCTTGTTTACACACCATTTTCATACCTCATTTATGTATCTCATGTGTAAATGAGCTCAAACAAACTTGATGATGCACAACATGGTTCAAAGTAGCGTAGCGCCGCATTATCAGCCGTAGCAGTTAAGGCCGCCATGCTATTTCTAAAATAGCAGGTCTATGGTCTAAAACCTATTAGGTCCAATCAAGTTTTAATTTAAAACATTATTTTTCCTATTTCTTCTATTCAATAACCTTTCCTAAAGTTGTCTATGCCCTTATATGATTCCAAATCACTAAAAAGACAAAAAATTGGTTGCTACACATGATATGAATTCTTTTAACCACATAAAAAACTTACGCTGCTATGCTGCTACATATCGAGCAATTGCTACGTATCGCCCGCTATGTAGCGTTTTAGCCACTGGCCATTACACCTGCCACAACCACTATTTTGATCATTGATGCATAATCATTATGCACGTGAACTGGAATGAGTACAAACAAACGACCCCTAATGCATTTTATCAACTTCTTATAAAGAAAGCATGTGGGCTGGAATGCATGGTTTGTGTTTTGATGTATATTGCTTGAAATTTGAATCCATTCAGGATTGAGATGTTACCAGGTTTAGAGTGATCTTAAAACACTTATCTTTCTTCTCTATGAACTAAAGGCAGTAGTGATTTGAATTATTCTAAATTACGAGAAGTTCAGACTTCAGAAAACAGTACCAATTGCAAAATACTAAATTTCAAAAAAATGGTTCGGTAAATTTTCAGGTTCAATTAGCCTCATCTGTCATAAAAAAGGAAGAAATTATCTTAGAAAAAAGTTAAACTCCAATAAATCAGCAAGTAATATTTTACCAACAAAAAATATAAAAGTAAAGGAAAGAAAGGCAAGATGTATGTTTGTATGCAGTCATCTTCTGCATATCTGCATACACTGTTTTGCCTAGATGTGGATATTGATGCAGACACAGATATGGAGTGCGATGTTGCCTGGCTGTACCGTTTGAAATGCAGGACATGCATGCAAACCATAAAGGGCATTTAGCATTTAATATGATTTTTATTAGATAAGGTTCAAGCAACACATGTGACTTGATTATTTTGCAAAATGCTACTTTTCTTCTTCAAAACATTTCTAAATATACATAATGTATTACAGTTTACATTCATTTGAAACCTTTTTACATTGATAAGAAAACTAATAACATTTTATGAGTACCGGACCTATTATGGTTGGACACATAAAAAAGTATCATACAATATCTGTGCAATATCCATGATCCGATGCCGTGTCAGTATTTGTATCCTTTTGATATGGTTAAACACATACAAGCATCCAGGTATCACATTGCATACACTTGTTAGTGATTGGAAGTTGGTTAAGTAGTTTTCTTACTAAAGAGGTAGACTATGAATCCGATGCCTGACCCTGTCACATATTGATGATTGAGCCTGGTTGAAACTCAGTTTTGATGAGGTTTGGTTGAAACCTGATTGACCTGCCTGGTCAACTTGCAACTCAGCTTAACTTGTCCATATCTGGTCAAGTCGGCTGGGTCATCTTAAAGCATTCTACCCTCACATATTAAAAACAAGCAAAATTATATATAAGTTTGATATCGGTAAATCGGTAAAAGTTAAAATATAGTTGATTGAAAACAGAAAATTGGAATTACTATTCATACAAAAAATATGGATTTTTTGTTATTAAATTGTTAAAAAAAAAAATCTTGAGTATGGGAAAAATGCCCGATGAATGGAGAAAGAGTACTATGGTCCCGCTTTACAAGAACAAAGAGGATAATTAAAATTGTGTGAACTATCGATCTATTAAACTTATTTGCCATATGATGAAACTTCAGAAGAGCAGACTAGATGGTGCCTATGATGGTAGTCAAATGTATTGGAGAACCATTTTTGTTTTGTCCAGGTAAATCTACTATAGAAATCCATATTTATATTAGGAATTTAGGATAACTCATGGAAAGGTTTGAAGAGAGAAAAGAAATTTACATATGATTTTTATTGATTTAGAAGTTCCACGATAGGGTATTGAGATAATTAATTTGGCAAAAAATGCATCCTTAAATTTATATGCAAATTATACTAGGCATTTATCGTGGAACAGTAGCGAGTGTGAGAACTATGTGAGGATGTGGCCTAAGCTCCCAATTGGAGTTGAATTAGAGGGTCCACTGTGAGCCCTTGTTTCGTTTTGAATACCCTAACAATCCAAGATGTAGTTTATCAGTATGTTTTGTGCAGATAATATGGTATTCAAAAGTCTACCATGGATGCAAGCAAATGATAATCTTGAACTTTGGAGAAAGGCTTTAGAGTCAAATGGGTTGCGAAATAGCTGTTCAAAGAGGGAATATGTGGAGGACAAGTTTAGTGTATTTGAGATTTAGTAGTCGATTTTGGTTTGTTTCCACTGAAAAGGGTCAAATTATGCAGAACAACTCTATTTAAAATCCCGGTCTAGGTTTTGTACCTATTTAGTCGTTTCAGTTTAAATTTCAACCAAACAAAGAAAACAGTGTTTCCTTTTTTTCATTTTTTTTTTCAAGAAAAAGGCTCTTCAATTTGATTTAGGCACTAATTTTCCCCACTGTAGGTGTAACAATTATGAGAATGTGTTTATTTTATGTTGTTTTAGACTATAATACTGATAACTGGAGATGAGAGTTGAGATAATAGACGTAAAAAAAAAAAAAAAAGGCTTATAAATTGTTTATTTGGCACATAGAAATCACATACTCTGTTCTTGATATAGTGGAATGAATTAAAGATGTCAGTATGTTTTTTTCTTTCACCTTTTCTGTTTACTATTTTTTTTTTTTTACTTATTTTTATTTATGTGTATTTAAGTTTTTTTAAATTTTACTGAGACGAGCTCCAAAATAAAAAAATTGAGATGTTGAACCGGCTGAAGCATCTCACTTTGGAGTGTAACTGAAAAAGGGTTCCAAACGAAATTTTACATTGACGATGATGTAAAAAAATGTAGATGTTAAATTTTATTTTTTTTGCTGTCCCACTTGTTCAACCAGCCGAGTTTCTTGGTCGACTCTACCGATAATTGCCCAAGTCTGGTGGCCGACCCACGAGGTTGGAAAACTATTCCACCCTGTAGAGTTGATCTACTGGGTCAGAAAATACCATCCTACTTTTATTTAATCCGTAATTAGGATGATCCTACTCCTTTTTTCTTTCGTTTTTTTATGACATGGGTATCCTTGTGGTATTTTTACCTTATAGGACTATTCCCCCAGGCGCATCCAAGACCCCGCGTAAATTGTTGGAATGATCCTACTCATTTTTGGAACAGATTTTATTGTAAATTGTTGGTCTTTTTATTTATTTATTTATTTATTTAACCCAATGATTTGGTTGCTTTAAATGCAAAACGTAATCAATCATGACCTACCCATGGAGGAGCCTAGTGTTTGAATGGTTTCTTGATCTGGTGCATACATGGTCCTGGCCAAAAACCGCAATTATAGAACAATAAAATCTTAAAATCATGAGAACTGAACAACACATCTATTAAAGAAGCAAATTTTATATGTTCAAAATGCTTGAGAGCGTAAAAGAAAAAGTTCTGGTGATCTTCTGAAACACACAAAAAAAGGTATAAGAGTATTATACCATTTGGGAAAAAAAAAACAGAATTATATAATGAAAGCAACCAAAGGAACACTGCTTGACTGGTTTTTCAGTATTTCAGCAACCGAAAGAAAATTAGTTAAGAGTACAATATTTTTTCACCTTTTTTAGAGAGAGAGAGAGAGAGAGAGTTCTAATAATGAACATTGCTTAACCTTTTTTAAAAAAAAAAATCCTCTTAATTTAATAATGAAATAACACTATACAAAACATATTTGAATAGTACTTTTCATGCATGGTAATTCATAGAATTATCAAGAGGAACTTATTTAAATGCATGAATATGGCATTGGCCTCAGGACCTTCAAACTTGTGCTTATGATGGTGAGAGATTCTGTAATTTGAAGCTATAGAGGGGTCTGTTGTAGTCCCTTCAAGAGAGGGAGACCGTTTGATGATTGTGCCAATGTGACAAATGAATGTTACTTTATGCATTGTAGTTGCAGTAATGCCACAAAAAATCTGTAGAGAGAGAAAGAAAGAAAAACATCGGCGAGTCAATTACTAGTAGTTTATAAATTCACATCATGACCAAACCAAATATTTGATTTTTTATGCTCTTCGTGCCTACCATTGCAAAATTATGGAATCATATCTTGTAGACCATCAAGAACCTTGGAATAATTCTTTCCGCTATAGAAATCTGCCCTCCTGGATTCTAAGTTTTTTTTTTTTTTTTCTTCTTCTTTCTGCAAACAGGTCTAATTTCATAGTCAAAAATAAAAAGACACCCGTTTTTTCAGTTCTTGACAGCAGACTTCGAAGAAGTTCTCTTGATAAGAATGATGAAACTCAAGAGGCTACATTTTTTTTTTTTTTTTCATGAAATTGCACTCTGGCTTTATTATGAGAATTCATCTTAATTTATACAAAAATAAGAAAAGGAAACTCCTTAAAATTTATTATCAATTCTAACTTATTCCTAAGATCTCTAATACCCTATTGGCAACATCCCCTTGATCTCTGATATTGAACGGTAGATATTTGGCAAAGACCACCATCATATCTTGCTAGTGATCATTGTCTATCTTAGAGTCCACCACTGTCGCTTCATGCTTTTTGTTTTAGTCTGTCAATGCCAGTCGCCCACTAGATATGGCATGATCTCTTGTAGAAGTGTTCAATCTTCCAGATTGATGAAAATGATGAGATCTTGAGACTATCATGGATGAATTTGTGTATGAGAGAGGATGTTTTATGTTTATTCAGGAGAAAAAAGAAAGAGGGTGACATCATTGCAGAAGCGTAAAAGGGAGGACCACGGCCAACCTAATCGAAAGATTGCCTCTGGGGCATAGTGTGGATGCCATGTGAAACTCGAGGCCGTTTTTTTATGAATTGCACCTTAGCTATATTAAGGGAAAAGTTCCCAATTCATAGAAGGAAGAACAGATGAAGGAACTTCAAATATTTAAAATTTATCTATCCTAATATCTCCAACAAAGAGAATACATATTCATGCTCTAATGACAAATATGGATGTGATTCCTTCATTTCCTAGATTCTAAAATTATGGTTACCCTTGCTTGTCATTTGGTGCTTTTTCATTCCTAATATACCATCTGCCATGGGTAAAATTTTTCTAGCCATCTGTAACGACGGATGAAATTGACAAAGCAGTGCACAAGATGATCATAGATGCTGGAGCTTATCCTTCTCCTCTTGGCTATGGGAGGTTCCCAAAAAGTGTATGCACATCAGTTAATGAATGCATGTGTCATGGAATACCTGATTCTCGCCAGCTGCAGGTTTTATATCCCAACAGTTCTTTCTATTTTTATCCAGATACACTCTCTGTATTGATTTAGACAGAGACTCTTATATCTTTTGTTACTTACAATAACTATCTTCTGCAGGATGGCGACATAATAAACATTGATGTAACTGTCTTCTTGAATGTATGTTCTCAAATCATTTCTATGTGTGATTCATAATTTCTATGACATTTAAACTTCTTTATGATTGTTATTGTCATTTTTTTAAGCGGAAATCTTTTTGGGTGGGTTCTGTTTCTTGCTACTATAGTTCCCTGTGCTGCCTTTTGTTCATGGTGTCATTGCTCTTTTAGAAAATATATTCAATGATCAGATGTATTTTTTCCGATGTAATATATGTGCCAAACTTGATTTTCTCAACTAAATAATCAACTTTCAGATTATTTCAATAAATTTTTAACCCATAGTGTTTAAAGCTTTTAGAGGTTTTGATGCAACCTGTGATTGTTCGAGTCACTCAGGTTGGTACTCCAACACCCCATCAATCTCCAACCAGCTAAAATCAAAGGAAAACCCAACCATTTTCATAAGAAATTAGCAACCAAAGTGTTGATACTTGATTTTCTAGCCCCAATCCCAACTCAAAGATTCTTTAATGGAGGAAACCTGAAGTTGGAGAATAGCAAAATGAAATTTTATTAAATGTCCAATAATTTGCTGGTCGTCAGACCCTAAACATAAATATATGTTCTCATATGAAATGGAAACCTAAACTAATTCTTGGCTGTTGGATCTACCCATGGATGTTTTAATCCTGGCCATATGACTCATAAAAAGAAAATATGACTTACTAAAACATTAAAACAATAAAAAAATAGTAAAAAGGTTGAACTTGAAAATCTTCTGTAGGTTTGGAATGTTTCCAAATTGTGCATGGAACATGAGCCCCAACGTGGTTGCAAATGAACCATCCCCACCATCTGTTCATGGGCCACCCATGATCAATGGTTGATCTTCATGGCCAACAGTTGATTTTTCTCCTCTTGAATTCTTTACTTGATCCATCTGACATAAGTATTTGTTTGGATTAACATTCAACATTTCCATTAAAAAAATCGGAGTATAGGTCCTTTTTTAGCATTTAGTTATTTTTTGGTTTCTGTGGACTGTCATTTTTCTGTGGTGCAATTTGGATGAATAAGGAATATGTTTATGTGCTTTTGTAGTATGTTTCTGTAATTTCTTGAATAGATGAAAAGAAATATTCGAATGTGAATAAGAAACATACTTCGAAGTAAGGTTCTGCAGCATTTCCCCCTCCTTTTTCATATGAATGACTGTTGCATTGTCTAAAACTGCTGTAGTCTTCATCTTTTCATTTAATGATTTAAAGTCTTTTTGGATTTCTTATGAATTTTAGGGTTACCATGGGGACACATCGAAGACATTTCTATGTGGAAATGTAGATGAAGATGCAAAAAGCCTTGTGAAGGTATTATGCTGGCTTGCTTTATAATGGTATGCCATGTTGCTATTTGTCTCCTGTTGATACGGTCATTGCCACTTCATGAGCTTTCTAACTTCATTCAAATCTTATTTGGAATGATAAGTTCAATTTTTAACTATATATATATATATATATATATATATACATGGGAAATGATCTTGTGAGCACAGTGGTCATGGTATTACGGTGAGCACCACCTAGTGGGGCCCACCTTATGACCCACGAAGTGGATCACAAAACTAAGGACCCCCTGATAGTCACTAATCCCCATATTTTGCACCCATCTGACTAGACTGGACCATTGGATTGAGGGACCAACTTTTTTTTCATTTAAAGCCATTAAAATTGTGGACCATGGATCAAGGGGTTAGAGGCATAGGATTGACTTCAAACTTAATAACTAGGGTGGTCCCACTTGGATCTTTCCATCCCCCCTTCTCCCATGATCTACAGGGCCCAATCTAGTTAGCCCATCTAGGCGGTGCTCATGGTACAGTGAACATAATATATATATATATATATATACACACACACTCCCGTGAGAGGTAGCTCTCACTGTCTTAAAATGAGTACTCCTATGTGCGTGTTTATGTTTTTCTTTTTCTTTTTCTTTTTTTCTTTCTTTAAGGACAATGAGTTCTCCTATTTTTCATCCACAGCTCCTCATTTTTATTTTATTTTACCAGGTAACAAAAGAGTGCATGGACTTAGCAATATCTGTTTGCAAAGACGGTGTTCCCTTTAAGAAAATTGGAAAGAAAATAAGGTTTGTTGTTTATGTGCAAGAATTTTTTTCCCCTTGTTTTGAAATGGGCATGTTGCAATGTTCCCTAAAGAGTCTCGATGGACTCATGCCATCTAGAAGAAAGTTCTAGCAGCTTCGGGCCATTTGGAGTAGGGAGATAAAATATGAGTAGAAGGCTAGAAGCATTATGTGACTCCAGTGGGTTGTTTTTTGGATGAGGAATAGCGATTGGAGTGTTAAATCAGTGACTGACATTAGGAGTGCAACTTGGGCCAAGGCTAGGCATGAACCTGTGTATCCCTATTCATGAAAACACAATTCAAGATGGTTTTTCTCTTTTCTTTTTTTTCTTTTTTTTTTTGGCTCAGGCCTATTTTTTGTTGCCTAGATTGATTTCATAGCAGTTTTCAAAAGCCTAGGTTGAATTCAGGCAAGGTTTCTGAAGCCTTGGTTGAATTTGAGCCAGGCTTATGCTCAAGCCTCAAGTACCTGAATTGGGCTCAAGTATCCTAGGAAACTAATCTAATTAAGATAATATGTACAACTGTGTAATCTTTGACCAAATCAAACCACGCAAGACAATCATGCTGGACTGGATCATGCTGGACTGGATCTAATTATGGGCCTGGACCTTGTTTAACACCCCCCCTCAAATTGATGTGGGTGAATCAACAAGCATCAATTTGTCAACCAAGAACTGATGGCGTGGTCGTGGAAGACCTTTGGTGAGAATATCAGCAATTTGAAGTTCAGTGGAGACATGCGGTAGGCGGATGACATCACGTTGAAGTTCATCACGAATAAAGTGACAATCAACCTCGATGTGTTTAGTGCGTTCATGAAAAATCGGATTTTCAGTAATCCGAATTGCACTTGTATTATCTGCATAGAGAGGGGTAGCGCCTTCTGCGGGAAATCCAATGTCGGAAAGCAGACCTCTGAGCCAAAGGATTTCGGAGCACGCAGCAGACATAGCTCGGTACTCAGCCTCGGTAGAAGATTTGGAAACTTTGTCATGTTTCTTGCATTTCCAGGAAATCAAACTATTACCCAAAAACATGCACCACCCTGTAGTCGATCTGCGAGTATCTGGACAACCAGCTGAGTACGAAAAAATCAATACAGAACAGAAAAAATAAAAAAAAACAGCCCAGGCGACCTGATTTTTTGCTGCTGATCTTCTACGTGGGCCCCACTGATGGATCTGGACAATGATCAGATCACTGATCTGAGGAAGCACAGTAATTTCGCTTCTACTGAAAAAAGAATGAACTAATTCCCCCACAGATCCAAGATTTTGGACGGTCTAGATGGAATCAGTTTGAGAAAACTGGAAAATCTCGAGAATGGGCAAATCACCAACCTGAAGGTGTTGAAAAATTCTAAAAAAATCTCCAATATTCTTAGGAAGACCAGGCGACCATGTCTGTAAAGTTTGCTGAGGATGATGTGATGATCAGAGGTGGGCCACCAATATGATGAAACTGCTGCAGAGTGTGAACGACGCTGGAGTCCTTGAACAGATGCTTGGATCTGTTATTCTGCACGAGGGAGAGTTTTATTCCTCTCTATCCTACTGCCTTGATGCTTTGGAAGAGAAGAAACTAGGTGTTCTTGAAACCTGCTCTGATACCATGACAAACCTAAGATAACTCACGAATGGAAATTGAAATAGCATTAAGCTATGAACTTGTATTATAATTGCTTGTCTTCCTTTGGAGAACCAGCCTCAATATATAGAGTATTACATGCCTTAATCAAGGCTCTATGTTAGGAAACTAATCTAATTACATCAATTATGTTCTAAGTTAGGAAACTAATCTAATTAAGATAATATGTACAACTGTGTAATCTTTGACCAAATCAAACCACGCAAGACAATCATGCTGGACTGGATCTAATTATGGGCCTGGACCTTGTTTAACAGGTTTCTTTTCACTTCTTTGAGAAACTTTTTTCATGGGAACTTCCTATGTTGAATTAAGCAACAAAAAATAAAAAGTTGGGTTTGGATTTGAAAACAAATGTATGCAGTGGAGCCCACCTATCATCATATAAATCTGCTCGCTCTTAACATCCCTGTCTCCTGATTGGCAAGCTTTCCAAATTGACATTGATTCAATTGTTATTCACTGTTTAATTCAGTCATATGCACCAATGCAAAATCTCAAATTGACATTGATTCAATTTGTTATTCTTATTCACTGTTTGATTCATTCATATGCATGAATGCAAAATCTGAGCTTATAAAACCATTTAAGTTGGGGCCCTCTAAATTTGTCGTCAATTGGCCAAGTCTATCTCGTTTCCCCCATCAAGACCTTCCCATTCCACTGTGATTGACTGCTCCAATTGACCCCACAACCTAGAGTGCGGTTTTCAAATTTAAACTCAGGCTCTTCTGAGCTCAAGCTTAGGATAAAATTTCGTAAGCTCACACTTGTGGGGCCCTCCAAATGGACCGAACACACAACCCCACTGAATTCCACATGTCTGCCAACTTCTAGTCATATCCGAATTTACTAGACCGTTGGATCGACCGTGTACCAATCCGAATGGACTATTGACCATTAAACTTTTGGGGCCCAGATGGAGATGATAGAAAGCTCAGTTGGGGCTGTTTTTTGCAAAGAGGAGGGTCCTAGAGAGTTCTTGAAATCCCTCCATCCCCATGTGGGCCCCACCACAAACTTGAGCTTACCTTATCCTAAGCTTGAGCTTAGAAGAGCTGGCCCATATATATATATATATATATATATATGCATACATTCATGTGTATGTATGCTTGCCCACCTTTGTAAATAAAAATTAGTAATGTGCAAGTGCGTGCGTTTGGGATGGCTTTGATTGTGTGTGAGAGTGGGGGAGAGTAACAAAAGCTTATCTTTATTATCAGAGTATTTCTCCTATAGGTCGTATGAGAGAGAGAGAGAGAGGAAACATTTTTATCTTATCATCAGAGCATTTCTCATATTGTTTGTACTACTTTTTTTTTTCGACAACGCATATTGTTTGTAGTACATGCTATATGGTTTTAGAATTGCTTGTATAAATTCTAAACATTATTTCTTTTTCTTTTTCTTTTTTTAATATTAGTGAGCATGCAGAAAAGTTTGGTTATAGCGTGGTGGATCGTTTTGTTGGCCATGGTGTGGGGACCATCTTTCACTCCGAACCAATTATAATACATAATCGTAAGTAGACTTTTCATTTCAGTTCTACGCTATGATTTCTCTGGAATGTGTTTTGGTTATTTTGGGAAGGTTTTGAAATGGATCTCAGTCCATTCATTGTCAGTACTCAGTAGGTTATTTGCGCGGGCTCTATCTTGTAGACTCTGTTTATAGAACACATCTTTCATCCATAGGAATAAGAAATCATGCAAATCCTTACACCCTGCATCTTGCGTGGAAACAAAAAGGAGATCTCTTGGCATATATATATATATATATATATATATAGAGAGAGAGAGAGAGAGTCTTATATTTAAAAACAGTAAATACTATAATTAAAATAGTAAGTTCATAAAACTAGTAAAATGACATCTAGACTCTAGATGACAATGAACATGTAAATAAATTTCTAAAATGACTCAAATAGCGTCTGAACTTCAATTGGACTCAAAAACCCTCAAAATAAAAACTTATTTGACTGAAAAACTGAGATTTGAGTAATTTGACCACCTAAATTATGGGATTTCTCCATGAAAATGACCTCAGAGTCTCAAACTGCTTTAGCAGTTTTCTACGGCGATCTCCTCATCAAGAGTTGCAGTTAGATCAAAAGCCAGATGTTAGGGTGCATGTTTGGCCTATATGTTCAGTTTCTTTCTAGTCTGATGCCCCATATAAGCATTGCCAACCTGCTCTACATCAGAACTTGACTTAAGATCACTCTTCTTATACTTGCAAATCTTTCCAAAATCTTTGTTGCTTTCACCTTATACATAACCTTTGTTGAACACTTAACTCAGTTCTCCACCTTGTCATCCTCCACTCTGGTGATATTTTTCCTCCATCACATATTCATTAATCTTGATCATTCCCATTTCTAACACCATATTCGGTGCCATCTCTCTCTCTCTCTCTATATATATATATATATATATATGGGAGGTGCTCCTATGAGAGCATCTCTCACCTTACCATGAGAGATAAGGTGGGGGCCCTCACATCCATCTCCAATGTCAACAACTTACATGTGAGGGCCCCCACCTGTATCTCTCATAGTAAGGTGAGAGATGCTTTCATAGGAGCACCTCCCATATATATATATATATATATATATATATTAAAGCATTCAGGTCCTCATCAAATCTCCTCTACCACCATTATCCTAATAACCCCAAAATTTATTCCATCTCCAATCTAGAAGTCATGAAGTTGCACATCCACTTATTTTCCCCTTCCTAAAAAAGCCTCTTCCCCTTATTAACAACATGATTAGTGTACTGCTTTGGCACCTTCGTATGTGGTGGGGGCATGGAGAAGGTCCTAAGATATCATGAGGACTATGTACTAGTTTAATCTTTGCCTTAACCCATAGTGTGATGTGACCAATGACTTAAGAAATAATGTCTTCGGATTTTATCAACCTCCTAAGCCTCTCCTGGTTGCCTCCTAAAGAATGAAATGAAGCCAACTAACATGGAGGATGATGTGGCTTTAATATGGTAATGCATGTTGCCATGAAATGATAAAGATAAACTGCTTGTTACTGGGATGCCAAATTCTATATTTCCATCTTTCTTCCCACACTACAACTGATTTTTTCTTTATTTATTTTTGGCATCCTTTAGTGTTGCTGTCTTTCTGCATATGGGTCAATTCTTTTCCAATGCACACCTGCTAAGGTTTAACCTGCAAACCACTACAAATAATTAAGGGTTCCTAGTTTGTTATTCTTCTGCCTCATGTTATTGGTAACCACCAACAAAGGAATACAAACTCCAAGGTTCCTATTTGGGACCCCACTAAAGACAGGAAAGTATGATTTTCCCCATTTGCGATAGTGGAGGGATTGGGTAAGCCTTTTCTCAAAGCTAATTAGATCATGTGGCTAGGGATGGAAAGGTCTCAATATGGAGAATTTCTGGGAATTTTACTTTATGATTTCTATGATTTAAAAGAATTCACTTTGATACTTGACACTGTCAACTACCACCATTTTGAACCTTTGTCAGGTGGTCAGGAAATGGATAGTTGGATTTGACATTTTTAATTTTATGTTTTTGAACCCTCTTATCCAACTTGGGTGATATTTCTCCCACCCCCAATTCATGATGCCCTCTCTTCACTTCTTCCCTACCCTGTGAATACACATTCACAAAGGTGCACCTCAGCCCTCAGGTATATTGGCTGTTTGCCCCCCCTTTTCTCATCGATTCTATAATTGTGACTGTTTTTTCTTCTTTTTTTTTACCACAGGTAATGACCGGCCTGGTCACATGGTTGAAGGTCAAACATTTACCATAGGTGAGTTTTTTTTTTTTTTTTTTGGGTGATCGGTAACATGACTTGTACCTTTAAGTGAGTATCTTATGCGCTGATTCTGTTATACCATTTACAATCTCCTTTTTGTCCAAATGGAATTGTTATTAAGACAATAACTCAGTTCTGTAAGATTTGTGGATGGAATCATACAGTTAATTCCAACATGCAACATCAGAAGTTAAATAGTTAGCTGCTAGAATTGCAATGCAGGCCCTAAAATGTTTGCAGTCGTACTTTGAGGTAGTGATCTTGGGAAGATAGATGCACCATTACTCGTTTTTTATCAAGCAATAAGTTAATCTAGTGCACTTGTCTTGCTTGCCATGCACATGCCATTTGTGTTTTTCTATGTTTATTACATTACGAGATAGCATCAACTATTTGGGGGCATTTCCTTAAAGTATGCAGTGTGGATTGGTGCCTCCTGGGTTCTCTAGTTGGGGGGTTCGAAGCGTGGAGGAGTTGTCCTCTCGTTGGGTGCGGACTGTTGATATGGAGACTCATTCCCTATTCGGTTTTGTTGTCTATTTGGAAAGAGAGGAATGACCGTATCTTTAGTAGAAAAGAATCTTATGTGGGAACTATTATTCAGGCTATGGTTTTGAGGATTGCAAAATGGGCTTGTGTTAAAAAGGGATTTGCAGACCTTACAATAAACGATATTATGCATAATTGGAGGGTTTGTTTAACTATGGGCGCTTCATAGAAGAAAAAGAAAGTTTCTTGGTGTTCTCCCCTTACAAGAGTCCTAAAGTATAATGTGGATGGGGCAGCTCAGGGTAAACTGGGGTTAGCCGGTATTGGAGGTGTACTAAGAAATCATATAGGCGAAGTGTTGTACATGTTCTCCAAGCATGTTGGAATCAAAGAATCTAATGAAGTCGGAGTCTTTGCTATTCTGAAAGCTCTTCGCATTGTCATTTTCTCATTTCAAAATCATCTTATAGTGGAAAGCGATTCATCGAATGCCATGTCTTGGGTGAATTCTATTAAGGGCCCATGGAAGATGCAATTCTATTTCAATGAGATTCGTCACCTTTCATCAAAATCTTGGGTGTCTTTCCATCATATAAGTAGGTCTGCAAATGGTTTCGCGGATTATTTAGCTAAACAGGGGGTTCACCATTCATGTAATTTGAGTGCTTTTGTAATGTAGGTGTGGCGGGTGTCCGGTATAGAACTCTTATACCGGAACACTATGTTTGGTCTTGTTTTTTTCTACAATGTATCTTTTATTTCTAATGCATTTCCAAATTTACCGATAAAAAAATGGTTATTACATTACCTGAGATGAGGATGCTATATTGTCAGAGTTTTCTAAATCATACGAGTTGTGTAGAAATATCTCTTGTACTTGCACAAATAATGTTTCTCAGTAATAATTTATTTTATATTTTTATCACAATGAATATTTAATGTTGCAGAGCCGATTCTTACAATGGGGAGCATCGATTGTATTACTTGGGATGATGACTGGACAACCCTTGCTGCCGATGGTAGCCTCACTGCACAGTTTGAACATACATTGTTGATAACTCAGACTGGGGCGGAGGTTTTAACAAAGTACTGAAAATCGGCTGGTGAACTATTCATCAACGATTGCGAATGGTATGCATACATCCTTCAGGCCTATTTATTTAATGGAATTTATTGTTTTTCACTGAAAGTCTCAGTGCATGCACATATGTAGAAGAGGGCAGACACCAATTTATGTTCAACAGTGACGATATAGCTGAAGCTCACCTTTCGCAACTCTGAACGCATCATCTAGGGACTATCATGGAATGAGGGATACCATAGCAGTTCTCATAATTGATTTATGAGTATACTCATCTGAGTGATGTGTACAAATGAAGAAAGACAGCGAATGGTTTACCTATAAAGAAGATGGGACTTGTCTGTTAAAATCATCAGCTACGGAGGGAGGGTTTTTGGTACATTTTACAAACATGGATGAGCAGTTTAGATCCACATTTTGGAGAGCACAGATGGATCATTATGATGTTGTATATCTGCCTTGTACAATCATTTATGTTAATATCTTGATATGATATCGAAAGGATAAACAAACAAAAGAAAAAAAAAATCTCATAAAGAACGCGATTAGATACAAGCGGCATGGAGTGACAATAGAAGCACAACATGTACTTTAATATGCTGCAGTGTTCCTATACTGGAGTTAGTGTCATCTCAATTTTACTAATGTCTAGTAGCAATAGCAAGTCACCCTTTATATTGGAGTTTGCATCATCTCAATTTTACTAATGTCTAGTAGCAATGGCAAGTCACCCTTTCCCAGCGTCGGTGTAACTTTTAGAGTGAAAATCATCTTGAGACAACCGTGGATATGTAAGCTTCCTCAATTGGTTGGTACAACCTTGTATGTAAGTTCCTCAATTGGTTGTTACAACCTTGTTGCTAATCCATGAATAACATGAATTTCTACTTTTATTCTATACAATGAATGGCTAGGATCTGTCCACATGTTACTCATTCAATAGATGAAAACAATCAAGAACCTATTCTAGAACTTCACATTAATTTACCCTAGTCTTACACTAATCTACATAGCTCTACATAATGTCATGGTTTACGAGAATACTCTAGATAACTAGATACAATTCAAGAGTATCCTCAAATCTTGTGAGTCTTTTTGGACTTTGAAGATCTCTGTCGACCAATCAAGATATGTCCGTTCATTTTATCACATGCTTGTCCCACCACTTAAAACCATCATGATGCTTAAGCAACTCTAAGAATCCTCGGGGCCTGCCATCGCATGTATTGAGCCATGAGTGTTTGGCAACAGGATAGGTGTATAGAGAAAAGGAGTAGAAAATCCTTTTATAGTAAATACAGTTTACCTGATATGGATCTAATTTGAGGGAGAAGTAATTTTCCCTTTATAGAACTTTATGAAAGAATATATATATATAAAAAAAAAAAAAACAAGAGAAAAGCTAAGGGTTAAAACCATTTGTTTCTAGTGAAATTCTGTTTTTATCATTAAAGATTGACATTTAAATATTTGTTACTTATGAAATATTAAGAAAATTCTCTATAAAGATTTTTATATTTTATTTCCAGTACAATGGAGAATCATTGCTAGAAAAAAGTAATGACCCTACTTTTCTTCTCATCTATCCTTCTTGTGGAGATTCTCCGCTTGTCATTTTACTACATCTAAGAATCCCATAAAAAGGCATTAGAGATGTTGGTAGGAGTTTGCTTATCTTTTATACATGGAATGTAAAAGTGAAATTTACATAGGTAAACATATTAACATTTTTGTTTGCAAGCAGAGAAAGAGCAGGAAAAGAATCTATATCGGTTTTTTCACATTTTAGTGGGCCCTGGGACCCCAAAACTTTCCTATAGAGGAAAGTGTTGGTCTCAAACATAATGTGTTTAAATTCTAACAATGAATTGGGAGCTTACAAAGCTGTGAAAAATTAGAAATTATAATTTTTTTTTCATATTTCTAAAAATATTTGAGCATCTAAGACTGAAACTTCAAGCATTAGGGTTTATTATATCTACAAGATTATTCAACAGTTTGGATCATAAATTATGAGACCCACAGAAGTGGAGATAACTTTTTTTTTTCTTTTTTACATGTTTCTCAAGTTTATCATTTATAAGTAGTAGGGCTGTTAATTAGGTCCCTTCTATGAGGTTACTCAGCCCATTCCAACAGTGAAAAGGCTCTAAAAAAGATGAGTTTTTTTTCAAAAAACAATTCCCGAGTGTGGGGTAGGTTTTTTTTTTTTTTTTTTTTTTTTTTTTTTTTTTTTTTTCAGGCTCAACAATTTTGAGGGCCAAGCTAGAGCAAAACTAAGCATAGCCAAGCCCAGCCCTCTCAAATTTATTATTATAATAATATATTTATATAAACATATATCCATTAATATATTTACTCACCATCGTCCTCATCGAAGCCCTTCTCGCTATTATGTTGTGGTTGGCTATATGATTATTGTTTCCTCATTTCAGTTATTGCACTTTTTCATCCATGTCCTATAATATTATTTATTATATAATTAAAAAAATACTCATTTTCAGACCTTTTACAATTGATTCATTTTATAATGTTTGTTTTAACCATATGTGTAAACGTGTGGAATTAATTTTTACAACAATAATCATACTAAATAAATATGGATGTTTTTCATGTACATATTAATTCATTTCCATGCGAACAAAAATGATATTCAAATCAATTACTTTCCATGTATTCTAATTCCATGCAAACAAACAGTCTCATTTAAATCAACTATTTCCTATCTATTCCCATTGCATGCGAATAATCTGACAATGAGTTGATATATATTCAAATTCCATGCAAATAAACATGCTCATTTGAGTCAATTGCATCTTATGTGTTCGAATTCTAATGCCATTCTATTGAACCAACATTTATACATTGCGTTACTATTTTCACTTAAGAAATAAAGAATTTACCTAAAAAAGGACCCAAGATGGCCTACAATCAAATAATGAGCCACTAGTAAATATTGGGACCACTTCCGTTTTTTTTTATTAATGATTGAAACTTGTGACAACGTCGTCGCTTAATCGCTTGAAACAACATTTTCCCCTTCTTCATCCCATCGTTTTCCCCATTCCTCTCAAGTGTGGTTGCCCTTGCGCTTGATGGGATGGTTTTCTGAAGAGTAGATGAGGGCTGCAAATATAACGCCTGGAAATATTATGTACTTAGAGATCATTGCAAGCTTCGAGACCAGAGGCTCCCCTCTCCCAAACACCTTGAGAAGATTAAGGAAATCCCTTGAGCTTCTGGTTTCTGTGGTTGCAATGTAGATTTGTTGCAGGACTTGTTGTAGAAACAGAAAGAACAGAGAGACGAAGAAGGCTTGGCTCTGTCGAACATGCGCAGATTTCGTCGTTGCAGAAGACGACTGGAAAAGGGTTGACTTCGTGCTACGTTTACAGATCAGAGAAATCTGAGCAGGGGATTTGGGTATACAAGGCGATCTGTGAGAGAAGAATTGTGATAGGGAGGAAGAAGGGTAAAATGGAAAAAATGGGGTTTTAGGCGATTAAGCAACGACGTCGTCACACGTTTAAGACAATTGTCCTATGGCCTTCTTCTCTTTATATGTTATGGAAATTTATGGCAAGATAGAAGCTTGTAATTCCTTTGGATCTTGTAGTGCATTCGCACATCAAAATAATACAAACATCATTTTTTTCTGATTGCAATGGTCAATGACAACGTCGTTGCTTCATAGAAGCTAGTACAAAAATTGTGTATGACTGTACAACGACGTCATTGCTTAACAGAAGCTAGTGGAAGAAAATGTGTGTGACTATACAACGACGTATATATATAGAACATTAGTAACAACGTCGATACTAACTCTTGATATTAAGTGATGACGTTGTCACTTGTTGAAAAAATACAAAAAAATAAAAAATCTGACGGGAATACCACTTCCATCCCATATATACTATTGGTACCTCTTTTGGTTAGTGGTCATCTAGAGTCCTTTTTTGGATAAATTTCTTTAAGAAATACTTTACACTCACCACCAGCCAATTACCTAAAAACAATCTCCGCTATGATCTTATTGCATTGCATTGTTGATCGCAAACTTGGATAAATGAGAAAAGTTAATTGTTCTTGACACCCAATACCCAATGAAAATGTGGAAGAAATTTTTCTTTTTTTTTTTTTTTTTTAAATATATGATTTGTTTTCTCTACATACCTGGGCCTAGCTCTCGCCTGCAAAGGTGGAGTAAGGGCCTAGATAGTGAAGGCCCTCTGACGGTTGTGGCCTCGTTTAGGCCCTACTTTCATATATAAGGTAGGGTAAGGGCAGCCCCAAGTTCAGCCAAAGCCTACATTTTAATAACCTTTATATGAGGATATTAAACGATTTAGATAATAAATTGAAGGACCTAAAAGTGCAGAAAATCAAATCTACTGGTTGGGTTTTCTTTTTTTCAAATCATAGTAGGTTTTTTTTATTATTGCAAGCCGAATGAAGGCTACTATGTACTGATGCCTCTGTTGAGATGTTAGGTTAGTGTGAAAATCCAGACGGGAAAACCTCTTAGTTACGGAAAAAGAGTGGGAAAAAAGCATGTATATGAGTAAATCTTACACATGCGTAACTTTTAGATATGTAAATGAGTGCACACAAATGACCTCTTGGTGAGGGGTGGAACCCGCCCCCAACCCTAGTTGTTATGGAAAGAGTTTGAAATTCAAATGAATTCTGTCCCTCATTTATCATTCAAATCAAAGTCTATCTTATGCTAGGTTTAGAAATTCATTTTTAAAAAGCCTAATTATAATATCCAGACGACTAAAAAGAGAGATACCCTGATATATCCAAAAAAAAAAAACAGAGAGATCCTCTTGTGTATTGTTTGCAAACCAAATTCTGGTCTAACAACAATCGGGCCTACTTTGAGATTGGTCATGTGCAAAACATATGATCCACTCCGTTATAAATTCATGAGAGGATCCATAATCTAATAAATCCAAATCACTCAAAGCAAACTTCCCTAGGTTTATTGGCTCTAGTAAAGATATCATTTGAATGGGAGTTATGCCACCCACAGATTAAGCACACGTAGAGTGTTCCATCTGGAAGTGGTAGAGAAAGAAGGTTTTCATAATAACTTTCTTGAGCAGATCACAGTCTAATGATCATTAGTTAGACTTTGGCTGCAACAATACAATTAGATTTCCAACTCGTATTTAAGTTCAATTAACCCAACTGTTTGGAGTTGATAGCTTTTGAGAGACAAGTATCTAAGTAGGCCGCATGAGCTCGTAAGAGAACATTGTCCAGCCTAAACCCATGTTAAAGTAGTAAAATTTGGACCAGTAAGACAACATGATGGCCCTGATTAGAGTGAATTAGGTTGCAGAGGAGGGTTCTTAGTGTCTCCTGTTCTTCCGCAGTCCTCCCTGGTGCGAGTCTACCATAGTGCAGATGCACAACCACCAATGTCCAGAAAGTAACAAGCATGGTGGGACGACACGGGACCGTGCCTCACCACACCAGTCATTTTCCAAATCGTTGCAAGACAAGCACCAAGAAGGGAAAACATAAAAAGATATTGCATTTGCATAGTCGAATACTTGAATCTGTCTCCACTCCACAACCTTCCAAAGATTGTGTAGACAAGATAGAGACAGATGATTCGTACGCACAAACATTGCTTTGGAAAGTGTGGTATCCCTGCTCATCATAGATAAAAACATAGATCTTCAAGGGTAAATTGGATGAATTTGATTGGTGGGCCCCAGTTGGCAAGGGGTGGTTTGCTTACTTGAAAATGAAACTGTAAATTTTCAATTTACCCTTGAAGGGGGAGAGAGAGAGAGAGAGAGAGTTTGGGCTGAATATGTTACTTACCTTTTCAATTGCAACTTAAGAACTAAATAGGCCATGCAGGTTGGGTTCAGGCTGACCCTATTATAAACAGGTCGAGTACGCATTTATATTTCCAACCAGTTCAACAAAATGTTAAGTTCTGGTTGGGCCTTGCCTGTTACTCTCAGGTGAACCAGACTCAACTTGACCCATTGCCTATCCAAATTAGTTATTAGTCGCGCGGTATCTCCACCAAGGGATTATAAAAGAGGTGAGGGGTGATGGCTATAAGATAGATGTAGACGAGGCCTTGATTTTCATAGGATTTGAATTATTAGTGTGATGGTTGTGTGTTCATTTCCCATTTTTTCTTGATTTCTTTTCTATTAAAGGAGAGGTCATTTGATTGATAAGTTTTGAATATTCACCTTTATTTCTTTTTTTTTATAAGTATTTATAGAAATACAATCCTTGAAATTCAACTACACGAACCCAACATGCCCCAAGTCTCCTTTTCAGGCTTGAATTTACACCAGAAGCCATTAAGTGATGTCTTGGTCCACTTATTAGTAAAATGAAGGGCACATCGATGCTTACTTTGTTGCAATTATCTGGGCCATCTAGTCGGGCCTTTAGACAGGCACAACCCATTTTTCCATTGGGCCTAAATTCAAGTCCACACCTAGCCTACAGCCCTAAAAGATTGCCACATCTAACTCAGAGGGCTTGGGTTGGACCATTCCTGAGCCTACCGAGCCCATTACTAGTCCTAGCCTTGTCCCATCTACGTGGGTCAGCTTTATGAGTTTAAAATTTTCGTCCTTTCCATTTAGAGCCATGGTTTTTGTCACCCCATCAGTTGTGAGTCGTGACAGCCTCATTTCAAGTTCTTTGGCTTCTGCCCTCTAATTTAAGAATTTTTGTTTTCAATGTGTATGTCACCATATATATGTATATACAAAACAATGGGCTGGGAGAAAGGTAGGATAGCCCAATGGTAAGGCGCATCCCAACTCATGGATCAACTTAAAAATGATTGAGCACTATGGTGGAAGTAATTGTAACCTTGATATACATTGTTACAGTGTCAACAGTAACACAGGGGGAGTCCAGCGAAGGACTAAAGCAGCTTAGAGATAACTCTTAGGTTAGTTTAAGAACAGGATAGTTTACAGCTCCTCTCATATAATAGCTTAAAATCAGTAACAATAACAGGCTTGCATATATTCTTCGCTTGAAGGAACTAAATTCTTCTCTCTTGTGCTCATCTCAACTAATGCTCTTGTAGCTCTATTTATCCATAGCACATGCTTCTCAACTTAATGCACCATGCATTGTGTTTGTCATTTCCTTTTGGCCGTAATCTCTTCTGCAACACAACGCAAGTCTCTCGCATGTGAATACAAGTATTTAATCTAAGTAGCGTTCTATTGGTTTCTTTGTACTTTGACCCCTTTTCCATGTACAAATCTACAATAACCACTTGATTCTAGATATTGGACTTGTTATTTTCAATTTTAACTCTTAAAGCAATTAAACTATACATCATTCTAGATATTTTCATTTTACCAAATCATTTGGCCTTAGGCCCCAAAAGGCATTTTATTAAAAGAATTGGGTTTTTTTTTTTTTTTTTTTTTTTTTTTTTTTCATTCTTTTTTCTGGCACAAAGGACTCCAAATCATGCACCATATGCTGTCCCCAATCAGCTGGGGGATATCTAAAGTACATGAGCAGTAGTTTATTATCCATTTCCTTCAAAATTTTACTTTATAGAGATATTGATTTGTCTCCAACGGATAGGATCTGTAATAAATCAGTTATGCCCTCTTGTCTCCATTCGTGATATTTACTGTGATGAAACTTTGAAAGTGAACATACTACATATGAAACAGTACATGAAAGACCAGATCAGTTGATCTTTAATATCTTCAAAGAGCCCGGATCCACTGAGCCATCTCCCATACGCTTCCTGAGAGTAGGAGTGAGACTCAAAAGTCTACTCTAAAACGAGTTGAGTTGGTTACATGGCAAGATGTCTCTCTTAAATGCAGACAATCATTTTGAACGGCTTGGATCTTCTTTTACATAAAATCCAAAAACAAAGGAACAAAGATCCATTTTCATTAAGACTCCATTATACAATTTATTATAATCAAAAGAAAAGAGAGAGAGAGAAGAAAGTACATGATATTCCTTCCTAACAAAAGAGAGTAAGAAAGAGAGGGTGGGGCATGATCATGGAAGAAGCAACCAATCAACGGTGGTGATGAACCCCAACTGATATCTGCTCCACCAACTTGAGCAGCTTGAGATGCTTCCCAGCCCACATCTCCACCAACTTGGCTTCCTTCACATCTGCATCCCTCTGTATAGCACTCAGCTGCTCCCTGCACTCGCTCTCCACCCTCTCTATATAAGTCCTCTCCTCATCTCTCAACGCCCGTATCTTCGCCTCCACCTCCTCCGTCTTCTCCCTCCTCTTCCTCGCCTTCTCCGACTCCAGCTGCTGCTCCAACCTGCTCACCCTCCACGCCGCCTCTCCTTCTTCTGCTGCACCCAGGTCTGCCTCCCCTCCTCCACCTCCTTACAACACTGCACCAGCGCCGCCGCCTGCTGCACCGGCACAATCATTCGTCCCACTCCCACACCCATCTCCCCCGCCGGCTCCGTCGGCGACAGCGTCAAACTAACCGACGGAGACGCCGTCGAAGACGAAGAAGTCGACACCGACGACGACAGCCATGGCGGGAGCGAAGAGGTCGAGGAAGAAGGCGGTGGGGGGATCTCAGCCGGTCTGGCGAGGGAGAGAATCGGAGGAGCGTCGGCGGCGAGAGCACCCATGGGGTGGTGTGGGGGGAGGTTGGGTTGGACGTACTTTTCGGCGAAGGTTTGGAGGATGTGGTCGTACTGGCTGTGGACGGAGTCGGAGGAGGAGGAGAGGAGGATGGGGTGGCCTTGGTCGTGGTGTTGGTGTTGGTTTCTGTGGTTGTTGCTGTTGTTGTTGTCTTTGAGCTGTTTCTCTTTGAAGACTTCCCACCACTTGCCGAGTCGCTTGGCGGTGCGGCCGGGGACCTCGGATGCTATCTTCTTCCACTTGTTGCCGTACTTGGCTTGGAGGGAGATGACAAGGGTCTGCTCTTCTGGGGTGAGGGAGCCTTTCTTGATGCCTGGTTTTAGGTAGTTCTTCCAGCGTTCAAGGCAGGATTTGGCGTCTCTGTGGAGGGGTTTGCCCATGCGTTGGGAGACGAGGTTCCATTCCTTGGCGCCATATTGCTTGACGTAGGCTCTTAGGAGGGCGTCTTCTTCAGGCTGCCAACGTTGTCTCTCTTTCATCTCTTTTTTGTTGTTGGTGGTTTGTTGGTGTTGGTGTTAGGGTTGAGGTTGCTTTGTTGAGAGGAGTGGTTGTTGTTGCTGCTGCTGCTGCTGCAGTGGGCGTGGTCGGTTGAAGAAGAAGAAGATGAAGAAGAACCATCGCTAATGGAGGCATGGATGCCCCTTCCTCCATCACTCCATTCCATCTAAGGCATTTTCTTCTCTCTTGTTTTGGGGTTTTATAGGCGAGAGAGAGAGAGAGAGAGAGAGAGAGAGAGGGAGGGTACTGAGAGGTGGGGAGTTTACGAAATGGTAGACATGCGTTGCCCCACCTCAAATGTGACCCACTTTAATGGAAGATGACCATCTAGTCTCTCTCTGTTTTTTTTTTTTTTTTTTCTTTTTTTTTTTTTTTTGTTGAAACTAAAGGCGACCACCTTGCCTGTTTAAAATTGAGCTCATTTAAGTAGATATGTTTGAAATGCAGCTAATGTTAGATTGTATATATGTCTTCAATCATGTGAACAAACTGATTTATTTTAATAATTAATTTATTATTCCGTGCTTTAATTCACGTAATGAATGAGATTTTATTTAGTATTTGCATATAATTAATACAAAATGACATGATAGTTCATGAGATGAATCGGAGCTCATAAGTATATTTAATGTAATCCATATGTGTGGATGAAATTCACATACATGAGACATAGATCACAACTCTTATACTTGAAGTAATTTCACAACCAGTGATAAGACCGGACATCTCATCTGAGAAGGTTGTAGCACCACATGAATCACTGTGAGATAGTGTGGTCTGTCTCAACCATCAAAGTGTAAGACTCTTGATTTTTGTGCTGAGTACATTGGATGTCATGAGTAGCACCTTATGCAAGCTGTCTTTGATTAATGAAACACAACCATAACTTTCAAATAATTGGCTCTAAATCCTAAGATACCAATGAAATCAAGTTTCTGTTATATATTTATTTTGAATTACCAATGAGTGAAACCAATTGTAAGCTAACACCTCAATATCTTGAGTTTGTGGTAATAGGACTGTGGGAACATATATTCTCAATATGTAATTTATCTTCTAAGTGAGAAATATTCTCATATGCTAATTAATAAGATTTATCATTGATAAGTGCATACCCGTCTTGATTAAAGGTTAATCAGATAGTATTAATGATCACTATAATTAATTAGGTCACAATGATAATAAGATATGGATCTAATCTGATTAGATATTTTAATTCCAATAGATCTATGGATATAATTGATTGAGGGGCATGGGCGGCGCTACATGGAACTCAGTGGGGTCAATTGACCCCACTCAGATCTGAAAAAATATATATATAAAAAAAAAAAAACTCTTTAATGAATTGAAGTTATGGGAAGGTTTTGATCACACTCAATGCCTAATTTAATGAGCCATTTGTCTAAAAAAAAGGAATGGGCCCAATTTTTATTTTTTAAAGAAAATTTCATTTTTTAGATATTTTGTCGGTAAATCTTTATTTACCCTAACTTAACCTCTAAATACGATATTTTTCCTGTATTAGAAGGAGAAAACTCTAATATTATCAAAAATAGATAACAGATGTTGATAAAGGGGAAAATAAATTTATTCGATTTGTGGAAGATAAGTCTTTTGTTGGCCCCGCTGACTCGAATTCTCGGAGCCGCTATTGTTGAGGGGCCTACTTGTAGCAATTGAAAAGTTTAGGGTCTTCTTGTAAAATATTCATAAGACTGGAGAGCAATTGCATTTATTTAATAGAGTTATTTGCAATTAATTGTGGGTCCAGAGTTCACACCAAATGTTAGGTCCAAATATTTCAGTTGGAGCTAGATTCTAACGAAAATCTAGTGGTCCACATGCCGGCCCTAATAAAAGAAAGTTATGTTCTAATTGAAACTCTTAAAGAAAGAATGAAAAAAGTCATGTTCCAATTGAAACTCTTAAAGAAAGAATGAGTAGGACACATAATATAAATACAAGTGAGACTTCTAATTTTAGTCAAAGAGGAGGTTTACCAAAACCTATGTATATTTATATTTGGGGAAAAGGGGGCTGGACGTCCAAGGCTATTACACTCTCAAGGTGGACGTCCAAGCCACTTTCACTCCCTCTCTTTCCCTTCCATTCTCTCCTATGGTTTCCTTCTTGAGTGCCTAAGGTTTTTTTTTTTAATTGAGATCCCACCATTCTATTTTAAAAGTACTCTATAAGAGAGTCATAGCGTGGAAGAACACAAAGCTAAGGAGATCGAATCTACTAAAGAGTTTCGTGGAGATCAAGAACAGATTCTCGACTTGTGCACAACCAAGCTCTAGGTATAGATCTACAACCAGTTGTTTTGGTAGATCTTCTTGTTTATGCTTCGTTATTTTGATATGTCTTCTTTGATAGTTATATGATCTTAATGCATAAGATAAGGGAATTTAAATCTTGGGATTGAGTTTTTCACCTTTTAGGTATTCAAAATTAGAACATGCAAATAGTTTGGTATATTTGATTCAATTACAGAAAACAAATTTATTATATAGTTATATAGGTGAAGCTATCATATATTCAATAGGGTCTAGGACAAATTTCAAAATTTTGTCAAAAAATAAAAATACGCACAAACAACCTGATTGTATTGGAAAAGTTTCCACGGGCAAAGATATTTAAAGTTGATTGAATCAATCATTCACACACTTAGCCAACTAATTTAGAGCACTAAATAATGTAGACATGAAAAGTTAACGAAAGGTCCATATTTTTACATGAAAAGTTCAAATTAGGATACCTAAAAGGAGTGGATGCCTAGGGGAATTGGCTTACTCATTGTCAATGAAAAAAAAGAAAAAACGCTCCATGATGCCAACCACGGAAAGGGTCATGTTTCTTTAGCAAAACTCCTAGAAATTTTCTATGGAGAATATGTAAATTCTCCAAAACTTGTCCTCTAAGTGGAGTTACTAAATCTCCCTATTCACGAAAGAATTTGCAAATGCCATATATGTTAAAATTCCGAGAATTTGAAATGCCATTTTGGACATTTCAAGTGGTTATATTTCGAAATTCTTAAAAGGGAATATTGCATCTAGGGGCGGACCCAAGTACATGCTTTTGGGAGTGCTCACCCCGTCAAACCTAGATCCATTTTCAAAACACATGAATTTTTGAACCCACTTTCAAAACCAATATAAAAATCCTGGTTCACCCTCAAAATCCATATGAAAATCCTATGTTTGCCCGCGAGACTTAACTATCGGTTTAGATTTGCCCCGACGTCATGAGTTCCTTCTCATCAATAATTCTACTAAAAGAACATAACCTCAAACACTCATTTCCAATTTTCAAGATCAGCCCATTTATAATAAATCCAAGGTTTTTCACATTCTCATATTTGCTATCAATCTTGACCACTGAACATAATCGAAAAAGATATTGAATTATATAAAGTCATCAAACATTTAGACTGTAAATAACTTAAAATGATTGTTGGGACTAAAATCTGCCCCATCTTCATCTTTTTATCATACATGCATTTTACTGTCCTTTTCCAGCAGCAAGTGAGCCCTACATGAGAAGCATGTTGTTTCAAAGTTAGAAAGGCATGTAACAAAAATGCAAGAACTCCAATGGATCTTTCAATATGCATGGCGGTCTCTTGTGACTTCAATCTTACATGTGGTGCATTGAGAGTGAGAGACACCCAAGTTGTAGTCCTGGGGTATTAAGTAAAGAAGAGAATAGTATTGATTTAGGTGGAGTTTTGATGGTGGGGGCAGTTGTTAGGATGGCAGGGGAAGGCGTCAGAGGTGGCGAAAAGACGGGTCGAGATAATGTGGGAGAGAGAGAGAGACATGGGTTTTGAGTCCTGTTGGAACTGATGGACTGTAGGAGCAGGAGGAGGAGGAGGAGGCAGCAGCACAAGTAGTGGGCATGGGAATGGGTCATGGGTGGGTAAAAAGGAAAAAGAGCCGCTCTGCCACCGACTTATCGACGCCTTTCTCGGATCGCGGCTGCTGCTTTTGCGAGGAAAGCGCTGCCTGCCTTTCTTTCTTCAAGAATTTAATTTTACATGTCCAATGATCACATTTTTCTCTTGTGTGGGGCCCACCAAATACATGGAATCAGTGGTGTGTCCATCTGGGAGCGGCTTCTTTGGCAATTTACTAATAAAGTCAAGTAAGGTAAAATTCCATTTCTAAAAGAGAAAAGAAAAAAAAATCTCACTATAAACACTTTAATTTAAATTTTTCATCATATTTCTAAAAAAAAAAAAGAAAAAAAGTAACCTCATTTCTGCACTAAAAGAAAAAAAAACTCCACTTTTCAATAAAAAAGTAAAAAAGATTCCATCACAAATAACTAAAAATAAAATACCATAATAACCCACTTATATTTTATTATTTATTCGAAATAACATTTACTCCACTCAACTCTATCAGTAAAGCCCCCAAACAAACCCAAATAGGGCTTGTTTCTTCATAAAAATTATAAAAAAAATCTCATAGTCACCCCAAAATCTGTTCCGGGGGGGATGGGATTCCTAAATTCTCGTCGTGAACCACCTGAAATTCCAGCAAAACATAAAGAGATTTGAATTTTTAGAAATTTCAAAAGATCATGTGAAATTTTTTAGGTGGTTGAAAGTTGAGATCTTTGTAAAAAAATAACATTTACAATAATAGGGAACAAGCCATCACATCATGTTTAAAAATCATAAACATCATTCGATTAATTGAAAGAAAATGTCAAATTAGAACTTAGACGGTCTAGAAGCATGATGTGGGAATAATGAAGTGATCATTGATTATAGGGGGCCAACCTCCCAAGAAATCAAGATTTTTTTTTAGTCTGAAGACCCACTGCACGTTTGCCTCCCCTGGTTTAAAAAGGTTCAACTTTACAATAAGGTCTACCTTTTGTGAATCTAAATTGATCAAAATCATTCTCATATAGGATTCAACACTTAATAAAGGGAGAATGCTCCCATGGGAAAATTCTTTTCAAACAAGCATATGAGAGCCACCTTATCACAAATCCAAGCCGCCAAACACACATGGAACCCCCCTTAGTTACACCAAGGATTGGACAATTGAATAGAGGGTCAAAATAAGTTTTATATAAAGCGATAAATTTGTAAGAGTGGATCAACGGGTTAGAATGATTTGATGGATTTATAAATTTTTTCACATCGATCACATCCAGATCTCCCAATCTCCACCTTCCATCACTAGGTAGACCCTACAAAAGGCCATCCACATGGAAGTCCGCAAGAGGGCACGACCCATAGTTAATAATATAATTAACATTCTAGTTCTTCCATGAGTGAGACACTCAAGTTATCCGTAGTATTCAAAAAGATAAGGTAAAGTGGGCATTGTGTAGTCTTTTTTTTTTGGTAAAAGTGTCGTCTTTGTTGTGTGTTCTATTTCACCACATGAATCCATGCAATGGTGTGCGCAGTGCTGGTCAATGTATGCAACTTTTTTATCTATTTACTCCCCATAGGAATCCTTGGGGATGTTGACCAACGGCTCAAGCTTTGTTTCACTTTAATATTAAGTCCTGTCTTCTTTCTGTTTGCGTGCTTGTACATCTATCATCAGGTCTACCTTTAAACGGTCCAAAATCATGCCTTCTTTACTATCATTAATCAGCAAATGTTGGCTCCAACTAAAGTTGGGCTCAAACTTCATTGAATACATTGGTTACATGGCCAACAAAAGAGACTTTTTAATGGGACCCACACCTACAGACACTGTGATCTATCTGTCCCGAGACCACAGGACCCAACGGCCCCCCATGTTTGCTATCTGTCCCGGAATCGGGACAGATACTCTTCTTTTCCATTGATTTCGCGGTTCCCTAGAAAGAGGGAGAAGGTATCCACACCTCTGAAAAGTCCCACTTCTATTTTTTCCCTCCATGCTTCTAAGTTTGGTCCATCCTCTGCTTCATCTGAGGAGAAGAGATTTTCCACTTTCTCTGTCCTCTCTCTCTCACGTGCTTTTCCCTTGTAATTGCATTGAATGGTTACTGTTGCTCTGCTGTTACATGACCGAACATGTCAGATAAAGGACAAAGCTCGACCCCATCTCTCCCTCCTCTCATATCTACACTTTTGTGATGTCTTTCATTACCTTTTCTTCTCTTTGCTCTCTCCCTCTTTTCTCTCTGGGTTAAAAACACCCCTCATCTTTTGTTAAATGTAGTTATGTTGTATACTAAAGTTTGATCCCTCCCTTTGTTTACTGGTGAAACTTGCCCCTTATCCACTGGGCATTGTTAGGTCAGTGGTGAAACCTGACCACTTCTCCAGAGGTCAATGGTCTTGTGGGGTTCTATGTTTTTTAAATTTTTCAATGGGCAAAACTCAGAAGTAGCATGTAGTAGTGGAGTGCCCCTACAATCTACACTTTTGTGCAAACGTCTTTTATTGGGCACTTGGTCTTGCGTGGTTGGATGCAGTTAGAAGTCACCTCCTTCTCTTTTACGTGAAGGTAGTGTAACGTCACATTGTGATCAGACAGAGATTTTACCACACCTTTTGATGTAGTTCTTCTTGCTCGGCCTTCACTCATTGTCACGTATACCTACCTATCTACGTAGGATTGTCGGTTACCTTTCTTTACATGATATGTATGGGGGCGATTCTAGGCTTTCAGTAAAAAATATGGCCGGGCGCAGGATGACAAAGCCAACAATGCTTCACAGGTCACAGCTCATGTGCGGATCTTTATCCAAATCTATCTTAACGTGGTCCCTCCCTAAATCAATGGACCAATCTCATCATCATAATGAAAAGCCTTATCACAGGAGACCAATATGCAAGATCATCCATATAGGAGACTTCTTTTTCTGTATATATGTAATTTGTAAGTGTCTAAGTTCTTACGGACTTCATTAGATGAATCTAAAATTTCTTGAAAAAGATTGCATGCCTGCAACCTAAAAGGAAAGGAGAAACAGAGGTCGGAGACCCTGACTACAGTCAGCCGAAGGCTCTCCGATGCCTGGATTAGCGCTGTCACTGAACAAAGTATGAAGTGGTTGGGAAGAAGGGAGCCTGAGTACGTGTTTATGAATAATGCCTGTGTATATGTCTCCTTTTTTTTTTTTTTTTTTTTTTCTGGATTTACCTCTTTTGTATATATAGGCTGAAGAGTTGACTTTTGGAGGTTGTGTCCCATCGGACTCTTCCTGAGTGGAGGTAGGTGGAGATACTGTCCCATCGGACCTTACCCTGACGCCTCGATAGTTGTGAATATGATCGTCGGATAAGAATAACTCATTATCTCTATTCGGCGCTAGTCCCATCTGTCAGTAAGTTCTGCGACGTGGCCGTACCTTCACATCGGCGCGCTCTGGCACTGTAGCTGAGATGAGATGCCTAGCTGGTACTGCTACCGAGCTGAGATGCCTAGCTGGTATCGTTACCGAGCTGAGTTGAGATGCCTGCTGGTATTGTTACCGAAACTAGGACAATCTCGGTAGTATGAAAATATCCCCACACATAATCCAAAAGAAATATTGTATTAACCATACTCTCTAGGTATCCGCTTTGATTCATGTCTATAATGGGAGGAGATCGAAGATTTCCTTACGGATAAGAGGGAGCAAAACAAAAAATCAGCCCTATGAGATTATTGTAGCCCTTCATTTAATAGCTATCAAATTTAATGGCCTCGCAACCATAGATTTTTTGCTGAGATTTATTTTTACAGTGAGCGCTCGTTGAATGACTGTAAAATTGGTTTTAATGCCAATAATGGGAAGAGAAGGGTATCCAAAGGACTGAACCAATCAAAAGTGGGCCAAATTGCGCCCAATAGAGTGGATTGCACATTGTTGGCTTACTTGACCGAGGAGCAGACCTAGGCGTAACTACGTGGTGCGGTCGCACCTATTAAACCATGGTATATGCTTTTAAAAAATCCAATAATAATTATGGGTCCACATTCAAAATCCACATAAAGATCCTTGGTTTTCCCCCAAAATAAAGCTACCTGTTAAAATTTGCATCCCACAAACGAAAATCTTAGGACCGTGCCGAGGCCTGATGTTTATCTTGGACCTAAACTGTATTACAAAACGATGAATAGCCTTTGTGGGTGTCCCTCTCATTGTATGTTGAACCTCTCTCTTGCTCAGTTTAAGCTGCTAAATTATAAACTACATCTCGTGGTAGGCTCTCCAACTTTTCGTTGATCAAAGTGACAGCAGTCTCCTGATACATTCCCCTTTTTTGTTGCTGCCCCCCCCACCCAGCCGCCGCCCCCCCCCCCCCCCCAAACCCACACACACACACACCCCTTTTTTTTTTTTTTGTGTGTGTGTGTGTGTTATTTTGGCTTTGGTTTCTTAATGAAAATATATTTACCAAAAAGTCTCCTGATACATTGTTGGGTATAATTTGGTGGGCCAGCAATGACAAGAGATCAGGAGTTTCTACTTTCCTTCTAACTTTAATTATGGTCTTCTGGGCTCACACAAACAAAAATGGCAACAACTCTTTTGCTGGAAAGAGTTCCACCTTGGAGATGTTTAAGATTCATTCATCACCATTGCTCCTTTGGCACTGATCGACATCAGTCAGTGGGCCATATGTGATCAACTGTCTTTGAGGGATGCTTTTGCTACGAAAGAAGAGTGAGATGCTAAATGTAAGCGCCGAAAGAGTAGTAGTGAGTCACCCGTGACATGAATGGGGATGAAGTATTGAAGTGACCAAACAACATGAACCAGTGAGTCTGACCCAACGAAGTTACTCTCTGTTACGCTGATATTGCTTCTGTAAAACATGTATAGGCCGGTCCACTGGTGGTGCTAAACAAAGCAGTCATGACACATGATGCAGCATTACATCTATGGGTCATTCAGACCAGAAACTCATTGTGTCAACTTTTTCTATGGCCCACCGGAATTTTGTAGGGTGCCCAAATTCGGACTGCCTAAACTGTGGTCATGCATGAAGATAATTTACTCACTCATCAAGGACTTGCCCATGTGGTGATTTTACTCATTAAACTTGACCTTGGGACCATAAATTTATGACCTTTCATCATTATTCTGATGGACATGACCCTGATCCAAGGCAATTCAATGAAGCAATAACTAGCTAGCCCGAAACTAATGTACTACTACTGGTTGGCATCACCTACCATATATAGTGTGAGAATTGGATCCTCTTCAACCTCTATGGTGGAGAGAAATTCATTGATATATATTCTTAAGATAGAACATATGACATCATGTGATCCAAAAGCTTACTTAATTGATATTATTAGGGCTTGTTTGGAAACACTTATATATCTTAGATAGAATTGATTGAAATATGTCTTTGATATAAAAAAAATGTTTCAATTAGACCTTCTACCAATGTCAACAATAGGCCATAGGCCAGGAGATGGACACTCATTAAAAAGACCCGAACCCTGCATTGGATTTGGACCTTTGAGCTGCTTTTTTCATTAGGTAAAAGTAGAGTAGACAGAGTGGGGGTTTGAGTAGAGAGAGAGAGAGAGAGAGAGAGAGAGAGAGAAGAGTATTGTGGTGAGTTGGTAGGGTAAAATGTGTACAGGAATCGGTTGCGTCATGAGGGCAGGGTGGTGGACAAGAATTACTGCATGATGGAGATGGAACATGAAATTGGAGGGTGGAGATTGAGAGTGTCAGAAAGAGAAACAAGTAGGAGAAAAGGCTGGGAATGCACGCGCGGGGGCAGCGTGGGAGGAAGCAGTAGATGCCATTGTGTGGCACGTCGTATCGGGGCCCCGTTTCCTTCGACCCGTCTCTATCGCCACTCCCCACAACTCCGGGCGCTGACTCCTCTCTCCCTCTCTCTCTCTCCTGCACCACTGCTCAGTAGCCAGTGCAGTGCAGTGCAGGACCACATATGACCCATCCTCTCTCTCTCTCTCTCTCTCTCTCACTCACTCACTGGGTATCACTTTTGTGTGATTTTAACGCTAACACAGGAGCCTTTTTGTTTTATCCCAGGCCTGGTATCAACCCCTGCCCACATGGGTCTTGGGTACGGCCCTCCTTGAAAAGGCTAAGTGTGATTGATGGTTTTGATGCTACATAGTGTGGCCCACCTGTGATTGGGTGGAGCTTTTGTGGTGAAAAGTCCAGTCTAGTGGGATCTTTAGTTATGTATGGCCTGGCCAAAAAGGGGAAGGGGCCCGTGCTAAAAAATACATAAGTATCTCAGTTTTTTTTTTTTTTTTAAATCTTATTAGGAATAAAACAAATCTAAGATATATATATATATATATATATAAATATTTAAAATTATATAATTCTCCTTGTTAAAATCTAGGGATATTTACCAAAAAAAATCCCATTAAAAATGAAAACCACAACTGAGGAGGACCTCCGGCTGGATTAATAACTTTTAAACGATAGGGTCATCTAATGGTTAGTATCAATAAAAGTTAAAATGTGTTTGATTTTATTTAAGATTATGCAATTACACTTAAAATTAAGGAACATCTCAGCAGGTGTGACATCCAACGTTCTGTGAGGGTGAGGGGGCCCACCTATGATGCTTCTAGAAAAAAACAAAAAAACAAAAAAACAACAGGCAATGCACCATTGAATGCTGGAATAGAATTTTGCAACTACTTATGCGATACTTCAACAAGGTAATTAACATCTGGTGAATTACATTTTCCTTTTCTATAATATCCAATTCATCCAAATTCATGCCTCTTCTCATCATCTAGGGAAGCTAATGTGAATCATTAGGCCCTTGGAATGCACTGTTTAATCTCTTACACGAGTACAGTCAAACATCACCACACCATGACTAGTAAATTTTTTTTTTTTCATCTTTTAGGAGCTATTGATTATTTATTGGATAGGCTTCATGGTTTGGCCTATAGGTTGCTGAAACTTGTAATGAGCTCCACTGCAAGGAGTGCAATTCCAGCATTTGCTTCTCAAGTTGAAAGTGGGCTCCTTTGGTACTGTCAATGGCCTGGTAGACCTGTAATTCAACAGAGAAAGTATAGTATATAATGCATTAAGTTGGAAGCAATATGTTGGACATCAATTCAGATCAGGTATTAATCTATATTTTGGAAGCCAAAGGAGAGTATTCTTATATACCTCTGTGGGTAGAAGGGCCTATCAAACAGGGGCATCAGTTGGGCTCTGGGGACCATTTGCTTCCTCAACATTCTAATCTCTTCCTCTTCCAATGTCTGCGCCCACTCACATTGCCCATCAGATGGTTAGGATGATATTTGAATTTGGGAGCAATACTATTCTTAACATGTGGGCCTCATGTTTGAGAGTAATACTAATCCTAACAGACCATTGAGCTACATGCCCCACCTATGGGTCAACCTCATTTGTTCACACCAGTGTAGTGACTGGTTTATTTTGATTCAATCAGCTTTAATTAGGGATGCAAACGGGTTGGATTGAGGGAATCATGGCGTGTCTGGATATGGATCCATTCGTTTATCATTGGATGAATCAGGATCCTATCCTGTATGAGACAGATCATATGTGTTAGATCTGGATCTGGCATGGACCACAAAATTGAAATCTGGATCCGGATACAGATTTGTGGAAAAAAAAATCAGGCCTATTCGAGTAAACTCGGATAAATGGTCCTCAAACTAGATCTGGTGGATATGCAACTGAGGTCCTTAAAGCTGCGATATGACTCAAGCTTTGTACATTCTTAGGACAGTAATATGTTGTCTCTTCTAGCTACATTGCTTACCCTCTCTTTCCTTCATTTTCTCTGTTGAGCAAAGGCATAGTGCATTGGTGAGAGTGTTTGGATCTTGATTGATGGTGTGGTTTCTGAAAATCAGATTTAGGTGATTCGAGTATGATTAGTGTTAGATCCCAATCCGCTTAGGTAATTTCTTAAGGCAAGATCAGGTCAAGTGATTCTGTGAGCCAAGAAAGGAGAATCCACAGGAGGGATAAATGGGCTTTAAGAGCTTTGATGGGTCAATAGGCTTTGATTATGTGACAATTAGTGAAGTCTTTCAAACAACATTATAGGAACTAAGCAAATCATGCTCCATAAAAACATCAATCCAGAGTTGATACTGATCTATGGATAAAGGTCAGTTTGATCTGATTATATGGGGTCCGCCTGGAAGTGGGGTGCCAACCGATGATGAGATGAGTCTTTGTGAGTCCCACCTAAGGCATCCCTGAGATGCATAAATTATTGTTTGGCCAGGGGAAGGGTGAAGTTCGATAAGTGCCACATCCAAATCACTGAATTAATGATTTTCTGCAATAGGGAGAAAATGTTAATGAAGGATATTCATCATGCCTTGCACAGCTTCTCTAGTTGCTGCCTCTGCTGCTCTTGCCAGTTCATCTTGGTCGCAACCTGTAAATCAAGACACCATGAGCAATGGTCAGGTGTTAGGACCACTAGGATATATGAGGGCCTGTCTCTTTGTATGTAATTGAATTTGTTAGAGTTCGAAGAAATGTCATCTTAAAAATGGCTAAAATTGAAGATCTAAATGTCCATAAAAAAATTCTCCCCTTTAATGGAAATTGAATACTAGTCCATGACCCTGATAAATCAAATACTACATCTTTAATATTCCTTTGTTGGAGCCCCTTTTGCCATGAATTACATTTTAACAAATGGGACATAAAGATATGGAGGTTTCATGTGAAACATACCAAATCATTGAATCCAGCACGCCTGACCGCTCTTTGTTGTGTGTGTAGCTTGATTTCCACCGGCTTAGTCTGCTCCTTAACAGGAGGCTTGTATGGTACCTGGCCGACCTCAGTTTTGTTAAAACATGGATAACCTTTTACAACATAGATAAATTGCCACTAACTAAGTCCATTTTATAGTAAGAAATTGGAGAATTCATATGTGGATGTTTGAAATCTCGCAAATTCTTTGAAGAAATTCATGAGTTGGATGGCATTTTTCAAATGTTAACCTCAAGAAAGCATATGAAATTCTGAGATTTGAGAGTTTCAAAATCTCTGGATGGATTTCTGTATGACCTTAGGCGCATGGGCTACTTGTGAGGCTCACCATAATGACCATCATTGATAGAACTTTTACAGCAAATCAACCGAGTTAACTCGGAATTGATGTTTTTCTCTTTTTTAGATTAATCTTTCCTTGTGGTTAACGATTCCAGTGCTTCATACTGCTTATACCTCAGGTTTATCAGTAGTCAATGGCAAGCCCTGTGCGATGCGAAGTCGATTTTTAGCTTCCTCAGCATTGGTTTCTTGAAGTCTTTTAACAAATGCTCGTTCTTTCAATTGTCCCCTGGACTGCAAACATGACCCATGTTATCATCATCTCATCTGCTGTGCATTACTATAACTTTAACATATAAGAATATGAATCTAGTAAGAGAGATAACAAACCAATAAGTTTACATTTCACAATATATTTATATCCAGCATTGGTTTTATAGCTATTTAGTCATTGATTACCTCCGTATGGAGTCGAAATGGTTGTCGTTGGCTGCATCGCACTGCTCTTGATGACTGTGAACTAGGGAGCTTAGGACACTTTAAATGGATTAGAAAAAATGTTAGTCATGTTTAGTGGCCTTAACTTCTACACAATGATAAAGTCACAACAGTAGTTAGTACATGACAGGACTCATCAACATGGCTATTATAATTACCAATAAAAGAAATGGCTAATATAATTCCCAGGAGAAGAAAGTTTGGTTACAAATGAAAGCAGTGTGGACCTAGTGGCAGAACTAGGAAATTTGCCTTTGGGGGCTACTATGTAAAAGAAAATAAGAATACTTGGAGTAGGCAACATAAAAACAACATACATAAAGTTTATACAATATAACGGGGTTTTCCGAAATTTCTTGCGGGGACTTGCCCCACCTCGCCCCCAGTTTCGCCCCTGGGTGGATCTAGGAAATTTTTCTTCAAAAAGGGGCCGCTGTTTTTTAAAAAGAAATAAGTAGAGGGGGCTTGCTGTTTTCATTAAGAAGGAAACACAGAGGGGCATTCGAAAGAGAACAAGGTTTTCAAAAATAATAATAATAATATTAGCATGCCAATCCTGTGTGAGAATGTATCTGAAAGGCCATACCTTGGATCTAAGGTATAAAGTTAACAGGATATAATCTATAATGATTGTGACCATCCATTTAAGGCCCACAAAGCTCAACAGTTTAATAAGTGCATAGGTAACTGTAAAACTTTGGAGGAGCTTAATTAGATGGTTACTATCATTAGATTGTATTGGTATTTGCCTGCCTTTAATTTACATTAAGACCTTCTGATCCCATCTCTATCAATGATTAGCACATAAGGAAAATCAAGAAGGGTCCCATTGAAGGTGGCCGTAGCCGAATTTTCCACCTCCGAATATTCTTCTTTTCTGAAAAAAAAAAGGAAGAAATGATTTTGAATGATTTATAGAACTACTATACAAAAGTCAAAGGATTTAGTACAGCATTACAAAATGTAAAAAAGGATTTAGTACAGCATTACAAAATGTAAGGAGTATAGGCCCATGGCAGCTATTGGAACAAATTGTAAAACTCTTATTCTATCATCAATATAACTTTGGTTTTGCAAGTGGAGAGATTAGGAGATAAAAGAGAGCAAGCTGGACCTTGGGTGAAGATGAAATGAATTTGGATGAAGAAGATGAAATGGATTTGGGTGAAGAAGATGAAATGGATTTGAACTCAGATGACATGGATTTGGGTGAAGAAGATGAAATGGATTTGAACTCTTCCATGTTGGGGTGTGGACTATGCACTGGGAAGCAGAGAAGGCACGGTGGGAATGACTGCTGAATTGAGTATAGAGATAAATATATATATATATATATATATATATATATATATATATATATATATATAAAAGAAGCAGAAGGTGATATGGGACGCTGGGAAGTTGGGTAGGCGGATGGTTTTCGATTCTGTTGCCATATCACAAACTCTTACTGGTTTTTCCATATCCTTCTCGTTCATGGGCTCTCTAACTGTCGGGCGTTTCATCACCAAACTGTCTGATTGAACAGAGCTGTCTTAATGTCTTGAGAAAACAAACATTACAAAGACTTCTCACTTTCAAATCATTAATGAGGAGAGGAAGTAGTACTTCTGAGAAGCCTTTCTGTAGGATTTTGAATGTTCCAAGAGGCCCTTGCCCCCTGGAGTTTTGTATCTGGGAATTTTAATGTCATTATGTGAATACAAAATCAATTTTGGATCTTAACTAAGGCTTTCAACATGCCAATCCACTGGTAGCCCACTAGTGGTGAAAAATCTCCCAATACATAGGAGATCGATCCGGAGTCTTGTTGGATAGGGACTTGAGTAGCGTGAGTGCTTGGTGTGAAATGTACCGAGCAAAAAGGAAAGGAAAAAAAATAAAATAAAATTTGTTTCAACTAGTCAAGCTTGCTTGGCTTGCTCAGTTCAGGCTTACTTCAAGATTGGCTTATTGTCTCAGAAGCAAAGCTCAAGCTAAGTCACAACAGGGTGGTCTCAGTCTCAATATAGGCTGGTTAAGGGCTTGGCTCATGTCTAAGATTGGCTTTGCCTGATAGATAAATAGGTCATGGAATATACTTATGTGTAACATTTTAAGAAAATAATCCAATGGTATAGTTCTAAACCTATTTAAATTCATGATCTATGTAATTACTTAGTTTATTTATAATTAGAACCTTTTAAAGATAAAAGAAAATTAACTCTCGTCTAGAATAGTAAGAAAAAATATGTTCACCACATGATTGAGGTATAAGGGGTCCACCTCTTGATGATTCAAACTTTCCCTATCTCATGCTCCTCATTAAATACGATATCTTCAATATAAGCTATGTATATGAGAAGCATATACTGCACTCAAGCAAGGTTGATATACAATGAGTAATGCCAAACAACTCAAGCTCGAGTCAAATCAGCTGGTTAATTTCCAAACTAAGTCACCTTAGTTTTTAGTTAGAACTCGATTTGTTTGTTTAATGTTCAAGTCAAACCCAAATTGAGCTAAGCTTAGCTTGACTGGATTTATACCCTGTTGATCTTAAGTTTTTTATAACACTTTTTCAGATCTAAATCACCTCTGACATTAGTTAATATTCAGAACACACCAGATTATATTGATACACATTGGTGTCCTTAAATGCTAATCACGTTTGTCCCGTTAATTACCTGGATTGTCTTACCCATCAGACCACGACATGGCAACCCCATTAGCTAGATGGGAAAAAGACGTGCAGTGCATGAGCAATGCATAATAACACATCCTGCTGCTGGCTTTGATTGAAGGGATTTACCTTCATTGAAAGAGATGGGAAGTGCCTAATCTGTTATGTTTGCACCAACTTCCACTTGTTTAAGGACTCTATTTGTAGCATCCCGGCAGGCACTATAATCCCAGTGGGCCATTCAATGTGGTACTTGGAATGTGCCCATGACATTTGTGATTAATGGGGGTCATGGACTACTGATATGGGTTATGGCCCACTGATTTGGTTTACTGTTACAAAAATTGCTCAGCATAGTATCCGAGCCAACCAGTCGCGAGTTGGAATCTCAGAAGAAATAACTCAACACTTAAATATGCGTTGACCGGGTTCCACTCGAGACAGAGTTGTTGAAATGTAGTTGATAATGTTGATAAATTTGGCCTTGTATGATAAATACCATCAAAATAACATCAATCAAACCTTTTCTTTTACTTAAATACATGGGGGTTCCAGTTTATCATGTTACGAGTCCAAAACCAATACTTACCATCACATTTGGCCAGTAAAAATCACATGAACGCTACTGGGCTTTATTTTCACCGGAATTTCACACATGAACGGTGGGCGATTTTTGATCCATGCCATCAACAAATGGAGGACCCTCTCCTGGAATTGCTACTACCTACTAAGAAGATTTTTTTTTTAATTTCTCTTTCTAGCATTGGACATCCCAGCAAACTAGCTATTTTGTTAACAAAAATGGCCTAAGCAATCTCCAAAGAATTGCTTAATATGTCTTTCCAGCTGTGAATTGCTTGATCTAATCTATTGCCTAATGATTTGCACCCATGCATTCCTTTTTCATGGCATCTTAATCAAGTGTCTAACACCTTAACCATAGTAACAGATGCATCGATCATCATAACATCATTTGTTTTAACAAATAAATTAGTGAGGAAGGGCCACTGAAATTTTTGGGGTTGCCTCTCTCTAGTCTACGTGGCTTGAAGTGTGATTGGACCACTGATGAAGTCGATCACTAGTCCACTTGGCAAATATCCCAGAAGTCAAATGGCATTGCTAGCTTTCAAATCTATATATTTTCTATACATTGAGAGGCCTCACAAACCTGAATTGGGTTGGATCGCGCAATGTGAAACTGGCTCGGCTTGATGACAGCACCACTTAATTAGGAAACTCTATGATGGTGCTCAGTGGAAAGGATTGAACATAAGGTTAGATCCGGACCCGAGTCAATTTACAAATGAGAAGTCCAAGCCTGCATCCAAATATGACACAAAGACTAGTGGTTTAATATAATACATACATATAAAATGCCAGTATATACATATAAAATACAAGTGGGCCTAGAGAATCTTCCAGGTTTTCCATCACATTTAAGAGTTTTGAACCCCAAACAAAGATCCTGACATGGCCCATTGGGGACCTAAATACATGTCCAGGCTCACCTAAAGGGACCCATAGATCCTGGGTTCAGGCCCAGTGACACCCTTAATTGATTATTTGTAAGTGGTTATAAAATCTTCTCTGCAGGACTGCTCTGTGCATATCAATCCACACTGGGGCCTTTGTCTGGGTTAATAAACTGTGGGGCCCCAATATACAAATGAACAACATTCAGAATCAATTGCCACTGGTCTATTAGACATTAAATGGTTGATAGAAAGTCAAGATCAAGGTCATTACTGCTGATTGGTTTAGTAAATTATAAATCTGCCTCATCTCAACATCTCTCTCTTCGATTAGTCCAAGTCAACAGGTGCTTAGTGAAGGTTGTTAACAGCTCTAACAGCCCATCTGCTAGTGTTCCTTGATTCACCCGTTTTCCCAACATCATAATAATCTGATGTCTTGCTTCCTTCATTACAACTAAAGTAAAGAGGGCCCTTGCATAGATCCTTTTTGCTTTCAAGAAAAGCTTGTGATTTGAATGTGGACCTAATCACCATTTATTACAAAGTATCATGCTTGTAATTAACTGAGATTATCCCTGTTTTTTTTTTTTTATAGGAATTTTTTTTATATATATATTAATGATGGGAAAACAACATGGAATTAATGGTTACATATAGTTTGATTAGACCTAGGAAAGAAAACCATCAGACCGACATCTCTTCCACAAAATGAGCATGCCTAGCTAGCAAATGAGCCACTGCATTCTCATTCCTACCCACATGAAGAACTTCAAAACTCTTGAAAGAAGCCAGCAAACATTTAATCTCATCAACCAGAGGGCCCTGTCTAGATAGATCTGGAGAAGATTTCTTCAAAGCAATCTACCATATATAAAGAATCACTTTAAAAATATATAGGGTTTCGGGTGAAGAAAATCCACATTCACACCTACTCATGCTTACCTCAAACCATATGCGACCCATCCTTATGGTTGTGACAGGTCAATATCTAAATCCACTTTGAACCTAACTTGAGTCAAAATCTATGAACTCATATATATATATATATATATATATATATATATATATATATATATATATCCATGATCTGGCAAAACAACTACAAAACCCCATTTAGCCTGACCCATTATGATGGACTTGGACACTTCCCTTGCAAGGGACTCAGTGTTCCTAATATCTTCTGTTTATGACATGGTGTAGGACTCCAGTTATCAGTTTATTTTTGATCTGGTCTTCCATTTTTAAAATGGTATATAACCCTGAATATAAACTTTTGCCTCATGGGAATGATGGACCTTTGACCAAAATAATGTTTATCATCGGATTTAATTCTAATCCTCAATTCATGTGATCGAGATCATTTGATTAGTTTGAGCTTCAATAATTATGTATTTCTCAGCAGGGGTCACCAAATGAATGTTGTGTCTCATGTGAACTTATACAAAAATTACAAACAAGTTTTCAGTCGAGAATTTCTCTCCCATTTTCATGGATAGGGAAAAATGACAAGTTGGGAAATGAGGAATAAAATGGTGCGCCTCAGCTGTAGCCCACCTGGTTAGTGACATGCATGTGTGCAAGAGAGCTGGAGTCCTCTCCCATTCAAAAAAAGAAGTTATATTTAGACATGGAGAAAAGAGGAAAATATTAGAGGTGAAGAATGCCTTTTGAGTTGTTTGGATGTGGAGAAAACGGGTGGGAAAAAAAAAAGGAGAAAAATGTTGCAGTATAATTTGAACTTTGTAGAGTATTCTCCATCTTTCCTCCTCTTTCAAACGTGTTCTTGTTGAGCTTCACTAATTTTTATCAGATAGCGATTCTCCATGTATTTGGATTTCAATGAAGAAAGCTATGCTGAAGAAAATTATTTTTAAAACTCTTTTGGTAAAACAATATTTTTTTTCTCAGCAAGAAAAAAAAAACAATAATTCTTTTAAGAGTAAAACAACAATTATTAATATGGCTAGATGTCTTTTTTAATAACAAAAAAAAAATCAATATCACTAGTGGGAAGCAAACTATTTTGCTCTATTCATGGGGATTCAAAGAGGAGAAAAAAAGAGGTCCTCTAAAAGAGTTTTCTTTCGCTAGTTTTCTCCGTATCCAAATGTGCTCTAGTATGAAAAATTACCATGTACTAGTCCAAAAGCTAAAGCTGATACGTGAAAGGATAAATAAGTATATGAAGCCCTGCCAAACTCTTTACTTGGGCAATGTGGGATGTGGGACTATCAAACTCGCTCTGATACCGTCTTAAATTTCTTTACCTAATTATTCCTATCAAAACCTCTAGGTATTAGTAAAGGTTGCATAAATACTTTTCAATAATCTCCCTTCGGTGGAGCCCACTCCACGACATAGCACAACATCTTAGAATTAGAGATCCGTTGAGTTTGTGGGGTGCACTGGAAGGTTTGGGGTTTAGATGCCTACAAAGAAATCAAGTTCATCGGACATCATTTTCTACCCTATGCAAAGCCATAAAATGCAAGCTAAACTGAATTGTTCTGTCAATGTCTAATGGATCAAAATCTTTAAGGATAACTAATCTCTACAGTCCGTCGTTCCTGATGTTATTTTTTAAGAATCAAATGGACTATGTTTTGAGTTTTTTCAAATAGAACAAAGTGGTGTGTTCAATATGAGAGGGTTTTGCTTCATCTAGCCCAAGGGCAGCACAAGATCCAAACAGGCCTGTAATCTAACTTATGATAAGCATCTAACTCATGATAAAAGACCTGCACGTGATGCTAGCTGTCTTGCTTGCAAATTAATGAACAAGAAAACGTACAAATTGCAGGCGAATCTAACACAAGCAAGGACAGTACCTCAACTCACTCTCTCTCTCTCTCTCTCTCAAATATATATATATATATATTCCATTCCAGAACCTTTCTAGCTCTCCTTTTCTCTTCTATTTTCCCCACTTGCCACAGAAACTTTTCCTAAGCCAAAGGCTGCCACCATTTTTGTTGGTTCTTCACTTCCTCTCCGCTTTGTTGATCTTTTTTTCACTTGCAGACCCCACCCCAAACACGACCCAAGCTTGCATTTAAACATTCCAATTCTCTCTTCCACTTTCTCCTCTTGGTCCTTTTCTGTTTCCATTTCCCTTTCCATTTCCTTCCCTGCAACCTACAGTAGAGAAAAAAAAAGCTAGTCATTTGATGATTGTGATCCATTATAGACAATCAGTAAAACTAGACACCCTTATTAAACAAATCATGTAGCTCTGGAGGACTTAATATGGATTTTAAACTAATCTAATGATTGAAATCATTTATAGAAAAGATCCTAACTTTGACGGATCCTTAATTAATGATTGTGATCATAAAGTTGTATTAGTCTTTGGAACACCAATAATCCACGTTGAGACCTTTCAATCCATGCACCACCTGCAACATAACATGCTGCCAGGTGAGTCCCACAACATGATTCATACAATTCATGATATTTTTTGGAAATTGTAAGTTTTCCTTTTTCAGAAATCGTGATTGGTGATTTAAACATTTGATCTAAGACGATGAAATAGATAATCGACATGATTTTGTGTTAGATTGAATGCTAACAATCACCCAATGTCAATGATCAGGTGCTTAAACTTATGTACTGATTTTTACATGCACTACCTGAAACCCCCCCACAAGTATTCCAGGCGGCCCTTTGTTGATTGATTGTGGTAAATCTTTTAATGGCCGTGATGAGGATCTGAATGGGAAGAAAAAGCTTCGAAAATTAAAAGATTTGTATCATGAATTTAGGGTTCACAAAATTACAGATAATAAAAAAGTGAGATTAGACCTTTTGTGATTCTCACATGATTTCTTGATGTGTGAGGATCAAAGAGACTAAACTTCACACAATGAGCTTTACCTTTTAAATGAGAATATTGAATTGAACATCATAAAATTGGGACCCAAAATCAGTTTGATTAGTATATCTATGCAAAGTATATCTATTCGATTAGTTTTTTATTTTCTTGATTTTCATATATTTCTCAAAAATCTATGAACATTTAAGATATGAAACTAAATTTCTTGAACCATATTAGTTAATTCAATATAAAGTTTTAAATGGTTTGAATTACAAATTTAGGGTCCACATCCAATATTCCAGGCATAAATGTGAAGGGAGGTGGGAAGTGTGTAAATTTTTTGTGCTAAACATGGTCTCATTTATACCTTGTTTTCATAACTCAACCATCCTTCTAAATTTCAGAATAACCTACATATAATCTTTTCTAATACTTACAAACAACTACTCTGATTTTGTTTTCTACATACAATCCGCTGCAATTTCCATCAAAATCTTGGTCAAAAACTTTGACCAATGGCCAAATATCTCTTTCTAGTTCATGAAAGAACATAACCAGAAAATTTGGAGCAGGGAGGAAAGCCATCCTTTTATGGAAAATAAGAAAAAGAACCGATGGATTTTGTTCCTCCACTGCAGGCATTCTTTGTTGCTTTCCAAAAGAGGAACGTGGCAAAGTGTAACCCGCTAACCCCAGTAGATACAAGAGGGAATTGTGATTGATAACAATATGATCTAAGCCCACAATATGAACGGTTGAAACAATAAATTTGCCAGTAATTTTGTTGAGGTCGCATTCTACAAAGAGGTAACTATCACAGATTTGGTGAGACGTAAAGCTCTAAGCCCTTGTGGGACCCTATTTGGATGCATGTTAATCATGGGAGGATAGTAGATAAAAAGGACTCATTATAGATATGATTTTGGGCAAAGATCATCTCATCAATCCAATGTCGAGTATAATTTCTATTAGGGTTAAATCAAGGTAAATGCTAATTTGTGTGGTTTTAGTGAGCGGAAGGGGGTTGGATTTGTTGGTAGGAATAAAATTACCGCTCATCGCATCCGTGAAATGTACCTCTTAGTAAAACGTGACTCTAACTTAGTGCATTCATTTCCTTGCCATACAACTATCAACACCAAATGGATATAATTTCTTTTAAAGCCAGGCAGATCCTGAAGCCTTTTTATATCTATATGAGACAATGGAATATGCAAATTCTTCTGCATGTCTATTTCGAAAAGCAAAATCCCGAATGCAAAGGGTCCAAATTGAATCACGTGTGGTCCAAGATGGACACATCTAACTAAGAAGAAATGTTAAATATTTAGATTCCCATTGTTTCCATTTTGAATGAGACCAAGTCGGATAATAAGCTCTGATAAATATTCTGACATTGATCAAACACCTCTTCCCAGGGGCCATAGGCTCATCAATGCAGGTCACTGATAGGTTGCTTTTAACTGTGTGATTTCAATTCTGAGAGTTCATAACGGCTTAGATTTTACAGAAATTCATACCTTCCTATTAAAACGATCAATGAAATCCAGGGTGGAAAACACACAACAATGGACTTTGATGAAAATCAGCTGGGAAAGGCCATAATTGTGTGAGTGATCTATATATACAATGATCAGATCAATTTAAAATCAGGCTCATGATGATTCAAGAGAGTTGTGTAAGTATGAAGGGATTTGATAGATCATAAGCTAAGTAAAGTAAGCCATATGTGGAAATTTAGAAGGAACACCCCAAAATGCAAGTTTTGGGGTGGGGTGGGGGTGTTTTGAATTCACTTTTGTGGGCTGTGGTATGTGGATTGTCAAGAAAACCAATGGCCATGGATGGGGCTAGCCAAATGAGCCCACAGGTGGGCCCCACTCTCGCAGACAGAAGTTACAGAACGAATGAGTGGGCCATACCATTGGGCCCAATCAGAAAGAGAGTGACTTGATTGGTCCATTGAGATTCGCAAGGAGACTGCCAGCTGTAAAGCCCTGTCAGGACAGTGTCAACAGTGGTCCTAAGAAAAAGTCTAAATGGACCGAACATTTGGATCGGTCCAAGGACGGATCCCAATGTTCGGTCCCATTGGATGATAATGGGACCGAACATTGAGATCGGTCCAAGGACCGGTCCAATATTCGGTCCATGCAGCAGGGCTGGTGGTCCTAAACAAAGAAATTTAGGTTTAATGAGGTGGACCTCCTTGGCCAATAATTACACTGAATACTTTGTTGGACATATGCCCAGTGGGCCATGTCTGCCATAGTCCCAATCCTCTCGAAATGCTGGCCTATAAATCTATCTATGGGGCCAATTTATGAAATCCAAGCCTGCTCAAAATAATGCCTCTGGGAAGTAAGTCTCCCATCAAATTAATCACCTCTAAAAAGAATGTGATTAAAATACATGAAAGTAACAGAGTCAGATTACTGAATGTGATCAATTTGATAATGAATCCAACTCTAATTATGTTACGTGTGAATACCTAAGTGAACCCTAGTGTTTGATGGATTTATGGGGGCAGAGTCATCACATAATTGCAGACCATATTACCAAATCCAGTACTTATTGGAGTCTAAATTTTAAAATTATCACTCTTGTTTGTCATCTACTCTATAAACCCATCTTTCAAAGCTGCAAAAATCAAAACTCACCTCATATTCCTCGGTTTTTAGTTGGTCATGAAACTCTGGTGTCTCTCCTTCCATTCCACAGCTTGTTACTGTAATCTCTTTGATGGAGGGAGCTGAGTCAGGGCTGTTACTGCTTGAACTTAGATCTTGTGGACTGCTTTGAGTGCCCTTATCTCTAGTCAAAATCCTACGGCTCCCAAACCTTCTGCAACTCTCCAATTCTGCAATTAGAAGACACATGAAGGAGACCCAGATTTTTTTATTTTTTCTTTTTATGATAACACTAGACAAAAAGGCAAGTATTAAGGACCTGTAAGTGGAAGCTCTTCTTCATCAGTTATGGTAGGCCTACTTTGTATAAATGGGGCATTAGAAAATGCCAGTGGAGCAGACATGGTAATCCTTCCTAATAACCTTCCACTCAATGCTTTGGCAGATAAGCACTCAACAGGGACTTGTCCTGAGAGTGGGTTGCATATATACCTCTCAGCCTCATTCCACTTGGAATGCAAAGGATTCTCATTAGAAGTGCTTTTAAATGATGGCAGAGACTCCCTTCCAGCCCTTATCTGAAGAGCTGCCAACAACAATAAAAAAAAAAATAATTAAAAAGTATAAGATCCATCTGTCCATCAAAGCCAAAATCCTTATAAATCAACATTGGCGCCATTTCTTTCAAATTTAGCTTACCTTTGAGAGCCTCTGTAAATGAGTACGTTGATGGGTCGATAAGCTCTGCAAGATGATAATTTCAGTGAAGCGGTTGATTGGTAAGAGATGTCTCCAGTTGACTAGGAAAAAGAAAGAAAGAAAGAAAGAGAACTATTTAGTACCTGTAGATGTGTATCCAGGGGAAGAAGCTGTGCTGGAGATGGTGGGTGCATGTCTAAAGGATCTTGCTTCTTCTCTAAAGCTTGTCAAGTTGGAAGCTGAGAATCTTCTTGATTTGGTGCTCTCCCTAGTAATGCAAGACTTAAAAAACTCATCCCTTAGATCTAAGTCTAGCTCTTCATAACTGTGGGTACTTAGAGTAGGTTGCTCCATTGAGCAGAGCAAATAGACTGAGTGAAAGATATGTGGGTTTTGTAATATAACAGAGATTCTTCTTCCCCTTTCTTTTCTTTTTATCATCTTTCTTACAACTTTTTGTCTTTTACTTGAGTTTATTATACACTGTTATCTTCATGGGAATATGGGCTTTTTTCACGTCGTTGAAACTTTTGCCCTTGTAGGGTTGTTTTCAACCTGTAAAGAGGGGTAGGAAAGGATTGGGTTTTATAATGAATGGGGTTTGGAGGAATAGATTATGTGCACGTCATGTGGTTGTCATTCGTCATGAAAGCTTGTGCAGAAGAGCCCGACCATAGACAATGGGGGCCCCCCAACTTCACATGGCGACGTCGTGGGCCCCACTTGGATTCATTACAAGAGTTGTTTCTGGGTAAGATAGACCTTGGCTGGCTTATCTAGAGCTTCATTTAATGGCTGGATAGATATCTTCCACTTTTTTTATATCTTGATTGTACTCTTGCTGGCTTCATGGTGTTGAGTGCCTCTGCCTGCATCTGCATTTAATGAAGAAAGAAAGTAAATTGGGCTTCTGAGATCAGTCTCTCCTTCTCTCTCTACTCATTTTCGACTTTCGATCATATAGAGGGCACAGGTGTACTTACGACTGTTGCTACGTTTTATAACTCTTGTCACCTGGATACCTCTCCCTACGCCTACCAAACTAATTAGTAAATATGTTTGCCTTTTTGGAATCTATTTTCATGTGGATAGTAATTACTTCCACAAGTTGACGATGAATGTAATTTATGTGTGGAAGAGGATTTCAACCTGCAGTTTCTCACTTCAAATCTTTCAAATGTGATGCATAGTATTTTATCTCGGTTGAGTTACTGTTTGTTTCAAAATTAATTAGTGATGAACAATAATACAATAGTTTTATGGCGAAAGTAAAAGCGAGGAATCGATTACAATTATGATCGTTTAGGAATGAGAGTAAACATTGACCTTAACATAATAAACATCTATTTTTTATTATAGTTGACATTTTTTTTAGTAAAATATTCAAAGCTAGAAACAAGGCCGGATACAGCTAGCACTCAAAAGCTGACTTGGTTCATAATCTATAGAATTGTGCCCGCCCAAAGCCACATCCATCAAGACTCAAAGCAGCAATCCCTATCCTCTGCCACCACAACAAAACCCAGAGCAGACATGCAAAATATATGTACAGTCCATTGGCCTCCCAAGAGATATGGAAGGATTTCTTTTTTAAGCTTTTATAAAGATTGGAACTTACTCACCCACACACATCACATGTTCTTAATCAGTTCAAGGAGTTTTATATATGTAAGACATCTTGATATCTATCAAGATTCAGCCTCAATCATTTCTATGACCATGGTGATAGAATGGTGCATTTAGATAGATCTAATCAAAGAGTTTTCTTTATTTACTGTCTTGGATAGAGTGTGATGAAAAAAAATTTAAGTAATTAGCCAGATCCTGTTCTTACTTGAATGGTTTTGATCAAGAGCCCTGTTTGAGACCTCTGAAATCCCACAAACAAGGGTACATGAAAACTAATTTTAGACCTGAAATTCATGTCCACTATATATCATTGAGTAACTATTTAGGAAACTCTTGAACTGATATTTGGTACACTGTAATTCAAGTGTTGGCAAATACTGGAATCTATCTGAGTGTACCACATCCCACGACATCCCAGAGATAGACAGCCGATTGGGAAAGTGATAAATGCGACACAACAGGAAATGGGGACGTTAGGCCATGTGCCCAGTGCTCAGACAAATTGCAGTTGGACAACGACCCCAGGCATGTTCGTCGGAATAAGTGCATTTGGACATTCGTGCGAGCCTGTGATTTCAACACTACCTGTTTTTGAATTTCTCTCTAGAGTATAGAAAGAGCCCCCACTTTCCTGGGAAGGAGCATAGATGATGATATTGATTTTATGTCATTCAAAAGATTAAGGAGGGAAGATTTGTTTCATAATGAAACTCAGGGCAGAATATTAATTAGAAGATGGAACTAGAAAACCTTAAAAAAGAAAAAAAAAAAAAAAAAAAAGAGGGTAAAAATATAAAAGGTTAGAGGCATTACACTGAAATATATGGATCTTAGAACTCAAGTTCAAGCCTGCACGATAAGAAATGTATGGTATCTCCTTTTGAATTGCCATAAGCCCAAATTTGATTCTCTCCCTAATCGTCTAGGACCCAATTCATCACACAAGATTTACACCCATCCTGCTTTGTTTAATGACTAGCTAAAGATAGAACAATTTTGAGGTGCTTAGAACAATACCTCCCACCACCAAGTTGTTGCCATTTTCTGCAAAGGAGTGCATTCAAGTCCAACCTGAATGTCATGAAATAAACCTCTATACACATACACATAAATAAATACAATTATGGTCTCACAGACGACAGCTTTGTAAGCCCTTGGGAGCTGTGCAAAATCAATATTCAAGATTCGGGGTGTAAAAAAATTCGAAAAACCGCCTAACCAATCGAACTGAAGTAAATTGACAGTTAATTTCAATTATGATTGCGATTATTAAAATTGAAAAATCTTGCTTCATGGTTTAGTTACGGTTTTCGGTCTTGACTTACTATTATTAACCGAACCAAATCGTAAAATGGATTCATGCGAAATTTGTGAGGTTCCATTGTAGGGTCCACACTAAGATTATGAAGTGTTCAAAATAAATAACCCACTCGTATGGACCTTTACTATATTTTACTCTGACAAGGGACGAGCCCACCATTAGATATATCATATATAAAACTCATAAACTTCTACAATATTTTTCAATCTTTATGCATTGGTCAGCCTTATGGTAAGCTCAAAACATTTATTGAATTGAAATTTAGCCAAATCTCATTCAAAATGATGGCATTTATTTTGATCGGTTCAAATTTCTCACAAGCCTGAACCTAGGAAAGTTCGGACCTTAGTAACCGGAATCTTGTCTCCCCCTCTCCGATCCTGCTCCGAAAATACAGATCGGCGTTTTGGGAGTAGATCCGTCCTTAGAGCGCGGTTTGAAGATGCTCAGAACGTGCATCAACCGAATATGAAACAAACCATGCAAAATCTTTAGTTTATGTACATTTTTTTTTCTATAAGCTTACTATCTATCTTTTAAATGAAGAAACTTCTTCTAACTTATTAATTATTGTCTATTTTATGTGATCAAATTGCAAAGTTAATTTTTTCTCCATTTTTTATAATTAAATATATAAATAAGATATATTTGTGCCTATTAGTTAATTATTTATAAACCTGTAAGCACTATGTTGTATAGGCACTTCGGACATATAATTATTTTAAAATTTAGCGTTTCGGCACTCCCGCTTCCACTCCCATTCCCACTCCGCGCTCTGGGCACTTAGGTCCGGACTTCTTGTGAATCATGCCGAGATGCCCCATAGATCGGCCATATGTACTTACCAGCACTTGGGCCTATAACTATAAGGATGGAAGCAAAATTGTTCGCAGCTTTTACATTTGACATGAGAATTCTGATTCTCTTGAGCAAGGCATTTAAGGCAGATACTTGTATTTTCTACCGTGACTCCATCCTCCTCAGTCCTCCCCCTCACTCACTTTCCCAAAATTACCACCAAACTCAATTTTACCCTCATCAAGTCTCGCCTCCCTAAATATTGCCTTAAATTTTTTTTGTCACCTGGAACCAATTCATCAAAAACAAGGCCTATATATGTGTTTTTCACGAGATATAGCCTACATTTTTTTCGAATGCAGCATTTAGAGTTGTGGATGGTAAATCTAGGTATGGTTTTGCTATTTGACTTAATGGTTCTACGATGGGTGCATGTTGAGTGAATAGGCCAAAAGTGAAGAAGCCAAGTCTAGGACAATCCTCGCCACCCTAAATGAATCCAGGGCTCGTGACTTCTACAAAATTCACATTTTGTTTGACGCTTTAGTAGTGGTGCGGCCTAACAACAAATCTTTTGATCAGCCTTTTGAGCCAATTTTGCATGACATTTGAGTCTTTTGCTTCTAATTTTTAGTCTGTCAAATTTTCTTGTATTTCTAGGAAGCTGAACTCTATTATCGTTCATGATTTAGCTAAGAACTCTTATTTTGTGGGTTTGGGGATTAGGGGAGTTGGGTCTTAATGTCTTTGTTTTGGTTTTTGGTGTCTTTGTTGTTCTTCTTTTTCTCTTTAATGATATTTTGATTTTACCAAGAGAAAAAAAAAAAAAAAAATGGTTTGTTCTCGTGGTTGGATCTCATTGTTTTTTTTTATTGATTTGGAGGCCCATCTCTCAATTATATCAAATCTAATAGGATTTGAAATTTCATGCCCCCCTAACAGTAATAGTCTTTTCATTCCCCAAACTATTTCTTCCCAGGTGAGCCAGACCGCACTTGCCCATAAAGCCCACCATCTATCTTCTTCCTCGGGAGGTCTGAACTCATGATTAATCAATCGGACAGACCATTGCCATATATTCAGGTGTTCAAGTATTTGTTAGGGCAGCCCCAAACAGGGAAAATCTTCTCACTCCTTGAATTAAACTAACATGCTTCAGTTTTTCTGCAGGTGACGAGTGCACCCTAAAATTGACATAGTCCAAGGCTCCAAGCTACATAAATGTCTCGGTGTTGGAATTGCTGGTCTCATATTGGTGTCAAAACTTATCAGAACTTTTGTGTGGTCCGGTATGAGATAGATCCTGCAAACTCACTGTTAATGCTATTAGACTTTCTAGATGATGAACCAATGTTCTCATCTCCCTCATTTATAGCAATTTCGATGAGTCATGACTATCATAGACTACCCCTCTTGAAATCCTAATCTTCTCCCCGCATACAGCCCAACACGGGAGCACTCATCCAGACCGTCCCAAAGGCAGGACCCCTGAGTTACACTATCATTCATGTCCGTTGGACTATAAAGCGCAGGAGGACATCTCCCCTAACTAAAATTTAACTCCAAATCTAATATCTCAAACAACAAATCTCTTATAAGAAACCTAATCTATACAGCATACAGATTCCAGCCAAATAAACACCCCTAGCAAGCAAGAAAATTTCTCACCTACCCCAAGACTCCAGTGCTGATTTCAACACAGAATGCCAAACCAAATAATACCATTCACCCATTGAATGACACAGACAAATCACCATTCAAATATAAAGATCCCAACAATACACATTCAAACGTAAAGATCCCAACAACACATACAAACTACCCGGTGCAATGGTCTTCAAATGAACTGAAAAAAAAAAAAAAAAAAAGGGGCTCTTTCCCACCTTAACCACACTCACAGCAGAAAGAGACCGTGATTCAGTGGGCCCCACGTGCGATGCTCGCCGCCTCAGTTGGTGAAGTTGGGAATGCAGGCATTTGGCTCGGTAGCCTTTGCAGCAGCAGAGGGCTCGACGGCCGGACTCGGTGGGACGGGTTGACCTAGCAACTCGGATGGCAACTCACCGATCCCTTTGAGATAGAAGGTGTAGAAGAGCTTGAAGGGGAAGATGAGCTGCTGAAGCTTGACCTGGCCGTACACCCCTTCGAACACACCCGACCCGCCCGTAACAGCCAGATACGTATCCTCGTACGTAAGATACGGTCCCTGTACGGATATGTGACCATAGTCTCCAAAGTAGAAGCTGTAGATGGCCTCGTAACGGTCCCCTTTCTTCTCCGGCACGTGTTGTATCAGCACACAGATGCCGGCCGTTATACCTATTCGCTTTTGAAGGTTTCCATGATATAACTGTAAACAGACATCTCTCTCTATGGTCAGCTTCATTTTCATTAGATTACAAACCAAAACACCATTGTTTTCAACAACTACAAATAATGAGTGTATTTGTTGACTATTTATCACTTGTTTGAGTGAATCAGTCACTAAATTACAGGCACTAGTGATTCAGGCTAGGCTGGGTGATGGACAAGCAGATGGCCTAATGGGTCTTGTAATTGATGAGGCTTTTGATTATTTGAATCGATTTCATAGATTACAGTGTCTTGATCCATTTTAATGAGGGCCCAATCAAGAAAAGGAGCTCAAACCCAAGCTTTAGATGGTCAAGATAGAACTTAAAATGGGTGACAAGTTTGAACTTAAATATACTGAATTTTATGGGGATCCAAATCAATACTATATAGATCAGATTAGTTATCTAACCAAGCACAAAATTATCCAATTGATCCAAATAGGACAGCAATAACAGACTGCATGTTGGCAAACTTGGCCCGATTGAACCTGACTGCAACCAAGCCTAAACTGGTCGCCCAGGCCTGGTTACCTCTTCTGCCAAGTGGCTGATCCTAGATGTGCAAATGTGAGTTCTACAATCCCCTCTTCAACAAACATGCAGGAACGATTGAGAAAATGTGCCTTTTGATTAATCAGCTGATGCTATGAGCAGGGATGGCAATGGGAAAATGTGCCTTTTGATTAAGCAGTTGATGCCATGAGCAGGGATGGCAATGGGTCACGTTTAAACCGGACCCACGGTGGGTTTGGCAGTGAATGTTGGTTAGGTTCAGGTTGAGAATGATTTTCCCAACTATGACCCAAGTCGAGTTCAAGAAGGGTGGGTATGAGCAAGGAATTTACTGGCACGTTTGTATAGAGGCAGCTTTCATGAAAAGATAAAATTGTCACATAGCAAATTCTATAGTTTTTAAATACCTCATGAAGTTAGAAATTTATACTTAGTGCAAAAAGTTTTTCCTTGATGAATTGGTGCTAATGTTGTTTGGTACACCTGCGGATTTCTTCAGTGAAAATTAGTGTTTAGTAAAAACTACTAAATGGGTGGGTCGGTATGTGCATGGGATGGGTGTTGAGGGGGAGGGGGAGGGGGAGGGGGAGGCCGGGTGGAGTGAGGGTGGGAGTGAGGAAATGGGGGTCAGTTAGCCATGGAAATGGACTTCTTGGGAAGTGTCCAGGAAGGAAAAGGCTGATGTGGCAAAATAGCAGTTCCGCATAAAACTGCCGCACTAAACACATGAAAAATGAGTTTCTCTCGGTACAAAACCACATCCTTTTCCGAGAAGATGGGCTGCAAAAACGTGACCTTAAAGCATGTGTCGGGCTTGGGCCAGATATGGGCCTATGGTTAAGGCGGTCGACTCAAGCCATTAACAACCCTACCTGAACCCTGCCCATAGAAAGTTGGGCCTAGATCGAGCGTAATAATATAATTGGATGTTTGTAACATTCCCACATGAAAAATGGAAAAAAAATGGGTGCGTTTGGATGCATCCAGAAACTTAAAAATCCCTACAATTAAGAATACTTTTAGTGGAAGAGTATGAATAAAAAGACTAAAACCTTGTTGCTGAAAGGGACAAGATCGCCGAGAGAGTTGACCGATTTCTGGCTTAAACGAAGGTAGGCAGGACTCCCACGGTCTCTCTCGTTGATCTCATACACATACAGTTCCTGAACATCACCTGAAAAATCAAAATGAAAAGACACATAAGAGAAGGAGAAAAATAGAGAAGACAGCAAGAGAAAAAAAAAAAAAGGGAGGTTGTAAAGGTAATTTGGAGTAAACCTGGCCTTGCAGAAGCTCTAATCTTTGGTGAGAGTGATTTGGGTATGATCTTTGACCTTTGGGAGGAAAACCCCAACTGGGTTTTATTCAATTTCAGGTTCCTGGTGAGAGGGTTGAAAGAGAGAGATTTGGTTTGGGAAAAAGAGCTGGTGGGTGATGATCTTGGGTTGGGTAGACTGAGGGAGAGAGAGGAGCTTCTGATAGCTGAAGTTGCAGCCATGGATGGAGCTCAAGTGAAAGACAACTGATCTGGAGTGGTGGGTGGGTGGGTGAGTGAGTGGATTGATTTGCTGTATGGAATTGTGAAAAGTTGTAATGAGGTAGATGGAGGAGAAAAGCTACCAGTGGGGGTCTTTATCTATTGGAGTCGCAATGTCACATTGTCAGAGAGTGGTGGGGTCACTGCAAATTCATAAATCCACCGTCCACGTGATAAATATGACTCTTTTGATTCAACATCTAGATCATTGCACCCCATTTTGGACGGCTTGGATCGTTGCTGATGACATTCATTTCAGATTCTCTGTTTACTTGTGGGTATAATAAGCCTTCCACATTAGGTCAATGGCTTAGATGGTTGGGGCATCTGATAAATATGTGATAGATCTGGGCGGGTGGATTTATGTGCCCCTGTGTTGTGCATGCACAAAGAAAATGGATGGACTGGATTATCTGATCTCTATAGATGCTAAAGCACAGGCCATTGCTTCATCAACAGAGCCAGAAAAAGGAAGAGTACCTATGCAGGTAAGACTTTCAGAGTCATGGAAGAATTTGATACCATTAACTTATCATGGCATTTGATTCAACAGTCTAAAAGTTTAAATCTTTTAATGATTGATTTTTTTTTAGATTCAATCCAAGTGTAAGGGTTTGATGAACATAAAATTGGACATGATTACATATCAATGGTAGGGTAATTTTGATATCAGTTTTGTTCGCAATCATTTCAAAGAGAATTTTTACATGAAATCAAACAAATCCAAAACAAGTCCAAGACTACAAATTCAACAAAAATGAGTAAAGTAATCCAACATGCACTTAATGCAGGTCAATTCAACCTGATCTACATAACCCACATTGAACATATGTCAACTCATTTAGCTCGAATGAACCCTACTCAACTTGCAGATATTTGGCCTAAGTCCGATCAATTTCAGGTGTAAAGGCTGTGTCACAAAATACAAAAATATTAAACCACTGGACCATTTTAAATCAATATAGATATGAAGGTGAATTCTAACCCAACACATTTAATTGGGTTATGCAGATGATTGCTAGTTATGCGGGTCAATCCCCAAGTAATCCTTTTTACAGTGGGTCAGGTTTATCTAACTCGGGATCGACCCGTATAAGATGCAGGTCGGCTTATGCAGGTCAAATACAACAAGTTTGCGGGTCAGATCAGATTTTCCCCACTACACAGGTCAGGCTTTCGGGTGTGGAAAGGAATGGATGATAGATACCCACATTCATGAATTGTGTGCCCATGAATGCAGGCCAAGACTTGGGACTTTAGGATGGACGGTGGCCAAGCCTCTTTTGGTTTATTGAATGTTATTTTGTCATCTATACCATTACTGTGCTTGTAAGCCAGCCGTCCACACTCCACAAATATGCTTATGATTTAGGATTTATGAATAATGTCAGGGTCATTCCCTAAGATAAAAAGATATGAAATCCAACAAATATTTAAAAAAAAAAAAACCTTATAGTGGGACTCATTAGACCTAACAAAAAAAGGGGCTTAGAAGACAGAAGTGTGATACTTTTAGATTATGGCCTAGATGCAAAGCAGTCATAGGATTTTTTTCAACACTGTTCTTGGCATATAGGTGTGGATGCAATATAGATTTCATCTTTCAGCTGCCTGCTCTCAAGAGATTAGGTCCTTGGCCTCTTCTTTGCAGGTAGTATTCTGTCATGGGAAGATTGGCTACCATTATTGAAGGCTCTTTGGTGAAACAAGGGGTGGTTAAGTTGTCTTCATCGTTTGATCCCATTATGTAAATTTTCAGTAATTCTTTTACACCCATACATTTCTTACTGGGGTGAATTACTACAGTATTGTGAAAATTTTGTTTAGGAGAAAATTGAGAAACCACATTACAATTGATATTCCTCTATTTTTGTTATGGCCTACAAAGGTTATTTTTTTTTTTACCCTTTCAAGGAGACTTTCAATGAAAGAATAACAATAATAAGCCCATGAAATCTGTGAAAACAATAGATGATTTTGGATAAAGTTGGAGAAGCAAGATCACTCAAACTCAGTTGCCAGTTTACACAGTATGCCAAAAACAAGAAATCAAGTAGCGATCATTTCCATTCTACCCAAAGATAATGAAATCAAATACTACAGAAGTGCATGCAAGCACACTATCAATGGTAGTAGAAATAAAAAAATATGCCCTTGATTCCAGGCACCCACATGATAGCAATGCTGTTCAAACACCTTTATAAATAAAGAGTAAAGAACTGACCCAAGTCACCCAACTCCCCAAACACATTTCTTTCCTTGTCTTTTCTTTCAAAAATGATAGTGTTACAACACCTTGAGTTGAACATTTTGTTGATGACGAATCACCAAGGGAGTTACACCTTCAAATTTGTGCCATCACTCCCCATTGCAGTAGGGATAAGCCTTTTCCTGTGCCTCTTCTCTCTGCACCAGAAAAGATGGATTACTACTGTAAGTGCAAAAAATAAGGATTGCCCCACAAAACTACTGAGATCACTTTGTCTGTCATATGCAATTCAAAAGAATGCCATGAAATTGAACAAATCATTTCTTTATTACCTTTTGAGGTTAAACCTTTTATATCAAGATATTATGATAGCACACCTGCATTACCTAACCTTACCCTTGAGACTGAAGCGAGAACATTCATCATGCAGCCAATCAACCTCCTTGATGGATGGCTTTAGTTAATTACGTGATGACATTTTTTCAGGTAATTTAGTAACCAAGTACCCCTTTAGGGTCAAACTAGGCGGTGCTTTTGTAGTAGTCACTGTCAATAAGCATTTGATCATAGATTATGATACTGCAATAGTTGTTTAACTCAATCATAGTTTATGCTATTATTCACTTTTGGGTTCTACAATGTCCGAAAAAGAGGACCAAACATTTTTCTAAATATGAATATCTAAGACTACTGCATATCATACCAGACCCGATACTTTATTAAGATTGTAAGACCTTTTAAAGTGGCCATTGTCCTTGAATTTTTATTAAATATCTTCTCTACATTCAAATAACCTACATTCATTTACTTTGAAGTGCTACATCATGATAAGAACATTACTTTACCTCTTTCCTTTCTCACTAGAGATTTTTTCTCTATAGTTTTTCACTTGTCTGTTCCCCTCGGGGAGTAGACATGGATTCAAGCATTTTAAGCCACATCTTTTGCCAAGAAAAAACTATTAGAAACGAATAGAAACCAGGATCTCTAGACATTGCGTATAGATTACTGCAGAAGTAATTTTCAACTAATATGATTAGATCACACCTGCGATATCTCTCTGATTTGATCTCAATCTTACAGCAATTCGAAAACCTTAAGATCTTCTACTGTATACCTATATGCTCGAACTCGCACTAGGGAGTGGACTTCTTCTGCGAATTCTCTTCTACTTTCTAAAACCGAAATTTCTCTCTTGTTATTCTTGTATGTTAACCTAGAGAGCAATAGCGCATATTTATAGACTACAATAGGAACTTTAAGAATGAAATAAAAATAGACTCCTTATGGAAATAGAAAACCCTAATTCGACCCAAATTAGAATCCTAGTTTCATAAATTACAATTCAATCCACTAAAGAATTGTAATTACACTCCTGTCCTTATTCTCAAAATAATATTTCGAGCTTCCTGCTATTAAATGCTTATTAATCTCCCCACGTTAAAATTTCAAATATCCATCGATTAAATAATTACTGACATCCATATTTAATCGATATCTTTATAATTCTTTGAGACCTTACACTTAACTTATTTAATATGTCAGACACAAAATCCACCTGTAGGATTTGACATAATCAAAACTTAAAAGCTTCATCAAAAGGATATCATCAATCCCTATTACGGGACGTGAATTCTGTCAATAAATTAATATCCACCATACACGTAGTGTAATCATCCAATTCATTGAGATTATTAACCCATAAAAGATCACACGCCTTCGTAAATCAAAATGCCAAACACTAAATGTATGTGTCTATTATTTACATCGGGATTAAGAGTATAAGCACTCATAATAACCATTTGGGTGTTCATCATCTTATATAGCCAGTATAAAGACAATATACTCAAAAACACAGTCCAGTTCAATACATACAAAGCATACTAGCATAATGAGTTGAAAATTATACCGTTTCCCGCAGCCAAGACAAGCCTGTTGAAATATCATGCTACAATCGTACCGATGGTGTGTCCAGATCCATCTAGATTGTGAACAACTTAAATTCCATAAAAACTGACAAATAAATCTTCCGTGTATAAGTAAAACTCTACACACCAACTTGTCTACTTTATAGAATAAAAGACACTCACATACATAATAATTAATAATGCAATCATTTGCCCATATAAAATCTTAATTAGATGAGAAGACATAATATACTAAAAATTAATCAGTCAATGGCAGAAAAAATAAAATATGTGTTTAGTATAAATTTCCAACAAAGACTATATACTAGATTACAATCTTACTATTTTGTTCATGAAGATAGAACTTATGGCAGTTTTAATAGAGCTAGAACAAATGACACAAGCAGAAGAATAAAATTTGCATATATAGTTTGAACCATAAATTAGTATTGGATCAACTTTCCACCCACCTTGTAGTAGAAATATAATTCTGAACTGCTTTTTCTTGTTCGTCATCATAGATAAACCACTTGTCTTGAGGTGTTACCAAATCCTGGTTCCCAATATCTGTAAAGAAACATAACAATGGTGAAAATAATAATAGTAAGTGAAGCAATATTGGGGCTCCAGAATTTCAATCTCATTTAGAAAAGATAATTCAGATGGTAAGAACCTTGAAGCAAAATATGTGATCCATCAGAATGGCTCCTCAGTTTCCAACATGCTCGACCATTTTGATCCAAAAGAAGAGGCTCTGTCCTGACAGCATCTAATCTTTGTTTCTCTACAACAATAGTTCACGATCAGGCAATGGAGTTGCCAAAAAAAACAAGAACAGAAAACAAACAAATATTAGTATAAAAGACACTAACAGTACAGAATTATATACACAGGTACATCAATTATGTAATGAGAAACTGGATAGAAAGAGAAGCATGTTAAGCTTTCCTTTCACTACATTTTTACCATTAAAAACCTTTGATTTTCTTTTATTCGTTTGGGCTAGAGTGCCTCAATCAGAATTGTGCATTGACTTTACAATTTGCAATAAATAATACCCCATTTTCCATATAATAATCTAGATGTTTCAGAAGTTGGTGACAATAATAGTCTATCAACATTAAGTCTGTTATATTGCAGTTTTGATACAGATGAATGGGCTCACCATGAGAGGGGCTTTTCGAAACACCCTTCACCCTTTTTTTTATCTTCTTTTATATGCAGCCAAACTAGGAACCTTTAGTTTCTGATTTAGTAAAACAAAGCTTCAAGCCTTATAAAAGATAGAATCCTAACACCATTTGTATATGCCCATATATGTAGAAAATGTCCTTTAGTTTGAGATCGAAGTATATGAAAGCAGTGCTCAAAGTATGTGAAAGCAGTGCTCTGCCTCATCTTAAAAATCATTAATTTCATGGAATCCATTGCTTAAAAACAATCCATGCACATTAATCAAGCTGATGTCATATATGATCACCCTAACGCAATTTCACAAAAGATGTGAAGACAAAGGAATGTGTTAAACTAAAATCGAGTTCCTTATAAGTTACCTTTTAACCTCAATTTCTGCGCTGTTGCTTTACGTCATTATAGAAGCTTAAAGAAAATCTCATCAAAGATATTGAACAAGAAAATCTTCGTCCGACCAAATAGTCAGCACAAAACATTATTCAAACTACATAAAATGGACTTCTTTCATTGCAAATATGATGTAGTCAGGACATTGGATTATGTCTCTGGCTTCAACTGCACAAGGGTGGAATATATTTTGTAAACAAAATGCAAAAAAAAAAAAGCATTTAAATTTTTGCAGAACCAGAAAAAAGTAACAGCCATGTTTAATTATTGCATTGAAATAATACATATGTACAAAATTCAGTATACCTCTTAATCAATGTTTTGGCAAACACATTTTTCTCCCATTAAGTCAAATATAAAGATGATTTGCAAAGGTTGGCACCTGATTCAACTTAGAATTCAAGTTCAGTTCATAGGAATAGCTTTTAACTTGTTTTTGCAACATTAGCAAAAAGCAACTTAAAAATAAACCCATTGGTTATATGATCTGAAATGTCACGCTTATAGTAAATAAGCCAAGCATCTCAAGACAAAGAAGCTAGAACATACTCTTAGGAACCATATCCTTTGCTTCTACCATCTCAGCATGAGCTTTCTGTGTCTCGGCCTTTATTTTTGAAACAAGAATCTCATGCTCACTAATGGAAAGAGGAGCTTCCTCTCTTGAAGAGAGGACAATCTGTGCAACCCCATCCTTTAACTTCTGCTTCATCAGTTTTTCCTATAGAAAAAATAAATAAATAAATGCATAATTGGAAACTAGGCTCCACACTAAGGCCACTTAAAGATCAATATGAATCATGCTTTTTAAAATCAAACACCTTTTCTTTTGCAGCTTGAATCTTGGATTTTTCTTCCCTCTTGCTTTCAACATATTTTGCATGTTGTTCTTCAATATAACTCCTCACACAGCTGAACATGTAATCAAATACAATATCACATAGTAAATAGGAAAAAACATTAAAATATCACAAGGCAAAGATGCATTACACTTACTTAGTGCCAAGCATCTCATCGCAAAGCAGATTTAAGATTCTAAGCTTTTCTGAGGAACCTAGTTTATCATATGCATCAGTTCCCTTCGTAAGGCAGCCCAGATGCAATTCTTTTGGTGCAAATTGGGATTCAGAGATACATTTTCCAAGAACTTGCAACCATGAACTGCCGATGTTTGCTGAATATGATAGAGGAGACCTACACAAACAGCAGAAAATCAGTGACTTCCCCAAATAAACTTGAAAGCAAGAATTCACATTTTGCCAAATAAGAATCATGCAGGCAAAGATCTATACACTTCTCCTCTATCCTTCTGTAATAGGGACAATAATTTTATATGAAACTGAATATTTGCGGAATACACTCCACGGCGTGTTACTCGAGCACGTATTAGTTCTCGAAGAACGGACTCTCCTTGGCCTTTGTTTAGATTAAGAACCTAAAGAGTAAAAAAATGCATTAGATAAATCCCAGAACAACAATGATTATATACAGAAAATCCAGTTTTTGACATATCTAAACCATGTTATTGCAAAATAGGAGCTGAGCACTCATCTAAAAGAAACACTAATAAATGGTTAACATCCTTTCTAATATGAAGGAACTCTTGTTGCTTAATGCTTATGCATCCAAGACCCTTACTCCACACTAAGCAGCAAAAACCACTGTTTCCCATGAGCTAAACAAGATCACACTAGGGTTCCCACTAGTTCACATTCATTTGAAAAGTTGCTTCTCCTGATTACTAAATACAATAAAAATAGTGACATTTTGGCCACTCATCCTGTATCCTAGATGCATAAAGAAAAGTCAAGCAGTCCACATAGCTTGTAATCTAAAAGTTACATGCAGCAGCAGGAATCACGACATTTGAACCTCTGGGTAACACCATATATAATAATATGACACAAAATGCACCAGTGTAAATGTTGAATTGGATATCGTTGCATCATGATTATGCTATCATGCTGTATGATAAGGTCCCAAAATTTAAATTTCCAAACCACCTACGAATTTGCCGCTTACAGCTATGTTGAATAGAGTCCTAGAAATGACTGGCATACCCGTGTCAAATATATTGGACACAATACAGCATAGAATTATACAAGGGTTCATAGGTTCTACTTCAAACATTGTTTTGCAACCAATTAAACATAATGACATCTTTTCTATTGGAATCTAACCAAAATGTTGAAATGGTTATTGCTCAATTGTTTAGAGTAACTTTGTTCACATTATTTTTATTATTTCAATTTTTGCACAATAATTTGCTTTAAAATAAATATTTATTTAAACTCACCAAAGCACTGCGCCAAATCCACAGATCTTATGTTTTTAAGATTTGTTGAATCACATGTACCAATATTGGATAGTCACAAACAGTCATAATCATCCTAGTTTTCCTTGAGAGATTGAATGTTGCTAATAACTACAAATGGAGGTATTGAGTTTACAACTTCAATTTGCAGAAGTGACCCAGTCATTTCAGAATAAGAATGGAATAATTAACAATGACTCAGTCGCATGTGGTGTCTTGGTCCCTTGGATTGTGTGTTCTTGTGACATTAGTACTATTGCCCTAGTTCAGGAGTATAAAGAGCTCTGGGAGTGGTGTTTAGCTCTCATGCGCTTTGTACACCCAACACAGCATGAGGGGGGAAAACACTTTTCTTCTCATGTTGATGTCATTAAACTGAAAAACGGCCTACATGTTTTAGGTCATCCACTTGCTTGGCTTCCATTACCATCTTCTCATTTGCCATTGTGGTCTCTCAGTTGGAAGATACAGAGAAGAACAGAGGTCATCTCTACCGATGGTACAAATGTTGCATAAAGCTTTCGAGTATGACTATGACGTCAAGATATAATGCTCCTACTATCAATCTCAAGCCACAAATATCATCTAAGAGGTTTCATATGACAAAATGTTTGAAAATATAACAAAAACAAACAACTAAGAGTATTGTCCATCGAAAATGCACTACTGTCATACATAAGTTCCTGAAGGTGCATGAAGTATTACATCTCAAACACCTGAATATCATAAAATCTGGATGCAAAGATTCATCAATTCATCATTTCAAGCAATTATGTCACAAGGTGCTTGAAATAGGAACTCCATGTAATTAGCTATAACAAAGAGGATAAAGTAAATAACTTACATCTTACCTGTTGAAAAGCATTGCAGAATTCCAAAAATTGAAGGGCTGGTCCAACATCATCAGCAGGAAATTCAATGCCAGCTACATTTACTAATTCATCGCCTTTTGGCAACATGACATCAACCTTCACACCCTCACTATTCATTGTATGATTTTCTTCCAGCTTATAACGTTTTGGCATCCGAAATGGCTTCACTGCAGGTCTTTTTATGTTTTTACCATTTAACACTTCAGCCATTTTCTTTTCTTCCTTCATGACATCAATAGTAACTTTCGTCAAGACCTGTGCCTGCAATTCTTTCATGTTCGGTCCATCATCCTTACTTCTCACTTTAGATGAATTACTATTACCCCTATCCAATCTTAATTTTTTCCTTGCAGTTACATTGGTTTCTAATTTTGCATCATCACCTACTTCTAAAGCTTCACATTGCATATTTGAGACCCCAACAGGAGAATTTTCCTTTCCATGCTTTCTTTTGGAAGACAACAACTCCTGTTATAAACCAACATTAGCATGAAATCCAAAATAAGAGACCTAGCACAATCCCCTAAAGGATGAAAAACCCAAACTACCTATCAACCAAAAAATTGGAAGTCAACCCAATAAACACCTTTATACCTTACTAGAAACTGCTGCTTTTTTCAGATGAGTGCATGTATCTTTCAAAATCTCTACAACACCCAAACCATCTGGCCCTTTAGTGTGCAGCATTTCCATAACTGAAGAGAACCCAGTTGCCTTGGCCGCATGCACGAGCATTCCGGTCGGTTGTTGCCCTTTCTTCTTCCTATTATGACAGCATTCGATTCAAATCACAAACCCAAGTTGCAAAACAATGTGAAAAGGAAACTCCCATATTTTCTTACATGCAAATACTGCAATTGCATATGTCTCTGCATTTGGGGCACTTCCAATCACCCAATTTCATCATCTCTTCTGCGTTCTCTCCATATCTGTAGAAGCAGGCAATCAATACATGCTTTTTACATACAAATAAAGAAGAAAGACACCATACGAGAGGAAAGCAAACCTGTTCGAAAGGCATTTGTCACAGAATTTAAAGGGGCAGGGCCCCTTTGCCCTTGCTGTGTTCTTGCAAGAAGCTACCAATTTCATGGTTTTTTGCCGACACTGCAAATGATAAATAGATGAATCAGTGCATGGATTGCAAATGGGATGGAAAATATGATGTGGGTTTTTCGAATTTTTTTATCTTTTAACCTGGTGGCATGTTTGGCCGTTAATCTGGGCTCCATTGATGCGAATGGAGGAGGGTGATTTGGGGCTTCTGGAAGGGGAGAGAGGATCCTTCATCTTGTTGTTCTGGGGTTTGGGAGAAGAGATTGCCATGCTCTGGTAGTTTGCTACTATGGTACGATCAGAATTTGGAAAAAATTGGAGAGGTTTTGGGTTCTACTTCTTTATGGTGTATGATTTTGAGATTGGTTTCTGGCGGGCGGGAGTAGTACGTTGTTTTTTGGAGGGAGATTTTGAATTTTCGTTTTTTTTTTTTTTTTATTTTGTGTGGCGGGAAAGAGGAAGCGGTAAAACGAAAACATTTGAGATTGTCGTGAATGGAGAGATAAAAAAGAGATTGCAGATTCCCGCCACTTTCAATCTAAGGATGTAACTAGGTTTTGATTTTTCTATTACTTGAAGGTTTCGACCCGTTAAAAATCAGATTTGGATCGTTATTTAGGTGCCGATAAGTAAATGGGTCCTGGTCCGGGTCCAGTTCCACCTTGGTTCAGATCCGAGACCCAACATATTATCTCAATTTTCAAAAATCACTCCTAAAAATCATATTTTTTTAATATAATTCTCTATCTAGATTTGGACCCGCATCCAAACCCACCCGTTATATGGTTTTGGTTCCTATTCAAAAGCCAAGAAAGAGGTTCCGAAACGGTTTCGGGTTTAGATCTAGTTCAACCTTCTCCCCTTAATGGTTATAGCGAACCCAGACCAGAACCAACCCGTTTACAACCCTATTTCTACCGTTGAGGTGTGCCTCACAGCTGATAAAGACGTTTGGCAACTAGAGAAAATCTCAATTTAGAGGGTTCTTTTATTCTTCTTATACGATGATATCCTCATTGAGAATTTCTCACGAAGAATATCCATTTCAATCCATGTTTGGCAAACATAGGGAATATACGGATTTGGATATACTATATCTAATGCTCACAAGTGTTTTTGCAATTTTCTCCCAATCCACTATGAATCGAGTCCTAAAATTCAAACCCCTAGGCATATTTTATGTTCTAAAGATAATGGATGGTTTGGATTTTCATTTTGGGTCCCATAGAAATTATGAAGAATCAACGGTTGAGATTTGATAATGTAGCCGTTGTAAATATTTTTAACATGATTAGCAGTTTGGATTGTGAATGTGGGACCCAAAAAGGGTATTTCGAAGTAAAAAAGTGTAACCCCAAACAAGTATTGTTCATCTGCATTTCTCCATGTGTACGTAGCTTTCTTCCATCCATTGGGGGGAGGTCAAATGGGAACTTTCTCGTCTTTTGAAGATTTTATTGTATTTTCATGATTCCTCACATACGATGGAACCCATTTTCAAACATGACTTTTCCATGCTTACGAGGAAAAACAGGGAGGGTTCCACGTCGTGGAGCTTTGCCAAACCTGCCCAAAGTGATTGTGCACTCATTTTACTTACGGAAACGGTAGGATGGAAAAAGTATGTCTTATGATACAATGTATCACTTGATCACAATAATATGGAAGCAACAATTCTTACCCATAATAGGTTTATTATTCTTTTTGACTCTTCTTCAACTCTTATTTTTCGTTTTTTTTCACATGTTTTCCTGTTTGTTGAGGTTTTCAATAGAAGAGTATAAATGAGTTTTTTAATAGGTATCTTTATTTGACGATGTTTCTTGGAGAAAATAGATTTGCCTCTACAAGACGAGATGGGAAAGGGGCTGGATCTATTAAAGAGAATCTATAATATTGTAGATCATATGAAGTTTAATTAACTGATGATTTTCACTATGAAAGCTCTACAATATAGAAAGAAAAGCATGATTGGCTTTGTCGAAGGGAATGTATAATGATGTTACATGAAGTTTAATTTATCAAATGACATTGTTTGATGATGCTTATTGTTTTGAACATTTTCAATCCTAAATATTATCTATATTTGTGTAATCTTTTTAATTTTCATTGATGGTTGATACATCATGTAAAGTTCTATTTTTGTTTGATGATTAATGAGCAATTCCCATTACAGATTACCTAATTTAAGTTTTAACAAGTAATATTTCATATTAAATTTGTTGAATTTATATTGATTTATATTAAATATTAATTGACATATAGTTTGATTCTTTTTTCTTCTTTTAGTCATTGGGCCATAAAAGAATGGAACTAACATAAATTTATAGTTTTAATTTTAAAAAGTTAAAAAACAAAAAGAAAAATCAATTTCAGTAAATTTTTTCATCAAATATGGTTAAGATAATTGTCTTATTTGTTTTTTAGCCCAGTTGACCAAAATGGATTTAAAGGGGAAACTCCATTTTCTTAATAATAATAAAAAAAAAACTCTTGTATATATCAATTAGCAACTTAAAATTATAAGCATAGCTAGTACTCTCTGCAATTATTTACTTTTTTATTTTTTTTTAATAAATTTAAATAATATATATAAATTTTCCATTGTATGACTTATGTTGCCCGTGCTAAGTACGGGCATATTTTGCCAGTTAACATTGATATAACTCGATTCAAATAAGAAAATGCTATATTGTCTTTGTCCTTAGCTCTTGTTGGAATTCCAAGCATCATGACTTATCAGATGCCACTTAGTATTGTCATATTATAAGGTTCTCTTCTATATATTCAGGTTCATATCTCCCCCACATCCCACCTATGAGATCCCAAGGCTCATATATGATAGGGCCAGGCCATCTTCTAGTCTAGAAAAAGAGCCAAATGGGTATATACTGATGCATCTAATTTAATTAATAAGCCTTGTCTGCAAGGCTCCAGGGAATATACCCATGCTCTCATGACTTCATGCATACAGCAGGACCATAGGAAGGCAGCAGGCATCCCATATATGTTCAGGCAAAGGAAAACAATATGTACCAATGGTAATGGGGTCAATCCCATCTTGCTTTTATTACTCAATTATATCTAGTTTGTGAGAGTAGAAAAAGAAGATACCAAGTATCTTGTTGGTATCATTGGAGGTGGGTTATATATTGTACCAAAGTTGTGTGACGTTTTGTACTGGATGCCAAATGCCCCCCTCCAATGCTCTAAGGCCAGTTTTTCTTGACCTTCACAAATCATAATCTATTGACTTTCGTTAAAAAATGCCCCTTCTTTTTTCAATTGCAATCAATGAAGATAAATTCTAATGAATACCTGCCTTGGATAATGCATGCACCGTTTCTAATTTGACAGAAGAGGTCCCACCTATGTTCAATCAATCTCTTCATGGATACCTAACTTGTGATTTAGTATTTGTCCGAATTTGACCCTGATATGACCATCATCCACTATTAGAATTTTTTTCGGTAGCCCAACTAAGGGGAGTGGGACCCAAGAAAGAGCCCGCGCACACATATGGAAAGACGGCATGCACAAACGGAAAGAAAACTCACACAAGTGGAAAAGAAATCCGCACAAGCGGAAAGAAAGCCCAAACACGTGGAAAAATGTGACGTACCAAGGGTTTAAACCTTGGGTCGATACTTATCAATGAGGTAAGTGGCCGTTCTCCATCCACGACCGGATTGAATCGCAAAAGTTTAACCTATATAAAACCTTCAAATCTTGAAGGCATATAAGAATTGTGATTGCTTAGCCCACCCATTATCCACATGGAAGTCTGCCCATCCCCTACTTTCCCTTGGTCAAGCATCACACGGGCTTGGCAATGTATGGATTGACTTTCGCACCAAGGATATCAATATCAATCAACTAATTCGGTTTAAAACATTGACCCGAACCTTGAATTTCAGCTTTTTGGTTCATTATGTGTCGAGGATGGTGCAGGTGCAATAAGTCAGTTAGGTGAGACCTGAAATTTACGGTTGGATGGCAAGCATGCCCATATTCTGAGACTTCAGATATAAGTTCAGTGTGATGGTGTCCAGGTGATTTTGATTCTAAGGCCGAATGCAACTTGCAAGGACTGTTACAATTTTGTTGTCACAATTAATAATACTGTGGTCTCCACTTAATCATTCTCCACTAATATTGCTTCAGACTGTATTTTGTGCTTATATAACTTTTTTTTAAACAATGACTTAAATTTATTTTCAATTCTAATGTTTTTTATTGTGCAATTATTTTATTTCGCACCGCCATTATCCTATAATATCCTAAGAAAAGTTTCATATTTGAAAAAGATCCCAACATTGTTTGGGGATGATAATTTCCTAATAACAATAGCTACGATGATTGTCAAAATCACAACAATAAGATGATCTTCAACCACAGCATGACCCACAAAATCAATGGTCCATATCAAACAACTCATGCAGCAACTACAAGTCTACAACCATCTTTGCTCTCCTTGGCCTTTTATCTTATATTGCTCCATTTCCTTTTTTAATTTGGATAAAGTAATATAAAGTTAATGTCAAATCAGTCCACCTTCACATTTTATATTCACATGATAAAGTGATATAAAAAATGAGAGAGACTAAGGACAGTACGAGAGGAATGCAATAAGAAGCTAACTAGCACAACACTTAGGTAATGTTTGGATCGTCTTAAGTTTGGGTCTTAATGTCTTGTGTCTTAAGCGCTAAGACAAAAAAACCAAATAAGATTGTTTGGTACGCAATACCAACATGTCTTAAGCGCTAAGATGACTTGTTATTTAAGACGAGATTTATCTTAATTCTAGGAGCTTGAAATCCAGCTCCTGGAATTAAGACCCTAACATCTTAAGCGGTAAGACACTTCAAGACTTTAAAATAATTTTAAAATTCCCGTAATTCCCGTAATTCCTTCTTCTTGTCTTGGATCCAAAGTCAAAGGTAAACTTTTTCTTCATCTTCCTTTCCTTCTCATCCCCTCTCTTTTCTTGGGTTTTTTTTTTTTTTTTTTTTCGTTTGGTATGGAAAATTGAATATTCGGATTTTATTGAAGTTTGATTTATTAATTCGTTGTAATTTTTGGGTTTGTCCAAACTCTATTGGTTTAAAGAGATTTAGCATTGGATTCCATGTTTGGTTTGGTTAATAGGTTTGTGGAGTCTACTCATAGGTTTATGAAACGATCTGTGTATTGGATAAGATGCAATACCAAACAGTCTTATTCAATTCAGATCTCATAGCGTTCAGGTGTTGCCAAACGATCTAATTACAGAACAGCTAATAAGATCTTAAACTCGCAGCTCTAATAAGATCTTAAACTCGTAGATCTTTTTTAGACAGATTAAGACGTCAAAAAAATAAGACGATCCAAACAAGGCCTTAGTTTACTTGTGTTTCATAAAAAAATAAAATTTTGGTGGTGGAAAAAGTAAAAGCAAGGTTTTGGAATTTACCTTTTCACTTGTTGGGGCAATTAAATATGGGTAAATTGAAAATTTCTACCGACCATTTTTACTTTCCCACCATTTTTAACTTTACCTCTTTGGAAAACAAAGAGGCAATGAAAATCTTCCTTATAGCATCTTATTTCTCTTTCTAAAGCTCAAGCATATATAGTATCCCTCCTCATATTATTTCAAAAAATGACAAAAAACAAGAAGGGGTGGTTGACTTGTTACAGAGGAATTCATGCTCCCTCTCTCTCTCTCTTTTCCTGGGTGGGGATTAAAAAGCAGGGGAGGTGGTGGTGGTGTGGGAGGAGGAAGAGGTGGTGGGGGAGCTGGAATTAACATGACCCTCTTCAAAGCTGCCTCTTCCATCCCAATGCAATGGCCCTATCCCTGTCTGCTTCTCACCTTGTTGCAGTGGAATTGATGACATTTGAGGCAATGCAGGCACCAATGCATAGACCCCATTCCCCCTTGGCCCCACAGAGGGTTGCGCCATTGTGGAAGAATCGGGTGGTGGGACCCATATACCCCCTACCAAAAGAAATTGGTGAGGTTGATTGTTGCTGCTACTGCTGTTTTGGATTGCATGGTTAGGCCGTCTTGTGTGCAACCGATATTTCTGAGACAAGTACGATCACACAAGAAAATCAGAATAAACTATGTATGGCTCAAAATCAAATAAAGCAACCAAAATATTCATACAGTCAATGAACAGTATGAAGATGTTATTGGCATTGATCAAGGGTGAAGAGTGAAGGATTAGCGATAAATATAATAAAAGTGATCATCACTTTTCCACCTTGGATGGTAAATAGTTTCTCATCCTCTCTAGTTCCGAAGCGATCATCAATTTTCGAACTTGGGGAGTAAATAGTTTCTCATAGTATCTTATATGAAAGTAAATAGCCCCCATATGAGATATGTCCTCTCTCTCCCCCTCTCTCTCTTATTAAACTAAATCTCACCTCACGTGAGAAATTCTTATGATTTCTCACCATTCTCTTTTGTTCATTATCTTCTACTAATAACGTATACTTCCACTACTTTTCCACTACTTTTTCATATAATATGATAGGAATCATCGATCCCATATTAAATTGTAATGGCCGATGGGAATTGCCGCTTTCAATTAATTTCTTGTAATGTTGTTTAATTGAACATAGATATATTTGACAAAAGGATGGAGAAGATATCATAATATATCCCAATTTTTCCAGTATCATCGATCCTCTTAAGATCATTACTCATATCTTGCCTTAAAAATCTCCAAAAAGTTAAACTGAATCCAAAACCAACCTCCCAAAAGTTAAAACAGCATCTAAATCATTGAGGCATGCACCAGAAAAAGGTGGAGAAGGTACATTGTTTCCCCACGCTGACATGATCGTACACCAACCCACGTGAAAAACCAACTACTCTCGTATCAAGTAGACAATGAAAGAGATTTATTTTTAGGTGTTAGTGGAAGACATGTTAAGTGTTAACCCCCATTGAATCAACCAGGTACTAAACTGTAAAGTTGTGGTCTATGTGTATGTTTGACGGCAAGAATTTGGAAAATTCATATAGAGTTACAAGATTCTCCTAATTAATTCCCCAAATGCTTCATTAGAAAATCTGTAATTGGAAATTAATGCTAACATCATAACTTCATTTAAAATCCTGAAATTTGGAGAAACTCTAAAATGCCGTTTCAGCCATTTTATCGTATCAAATTCCAATACACCTCACAAGGGTTTAGAAATGGAAAAGTTGATTAGGTACATGAGTGTACGTGAGTTTGAGTCTCTGTTCAAGAAAAAAGAAGCGTGTCCCTTTTTTCTACGGAAACAAAAGACAAAACCCATCACAAACTCACCTGCAAATGGCTCTTGACTTCATCGTTTGTAAGTCCATCTACTTTCATTAACTCCCTTATCTGCTTTGGCGTTGCAGCTGCAACACGAAGGGAAAAAAAGTATGCTAAACTGAAGTGTCAAAAGAAAAGGAAAAAAAAAAAAGAAGAAGCTGGTGAGATGGAGCTTTATAGAAGAATTCACCAACCATGGGAGCCTCCTAATTGCTTGAGAGCATCTAGGAACCTCCTGTGTAACTCTGGCGACCAGCATCGCCTTGCCTTCCTATGCGACTCTCCTTCTTTTTCCTCTCTGCGGCCGCCCGTCTCAGCAGTGGAGCTAGTGGCTGCTGTTGGCGTGCCCGACATCTTTTTCTCTCCATGATAAGGATGAAAAGCTCCCCCCGCCTTCTTCATCTCAACTCCTCCTCCTGCTGATGATTTCCTCGACGACTCCTGCAAAATCCCTCCAATCTCTCAATTCAATTCACCACCAACAAGAAGAAAATTCTAATAGGCAAAGATAATGTACTACTAGTAGTAAGACCATTGATACAAAGATATTAAATTTGAAGGCTTTCTATGTGATTAATGTCCCAATTACCTCAGTTTCATGTGGGGGGTCTTGATTCCAAAGAGGGACTGACATAAGCCATTCACTCTTCTTCCCCGCTTTATCATGTGTCTCCTTGCTCTTGTCCTCCTCAGATGAAGAGCTCGGTTTAAGGGGTAAGAACTCTTCTAAGACTGGTTGGCCTTCACCTGAAGCCTGCTCTTCACATTCCGAGCGGCCATAAAACAAAGACTCCATCGCTATCTGCTGTCTGTAATTCTCAATGGCTGCAAGAAACCAAGAGCAACCATTTTCATTTGTGCCTGATTTCAATTCTCCATTTCTTTTCATCCTAGCAATTCACTTAATCCATATTTTGATCATCACTTCATTTCAATTACATCTAATACACATATGTAGATGATCAGGTCAGCTGCCTAGCTGCACCCTTTATGGGGTTAATGATCCCATCTCCCTCCAATCACTTACTACCCCATAAATTCGCACCGAGTCCGAGTAAATGTTGTGTCATTATTGTTAGATTTATATTTTCATGAGAGAGAGAGGAGTCCTGCATTCCTAACTTCCTGCCGAGGAAAACCAGTTCGTTGCTTTTCCCTTTCATACGAAAATGGTGTCCTACTAACCAAGAAGAGTAGGCTGGACGGAAAATCAGAACAATTCTCTTCTCTAGAATGAAACTCAATCTTCGCAGACTTATCTCAACGATATACACCACTAAAATTTTTACATTATATAATTTTTATGTGTTCCAAGAACAGAAAAAAGTACCTTGAGATACAAGATGCATAGAGAGAGGTAGCTCGCGATGGAAGACCTGTATCTTCTTTCTCTCTTCCTCTAAAGCATCGATGTACTCTTGACATCGACGCATCTTCTCCTCATAATCCATCTCTATCTAACAAGCTAGAATATGCAAAATGATTACTACTGAGGACGTGATACTTGATTCATATATATCAAAAAAGAGGAGATGTTAGGCAAGAGAGCATGCATTAAAAAGGTCTAAATAAAGAGAAGAAGCGAAACGAGAGGGGGAATCAGGGAATCTGAAGTGGAAGAAACCGAGAGAATATTTACTTGAAAGACAAGAAGAGGTGGAAGAAGGGGTCGAGGAGGGGTAACCGAGGTCGGGGCGTCGCGTAGAGAGAGAATCTTGAATGTGTTGGGATGTGAATATTCCATGGTGCGATTCTCTCTCTCTCTCACTAGTGTATATATAATATATGTATGTAGTTTAGATGGGTGCAGTTGTTGGCGATGATGTCAACGTTGGTTGGGAGGTAATGAGGTATTGAGTAGGGAATAGGGACGGATAAGATCAATGGAAAAAGTTGTTGATGCGAATATCCCTGCCAGGGTCCAGTCCTCCTCTTGGGGCATCATGGGAGGCACCTTTTCGAGATTGCAAAGGCCACCATCTTTTATTTGAAATGTTTATTCATATGATTCTGCAGTATCTTTGGAGTTTGTCGCTTGTTATTTTCAGATGGTTACAGCATAACAAATTGGTCTTTTTTAATGTTTGGGACATGTTTGAGGGCCCCCTCGCGTGGCGCTCCTGATTCGTCGACGAAATAGGGGATCCATTTCCGAACATTCGGAAACGGATACCTTGTTTTCCTTATTTGGATGAAACAGGGGAATCCATTTCCGAATATTCCCCTATTTGGATGAAATAGGGGATCCGGATCTTGAATGTTCTCATACAAGCAGTTTATATATTGCTTTTGGCCCCTCAATTCGGTTCTTTTGTTTTTTATAAAAAAAGCCCTCGGGTCAGTCTTGCAGGCCTTGTAATTATAAGGGCCGGATTTGAACAATAGAAGAATAAAGGTAAGAAAAATTGCATAAGGGTAGACTGGGATAACATGCTTCAAAAGTGGTGAAAATCCCAAAAAAACAAAGAAAATAAGAAACAATGAATAATTGTGTTGGTGTTAGTTTCCATTGCTTTTTATTTTTTAATATCTAACATCTATGGTTCCAAATGGCCAATGAACATTCATCTTTATTCAATCCTTTGACACTTTTATTTAATTACAGTCGCCAAAAGGTTTTGATATTTTTAATTTTCCTCTGAATATCTAAAATATTTGCCAATAGGACTATTTTTTAACTTTATATAAGTATTAATCTATTATCATTTTTTGCACATGTCTTTCTTGGTAGGTGTACACTTTTGTTTTCTAAGTTTTGGGCAGTATCAACTATAATTGTATGAATAATTTATCAATACTCGATGGCAGTGTAGAAACAAAAAATTAAAAAATTGATTGTCTTATTTTCAAACCTTAGCTCTTGAGGGGTAATAAGGTAAGGGTCTAGGTAGAACAAGCCCTTAGAGGGCTTTTGGCTTTGGCCCACCTAGGCGTTGCCCTGCATATACTAAGAGTAGGGTAAGGACAACTCTGAGTGCCCCTTGACAGGCCTATATTGCTCATATATAGTCCACATCATGGTGCCCACACTTAGATGAATGTGGATCAATGGGAGGACCGCAGATGGAAAGGTCTTAATTCTATATAAATTTTCTAGATTCAATCCAACGGTGAGTGAAACTTCAGCGTGATTAAAATTAAGCTTGATACCATATCATAGGATCAGAAGATTATCAAGTCGCTGCACTAAACAAAGGTGGGCCAAAGTGGGCTCCATAAAGCCCAACAAAGATTTACTGTTTCGCTTTCCTCTTTTGATTCCTCCGGCCAGTTCAACTTGTTTTTATATCATTTCAATTATCTCCCTATTATCACCTTGATTACTCGAAGGATCGACCTGAGAAATCTGTCTAGGGCCCTCTTTTTGGACTGGACTGATTACTGGGCCCAAGTCCATACTCTAACAGAGAAAGTGAATCGAATAAACTGAGCATGGGTCCAGTATTAATTTGAACCTGTTCTTAATTCAGGCCCATGAATTTCTAAACCAAGTGCAACAGCTGTACAACTATTAATTGCACACCTGGTTGGACACTTCATCCCTCAAAATTAAGGTCTAAAGTATATGTTTGGTACAAAACATAAATCTTTGGGTAAATATTACAAAATATTATTAATTTAAAACTTCTATATATATATATATATATGTGAATCAATTCAATTTGGGCATTATACTATAAAATATATTTAAAACACAATACATTAAACTTGATTTACTAACTACTTTTTGAAAAATAAACTCGATAGGATATAATAACATCATAAACAATCAAATCCTCACAAGGAGAGGAAAATATATATCATTATATTCAACACTTCTTTCCCAGCCTTGTCTAATGCTGCCTTGACATTCTAAAACATCAGATGATGTAGAAATAGAAACCTTCAAGGTTTGAATCAAAAGACACTTTAAATCTGCTCATATGCCAATGCCTTTTATTCAACTGACTTGCTAGTATAAATAATAAATAACCAAAGCGGCTTTAATTCCTTGTGCAGTTATGTATGAGACAAGAACTTGTGACTGGTAGATTATCCAATCAAACAGATCACTGGAGAGATGAGAGCGTCCATCCAATTGACTATCTCCCTTCCATCAACCATTTTTACATGAACTCAAACCATTCACACATTCCAACAAATATGCATGCAGGCCTTCATTTTCTCTGTTTTGATTTTATAATTTTCTTAAGCTGACATACTACAGACTCCAATGGTAGCATCATCCCCTCAAAAATAAAATGTACCTTCTCTCTTCTAGCAACCAATGTGTTACCGCATACAGGATCAACATTGCAGTATTTAAGATAATCAGCTGCAAATCAACACCATACTGTACAACATTTCCATTCATTCCTACATTGAAATGTTCCCAAAAGAACTCCATCAACCCGCCCCCGCCCCCGCCCCCACCCCCACAGGGGAAAAAAAAAAAGAGAGGATAAAAAAGAGATTTGTAATTCAGCATAATCCCAACACATCCTCAGAGAACATCAAAATGTATAATCCTTGCAATTTCCCAGCAGCTATCAAACACACAATAAAACCAAGAAATCTTATCATGACACCAGAATTTGGTGTTTGCCACATGAGAATACAATCACATTGCCTTCTATTACAATCCTACCACTATACCTCCAGAATGATTTCTAATCTTTTCTGTTCAACACTACCAATTATGTTATGATCATCATATCTACAAACACATTTGTGCTCAATTACGTGGTTTTTTCTAGAAAGCATGAGCATATGGAAACTTTTGCATTCACACCAGTCAATCAAGATTACTACACAAGAGCATGAGAATTCTACCATATACGGATTTATGACATGACACTACCTCCTCCCTGCTTCCATTTCATCAATCATGGTGCCATCATCGTGCCCTCTATGTGATACCACGTGATTACTTCTTTCGCCTCGCTGGTAAACAGTTTCAGGCCCCGTCATTTGTACATGAAGCGGATTCACATTATCAGTTGGTTGGGCACTGCCATGTGACTCCTCCAACATTCGAAAATAAGCATAAGTTCCCCATCCTATAGTTTCCAGACAATCAAGATACCATCAAACAATGAGCTAGAAGAATCACAGAAGTAAATTGCATTTCAAGCTTTGAATAAAAGAAAAAAAATCATTTGTTTTTTAGCTTTGAATGATTTAAAAAAGAAAAAAAACAAATGTTAAGAAGCAATAGTTCAGTTTCTTTTTCTTTTCGTTTATCTTATGACAGTTTTGAAGTTGTGGAAGGAGGGAAAAAAATTCAGTACTCAGTTTTCAATTCTTTTTCGTACTTGAATAATAAAGTAGCGTACTTTTGCATTTTACCAAAACTAGAAAGAAAGGATACTTTAACCGAGAAAAAAAAAAAGGATAGAAAACACCATGTACTGCCATGAAAATGGTTTTACTAAACAACCAGGGATAGCACCCCACCATGAGGCCCTGCTTATGCCATGAAACACCCTCACAACTGTAGAGGCAATGAGGAAACCTGCAAGTTTTTCCAATTTTCTCTGGCACTGATTGGGTTGGCAAATCAAAGGCATGTTTGCACAAGAGACCTTGGGTTAGTATTGCTGAGTGTCCTATGTGATAGTTGGGCTGCGAAGACGTGATTGTTTCAGTGCTCAGATTGCTACCAAAGAGATCCAGCAACTAGGCATTGGATGATAAGTCAGGAAAAAAAGAAAAAAAAAAAAAAAAAGAGTTGGTCGAGTCTGGATTTTACAAACTAGTAATGGAAAAATGAAAAGAGAACTAAAGCCTTTGCCATTGAAGCAATAGTTTCATTTATTGCACGGCATACTGAACTAAATGAAAACATAGAACGGGGTGTGGAGTCTTAATTTTACAAACTAGAATGAAAGAAAGAAAATAGAACCAAAGTCTTCAGCGTTGAAGCAATAGTTTCATTTATTGCACAGCATATTGAACTAAGTGAAAACATAGAACGCGGTGAACATGCAAAATAAACAGAAGAGAGGTATTATCAGTAGGTTTTTGCTATCTTAAATCTCTTAATTAGAACACGGTAAGCCTACCCAGATCGATCAGGTAACGCTTAAGACGACGACAGTGACGATGCTGTGTGCGTCTGTGTGTGAAGAGATTCCAGGTGCCTTGTGCACAAGACCCAAACATATTCGAATTTGACATGCACATTATCCAGGTATGCTGAGGAAAATATGGTAATATTTTACCAAAATAAACCCTGCCAAAAGTTGCTCTTCTAGGGAGAGGAGATCAAGAGCGGTGGCTGGATTAAGCAACAAAGCAAGAAGACTATGAGAAGCAAGAAGATTGAATGGGAGGATGTCCCTAAACTGCAGTGTACTGGTTGAGACTTGAGAGAAACATGCTCCAGGTGTAGTGAAGTTGTTGATATTTTCATAACAGAATCTAGCAGAAGAGGGAAAATGCTTTGGATTTGTCAGATTCATTGAGGAAAGAACAACAATGGAATGCATTGAAGCTTTGAAGGGAAGTAGTGTGATTGGCAGAAGGATAGTTGTGAAAATAGCTTCTTATGGATGGTCTCAAAGAAGAAACAAATTAACAGTTGAGTCTACCCAGCATCAAGAGTATCAAGGAGGACTTTAACAAAGCACATATGCCCAATACAGATGGAGAAGGGAACCAGTGGATAAACAAGGTTGCCGGAGTATTTCAGGGGACAGATCCTTTGCAGATATCGTGAAGGGGGTTTTTGATAAGGAAGCATACATGTTGACAGAGATTGTCATGGGTAACTCTAAATGGCTAGCAAAAAGTCTAATTGGGAAGATGAGGAGGGGAGGGACCATATCTCAAATTCGCAACATGTCATGTGTATATCATGTGGTATTACTTATAAGGGAAGTAGAGATGGCAAAAGTAAGGGAAGAGGAGGGAGAGGGTGGGGGGTGTGGTGGGGTGTGGTGGGTTTGTTTTGGTTTCGGGTCGCAGAATCTTATTTCATTTGAAGACCTGGAGGTTGCATGGTCAGTTATAAAGAAACACGAGGAGGAGGTAGCTGAACTATTTGTTTCCCTGGATCGATGGATACCAAACAACAGAATTTCTCTCAGATTAGTTTGGTTATGAGAAGGGCGTGACGAAGCCTTGTTCGTTACAGCATGCAGTGAGAGTTGACCAAGCACCTGCAGATGGCACAAAAAACGTCTTAGAGGAGGAGAGGTGGTGAAGGGCTGAATCTCAAACTGAGCAAGGCAGCAACGCAGGTAACAAAGAGGGCATGGAACGTATATTGAAGGAAGGCAGGGGGGCAGAAATGAGGAAAAAGTCTTCAACTGCATAAGAAAGGAAGGAGACATGTGGACTGGGGTTATTTCCCAATGTATATCTCGTTGCATAGAGGGGTTAGCATGCCGGGTACCACAGATGGTCAAACACTGGTTTGACCCAGATCACAGCAAATAAAATTGTAGCAATGAGGTCCATGGACCTCGTGTGTATAGATCCAACCAGAATGGGTCTCTAGTGTGTGGATTTTTTGAAAATACTGAAGCTCAACCCAATGTAGGGGATGATATGAAAGTTGTTTCCAAGGAGAATAGCAGCATCACCCGACACAATAACTGTTTAGCCTAGGCGATGGGAGAAAGGAGGAAATAGAGGGAGGGTGTATGAAGAGAAATGATCTCTTTGCAGGAAGGACAAGAAGAAGATGACGATGGGACTTCCTTCGTTTTAAGCTCAATAATGTCTGGAGAGGAGACGAGAAAGAAAAGACCACAAGGGACTTCTGAAAGCATTAATAGAAACATGAAGAAGAGCTCAATATGTGGTGGATTAGGGAAATCTCTGAAACTTCAAATAAAGGACAATAACATGGCACAGCTAGAATCTATATGTAACGAGGAGTATTCCAGCTTGGCATAATTAAAAATCCCACCCAAGGCAGGAGAATTGTTCATCAGAGTATATGAGTCTATCTTCAAACCAATCTAAGAGGCATTTATCTCTTATGGCAGAGGCTAATGCTGATAAAAAGCTAGCAGTCAATTTTGGGCCAAATGAACATGAGTTGATGTTTTGTATTTCTCATATTGAGAAGGAAGGAAAAGAAATTATAAGTTGCTGTAGGTAAGACAGCATGAACTAGGAGGTCTATTGGGGGTGCTTAAATAGTGAAGAAAGTTACAATAATTATAAGTTGGAATATAAGGGGGATAAGAAAACTGGAGAAAAGGGCGGCAGTGAGGAAGCTAAACAGGAACCAGAAGGTAAGTCTTCTTATGTTGCAAGAGACGAGAATTTCCAAAGATATTGAGCACATCATTCCGGAAAAATGATAATTGCGGAAATATGGTTGGGAATGGGTACCTTCAGAAGGGGCATCGGGGCCTTATCTCTATATGGAATGATGAAATATTGGGGATGGAGGATGTTCTCAAAACAGGGTACTGGCTGTTAAGCTTAGGAGTATCAAGGATGATTTCTCTTGGGTAGGGGCTAATGTACATGGACCAAATGAAGCGTCTATGAGAGTTGTTTTTGGGAATTGCTCTCAGGCGCGATATCTCAGTGGATTGGCCCATGGTGTCTTGGAAGGAATTTTAATGTCGACAGCGACGACATAGGAATTCATGCCACAAAGTGGTTAAATTGAAAGCTTTGAATATACAAAAATATCAAAAAACCTCCCTATAATGGAAACTGAATCAATGGAACATAGGGAATGAATAACCCCCATTCCTATGAAAGTCAAGGCCCCATCTATATCACTAGCGTATTTCCTTCACTCCTCACCTCATATCATTCACATTTCCACGCATTGAATTCCTATGTAATCTAATGCAAACAAGCAGGCCCTAAAGGTTTTTTAGTAATTTCTAGTTAACAAATTCAACATATTGTTCTTTTTGATTGGTAACATTGCTCGGACCCACAACCTTAAGGCTGACTGTGCCACAGGTTCTTCTCAACAGATTCAACACATTCAATGCATCAATTGATATTCTGGCAATGGAGAACACAAAGAAATGGAAGTATTTCACCGTGATTGCTTGGAATTTATTAAGCAAAAGAGGATAGAAAGCACAAACATGACAAGACTAGGTAGGAACTAGGAAGAGAAGACAAAAAAATATAGTAGAAAGAGAAAGTCGTACCATCAGTATGATATGGCGCTGGAAAGAACTGTAGATAGCAAAAGGTAGCCACAGTGATGCCTGGATACAATAGGTTGTAAAAGTAAGATTAACCATCATTAACGCTCCTGAGTGGTCTTTATTGAAAACAGAAATATTCACTAATCCACGATGGCACAAACCTATAAGACCTCCAGCAAATACATCCTGCCAGTGGTGCCAATAGTCATCCACTCGAGAAACTCCAACAAGTGCAGCAACTAACAGAGGGAGAAAGATAATGCAGAGTTTTGCCACATGGCCCCTATGATCAAATGCTTTAATTTTTGCCGCTAAATACAACGAAAGGAAACCAAGCCCTGCAAAGGCCCCTGCATAATGAAGTCAAGTCCTCATGAGCAAGATAAAGTAATAGGGCACTTGTCATGATTCTTGTCCAACAAGTATATGCAGAGAATCATTGATTTGCCAAAATGTACTGGTCAAAGTTTCATAAGCACACGGCAAGAGAGTAAAAATCCAAAACCTTATGAACTACCTAATTCGATGAGTCCCAGTAACTGTAGATTCAGTAATATACATTTATCAATTCTAGAAAGTTAATTTTTATATAATACTCATGCTTGTAATCTTTTTATGAATGGGTACTGGGATAAATGTATGCCATATTTTCCAAATGAAAATTTTGTTTAGGAAAGAGTGGAACAGGAACCCAGTATTCTATGAAATGCAAATTCATCTTATCCCAGACTCGGAAAAAGCTAAACACAAACATCCAAAGCAATCTACCAGAATCTATTGTGTCAGCATCAGAAGTAGTGCAATACAAGTATGCCTACGCAGAGGAATCTTTAATCTCTGCAATATATTATGAAGCAGCATGTGGAATACAAGTATTCCCCGTGTTTTTTGTAGGGGCTTTTTTGGCTGTTTTAGCCCTCTGATACTGTACAGTCTTTGTGCATGAAAAGTCAACTTAAAAAAAAAAAAAAGCATGTGGAATCATAGATAGCATGTAGCAATCATAAGCCTTTAGGTGCAGCAAAATATAAATACGTGTACTTGAAATTTTCATAATTAAAAAAAAAATAGTCCAGAAACTTAATAGACAACAAAATCCGCAGCGATGAATTTGCTGGTATACATTAGCAATCGTATCTTTAAAACTGAAGAATCGACAAAAATGTCTTCTAGAACCGAATAAATTAAAATCAAATTACTTACATAGCAATTACTTGTCTAAAGGCATCAACATTGTCTGTCGAACAAAATTTGATGCAGAATGGGGCCACAAGTGGTCCCACCCAAGATAGTTTAGGGATATTTTATTTATTTATTTTCTTTCCCTAATTATTAGTTCGTAGGTTTCCAATTGTAATTAGCACATTTTTCAACCATTCAACGCCGAATAACTAATGGAGACTTCTTGGATGAGACCACTGCTCAAAAGGTAAGGTAAAATATGAGAGGTGGATCAAGTAGCAAGGAACCTCATATAACCTAAAACTTTTAGGGTTATAACTTGTCTAAGAGATGGTCCCCTAGATTGACTGTTCTGATTCATTGCAAAGTGCCTCAAATAAAATGATTTGTACCAATATCATTTAGTAAATGGTACAAAAGATGTACCAGCTCATGATCTTCCTATTATTGTCTATGGTAATATAGTTTTCGATTCAGGTTTTGCAAAAACTTCCTACCAAAAGGATTCATAGAAGTATAAAGGTACTTACATGAAGTATGGCCACTTGGAAAACTCTTGTGTCCTTCTTTGATGACATGGTCATCTCCATGACAAATAACATTTCTTGTGACATTTTCATAGACCTGAGCAAATTATAGATTGTTTTGAATTCAAGAATGCTGTATGGAAAATATTGACACTAAGACAAAAAATAAACAGTACTAAGCAATGAAAAGTGTGAAAATGGAACATACTGGCTTCCCATCAGGGAAACAACGCCAAAAGAAGTCCGGCCGAGGTCGACCTACGGCATCCTTGATTGCATCCGTTATAACTGCCGTTATCAGTACAGAAAATAAAAGGCCTGTTCATCCGGATTATCTTCATGTCAGCAGCTTGAAACACTCTAAATAGTTTCCTCATAAATATTGTAAAAGAAAAGAACTAATGTTTTGTAGTAGAGGAAATGTATGATAAATGACCAAGGATGGCATGGTACCCCCAGACCTTGATTATGAAAGCACCACACCCCCTCTCTGGCCCCAACACACAAGAGAAACCAAAAAAGAAAAACAGAAAACAATCTGTAAATAGACCATGGCTCTAGAATAATCCAAATTGCAAGTGTTAACAATATAGAGCTCGGGAATCTTTTTCTGTTGATTGCTGAGTAGTGGCATTATTTTTTAACCATACTTGTGGGCTTTTTCATGTAGGCAATATGAATCAAACCCACAGCTTCATGGTTGTAACAGCGAGTACCCTCTCCCACTGGGATATATCTGGGTATGGTTTTCTGCAGTGAACCCTGCCAAATCAAGAGACTGGATCTGAGCCAAGAGTTCCACTTGTAGATACTCAAGGCTGAAGCATACTATGGATATCCATGGGTTGGTGATATTTTAATTCCCCTATGTAATACAGCTATCATATGACAAGAAAGAATGTCATACCTAGTATGGCATGGTGCAGATCATACACATCTCTCCTACGAAAGTAGATCGCTATGATAATGGCAAAGGGTAGCAGTATTGCGACCACCTGGTTATCGGGATGAAACAAAAAATATGATCATCAGCTGAACCTTATAAATAGGCACTAGTTTCTGCTAAATGATAATGGCATTGTAAAACATAGTACCCACCGGGACTGCCCAGAATGGCACAGTATTGCTTTTCAGGGGGTACTTGAAGTCATTGATCATTTCCTCCCCAACAAAGCGGTAGAATGGACGGATAACATTCAGAACAACATCTATCACAATAAGGAGTAGAAGTATTATCCAGTCGTGCATATGTGTCCTTGCCACTTTGACTCCATGAGATTTTACAGTGTGTGCACCCAGTTGAACCTCCCTCATTTTGTCCTGTACGTAAATACACTAGGAAGACAAAAATTAGAGCTGTGTATCCTTACAAATTCATATAAAAGAACAAACTGTGCATTACATTCATAACAACTAATACCAAGCACTGATGCTGTGGACTGTAGTGATTCCAAAAGGAGGTAGATGCAACAAAACACGGATTGATTGAACTTTACTGTAATAAGCCTAAAAAAAAAAGTGGGAACTATTCAGAATTGCCAAAGCAAACCTAAATCAATAAATATGGTAAGTGTAAGTGCCTAAAATAATACGGACTTGATTAGATGATAATAACTCTTGTTTGGGAAGGATTAGATGCCTGCCTGAAACCTGAAAGGGGAAAGAAGAAAGAGAGGTCAGAGCCCCTGGCTGCTATCAGTCGAAGGCACTCCGACGCCTAAGTTAGTGCAATCACTAAACAAAAGGTGAGTGAAGAAGAAAGAGTTTGTGTATGGCTGTGTTAGCGTACCTACCTTGGACTTACCCTTTGCATATATATAGGCGGAAGTCCCATCAGGCCTTTCCTTAGTGGAGGTAGGTGGAGGTACTGTCCCATCGGACCATACCCTGATCTGTCAGTGGTTGAATCTTATCGGATCTTATCCTGACATCTTGGAAGGGACGTAAATACCGGATAATGATAACTGCTTATCTTTATCCGGCGCATGTCTTGATCTTCTGACACGTAGTCAACACGTTCTGTAACGTGGGATAGCTATCAATGGTTGAGAGTCGGTGCTCGTCTCGGTTGACCGAACTGAGGATGGCACCGAGGCCAAGCACGACTGTAAGATGGACGCCATCTGGCACTGTTGCCGAGATGCGTTATGCCGAGCTGGTGCTGTTACCGAACTGGAACAATATCACCGAGACCGGATCATACCGAGCTATTACCTTTGTCGAAGCTAGGATGATCTCGGTACTGTGAGAATCTTCACTGGCACTGTTGCCGAGATGAGATGAAGCCGAGACCCAGTTGGTACTCTTACCGAAACTAGGGTAATCTCTGTATTATAAAATGTCCCACACAATTGCCCCTAGCTCCTGGCCTTCTAAGAGTTTCCCAACTCTTTAAGGTCGGGAGATAAATATTATAACGGGAGAGCTCTTCATCTCGGTGCGGGCTGTTGACGGTTATTGTCACTCGATCCTTATCATAAAGCCGCTTCACCTGCCCGAGGTAATTAATAGTACGCCTGAATTAATGCAGAGGATGAACTAGCGGTACCACGTGTCACTGTTTGGTTGGCTGTCCAACTGTTTCACAGAGACGCGTACGGTACTCGAGGTGACGCCTCGCACGTACGCCCTTTTTTCCTTACATATAGGGGTGCTGCCCTTCTTTTTCTTTTACTCTTGCATTCGTTTAGAAAGGGGTTTTGCAGAGGAGAGAAGTTTCGTCGCCGTCGACTGTCTCTGATCTAAGTTCGGCGCTTCTTGAGTCCGTTCCGTCGTTAGTCTTCGTGAGTCTTCTTTCTTCCTCACCTTTTCTTTCTCTGCATTCTCGCTTTTGTTTTAGGGTTTCTGCCCTTAGTCTTTAGGAAAATGGGGGCCTATAGGCACTGGCTAGAAACCCCTGAGGCCATGGCCGGGTTTAAGGAGATGTATAGGATCCCAGCCGATGTCCGGACTAGATTAGCTTTCGATGGCTTCTCCTTCTGCGATGGGTGGATGGCATTCCCTTGGTTTCAATAATTGAATGTGGGGTTAGGTTTCCCGTTCACCCCCTTCTCAGGGCCTGCTTGGCGACATGGCATCTTAGCTCCTGTCAACTGATGCCCAATAGCTTCAAAATAATAATGGGTGTCATTGAGCTCAATAGGATTCTGGGCATCAACCTCAGTGTTCATGACATCGAGGATGCATACGATGTGTGCAAATCCGTAGGGGACAGTCACTGCTACTACCTCCGGGGGAAGCCGAGGCGGGAGCAGTTCGTCACTGACTTGGAGGACTCGAGCAGACATGCCGGAGATAATCGTCTGTTCGTCTCCGGTAACTGGGAGTTCGGGGATGTCGAGATCGTTGTGGAGAGGTCATACAGGATCCCTCGTCACTTTGGGATTCCTCTAAGTAAATACCAACCTCCTCTAAGTTTTCTTATTTTTACTTTTTCTTGTTTCGCCGAGCTGACGCTCTTTTCATTTGTCGTGCAGAGATCAGCCCGAGAAGGCAGGGGGCCAACCGAGCTGGTTGGAAAAAAGAAACAATGCTTGGCTGAAGGCTGTGCGCAGCTACCAAGGTCACCACTGCCGAGCTGCTTGGGATCTCCTTGGGTACGAACCAAGATATCGTAAATATATTAGGAGGAGCGAGCCCTTGGAAGGGGACGGGCCCGTGCTCACTTTGACCGACACTGAGCGCCGAAGAGCTTCGGGCACTGAGGCTTCTACATCGCACGCCAAGTCAGAGGCTTTAGATTTGCAACAAATCGTCGAGTCCAACTGATCTCCCTCTAGCCCAAAAGAGGAAAGAGAAGAAGGTATGGAGCGACGCCAACCTCCTTTGAAGACAAAGAAACTGGCGGATAAGGTTCTGGGTAGCCAAGCTCCTTCCTCTTCCACGCCTGCTGCTGTCGATCCCACTCCCACTTCCGCAGCCTCGGGCGCTGCCGGGGCCTCTTCTGTTGCTAGTGCTTCTGGTGTAGTTCGGCAAAGTTCTACCGACAATGGAAGGGAAGGGAATCGGCCAGAGAAAAGATCAAGGTCCTAGGGCCCAGGCACAGGAGATCGGCAGCGTCCTGTCGAAGAAACAAGGGAGAAGGCACCTGTGGAGAAGAGGTCCAGGGCCGAGGGCTTGGCGGAGCAGGGCTCTGGCCAAGTTTCGGCACTTCAGCCCAGGCTTCCAACTCAGGCCTGGGAGGCCAGTGACGGTGGAGGACTGTCTCTTCGGCAACCCTCTTGTTGCCGCAGCGTTTGCCAACGCCTGTGCCCTGCCGCTTGACATGCAAAGGCTAAAAGGAGCAGATGACGCAACGCTGTTGATATCCTCGCTGCAGTCTGCCTCTTCGGTAAGCTCCTTTCGTCACAAATTTTCGGCATTGTCTGAGCTTGGTCGTTTCTTTTTGACATTCAGTCCCTTTTTTCAGATTATGCAGAGGGTTAAGGTGGCTTTGGATAGGACCCACCAAAAAGACTCCAAGGTCGGGAAGCTAGAAGCAGAAAGGAAGAAACTTGTGACGGCCTTGGAGGGTAGTTGTCAGAAGCAGCAGGAGGCGGAGGAGAAGAATATCAGCCTTGGGAAAGAGCTTGACTTGGCGAAGGCCGAAATCAGCAAGTTGAAGGCCAAGACCCATAAGCTAAAAGGGGCAGTCGATGTGAAGGCAAAGAGGGCAATTGAACTTGAGGCCGAGCTGGAAGAGAAGAAGGCCGGGCTCGAAGTTGCATTGAAATCAAAGGGCGACCTCGAAGCCTCAGTTCAAGCCGAGATCGATGTCGCCTTCCAAGATGGCGTAGATGCGGCAACGAAGGACTACGATGCTCAGGTTAAGGAGTTAAGCTCTCATGTGTTCGAGCTTGGGTGCCGGGCTGCACTAAAAAAGGCAGGGATTCCCGAGGATCACCCTGTATATCAAGATTTACCCAAGTTCTTAGCATCGGAGTCTGAGCTGAGTTCTGCCCCTTCTTCTGCCGAGGCTCCCTTAAGATCGTTCCTCCTCCTGAAGTTCCTCCGACTGGTGTCTCTTCTAAAGATCCTCCTGCCGAGGTTCCTCCTGCGGTCGAGATTGGTGCTTCTAGGGCTGCTGAAGCTGAGGCCGATGCTACCATCGAGGCTGCAACTTAAAAGCCTTGTTTTGTTGTCTTTGATATATTTCTTTTTCACCTTGTTATGGTGCAAATGTCGGGATATTGTACTCTTTTTTTAATGAATACAATGTGTCTCTCTTTTTCATGCTTGCCCTCAAACATTGAGAATTACATGTGTTCGACTTCAGTTCTTTAATCGAGTTCTTTATGTGCTTTCTTCCAAATTCGTTTAGAAATTGGAACGAGAAATTGAGTTCGGTTCAATAACCGGAACGAGCAGTTGAGTTTGGCTCAATAAATTGAAACAAGTAATTGAGTTCGGTTCAATAACCGGAACAAACATATTGCCGAGTTTAGCAACTTGGCATTTTGCATAGCTGGTTCCACAACCGAACTGGTATTGCTGCCGAGTTCCGTAACTCGGTGTCTTGTATTGCTGGTTCCATAACCAAGCCGAAGTTGCCGCCGAGTTCTGTAACTTGGTGCTTTATGCAGCTGGTTCCATACTTCCATAACCGAGCTGAAGCAATGCAGCTGGTTCTATTACCGAGCTGAAGCCACTGAGTTCTGTAACAAGGTGTTTGTATAGCTGGTTCTGTAACTGAGCTGGAGTCACCGAGGTAGTCACGAGTTTTGTAACTTGGTGTTTCGCATAGCTGGTTCTATAACCGAACTCACTACTCCACCGAGGTGACCAACGAATTGGTGTTTCGCATAGTTGGTTCCATAACCGAACTCACTACTCCACCGAGATGACCACCAAGTTCCGTAACATGGTGCGCCTTAACTGTTTAAGGTCTTTCTTTATTCGGCCAGATTTTATGAACCGGCTTGCCATCAAGACCGATTTGCTTTGCTTGAGCTAGGTAGGCCATCGTCCTTTCGTCCGAGTTTGGTAGTCTCTGCTTAATTGGCTCGTCACCAATCGAGAGTCTCCTCCAAAGATTGGATGACTATGCCGATACTTGCCCTTTTGAGGATCCGTCGACGAAGCCTTTGGTGATAGACCAAGGAATTGTTTCCGAGGTCGTTCTGCTTTGGTCTCGGCGACTTCACCGTTATACCAAGGAACTGTTTCCGAGGTCATTCTTCTTTAGTTTTGGTAATTCGATGGTCATATCCATTGCCCCCCAGTTCGGTTTCGCGCTGTCTCGGTGCCGAACTAAGGGAAACAAGCTTCACCGTGAAATTAGCCAGGACGTTGGTCTTTATTGCTGTTTTTCCAGAGGAACCCGCCTTTCTGCAAAGGGGCTTGAGTGGATGTTCTGTAACGACCACTGTAGTGCAAGTCTGGAAATTTTTCTGATAGGTGTCGAGCTCACTTGTTTTGTAACAAGAAGTTTTAGGAGTTCATACTCCCCAGCTTCATGGAATGGTGCCCCCCGGCTCGTCACTGTCATGATCTTCATCTTGGCGCTGACGAGCCGAACTGCCTTCTTTAATGTACTCCTTCAAGTGCCCATCCATGACGAGCTTCTCGAGGTGGGATTTGAAGGTTTTGCAATTCCCAATTCTGTGCCCATTTTGCTTGTGATAAGCGCAGAACTTATTTTGATCTAGGGTGAATGGATCCCCCTTCATTGGTTGTGGCCATCTGAAGAAGGGTTGAGACTTGATCTTGTCCAGGAGCCTGTGGGTCGGCTTCGTGAAAACCATGCTCTCAGCCTTCTAGGAGGCCGCAGCTGGGCTAGACTTCTTTCCGAACCCTGAGGTGGAGGCCGAGTTCACTGCTGAACTCGGTGATGCCTCGTTTTTGTATGCCTCCTCCCTCCGAGACGATTTCTTGTCTCGCTTGGAGGCTTTGTCTTCTCGCCAGAGGCCGAAGCTTTCCTGAGCGCGGGCCTCATCCTCTTCTTGTTCAATGAATTGATTCACCTGGGCCATCAATGCTTTCATTGTGACCACAGGGAACCGAACTAAGTCCCTTCGAAGCTCGTTGCCTGACAAGTTTGAAGGACGTGATTGCCACTGTGTCTGTGGCGTCTTCGATTTGATTGTAAACAGTCCAAAATCTTTTGGAGAACTGCGTAATGCTTTCGGTCCGCCTCATTCTGATAGCCATCAGGTCATCGTCTGTTTTTTGGATGATCCTGTGAGCTTGGAACTTTTTCATGAAGGAATTTCGGAGCTGCCGCCAGCTCGAAATTGATCCCTCTGGAAGTGCGCAGAACCATTTTAGGGGGAGGTCTCCTAAACTGGAAGAGAAGACTCTGCAGTTTAGGTGACCGAGGTCGCCCCATACTGACATCCTTTGAGTAAAGTGTCAAAGATGCGCAGCAGGGTCCGAGGTCCCATCGTAAAGGAAAAACCTCGGGACACTGAATTTTTCAGACTCTTTCTTTTTCACTCACCATTTGTTCAGTGATTGCACTAAACTAAGGCGTCGGAGTGCCTTCGGCTGATAGCAGGCAGGGACTCTGACCTTTCTTTCTTCTTTCCCCTTTCAGGTTTCAGGCAGGCATCCAATCCTTTCCAAACAAGAGTTATTAGCATCTAATCAAGTCCGTATTATTTTAGGCACTTACAATAAGAATCCATAAAGCAATGGCTAATGTTTTGAATAAAAATATTATTCATTTAATTTAGTTTCGCCATAAAATCTTGCTATGAAATGCGTGAGCAACCAACTAATTTCCCAAGACTAAAGGTTCAATATGAAGATACTGAATAGTGGTTAATTTTGGTTTGAGAATGACATTATGACACACTCTGTAGTGGAACTTTTACCTTTTGGGCTTTTGTTAATGTCTCTAAGACTCCGATTAAAACATCAAGGCAATATTTAAACAACCATGTATGGCCCTGATTGTCTGAGGTTCTCTCTTCTGCCAATAGTGGTATTTTTGCCTCCTAGCTATTTGTTTAAAGACTGAGATAAAAACATATAGGCAATATTTAAATGTCCATACGTGGCCCTTATTATCTGAAGGCTTCTCCTCTGCTTCAAGGCCAATAATATGGGCCAAATGTCCCATTGTTCGGTGTGTATTTACATGTATTGCTGATAATCCCAAGAGGGATGTGTTCTGCACTTCTGCATGTTTGTACTTGGCCAATCTTCTACTTTTATGGCCAAAGTATTCCACGTGGTTTTAGCTTGTGAACCTGTTTTCTCCATTATAGAGTGCCACTGTGGTCTGGAGTTGCAACATTTTGGACACGAGAACCCTGAATCCTTTGAGTGGTGCCCAGGATACGCCTTTCTAGTCACAGCCTTGGGCTGCATCAATTGCCAGTAGAACTTGCCTCTTGTGGTCTCAGACTAAATTCCACATGTTTTAACCAGTAGTTTCAGCTTTAAGGCTAGCATCGATTGTCATGGAATTTTTCATCCTAACCCTCAATCCTAATATTTTATCCTCACAATGAGAATTGGATCTTACAAAACACTACCAATTCCCATCAACTCTATTTAAATAATCTCGTCAGTTTTCTTTAAAAAAAGAAACTTAAAAGCACCCCCATTCCACACACACATGCACGCACAGCTATTTCAAAGCATCTTCAAATCACACCCATGCGCGCGCGCACAGAGATCTTGAAATGGAGAACTAAATTCCATAGTTGCACACTTGAAATGCAGTAGAAACCCACACATCAAACGATGTTGAGAATCCCAGAAAAACGACTTGAAAGGCATGAAAACAGCATGCTGTCAGCAAATATAGACCATCTATATATAACATATATTGCAATGCAAATAATGACCAGGTTTAAGATGCACGTTAAATGACAGAAACTCTACACTCACACGAACCAACTGGTATGCATCAATTAAACTCAAGATCGGTTCCTCAATGAGTTAGGTAAAATTTTCTAAAAAAATAAAATATAAAATATCTACTAGTTAAGTTCCCAGGTTAAGGAGAGGATTCTTTATATACTAACTAATTTACTTGAAACATGTAACCTTGTGGATGCCTGTGTCTTGATTTTAAGATAGATTTGTATAACCAACATGAGTATAATTCATTAAGGGTCAGGCACTTAGTCCAGGTATATTTCATGGGAAGTGGGAAACCCACCAATGTTGCTGTAGATGGAGCGACCAGTGTTGTGCTTCTTTGCAGGTGGGTATCCACTACAGGCATATTTCACTGCAAATGAAATGCACATCTGTAGTATAATTCACCAAGATGGATACATCAACTGTCATCAAGCTTTCCGAAACAAGCAACAGGGCATGAAGATGAGTGAAAAAGGCACTCCACAAGAATCCATTTAATGGAAACATTGTGTGTTTTCTTCGGTTTGCCTTCCTAAACCAATATTAAAATTTTAATTATCACAAACTCAAACATTTATACTTCACATTTCCTAAAAGTTAACAGTACATCTATATGTACTCCAATTTGCAAATTGTTCACATATTTTGGCACTACAGCATTTGGGGCAGCGTTGGAAATTGGAAATGGCCTAAGCTTATAAACATGTCTTTCTCCACCCAAAATGAAATTAATGGGTTAGTTTGCCTATTAACTGAGGTGTATTAAAAGCAGCTTTTAGAGTTAAAGAAGGCATATCATCCTCAAATCTCTCAAACACACAAAATACAGATTCAATTTCTTCCCAGGATAGGATAAACTTGGAATCAAGAAAACTCCAATCCCTTCAACATAAGTAAATAAACAAAAGTCCTAACCGTGGACCTTTCCCCCAATCAGGCCAATCTCTCTAACAGAAACCACCATCTGGTAACAAGGAGCAAAACCCATTTTCCCAAACCCTTTCCCTAGCCCAAATCAAGTGAATACAAATCCAAGGGAAATTAGCACCTGTCCAAGAGAACCCACCTTGATGCAGGCAAAAAAGAACAAAGATCAACAATACCCTTGCCATTTTTTTCATGACAACACAACCATAGAAGCAGGGGAAAAAAAAAAAAAAAAAACCCACATGAACAAGAAATAACCATGGGTTTGAAGCAAAAATCAAGAAAACAGACTATCAAAACCATTCATAGATCAACAAAATCCAACAAGAAATATGGCAAAACAAAAAGGACAAAAAAAAAAAAAAAAAAAAAAAAAAAAACATGAGGAAAGCAGAAGCGGCTTACCCAAATAGCAGGACAAAGCTTGGATTCTTGGGATGCAAAATCCCCAAAATGAATCAAAAGGGGGTGCTCTAAACACCCTTTTTTGGTGGGTCTCAAAGTCAAAAAGACGAGAGGATAGAGATGGGGGGTCCTGGGGACCTTCCTCTTTTGTTTTTTGAATGAAATGCGATTGATTACATACAGGAGTGGGGGAGCGAGAGAGAGACACACAGAGCCATGGGACGTCACCTGTTCCACGTTCAAATAAAAGGACTGGCGCAAATCCAGATGCTAACCGCATTGTGAATCCAACCCGAGAGATATGGAGACGCGTGATTTGGTCCCAGTTCGCCGACTACCAAATATCATTTTTTTTTTCTTTTTCTAATTTTAATGACGTGTGTATCCCATCCCCCGCGCCTCCCTTGTGGACCCACACAAATGCACACAAGACAAATCTCAAATTTTGTAGTATTCCTATGGAAAGGTGGTTACACTCACTTGTGCCCCTAAATAATAGGGGTGTTCATAGATTGGGCCAGGCCGAACAGGGCTGAGGTATATGCAGGCTTAACCTAGGCCAAGCCCAAAATGGGCTATAAAAGTTAGGTCAAAGTCTCCACGGGCTGAGACGAGCTTTTGATCAGTTTTGTGGGCTTTCTAGTAAACGTTGAATGTAATTAAATTGAATTACATAGAACCCTTATACATGCCAGGCCGAGTCGGGCTTTTAGCTTTCCTTCACTTAATCGAAGTTGCGCCCAATTATTTAACGGGCCCAAATTACATATCCAAGCCCCGCCTAAAGTAGGCCGGGGTCGGGCTCGGTCTAGCCGGGCCCATGACACCCCTACGTACGAGTGTTTTTACTTGGAAAGAAAATTTATAGTTGGAAGCTTCACCTAAAATTGCATAACAATTAAGGAGAAAAGAAGTTGGAGAATTAACATGGGGATTACATATCTTGGATATAGTTTTGATCAGAGGATTTACCTCTTTAAAGTTTTAATGGCTCCATAGCATGCAAATTATAACATATTAAAACAAGGGTTTTGGGCTCAAATTTAACCTGATACCATTCAGTTTTTACTTTCTTTTTTTTTTTTTTTTTTTTTTGTCAGATTCCATTCATTTTGACTCTTTTATTGAACATATATAAAAATGTGAAAAATATATATGTCAATAGATTTGAACTCATGAACTTTTGTCTTTCCAAATAACTTACCTAATCACTACAACACTGAATATTACATATTTATTTATCAAAAATGTCAAAACTAATTAGATGGAGTGTGGACTCTAATCACGTGGGTCATGCCCATGCTTAGTATGGGTTATTATGCTAGTTTATTGTTATGATTCATGAAAAAAATAAAACAAAATTACACTTGCGACTAACGTCCTTTGGCAAATTAGGGTTAATGCCAATTTAGGTTCAATTAAAGCAGAGCAGTCAGCAGGTCTTGGTAAAGGAATTGGATTGATGATGTGAGTAGGCCTATATGTTTCAACAAAGAAAAGGGACACCAGCTGCTAATTGGTACAGTTGTTTCGTTTCCTTACATTTTTTTTTTTTTTTTTTCAGGCTGTTTAATAGGCTTTCAATGAAAGATGTCAATCTGCCAAAAAAAAAAAATGACTGTGTTGTTGAAAGAAATTATCACATGTTTTTTTATTGCATTGCCTTCCCCAGCTCATCCCTTTATCAAACCAAGGTGTGGCTCATCCTCTTCTTTTCTTTCTGTGAATTAAAAGAGATATATTGAAACAAAACAGAGGACGACAATCAGATTACAGCAAGACCCAAGACAACAAAAAGACCAACAACTCCAACAGACAGAACCCAACCAATACAACAAAATAGTCAAACACCAATATGTGGTCCACCTTCTCTCTACTATGTTTCCAACTGCCAATTGGTGAATTAGCAAGTCATTTTGAGCCAAGACCATTTCGCTTGTAGCACGGTATCAAGTACTGGTAAGGGGCCTTGTATCAATACACATGGAATCTCCAATAGTAGTGAATTTAAAAAGTAAAACAGAAACAAATCTGGAAACATTTGACAAATTCTACAGCTTAAATTATTTTTTCCCAACCATTACCGGATAAACACCCCTGTGCCCCAATGTGACAGTACTAGTGGACTCAACCTTAACATTCGATCCCTGAAGAAGGGGGAACATGAAGTCGATACCAAGACCTCTAGCTTCGGAAGATGGAGGAACTATGGTCATGACCACTCCGCCAACCCCCCATTTTGTGTTTGCATCAGTGCTTCCATTATAAAGGGACTGCTATTTTAAAGGTTAACGGAAGATCCTATCAGATGTGGCACCTTCTACAGTTGCTTTTATGTTTTTGGATACTTATTCGTCTAATCAGAGTTTAAGTTTAATTTTTTCATAAAAAAATTCCTTTATATACGTTAAAATTAAAAACTAATTATTTGAAAGCAACATAAAAATGTATTAACCAAAAACTTCAAGACCAAACAAGAAACCATATGTGTGTGGAATTTTGAGTCCCAATTTTTTTTTGTTATAAAGAAACTGTTTAATTTATATTGGAACATATCTCCATAATGGCTTAGGTTGTCGAGGTATTCTTCTCCCTGTCTCTATCATCTTTGCCCTTTTCATTTGTCTGGCTAGGAATTGGTTTATTGTTTGAGCAAAGTCTGTAATAATACACCAAAATGCAAGAAGATGTATTCCTGCCCACTGTCCACTGCAGTCAAACATATTGATGACAGTGGTTGCCGACATGATGGTGAAATTCAGGAGAGCTCCACCTTTGGACGGTCTGAATTCCTTGAACTGCATACTACACGCAGGAGAATATTGAGGATGAGGACATTCCATTGTTTTGACTGCAGTCAAACGTATAAGTTGGGTTATCTAGAATTTTTACGTGGATTTTGAAGGGGGACTTAGGATTTTCTTGTGGATTTTGGAAGTGGACCCCAAATTTTACTGTGGATTTTGTAAGCGAACCTAGGTCTGATGGGGTGACTTCTCCTGGAGCATATATGTAGGTCCAGTAGCGGACCCATGATTCAAATTTGGGTGGGGATGATGATGGTCAACTGAAAATTTTAATTACTATTTTAATTTATTTGCTTCAGATCACTAATGGCAAAAAACAAAACTCAAATCAATTTCTAGTTGGAAATCTTGTTTTCAGGGTCCAATATGAGCACTAAGCTCAAGCCTCAAAGACTTGCAATGCTACTGATACAATCTCAATAGAGACCCAAGAATAAATAAATAAAATTAGGTTTAACATCACCATTCAAGAATCCACGTCAATCCACGTCAATGATCAGGGAATGAAAATATGTGCACACTATTTAGGGTGCATTTATCTGCATGTAACTGAATTTCTAGGACTTGTAAGATTGTATTACCAAAAGTGGTTAAAACCGAAGGAACAAACGCAAGGATCCAAAAAGGGCCATCAAATAGTCTCCTTTGATGGAAAATAGATTAAGGGGAGTGGAAAATGAATACCTAGACATCACCTAGTAAATTAAATCCTATAAAAGTTATATTCCCATGAAAATCTCCACCTTATATCCTTCATCCTCACCTTTTAAACAATCTTTTTTCGCAACCCATTTTACCATGAATTCTAGGAATTCAATTCAATGCAAATAAATGGGCCTGCGATATAACCAAAGAGCGTGCTCTCATAGCAATCTCAAATAGTGAAACCACCATATCTTGAAAGGACCTCCTATTCCTCTTGACCTAAATGGACCAAATAATATAGGCCACTATGCAGCTCCTGACACATTCATATATATTTCTACAATTATACGAATATGCAACAAGCCTATCTCATTAAACATCAACAAGAGGATTTGCTTAGCTATATCTTAATTTGGATAGATCTTTGTGAGGCCTTGCCCCATAAATAGCTTAATTATATGTCAATTATACCTATCTACGCTAATTAATAGGTGTTAGTATGGTTGGTTTAGTCTTTTTCTAGGATTAACTAGGCCTATTTTATAGGATTAAGAGTCTTTTGAGATTTTATAGCTTTTTTCTAATTAGACTTTTTAGAGTTTGTTAGTTCGTTAGAGGCCTTTAGATGAGATTTTATTAAATAGGAGGGGTTTCTCATGATTTGTACAACTAGATCTATTATACCTTAAATGCCCATGTCCTTATCTCAAACCTATAACAAAGCAAGGGGGTCAATCTAGTCAACTAACCCCAAACCCAAGCCTATATAATTAAACGCACCTCCAAGTTTCCAACGATTCTATCGCTTCTCTATCATATTCGCTCTCATTTCTCTCTTCTTCCCTCTCTTCTTTTCTCATTTCCTTCCAAAATTTCTGCAAGAATTCTTACATTTGAGGTCTCTACCATCAAAGGAAGTTAGGATCTTTGAAGCTACAACCCTCATCAACCAAGAAGATCTCTACCATCAAAGAATGCTAGGATCTTTGAAGCTACAACCCTCTTCAAGCAAGAAGACCGTCTCCATCAGCTAGATCTCATTCTCTCCTTCACAACAAGGTGAGTTTCTATTCTCAGCTCTAATTTCTTATAGATCTCCCTTCCTCCTTAGAATCCCCTTCTCTTATGCAATTTCTCCTTAGGATTTGAGTGTAAGAGTTGTAGATCTGTGTTTTGGGGCTTTTGTGAGATTAGTTGCTTGGATTGGAGGTCTAGAGCTTGGATTTTGGAGATCAAGCTAGGGAATCTTGTTTTGGACCAAAGAGGCAAGTGCAATTTACCTTTTAGCATAAAATGGATGTTTTTCCCTTTGAATTCTGTTTATTTCTATTTCTATGAATGATTAGATGTATAAATCTTCCTTTTTAAGCTCTTTTGTATGGTTTGATGGGCATTGATGGATAGGATCTCTCATTTGGAAGATCAATGGCCCATGAATGGTAGATTTGTGGTGGATGATGGAATTGTGATGTTTGGAACTATTATGTGATGAATGGATTTGGATTTATGACCTTTGGACGGAATTGAAGTGTTTGGAAAGATGAAATAATATGCTGGAAAAATGGAGCAGAATCCTATAACCTTTGCTCGAGCAGGCACTTATTTGCTCTCTGATAAACAATTTTTGTTGTTCACTTGAGCGAATTTCAGTCGGTATCCCCTGTCGTAACTACTACATGGAAACTGTGTAACACGAACTCCATCGTGGGCCCACTAGAGATAATCCAAACTGCTAAAGATGAATCCTATACTCTCTACACACATATTAACATATTTCACTTTAATAAGAGTGGCCACACCCTAAGATCAAATAAATGATTGAAAACGTGGCTAGCACTGATGCAACATTATTGCTTATATGATATTAATCACGTTTCTATCATGTGCTAGACCTGATGGTGGGTCCCACTGCTTTTGAGCCCAAATATGAGAATATACCCATGGAGAGAATGAAAGTCATCTTGGATGGAAAGATATGTTACACGGCTCCTGTCCAGTAGCTGCGAGAGAATAGCAGTGTGGTCTAATCTGCGGGCACATGTTACTAGAAATGAAGGGCCAGGTAGAGCTGAGAGCAGGCACCCTGTTCACTGAGTTGTTGTCATATCGAACATTTGGAACATTCCAAGGCCAGATAAGAATTCTCCGTAGGAGCCATGCTATGGAGCCCGGATTTTGTCCTCGGCTCTGGCACGGCTCCGACAAAAATTCCGGGCTCTGTAGACTTTTTGTTCTCCATAGATGCCAGTTTTCAGCATCAGGAGGCATGGCAGGGTTATGAAAATAGTACCTTCCATGCAGCGTTTACAAAAGATTCGAGAATGATCACGAAAAGGGTCCAAAAAGGTCTGATTGTACTAGGGATGTAAATGAATTCCTGATTTTTCAATTACCAAAAGGTTTTAATAAGTTGAAAATTGAATTTTGATTTCTTATTTAGACCTAGATAAGTAAGAGGCCTGGGTCCAGATTCTCTTTTTTACCCGTGACCTAAATAGGTCCAAGTCTGGTTCTACCTTGGTCTACCCTTGGACCTGGGATCCAACATATTACCTCAATTTTCGAAAATCCCTCTTAAAATTTAGGATTTTTTTCCTATAGTATTCTCTACCTACATTTGGACCCGTCCTATATATGGAACCGGTTTCGATTTTATTTCCATCTTCTTATTGATTAACAATTTTGGTTCCTGTGTCAGTTCCACTCTTTCATTAATGGATTCGGTTTCGAGTCCATTATGGACTTGGACCGGAACCGACCCACTTACATCCTTAGGTGGCGTGCAAACTTCTTGGGTGGGATCTAAGGACCCAACTCGAGAAATCTGGGCGTGGACTCATTTTGGAGGCCTAATTGGTCCGAGCCCACATCGTTCACCAGGTGTATATAAAGTAAATTTAATGATGCTTTGTAATTAAGTATTATATTAATGATAATTATAAGGTCTTTTTCTTCCTTTGGATTGTAATTTTGGGGGCAAGTCTAGAGGTTATCAATGTTCATTTTCCTTGTCTTTTGATTAAGACTATCTGCCCTTTTGGGAAAAAAAGAGTGCGAGCCAGGTCCATTGTGAACCAACCCGTACATAACCCATTTACATCCAGTTAAAGTCGTTGATTGTGTTTTAAAATTAGTGGAGGAGGTTATTTATAAAAGAATATACAAAGGCAGGTGCCTGGCTACTTATATAATTGTCAAAAAATAGAACTTGATACCTGTAAATTGTCCCTTTAAAAAAGAAAAGAAAAGAGCAGCATTGTCTCATCTCCTCCTACCAATCCACATGTAGCTCCGATGGGGAGGCATCTCCTGAGAATCAATCCTTGGGTCTATTGGATTGAGACTTAGACACCATGCATGTGTAGCCAGGTCATGAGTACATAGCAGAGGGGAAAAAAAAAAAAGAACCACAAAGAATAATATTTTTTCTTTAGCAACATTAGCAAATATGCAAATTAAACAGGAAGATAACATGCGGGAGAGTTTGAATAACTGTGATCAAATGCTGTCTCTCAAATTTTAAAAGGCTTAAACATGGTCTCTTAAAATTTAAAAGTGTCACATTCTTTGGACATTAAGATTTCTGAACTTGGAAGAATTTCAAAAGGTAAAACATACATTTAACTATAGCAAATTCCCGAAGTAAAACAAGCCATTGCATTAGAGATTTCGAATTTCCAACAGCAGAAAACTCTCTTAGAAACTCAGGTCCCTTGGCATTTGTCTTGAGAAGAGTAAGAGATAGGAGTTGTGGGTTTGTGGGCACATCATGTTTGATCATACAAGAGACTCTGAGATGGCTTATCTACCGACTTTCGTCGCTGATGAAGAAGTTTTCCTTCTTAAGGAAAGCAGCTTCACAGGGTTCAATCAGATATTTGACACTACCTACAGGACCTTTGCATAACACCCATAACTCCATTTGCAATTTTTTATCCTGAACCTTCCACATCATCCAATAGCCAGTATAAACTCAACTTCACCCCTAGGAGGTATGCACCGAAAAACCTGAGAATTATATATGATTCAAGCTGGGGATGATCACAGGAAATGGTAGTTTCTATTTAACTAGGAATGTGGTAGTCTCAATGAACTACATAAGGACATACCAAATTGACACAAGGAGGCCCAGGGCTGTAAGCATTAATATAAAAGGGCCCAACCCAACATTCCCAGAGAAATCATTTCAAAATCGGCTGTAAGACGACCCTTCACACAACCCAATTTTTTTTTTTTTTTTCAATGTGAGAGTGAAACCCATCTTTGCAATCAGAAGGTAACATCCAAACATCCAATCTTTTAAATACGAAGAGTCAGCCCATCAGGCAACAATCTTCATTGGATTGTGGTTTTTAGACTTGTGAGCCAGGCATAGGCTAATTTTTTATGATCCAACAGATAAATGGACTGGCCTTAGGTCTATGTAAATGCCCTGACTGTAGGTCCAATCCAGATGTGAAAATTTCCAAATGGGTCGGCCTGACTACTATCAGGCTGTGGCATGGATCCACACGCCGAGTTCAGCATGATAATAAAATTGTGCAAGCTTGGACAACCTTAAACCCTGTCCAACTCAATCCAGCACTGTGAATGGATAATGAGTAATCAAACTAAAGAAGTGAGCCTCTTCCTCAAAACGAATATAAAGGGCATTGTATATATAGGTATTTGCAAGCTTAGTTATTTGGACTTTACAAAGCCTGCCAACCACATAGGCCCCGTTTGGATGGTTATACAAAGGAAGTTCTTGATGCAAAGAAAAACAGGGAGAGATTTTTCTCTTCTTGGTTTACTCTTCCAAAACTTAAGATGAAAGACTTGATCTCGTCAAGTAAATGAACATTTTACTAATAAGAAATGACAGTTGACAATTTAATTTTAATCTTTTATTTATAAAATATTTTTTAAAAGAAAATTTCTCCCATATATTACTTTCTCTGTTTAGACCCAAACAATGAGGAGGGTCACTACTAGAAAAACATGGTGATTCTCTTAAAGGGGGTTCTTTGAACCTGTTTTTCTCCTCATTTTTATACCTAGTGAGATTCTTCGTTTGTCATTTTCTCTACATTCAAATAGACCCTTTTAGTGAAACACATATTTCCTTCTTTAAATCTACTTCTAGGGGGAGAAGTCATTCTCATGGGACGAAGGATATAAGTTAACAATGTAATAATAGCTGCTTGACTTTTCTAGGATTTGAATACTAGTGTGATTACTAGCTATTCGATTCCTTCTTTGATATAAATGTCCATTAAGGAAAGGTTATCTAATGGTATTTTTGGATGGTTGCCTTTCTTTCTTCATTTATACTACTTTCACAAAATACAATGTCTTAAAATGCCTACGGATTCAATTACAAGAAATAAACAGACCCTTTAGAGCCCATTTGGATGCTAAGAAAATGGCAAGTGGAGAATTCCAATTCGACAAAGTAATAGAAAAAAGCTACGATAAAAAGAATCCCCTTCGCGGAGAATTACCATTTTTCTCTAGCAGTGAACTTGCACTTCATTTGGTTTTGAACGGAGACAACCATCTAAGAGTAATCATTTCAAAAGCATTTTATAAATGTAAAATTAACTATTAAATAATTAAATGCTAATCTTCATTAATAAGACATTCATTTTTCAGTAGCAAAAGGAGTGCTTCCTTGGAAGAAAACTTCCTACTATTTTGTATAAGTTAGTTAGGAGGATCACACCTCATATTCTCAATCCTTCTCAACCTCACCTCTTTCATAATCTTTACGTGGAGCTCATTTGACCTTGGATTCTTATGTATTCAATTTCTATTTATTCCATCCAAACAAACACGCCCCAAGTGTGGAATAATTTTATTTTGGCAGACACCATATGCTCTGAAGTCTGAAGACTACTTTTGATACAGTGAATACCCATCTATAGCAGATGTCAAGTGGGCGTTCACAATTATACCTTCTCTGAACCCCAATTTTTTCCTTGACTTTTTTGAGGTAATTGGCTCAACGTTTACCTACAAATGTTATAAACTTTCGAAAGTCATCAGTCACAGTTGCAAATGAGTAAGCCTACAATTTTCAAACAGGTTATCATTTTCTTGGCTCAAGAAAAAAATTGAACCTTGTAGTGTTTCTTCACAAACATCATGAGATTATCAGACATGAAAGCTTTTGGCGTATCCAGTTTTCTTCCTGCTTAAAGAAATGAAAGAATACACAGGGATAAGGGGCAGATAAAAAATACCAGCCTGAACATTGATAAAAAGATTTAAACGTAAAGTCAAATTGGTGGATGCAGTCCGGAATAATGGCAAATTGGATTTGATGCCAATTCACAATCTGGTAGGTCCCACATGGATGGTTGCTCATAATAATATTACAAGCTTCATGGCTTAGCTGATCATTTACAAAAATACTATGGTTGTTCTTTTGGATGACCTGTCCATGCAGATTGGCCGCAGATTCATGACAAGTGCAATTCTGGTGAGACGAAATTATCATTGTCGAGTCTTTGTTTTTACTGGACAATAGTTACCAGTAAGGTAATCTTGATAAACATTGACATAGATTTATTGGGTTTTACTACTGATGGGATTGGAGCACATAAGCACATTATTGGGCTTTATATCTTCAAAAAGGTTTGGCCCATTAGTTATACTAATCGTTGGGCTTGCTTGCATTGAAAGGAGGTGAAAAAAATCACTTTTTAGATGGGTTCACCATATAAAGATGAAAATGGGATTTTAGAGGTGTAACGGTTTGGTTAACCGTGTGTCTGGGAAAACCGTTAATTGAACTGTATTTTATGATTTTTAGTTTTTAAAAATCATAACTGTAATCGTACTTTAAAAAACCGTTAAAAAATCAAATCGTGGTTTACTGTATTAGATGATTCGGTTACGATTAATTATCACTTAAAAATACATATTTTTTTTGTCAGAATGTAAAATACAAGTTCAAAAGTCAAAACCAAATATTCTAGATAACAAATTACTTAATTTCAAAATACTAAAGTAGCTTTAAGATGTTCACATAGACAAATGAAATAATAAAGTGTATTTTTCTAACAAGCACATCTTTGATCTTTCACTTTTTCTTCTTTTGTTTTTTATAAAATTACACAATACCCCCTTTCTTTTTCTTTTTTCCTTTTAAATTGGGATGTAACGATTATGTTAATCATGTGTTTTGGGAAAACGGTTAACCGAATCGTATTTTATGGCTCGATTCGATTAATAATCGTAAGTTGAGAATAAAAATCGAAACCGAGCTGTGAAGCATGATTTTTTTTATTTTAATAACTATAACTGTAATTGAAATCGGGTTAAACAGTTATTAATCGTCGGTTCGGTTCGATCGATTAAATAGTTTTCCGGCATTTTTTTTACACCTCTATGGGACTTTACATCTCTTTCTCAAGCCGGGTTTGAACAAGAGAAGAAGCTCAAGATTGGAGAAGAATGAAAGTCTAATCCACTCTACACCATAGAGCAAAAGCTTTACCCATATCATTGGTTGACTTGGAGGGGTTTTATTTTGCCCATTAAGGTATTCTTCTTGTCTGTTTTCTTGTTGTGATATACCATTGGAGATTGGTGATGGTTGTATTATTGGAGATTGGTGATGGTTGTATTATCGTCTTTCCGTTGTTGTCCTGAGATCTTGTAGTTGTGTCTAGAGAAGACATTTGTAAACACGTTTTCTATAGTGGAAGTTTTGGAGTTTAGTCCCGGGTTTTTTTACCTTTACATTGAAGGATTTTTTACGAAAAAAAAAAAAAAACACTAGCGTTTGCTCATGCTCTCTTATATATATTTATTATTTGTGGATTGTTGTTGGTATTGTTTTTATTCCTTTGCACACAGAATGGGAAAGGTGTACGTGCTTTCCTAAGCCCTAACTTGATCCTAAAACGGGTTGGTTACTGATGATGAATTTGAAGAGAGCTGACCCAGCTTGCTTTGAGGAGGTGGTGGGGTCAAGTGGGTTCACCCTATCACTGCTCACTGCAGGGCGCATTTTCAGCCTACATTTCAGCCATCCAGGTCGTGTTGGTCTATGGGTCCCAATAATGTCTATCCTCTAACGCACACAGGGCATTTTTTTTTTTTTTTTTGTGTTAAATAAATATCCTTGGCTTTTCTATCCAGACAAGGGCTTTTAATCTCACAAGACATGTCCACACTATAGGTACTTATTCCCCTATATCTTTAGATACTTTTCATTTGTTCCTTTAAACATTTTCTTATTATAGAGCAGCCATTTGATAAATCACTTGCTGTGTTTGTGGAGAGAGAGAGAGTTGTTTGTGGAGAAAGGGGGGGGGGGGGGGGGGGGGGGGGGGTGGGGGTGGTGGTTTGGGTTGTGGTGGGGTGTTTCTCAATTTGCAATTTGTCACAGTGCAATTGGATCTCCATAGGAGTTTTGTAGTGTTTACACAAGACTGGCATATTCTCTAACTAGACACCAAGTATCATATCTTTTATTCTCATTCTCTTTCGTATCAATACAGAAAGATTTTGAAAAAAGTACAAACCAAGCCTTTGTCTAAGAGTGGCTTGTGAAACTACTCTTCTTCTAGCTTTTAATGCATTGAAGTGTCTGTCACATTTCTCTGTCTTCAGTCATCAGCAACTCTATCAAAGCAAGCCTCACCATGTACGGGCCAGACCAAAAATCATTCTTATCAGACGATCCAAACCTTTCATATATAGTATTTATAGGAAAGAAAGTTAATGGTTGATTAAAATACATCAACATTTATCATTAATCTTTTTTAAAGAATCCAACTTATCATATGTTGAAGTCATTGCTGACTCGGCTCACACACCATAAGGATTGGGCAGGTGATGGTATTTAGATTAGGATTATGCATACTTTTTCTTATTTAATTAGTTTTATATCTATCATTAGATTTAAGGCTATCTTTTATAATTGTGTTTCCTAATTTGGTTAAGAATCTTATTTAGGAGGTTTGATCTAAGTTTTTTTTATATATATTTGTGTGATGTAATTTAATTTGGTAGAATGAAATAAAATAAGTTTCTTTATGTTCCTCTTTTGTCTCCTCCCTTCTTCCTGAACATCATAAACAAACTCATCACACCACCCTCTTCAGATTGTCCTTTGAATTGGCCCTCACCATAAATTGACACTCATTTAATGACTACCCCCTATTAGATTGAATCACCAACACATTTTACTTGAAAGCAATAATTATTATTTCAGCCCCTTAATATGATCCGATTGTGTTTCCAATCCAATAAAAAAAAACCTATTAGTATCTGTTGGCTGGAGGAGCTTTTTTTTTTTTTTTTTTTTTTATGGTAACTTGAACTCAAAGAAAACTGAGGATATGTTAAAGGTATTCTCCTCTTAAGGTCCTTGTGATATTATTGAAAGAGAAGAGAAATGCATCAATGATCCATTTCTTGATTCTAGTTATGGAGGGGGCTAGATGGAGTGGAAAGTGCACTTATTTCGTGCCTTTCAGAGAAAATATGTTGCCTGACATGAAGACTCAAACTATTGCTTGCCTGGCTATGTTGTCACAGTTGCTTGATATGACATTCTTGAGAGAAGTAGGGACAAGGAAAGAGAAAACCGCACTCCGGCTATTTGAAGGACCCAACTCCATATATCCTTGGCAAAAAAGCACATGAAGTTAGTTTCTTCTCCCAAACTATACAAACTATCAGTCTGAGATATATTCACCACCGGAGAATCGAGACTACCTAGGCCCTTGCCCAGCCTTTGGGGTTAAGCCCAGGGCTTAAAGAGAAGAACATCATTGCCACTGGGCATGTATTGAATGTAAACTTGACATTAGCACACTTCTTCTTTATCCGAGCTTAGACCATCAATGCATTGCAACGAGCATCATGATGCTAGATGGAAATTTACGATACTATGAGTTGATTTAAGGTGATGGTTAGGCAATTATTTACTATCCAAGATAAAAATATCAATTGATGGTATTGGCAAATCTTGTTCATTGCACTGATTTCTCATGAATTAAATATTGAACTAATAAATGGATATATATATATATATATATATTTATATAAATGTCTCATAATTAATTTCTCCACAGCATGCCATTGAAATTTTGTAACACTTTCTTTTTCCAGGCTGTCGCCTACCAAAAGGTAGGCTATTGGATTGAATCTGAATATGAGGATAAATATTAGACCTAACATATATGCTCAAATTAATCCGTATATATTTTCTTGAATAATAAATAAATCCACATATACAACAAGTATATGTAAATAAGCCTGCACACATGAAAAAAAAAAAAAAAAAACATATATAAGAGTCATTTATGGCTTATTTACATAAAACTCACAAAGGAAGCACATGAAAATCACATAAAAATTAATATAAGATTCTTACTCAAATAAACCCACATGTAGCTTAAATAAATCCACATATATAAATAAGAAAAATAAGTGGGTCAGGGCAATCTGGACCCTCAAATCGTAGGGCCTACAAAAATCTTGTCTCAGCTCGACCCTCAAGTTCTTTAAATAAAATAAAAAAACCCTCTTTTAGCTGGATTTTGGAGGGCCAGGTCAAGCTAGACACCCTTATATATGGGGCCGATTGAGTGCCCTACACAGCTAACCTTGTTTGAAAATCAACACATGAAGGAGAGTTTGGTGCTGTTAAATATTTTATATCTATTTAAATGCAATACATTTTTTTTGTCATTATTTATGTGAAAAAAGTATAATAAAATAATGATTAACTTTTTCAATTAACCATTATTAGCCTCCTTCAAATGAAAATTCTGATTCTGCCACCTTCATGATGGAAACGGCTGTTTCTCTTCTACGGCTCCACAAATGACAAATGCGGCCTGAGAGGGTCTATGAGGCAACCCCATCAACTCTTATCATTGCAATTCAAATCTCACACCAGTTTCACTTGAGTTTATCCTAGAGTTTGGTTAGATTTCACAACACCACCCTCTGCGTTAAACTGCATTCAAACTAACGAATGTTTCGCCTAGACATGAGGGGGTGTTAGTGGCGTGCATGAAAAAGAGAATAAAGATACATTGTACTGGTATGCTATAGAATAAGAGGTATATCATTAACAACATCCATGACAGGCTAGTTTCCCAATGACATTGCAGTTAGCAATGGGTGGGAATCGAGGGACTCGGAGTTGGGAAAACAAAACCGTCTCGTGAGGGAATAGCTAGCTGTTCCCAAAAGCATTTACAATACCCAACTGGGTCCCTCTTAAATTCCCTTTCTCCAAAGCACATGAACATGCTTAGAGACTAATATATGAATGATGCCCATGAGCCAAGCTCTCTCGTTTTTTCAAGCTCTCCCTTTTTCTATCGACTGCAAAACAAAACCAGCAAACTTGTGTCCTAAAAACAAATAGGGACTTCTACGGTTTAATCCCTCTTAAACTTGGATTCTATGAGATAATGATATAAAAACTCCAAATTGTGCTGTTATCATTTTGGAGTCTTTTGTCATTATATAATGGAACACAGCTTTAAGAGGGATTAAATCGTAAAGGTCCCATATATATCCTATTATTTCCACTTCATTCGCTATAGTGACTCGTTGACCATTGTGGGGTATTGGGTTATCATTTTATGTTCTTAATAATCATGTTTATCATTTATATCAGACAGATGATCTAGCTTTGAAAGTGCAAATGACATTGTTAAGACTCATCTAACTAATAAATTTTAAAGATCTGCCCTCGGATCGAGCTAATTGATTACCTAGCGGGGCCCCAATTCTATACATTAATGTAAGTTCAAGTTCTACTATGAATACTTTCAAAAAGGCACTGCATTTGAATTAAATTCACCATACTTTCCATTAGAGGAAATCTTCTCAAATTTTACCAGGTAAGAAGGAGATTACTCAAAATTCAAGCTTTAGCTAAAATACTTCACCGCTGACCAATCTAATCTTATCTCTAAAAAGTCCGTATTACAGGCCTGCAATTGCATGTCTTTTATTGAAAGATCCTGTGATTATTAACATAGAAAATATATATAAACCTCGATCACTTTTCAAATCTTGCACCATCAACAATTTTTTACTGGCAATCATCGTTTGTCTTGTAAACCTCGTTCTTTGTGAATCTGTTGGTGCCAGCCGCCCATTAGATTGAATCACTTTTAATTCTTTCAAAAGTGGTCATTGCGTGGGATGATGGAGGATGCTTGATGTTTGTTGAAGATAAAAAAAAATGTTGACAGTGAGATTATTTTGAAGAGAAAAAAAAATGTTGACAGTGAGATTATTTTGAAAAAAATGGACTATTGCTGACCTGATCACAAAATACCTATCGGAAATGGCTCTCATATTAGGAGATTGTGTTGTGAGGGACTGGGATTGATTGTATTTGGACCTAAGAGGCTGAGTTGCTAATTGCATGATATATAGTGTGCTCATCAGCCTGAAAAATGCTGTTTTTTTTCCTCAAATGATCTCCTTTTGACAATGATAACTTAATGGAAGTTATGGGTTATAATTATTGAAGAGTCGGCTCCACCGGATGGAGAATATTGAAAAGTATTTTTCGCTGCCTCTACTAACACCTTAAGGTTTTGGTAGTAATGGTTAGCTAAAGAAATTTAATATGGTATCAGAGCCAACCCGTCGTGGGTTCTACCTGAGGGGGAGTATTGAGGAGTGGGCTCCACCCAATGGGAAATATTGAAAAGTATTTCCGCTGCCTCTACAAACGCATTAAGGTTTTGGTAGCAATTATTAGCTAAAGAAATTTATTAATAATATATCCCTAGCAACCTGATTATCGTAGTGCATTTAACAAAGCCGGGAGTAGATTCCTTCTTCGCATTTGAAGAATTTTGATGTGTATAGTCAAAGCCAGATCTTTCTGTCACTTCTCACCTCTTTCCCTCCTTTCTTTCAAGACTTGTATGTGCTCAGGTAATATTGCTTGAGACTAATTTTATTGCTATTGAGATAAATTTATTTGCTTTCTTAGATAAGAATCTTTCGGGTTTTTTTTTTTTTTTTTAACTTGGGGTGCTATTTGCGTTTTTAGTTTCTACAGTCATACTCTTTTTACCCATTCTCCAGGCAATTCTAGACTTTAGTGTGTGATGATTTTGGACTGAAGCACTAAAAATAGCTGCTTGGAGCACGAACTAGGAATTCAATGGAGTTTTGCTGATGAAAAGTAGAAAGAAACATAAAAAAGAAGGTTTTGAGATTGCATGTTGACTGAATATATAGGAATTCACAGTCAAAATGATTACTAAAGAGATGAAGGGTGAATAATATATATGAGGTAGACATGCAGCTAGGTCTTGACTCTCCTACTATTTAAATTATTATGGTGATGGTTGAGTATTTATTTTTCATTTCTCGTTCATTCATTTTCTTTTTTTTTTTTTTTAAATGAGAGATTATTTGATGATCATTTTCGTACTAAACCACTTCTACAAACACAAATCTTAGAATTGTGTGGGAACTTAATTACATGAAACAAAGGGATAACAATATCCAGTAAACCTAGTTTCTCTTACAACCACATCATAAAACCCCCTATAGTTAGTAGTCAATATTTTTTTTGTTTCCTTATCGTGTCCCGTGTGGAGTCGAAGTCCCTTTCTGTTCATGTAAAGTCTCATGTAATGGCCACACAACAAGCCCCGTCTGCGCATGCACCCACAAAAGCAAGGACAAATCAAAGTTCTCCATTTATTCTGAATTAAATCTGTCCATATCATTCTCCTAATAGCATCTGATGGCCACCATCCATGTTAACATTGACACGACACGTTTCAGCTAGTCGAAACCTTAATAACTCATAAAAGATTGAATTCATTTCTCTTTCATAGGAGAAACAGAGAAGCTGCCAAACGAGCCTCATCCATCACAACTCCTGATGACTTAGATTTAATTGTTTGTTTATGTTATCCTAACTCAATACTTTAATCTAATATTGTTAAATAAAATAGAGAAATGGGCTTTATTTAATAAATAATTCAATGTAGGTTATGGTTGATGTGGAAGGTTGGAACAACCCGGCTTTACATTAAAAAATGCGGATTTGGTTTGCTAGGTTCTACCTGAATGGATGCCAATCACAATTTTAGATGGAACCTGAATGATGACGATTAGGAATTGGCAAAATATCATTAATTATTATATCATGTAGACCTTTGATTTTAGGGCCACAATATTTTGGATTTGTTTGTTTTCATTATAATATATAGGATTTATACAATAACTGGTTAAAAACGTAAGTCAAACGTAAATTTTGAAAATGAAAATCAGATAAGCTTTTCTTTCAAAGAAATAGAATCAAAGAAAAATGTCAGCACCCTTAATTTTCTTCGATTCTATTTCCATAAAAACAAAGATTATTTGATGCTTACTTTTCAAGATTGACCTATATGGCCTTCATTTTTAACTACTTGTTAGATAAATCCTATGCATTCAGTTCTTATGTATTTTAATGCAAATAAACAGGCCCCTAGTGTAAATTTTAACATAAGTGATGGGTAAGTGCCAACCAATTAACAAGGTATAGAGATGTTTGTGATCGGACTGACCATGAGTGGACCCAAAAGCATTGAAAATAAACAAGATATTTTGTTTTCAAAGTTAACTATATATATATATATTTTATATATTTTCCCGTTGAGTTCTGGCTATGGTTGAAAGGAACAGCACTAGAAGACAGATAAAAGTTGGTACCAAGTCTAAAACAATAGTTTGTAGATGACACAAAAAATGGATTCTTGGTAATCAATGGCTGCTACAGCAATGTTTTTCTGTTCAATTTATGGACTTTTTGTTCTGAAATCTAGTGACACCCCACAAGAACTATAGAAGAAAAGGATGGCACGCTTGCAGTATTTTGACCAGGATTGCAATACAATAAGCTATATTAAAAGTTTCTTTTAGGTGGAAAATACTATATCAAAAGTATTTATTGCAGGGTTGCTTGAGCATTTCTTAAATGCAAGAAAAACTAAGAAGGTACTGTTTCTTTGGGTTGGTAAGCTAGAATTAATAGATGATCTCAGGTGTGAAGCTCTTGAATTCTTGTTGATATTATCTTTGATTTGGCATCACAGGAAAAGATTGTGTATGATATGGAAGAATTTAGATTCTCATAATCTTTACCCCACTAATATGTTGTTTGCGGCTTCATCTCTCTCTGGAGAAAGAAAAATAATGAACTGATTTTTCTCGATTTGAGGATTTATATTTATGAGAGGGGGTAGAATACATGATTCCTCTTTCCTGAAAAATTTAAAAATACAGAATCCTTTCAGTATACAAATAAGTTTTCCTAAGTTGTCAATTATCCGATCTAAGGGTATCAAATAAATGGTGGTCAAAGTTTAATGCCATGAATGATAACTTAAAATGTTTACTGAATCTAATTTGTTGTAAATAGCTTAATTTGGAAACTTCATACATCCATAAGGCCAATGGCCTCTACAAACTCATCTGGTTAATAGCTTACTGCTGCACAATTGTTGCACATAATCTAGACTTGTATTGGAATACTCTAGTCCTAGATTGTAAATGATAGTGGGGAAGGTGCCCAACTTTTATTATTCCTATTGCTTAAAAATTGAAGGGGTTTTTCATACATGTCTAGTGGGAGAGGGATCCATTAGGGTGGGGATCATATGCAACTTTATACTAATCATATTGTTTCTTGGGCGATTTCATAATCATTTCAACTCTCCTAAGGTTGTGTATATATCTAGAATACCCCATGAAAGTCAGCTGTCTAGGGGGGCAGACCTACATGCATGCGTTTCGGGGCGGTCGCCCCGTCGGACTTGTGTATGTTACCAAAATTCATATGAAAATTCTGGTCTTGCTTCCAAAATTCACAGGAAAATCCCGAGTTTGCCCCAAACTTACATCAAAATTCGGGATTTGCCCCCTAAAACCCAACTACCTATTTGGGTCCATTCGAACAAAAATATTGGGTCCGCCACTGGGTTATCCATGAGTTATTGAGAAAAAAAACATTCCTCTGATCATGGCATATAGAGAGGTGAAATTATAATTCAAAATTGTTGTTATTGACTCATGGACTGAGTCAATATATATAGCCATTGTGGCTCTCACGGTCATACAGGCAGGCCTAGTAATGGGCCCATAAGCTAATGAAAGCCTGGCTTGGATAACTATATCGACCAAATCCAAAACTGTTGGCGCATGAAATTAAATGACCTCTGTGCCATTAGAAATAATTACCCACCCCTTACTCTAGCACATAAAATCCTAAAAGTAGTGGTTTAATCTTAGATTCCTATCTTACGTTCTTCACTCTTCACTTCTTTAAATACTTTTTAGATGAACTTTCTTTGCTATAAAATTTAGCATTTTAATAAAAAAGGGTCCCTTTACATTCATATTATTGATTACTTAGGAATAAGACTTGTATTTCTAAAAGTATCTAAAACTGAAGAAACAAATGTACATATCTAAATATGATCATTAAATAATATCCCTTTCAATGAAAAATTAATTAATGGATGGATTGAAATGAATACCCAGTCATAACTTTATAATAACTCAATCAGTCGAAAGTCAAGTCCGTCACCTTTATCTTTTGTTGGACTTTAGAGAAAAAGAAAAATTATTTTTTTAATAAAAACTCATTTGACCGTAAATTCCTACCTATTGAATTACATGGACTCCTAAACTCAACATTAATTTCATAGATAACTGTAGAGTACTGTTGAGAATGATTTGGCAAATCATTTGGCAAATAAGACGCCCAAGAGTAACTAGTCTTGGTAAGATCTGTTGAAAACATCAAGAAAAAACTGAGAAAAAAATGGGTTCTTTATCTTAGGTATGAAAAGTTGTGACAGATGTATATATGTACCCCTTTCAAATGGCCAATCAAATCCCAGGGGCGTTTCCTATCATGTGAAAGTGAATGTTCTGTCGTGTAGTGTAAAATGTCACCAAGTGATACATCCTAGTTTTTAAGGAATCTATATGGTAGATATGCGAATGTCTCTATTCCAAACTTTGGTTTTTATCTTCTTCCACCATATCGATATGTGTCACGTGTGGCAGTGAAGTGGTGAAAAAACCTTGTTGATTGGGTTAATTAACTCCCCAACCAATGCTGGCAGAGTGGCACTACGACGAAACGAGGTTGTTTGAAAATTTGGCACTGACTTCACATTCCTTAAAATGATGGCCATGATTGCCCACTTGTGATATTAGATCTCATAAATATTCACACACTAACCAGGTTCCTCACCTACATTGCTGGGATTGATCCAGCTTGTTTTCAGGGCTAGTTAGTTTACAAGAGGGGTAAAAGGAAAGTGGAGGTCGACTATGAATATGGTAAAAGAGTATGGATTAAAATAGAAATTACTGGAAGACAAAAGTTTACTTCTCTCCAAATTAATATGCTTGGTTGAAGTGAAAATATAAAGCCAAAAGTAGAGTAAAAGGCACTAGTGGTGCCACGTCAAAGTTTACTTTCCCTTCCCCTTATTCCATCGAAATAATAATAAAGTAAAATAGGCACATCACAACTTTATATTTTTACTTTACTTCTTTCATCCAAATAGTATGACGTAAAAAGTGCTAGTGTTTGGGGCTTTTCCCGATATACAGTGCTGTGTATCTAGGGTTTTACCAATGATCAACTCCAATGGGGTGAGAAGGATATCCTCCTCAAAAAGAAAAAAAAAAAGAAGTTATCATATCCTTTTTCACTCCTCTATTGCTTTCCTTTCGGCTAAGTAAACGAGTGAGCGTGAAACTCACCACTAAGCTATCAAATTTAGAAAGATTCTCACCTATAAGTATACCCCAAGTATGCTTATGTGGTCTACCTCATGTGGCTCACTCGGATACTTTTCTAGCATTTAGGGTAGGATGGATCATGTAAAAAATTATTGAATAATGCTAGTCATGTCAACTTTTAGTTTTTTCAACGATTTTCAGGAAATTTCATGCAAGGAACTGGAAAACAAAAGAATATTGACAAACATTTGTTTGAAAGAATTTTTGAAAGGAATTTTGAATGTTAAAAATTTCTAACGCGGGGTTAGTTATTGTCTCCTTGTATTTGGAATTCCTTATTTAATTTGTAAGATCCCAAGAACTCAAGCTCATGCAATATTGTCATTTTTGGCTTATAGCATTTGCAAATCTAGTTGAGGATAACAGTTGAGAATTCAACTATCCTCCAACAGAAAGGTTTAGATATCTTACAAAAACATGGGCCGCCCTTGTTGGTGTGCTCTTTTATTTACCTTTCATCGCGTGAAATTTTAATTTCCAAGGAAAGGAAATAGAAAGGAGATTCCACCTTTTATGGAAAAAGCTAATGTGGCAGAATGCAAAACTCACTTTCCACAAATGTGTCCTTTATTTTCATGTCGATCTTATTTTCTGCATAGAATTATGATTGAGAATATTCAATACTGTAAGTTTCTATATTGTCTGGTGTGGTGAAACTTTTTTTCTTTGCTGTAAAATGTATTTTCTATCCCTCATGTAAAAGTGTATAAATGGTTATCCATCTGTTTTTAGGTTCAAATATACTTATAAAAAATGTGAAGAGTTAATGACTCTTAACGAAGCGGAGGTGCTTGCTAATATGGAAGCTCTTTGGTGTTTTTTCTCGAGATCTTTTTATGGAAGCCTTAATGTGGAGAGTGACTCTTCTAATGTAATTTTGTGGGTGTCAAACCAGAAAACTCCAATTCATGTTCAATGAAACCTGAGCTCTATCTTATATCATTCATGTTGTCTTTCATTTTGAGTTTAGATTGGCCAACTACATGACTGACGTTCTTGCCAAACAAAGGGGTTGAGAGGAGTGTCTTTGGGAGGGTTTTGTTTTGTAAATTTAGTTACGGGAGGGGCGGGTCTCTCTTGTACCTTGTTGCTCCTTAGTTTCTTTCTCTTTATGTTTGTAGTATTGCTTTCTTTTAATGAAACCTTTGTTACCGACTCAAAAAAATAAAAAGTTAAAAAAAAATGTGAAAAATGCTTTTGCCTAAAAATATGAAACTATGAAGTTCCTTGGATTGCAGTTCTTAAACAATCAGAAGAGTTGGCTTCTTCGGATTAATATATTGACATAGCTGTTAATTGTTGATGCCAAGATATCATAGGTGACGCCTGTAGAATGGTTGAAGACCGGATAGTTGAATCTCATGATCTTGCCAAATCAATGAATCAAATCCCATTAATTTAACGTACAGAATTTTAAAAACTTCTCAAAGATTGGGAGAAATTACTATGGCCTCAATGTGGATAGACCTCTCTTTGGTATTTTGTTAGGTCGAGGTCATGTGTTGTTGGTGTGTTCGGCCTTGTCTTTTAATGAATATTCAATTCATGTAAAAAAAAAATCTAGTTGGTATTCGATTTCAAAAACAAAGGCCATAATTACTTAAAGGGAGAATTTCAATTAAGGCCTTAAGTTTTTGTCTTATTTCGTAAAAAGACATAAGTTTTAAAACTTTTAAAATTAATATCTAAGTTTTTTAGTGGATTTTCAATTATAGACATTCGGCCATTTTAAGATATTTTTTGAAGATTTTTCCTCATTTTTTTTTTAAAACACTCAAATTACCATTTGTTTTTAAAATATGACATGGTTTTTGTTGCCACTATATGCAACCGATCACCTTGGCGATGCTGGTTATCTTTTATCACTGTAAGGATGGCCATTAAAAAAAAGAGGAGAATATAAGGGAATTGAAGGAGAGTTTTATATTTCAATGAAGGGTAATATGAGTAGTTTTAAAAGACTAAGGGAAAAAGTTAACGAAAAACAGTCTTAAATGGATGGATGTCCTTAAAACTAATTGAAAAACTTAAGGAGCAATTTGAAAGTTTTAAAACTTGCGTCATTTTTGAAATAAGGTAGAAACTTAATGCCTTATTTGAAGATCTCCCTGACCTAAATCCAATCGGAGTCATAAGTGCTTAACATGAGCTTGCCTCTATCATGTGAGACCAGGGCATGCTCATCCCGTTAATCGGGTAGTGCTGGGATTTCTCTCTCTCTCATCACCATCTTCTCTCGTGTCTCTTTTGTCTCTCGTATTTCCTCTATCCCTTCTCTCTCCTCCTGTTTTTGTGTCTTTCATCTCCCTTTTCTCCCTTCGTTTCAAAATATCATTGAAATCCCCAAACAACCACCATACATCATCATCATCATCATCATCATCATCCAAGCGTTATCTCAATTTTGTTGTGATCGGCTATATGAGTTCTGTTTTTCCATTTTGATCTATAATGAGTCAAATCCGTTGGACATGTTATATTTCTTCAGGTCTATCGTTACTACTTTCAGCCACGTCCTCTTCGGTCTATCTCTTCTACTTGGTGGGCCATCAACTTGAATACAAAAACACTTTTTCTCATTGCCGTCAATGCTGGCTTATATTGGATATGTACAAACCACATCAAACGATGTTTTTTATTTTATCACTTATACGTGTGAACCTTGAATGCTTTTGAAAATGCTCGTTTTTTATTCTATCTTTCCTACTTATACCACACATTTACCTCAATATTTTCATCTTTGCTACATTCATTTTACAACAAACCTTAAAAAAAAAAAAAAAAAAAACCCCTGCTTGTTTGGGCCGGACAAACCTTCTTTGATTGTTTGTTGCTTAAACTAAACCTAGCCCATATATTAATTGAGCCCAATTTCTAGATCAAGAGCAATCCATGCACTAACGCTTAAAGCCGAAACCCTGCTGAAAGTGGATTAGGCTCGAACCGAGCTTGCACTAGCTTGGCCCATGAGCACCTCTTCCCATCGATTGATCAAGGGAGATCCAGAAAATTCAACTTGGGGGGGCTCTAAGTAAAAAAAATATATTGGAGGAATGTATAGAAAGATGACAATTTTATATGAATTTCTAGTGATATTTTTTTACAATTTAATTTAAGAAAATGAAATGGATGATAATAACCAAGTTACCCTTCATAGCTAAGACTCTTACTAAAATCTTAATTAATTGAAACTGAACCCTCGTGAGAAGCTTTCCTTCAAAATTAGACTACTAGCAGGGATTCGAGAACCGCCCCAGCACGTGTGTGGGAGCGTCCCCTGCCCACGTACCCAAAAACCGAGTTCATTCCGCGTTGGCAATGCCATCTCTCATGGTTTTCTCCGTCTTTCCTCTCTCTCTCTCTCTCTCTCTCTCGAAATTCGAATCCCACTCCCTCTTGCAACACTCCGGATCCAAAGGAAAATGCACAAAAAAGAGAGCGACCAAAACAATGAACATAGCTCACATGAGCACCATAAATCTCAACACCCCTAAACTGTAATAATAAGCCCATTTCACTTGTTTCTAAATTGTAATGGCCTCAGTCACACCACCTGAGTTCAAATTTCAACAATTAGGAATGTAAAAAGTACCATGCATGAGAGCTGTATCCACTATGCAGTGAATTTGAGGTTGGCCAAAATATCACTCTACTATATCATATCTTATCTTATATCCATTCAGTGATTTGAACTCAACTACAACAAATTTTGACTCCCCTACTCTTGTTCTTACAAGACTCTTGACCCCACTGTTTTTAGTCCATCTCAGTGAGTCACAATCTTACAACAAGTGGACTTGTGTGTTTTACATCCGATGGATGGGCCAGCAAAATTTCCCATCCATTGAAACATTAAATGGACCCCACCCACTTCAACATCTAATGATACGCGTCTTCCATCTTGTAAGATTTGCCCAAACACAAAGCAACTTGTGCAGGACTACAAAATCAAAAGTAGTCCCTCCTTCCCATATTCCTCAATAAAACCCACCATCCTCTTCAAATCAAAGTCCTTTTTATTCTCCAAATCTTCTCTCGGACGAAGAAGGAGCAGCAGCAGCAGCAGCAGAGGAGAAGAAAACTCTACAGCATGGAAACAGCTGCTCCACTCGTTTACGCCGACTCGGTTGAGTCGTCACCACGATCCAGACACACCGATTCCTGGGACTCACCTCCGTCTTCTTCTCAGCCGCCGTTATCCAACGCCGGACCGTCTAAGCTCCGCCTCATGTGCAGCTACGGCGGCCACATAGTCCCCCGCCCTCACGACAAGTCGCTCTGCTATTTGGGTGGCACCACCCGCATCGTGGTGGTCGACCGCCAGAGCTCTCTTTCCTCTCTATCGTCGAAGCTCTCCGCCTCCCTCCTCGACAACCGCTCCTTCTCCATCAAATACCAGCTCCCAAACGAAGATCTCGATTCTCTAATCTCAGTCTCCACGGATGAAGATCTTGATAACATGATCGAAGAGTATGATCGGATCCTCGCCGGCTCCTCCAACTCCTCTTCGTCTTCTAACAACTCCAACTCCCGCCTCCGCCTCTTCCTCTTCCCGCCGTCGAAGCCGGAGTCCGCTTCTTCTATCGGATCCTTGCTTGAGGACTCCAAATCCGAGACCTGGTTCGTCGACGCCCTCAACGGTGCCGGAGTTATCCCCCGCGGCCAATCCGCCGATTCCTCGCCGGATGTTAATTCCCTGCTAGGCCTAGACGAGGGCTCGAGCCATGGCGGAGGCGGCTCCGCCGCCGGTGGGGCGAAGAACCCCCACCTTCCTGAATCTCCATCGGGGAAGGTGGGGAAGCTTGGGCAGGATATTCAGTCGGTGCCGGACTCGCCGATGATGGAGACAAGGTCGTCGTTCGGGTCGACGTCCTCTGCGTCGTGCCTGTCGAATCTGCCGCCGATTCGGGTGCATGTGGATGAAGGTGGGCTGAGGACGCAGGACCCCAGATTGGGGTTGGAGGAGCATTTTGGGCAGATGAATGTTGGGGGCGGCCCTCCGGCCGCGGCTGCTGCTGCTGCGGCTATCTCCCCGGCGGCAGAGAACCCAAGTCGGGGTTTTTCGGATGATGAGAGATTCGAGCAAGGGATGGCCAGGAAACCCCCTCAGCCTCCCTCTCAACCCCAGCAGAAATTCTCTGCTCTTGAATTGCAAAACGATGCTGTTTCACGGTATGCCCAATTTCTCTGAATTCTAGTCATGTTCTTATGCCCAATTTCTCTGAATTATAGTCATGTTCTTACTTCAATTAAGAAACTTCTCTGAAATGAAGCGATTTGTTTCGTTTTTTTGAATTTTTTAGGGATGGAAGCGATTCTTCTGGTGTGATTTCTCTCCAGAAAGCAGGATTTTATCAAGAAACAGTGGTTCCTGTCCCTACCCGTGAAAGGGTTTCTCCCAATCCTGCTGTTAGCTCTGCTTCAGATCCGAAACGTGATGTATCCGATCAGAATTATCGGATTCCGGTGCAAGTTCAAGACCCTGGTTATGTATTGCCTATACAACAGCAGGAACAGCAGCAATTCATTCACACCACACCCCATTACATTCACCACCATGCTACTGGGCCTGTGCCCATGTCATCTTACTACCCAATTCATCCTCAGCAGCCACAGCAGCATCGGATTGATCATCAGTATCCGATGTATTTTGTTCCTGTCGGACAAAATCAAGCTTACAATCTACCCATTCAGTCGAATTTGCCCGACCCGCATTCAAATCCTTCCACCAAGCTTGCAAATCCTGCCATCATCTCCTCTGCGGCAGCTTACAAAGAACGCCCGCCCTCACCTGCCTATCCGACGGGGGTGTCTGCCCCTCTCCCAAAACCCGAATTAGCTGCCAATTTATACAGAACTGCTGCCACACCACCCCCTATGGCGGCTCAGCCTCTTGCAGCTGCAGGAGCACCACTCATTCATGTATCTGATCAGCAGCAGCAATACATGGGCTATCATCAACTGCATCACCCATCTCAAACGGTGGCCGCAGCTGCTGCTACTGCGAATTTCACCTATGAGTACACTGATCCTTTGCACGCCCAATTATACTATACTCAGCAAACTTCTGCCACCTTGGCTCCTCAGTACCAAACAGTGAGCTCGGGAGCAATGATATCCGAGATTCCATTGCCGCCTCACTCAGCTGCAAATGCCAAGCAGAACAGAACCTCACAACCACTGTAAGTTGTTTGGGCCTGGCAAGTTCTAATCTGCAATCAATTTTGGTGGATGTGGGTGAATTGAATCATACTTGGTAGTATTTTACTTGAGGTTTACTTGTAAGGGTCTTGTTATAGTAATTTGTTTGTCTGTCTCTGTGATAGAAATAAGGAACTGGGTTTCTTATCTTCCTTCTATGTCATTGCCACTGTGCATGTGAAGGGTGATCTGGGATCATAGTAGTTCTTTTTCTTTCTGAAAATGGTGTGTGGTCTTGTGTAGATTAATGAATAAGTATAGAGAAAAAAGTTGAGTCATATGTCCTTCCTCTTTATTTCTCCTTTTTAATGAGCAATTAGACATGTACATTGACAATGGCAAAGGATCATGGACTAATGAACTGTATTCTGTCCTGTATAATATCTTATCTGTTATGACTCTTGGGTCTATGAGACTTGGTTTGAGCAAGGCTGCCTGCTTCACCATTGGGTTAAAGAAGACTTAAATTGACATTCAGCACCTTGGTCTCATTGATATAGTAGAGTCGAGATGTATATAGCTCTCCCTCCATGTTTATTTTTTATGAGCTGTACACATTAAGCTGACCCAGAAGATAGATTTTATATAGGTTTACTGGATTTTTCTCCTTATGTGTTTCTACTGTGGTTTGTTTTTTTTTTCAATTATTGGGGAAGGTATATGTATCCACAAAAAAAAAGTGTTACTTTTGTTTATCCAATCTAGAATCACTGAATGCTGCCTTTTGTGTTCATTGTTCTTTTGTGGGGGTAGATTTTAAATTTTCACTTCCTATTTGTTTGTATCTGCTTGATGATATGAGTTTGGACTGTCATTTATTAGAACCAGGAATTGTAGCTTTTATGTCCTTCATGCTATCATGTGAAGGTTTGGACAGATTCTAAACAGTTAAACCTGGTTTTTTCCCCATTTGTATGCATCCGGTTATTGGAATTATTTTAGCACTGTAGAATTGGGGATTTTGGATGCTTCCATTTATTCATTTCTGTACACTTGTTTTAGGAGTAGCTAGTGTTTCTTGTCATCTCTATAGACGTGGCTATCAGTGTTGTTGGATTGGTTTCCACTGTGTGTAATATAAATGAGCAAACTTCAACTTGCCTTCTGATCTCTTGTGGAGGCTGATTCAATCTGTGTTGCGCATGAAGTTGTTCTTTGGTATTCTTTCTCCCATGAGACATTAGGGTATTTCAATACCATGCCTTATTTGTTATTAACAGTAAAGGTGTCAATGGTTATCCATTTTACCCATACCCGACTCCCGACTCATGAAAATAGCTTCTGGGTATATATACCTGGACCTGTTTAATTTCTGAGTCTGAATTTGGTCTACTCAATTGGACCAGAAGATACTTATGTGAGGATTTGACTTAAGATAGATCGGAATAGAGAAACAAAATTTGTGTAGCTGACCCAACATAATTGGAACAAGGCTTTGATGATGGTGGTGGTGATGATGAATTGGACCGGAAGATGTTTGGTTTTGGTCTAGTTTCATGTAGTTCTTATAAATCTATTGGTCCTGGACCCAAACCTGAATCGGAAGAAATTTTTTTTAAATTTGGGTCGCCTGTTTTCATGCCTATTCCGGATTGCATTTATCTAATTTGGGTGTAGGTCCATCCAGTTGAGGAGATTAAAGATGGTTGCACATTTATAATCTATGATGGGAAAGTTGAAACTTCCCAAAAAGGAGAGTGTCCCTCACCCTATGGTGAAGGATACATGCACTTAAATATCCCCCATCTATGATAACCCCATATATAATGGATAGTTCCCCAGTCGAATGTGATTGATTGACTTGTATTAGAACAGGATCCTACCTATGGTCTCCACGATCTGGATCTAAAAATTTGGCAACGGGGTTATGTGTGTGGTGAACACATCCCTGATTAGGCTTTTAGATTTAATGATGGTGCCAAAGTGAAATTTGTGACCCTATGTGGGGAGGGAGATGGAGCCGGGATTCTGATTCCTTCCCACCATCTTCCTTTTAGTCAGCATGTTGCACAAAAGAACACTATCCCGGGGACCGACCCAGTTCCCGTCATATCACTTCTAGTCTTCTAGATAAAAGGTTGTCTCTCTGCTGACATAAGAGAGTTTTGTGTTGTATTGTATTGTATTGTACCCCTAGAACCTACTGGTTTGCTGTTTTGTTTTTTTTTCAGATAGTAGGTTTTTTCTTACATAATGAGATAGGTGGACTAAAATGTGACATTGTTATAATCCTAACCCGAGCCTATAATATATATATATATATATATATATATATACACACTTGTTGGGGTCCCATGTCAGTTCATTTGTCCAGTGGGTCTCCATCCCGCTCTGCATGCACCACTTATGCTATTGATGATGCTACCCAGGTACCAGCTGGTTGGCATCTTTTAATTCCCTTTCTTATAGGCTCCTTGACCCTCTTCCTCTCCTCCTTGATTTGTCTGATTTCAAGTTGTGAAGTAGTTTGATGGGATTTCCACTATGCTATGCTAGATATTAATGTTTTGGTAGGGTCTTTAAGAAAAGTCCTCAGTCTTCACAAGCCATTATATTGAATAGACTCATTCCAAAATCTCTATAAAGACTAAAATCCCATCTAGTTTAACTGAAGCCAGACAAATCTCAGACCATTTTCATGAGCCTCAGGAGCACTTGAAACCCACAGAATTTTAAGGGCTTTTGAGCTCATGAATGGCCCATCAGATGATCCAAGCAATCCTGCAATGAATTGACTGATTGCTCCTCCAGGTTATGCTAAGCTTCTTTTGCCCTTTTGAAGGACCAATATCTCTATCATACAAACTTTATATATATATATATATATATATATATTCTGCACTCAGAATAAATCCTTGCCCGTCCAAGTCCAAACGGAAACCCTACCCACCGATGTTCCATGGATCACACCTGAATAGTTTTTGATACTGACATGGTGGAAGACTTGACCTTTGGGTTTTATTCGATTCCAAGCCACGTCCCTTAAATGGTGGGCCCAACCCTTTGATCACTCCAGCGCATTCTACGAATACTCTATGCTATTTATAATTTTATATGGGGATTGGTCCTCCTTGGGCACATGACTGATGGCAGGTTAATGGCTAAAAAGTGTACGGTTTATACAATGAGAGAGAGAGATAGAGATATGACCCACATTTATATGGTATGGGTTCTTGGGGTACCATCCAGTCAATGGGTACTCTTCTCTCAATTGGAAAATCCAGCATGATCAAAGCAAGTGGATATGAACTGTCTCCACACGTGCCATACTATCTGCATACCATCTCATATCACTGTCTTAGGCTTTCAAAGCTGTCACATGTTGTCACGTGCCGGTACGTCTGAATTCATTTCTAAAGTTGATCGACCAAGTACTGCTGCTTGTTGTATGCAGTTGTCATTTCTCATGGGAAAGAAGCAAATAGGAAGGCATGCAGATGCAATGGAGGCTGTTGAACTCTCAGAGTCCTTGATGGGCCCAATCCATATGTGTATATATGTATATAAAATATATCATTGAACAAGGTAGTTGTGACTTGTGAGTGATGAGTGATGATGACCCACATATGGAGGTAGCCTCTTTAAAAGTAGAAGCAGCTTCTTGGGAGTGGGATTGATTATTTCTTCTGGTTTCTATCTTGTTTACCCTTTTGTCACAATCGTTGCAGTCCCTCTTTTCCCCTCCTAGAATGGTACACCATTGTCTTTACTCTTGAAAGGGAGCTCTCACCTGCCTACCCACTCCTACAAGGCTGCATCTGTCATGCAAAAAGAGATGCCTATTACCAATTTGGTATTTTTGTTCTTTATATGATGCAAGGGAAGATATATTTGCAAGAGGATACTGGGGGACACTCCTACATGGCTGCATCTGTCATGCAAAAAGAGATGCCTATTACCAATTTGTTATTTTTGTTCTTTATATGATGCAAGGGAAGATATATTTGCAAGAGGGTACTATGGATCCATCCTAGATTCACACCTTATTTGTTGGATCTATATCTGAGCCCAGTTGGAAAGTCATTATCTGGGGCCAGCCTCACCAAATACTATTGCATTAACGAGAAAGTCAACATTTAGTAAAATTACACCTAAACAAGAAAGTCTTCAGAACACTATGGTGCAAGTGATGGATTCTTACAAGTATTTTTCTTTGGTAAAAGTTTGTAGCCTGCTTACACTAGTTGTGTTCGTGAGGACCACTTGGAGTGGATTCATATTCTAACTTGCACATCAAAATGTTACAATCTTGTGCACAACAATCCATATACCAATTGAACTCCACTTTTTCTGACTAAAAAAAAAAGTTTCAGTTTTTAAAGTATGTTACAGACCTGAATCCCAGGATAATAGCAGGAATGATAATGTTATAGAACCTCTACTAATGTTACTATTATTATGGGGCCTAATATATTTTCATGCTATCTGATCATTATTGTAGGCTATGACCATGTATTCAGACCAATTATCAGTATTGAACATAGAAATGGACTAGGATCCTATCATGGAACTCAATGACTTGATTAATTTGTTAACCTATTTATAGCCCTCCTTGTAGTATTGATTAATTATTGAAAATGGACTTTGAGGGGGTCCCAAGTCTATCAAAGGATCTAGAAAAGGCTACCCCAATGGAGAATTTATAATTAGGGGGACAAAAAACTCCCTTGACTCAAGCCTCAAGTTGAAATAATAGGATTCATAAACTAGTTATTAGCGCGAATATTATAAGAGACTGATGAAAAACAGTTCATGATTCGATTTTTACAACCAGCTAATTAAATCCTAAACCAGAAAGACAATTGACAGAAAGAATTCTATGATATTGTGTCATAAGCCTTGTGGATACCTTTGAAGTGCAAATTCTTTGTTTTCAGTTTTTCTAGGCCATACTATGAAAAAACCCTTTGGCAATGATAACTTTATCAATTGCCCTCTCACTTGGTAAGAAAAGCTCCCTGCATGTTCAAAACATTTTTTTTTGTTTTTTCATTAGATGTTTGATTCTGGAGATGAGAGTTTTTGAAATTATAATGTATTGCACATTGCATAGGCTGATTGACCGAAAAACCATGAGAAGCAGTCAGATTTTGGGAAACAAGAGAAACAAATGTATTATTGATCTTAGATCAAGAAGATTGAAGGAAAAAGATTTTGTACAAAAGCAATGATGCCCAAAATCCCTTTATAGCGTTTGCCTTTCCCAAAGACACCTCCATGTTAGGCTATCTATTCTCTATCAAGAACTTTACCCTTCCTTGCTTTCCCAAACAAACATGGTGCCAACTTCAGCAATTGCCCTCCACACAGCAACCAACCATACAGTACTCCTGAAGGGAATAAAATCTACGATATTAGCTCAGTAAATCTCCTTAACTTCTATAAAATTCTCACTCAGACGACCAACGTACAAGGACAGTGATAATCTTTATTCTCCATCGTCCAAAAAAGCGGAATCTCTGCATTAAAGGCTCACAACAAATTCCCACACAAGATGGCAAGAGTCTCATAGGTGAACTTAAATTGCCCTCTTCTTCTTTCCCCACCATTCATTTTCCACATTTCTTACAAAGCACATTTATCTTCACACAACAAGTATAATGTCATAGGAAGGCACTAAATAATTGTCATAATGATGGTTAACAGCATTAATAATAAACACAATGTTACTCTAAAACAACACCATTTTCTTGTCTACAATTTTTTTTTTTGAAACCCTTTCTTCATACTTCGAGCACCAGTCCACATTCAAGTGGCAATAGGGCATCCCATCAAAAGAGTTCCCTTAGTCAACAATCCGCATGATGATTATCTTTGATGTAAATCTCACTAATTTTAGGTCGAGGATTAGCGAGATGCACAAGATTAAATGATTACACCATCTTACATTTGTACTTACATGAAGAGTGGAAATCTCAAAAAAATCTCAAGTAAAAAGAGAGAGACAAAAATATTGTCAATTTGTCAAAGGAAGAAAATGAAAATACTAAAATCCTTGTATAAAATAGAGAAGAATGAAGAGATAAAACACTCTGATAACTTAACATACTCCTCTAGAAAGATGAAAGTAAAGAACTCCCACATTTATGTGTATGTTATTTTTGTAAGGTTTGAATGCTTTCAAAAATTTTTTCCCAATCCTCCTCTTGAGGAACTTGGCTCCATCAAATCAACTGGGCTAAGTGAAACGATCATCATCAGTAAGCCTGACCCCTCCAATTTGCTATCAACTTAAAGTGAAACCATCATCATCAACTTATAGTGAATTTGCTTCGTATGTCATGTGTTCGAGTCCCACCCCAGACTCATCTGTCACACTAGTGTTGTGGGGTTGTGTGCGCCTGATGGAATAGTCCTGTTGGATAAATATACCACGAGAACAACCATATATATATATATATATATATATATATATATATATATAAAGCTTAAAAGAATTCTATGATCCAACTTTAGCTATAAAAAAAAAAAAAAAAAAAAAACTATATTCAAATACTTCTACGATATCACTCGAATGTTATCTTTTTGAGATTCAGAACTAGAAGTTTTCTACTTTTCTTTTTCTTCTTAAACACTTGTTGATTTAGCAGAACTTGGTTAGTTACTCTAAAAATTTGAGTGGAGTGGCAGCCAAGTGATGACTGTCAGATTGTAGAGATGGATGAATGAATGAATGCTCTGCTGCACTAACTGCCATTCTCCCACTACTTACCTAATTTCAAGATCCAAATTATTGCATTTGAAATAAGAAAATGACAGTTGAATTGAACTTGCCCTATTTCTTGCTTCTTCGAAGTGGGTCCCACTCCACCACCATGAATATATGTCACTTGTGCTTTAAGGGTTGTTTGCGGCTGTGATGTGGACTGCCATATGTACACTTGGCATACATGCATAAGGGGGTCCCACCAATCCCAAATCCAAAGAACAGAATCCACATTCTCCCCCCCCCCTCCTCTCTCTCCATATGTCCACTAACCTTCCAAACCATCTCTCGGTGGGGCCCATCATGCATGGTTGGTCAAAAATTTTATGATCAGAACCAGGATTCTTCCCTGCATAGGAAACCAATTTTTGGCAACATTTCCACCGACCCTTTCCATCTACACACCACCGATAAATAAACGTGACGAGTGCGATTTTTCCAAGCAGGTTTTTCATGTGGGTGCAAACCTAGAGATGTAAATAGGACCCAGATTCTCTGAATATCTTGAAGTCATGACTTGTTAAAAATCGTGTTTGGGTCTTTATTTACGCTTTGCTAAGTAAATGAGTTTAGATCCGGTTCTATCTTAGTTCTGACCAGTGGACTCCGGACCGACATATTGCCTCAATTTTCGAAAATCCATCCTAAAATTTAGCCTTTTTTTTCTATATTGTTCTCTACCTTGACCAGACCTGTCCCATATAGGAAACCGGTTCCGGCTCCAATTCTATCTTCTCATTAATGGTTCCAGTTTCCAAATCCACTATGGACCTCGACCGAAACCATACCGTTTACATCCCCACTATCACCTAATGCACGGTTTAGATCCATGCAATTACACACATCATTTTTTGGCCTTTGAAATAGAGATCTATTTGAAATAAAGTTGTTACAATAGAACCCTTTTAAATGGAACTAGAGGTTGGAGCGGTGGATGAAACCCATCATCCATCCTTAAGCACCAAGAAGCGCATCATGTGCCTGGCTATAAACTAATAACTAATCTCTCCATTACAATCAACTCACCCTACTTGAATGTTGAGTGGGTATGGCCATAATAAAGACAATGATTCAAAAATAATAATTCAAGGTGACCCCACAGATGGATCAGGCTTCGAAGCCTTCGATGATGATCAACCACAATGTCAATTTCTTTTTCTGTACTTCCAAATACATACAGCATGTCTGAAATTTCAGGCTTTCTTCCATATAGTCTGAAAAAAATACTTGATACTTTCTCTCAACTATGAAGAACCTACCTTAAATGAAACCAATATAATGAGATGTATACAAACAAAGCAGCCTTCTTTTTAACATTGTGAAGTCAATACAGAAAATGACTTTTTTTTTTTTTTCTGTCCAACGAAATAACACAAGAGAAGGCCACATCACCCTTGTTTTGGTTTTCATTTATAGTATCTACATACAGAAATAGATTAGAGCAATATGATAATGTTTCAGTAGATGGGTTTAACATCAAAGTTCTCATCCATACTTGGTGCTGGCCTATGGCTATAATAGACCGGCCCACATCATCTACCTTCTCCTCATTGGAATCCTCGTTGCTTTGCCATTTCGAATAATGCAGAAATACCTATGAAGATGACCATGGTACTTGATTATCAATCACTTCATGTTGCTTGTGTTTGTATTAATGGTACAGAACACACTATCAAGTATCACAACCAACCATGGGCCATGACCACATGTTGGCCACCCACATTACACAAGCAGGTACATTACATCATCTCATCCTGCAATTTCTGCTCTCCCAATCTAACAAGTATGATACACCCACTCGGAGTCGTTTGTCTACACCCATTTACATATATAAATGGTGAATATGCGTAATATTTATGCATCAGTAATGTTTGTCAACAAGCATTTATACATATTGTGTGTAAATCAGATGTGTAAATGGTATGAAAATGAGTCAAGATTTGAACACCTGTTCAGATGGGAAAAGAAAATATCAAAAGCGCATGTGATTTCAAAAGAATACCCGTTGAAGGCGGACGGTTTGGTTTTGGGGCAGCTTCCGTGAAAGAGGTTCTGGGTACAAAACCCCCCTCTAACGCATTTAGAAAAATAATAATAAAAAAGTCATTTCTATCAAAGAGGTTCTGAGTTCGAAACCTCCCTCCAACGTATTTTCAAAATAATAATAAAAGATGCATCAAGACCGATGAAATATATGAATGAAAACCCTCTCTACATCTCCATCTCATCCCCTTTTATGAAAGTAACCTCTCTATTTCTCTCTCTTGACTTGCTATAAAAAAAAAAAGAAAAAAAAAACTTTATAAAACCTATTTACTCTGTAGGTTTATTCTTTTAGAATTTGATTCTTTATCTTCTCTTCTCCTTTTAGATTTTCTTCCAATGCCTCAATGATTTTTCTAAAATTATTTATTATTGTATTACTTTAAAAATATTTAAATATGTATAAATGAATGTAAGAGAAAATGAAGAATGTATTTTATATAGCATTATGGTATCATTCAAAAATAATGTATAAATGCAATTTTATCTGACCATATTAAATTTGTGATACTTTTAATATAATTGGACTTAGCAATAAAATACTCATTTTATGAACTTTCTATAATTGATTAATATTAGCATAAAGCCGGTGAGATGCATGGATTAAGTTTTATGCAAATAATTAATTAAGATAATACTGAACTAAATATTAATTAATAAAACAATTAATAATAATAATCATATTTTTCTTAACCATCAGACTATAAACTCTTATTTCCTTAACCAAACATGCTGGAATGCTTTTTAAGGGTGATCATTGATAGAAATATCTATTTTTGAAAAGTATATTTCATGTTGAAAGATATGTTCTTTTTTAAGGATCTAAAATACAAATGAAAACTTTGATATAAATCAATCCTTTTTTGTCTACTTTTCATATCATTATAGTAGAATATAATTTAATGATTAATAAGTATCATTTACAAAATCATTTAATACATAAACACATATCATTAAAACAAACATAGAAAAATGAATCACATGTATAAATAATGAGAAAATAGTATTATTAAATAAATGTTGTAAAAAGAAACACGTATAAACATTACATACTTAAAATTTGAATATTCATATTTTACATGTGTAAATTGTATTTACATATCCCACGCGTAAAAGACAAACGACCCCTTAAAGCTGAGATGATACTGTAGACGAAGATTGTGAAAAAGGCTAACAAAATATGCACTGCAGAGTGCAGATCCATACCCTGCCGTGACTATGGTAGACTAGGACCACCTGAGAGCAGATGAGTAGGCAAAACCCACAGAATAGATGCAACAGGGTTTGAGATTGTTTTCATCTAAATAAGGAATCTAGGAAAAATTGAACAGCTGTTCTAATGATGTCCAGGGAACTGGTGTAGGGCTTTCTTTTGTGTGTGATAATTTTATTGCCTTTGGACCCGAGGAAGCAAAAAAAAAAAATAAAAAAATAAAAAAATTCCACTTCTGAAATTGACAGAGCATAGCAAAATGGTAAAGTGATGCCTCATATATTTTTATTGAAGTTTTATCCCATCAATCTAGGGTCACCTTGATATCGCATGTAATGTGAGTTGATTGCCTATTCCCCTGCCACCCATAGAGCAGACATTCTATTAGCAGATTCAAATTGATTGTAAATTGGGGCTTATTCATAAACTATCACAATAGTGACATCAAAGAGTGAAGATCACAAAATGGTTAATTTTCAATCCCGTCTTCACCGCAAGAAGAAAACTAACGCTTTATATTATAACAATTAATCTCAAAACCCAAAGGCTACAATGACATAATTAGCGTAAAAGCAAGCACCATAGGAAAAGGTCAAGATTCTGGTCCTGGAGCCTCATAAAATGGCCACAAACTTTCTACAAAAGCAAATGGAAATGACAGGAATAACAAGCCAAAGAATTGAATGCTGCTTATTTTAGAGTTGAAAGACTATACATTCCTTGGGTAAAAAAGAAGGAAAAAAAAAAAAAAGAAGACAAAATCATAATAATACCAAATAAAAAATCACCAGGCTGAAGAAAGGGAACGCATGCCATGTCACTCAAAATCACTGTTGGGCGGCAGCAACCTTGCAAACAGGGCATACATTTTTCTGCAGAAGCCATTGCTTTATGCAATATAAGTGGTAGCAATGACCACATTCTAGCTTCCCCACTTCATCTTCTGCTTCATATTCCTCCTGTATTTTATACAAACATAAGTTACATTGTCAAACTTATCATACACACTAAAGTGCGCTTCTAGGAGTACCAGAAAGCAAATACAGTTTCAATATTCTTATCAGAATGTGGGGTCACCTGCTTTGGTGATACTAATGCGAAAAAAAAAGGGAACTCACATTTGGTGGGAGACTATCCCATCCAATAAATGTGACTTCTGCTTTTTTTCACCCCACCAAATAAAGCAGAAGGTAGATCATCTATTCTGCCAGATAATAGATTCAGATGCAACCCAATATGGAAGATGCAACCCCTCCACCTACCTGACAAATACTACATTTCCCTTCCATCCCGGCAGATAAGTGCGGTGGCAAAGCATCCAAGATCGAGTGCTTCATTTTCCTGAGACAGCGCACAATCTCCTCTTCTCTCAACCCAGTGCTCACATAGCCAATCCTATCACCAAGCTCAAGCAATTCCTGTCCAAAACAATAGGAAGAAATGAGATGGCACCAACAACTATTGTCAATGAAAAACTATGAATAGGCAATCCCAGGTGGGAGAAAATCATGCACCTCATATGACATATTGTCAACATCCAGACGCCAATCCCGGTAGCGGTCATAGCCATCTGGTCCACTTAACATGTAGCCAGTTTGTAACATCATGATCTGCAAGCAATTTACTTTAGTTTCCAAAACATGTTATTACCATTACAACACAACTTAAGGAACTGAAAAATTGCTCCCTGGTACATACAGCATAGAAATTATAACCATCTTGTAAGCACTTCATCTAAATATCTGGAACCACCTATCTGAAGAAATTCCATTGTCCACATATTCATAACTGCCAAGATTCAGAATGCCGCCTAGAAATTTTTTTTTTTTTTATATTCCGAGTGGTTTTTGTCTTACTTTTGATCAAGGTTAAAGTTAATTTCTTGAACTCTTACACTGGCATCTAGCCATTTCTCATTCTTTTGCTTTTGTTTTACTACTTTTACTTCAGTTACCCAATATTTATGTGTGTTATTTTACAGTAACAAATAATCACCTCCCATTTTTTATTTTACAAGGAACCAATTCTACTAATCTAGTAATCCTGGTCAGCTAGCATTCATAGGCCAGTTTTCAACCAATTGCAAAATCTGGTACATTTTGTAGTTAAAACTTAAAAGGACAATAATGCCATCAGAGCTATTCTAGTTTGGGCACTCTGGGGTTGACCCAAGTTAAATAAAATAAGATTTAATGGTCCTTTTGTGTCAACTCCTTGTGTTTAATTCTAGTCATGCCCGATATAAGAGATTTTCATCCTTCTGCAGCAAAATATGTTGGGTTCCATCAACTGGTTTGAAGAATATACAAAATTTTCGATGGAACCTACAGTTTTTTTGTTTTCACTAAGTATACTCAAGTTATCAGTTGTCTATTCTTGAACACATGTATATACTGATTAGATCTTTTAGGCCCCGGTTTGACTCAACTATACAAAGCAATCTGCAAAAGGCCTAATGCTACTCAATCAATATTTTGGAAATCATTGTTGAAGCAGAGATGAAAATGTTGAGGTGGATGTGTGGTAAAATTAGGAAGAATAAAAATAAAAATCAGCTCTTTCGAGAGCATGTAAGGTTAGTATCAATAGGTGATAAAATTAGAGAAAACCATTTGATATGGTTTGGGCATGTGTCCAATGCGGGTAAGCAACGATACCGGCAAGAAAAATTTTAGCTTTACTGGTTGATGGCCCACCAAGGGGAAGGGGTAGGCCGAAGAGAATGTGGATGGATGTAGTAAAAATAGATTTGAAGACGTGCAACTTATCTGAGGATTTGGCTCAGGATAGATTGGAATAGAGAGACAAAATTCATTTAGCCAATCCAAACATAGTTAGGATGAGGCTTTGATGATGATGATGATGATGATGAAGTAATTTCATTCTTATGCAAGCATGTATTATTGATGTGAATATCCCAAGAGAAAAACCAATCATGCATATTCAATGGTGTGCAGACGCATTGGCACAAGGGGGGCAGTATTATTTTTAAAATAAATCATACATCACAAATTGGATTAATCCAAAGACACCCTTGAGGTCTAACAACAGTGCCGTTGAAGAAAAGTTTTTTAATGCATGTTGATGGCCCACCAAGGAAAGGGATAGACCAAAGAGGACATGGATGGAAGTAGAAATGATAGATCCAAAAAGTGTAACATATCCAAGGATTTGGCTCATGATAGATGGGAATGGAGAAACAAGATTCATGTAGCCAATCCATACATAGTTGGGACTTGGAGCAAAGTTGTGACCACTAAGGCTATGATGCACGAATACTTCAAAATGGGCAACGTAATGTGTCATATCATATCTGATGTGTCTCTACCATGTCTACGGCATGTCCCTATAGTATCCATGTTGTATCTCGGCATCATAACCCCGAGGCCTAGTTCCAAGTTGAAACTTAAGGTTACAATTAATGAGGCTTAGCAAAGGAGCATTGCCAATTACTAGTCTTTCTTAGGTGAACAAGAACAACCAATGCTTGATGATCATTCTCGAGTAGACAATAGTTGTCAATTGTGTTCCGGTTGCCATTCCGGTTTGACTTTGTAGTGGAATGTTTCGGCATTCCGGTCAATTCCGGTTGCAATTCAGAGATATCATGTATGTACAAATGTGCATTAGTCACTCACATATGTGTGCTTCAATGCTCATTGCCAATAAACCTGTCAACTCATGACTTACATGAATAACAATGACCTATGTGACATAATTAGAAGTATTTTATGTTACATGATGCATTTACTTTGAAGTGTTGTTTTAACCTCTTTTTTTTTTTTTTTTTCGTTTCACCTTTTATTCGAACTTCTTATTTTTATTTTCTTTTATAATAGCATCTTTTCAGGTAAGGAACGCTGGAACGGCTAGAATGTTCCATTTCAAGGCAAACCAGAATGGTGACTGATATGGAATTGACCAGATACCACCCCCCTTTTATGATACAATTATCTTAAAAACCAAAACTCAATCATTCTTTTTGTTAGACATATACCACAAAGGATTTAAAGGAATGGCAATATCAAAAGCTTTTGCACCCTTAAGTAGAAGAAATCAAAATACAACCTTGTGCAATTGCCTACTAATTTGTTGTGTACTAGGTGTCATTCTAGCCCTTGTCATTTACCTCACTGGTGAGAGATAAATGGATTTGACCAATATATTCAATTTGAAGATCATCATCTCAACAATAATTATCAGAATATCGTTTGAACACATACTAAATGAATCATGTAAGCTTTGGTCAATAGCTTGCATCAGTTAAGGTAATATGGCTTGGTAATAGTATTTATTACCTTAGGCCCCAAAACGTAGCAAAGGGAGAAAAAGTATCCAACTAAACAAAGTTTAACACACCAACCAAAGATTGCAAACCTATGAAAAAAGGGATCAGCTTGTACTACAAGGTAGTACCAGTACCAAAGACATCCTTATTCTTAGTCAATATTAGAAGCATTATCCTCAAAACTTTGTATATCAAACCCCGCCTTCGCAGAGTACTGGGAGGTAAGTGTGCCAACAAGATGAAAGCAATACAATTGGAAGTGCTTCGTGTTCATTTTATGCATGTGTATCCACTCAGGTACTATGTGCTCTCACTTAAATTTTCTAGATAGGAGAATGATATCTAGTTTTCTGGGTGTCATGGCATAGCACAACTGGGTAAAGTCGGGGCTTATCCTACTTAGACAACGGACTAATGTTTCAGGTCCAAGTCGGCTTAACCCAGTGCATTAAACCTAACTATAGCCCGGCAAGAACCATTTCCATCAACTACAAATAGTAAGACCAGGCAGGGCCATCCAGTAGGGCCCATCCTTACAGGAACACATGAAATGGCTTGGCTGGATTATATATGAAGAAACTGAAGGATGGTCCAAACATTGTGCCAATGGACTCGGCCAGAATTGAGCCTAAAATGGGCTGCTAGACCAATCGATTCAGCAGCAAAGGTTGTCATATTAAGCATAGATGATCATCACAAAGATGAAAAAATTATAAAAGTTCTAGAAAAGATAACATACGCATGCACACAAACACACACAGGGAGGTATATCCCTTCCTATTCTTCTCCACTGTTGCTTTATCCCTTCCTCAACTTTTGGATATCCTTTTTCTCTAGCATTTCTTTACTTCTACTCAATGGAAGTTCCAAATCCTAAGGTGAAGACTTCATGATGAGAATTCACTTGGTGGGAAATCTGGCTTTTCCAAATGATGGCATATCTATTGCTTTACAAAATATTTTATTTTCAGTTCAGGGAATAACACATTCAAGTTGCAATTATTTTGTATATTTTTCATTATATGTTGATTTCATTCTCCTGAATGGTTTTAATCTTAACTCCATTTCATCATCATTTGTTAGAAAAGCAATAGAAAACAGCTCAATAGGGCCAATGTTGCCCAATGAAAACACATCAAAGCAGTTCCACAAGAGATGAGGCTTCAAATACCCAAAACAAGATCTATGACAAAGAAGAATCTTATATATGTTTACCCATCTAATTAACGTCAGAAAACCTATTTAAAGACTATGTCAAGCAGCGATTCTGAAATGATAGGATACCGAAGGCACTGACAATACAAGAAGGAAAATAATATGATAAGCACACTAATCTGATTGATGATTGTGTTGGATCACATCACAACCAATCAAACCAATCAAGTCCAGACGCATGTGTAAAATCTTTTAACCACTAAGATCACTACTGGTCAGAGAAGATCCAAAACAAGCTCAATGCCAAAATGGTCAACATGGTGAATTTGAAGAAAATTAGAAATGAGGATTATTAGTGTAGGAGAGCACCTCAGCAAGCCCTCCTGGAGAATGACGCAATCCTCGCAGATGAGGATAATGTCCAGCTGCGAACAGATCAGACCCAGGTCGCTGTGTTTCGAGGGCATATGGAGAACCCATAGTGGAGATTTGTTCAATAATGTTGTTCCTCCTAATAATGCATGAACGCTGTCAAAGCAACCAATGTCAAATGATCAGAGAAGCACTTCTCCAAAAGAAAGAAGAATTTCACATATAGAAAGCAAAGCAGTAATAAACACCACATTATTGGAACAAAACAACAAGAACAAAGGTAAGAAATCCAGATGAAAGTCCAAGGAGACCAATACAAACAGAATACTACAATGATAAAAAAAGGGGAAAAAACAGGTTACTGCCATTCAAAAAGAGTTGCAGAATAATATGAAAAATAAAGTCATTTGAAACTTGAAAAAGAGGATTAAAGAAACCCAAACAAGCCAGTTCACCATCTGAAAAGCACAAACAAGAAAACAGTTAAAAGACAAATGCAAACTGGAAAACAAAAGCAAATTCAAGACACTACAATCGAGAGGGAAAAAGAAGTAAGAACAATCAAAAAAAGGAAAAGAGAAGAAACTGAAAGGAAAAAGCTAAAGAAAAATAATTGCAGCATGAAAAAAGAAAAAGGAAAAAGTTAATCAATCAATTACCAAGATATGAGTAATCTCTCTTTGTGACTAAATATATTACTATAAAAGAAGAAGCAAACAATAAGATTCTGAAAAGAAAATGACAAATAAATTAACCTGTGAAGAAAACTCCCAAGAAAAAAAAAACAATTAAAAAGCACAAAACAAACTGAAAAAAATGCACCAAAAATATCTGGAAAATACTAATGTTGCCTCAAAAGAAGAATCAGATGTAGAAGAGCCATAACAAATACAATTTTTTTTTTAAGATGCAAATAAAATAAGAACACATCACATGCAGATATATTTATAAAAAAAAAAAAAAAGAAACTTAATAAATATCTCTCTGTGGGGTAAAAGGATATCCTGCCCAAAGACTCAAGAAACCCCCCAAACACAGAAGAAACAAAGTTACAAGGAAAAGGGACAGAAACCCATAGTTGGAGAATGGAATGACAATGAAATCAATAGAAACAAATCTCCAAAAAAAAAAAAAAAAAAAAAGGGAAAAAAATCCAATTTTTTTTTTTCCAATCCAGGAAAATGAACAAAGGCACTGTAAATGGGAAACCCAATCCCATAACGTAAACCAGCTGCTAGTAACACAAAGAACAGATCTTTCTCCACAAAGATTAAAAAAGGCAAGAAACTACAAAACCCTCATTTCAGAAAACCATAAAAGAAGAACAAAAAACCAGAAAATGAACAAACCCATGTAATAAAAACAACCCAAAACAGGATTTCAAACAGCAGAGAGATAAGAGGGGCATACTTCTCCCTGATTTCTTTCTCCATCGCCTCTCCCTCTAGCCGCCGGCGGCCGACGGGAAACAACGCAGTCTACCGACGCCGCATCGGCGGCGAAGGCGATGCCGGGAGAGCACCAAACGTCGGGAACGACGACGGCAGGTCCGGTGGGTTGCTTCTTCTTCCTCTGCTTCTTCTTCCTGACCCTCTTGGCCTGCCAATCATCCGACGGTCGGATGGCAGCCGGCGACGAGACCTCGGACGGAGACGCGCATCCGAGAGCAGAAGCAAAGCCCTTCTTTTTGGAAGAAGAAGAAGAAGAGGTGTTGGGTGTGAAGGTGGAGAGGAAGAGAGAAGAAATGGAAGATTTGCAGCGAGTGGTCTCAGGGGGAGGAGAAGAATGAGAATTGATGAGAGGGTTTTCAAGGACTGAGTTCCTTTGCAGTCTCCTCCTCCTGAATCTTGTGCACTGTGTGTTTGGTGTTGGGTTCTCATTGGAGGCCATGTTTTCAAGGATACAGAGAGAGAGAGAGAGAGAGAGAGAGAGAGAGAGAGAGGTGATTTGGGGTGTTTTTGTTTTGTGGGCTTTTATGATATTGTGGGTGGAGATTGGAGAAGAAGGAGGTGTTGCTGTAGATGGATGCTCATAAAAAGTTGTGGTGACTTTGAGCTCCAAGTCCAAACAGAGTTTGTAGTTGGATCTGTTTGTTTCCTATTTCCTACTTCTGAATTGTGGTTTTATTTGCTTTATATGAACTGTGCAGACACAGTATTATAATAGGAGTGGAGGTGGTCCTCAACACTCCTGATCATGGTGGCCAAAGGTTTTGCCATGGGTCCATCTAGAGATGAAAATGATACAAGTGTTTAGTGGACCATGATATTTATGACAGTTTTTTATTCTAATTTCATCCTTTGGATAAATGAGGAGTGGAGTGAAATAAAGTAGATTTCGTATGTGGAGTGGAGTGAAGAGAAGTAGGTTGAAATTAAAGTAGTGTACTTCACTTCACTTCATTTGGATGCTTATGTTGAAAATAATGTTTGGAGTAGATAAGGAAATGAAAGTATTTAGAGTTGAAGTGAAATGAAGTACATGTAGCTCACAACATTACTTCATTTATTGGGCCAGACTCATCCAAACGGAGTAGAGTTAAAATTTTAGACTGTTATAACTCATTTAACTTCACTCTACTCTATTTTTTGTCTATCCAAACAGGCCCTTAAGTCTTTGGGAGTCAATCCAACTATAGCACATGGATGGGATTTCGATTCATTTGGATAAGATCACTAGCATCATTCATGACACCATTTTCCTAGCAGATCTAGTGCTGATTTTATATGGAAGGGGAATGAAAACTTGGTCTCAGGACTTTTTATAATTGATAATTAATTTGTCTGATTAAGTTCAAATCCATAGTCAACATGGATGAGTGGCACTGTGGGTGGGGCATAATCCAGAACCATCAAAGATTAGATATAATAGCTATTTGCTATCCTAAGGGCAAATTTACATATGGCCACTATTATTTTTGAAAATTATAATAACCCTAGCCTTTTCTATTTCAAAAAAAACCACCATAGTAATTTAAAGATCTCAATCAACCACTTTGACCATTAGTGTGTTTTTTTACTGTGATGAAACTCTTTGTATTTTTGTATGGAAATGATATAATTTCGGCTAATAATGTGAACAGACCATTTAATCCAGGTCAATTTAATCACAACTATTGCTCTTAATTTTATTTGTTAGGTGGTTACATCTAAGAAAATTTTCATTTGTTATGGTGAAATACATTTAATTTCATTAACTAGTCAAAAGCTGGTATTTGATTGCATGTCAAGGTGGGTTGGCTGAGAGTTTTAGTTTAGTAAGAATTTGTGCAAGTAAAAAAGGAAGGTGATTACTGTAACATTTCCTTAGCTTAAGAATATTGCCTTAGTTTTAGTATCATTTTGTTTGCAGACAGCTTCTCAAAGGATGACAATCTTTCCATAGTTTAGATCTTAAAGTGCTTTGTTCCAACATGACTGTAACCCATATTAGATGCTAATGGAATTACAGTGAGGAATAAAGGTTGGTGAATTAGATTCTTGGGAATTTCATTTTACTTAAGATTGGGTGTTTCTAGGCTTACTTCTTCATGTCTAAATGCTATTCTTCTAGTTGACATTATCAGAAATCTCTCTAGTATAACTTTCTTTGGAGCATATCTCGTTGATGGGGCTCGCTCAACCCCCAAAAGAAAAATTTGTGGCTTTGCCCTTTCTCTCCTTTCATTTGGTCAATCCATCACTATTCATGTGAGATGGAACATGCCAAATTATTATTCCAATTGGAGTGAAATTTCCCAATGAAGAGAGTATATGTAAAATGTGATTAGCTTTCAACACTTCAATATAAGTAAATGTTACATAACCTTCTGCTTCAGTAAGAATATACTATTTTAGATTTTTTTTTTCATTTAGTATATAAAAAATTTAGAGATTGCATTTTGGGCAAATTTTCTATGGTAATTTTAGTTAGAACATCCAATAGCTATTTATAATAATACAATGACTTGACGTAGGAAACTTAGTCCAGAGTTTCACAAATATTTCTCCACTTAGAATGATATTTGGCATGTTCCATTTTATATGGATTGCCATCGGATTGAATGAGTTGTATGAGTGAGAGGTAGTCCCATCATATTCTGATGAAGGGTCGCCAAGAATGAGTTCAATCAAACTGTCCGACCAAGAGATTCACACACGCCATGCCTCGTGGGGGATCAAAGCTTTCTCATAAACACTATAAAAAATAAATTTTTTTTTTTCTCCTACGAATGTTCCGCATGCTTACATCTCAGTAATCATGCTAGGTGCTGTGAGATTTAGGTGTCAAGATTATATATATTGTAGTTCCATATCTTTGACGTTTGAATTCGGATGCCCCGTGGGAGAAAGTTTCACCAACTTGGACAAACTATATAGGTTACACCAAACAAAGGCCCCCCATCAGTCCCAATTTTACTTAGAAAAAATGAATCTAATGATTTAGGCTATGGGTCACACCAAACAAAGGCCTCCCATCAGACCAAATTTTTATTGGATAGAAAAAATGAATCATGTGATTTAGTCTATATATGGCTCACACCTAACAAAGTGGAATTGTGTGTCTTCTTTGAATTGAAAAATCAGAGCACGAATCAGCAAACACAATAGTTGGAAAAAGATAGCTCAATGACAAGTCCCAGTCCTCTATTCCCTTTCGTACTCTCTGCCACTGTGGTAGAGTTGCCGGCCTGCAAGCCAAATGTGGGAGGAGGTGAATGGGATGTGTGGTGGATCTTTACTGATGTGAGTCCCTAGTAGTAAAAAAATAAAAGCTTTACCTAGTCGTTTGATTATCACTGTCAAACTCTCCTGATAAGAAATTAGTAATTTATAAACCAGTTTATGACATGTATTCCCCGTATTTTTATGATAGTCAATCTATTAGAGATGACTCAAATGGATTCACCAATTAAAATATAAGACTTTTTGGTGTAGCGGAAGCACGAAAAGAAACAGGCCAAGAAAGAAGATTACCGTCTTTAACCCAATATCAACACCTCGACTCCACAAGAAAAAAATAGGGAAACCCCAATCAATCTGCAATTTGTATTAATTCATGAAAAGAAGCATCACATTGATCTTATAGGGTCCCAAAATTCTAAATTACCCGAAATAACAAACTTACCAAAAATAGTAAAAAATAAAAAATTACATCAAAGCCCGTTGATCGTTCCTAAATGACTTTCTAAGACCCTTGATAGAGACTCAAACTCAAACGACTAAAAAACCCCATAAAATAAGCAAAACGACAACTTATTATAAATAGTAAGTTCTTGGACAAAAACTACATTTTGGCCTTCGAAACGGCATAATTTGGCCTCCGACAACTCCAACTGCCTTTGAATGTTGTTTAGTACGTAGAGCTTGTCGATAGCTTCGAAACGCAAGTTATAGGTCCCATGACGATACCCATATCAAAAGTTATGATCGTTTGTAGTCGACACTATGGATTTAACCTTCCGTTTAACTTCTTGCAATCTTCTAGTTCTAGGAATGCTTCTGCGACTTGTTCTCCATCACATTTGGTGGGTGAAGTTGCATATCTATCACACCAATGTCTACTGTTAGAAATTTCATTACAAAATTCAAAATTTTGTAAATTATAAAAAAAAAAACCCTATTTTTAATGTTAGGCATGCATCAAATTGATGAAGGTAAAACTTAACCCACCTTCTATCTACAAGACCTTCTACATTCCCACTCACCATCTACTACGACTGCTCATGGGTGTGCCAACTCAAGCTTGGTTCACAATGCACTAGATTTAACACATGTTTGGGTAATACTGATTTTCTAGAAAAAGGATTGAGAGACTATTTTGAGAGAGACAATTTTTACTTTGTCGCAGACATCATCTTCCATCATTTGGTGCATATAAATTTTGGTGAGAAAAGTAACTATTTAGATTGATTTCTACATAAAAGACTTTCAATTGGGGATGTAAAAAAAGGCACAGTGATAAAAGAAAAGCAAAAGCCTGTGGGATTCTACTTTTACGGACGCTACATAAATATACACTTAAGCTCTAGTTTCACATTTGTCGGTTGTGCTTGGCCCAATTCTTAAATGAGTTGTGCTTTTCTTAAAGAAAAGCAAAAGCCTGCGGGATTCTACTTTTACGGACGCTATATAAATATGCACTTAAGCTCTAGTTTCACATCTGTGGGTTGTGCTTGGCCCAATTCTTAAATGAGTTGTGCTTGCTACTATTTGTAATGGCTTGCCATAACCAAACATTTTTACATACAAAAGCTAATGTATCTTGTAAATGTGCTGGCCTAGGCCTTAGTTTCAAGCTTGTGGATTGGATTCAAGTATGGATATTAGGCTCAATGATCAAATGTCCCAGGCTAAGCTGCGACCCAACCTGTTCTAGGCCATTTACTACCTTAATCTCATACCTAAAGTGGGCCTACTTAAAGTTGACCACAAATAGTAAGTACCATAGGGACCAACATCCCAACTGATTATCACTTATAGTTTAGCTATCCTTCTCAATCTAGTATACACATATGTTCTTACCACGCAAACTCCATACATGTTGTGAATGAGAAGAAGCTATGAATGTGAGTCTTTGAGTTAGGCATATATGGAAACAAATATGTATGTAACTTGAAGTTTGGTCAGTGTGCTATTTGTTAGTTATGATGTTAATATAAAAATATGTTAATGTCAGGGTGAGAGCAGGTGTAACAGGGTTTTCATGCTTCCATGTCAATGAAAGAAAATGACAGAGGCTCAAAATTACCTAAGCATGTAGCATTGCCTATAAAACAAAACCCACCAGCTGTATATTGTTTACTTACTAGCATATGTATGAAGGGTAATGTCAGAAGTCAGAACCCACACACCACATGACTTTAGATACCTGTTTCTTGACTTGGTGAACCCAACAGTACACATCAGTGGATCTACAATCCTAACCATGGGTTCAAAGGTCTTTCACCAAAAAGTGGTCATTTGCTCTGATATTTAACTTACAATGTACAGTTGGTTGGACTATTGTAGTTGGGTCGATTAGCATAGGAAGATCTGATGCCTGGTCTAGATCCAAGTGGGATCCAAGTCACAAGAACCAAAGTCAACTCTATAAGATCGCCTGTTAAGATTCCAATTTGACTGAAGATGTGGATATGGACAGAAACTAGAATCCAAAACTGTAGCTCGAATTCAAATTTCAAATGCACTGATTAGGGTTTGAATTCGAAGTCTTAAGTGGAGGACTCAAGTGCCAAGATCAGCGTGGAACCCGTTGTGACAATTGGACCCTGATTATAATCCGTGTTTGGCACATTAGATCCAAATTGATGCCCATAGTGTTTTTTTTTTTTTTATTATTATTAGAGTTTAGAAAAAAATCTCTCCTAAGGGAGCACCCGCATGTAGATCTGAACATTAAGGCCACGTTTGTGGGTTTCTTCTTTTATGACTCCATTTCCAATGTAGGGAGGTAAGAACCCGGATCCTCTTTGGTGATGAAAAATCACACAAAATCCTGTATTTCGCTTGGATTTCATCATCGCACCGAACAGCGTGAAGGAAGCGCCAAACACCTCCTAAAGAGGTGAGGCCCACATCAATAACCAAGGAACCCCATAATTTCACTGGGTCTTCCTTGACAAGGAGAGAAAACTACACTGGTTTAACCCCAATGTGAAACTTGTGAAGGAAGTCCTCCAATAGGTTGTTGGTTGTTGGTCTTTCTCATTGATCTATGATTTTTGTGAATACAAACTGGTCAATTATTCACCACCAGCAAATTGATAGCATGCGAAATGTCATAGTTGGAAGATTTGTGAATGTATAATTTTCTCAAAAATAGTACATGATTCTCAATTTTACCTTGGGTGTTAAACCATGCCCTTTACATATGAATCAATACAATGGTTTGCATCAATGAAATCTAGCCATTTACAATTTCATAAGAGTGGTGGTTTATTGAATTGTTTAATGGAAAAAGGTTAACATCGAGTGGGGGGTTGCTTAGTTAGTTAGTGACATATTTTTCACTCAGCTCCACAGGATTTGGTCCCTGCAGTCCTTTCCCACCCATGCGGGCTATTTTGTTATTTGTGCATACTCTCTCCCCACACGTGGGTGGTAGGTACCATGGGCCTAGCCCGCTATACTGCGATGAAAAAAAAAAAAAAAAAAAAAAAAAAAAAAAAAAAAAAAACAAGGCTTTTAATACAAGGATGATGATGATGGTGATGGTCATCTAGAATTTTAGATAAAGATAAAAGGAGTTAGAGAACCACATTGGGAAAGCTTTCAAGGTTGCGTGCCCAACTCACATACTCAAAAAAGAATCTACTCTTGGGTCACAGATTCGAAGGCACGTGTGTTTATCTTTTTTTTTCCCCCTTTGATTTTGCTTTCTATTGGAGCATGTTTTCATCTTTGTACACCATTCCACTAAATGGTCAATGTTGAAATTGGATGCTACTTTAACGGAGACCATAGAAAAATATGGGCAAAGTGATACACATTTGAAAGGTTCAACGCATGTTTCACACCTAACATTTTTAGAATTCAAAAATTGTTGGAAATAGAGAGAGAGGACATGAAAAATGGTGGCTAGAAAAGGTACAATGTTTGGAAGCATATAGCTTAAATTTCAATCAAAATAGATTAATCAAGTTCATGCAATATAGATGATGTTAATGATCAAAATCATCGATTGTAAGGTAGTCTTTAAGTTAATACAATCAATATATAGAGCCCTTCTGTTCCAACCCATCTATTGTGTAATTAGGTTACCATTAGTGAGAACTAGAGATTAAAAAAAATTCTATTCTCCGATAATTCAAAGATTCAGCTAAAAAAAGACAGCATTTGGAACTTGTTTTAGGTTCCGATTTGTAAATGGGTCTTGATCAAAAACTTAATTTAGGTTTCTATTGATAACTCGATGTGGTTCTAGATCCATATATGTTTCGACTCATGGCCTAGGACCACCCTATTTGTTCATACCTTTCCACATCTCATATATATATATATATATATATATATTTTATGGATGTATCAATTAAAATATAGAAATTGCAAATATTCCATTATTCCTTTGTCTTGCAACTGGTGGATATGGTTGGCCCAAGCCGTTGCTTAGCTCATTGGAGATGGTATTGTATGTCTAGATGCTTAAGTTCAAATCTCTTATAAAGCAAAAGAAGGAAAATAGCTCATATAGGAGTCTTTAATGTTGCAAACTGTATCTCAAGATCAACTTTGGTTGCACATTTTAGTGTTTAACTCTAGAGGCAATAGACTTATGCGCTATTATGGGTTGAATAATATATCTTTCTTTAAGCCAAAAATAAAAAATAAAGAAAGAAGTTAGAACCTATTTTGGAATGGGATCCCAATTATCTAATAGGAAGTAGTTTCGGAGCCGGATCCAAGTCCTCTTATCAGAACCCAATCCAAATTACAAACAGGTCCCAAGCTAGAAATAGATCCTGCCAATTAGAATATGGTTCTGGTTCCTGATCTATTATGGTTGCAATTCAGAACCAACCCGAATGCATCCTATTAGTGAAAACCCCTCCAGATGGTTGGACTTAGGTTTGTAAATTGGCTTATATATAATTTATGTCAATGGAAAAATGAGAATTTCAGGAAAAAAATACAAAGCAACAACCATCAATAAAAGAGGAGACAAAACACAACCCTACCAAAGATGAAGATCACACAAGAACACCTTAAAAACAAAAAAACCACCCTCCAAAAGGAGATCCCTCTTATAGGAACAACATTGGCTACTCAGATAATGAGAATTGAACTCTTGAGAATAGAAGAAAACAAAAACAATGAATCTGACAGTAGCCTGAATATATGAAATGAAGTCCTTTTATCAACCAATCCCCTTGACCATAAATACCTTCAATCCCCTCCATGGAATAAAAAAAAAAAAAATGTAGATCTTTGAGAAGCCAAGACCATTAACCTTCCTTCAGAAATAAAAAAGGATCGATCACACTTCTGCTTCTTTAGTGGAGGAGATCCTTGACCCACATGCAACCCTTGCACATAAAAAGGAGCTATTAAACCATATAGCAAAACCAAAGCTTGAGATTCAATTGAAGGCATGAAAGGCCACATCTGTAAAAATCAACATCGGATCTAATATAGATTCAGTATTAGGCCTTCTGTTGTGGACGGAGGAAGCAGATACACTAGCGCTTCCATCCTATCATGGATTTCCCACATTATCTTATTACTAAAATCTAGGTTTTGGGCAGGCTTACAGCCACACCTTTAAAAATTAAATCATTTCTAGCTTTCCACATGGCCCACCAAATCACTATGATCCAAGCCTTGGAAAGTTGGTTAGAATGAAAAGGGAGAGGTCGGACTATCAGGGTCCATGTTTTGTTTCCACCATTCCAATAATCTCACAGAAGGTCCATCACCAATGCGCATACGCAAATCAAGGCCGAACCAAATAGCTTTGACATGTCACATTTGAAGAAAACATGTTACACCGATTCCTCTTCTTTTAGCTTAGAGTATAAGAAATCTCATATCGGAGTTAGGGTTGTCAAAGGGCCAGGCCGGAGCTGGGCTGGAGTAAGCCCCTATCCTACCCTCATGCATGTGGGCCAGGCCTAGGTTGATCCAAATCTTCGAGGCGCTTGGCGGACACTTACCCTACCCTCAAGGGCTAAGGCTGAAAAGAAGCTATTTAAAAAATATATATATTATTCTATATAATAATTATTCTATACCACAATGCTAACCCTCCTTTATTCGAGCTAAGAATTGGTGCAATGCAAAAGCCATTCTTTTTGTGCCACTTCTAAAAGAATGTATGAAACAAATTACTTTATCCTCACATAAAAATATTATTTAGGATTAAATAAAGTAAGCTAATTTAATGGTATTGTGACATGAAATTAAGACATTGAAGAATCTATTAAAAACTTTAGCAGACTAGCCACCGTCATAATTCAAGTAATGTGCCAAGTATTATTTGCTATCAAGTTATTAGTAAGATTGTTGCACTTGAAGTTTTGTTAGTCGTAGCATTTTTTACTAGTTCATGTACTATATTTTTTTATAAAGCAATAATATGGATCATCAATGCTTTTTTGACAAGTCTCTTTTGATTTAAATAGATTAATTCCAAATAGGCTTTAGATCTTTTCAAAATAAATTTTCTAGTACGTGTGGTTCGAATAGACATTAGACCACTCTTGAATTTCATTAACCCAAAGTTGTAGTTCTTTAAAACATCACCATTAAATTTTACAACAAAGCAACTAAACTTTGACTACCTAATGTACAGCCCAAATTTTATAAACCAGGTGCCTGTTTTCCGAAACTAACTTTACATACTTTACAAGCTTCCAAATAACAGACAGAGGACATCATGGAAACGCATCCTTTATGCCATTCGTTATTGAATAATGAGCATTAAAAGCAACTAGAATTTATGCCTAGTTTTTATTATTCAGGATTGCATATTCTAATGAAAGCAGATGCATTGAATAGAAGCGTGGAAGGTCGGTCTATAAGAAAATGACACAGCTTTTTGCGACCATCACTCATCTCTCCTCACTATTTTAGTCCTTGCCATCTGAAGATTGTCTCAGTAGTTGGTACAGTAAACACAGAAAATCAAAAGAGATGAAAGAAACTTAGGAAAGGGCATGAAGTATTTAATAGCACATAGTTTATATATGAAAGAAAAGGTCAATGGAATGGGAAAGTGATTGAGAAGATAAACATATCTTTAATTGAGGCTTTAAAGAAAGGGTCACTCAAAGTGAGGTGGATCAACCACCCCAATGCACGGATGAACAGAATATTAATGGATGGGACATGGGCAGATAAACCAAATTCGAGCATCCTAACCAATTTTTTTCTTTTAATGACAGTTGCCCCATATATTAATCAGATTATTAAGATTATGACCAAGCATTGGCCATTTCAAACCGTTCTAACATTAGAAGTGCACTCATATGCTTTTTGTTGCCATCCTCTTCCAACTTCACCAGTGCTTTTTTCTTTTTCTTTCTTTCTTTTTTTTTTTTGATATCGGAGGGTGTCCTAGCCCTTTGGCCGGACTAATCCCTTCTAGCTCGGGCAGAGTCTGGTAAATCCCAACTTTACGAGTATATCTAAATGCAATCTGTGATCAGTTGCTCACTAGATTTATTATGTTTTGCTCCCCTTTGTTTCGCCCATTCCACTGATGTCACATACCATTATCTGTAGAGGAGCTGACCCAAAAGTAAACTTTGATTATAGTCACTCTCAGCGTTGGAATTTTTTGTCATTACGAATAAAGTAGCTGTATGTTTCATTCATGTAAATCCATCATTTTAAGTTTCCATCTGTTATGTTAGATGTCTTGTATCCTATGAGGATTGATCAGTTGGGGACTTGGGGTATTTGGGTCTTGAAAACTGGACTGGGGTGAGACATGAACCATACCCATTTTCATTAGAATTTTGGGCCGTGATGCACGGCAGGTAGCACGTTGACAAAAAGAAAAAGGTAGTATTGTAGAGAGGTGGGAGCATGCTGTTTCCACTTTCCATGGCTCCCATTCCATGGTCCATAGTCCATAGTCCATATCCTAAAATGGTGAGATTGGTAGAAAATCAAAAGGCCCAATTCAATTCTGGAATTTCAGTCTTCGAGAAAGGACCGAACCCCTTGTTCTTTTCTACTATCCTCCCTCGGTCTTCTCCTTTTTATCAACCTCAGTAGTCATATCATATCATATCTGCTAGTTAGTTAACTAATAAGACATTTGGCATTGCTAAACTTTGTACCTACGGACTTCACTCTCTACACGCAGCCTAAAAACATAACGTATAAAAATATGTCCATCATTGGATTGAGGCTTTGGCTTTAGTTATCAAAGTCTTATTAAGATTAAGACCTGACTGAAACCCATTATTATTATTATTATTATTTTTTTGCTAAAAGATGTTCCAACCCTTTGGGCTTAGACTAATCCTTCCGAGCCTAGAGAGAAGCCAGATAAAATCCTTATGGCCCCTCAGGTGTTAGTATTAGTGGACTCAATCTTTGATTCCTGTAGAGACGGAAATCGATACCAAAATCTCTAGCTTCAAAGAGATAGACGGATTGTAGTCCTTACCACTTAGCTTGCTAATCTCTAACCCACGTTTTCTGTTTAAAGGGCAGCGAGGGGGCCATATAACCGACATTCTGATCGGGCAGTGAGAGCTTCTGGTTTTCGTGCCCGTTAAATCTGGCGGTCAAACCGAAACATGTCTCAGACTCTTCAAAAAGTCCATATTCAATCGCCAGCTAAAAAGACTCATGTCTGCAGTCTGCCTTGCCCATCACGGCCCTTGCTACCTTTTTTAGCCCTACTGTAGTCCGATATCAACTTTATATTACGTTGGCCTCCACTTGTATTATCCATCCAATAATAAGATAAAACTAAACCCACTCTGCCATGATCCCCCCACCAAGTACAATACTCACCATTTTGAACAATTGAATCCCTTCACATTAATAACTCAAGATTACTCATATTAATTTGGACTTTCTTATTTGACTAAAAACTTTGCTATGGTTGATTTTTACTATTTTCATATAGTTGCTTATAGGTTGGCCAAAAGAAGAGTGACTCTTCTTACAGAGGCTGCATGGGAGAATTGCTTTCCAAATTAGCTTGCTGGGTTAGTAGGATGATGAGATGCCGCTTTCTGGTTTTATTTCCATCGCCGTTTGTGGTGTTTTCTTCTGGATTTTGGATTTTTTTGAGTGATTATTAGCTACTATCAAATTTGATTGTGATATGAAACTGTCTCTTGTTAGAACGTTGTTGTTACTTGGATTGTCATGTTTTCAAGATAACAAGAACCCTTCACTTTTTAAATCAGCTCTAGAAATTCTAATAGCTAGCAAATTGTCTTGATGAGTGGGTCTTTCATGTCCTTATGAGGTTTTGTAGTCTGATAATTTTTTGTACTACTTATACCAGATGGCCAATTAATTGTAGCTGTTGCTATTTTTAGGTAATAAATGTTTTATTTAACCAAAAAAGTTTGTAGACGACTTAATTAAGAGGTCAATTTTCCTTTCAGATCTTTGTGATTAATACTGGTGGATGTTTGAGTCTTTGTAATTTTGACCTAGTTGGGGGAGTTTCAAATGCTGGATGATACCTGAGCATGATATAAATTTTTTTCAAAATATAAGATTTATATGGAAACTTCTACTTGGAATGAGCATGTTGCTTTTTCATCCAATTGATGTAACGCTCGAAATTGATGATTGATATGCATCAAGGTGAAGTGAAAGAATGGTTCACATGACAACCTTATTTAGTTCATGTGAGGTGAGGTATGAGCACTCTGGAAAGAACATTCACTGTTCTCATTGACATGCATACCTATACATCAAGAGCAAAGGGTTGCCTAGTTGGTTGGGAAATTGGTTTCTCATATTATTGTCCAAGGATTGATACCTGGCTTCTCTCCCCGCCATGATACTGTTGGAAAAATGGTTAAGAGCACCATTATGTTTTAGTCAACTTTGAGCCAAAATCTAAGTGGGACCCACTTATCCTTTTAGGTGGGAAAACTGATAATCTAATTACTCCATGAATAGATTAAGGACATGTATTGGGTTGCTCTAATCTATTAAGGAGTGAATGAGAAATTGCCTCCTAAATACCACTACTTGCCCTGCACCGAACCGAACCGGGCTTGGGCTTCACGCGAGTTGGGCCTGGCTCGGCCCACTACCCATTTATATATTTTTGTAGAAATTTCTTTTTTTCTAAAAGGAGTGTGCCCAAAGTGGTGTGTCCATTCGCATATGAAAAGGTATGTCCAACCCAAGAAGTGTGTCCAAAGAGAAGTATCTGTTCACTCCATGAATAGACATGAAGCATGCTATAAATATCATCTTGTTCATGCATTCTTGCTGATTCCATTCACTTCAACTGCATTACATTTGGGTCATCAGTCTGAGTCAAGAGAGAGTTCTACTACACGATCGGTTCGCCTGTCACATAATTTGTAGTACTGCTACTGTGTGGATTGATTATTGTATCCTGGGAGACAAACGCCATTAAAACTCGTAAGCACCGTTGCGGGGGCAAAATCTTTCTTAAGGACATAATGTTAAACACTAGTCTTGATCAACTTTCTTTTGGGGATTTTTGGATCACTTAATTTCAACAAATGTTCTCTGTTTTCTGCCTTCAAACAGTAAGTGGATTTACTTTTCTAAATTATTTTATTGCTGTTGTTCTGTTATTTCTGTAAGTGCAAACATGTTTTCTAAATACTAAATTAATTCTGTATATACTCAGAACATTAGATACATGTTTCTCTCCTTGCATGAGCAAGTCCTTTCCCCATGATGTTGGTTTATCTCTGTGTGTGCACATTGACTCCCCCTGATGGGGGTCTCATTAATGAGTCCCAGCCTCCTTGGATAGATAAAAAAAAAAAAAAAGAAAGAAAAGAATAACAATACACCCCAAGGCCCAAACTCTTCATTTCTTAAGCTGATCAACAAACAATATTTATGGAGCCATTTGCCAAACAATCTCGCCTTCTTCTTATCATGAAATACATTATCCACTAATGATATTTTTATGAAGTTATTTTTCATTTCTCAAAGGTGTTTTGTCAACAATTTGCCTATTTGATTCTTAAAATATGCTTTAGGTTAGTCCAATCCCTCGAAGAATGTAAAATTGTAAATTCACTTGGGTGTTGCGAGGAGAGTATTAAAGATGTTTAAGGCAAGGGTTCAAGTTGAGATCTAAATCTTACACAAAAAAAACAAAAAACAAAATAAAAAAGATTGATATCTAAAGAGTGAGGGTAATGGGTCAGGTTAAAAGGGTGACCAACTCTGACACACCTCAGTCTCCACTATAAAGAGTGGGTTTGGTGAGACTAAGAGCAGTTATAACTTAAAAGTTCATAAATGTTGATCAAAATTGGGTTCTGGTTTTGGCTATTCTTAAGTCACTTTGCCCAATTTATATTCAGTTTATGTATTTTTATTAAAACATGACATTCAAAACTTTCCTAGAACATTTGGTATGAAATATTTGAATAATGAGGTCACATTGTTGGTTTATCTATTTATGCAGTTCTCTACGTTTGGAAATTCATTTGTGGGAAAATTTCAGAAAGGTATAAATTTTTTGGCTCATTTTCAAATAGTGGATGAAGATTTAATATTTTAAAAACATATAAAAGTTCCCCACAATTCTTTAAATCAAGTCCTCTCAATAAAAGAATTTTACAAAATGAGAAAAAACACCTTTATTTCATTTTTAAAATTTTTCTTTAATAAATCATTTAAGAGAAATGATCAAGTCCGACCTAAATGACCTCATGGGGCGCACTTCAACTACTTTATGCATGGATGATTAAAAAAAGGGGATTTCAAACATACGCTGGATAATGGGTCAACTAGCTTCATTAAATGGTTATGATCATCAAAATCAAAATGACCAAATTTTAAGGAGGAAAGAGGTTAAGAAAAGATAAAAGGGGAAGAGAATTTTGTAGTTTCTCCAAAAGACTAATTGGGAGGACTTGATTGAAAGAGAATTTTTTTATTTTTAGAAAACTTTTATACTTTTTTTTAAATAGTCAAATCTTCATGTACATTTTGAAATAGAGCCAAAAGTCTTATACTTTTTTGAAAATACTCCTTTATTTTATTAATCAAAATCATATATATATATATATATATATATAGGTTCTCCTAAGTTCAAGCTTTTGATAAAATCTCGTAAGCTCATGCTTGTGGGGCTCACCTTTGGCCCATCCAAATGGGCCAAACACACAACCCCCTTAAATTGCACATGTCGACAAACTTTCAGTTAGATCCGAATTTACTGGACCGTCGGATTGACTATGTATCGATTCGAATTGATTATTGACCATTTAAATTTTGGGCCCATATGGAGAAAATAGAAATCATGGTTGGGGCTAATTATTTTTGTAGAGAGGAGAATCTTAGGGAGTCCTTTAAATCTCCCCATCCCCATGAGGTTCCCCAAGTGGGCCCCACCAAACACTTGAGCTTACCTTATCTTAAGCTTGAGCTTAGGAGAGCTAGCCCTATACATAAAGAGCAAGGCTCTCCTAAGCTCAAGCTTAGGATAAAATCTCATAAGCTCATGATTGTGGGGCTCACCTTTGGTCCATCTAAATGGGTCAAAGACATGACCCCACTAAACTGCACATGTCCACAAACTTTCGGTCATATTCGAATTTATTGGACCGTTGGATTGACTATGTATCGATTCGAATTGGTTATTAACCATTTAACTTTTGGGCCCATATGGAGAAGATAGAAATCATGACTGGGGCTAAGTTTTTTGTAGAGAGGAGGATCTCAGGGAGTCCTTTAAATTCCCCCATCCCCATGAGGGTCCTTAAGTGGGCTCCACCACACACTTGAGCTTACCTTATTCTAAGCTTGAGCTTAAGAGAGCTAGCCCCATATATATATATATATATATATATATATACCTTTTCAAAAATAAAAAAAGTAAAATAATTCTCCAAGGCAAGTGATTTGGAAAGCAAATCAGATAAGCTGTACCCTATGTATTCAAATGCAGTGGCAATTAGGATACTACTCAAAACCTCTATATTATAACATGAATTAGGAACTCAGATCTGATTAAAGACATTTTGGTAAGGGAATGGAGGAAAGTAAATTCTTGTTAGGGTTTCAAATATGGTTGTCAGCATTCCTGGTTTTTGCCTAGATCCACCTGAGCCCGGTTTCTAGAAGTGCAGTCTGATGTTTGAGCACCTAGTAGGCCGGACTCAACAATGGATTTTAGGCCCATTGAATGTTGGAAGTTTGAGTCATTTGCATATTTTAATTAAGTACTATACGTTTGTGTATTTTAATTAATTACTGTATATATCAGTTATATATAAATGAGGCTTTACAACAAATTCTGGGTGGGCTCAAGACTTCATGGTCTTGGGCCTCCTAATAAGCCTTTTTGGCCTGGCTTGGATTCAGGTTCTATGGTACATGCATTTTGGACCTCTACTAGGTTTCAGGCCCTCTTAAGGGCATCTTAGTCCAATCCATTGATGGTCCGAGCTCAAAAAGACCTTAATGGTTTTTGAAATTCTCCAAATCTCGGATTACCAAACTCAAACTGGGCTAATCTAAATACGCTTATTGGGCCCAAATTTCTTAATTATTTGCAATGGCCCTACTTGAAATCTTTCTGGCCCCAGGACTGGTGCTTCTAAAACTCGAAACTTTGGTATCTGAATACCCTGAGTATTCAATGCAGATCAGGTTGAGTTTTGCACTTTAGTTCTATTGATTATTATAGTTCAGATGAAAGTTCAGATGAACGTAGTGTGGGCACATCTGATTAAGCTCATTAGAGGAAATATCCAGAACATTTCATATTCCATACGTCTGTGTGTAGAATCAACATATCTTGCCTTGCCTATGTGTGTTCTCGCCTTAATTATATAGTGTAGGTATGAGATTTTAGGTTGTGGTTTTAAGAAGCCTCATATATTTTCCATACGTCCTCAGCTATGATATCATTTTGTAACAGCCCGGGCCCATTATCCATATGATATTATCCGCTTTGGCTGTGGAGTACTTAAGGCTAAAGCTATTTCCAATGTGGAACTCAGTGTAGTCCAAGCCTCCAAGCCCACCTGGTCTAACATGGCAACTGGCAACCCTCAGTAGTCACATCTGAGCCTCATAATTTTTTAAATTGTGACTGGTTGGCTCTGATACATTGTAAAGTTTTTTTTAGCTAACTATTCCTATTTAAACCTCAATGCGTTGATAGAGGCGGTATAAATATTTAACTAACTATTCCTATTCCGCCTTATATCCATCACCCTTTACCTCTTTCATGTAATCATTTATTGGACTCAAATCACTTGACTTTAAATTCCTATGTATTCAATTCCAAAGAGACAAATGGGTTTAAAGATAAGAGTTCACTTTGAGGGGGTTCCCAGTTGTTACTATCCTATCAAAGCATGTGTTTCCTACAAAAGAAAACAAACACATTCCTTCATAGATTCGGAATACAGAGTGTGATAAAATAGAAATTGGCAGGTCTCCCACTATACAAGATTTGCACCAATAGGTATCTACTGACCACGCCTATGACTTGCTCTGCTGTAGGAGAAACTTGCGAAGGCATCTCTACCAACATCAATCAATGTGCAATATAGAAGAGAAGATTCAAATACCCATTGCAGAGGCTTCAACAAGATTGCCTTCTGCAGCCCACAGTTAGCACCCTCCAGTCGATCCTTATAGCATGATCTGATTCAGAGGCCATTTAGCTGCAAAATGTGGAGAGAACTAATAGAACAGTTGGGACAGTCCAATTGGAAAAGTATCCATAATCTGGAGTGGCCTCAAGGTAATCTATATTGGGGGACTGAAATGAACAAGGGAAGTCACAGGCAGCACCCCTTTAACACACCAATCCCTTCTTGTCATAAGCTGAAAGTTCCCCTAATCAAGTGTTCCATGCTTCGATTTACATAAATTGTAATAGAAAAGAGATCAATATAACTACTATAGTTTCTCAATCTTATACTAACCACATCAATCATTATTTGAAGTTGAAGCTGATTTACACATGAAGCTTTTCTTAGAGCTTCTGATTTTACAATGCAGAACATTCGTATTTTCCAAAAGATGTACTTCTAAAGGAGCAATATAAACCTTATCTATTGTAATAGCAGAAATGAAACTGGGATGATCTTATATGCAATGGAAATTTACCTCGGAGAATGGGAGATGCTGAACAGATGGAAGGTCCCCATGTCACTCTAGAAACTCGTTGATGACATACTTTTAGATTGAGAACTAGTTGAAAGATTATCCTTAACCTGAGAGTATTGATCAGAGGATGGCTCCAAAGAGAGCAGCGCACGCTCCTGATTTTCGGCAATGATTTGAAGGGTTCTTGGTATTGGAGGGATGCTTACATCCAAAAGGCCCTCCAACACTTGAACTACTTGCCCCATTGATGGCCTATGATTCTCATCATCCTGAATGCACCAACAAGCAGCTCTTGAAGCTCTTTTGAGTTCTTCCATGCTAGCATCCCCCTTCAATCTAGAATCCAATAGGCTGATAACTTCACCTTCGGCCATTCTGTTAGCAGCCCATATAGGGAAGAAAACAACCCTCCCATCCTCAGATTCCTCTGAGTTTCTCCTTCCTGATATAACTTCAAATAGCATCATCCCATAGCTAAAAACATCAGCTTTTGGTGTGATGGCTTGACCAGAAATCCATTCCGGGGCTAGGTATCCCCTTGTTCCTCTCATAGTTGTAAGAACCCGGCTGAATTCCCGACCAACCAGCTTCGCCAAGCCAAAGTCTGCCACCTTGGGACAAAATTCATTGTCCAGAAGTATGTTTTCGGGCTTGATGTCACAGTGTATGATGCAATATCTACATTTTTCGTGGAGATAAGCTAGTCCCCTGGCGGTCCCAAGCGCAATTTGGTATCTAGTTCTCCAGTCTAAAGCCTCTGCACCGTTCCTTCGAAACAGATGAGAATCTAAAGAACCATTAGGCATGTAGTCATACACTAGCAACCTTTTCGAACGCTCGGAGCAAAACCCACGAAGGCGAACAAGATTAACATGCTGAATTGTCCCAATTGTGCTCACTTCTGCCCGGAACTGCTTCTCTCCTTGTCTAAATCCTTCTAGTTTCTTCACAGCAATAGCAGTTGAATTAGGCAGAGTCCCTCTGAAAACAGAACCAAAACCTCCACTCCCCAATTTCTCAGAGAAGTTTTTAGTTGCGCTCTGTAAATCCCCATAACTGAAGGCCGCCAAACCATGAATGCTTTTGGATGTTGTGGTCATTTTACTTCTTCGGTAGAACAAAATCAGCACCAGAATCATGCCCAATATAGCTACAAGACCTGCAACTCCTGCTATAATTCCAGTAACAAGTCGCTTCTTTCCTCCAGAATTTGGAAGCTCCGAAGCTGCAAGGCGGATATACAGAGGACTTCCATCACCCACATCAACAGACAGGTGTTTCAGATCAAACAGATCTCCATACCATAAAGAGCACTGGCTGCCATAAGCGTAAGCAGTGCATGAACAGTTGTTCAAGCAAGCTGATTCACAATCTTGGACACTGCCAGCTGCTAAGGACTGTGGATTCTCAGGGAAATTAACAACTCTCATCATAAGAAACCCATCTCTCTTCCCATTACCAGAGCTGTTGCTCTCACATTGCAAAGGGTTCCTCCTTGAGCAGCCAGCACTCCAATCACTCAAATTCCAATCAACTGGGGACCGCGGAATGAAACCTTGCAAACATCTACAGAAAGGCAATGTTGTCTGGCTGCAAAAACTGAATGCCCCGCATAGCGAATAAGCCTCACACCGGTCACTCGGGCGAGACCAAAGCAAAATCCACTGTTGAGATGACTCCAACCATGTCAATTGCTGAATCTGACCCGAAACATCCATCACAAACCTTGACACAAGTGAGCTATCCATGGCAGTATATGTGAAGTAGTTCTCTTTATCATTTGAAACATAGCTAAAATTATAGATATAATTTGCAGTCATCTCTGGAACTAAGCTAAAAGTCTGTCCATTCCAAACACCACTAGTCCAATACCTTGTAGACCTATTCCACACTTTATAATACTGACTACTTCCATTTGGATCTATCTCCAGAGAGAACATCCCACGAGTGGGATTTTCTGAATTCTTCCATGAATAAAGAACCTGATTTTCTCCAGTGACTTTATTCAATCCTAGCTTCCCTCCAGGAAGCCATGTATCAGTTGGGTGGTCAAAGCTCTGCCAAAAGATATCTGATGAATTAGACCCATGTTACACCCCGACCCGAATTAATTGTGATTAATGCTAATTAAGCATGGATAATTGGATTAACTAAGGTTAATGACCAAAGAGGGACAAATCAGTCTCTAATGGCACATTAAGCCTAATGGAATGGAATTGAATTGATTGAAATGAGTTTTGACTCAAACAAGGTGAGTTGAGGACTTTTTCGTAAATACGGATTTATACGTATTTCGTCAAATACGGAAATTCTTGATACCAACGTGTGTATCTCGAAGAGTACGTCAACTTTCATAATAAACGCGATTCCATTTGACATCAAATGGGCCAAGTGAGGAGTCATTTGACTCAAAATGAAAATAAAAGAAATGAGAGGGGGTTTTGTTGTGAAGACTCTTATATTAGAATCAAATGAGTGAAGGGTTCATTTCTCCTTCATTTCCAAGCAACAAGCCCTAGAGCTCTCCATTTTCTCCCTTCCTCTTCCATTTTCTCTCCATTGAGTGTGAGGCTAGGAGTGATTGAAGTGGGTTTTGAGGAGTCCCTCTTCATCTTCATCTTCTCCATCAAGCAATCCACCATTGTTGAGGAGTATAGAGCTTGAGTGAAAGCTTGAGGACCTTTCCCCTTTGAACTACAAGTAAGTAATGGCATCCTCTTGTGATTTCCAAGTTCTCTTAGTGATTAAGTAGTGGTTTTTAGCACCAATGACTCATGGGAGTCCATTTGGTTGTTTTTATGACTTAGGGTTTGAAGTTTGGGGGTTTAATCTCAAGCCAAACTAATTGAAGGAGGGTTTTGGCTAATAGCTTTCAAAAAGGCAAGTATAAACCTTGCTTGTAATCCATATTGACCATTGTAATTGTTTATAGAAATGTATGATAGATTTGCCATGGAATATATGCATTTTTACATGGATTTTGGGTTTATTAAGAATGCTTAATGATGTGATTAATGGATGTTTAGAAGTGTTAAGAAGTATTATTGTGAATGAATGATGTATGAGGGGAGGAACAGGAGGTTCCATTTGCATTGCAGGTTGTAGAAATGTGGTTAAGAAAGGAGAGTAGAAGAAGAGTGAACTGCACAGAATTTCGGAGTGAAATTCTGCACGGTTGGCTCGAGCGAACTGGAGGTTCGCTCGAGCGATCAAGGCTCTGTTTGGGGCGAAATGGGTTTTTGCGCAGTTCGCTCGAGCGAACATTTTGTTCGCTCGAGCGAACAGGTTTCTGTGGGAGTTCGCTCGAGCGAACAATAAGTTGGCTCGAGCGAACAGCGTTCTGCCTGGGGTCCGCTTGAGCGAACAGTGGGGTCCGCTCGAGCCAACCTGTTGCTGGCCCAGGTACATTATTTAGTGAAAATTTTGGCTAATCGATCGGACCTAACGGTCCGACCGATTAGGGGACTCTGCTAGAGTCCGGTGAATTTCGAGTTTTGGATTTTTACGAGAATTTGGAGTGCGACTCTTAAGGAAGAATGCGTTCCGATTAATTTCAAAGACTAATCGTGGTTAAACTAGATTATTGAGAATTAGTAAGGTTTCAAAGGGGTTCATTGAGCGAACCATAATTGGACATTGCCTAAGCTCCATGGGTGTTAATTAAGGGGACTTGAAATGCACATATTAAATGTAAACGTGATGTCCATCGTAAATAACACGTGCATTTGGAAACCAACGGTTACACCCGAATGGTTGTTTAGGATTGAGATAGAATTGAAATGGGGTTGAGTAAAACCACGTATGGTTAATGTTACTCTCATTGTGTCATCGTGAGCAATCTAATGAGATTGATATCATTGTCATTCCTTTCCTTTGTCGTGAAAGGAAGCATTGAGTTGAATTGGATCCATGAAAAGGATTTCGCACTGAATGTTATTGGTCATTGAGTCTGGCACTACCTAGCGATTGTATTAGAACTCCAAGTGAGTTCAATGAATAATGAATGACTAATCCTGCTGCAGCAGATGGTATTGGGGGTGTTCCGGAGCTCCGTGGTGATGCTAGTGTCCCTGGCCCGGACACTGGTAAGTCCCACTTATATATATATATATATCCGATCATACCTTCGGGTAGTGATTGAAGCCTCCCTTTGAGGGGAGATGGTAAATGAATAAATCCCGATCATATCCTAGGATATTGATTGAAGCCTTCCTTTTAGGGAAGATGGTAATGAATTGAATGAAATACAATTTAAGAATGCTATGGTAGTTGCCAATTGGTACACGTATACTGACTGTCACTGTCTATTACTGTCATAGTCTATTATTGTCATTGTAGAATTGTCTAGATTACTCTAGCATTGAAATTGTCATTATTGCAATATGGATGTATTGATATACTTTATTGCAAGAATTGTTTATACATTGTTGAACCGTCGTGTTCATTAGTGTTATTGATGGCATTACAGGCCAGGTTGCCCCTGCCGGCACTGCAGCGCCCCCGGCGCCAGCGGAGGAGACCGCTCCGGTTCCTCCAGGAGGATTGATTGAATGGAACCGGCGGGATACCATCTGATGTGGTATCCGAGTGCGATCGAGCTTTTGATAAATGTTTTGGGATGATGTTTTGAGAAAATGTTCATATATTCATTTTGGAAATGTAATTAACATTTGGGAATGTAATTAATGATTTGGAAATGTAATCAATGGTTAGCTGCATAGTATTTTGTATATGCAGCATTGTTAAATGTATATGGAAAACGATACATGTATAAGGACTTTCTTTTGATACATGTAAAGGTTAACTTATTATTGTCAAATATATATTGTTTCCGCAAAAGTTTTATATTTGGCAGGTTCTTGTGATTGATATCCCTTGTGGATCTCGTTTTAACTTCGGTTAATTCGGGGTTTACGGGAGTAAGTATGGTTATCACGGCTCGGCTCGGGCCCGGGTCGTGACAACCCATCTCTCAAAACAAGATTTCCAGTCTCAAGAAGGACAGCAACTGTTGAGTTTGACCCTCCAGAGGTTGAATTGGATGACCAGATTGGGATTTTTGATTGAGAGAGTAGGACTAGATTCCCATCTTCTGAAAGTCTTAGCTCTGAGGAGGTATCAGGGAGGGGCTTGTCTCTGTTTGCCACCCAAACTGGTGTCTTTTGTAGGATTTTCTTGTACCAGATGCCTATATAGTAATTTTGGGAGGTGGAATTACCTGATTTGAAAAAACCCAGTTCGAATTTTCCATCTTGGGAGCTTAGGGTCTGGTTTCCAGTGAGAGATTGGCCAGGAGAGAGGGTGTCAGATGCTAGGGAGAGCGGAGGTTTGAAAAACAAAGAAAAGATGGCAAGGAGGAGAAGAAGAGAAAGGAATTGAGGGCTTTTGCTGTCCATTGATGCAGTAGGAAAAGCACCCAGATGCATGAAGCAGTTTAAGTGTTGAAGATGAGACAGACAAGAGGTTTTATTGAATTGGAACGAGGTAGGTTTCTGACCACTCGTGCCTTTTTCTGGGAAGTTATGGTTTTGCAATAGTACTACTTGTCCAACAGCCGTTCCTGTTTTGTTCTAATGACAAAAAGGTCATTTTTGGTGTCTTGAATGTGTTAGAATTTTCAAAGGAAAGATGTATAAAATGAGAAAAATCTATCTGTTTAGTGAATGGATTTACTTTAATTTCACCAATCCCATTGAGATACTGCTGAGTATTTGCTTTTGGGTGTGCATGTATTTTGAAAGAAATCCATGAAAGAATGGGTTGCAAGGAAGGACTATTGAAGTGTTGAGGGATGAAATATTTAAGGTAGAGAAGTCATGAAATATGTAAGGTAGAGAAGATGGGACAGACTTTCCTAGGATTTTTTTTACTAGTGTAATGGCTGAGTATGGCTTGAAACAAAAAGAGAATTATTTGATGGCCATCTATGAATTTTCACCTTTGTTTCTTAGAATTTAATGCCTTTTGTAACCAAACCTCTTAAAACTCCTATAGATTCAATTCCATCTAAAAAGAACATGCCCCTTGGAAAGATTCAGTTACGATTGTTAGAAATTTCAAAACGTCTACTTGTCTGATTATCTTCTTGGGTTCGACCTATTTTCTCCGTCTCTATAATCATATGAACTACTATAATCATATGAACTATCTTTCTTTACTCCAACTTTTGTTGTTCACTTATAGAATAAAGTGATTCAAACGGGCATCTTAGCCGTTTATCGATTGGAATTTTGTCTTATATAGATTATTAACTGTTTTTGGCTTCTATTTCTTATGGGTAAAAACTGATTAGATTTGTCCATTTGATACCATCACCATCATCATTCTCATCCTCAGATGACCTTGTTTGGCCTGTTGCCTTGGGACCTTGGCAATGTGACCGATGTTCTTTACCACCTCAAGAGAATTTTCAACCCCTCAATGCATACTACATACTGCTCCAATTTGAGGAGCTCGTTTGTGTGGTGTTTGCAAAGTTGAAGGACTTTTCAACAGAACATTCTGTTAATAGAAAGGTTCTTCATTGGAATCACCAAAAAAAAAAAAAAACAAAAGAGCAAAAATGATGCTTTTCTTTCCTCAAAACTGTCCACATCCAATTATAGAAGCAGAAGTCCACAAAAAATCTGAAATTTCTCCACTGCTCTTCCACGTAAAATGCCTGAACAAAAAGGAAAAGTGTATGAAAGATTATAAAATAGAAAAGCGCTCTCTCTCTCTCTGGTGCAGGGATTTCCTTTAATTTCACCAATCCCATTGAGATGCTGCAACGCAATTTCTTTTGGGCTTGTTTGTATGGATTTTGAGGTATTTTCTCACAGGCTCGTTTGTATGGATTTTGAATTCTTCAAAATCCATTGTAAAATGGGTCACATGAGAGGACTATTAAAGAGGTGAGGTGTAAAAGCTGTAAGGTGGAGATGATCAGACAACTTTCCTTATAAATTTTTTTGCCAGTTTGGTGGCTGGGTATTACTAATTACAACAAAAGGGATATTATTTGATGACAATTTATGATTTTCCTCCTTCATTTATTGAATTTTAATGCTTTTTGTAATACACTTCTTAGAATTACTAGAAATTCCATCCCATCTAAAAAGAAAATACTCTTTGAGAAGATTTGGTTATAGGAAACTTCTTTCCAAAACTCTGTTGTTAGAAATCTCAAAAAGGTTACTAGTCCAATTATTTTATTCACATGAACTCTATCTTTAGTCCAACTTTTATCACGGGTAGAACAATCTGTTTTGAAGGGGACTCTCAGTCATTCAACAATACCATCACCATCATCTTTCTCATCCTCAAAGGACCTTAGTTGTCAATGATGCCTTGGGACCTTTGTGATATCAATATGACCAATGTTCCTCACGAAAGAGACCTTTCAACCTTTGAATGCATACCACATACTTTCATTTTACTTTAAAAATATAGGCCCTAATTTTTTTTAGTAAATATATTGACTTTAACTTATTAAGTACGTTTGTATAGCATTCGCAAAAATTGAAGGACTTTTCCACATAATACTTTATCAATCAGAAAGATTCAACAGTAGATTCACATAAAAAATAAAATAAAGAAGAAGCCACACTGTTGCTTTTCTTTACACAAAATTGTCCACATCATAGGATTGAAAAAGAAGTCCACAAAAAAACATGGAAACATATCTCCCCTGCTCTTCCATATGAAATGCCTTAACAAAAGGTAAGATTACCTGTATCCACTCGCCAAAAGTTTCATAATTTGCGAGGCATTAGTTGCTGGCATTTTATGCTGAATGACGGTATGACACCAACAGCCTGATCCCACTGGAGCATGCAAGAATGCTAGGGAAGCTCAAACCATTTCATAGTAGGAAAATATAAGTTGCACCAGAATTATAGAAAGTTTTTTGCATTAGCCTTCCTTGAGAAAAAAATATTTCCATTAGATGTTCCAAAGAAATGATTTTAAATTGTTAATCGGATTTTGTATTTACTTTCCGATTTTACTCTTGTTTGTCAATTATTTAACATTAAAGATTTTAACTACGTGTGAGGATCCAACCCTAGAAATTTGTGAAAATAAAATTTTTTTTTATTATTTATTTTTCTGAATTTCTACTAATTAACCCAATTCATTTGGAATAAAATGGAATAAATATGAATTAAATAAGTGAATTATGGAAGTGGGCAGTAATGATTTGATACATTAATATATATATATATATATAGATATGGGTTGTCCAAAAATTATAAAACACATTTAAAAGTAAATTATAGGAGGCCCATGTAGGATCCATTATTGTGCAAGCCCAAAGCCTAATTCCCATTCACGGAGAACTAGAAGAATACAAGGAAGAGACTTAGGATTGCCTGGATTTATGCCCAATTCATTTGTTACACATTGAAGATGTGGGTGAACGAAATTATTCCCCTCCCTACATGCATGATTCCTCTTTGACTCTCTCCCTAATTTTCTTTATCAAAATAAATAGCATTTATTTTATATAAATCTCAGGCCGGGCCACGGCCCAGGCACCCTAGCCATACACGGCACGACCATCACTTTGGGCCATGCTGTGCCATGCCACAGCCTAGGACCCCCTGCCCCAGAACGGGCCATGGCTTGACCGGGCTGGCCCAGTCAACGAGCCATGGGCCGTTGACTTTCGTGCTGGGCTGGACGGCCAAGCCTAACAGCCCGACCCAATTTACACCCCTAGGAATGCCTACTATTACGGGTAACTTACATGTTTCACAAAGCTTGTGACACAGTTCCAGGCAGTTCTTAGAAGCTACTCTTCTTAGGGTTGTGATATCCCCAAGGGTCAGGAGAACTGAAATGCATTACTTCTGCTGCTTTCAATGTTAGAATTGATGGTGCGCATTCGGATTTCATTATTCCTAACCGTGGGCTTAAACTGGGAGATCCCATCTCACCATACTTTTTCACCATACATGAGTGAGATCTGCTTCTAGAGGTTGTTCCTGCTAGAGGTTGGCATTAAACAAATTTAAATTGAAGACAGTTGGGCAAGCTGAGGAGCACCAATAAACTCAAAACAAAGCACAGGAAAAACACCTGCAGTGTAAACATCAAGCCACAAGAAACAATGTAGACAGTTGGACAAGCTGAGGAGCACCAATAAACTCAAAGCAAAGCACAGGAAAAACACCTGCAGTGTAAACATCAAGCCACAAGAAACAATGTAGTGTGGCAAGAACCACCAACACTCATGGCAACTAGTGGAGCATGTGGCTGCAGTAAGCACCAGGTAGTAGTAGTCAGACCTGCAACTCAAATCTGTACACACACATCAGCAACACCGAACAGCAAGAAGCACGTCAGAAGTAACATCCACTGAGTCATGAACGCACCGGACAAATCCAGCAAACATCTGAAATTATGTGAAGTTGAAGGTGACCGATCCACACAGATCTACAACTGTGCGAGCACCGGATGGTGGAGAACGAGGATCCACAGGGATGAACGGAAATGACTGATTTAATGATCTTGTAACCATGAAATGATTATGTGGTCAAACGCACATAGTAATCTTGTATTGAGATTATTTTTATAATAAAACATTGGTGGTTGTAAGATCCTACATATTAGTTATATGGGTACAGAGGAATCTTATCAAGGTCCTTTGTTAGATAGTACATTGCCAAGATGAGGCTAACAAAGATAGAAAGACTGAGGAGATTTGTAATATGTCCTTATCTATCATGATTGGAAGCTTCGTAGGCTATGTGGGCGACAACGTGTAAAGTCCCGAAATTCTAAATGTATAATTAGCCTAGTTAATTGTATTATTAGTCAATTAAGTTTGTTTTAGAGTAAAATAAGTTCGAATTAATATTAAAAACATGTGTGCGAAGTTTCGTTGAGATTTGAGTTTGTTATACCATAGTAGGGGGTTAGTTTGCAATTTGGGATAGTTTTGAGGGAGTTTTTTGTAATTTTAGATTTTTGATATTTTGGTGTCATTGGATAGATATTTTAACCTTATTCATCTTTTTTTTTTCTATATCATCTTGGTTTGGACCCTAGATCATCATCAAAATGGGACTCAAACCATATTTTGACTCAAATTGAGATTTCCATTTGAAAAGTGGGTTTTTATGCAAATTGTTCATTAGACTCATGTATATCCAACGAAGAGTCACTTTCCCATTTCAATTCCAGAAATTCAACGCGCGCGCGCGCTCTCTCTCTCTCTCTCTCTCTCTCTCTCATTTCCTTTGGAAATCCTTCTTGCATGATAGATTTGAAGCCATTTTCTCTACAAATTGAGTTAATCTCCATCTTCTTCAAAGTTCAAGCTTCCTCTACATATAACTTTCTTTGGATTTTATTTATTCTTCATCTTTAGGTAAGCTCTCTTCTTCATTATAGATGAGTTTCCTTGAGGGTTTTTTGTTTTAATGGTGTTAGATGAGTTCTTTGGTCTCTTTTATACTTGTTTAGAGTAGTAATTGGTTGGGTTTGTTTCGATTTCAGACTTTTGGGAATTTTGGAGCTAGGGTTTGAGTTTTGGGTTTTCCCTAAAGCAAGGCTAGTAGAATTACATGCTTATGAAACTGATATGGATGTCTTTAACTTAAGAATTTCAGTTTCTAACGGTATATTTTGTAAATGGAATTATATTGAATGGATGATTTTGCTTATGAAATGAGTTTTATGTTTAATGAAATGGGAATGAATGAATTGAATAGGAGAAATGGAGTATGAATTGGAGGAGGAAGTGTTGGAATGATTGTAGAGGGCTTGGCCCTGACTTTCTGTGCAGGTGTAGATTAGGGAACAATTCCATGTAACTGAAGCCGTCGAGCTTCAGATTGTAGTTTCTGGCGCGAGTTCGGTTAGCCGAACTAAAGTTTGATTCCCTGTCGGTTCCAAAACCAGAGAGATGAATATTTGGATTGAATTTCACAGTCGGTTAACCCCTCGGTTAACCGAACTGGTCGGTTAATTAACCGAATATTGATTGTATTTTACCTATTTTCTCTTGAAAATTGGGTTCTTTCTATAGGTTTCTGACCTTGATGCTACCCTTGGAAATCATATTAGAGGAACTATCACATGTTTAAAATGGAAATTTTATTTCTCTTTTATATATTTTAAAGTATGCATTTTTATATATGTGAATGAGCACCACTAAGCTAAATCTACATATGAATTATGACGGCTCACAGCTCGATATGAACAGGGTCAGATTCCCATGAAAATCTAGAACGGTTGATCACCGTGAAAAGAAATTGGGAATAGGGTTCCAGATTTCCGGAAAATCTGGAAAAGAAAGATTTGAATAGGGTTAGATACCCGGAATATCTGGTGGACAAAAGAAATTATAGAGAGGGTAAGGATCCGAAGTGCCATGGTATATTGTCATGGTAAAGGGCTAAGTAGTGTATTTTCTGTTAAGTAATTATGATTTTAGTGGAACTTATGAAATCTGATTTGAGTTAAAGATTAAGAATTTCTAATTTAAATTATTTTCTATTACATATTTGTTACAAATTATGTATTTCTACCTGCCAGCTCTTTTGGTTGATGGTACTATGCTTGATAAACAGGTACCGATTCCACCATTACCTTAGAGGAGGAGGAGGACGAGGAGGAGACTTTTCAGACAGATCAGTCTGATGAACATGAGTGGTGAGCAGATGACATTTACTGAGTCATCATGATCACGCGAGTGTGTCTCACTCCTAGTTTTGAACTTTATTAGTTTGTTGGAATGTATATATAGACTTTTGTAGTAATTTGTGAACCTTAATTTTAATTTTGTTCAAGTTTATTCTGTTGATGTACAGTTACTTCTGTTAATCTTATAAATGAATGATTTTACCACCTCACCACGGACTTCGATCTTGTGAACTATGATTGAGGGTCAAATTAATGTTTAATTAGATTTGTATGTTTTTAATTTGACTCTAAATCTCACGTTAACCTTATTGTTAATACGGGGACGTGACACTGTGTGATTTGGCTAGCTAACATATAACTGTTGAGGAGTGGGCTCCACCCAAGAGGGAGTATTGAAAAGTATTTACGTTGCCTTTACGAACGCCACTAAGGTTTTGGTAGGAATGATTAACTAAAAGATTTTATACAGTATCAGAGTCAACCGGGCACAAGTTCAAATTCCAAGAGGAATGACTTGGTGCTAAAAAAAATAATGCACGTCACCAAAAGTGTGCTGATCTGGTTTCACCTGATGGGGAGTGTTGATGAGTGGTCTCCACCTTGTTAATTAGTTACTTTACAGCACCTTTAAAGCCTAGGCATTTTGGGTGTATTAGTTAGCAACTTGAGATAGTATTAGAGTTAGCACGTATCGGGTTCAAGGGGCAAAAAAGGCCAGATGTCGAATTTTGTGTGCGGGCAAAAAGGCCTCATGCCGCGTTTTGTGTGGTTTTGGTCAAAATCAAACTCAAATAGCAAGCACCATGTTATCCATTCAAGAATTCTTCATGAGCAAATAGTCAATTGCAAGTTCAAAAAATGTACAGAATTTGAAGAGTCCTATGCTTCTCATTTGACATAAACTCTAATAAAAATGAGATCAAGATAATCGCTATAGTTTCTCAATCTTATACATAACCACTTCAGCAAACAAAATCATTGCTGATGTAGACATAAGCTTCACTCGCAGATTTTGATTTTCTACAATACAAAGCATTTGAATTGTTTAAAAGATGTACTTATGTTGACGACAAATGAAACTGGGATGATTTTATATGCAGTGAAAATTTACCTCACTGAATAGGAGATGATGTACAGATGAAAGGTCCCCATGGCCATATCACTCTAGGAACTTGTTGACAAGATGCTTTTAGCTTGAGAACTAGCTGAAAGATTATCCTTTGACCGGGAATTTTGATCGGATGATGACTCTGAAGAGAACACCACATGCTCCTGAATTTCTGTGATGATTTGGAGGGTTCTTGGTATTGGAGGGATGCTTACATCCAGAACGCCCTCCAACATTTGAACTACTTTCCCCATCGATGGTCTATGATTCTCATCATCTTGAATGCACCAACAAGCAACTCTTAAAGCTCTTTGGAGTTCTTCCACAATAGTATTCCCCTCTAATCTAGAATCCAATACGCTGATAACTTCACCTTCAGCCATTCTGCTTGCAGCCCATGTGGGGTAGAAAAAAATCTTCTCATCCTCAGATTTCTCTGAGTTTCTCCTTCCTGATATAACTTCAAAAAGCATCATCCCAAAGCTAAAAACATCAGCTTTGGGTGTTATGGCTTGACCTGAAATCCACTCTGGTGCAAGGTAGCCTCTTGTTCCTCTCATAGTTGTAAGTACGCGGCTGAATTCTCGTCCAAGCAGCTTTGCCAAGCCAAAGTCTGCCACCCTGGGACCAAAGTCATTGTCCAGAAGTATGTTTTCCGGCTTGATGTCACAGTGTATGATGCAGTCTATACATCCTTCATGGAGATATGCCAGTCCCCTTGCTGTCCCGACCGCAATTTTATATCTAGTTCCCCAGTCTAGAGTCTCGCCATTGTCCCTTGGAAGCAGATGAGAATCTAAAGAGCCATTAGGCATGTAGTCATAGACAAGCAACCTTTTTGAACGTTCGGAGCAGAACCCGCGAAGGCGAACAAGATTAACATGCTGAATTGTCCCAATTGTGCTCACTTCTGCCCGGAACTGCTTCTCTCCTTGTCTAAATCCTTCTAGTTTCTTCACAGCAATAGCAGTTGAATCAGGCAGAGTCCCTCTGAAAACAGAACCAAAACCTCCACTCCCCAATTTCTCAGAGAAGTTTTTAGTTGCGCTCTGTAAATCCCCATAACTGAAGGCCGCCAAACCATGAATGCTTTTGGATGTTGTCGTCATTTTACTTCTTCGGTAGAACAAAATCAGCACCAGAATCATGCCCAATATAGCTACAAGACCTGCAACTCCTGCTATAATTCCAGTAACAAGTCGCTTCTTTCCTCCAGAATTTGGAAGCTCCGAAGCTGCAAGGCGGATATACAGAGGACTTCCATCACCCACATCAACAGACAGGTGTTTCAGATCAAACAGATCTCCATACCATAAAGAGCACTGGCTGCCATAAGCGTAAGCAGTGCATGAACAGTTGTTCAAGCAAGCTGATTCACAATCTTGGACACTGCCAGCTGCTAAGGACTGTGGATTCTCAGGGAAATTAACAACTCTCATCATAAGAAACCCATCTCTCTTCCCATTACCAGAGCTGTTGCTTTCACATTGCGAAGGGTTCCTCCTTGAGCAGCCAGCACTCCAATCACTCAAATTCCAATCAACTGGGGACCGCGGAATGAAACCTTGCAAACATCTACAGAAAGGCAATGTTGTCTGGCTGCAAAAACTGAATGCCCCGCATAGCGAATAAGCCTCACACCGGTCACTCGGGCGAGACCAAAGCAAAATCCACTGTTGAGATGACTCCAACCATGTCAATTGCTGAATCTGACCCGAAACATCCATCACAAACCTTGACACAAGTGAGCTATCCATGGCAGTATATGTGAAGTAGTTCTCTTTATCATTTGAAACATAGCTAAAATTATAGATATAATTTGCAGTCATCTCTGGAACTAAGCTAAAAGTCTGTCCATTCCAAACACCACTAGTCCAATACCTTGTAGACCTATTCCACACTATATAATACTGACTACTTCCATTTGGATCTATCTCCAGAGAGAACATCCCACGAGCGGGATTTTCTGTGTTCTTCCATGAATAAAGAACCTGATTTTCTCCAGTGACTTTATTCAATCCTAGCTTCCCTCCAGGAAGCCATGTATCAGTTGGGTGGTCAAAGCTCTGCCAAAAGATATCGGATGAATTAGACCCATCTCTCAAAACAAGATTTCCAGTCTCAAGAAGGACAGCAACTGTTGAGTTTGACCCTCCAGAGGTTGAATTGGATGACCAGATTGGGATTTTTGATTGAGAGAGTAGGACTAGATTCCCATCTTCTGAAAGTCTTAGCTCTGAGGAGGTATCAGGGAGGGGCTTGTCTCTGTTTGCCCACCCAAACTGGTGTCTTTTGTAGGATTTTCTTGTACCAGATGCCTATATAGTAATTTTGGGAGGTGGAATTACCTGATTTGAAAAAACCCAGTTCGAATTTTCCATCTTGGGAGCTTAGGGTCTGGTTTCCAGTGAGAGATTGGCCAGGAGAGAGGGTGTCAGATGCTAGGGAGAGCGGAGGTTTGAAAAAACAAAGAAAAGATGGCAAGGAGGAGAAGAAGAGAAAGGAATTGAGGGCTTTTGCTGTCCATTGATGCAGTAGGAAAAGCACCCAGATGCATGAAGCAGTTTAAGTGTTGAAGATGAGACAGACAAGAGGTTTTATTGAATTGGAACGAGGTAGGTTTCTGACCACTCGTGCCTTTTTCTGGGAAGTTATGGTTTTGCAATAGTACTACTTGTCCAACAGCCGTTCCTGTTTTGTTCTAATGACAAAAAGGTCATTTTTGGTGTCTTGAATGTGTTAGAATTTTCAAAGGAAAGATGTATAAAATGAGAAAAATCTATCTGTTTAGTGAATGGATTTACTTTAATTTCACCAATCCCATTGAGATACTGCTGAGTATTTGCTTTTGGGTGTGCATGTATTTTGAAAGAAATCCATGAAAGAATGGGTTGCAAGGAAGGACTATTGAAGTGTTGAGGGATGAAATATTTAAGGTAGAGAAGTCATGAAATATGTAAGGTAGAGAAGATGGGACAGACTTTCCTAGGATTTTTTTTACTAGTGTAATGGCTGAGTATGGCTTGAAACAAAAAGAGAATTATTTGATGGCCATCTATGAATTTTCACCTTTGTTTCTTAGAATTTAATGCCTTTTGTAACAAACCTCTTAAAACTCCTATAGATTCAATTCCATCTAAAAAGAACATGCCCCTTGGAAAGATTCAGTTACAATTGTTAGAAATTTCAAAACGTCTACTTGTCTGATTATCTTCTTGGGTTCGACCTATTTTCTCCGTCTCTATAATCATATGAACTACTATAATCATATGAACTATCTTTCTTTACTCCAACTTTTGTTGTTCACTTATAGAATAAAGTGATTCAAACGGGCATCTTAGCCGTTTATCGATTGGAATTTTGTCTTGTATAGATTATTAACTGTTTTTGGCTTCTATTTCTTATGGGTAAAAACTGATTAGAGTTGTCCATTTGATACCATCACCATCATCATTCTCATCCTCAGATGACCTTGTTTGGCCTGTTGCCTTGGGACCTTGGCAATGTGACCGATGTTCTTTACCACCTCAAGAGAATTTTCAACCCCTCAATGCATACTACATACTGCTCCAATTTGAGGAGCTCGTTTGTGTGGAGTTTGCAAAGTTGAAGGACTTTTCAACAGAACATTCTGTTAATAGAAAGGTTCTTCATTGGAATCACCAAAAAAAAAAAAAACAAAAGAGCAAAAATGATGCTTTTCTTTCCTCAAAACTGTCCACATCCAATTATAGAAGCAGAAGTCCACAAAAAATTTGAAATTTCTCCACTGCTCTTCCACGTAAAATGCCTGAACAAAAAGGAAAAGTGTATGAAAGATTATAAAATAGAAAAGTGCTCTCTCTCTCTCTGGTGCAGGGATTTCCTTTAATTTCACCAATCCCATTGAGATGCTGCAACGCAATTTCTTTTGGGCTTGTTTGTATGGATTTTTGAAGTATTTTCTCACGGACTCGTTTGTATGGATTTTGAATTCTTCAAAATCCATTGTAAAATGGGTCACATGAGAGGACTATTAAAGAGGTGAGGTGTAAAAGCTGTAAGGTGGAGATGATCAGACAACTTTCCTTATAAATTTTTTTGCCAGTTTGGTGGCTGGGTATTACTAATTACAACAAAAGGGATATTATTTGATGACAATTTATGATTTTTCTCCTTCATTTATTGAATTTTAATGCTTTTTGTAATACACTTCTTAGAATTACTAGAAATTCCATCCCATCTAAAAGAAAATACTCTTTGAGAAGATTTGGTTATAGGAAACTTCTTTCCAAAACTCTGTTGTTAGAAATCTCAAAAAGGTTACTAGTCCAATTATTTTATTCACATGAACTCTATCTTTAGTCCAACTTTTATCACGGGTAGAACAATCTGTTTTGAAGGGGACTCTCAGTCATTCAACAATACCATCACCATCATCTTTCTCATCCTCAAAGGACCTTAGTTGTCAATGATGCCTTGGGACCTTTGTGATATCAATATGACCAATGTTCCTCACGAAAGAGACCTTTCAACCTTTGAATGCATACCACATACTTTCATTTTACTTTAAAAATATAGGCCCTAATTTTTTTTAGTAAACATATTGACTTTAACTTATTAAGCACACGTTTGTATAGCTATATGTCTAAAAATCGCAGAGGTTGAACAATTGAACAAGATTTTTAATTGACAAGATTTTAGACTCCTTCCGCTTTAGACATTTAGAGCCAAATGCTCTAAAATCCAAATGCTCCAAAAGTAGGCAGATAAGAAATAGAGCTTTTGGGTCTTAAAATATAGAGGCGATGTATTTAAAATAAATTCGTGCGTTACATAGCCTCTTTTTTTTACTTTGGATCACTATATCAGAGATACCAAACAAGCCCTTATCAATCAGAAAGATTCAACAGTAGATTCACATAAAAAATAAAATAAAGAAGAAGCCACACTGTTGCTTTTCTTTACACAAAATTGTCCACATCATAGGATTGAAAAAGAAGTCCACAAAAAAACATGGAAACATATCTCCCCTGCTCTTCCATATGAAATGCCTTAACAAAAGGTAAGATTACCTGTATCCACTCGCCAAAAGTTTCATAATTTGCGAGGCATTAGTTGCTGGCATTTTATGCTGAATGACGGTATGACACCAACAGCCTGATCCCACTGGAGCATGCAAGAATGCTAGGGAAGCTCAAACCATTTCATAGTAGGAAAAATATAAGTTGCACAAGAATTATAGAAAGTTTTTTGCATTAGCCTTCCTTGAGAAAAAAATATTTCCATTAGATGTTCCAAAGAAATATGATTTTAAAATTGTTAATCGGATTTTGTATTTACTTTCCGATTTTACTCTTGTTTGTCAATTATTTAACATTAAAGATTTTAACTACGTGTGAGGATCCAACCCTAGAAATTTGTGAAAATAAAATTTTATTATTATTATTTATTTTTCTGAATTTCTACTAATTAACCCAATTCATTTGGAATAAAATGGAATAAATATGAATTTAAATAAGTGAATTATGGAAGTGGGCAGTAATGATTTGATACATTAATATATATATATATATATATATAGATATGGGTTGTCCAAAAATTATAAAACACATTTTAAAAGTAAATTATAGGAGGCCCATGTAGGATCCATTATTGTGCAAGCCCAAAGCCTAATTCCCATTCACGGAGAACTAGAAGAATACAAGGAAGAGACTTAGGATTGCCTGGATTTATGCCCAATTCATTTGTTTACACATTGAAGATGTGGGTGAACGAAATTATTCCCCTCCCTACATGCATGATTCCTCTTTGACTCTCTCCCTAATTTTCTTTATCAAAATAAATAGCATTTATTTTATATAAATCTCAGGCCGGGCCACGGCCCAGGCACCCTAGCCATACACGGCACGACCATCACTTTGGGCCATGCTGTGCCATGCCACAGCCTAGGACCCCCTGCCCCAGAACGGGCCATGGCTTGACCGGGCTGGCCCAGTCAACGAGCCATGGGCCGTTGACTTTCGTGCTGGGCTGGACGGCCAAGCCTAAACAGCCCGACCAATTTACACCCCTAGGAATGCCTACTATTACGGGTAACTTACATGTTTCACAAAGCTTGTGACACAGTTCCAGGCAGTTCTTAGAAGCTACTCTTCTTAGGGTTGTGATGTCCAAGGGTCAGGAGAATTGAAATGCATTACTTCTGCTGCTTTCAATGTTAGAATTGATGGTGCGCATTCGGATTTCATTATTCCTAACCGTGGGCTTAAAACTGGGAGATCCCATCTCACCATACTTTTTCACCATACATGAGTGAGATCTGCTTCTAGAGGTTGTTCCTGCTAGAGGTTGGCATTAAACAAATTTAAATTGAAGACAGTTGGGCAAGCTGAGGAGCACCAATAAACTCAAAACAAAGCACAGGAAAAACACCTGCAGTGTAAACATCAAGCCACAAGAAACAATGTAGACAGTTGGACAAGCTGAGGAGCACCAATAAACTCAAAGCAAAGCACAGGAAAAACACCTGCAGTGTAAACATCAAGCCACAAGAAACAATGTAGTGTGGCAAGAACCACCAACACTCATGGCAACTAGTGGAGCATGTGGCTGCAGTAAGCACCAGGTAGTAGTAGTCAGACCTGCAACTCAAATCTGTACACACACATCAGCAACACCGAACAGCAAGAAGCACGTCAGAAGTAACATCCACTGAGTCATGAACGCACCGGACAAATCCAGCAAACAACTGAAATTACGTGAAGTTGAAGGTGACCGATCCACACAGATCTACAACTGTGAGAGCACCGGATGGTGGAGAACGAGGATCCACAGGGATGAACGGAAAGGACTGATTTAATAATCTTGTAACCATGAAATGATTATGTGGTCAAACGCACATAGTAATCTTGTATTGAGATTATTTTTATAATAAAACATTGGTGGTTGTAAGATCCTACATATTAGTTATATGGGTACAGAGGAATCTTATCAAGGTCCTTTGTTAGATAGTACATTGCCAAGATGAGGCTAACAAAGATAGAAAGACTGAGGAGATTTGTAATATGTCCTTATCTATCATGATTGGAAGCTTCGTAGGCTATGTGGGGCGACAACGTGTAAAGTCCCGAAATTCTAAATGTATAATTAGCCTAGTTAATTGTATTATTAGTCAATTAAGTTCGTTTTAGAGTAAAATAAGTTCGAATTAATATTAAAAACATGTGTGTGAAGTTTCGTTGAGATTTGAGTTTGTTATACCATAGTAGGGGGTTAGTTTGCAATTTGGGATAGTTTGAGGGAGTTTTTTGTAATTTTAGATTTTTGATATTTTGGTGTCATTGGGTAGATATTTTAACCTTATTCATCTTTTTCTTCTATATGATCTTGATTTGGACCCTAGATCATCATCAAAATGGGACTCAAACCATATTTTGACTCAAATTGAGATTTCCATTTGAAAAGTGGGTTTTTATGCAAATTGTTCATTAGACTCATGTATATCCAACGAAGAGTCACTTTCCCATTTCAATTCCAGAAATTCAGCGCGCGCGCTCTCTCTCTCTCTCTCATTTCCTTTGGAAATCCTTCTTGCATGATAGATTTGAAGCCATTTTCTCTACAAATTGAGTTAATCTCCATCTTCTTCAAAGTTCAAGCTTCCTCTACATATAACTTTCTTTGGATTTTATTTATTCTTCATCTTTAGGTAAGCTCTCTTCTTCATTATAGATGAGTTTCTTTGAGGGTTTTTTGTTTTAATGGTGTTAGATGAGTTCTTTGGTCTCTTTTATACTTGTTTAGAGTAGTAATTGGTTGGGTTTGTTTCGATTTCAGACTTTGGGGAATTTTGGAGCTAGGGGTTTGAGTTTTGGGTTTTCCCTAAAGCAAGGCAAGTAGAATTACATGCTTATGAAACTGATATGGATGTCTTTAACTTAAGAATTTCAGTTTCTAACGGTATATTTTGTAAATGGAATTATATTGAATGGATGATTTTGCTTATGAAATGAGTTTTATGTTTAATGAAATGGGAATGAATGAATTGAATAGGAGAAATGGAGTATGAATTGGAGGAGGAAGTGTTGGAATGATTGTAGAGGGCTTCGCCCTGACTTTCTGTGCAGGTGTAGATTAGGGAACAATTCCATGTAACTGAAGCCGTCGAGCTTCAGATTGTAGTTTCTGGCGCGAGTTCGGTTAGCCGAACTAAAGTTTGATTCCCTGTCGGTTCCAAAACCAGAGAGATGAAAATTTGGATTGAACTTCACAGTCGGTCAACCCCTCAGTTAACCCAACTGGTCGGTTAACCGAATATTGATTGTATTTTACCTATTTTTCTCTTGAAAATTGGGTTCTTTCTATAGGTTTCTGACCTTGATGCTACCCTTGGAAATCATATTAGAGGAACTATCACATGTTTAAAATGGAAATTTTATTTCTCTTTTATATATTTTAAAGTATGCATTTTTATATATGTGAATGAGCACCACTAAGCTAAATCTACATATGAATTATGACGGCTCACAGCTCGATATGAACAGGGTCAGATTCCCATGAAAATCTAGAACGGTTGATCACCGTGAAAAGAAATTGGGAATAGGGTTCCAGATTTCCGGAAAATCTGGAAAAGAAAGATATGAATAGGGTTAGATACCCGGAATATCTGGTGGACAAAAGAAATTATAGAGAGGGTAAGGATCCGAAGTGCCATGGTATATTGTCATGGTAAAGGCCTAAGTAGTGTATTTTCTGTTAAGTAATTATGATTTTAGTGGAACTTATGAAATCTTATTTGAGTTAAAGATTAAGAATTTCTAATTTTAATTATTTTCTATTACATATTTGTTACAGATTATGTATTTCTACCTGCCAGCTCTTTTGGTTGATGGTACTATGCTTGATAAACAGGTACCGATTCCACCATTACCTTAGAGGAGGAGGAGGACGAGGAGGAGACTTTTCAGACAGATCAGTCTGATGAACATGAGTGGTGAGCAGATGACGTTTACTGAGTCATCATGATCACGCGAGTGTGTCTCACTCCTAGTTTTGAACTTTATTAGTTTGTTGGAATGTATTTATAGACTTTTGTAGTAATTTGTGAACCTTAATTTTAATTTTGTTCAAGTTTATTCTGTTGATGTACAGTTACATCTGTTAATCTTATAAATGAATGATTTTACCACCTCACCACGGACTTCGATCTTGTGAACTATAATTGAGGGTCAAATTAATGTTTAATTAGGTTTGTATGTTTTTAATTTGACTCTAAATCTCACGTTAACCTTATTGTTAATACGGGGACGTGACACTGTGTGATTTGGCTGGCTAACAGATAATTGTTGAGGAGTGGGCTCCACCCAAGAGGGAGTATTGAAAAGTATTTACGTTGCCTTTACGAACGCCACTAAGGTTTTGGTAGGAATGATTAACTAAAAGATTTTATACAGTATCAGAGTCAACCGGGCACAAGTTCAAATTCCAAGAGGAATGACTCGGTGCTAAAAAAAATAATGCACGTCACAAAAGTGTGCTGATCTGGTTTCACCTGATGGGGAGTGTTGATGAGTGGTCTCCACCTTGTTAATTAGTTACTTTACAGCACCTTTAAAGCCTAGGCATTTTGGGTGTATTAGTTAGCAACTTGAGATAGTATTAGAGTTAGCACGTATCGGGTTCAAGGGGGCAAAAAAGGCCAGATGTCGAATTTTATGTGCGGGCAAAAAGGCCTCATGCCGCGTTTTGTGCGGTTTTGGTCAAAATCAAACTCAAATAGCAATCACCATGTTATCCATTCAAGAATTCTTCATGAGCAAATAGTCAATTGCAAGTTCAAAAAATGTACAGAATTTGAAGAGTCCTATGCTTCTCATTTGACATAAACTCTAATAAAAATGAGATCAAGATAATCGCTATAGTTTCTCAATCTTATACATAACCACTTCAGCAAACAAAATCATTGCTGATGTAGACATAAGCTTCACTCGCAGATTTTGATTTTCTACAATACAAAGCATTTGAATTGTTTAAAAGATGTACTTATGTTGACGACAAATGAAACTGGGATGATTTTATATGCAGTGAAAATTTACCTCACTGAATAGGAGATGATGTACAGATGAAAGGTCCCCATGGCCATATCACTCTATGTTAGGTTCCTGCCAGAATTCTTCAGTTTGGACTCGAGCCTTCCAACCTGCCCACTTCTGTTTCTTTCCTTTACCAATTTTGATGGTTCTGGATAGATAGCAGAAGGACAGTGGGGATCAGATTTTCACAAAGCACATAGAAGAATAAGAGTAACCAGACTCAAGTTATATTTCAATTCATATCCTCTACATTGCTCTTACATTCCTATTTAAAGAGAGCCCTCAACGTGAGTGGCTTAAAACAAGGGATTACATTAACTGAAAGAGAAACAGTCACTACTCATTATTGAAAAGGAAATATCTAATAACAACTATCTAAAATTCAGGAAGTTAGGCCTAAAGATCTGCAATTGATAAGGTTGTTCCACCCTTTCTGCAACTACCCAGACTTGGCATGCTCCACTACTCAGACTCAGTCAAAGAAGATGAATAGGGAGGGTGGTGAAGTGGCATGTCCCACGGTTACGATGCATCTTCATGTCTGGGTTCATGTCTGGCCCACGTGCACCATTATGCCCGTAACACTCTAGGAACTTGTTGACAAGATGCTTTTAGCTTGAGAACTAGCTGAAAGATTTTCCTTTGACCGGGAATTTTGATCGGATGATGACTCTGAAGAGAACACCACATGCTCCTGATTTTCTGTGATGATTTGGAGGGTTCTTGGTATTGGAGGGATGCTTACATCCAGAACGCCCTCCAACATTTGAACTACTTTCCCCATCGATGGTCTATGATTCTCATCATCTTGAATGCACCAACAAGCAACTCTTAAAGCTCTTTGGAGTTCTTCCACAATAGTAGCATCCCCCTCTAATCTAGAATCCAATACGCTGATAACTTCACCTTCAGCCATTCTGCTTGCAGCCCATGTGGGGTAGAAAAAAATCTTCTCATCCTCAGATTTCTCTGAGTTTCTCCTTCCTGATATAACTTCAAAAAGCATCATCCCAAAGCTAAAAACATCAGCTTTGGGTGTTATGGCTTGACCTGAAATCCACTCTGGTGCAAGGTAGCCTCTTGTTCCTCTCATAGTTGTAAGTACGCGGCTGAATTCTCGTCCAAGCAGCTTTGCCAAGCCAAAGTCTGCCACCCTGGGACCAAAGTCATTGTCCAGAAGTATGTTTTCCGGCTTGATGTCACAGTGTATGATGCGTCTATACATCCTTCATGGAGATATGCCAGTCCCCTTGCTGTCCCGACCGCAATTTTATATCTAGTTCCCCAGTCTAGAGTCTCGCCATTGTCCCTTGGAAGCAGATGAGAATCTAAAGAGCCATTAGGCATGTAGTCATAGACAAGCAACCTTTTTGAACGTTCGGAGCAGAACCCGCGAAGGCGAACAAGATTAACATGCTGAATTGTCCCAATTGTGCTCACTTCTGCCCGGAACTGCTTCTCTCCTTGTCTAAATCCTTCTAGTTTCTTCACAGCAATAGCAGTTGAATCAGGCAGAGTCCCTCTGAAAACAGAACCAAAACCTCCACTCCCCAATTTCTCAGAGAAGTTTTTAGTTGCGCTCTGTAAATCCCCATAACTGAAGGCCGCCAAACCATGAATGCTTTTGGATGTTGTTGTCATTTTACTTCTTCTGTAGAACAAAATCAGCACCAGAATCATGCCCAATATAGCTACAAGACCTGCAACTCCTGCTATAATTCCAGTAACAAGTCGTTTCTTTCCTCCAGAATTTGGAAGCTCCGAAGCTGCAAGGCGGATATACAGAGGACTTCCATCACCCACATCAACAGACAGGTGTTTCAGATCAAACAGATCTCCATACCATAAAGAGCACTGGCTGCCATAAGCGTAAGCAGTGCATGAACAGTTGTTCAAGCAAGCTGATTCACAATCTTGGACACTGCCAGCTGCTAAGGACTGTGGATTCTCAGGGAAATTAACAACTCTCATCATAAGAAACCCATCTCTCTTCCCATTACCAGAGCTGTTGCTCTCACATTGCAAAGGGTTCCTCCTTGAGCAGCCAGCACTCCAATCACTCAAATTCCAATCAACTGGGGACCGCGGAATGAAACCTTGCAAACATCTACAGAAAGGCAATGTTGTCTGGCTGCAAAAACTGAATGCCCCGCATAGCGAATAAGCCTCACACCGGTCACTCGGGCGAGACCAAAGCAAAATCCACTGTTGAGATGACTCCAACCATGTCAATTGCTGAATCTGACCCGAAACATCCATCACAAACCTTGACACAAGTGAGCTATCCATGGCAGTATATGTGAAGTAGTTCTCTTTATCATTTGAAACATAGCTAAAATTATAGATATAATTTGCAGTCATCTCTGGAACTAAGCTAAAAGTCTGTCCATTCCAAACACCACTAGTCCAATACCTTGTAGACCTATTCCACACTATATAATACTGACTACTTCCATTTGGATCTATCTCCAGAGAGAACATCCCACGAGCGGGATTTTCTGTGTTCTTCCATGAATAAAGAACCTGATTTTCTCCAGTGACTTTATTCAATCCTAGCTTCCCTCCAGGAAGCCATGTATCAGTTGGGTGGTCAAAGCTCTGCCAAAAGATATCGGATGAATTAGACCCATCTCTCAAAACAAGATTTCCAGTCTCAAGAAGGACAGCAACTGTTGAGTTTGACCCTCCAGAGGTTGAATTGGATGACCAGATTGGGATTTTTGATTGAGAGAGTAGGACTAGATTCCCATCTTCTGAAAGTCTTAGCTCTGAGGAGGTATCAGGGAGGGGCTTGTCTCTGTCTGCCACCCAAACTGGTGTCTTTTGTAGGATTTTCTTGTACCAGATGCCTATATAGTAATTTTGGGAGGTGGAATTACCTGATTTGAAAAAACCCAGTTCGAATTTTCCATCTTGGGAGCTTAGGGTCTGGTTTCCAGTGAGAGATTGGCCAGGAGAGAGGGTGTCAGATGCTAGGGAGAGCGGAGGTTTGAAAAAACAAAGAAAAGATGGCAAGGAGGAGAAGAAGAGAAAGGAATTGAGGGCTTTTGCTGTCCATTGATGCAGTAGGAAAAGCACCCAGATGCATGAAGCAGTTTAAGTGTTGAAGATGAGACAGACAAGAGGTTTTATTGAATTGGAACGAGGTAGGTTTCTGACCACTCGTGCCTTTTTCTGGGAAGTTATGGTTTTGCAATAGTACTACTTGTCCAACAGCCGTTCCTGTTTTGTTCTAATGACAAAAAGGTCATTTTTGGTGTCTTGAATGTGTTAGAATTTTCAAAGAAAAAGATGTATAAAATGAGAAAAATCTATCTGTTTAGTGAATGGATTTACTTTAATTTCACCAATCCCATTGAGATACTGCTGAGTATTTGCTTTTGGGTGTGCATGTATTTTGAAAGAAATCCATGAAAGAATGGGTTGCAAGGAAGGACTATTGAAGTGTTGAGGGATGAAATATTTAAGGTAGAGAAGTCATGAAATATGTAAGGTAGAGAAGATGGGACAGACTTTCCTAGGATTTTTTTTACTAGTGTAATGGCTGAGTATGGCTTGAAACAAAAAGAGAATTATTTGATGGCCATCTATGAATTTTCACCTTTGTTTCTTAGAATTTAATGCCTTTTGTAACAAACCTCTTAAAACTCCTATAGATTCAATTCCATCTAAAAAGAACATGCCCCTTGGAAAGATTCAGTTACAATTGTTAGAAATTTCAAAACGTCTACTTGTCTGATTATCTTCTTGGGTTCGACCTATTTTCTCCGTCTCTATAATCATATGAACTACTATAATCATATGAACTATCTTTCTTTACTCCAACTTTTGTTGTTCACTTATAGAATAAAGTGATTCAAACGGGCATCTTAGCCGTTTATCGATTGGAATTTTGTCTTGTATAGATTATTAACTGTTTTTGGCTTCTATTTCTTATGGGTAAAAACTGATTAGAGTTGTCCATTTGATACCATCACCATCATCATTCTCATCCTCAGATGACCTTGTTTGGCCTGTTGCCTTGGGACCTTGGCAATGTGACCGATGTTCTTTACCACCTCAAGAGAATTTTCAACCCCTCAATGCATACTACATACTGCTCCAATTTGAGGAGCTCGTTTGTGTGGAGTTTGCAAAGTTGAAGGACTTTTCAACAGAACATTCTGTTAATAGAAAGGTTCTTCATTGGAATCACCAAAAAAAAAAAAACAAAAGAGCAAAAATGATGCTTTTCTTTCCTCAAAACTGTCCACATCCAATTATAGAAGCAGAAGTCCACAAAAAATTTGAAATTTCTCCACTGCTCTTCCACGTAAAATGCCTGAACAAAAAGGAAAAGTGTATGAAAGATTATAAAATAGAAAAGTGCTCTCTCTCTCTCTGGTGCAGGGATTTCCTTTAATTTCACCAATCCCATTGAGATGCTGCAACGCAATTTCTTTTGGGCTTGTTTGTATGGATTTTGAAGTATTTTCTCACGGACTCGTTTGTATGGATTTTGAATTCTTCAAAATCCATTGTAAAATGGGTCACATGAGAGGACTATTAAAGAGGTGAGGTGTAAAAGCTGTAAGGTGGAGATGATCAGACAACTTTCCTTATAAATTTTTTTGCCAGTTTGGTGGCTGGGTATTACTAATTACAACAAAAGGGATATTATTTGATGACAATTTATGATTTTTCTCCTTCATTTATTGAATTTTAATGCTTTTTGTAATACACTTCTTAGAATTACTAGAAATTCCATCCCATCTAAAAAGAAAATACTCTTTGAGAAGATTTGGTTATAGGAAACTTCTTTCCAAAACTCTGTTGTTAGAAATCTCAAAAAGGTTACTAGTCCAATTATTTTATTCACATGAACTCTATCTTTAGTCCAACTTTTATCACGGGTAGAACAATCTGTTTTGAAGGGGACTCTCAGTCATTCAACAATACCATCACCATCATCTTTCTCATCCTCAAAGGACCTTAGTTGTCAATGATGCCTTGGGACCTTTGTGATATCAATATGACCAATGTTCCTCACGAAAGAGACCTTTCAACCTTTGAATGCATACCACATACTTTCATTTTACTTTAAAAATATAGGCCCTAATTTTTTTTAGTAAACATATTGACTTTAACTTATTAAGCACGTTTGTATAGCATTCGCAAAAATTGAAGGACTTTTCCACATAATACTTTATCAATCAGAAAGATTCAACAGTAGATTCACATAAAAAATAAAATAAAGAAGAAGCCACACTGTTGCTTTTCTTTACACAAAATTGTCCACATCATAGGATTGAAAAAGAAGTCCACAAAAAAACATGGAAACATATCTCCCCTGCTCTTCCATATGAAATGCCTTAACAAAAGGTAAGATTACCTGTATCCACTCGCCAAAAGTTTCATAATTTGCGAGGCATTAGTTGCTGGCATTTTATGCTGAATGACGGTATGACACCAACAGCCTGATCCCACTGGAGCATGCAAGAATGCTAGGGAAGCTCAAACCATTTCATAGTAGGAAAATATAAGTTGCACAAGAATTATAGAAAGTTTTTTGCATTAGCCTTCCTTGAGAAAAAAATATTTCCATTAGATGTTCCAAAGAAATGATTTTAAATTGTTAATCGGATTTTGTATTTACTTTCCGATTTTACTCTTGTTTGTCAATTATTTAACATTAAAGATTTTAACTACGTGTGAGGATCCAACCCTAGAAATTTGTGAAAATAAAATTTTATTATTATTATTTATTTTTCTGAATTTCTACTAATTAACCCAATTCATTTGGAATAAAATGGAATAAATATGAATTAAATAAGTGAATTATGGAAGTGGGCAGTAATGATTTGATACATTAATATATATATATATATATATAGATATGGGTTGTCCAAAAATTATAAAACACATTTAAAAGTAAATTATAGGAGGCCCATGTAGGATCCATTATTGTGCAAGCCCAAAGCCTAATTCCCATTCACGGAGAACTAGAAGAATACAAGGAAGAGACTTAGGATTGCCTGGATTTATGCCCAATTCATTTGTTACACATTGAAGATGTGGGTGAACGAAATTATTCCCCTCCCTACATGCATGATTCCTCTTTGACTCTCTCCCTAATTTTCTTTATCAAAATAAATAGCATTTATTTTATATAAATCTCAGGCCGGGCCACGGCCCAGGCACCCTAGCCATACACGGCACGACCATCACTTTGGGCCATGCTGTGCCATGCCACAGCCTAGGACCCCCTGCCCCAGAACGGGCCATGGCTTGACCGGGCTGGCCCAGTCAACGAGCCATGGGCCGTTGACTTTCGTGCTGGGCTGGACGGCCAAGCCTAACAGCCCGACCCAATTTACACCCCTAGGAATGCCTACTATTACGGGTAACTTACATGTTTCACAAAGCTTGTGACACAGTTCCAGGCAGTTCTTAGAAGCTACTCTTCTTAGGGTTGTGATGTCCCCAAGGGTCAGGAGAATTGAAATGCATTACTTCTGCTGCTTTCAATGTTAGAATTGATGGTGCGCATTCGGATTTCATTATTCCTAACCGTGGGCTTAAACTGGGAGATCCCATCTCACCATACTTTTTCACCATACATGAGTGAGATCTGCTTCTAGAGGTTGTTCCTGCTAGAGGTTGGCATTAAACAAATTTAAATTGAAGACAGTTGGGCAAGCTGAGGAGCACCAATAAACTCAAAACAAAGCAAGGAAAAAACACCTGCAGTGTAAACATCAAGCCACAAGAAACAATGTAGACAGTTGGACAAGCTGAGGAGCACCAATAAACTCAAAGCAAAGCACAGGAAAAACACCTGCAGTGTAAACATCAAGCCACAAGAAACAATGTAGTGTGGCAAGAACCACCAACACTCATGGCAACTAGTGGAGCATGTGGCTGCAGTAAGCACCAGGTAGTAGTAGTCAGACCTGCAACTCAAATCTGTACACACACATCAGCAACACCGAACAGCAAGAAGCACGTCAGAAGTAACATCCACTGAGTCATGAACGCACCGGACAAATCCAGCAAACAACTGAAATTACGTGAAGTTGAAGGTGACCGATCCACACAGATCTACAACTGTGAGAGCACCGGATGGTGGAGAACGAGGATCCACAGGGATGAACGGAAAGGACTGATTTAATAATCTTGTAACCATGAAATGATTATGTGGTCAAACGCACATAGTAATCTTGTATTGAGATTATTTTTATAATAAAACATTGGTGGTTGTAAGATCCTACATATTAGTTATATGGGTACAGAGGAATCTTATCAAGGTCCTTTGTTAGATAGTACATTGCCAAGATGAGGCTAACAAAGATAGAAAGACTGAGGAGATTTGTAATATGTCCTTATCTATCATGATTGGAAGCTTCGTAGGCTATGTGGGGCGACAACGTGTAAAGTCCCGAAATTCTAAATGTATAATTAGCCTAGTTAATTGTATTATTAGTCAATTAAGTTCGTTTTAGAGTAAAATAAGTTCGAATTAATATTAAAAACATGTGTGTGAAGTTTCGTTGAGATTTGAGTTTGTTATACCATAGTAGGGGGTTAGTTTGCAATTTGGGATAGTTTGAGGGAGTTTTTTGTAATTTTAGATTTTTGATATTTTGGTGTCATTGGGTAGATATTTTAACCTTATTCATCTTTTTCTTCTATATGATCTTGATTTGGACCCTAGATCATCATCAAAATGGGACTCAAACCATATTTTGACTCAAATTGAGATTTCCATTTGAAAAGTGGGTTTTTATGCAAATTGTTCATTAGACTCATGTATATCCAACGAAGAGTCACTTTCCCATTTCAATTCCAGAAATTCAGCGCGCGCGCTCTCTCTCTCTCTCTCATTTCCTTTGGAAATCCTTCTTGCATGATAGATTTGAAGCCATTTTCTCTACAAATTGAGTTAATCTCCATCTTCTTCAAAGTTCAAGCTTCCTCTACATATAACTTTCTTTGGATTTTATTTATTCTTCATCTTTAGGTAAGCTCTCTTCTTCATTATAGATGAGTTTCTTTGAGGGTTTTTTGTTTTAATGGTGTTAGATGAGTTCTTTGGTCTCTTTTATACTTGTTTAGAGTAGTAATTGGTTGGGTTTGTTTCGATTTCAGACTTTGGGGAATTTTGGAGCTAGGGTTTGAGTTTTGGGTTTTCCCTAAAGCAAGGCAAGTAGAATTACATGCTTATGAAACTGATATGGATGTCTTTAACTTAAGAATTTCAGTTTCTAACGGTATATTTTGTAAATGGAATTATATTGAATGGATGATTTTGCTTATGAAATGAGTTTTATGTTTAATGAAATGGGAATGAATGAATTGAATAGGAGAAATGGAGTATGAATTGGAGGAGGAAGTGTTGGAATGATTGTAGAGGGCTTCGCCCTGACTTTCTGTGCAGGTGTAGATTAGGGAACAATTCCATGTAACTGAAGCCGTCGAGCTTCAGATTGTAGTTTCTGGCGCGAGTTCGGTTAGCCGAACTAAAGTTTGATTCCCTGTCGGTTCCAAAACCAGAGAGATGAAAATTTGGATTGAACTTCACAGTCGGTCAACCCCTCAGTTAACCCAACTGGTCGGTTAACCGAATATTGATTGTATTTTACCTATTTTCTCTTGAAAATTGGGTTCTTTCTATAGGTTTCTGACCTTGATGCTACCCTTGGAAATCATATTAGAGGAACTATCACATGTTTAAAATGGAAATTTTATTTCTCTTTTATATATTTTAAAGTATGCATTTTTATATATGTGAATGAGCACCACTAAGCTAAATCTACATATGAATTATGACGGCTCACAGCTCGATATGAACAGGGTCAGATTCCCATGAAAATCTAGAACGGTTGATCACCGTGAAAAGAAATTGGGAATAGGGTTCCAGATTTCCGGAAAATCTGGAAAAGAAAGATATGAATAGGGTTAGATACCCGGAATATCTGGTGGACAAAAGAAATTATAGAGAGGGTAAGGATCCGAAGTGCCATGGTATATTGTCATGGTAAAGGCCTAAGTAGTGTATTTTCTGTTAAGTAATTATGATTTTAGTGGAACTTATGAAATCTTATTTGAGTTAAAGATTAAGAATTTCTAATTTTAATTATTTTCTATTACATATTTGTTACAGATTATGTATTTCTACCTGCCAGCTCTTTTGGTTGATGGTACTATGCTTGATAAACAGGTACCGATTCCACCATTACCTTAGAGGAGGAGGAGGACGAGGAGGAGACTTTTCAGACAGATCAGTCTGATGAACATGAGTGGTGAGCAGATGACGTTTACTGAGTCATCATGATCACGCGAGTGTGTCTCACTCCTAGTTTTGAACTTTATTAGTTTGTTGGAATGTATTTATAGACTTTTGTAGTAATTTGTGAACCTTAATTTTAATTTTGTTCAAGTTTATTCTGTTGATGTACAGTTACATCTGTTAATCTTATAAATGAATGATTTTACCACCTCACCACGGACTTCGATCTTGTGAACTATAATTGAGGGTCAAATTAATGTTTAATTAGGTTTGTATGTTTTTAATTTGACTCTAAATCTCACGTTAACCTTATTGTTAATACGGGGACGTGACACTGTGTGATTTGGCTGGCTAACAGATAATTGTTGAGGAGTGGGCTCCACCCAAGAGGGAGTATTGAAAAGTATTTACGTTGCCTTTACGAACGCCACTAAGGTTTTGGTAGGAATGATTAACTAAAAGATTTTATACAGTATCAGAGTCAACCGGGCACAAGTTCAAATTCCAAGAGGAATGACTCGGTGCTAAAAAAATAATGCACGTCACTAAAAGTGTGCTGATCTGGTTTCACCTGATGGGGAGTGTTGATGAGTGGTCTCCACCTTGTTAATTAGTTACTTTACAGCACCTTTAAAGCCTAGGCATTTTGGGTGTATTAGTTAGCAACTTGAGATAGTATTAGAGTTAGCACGTATCGGGTTCAAGGGGGCAAAAAAGGCCAGATGTCAAATTTTATGTGCGGGCAAAAAGGCCTCATGCCGCGTTTTGTGCGGTTTTGGTCAAAATCAAACTCAAATAGCAATCACCATGTTATCCATTCAAGAATTCTTCATGAGCAAATAGTCAATTGCAAGTTCAAAAAATGTACAGAATTTGAAGAGTCCTATGCTTCTCATTTGACATAAACTCTAATAAAAATGAGATCAAGATAATCGCTATAGTTTCTCAATCTTATACATAACCACTTCAGCAAACAAAATCATTGCTGATGTAGACATAAGCTTCACTCGCAGATTTTGATTTTCTACAATACTAAGCATTTGAATTGTTTAAAAGATGTACTTATGTTGACGACAAATGAAACTGGGATGATTTTATATGCAGTGAAAATTTACCTCACTGAATAGGAGATGATGTACAGATGAAAGGTCCCCATGGCCATATCACTCTAGGAACTTGTTGACAAGATGCTTTTAGCTTGAGAACTAGCTGAAAGATTATCCTTTGACCGGGAATTTTGATCGGATGATGACTCTGAAGAGAACACCACATGCTCCTGAATTTCTGTGATGATTTGGAGGGTTCTTGGTATTGGAGGGATGCTTACATCCAGAACGCCCTCCAACATTTGAACTACTTTCCCCATCGATGGTCTATGATTCTCATCATCTTGAATGCACCAACAAGCAACTCTTAAAGCTCTTTGGAGTTCTTCCACAATAGTATTCCCCTCTAATCTAGAATCCAATACGCTGATAACTTCACCTTCAGCCATTCTGCTTGCAGCCCATGTGGGGTAGAAAAAAATCTTCTCATCCTCAGATTTCTCTGAGTTTCTCCTTCCTGATATAACTTCAAAAAGCATCATCCCAAAGCTAAAAACATCAGCTTTGGGTGTTATGGCTTGACCTGAAATCCACTCTGGTGCAAGGTAGCCTCTTGTTCCTCTCATAGTTGTAAGTACGCGGCTGAATTCTCGTCCAAGCAGCTTTGCCAAGCCAAAGTCTGCCACCCTGGGACCAAAGTCATTGTCCAGAAGTATGTTTTCCGGCTTGATGTCACAGTGTATGATGCAGTCTATACATCCTTCATGGAGATATGCCAGTCCCCTTGCTGTCCCGACCGCAATTTTATATCTAGTTCCCCAGTCTAGAGTCTCGCCATTGTCCCTTGGAAGCAGATGAGAATCTAAAGAGCCATTAGGCATGTAGTCATAGACAAGCAACCTTTTTGAACGTTCGGAGCAGAACCCGCGAAGGCGAACAAGATTAACATGCTGAATTGTCCCAATTGTGCTCACTTCTGCCCGGAACTGCTTCTCTCCTTGTCTAAATCCTTCTAGTTTCTTCACAGCAATAGCAGTTGAATCAGGCAGAGTCCCTCTGAAAACAGAACCAAAACCTCCACTCCCCAATTTCTCAGAGAAGTTTTTAGTTGCGCTCTGTAAATCCCCATAACTGAAGGCCGCCAAACCATGAATGCTTTTGGATGTTGTGGTCATTTTACTTCTTCGGTAGAACAAAATCAGCACCAGAATCATGCCCAATATAGCTACAAGACCTGCAACTCCTGCTATAATTCCAGTAACAAGTCGCTTCTTTCCTCCAGAATTTGGAAGCTCCGAAGCTGCAAGGCGGATATACAGAGGACTTCCATCACCCACATCAACAGACAGGTGTTTCAGATCAAACAGATCTCCATACCATAAAGAGCACTGGCTGCCATAAGCGTAAGCAGTGCATGAACAGTTGTTCAAGCAAGCTGATTCACAATCTTGGACACTGCCAGCTGCTAAGGACTGTGGATTCTCAGGGAAATTAACAACTCTCATCATAAGAAACCCATCTCTCTTCCCATTACCAGAGCTGTTGCTCTCACATTGCAAAGGGTTCCTCCTTGAGCAGCCAGCACTCCAATCACTCAAATTCCAATCAACTGGGGACCGCGGAATGAAACCTTGCAAACATCTACAGAAAGGCAATGTTGTCTGGCTGCAAAAACTGAATGCCCCGCATAGCGAATAAGCCTCACACCGGTCACTCGGGCGAGACCAAAGCAAAATCCACTGTTGAGATGACTCCAACCATGTCAATTGCTGAATCTGACCCGAAACATCCATCACAAACCTTGACACAAGTGAGCTATCCATGGCAGTATATGTGAAGTAGTTCTCTTTATCATTTGAAACATAGCTAAAATTATAGATATAATTTGCGGTCATCTCTGGAACTAAGCTAAAAGTCTGTCCATTCCAAACACCACTAGTCCAATACCTTGTAGACCTATTCCACACTATATAATACTGACTACTTCCATTTGGATCTATCTCCAGAGAGAACATCCCACGAGCGGGATTTTCTGAGTTCTTCCATGAATAAAGAACCTGATTTTCTCCAGTGACTTTATTCAATCCTAGCTTCCCTCCAGGAAGCCATGTATCAGTTGGGTGGTCAAAGCTCTGCCAAAAGATATCTGATGAATTAGACCCATCTCTCAAAACAAGATTTCCAGTCTCAAGAAGGACAGCAACTGTTGAGTTTGACCCTCCAGAGGTTGAATTGGATGACCAGATTGGGATTTTTGATTGAGAGAGTAGGACTAGATTCCCATCTTCTGAAAGTCTTAGCTCTGAGGAGGTATCAGGGAGGGGCTTGTCTCTGTTTGCCACCCAAACTGGTGTCTTTTGTAGGATTTTCTTGTACCAGATGCCTATATAGTAATTTTGGGAGGTGGAATTACCTGATTTGAAAAAACCCAGTTCGAATTTTCCATCTTGGGAGCTTAGGGTCTGGTTTCCAGTGAGAGATTGGCCAGGAGAGAGGGTGTCAGATGCTAGGGAGAGAGGAGGTTTGAAAAACAAAGAAAAGATGGCAAGGAGGAGAAGAAGAGAAAGGAATTGAGGGCTTTTGCTGTCCATTGATGCAGAAGGAAAAGCACCCAGATGCATGAAGCAGTTTAGCATGGAAAATGAGGCTAAGATGGTGTTTATGGAATTGGTAGGAGGTAGGGTTCCTAGTACCTATGAATTTTTCTGGGAAGTTAATGGTATTTCAATATAGTACTCTCCCACAACTGTTTTCAGTTGTGTTTTAAATATGAAAAGGTCATATTTAGTCAGCAAAAGTGGACTTACGTTTGGGATAAGATGAGAAAAACTTCCATCCTAGTTAATGGATTTACTTTAATTTCACCAACCCCATTGATGCCTACCGAGTATTTTCTTTTGGGGCTCATTTGGATGGATTTTGAAGAGGATTTTCTTTTGGGCTCATTTTCAAGGATTTGAATTCTTAGAAATCTATAATAGAATGGGCTGCGGTAAAGGAGTATTTAAGAGGCGGGGGGTTAAAGAAAGAAGGTAGAGATGATACGACTGATTTTCCAAAGTTCTTTTTTTGTAATGTGGAGGTTGGGTATTACTTTTACCGAAAGGGAGTTTATTTGATGACCATTTATGAAATTCCACCTTTGTTTATTTAATTTTAACGCTTTTGAAACACACTTCGTAGAATTTGCAGGGATTCAATTCCATCTACAAAACGTACCCTTAGGTCAAGAAGATTTGGTTGCAAGCAATTTCTAACCAAAATTGTCCGGTTAGAAATTTCAAAGAGTTTGCTAGATTCCAATTATCTTGTTGGACTAGACCCATCATTCTTAAGTCCAACTTTCATTGGTCATTTCTTGAATAACAGTTTTTCTTGTACTGATTATGAACTATTTTTGCCTTCCGTTTCCCATATACAGTTTCATCTACTTTTTGATGGGTAAAAACTGATGTGAGCTATCCATTTGATACTATCACCATCATTGTTCTCATCCTCAGGGGTCCTTATACTTTTTGATGGGTAAAAACTGATGTGAGCTGTCCATTTGATACTATCACCATCATTGTTCTCATCCTCAGGGGACCTTATATATACTTTTTGATGGGTAAAAGATGATTTGAGCTGTCCATTTGGTACTATCACCATCATTGTTCTCATCCTAAGGGACCTCTGTTGGCCTAATGCCTTGGGACCTTGGTAATGTGACCAATGTTCCTTATAACGACCTCAGGAGACTCTTCAACCCCTCGATGCTTACATACTTTCAGTTTACTTTGAAAATATTGGCCTTAACTTAGGTAGAGCTTGTAAGATTGGAAAAAAAATAATTGGAAGATGTTTCTTCATAACATTGTCTTTTCTAACACTCCCTTCTGTAATGAGAAAGGTTTTCTCTATGGATTCAAATGAATGAATGAAAAAATAAAGAGCCAAAATAATAGACTTTTCTTCAGGACACTTGTCTTTTCAAACACTCCCTCTATAATAATAATTTTTTTTTTTTTTTTTTTTTGTGGATTCACTATAAATAAATAAAATCCAAAAGAACACTCTTCTTTACAGAAACTTGTCCGCATCAATGATGGAAAAAGTAGTCTACAAAATATGGAAACATTTTAACACACATAAAACGTGTTCACAAAAATGGGAAGGTGTACAATTTAACTGTCTTTGCGTGCAATTATCAAAAGTTTTATATCTGGTAGGCTCATATGCAAGAATCCCAGAGGAACACAATCCAATTTCATAATGGAAGAGTATGAGCGGCGCAAATAATGATGATGATGGTGATGATGATGATGATCTCCTCTTGCATTAGCGTTCCACAAGGAGTATAGTTCTATTAGATGATCCGAAGAAATGGATTAAAATTGATTTTTGGCCTTTATGTTTACTTTCCAATTTTATTACTACTACTCAAAAAGCTAACATCCAAATTTTGAACTAGGGGATTCCTGCACAGGGATGGTGTAGGGTTTTCAATGCTCATCGTCAATAAAAAAAAATGCGATCCCTAAATTCAAGGCTCCCATTGACCTAGTTGTGAACATTGCCCTAGCTAACAATTCATACTGAAATAATTTTTTCTATAGATAATAAACTATGAAACCTCTTTTTTTTTTTTTGTAATTTCAAAAAAAGTATAAAACTTTTGGCTCCTTTTTTTTTTTTTTTAAAAAAAAGCACATGAATATTTGAATATTGGGATATTTATGAAAAAATTAAGCTTAAATTTTAATTTAATGATTTTCTAAAGAAAAACCATAAAATGACGGTAAAGTTGTTTGTACATTTTTTGAAAAAATTATCTTTGTTGACGATATCTTCCAACTTCCATTGCTAAAAACTCTTATGGCTCATCTTCTTCCACATGTTGATTGAAGACTACGATCCTCCTCTAAACCCTATTTTTCAAATGCGAACCCCTCAAACTTCGTATTTCTTTCACCCATCTCCAGACTTTCCATCCTAAACCTGTTTCTCTTATTATTACTCTTTTCCCTTTTAAGCAACTCTCTCGGAACCATTTCATCTTGGGTTCTCAATCCGAGATCCGGAAGCTCATCTCTCTCTTTCATTTCATCGCACTTTTAACTATGAGACCCCAAGGCAATCATGTACGGAGTACAAGGGCATAAAAAAAAAAAAGGTGAATCTGTATGTATCTCATATTCCCTCATGACATTGTCAAAATGAAGACACGTAACGTAATAAATAATGGGGTGCGAGCTTTCCATATTCACTGTAAGCCAAGAAGGAACTCACTTGCCACCAAAGATTGCAAAAATGCATCCAAATCTATCCCCTCTAAACCTCACTTGAAGCCACCGCCAAACGAAAAGAAAATCTTTATTTCAACATTTCACAAAACACCCAGCACTCCAAACTCGCACCATCCAAATCTCATGTGAAAACATTGACAAAAAAAAAGGTAGGCGAGAAATGTATGAAAGCATGAGGACCACCTAAGGAAGACCACCTAAACCATAAGATGCAACGTTTTTCATTACCTCTCCATCACTAGGTTAAAAAAGATGGAAGTACAAGGTGGTCTTTTATAATGGAGATTGATGATATCATCTACTCAATTGACATATCATTAGCTAGGGTAGTTTCGTTTTTTTTTTTTTAGGTATAAACAACTCTTCTGTCATTTTATTAATACTCTTGATAAAATTATTTAATTAAAATTAAAGCTTAGTTTTATTTCGTAAAAATCCCTTGAATATTTCAAAAAAGTATAAAAGCTTTCTATTTTTCTTTCAATCAAGTCCTCTCCATGAAATTTTTTGAAAAATGACAAAAACATTCTTACATCATTTTTTCAAGATTTTTTTATGATAAAATCACACTCACCCTAATTTGACACATGAAACTCATACACACCATTGGATGGAAATTTAAAAAGTAATATGACTTAATAAGTTAATAAAATGTCAAGCTCTTAATCCCGCCCTCTAAACATGCGAAGAATGTTTACGTGCATCCATCCCTCGTTATAGAATGAGGAACACATACATAATTGAAAATATTTATGTGCAAAAGAGGAAAAATCATATATAGTAATTTAAAGAAGATGAATGTTCATATGTAATAAAAAATGAAAGCCATATAAGTATCACTCACCCTAAGAGAGAGAGATTATTTATGTGCATCCATCCCTCATCATAGGGTGAGTGAGACTTACATTTTCCTATTTGCACATGAATATTTCTCATTTGCCTATGTCGATATATGGATTTTCCTCTTTTGCAACCGAATATTTTCAATTGAGTCGGTGTCCCTCACCCCCATGATGAGGGATGAATGCATGTGAACATCGTTTTAGAAATTAAGTTAAATGCTATTCAATCATTCATTTTGTAACCATGAACAAGCTGGAGACTGATTGCATTGCCTAGTTGCCAGGCAAACTTGCTCTTGTCTTGATATTTCAAATGGAAAACTTCTGAAAAGAAAAACTATCATGGGGAATCTTCTACAAGTGAATCCAATGATTGCGCTTTCTTGTACAAACTTTTAAAAGTGTGTGACCATTTTTTCCTTGCCTTTGACATAGAGCATTATTTGGTGTTAAAAAGAGTCCACGTGTGTCATGTCCATGAAAAATCTTTTGATTGGAAGACTAGAATTGTTAAATACAAGTTTGCAATTATTGTTTAGAGGGCTGGTGGAATAGAGCTTTCTAATCACCAAAATCACAGCAGAATTGATTAAAAAATAAGAATACAGAGATGATATCTCATATTCTAAGTTTTCTATTGATGACAACAATAATCTGATTTACATCCTAGGGTCTCCCTTTATTAAGTTTGATTAAAATAATGAGTCCCCTTACGTGCAACCACTAATATCTCAATGATGAAGATAATCATGAGCATATCTATCGAAGGAGTCTGGAAAATCTAAATTTTTAGATGACGTGATAGATTATTGTTGGTCTCCTTACAATGATAAAGATATAACAACTACGATAGGTGATCCGGACTCTATCTTTTATGCAAGCTTATCTGCATTTTTCGAACCTTCCCCTTTCATGTAGCCCTAACACCTGAGGACTGCCCGGTGTTACGCTATGTCACGCTACCCCTGGATTGGGCTCGTCCTGCCGTAGCATAGGAACACATTTCTTATGCTACCTCTGCTACAGTTTGGCTCCTGTTTGGCAAAGTCCAATCTATTAGAAATTATATTGATTCACTTGGAGCTCGTTATAAATAGAGTGTTTGGTTTGTCATTTACAAGTTGAAAAAGTAAACTAGAAATATTGTAAAAATTATATAAGCAAGATTTTCATATAGTAAAAATACTACATACCAAACTTGTAGTATATTAAAAGTTATATAGGTAAATTTTTGTATAAAGAAAGTCCTAAAAGATGTCTAACTCTAGACTATGTTCCTAGTAATGTTTTTTTGTTACTCTTTGAAAAAGAGGCAGAAGGTCTTCAAGGAAATTAAGCCTGACATTCACATAAATTTCTTTGGACTCAGCTTCAATTCACTTGAGGCTTTGACTTAGAGAAATCCTAAGTTGCAGGAGTAAAACCTATAGTGAGGCTCACCTATTGATAATTATGACCTCTCAAAATTAACACTCCCTGTGTATGGAATTTCCCCAAATGTTATTACAATAGGAGTAGGTCCCATCATATGATTGATCATTTGATTAATAATATAATTAATATATTATTAATTATATTCATTGATCATGTTAGTAATCAATCATCAATTTTATGATGAGACAGACTCCTATATTAGTGAAATTCGAAAATATCACATGTATAGGGAGTACTTTTATCTTGAAACCAAAACAGATTTTTAATAGATAAGCCCCTTTTGGAGTTTCACTTAACTCAAGATTTTTGTGAGTATCTTTTTGGCTGGGGGCAAAGTTGTTTGATTTTTTATGTTTTTATTTTTCTTCCTTGATTGTTTGCTTGCTCTCTTTTTAGGGCAATTTGGCAACATCTTCGCGGAGGAATCTACTCCATTTTTTGAGCTCCCATGGAAAATCCACGTTTGGTAAAGCATAGAAATAATTGCAAGGACTCCTCACATCATCATTTGCAATTATTTGTCAAGTTTTACCTCCTTATGTTTGATCCACGCGTGAGAAGAAAGGCAGAACTATAGTGAAGGGAGTGAAAGAAAGAGGTTACCAATTTTTACTTTGTAACCCTACTTTATGGGTCCCATAATCGCTATTTGAACCTAATTACGTTTAGAAGGTCCAAAACGGCTAGTGGACAAAAAATTAGCTGTTGATTTGTCATGTTTTTGAGATATTTATAAAATCGTCCAACCAGTTAGATCACAATTTTAGGAATTTTGTGGTCCCATTTACAAAATTCAAACCATCCATTCTCTTCAGAAGGCCTGTAACAGTTATGGGGTCTAACTTTGTAATGTGATTCAAAATGAAAATGAGAAAATAGTAAAAAAGAAGAAGACGATGCTATAGTTGTTTGGGTAATAACTAGGAGGTTACCCTTTTTTCTTTTTTCTTTTTTCTTTTTTTTCAGAACCCTACATCTTTGTTTTTCTCAATCATGATCCGAACCAACAATCATCAATAAAAGGCCCAAAACGACCATGTGGTCAAATGCTAGTAGTTGACCCCTAATAAACCTTGTGATATTTGCAAAAAAATTGCAATCCCTAAAATTAATTTTTTTTATTCCATGGCCCCCATTTGCACAAGTCGATCCGTTCAAATTCTCTAAATAACCAGAAACAGCTATGGGTTGCAAGCTCGGGTCTTGATTTTTTTTATGGATTTTGAGAAATTTGTAAAATATTTATAACAATTGGATCGCACATCCTACAAATGGTATGAATCATTAATTTAATCGGACTTGGAACTCTCCTAAAAAATCCTCTCTGAGGATATCTTGATTCCAGGAGGTGGAGGGAGTCCTCTAAATAAAGGTTTCCTCTTTATTTATCAAATGTGACTTCATTTAATGAAATATCAATTTTCTTGAAAAAACCCCAAGGTTCTTACCTTGGTAGTAAGAGCCTCGTAGGATTGCATTTTAATCAATTGAATCCGGATCCTGCAACCAAGAAATTTCAGAAAAGCTTTCTCTGTCACATAAGATATCATTAGAATGGAATCCGTATCCTCATAAGATCCTCTGTCACATCTATGACAAGCTTTCTCAGCAATAATGCCCGGAACTCCACCATAGGGACCATGCTTTCTCAGCAATGATGCCCCGAACTCCACCATAGGGACCATAGGGCTAGTGATGATAATATGGACCGTTCATCTTGAATCACATTTCCTCTAATGGAATATTTTCAAATTTTAGCTTAATATGAGTTCGCCCCATCGTCTAATTTAGTACATAATGGTAGAAATGACTAACGTTGAGGGGTGACATTCATTATTGATATAACATTTTAACTACGTTTTTATTATATGCTCAATATTACGGTAGAATCCACTCCCATTAAGCTGAAATCTTAGAATTATCATCAGGTAAGCGCTACAATGGAGAGCTCCAAGCATCTGTTGCTGGAAAAGCCTATCATAGAAGCCACAGAGGACCTTACTCCTATTACAGCTATACATGGGGCTGCTTGCATTTAAACGAGACCTAATTGGTAGGCTATATAAGAAAGAGGACATATTTCATTAGTGTCCCACACGCTTTCTTGTGAAGTGGAGTGGAAGCCATTGTGCACTACACCTAAAGAAAATAGATAATTCTATATGCACCCCTTATATGTGTTGAGCACATCCATATTCCATTGTGAACAGTAATTTTTCAATCACTGTTCACAATGGAATGTGGGTGTGCTCAGCATAAAGAGAGCGTGCATATAGAATCTCCCAATGAAAATATGAGCTACTTAAAATGATTACCCTCCCTATAAAATAGATGCCTACAAACACTAACATCTGTGCATTTGGAGAGGTGTGTGAACAGTGATTTTTCAATCACTGTTCACAATGGAATGTGAGTGTGCTCAGCATAAAGAGAGCGTGCGTATAGAATCTCCCAATGAAAATATGAGCTACTTAAAATGATCACCCTCCCTATAAAATAGATGCCTACAAACACTAACATCTGTGCATTTGGAGAGGTGTGCTTTTACATGTCTAGCTTAGAGGTGTAAAACGGGTCGTGCACGCTACTTGGCTGGGCAGGTCGGCCCGTGAATTTTCGTGGTAACGTGTTGTGCCGTGCCCAGCGCCGCCCACTGGCACGAGCTAGGTCGTGCCGTGCTAGGCCATGCCAGGAGGGGCTGGCCCACATGCTATGATTTCTTAATGAAGTAAAAGAAAAGGCAAAGGCACAACTTTGACAATTTTATTAAAATAAAGTGACATTATAACTTGAAAGTTGAAACAAACATTAGACTTTGATGATAATTCCTAACTTAAAATTAAATTACAAATAATAAAAAAAAAAAACTTGAAGTTACAACTTAAAATTACAAATTACAAGTATCATAATTATAAATTACAAGTATGAGATGGGGCCCGCCCCAAGCACTAGGACATGTCATGCTGTGCCACGTCTGACGTCCCCTTGGCTCAGCACGGGCCATGCCTAGGGTGGGCTGGGCTGGGCCGGGCCGTAGCATGTTGACCAGCGTGCCGGGCCATGCCAGGCCTCTAGGTACATCATAACCGTGGTGCATTGCACTTATTATCAAATCTATCTTGCTAGAAAGAGATACAAGGAACACTTGTGTACTTTTAGATTTGACCATCTTTTCATGTCTTCTAATCAGAACTTTCACTTCAATTCACTTTACAAGTGAATTGTCTAAACAGTCTTAGATGCCCTCCACACTTCTTATAGCTGACTGAAAATAGGAATGCAAATGGGCTTGGGTTGGATTCGAGCCCGGTTTTCTCTTACAGGCCATATTCTGGGCCTCTTTCACAGTATTCTGACTACTTGATCCATTTTCTTAATCTGTAAAGATAGGAAGAAAGACTCTCTTCCGGGCCTTGATGGGCCCGGCCCATTCTTTCATTGTCCTTGTTCTATTTGAGCTAGGACTATCTATTCTGAACAAAACGAAGACTACTTGTCCAGATTGTGGCCTTTCTCCATTTTATGTGGGTCCCACTTTGATGTCGAACCGTTCAAAAAGATCTGTGGCTAGAATTTGTAGATGTGGCTGGTTTTCAGCCTTTGTTGTGGGGACCACAAAAGATCAGCTATTGAATTGGAGTGTTAGCAAAAAAATTTTTTTTTGTTTGCAAAGTTTCCTGCAGGCTTTTTTCAGGCCAAGTATTAGTCCAAGTATTTCGTGAAATTGAGGAAGCCCATTGGGCTACTGTTGGCGGATTTGTGAAAATGGTCACAAATCACAATGGAGTGGACAGCTACAACACTTCTGCTTCATCACCATGGTAGATATGATCATCATTAGGTTGTGCTAATTTATAGATTTAAAAGAGTCAAATGCAAATTAAGCCACTTCCTGGTCGAGCGTGCTAGTTGGTGGTGAACATGTTTGGCAACAGGTGAAGAATTCTTGAGAATTCTCACTGCCAATGGAATAAGAATTCCTCACTAAGGATTTATATAGCTTAAGAGTTAGGATCTCACACTGACATTGGTGCGTATGATGTATATAGTTGAGAAAAATTAGTTTCTATGCACAAATCCTCAAAAGTAAAGATTTCCAAACCCTATGGAGAGCTTGGCTTGAACTAAAAAAAAGAGGATTTCCATAGGTCCAACTTCTCAGAATTTTAGAATTGTCAAATGTGGTTTTTCCACAATGTTGTGGAAATTGAAAATCCTCACCGTGAGGATTTAATATGAGCAATGTAAAAATCGAAAGTTTTTGAGGGGGGCGACGTAGAAAAAAGAGAAGAAGCATAACTTTCCTATAATATGTGGAGGAGTAAAAGTTAAGTAGAAGTCAAATCATGCATTATATAAAGCTAAGGTATGTTAAAATAAAAATAGAAGTGTGGTAAAACCTTCATTTAACTAGTATAAGGTATAATATAGGTGAGAAGGAATGCATATTAGAAAGAAATTGTTGCCAAGTACACAATATTTTATCATGCTTTTGTGCTAAGAAAAACAATGGCATGTAAAGGAGTAAATGGTAATTAAGTGGTGTCACTTCATATGTATACTTCTCCCCATAGAGAAATGGAAGTTTGAATATTCCTCTCACACTCGCGTGGGAATGAATGGTGTTGATCATACATAAAGAAATACAATTGTGTTTACATGGTAGAGTTTTCCACTTAAGGAAACTCTAAAATAAATTTAAAAGAGCTCTTTGTATAGATCCCCCTAAGGTTTGTAGAATTCGTTAATATGCCCATGAGTTTTAAGTATTTGTAAATAGGCCCCTGCTTTTTCTTTTTAATACATTTCATGTCCCCAAAATCAATATTCCTAATAAGAATTAGCATCCATCATGAGATTTGTGTTGTATTTTTATATAAATAACAACTTTGCCCATACATCCATTAAACAAAAATGAGTATAGTTTTATTTGCAAAAACATCATTATTCTTTCTCAAGTCCCAATGGTTTCTCTCAATAATAACCCTCATGCACATGACCGGGGGTGGACCTAGATATAAGGGCATGAGGACTTAAGCCCTGCACATATTTGAAAAAAGTTTAAATTTCCCCCTCCCCCAGCACTTTCTAATTTTTTTGTTTTTTTTTTTTAACATTTGCCCCTCCCCCTAATATTCCTTTTACATAGAGCCAAACACCAACCCCTCACAAATTCTAAATTTTAATATATTTTTTTACATTTGCCCATCCCCCCTATACCCCCTACACATGAAGCTTAATAATATATTTTGAAACTTCCATCAATCCAATAGTGGGTCATGTATGGATTGAAAAATCATAACTAGTTATAAGTATAAGTGTTATTGTCGTCATGATCAATGTGAGTTTCATGAAATGAGCCCTGTATTTATAAAAAGAATAAATTTATAGAGGGTTTTTCTCTCCCACTAAGTAAATCGTTAATATTCTATGCTTTATAAAAAAAAATTGAATCTAAGCTTTTGAAATTATACATATAAGGATAAAAGTGATGAACAAAAATGTCATTTCACTCCAAAAACCCATAGTGGTTAGAAGACTATTGATTTTGGGGACATAGAAAGTGGTAAAATGAAAATACAGGGGCCTATTTATAAATACTAAAACCTCAAGAACCTATTTATAAATCCTACAAACCTTTGGGGGGAATATACAAAAAGCTCAATTGAAAATCAAATTGAGAGAATAAAGGGGTATTAATTTACATTAGTAAAAGATTCAGAGGATTTTGAGTAACTAGTATCTTCATCAAGTCAATCACTTCTTGGATTTGGGCATGTAATTGATATTCTCCATGAATTTTCAACTCAGTCATTTTCTTGGTTTTTGCTCAAATCTAAACCATCCAATCTTATAACTGGACCATTTTTCTTTTTATGCTCCCCTCCTTGTTTTCACCCAAATCTAGTGAAGTAAAAAAAAAATATTACAACACATGTTTAGTTTAACTTTACCTTTTCTACTCCTTGTGCTAAACAAATAGCTCAGGGATTTTCTTGCCTCCCCCGGTTTTGCACTTGCTATCCGAGAGAAGTTGGATGATTAAGTTTAAGTTTAAACGCACGTTGAAATGGAAGACTTTAACTAGTAGTGTCTTAAGACATACTTGTATACTGGATTTTTTTTTTATGAAAAAACCAATTTTTTCTTGAAAATGTGTGAAACCGATGTTTGGTGTTCAAATTTTCGTTTTTTTTTTCTTTTTAGTTTTTTTTTTTCAGAAGAAGCACAATGTGGATTCTGCGGTAAATAAGGCTATATAGGATTAGGAAAAAAAATAGAAACATTAAGATATAGCCCTTTTTTTTTTTTTTTTTTTTTTTGAGTGTGCCAAAACTTAAAATGCAATGAAAATAGGATGAGTGCAAAAATAAAAACACAAACACAAACAGCCTGTTTTGGGCCTTTTAAGATTCCATAGGTGGGACCCTAGGGATGAATTTACAGGATGGCCTCTGAAGAATGTGCTACACATCAAGTATCTGTGAATATGTTATGCAGAACCGTACCTTGAAAATACAACAGAAGTAGAACCTGCAAAAGTTAAAGCCTTTTTCTTTATTTCCTTATAAAAACTTTTCTGTGGTTTTGGTTTTAGGTTGTGTTGGCAAAAAGGAGGATAACTTTGGTCATTCCAAACGACAGCGACGTTTGCGGAAAATCCCATAAAAAAGTTTCAAATAAACAGCCACCAGGCATATAGAATTGTATATGATAGTCTGGAAGACTACACTAAGTCATGCACATGCTCATTTCCCATTGCATTCCTTCCACCTAAACTTGTTACATGCCTCTCAATCTAAATTTATTTTTGCCTGGCTGGCTGGGAAGATTTTAAATGTACAGTAGTGTGAAGTGAATGGAAAATTTAGTATAAGAAGGAGAGAAGTGAGGGTTAAATTTAAAAATATTAAATTTCAAAAAACACAATTATTTTATTATAAAAAAAAATTCAAAAAGCTACTTATACGTCACTGAATGAAAAAGGCATTCCTCTTCTTAATAAAAAACCCTCTCTCATGCAATTGAAGTGGCATTTTGTCTCGTATCACTTTTCTATTTTTTTGCTAATGGAGGGTTTCCAACCTTTTAGAATGGACTAATCCCTCTAGGCCCAGAGTGAAGCCGGGTAAAACCCCTATGACCCTCAGGTGGTAGCACTAGTGAACTCAACATTCGGTTCTTGGAGAGAGGGAATCGGATATCGATACAAAAACTTCTAACTCCGAGAGAGAGATGAACCGTAGTTCTGACCACTTAGCCAACTCCTTGGAGTCGTGTAACGCTTTTTTATCTGACCATTTCTTCTTTTAATTTTTCTTTTTTTTTTTTTTTAAGTTTGACACTTTACTTCACTATACAAGTAAATTACTAAATAGACTATTCATTGGACTAATAATTTGTGTTGGACCACTCATCAAGTGATGGCCTAGCACTTCCCAATTCCCATATATGAACTTTAAACAACCCTTTTAAGCTAAATATGTTGGTCGGAGTGGTCCTTTATTAACACAAAGATCCAGACCTAGCTTGTTTATCATCTAGAAAATTAAGCCCGGGCCCTTTCAATAGGCCTAAAAGTACATCCCAAATCCAACCTAAGCTGGGCTTGGGCTGGTCTGCCCATGCATGTTGTTGCCTTGTTTGGGTATGCGAGTGCATAATAAAAGCACCGTAGTCCCAAGAGTAACATAACAGTTTTGAAGTAACTGCCAAACAGTGAACAAGCCGCAGCTCTTAAGATAGTGAATACTGGAAAAAATGGGGGAAATTGTCTTGCTCTTAGCTGTTTGGAGGCGATGTTTTCAAGTAAAAGACAGCATTTTCCCCAGCTTTTATCTTCCTCTTTCATGGCATCTTTCCAGTGCAGGGTCTGAAAGTCAATACCATGTCCAAGGTTACTGGAATTAAAAGCTGAAACACTCAAAGCTCTGGCTTTCAGGTAACTGTTTTTGGGTATTCAATGTATTCAATATCATTTCATGTTCCAAAGTTAGTGAAGAAAAGTGGGAGTTTCTAAAAGGGCCCAAAACATGTTGAGAAAGATGTGTTTCTGTCTCTGGTTCTGTCCATTGAGAGAATGGGTTTTGTTATATTATAACAGGAATTGAAGTTTTCAACATGGAAAATGGAATTCATCACTTGGGTGTTTACTGTTTAGTTGGTGAGAATTTAGTGATGTTCTTACAAACAATCTCACAGTTTTGCTCAAAATGGAGATGTGTGATAAGTGAACCTGTAGTCTCTGCTCTGCTTTGAGCCGAATTTCTCTGCCCAGACCAAGAATTAGGCCACCAGCATGTTTGTGAGGCTCATCCAATCCCACCATATGGAGTCTCCTGATTAGCCATCCTCCAAAAATCAGCCCTCTTGGATTTTTATCCATCCGTTCTAAGGCCATGAAATAGACGGTCAAAATAGAAACTCTAATGGCCTTTTATATTCCCCCCTTTATAACCAGTTGACTAGGATTTTGAAGGTTTTTATCAGCGTAGAAGTCTCAAAATCCTGTCAAGTGTGGATCTAAAACACTGAGAAATGGTTGAGAAATGATAAGAAACCATGTGTTACTTATTCCTTTTAATGTTATTATAAGATGAAGAAAGAAATTAGGTCCTTCAATTGTAGGATGTTAGTGTTTGCAATTGGAGCTGGTTTTCCTTTACATATAGACAGGTACTTGACATGAAGATATGACAACTTGTCGCCTTTTATCATCCCTATTAAAACCTGCTGAATCAGTTTGTTGACTAAAGTCATCAATTTTTTAGGCTCATTTCATGTTCTTTGTTTGTAGTTGTAATGAATTAACAAATGGTCATAAATTATGGGAATTCCTTGTCTTTCTCGCCATCCTTTTTTTCCATTTCTGGACAGAGATTACAATTCTCAAAATTTAGGCTGCATTATATGATTATATGCTGTTCAACCAGTTTTCTTTAAACACATTGACCTGGTATAATTAGCCTTTGTTGCCTTCCCCGTATCTGAACTTTCTGAACAAATCTCCAGCTCTACGATTGTGACGATTTAATAAAGTTACGAAAGTTATGCTCCACGTTAGTAACGATTTAATAAATTATGAAAGTTAACTGCTATGATTGTAACAATTTACCAAAGTTAAAGAGAATGTTACAATTTATGGAAGATCATGTGTTTCTTTTCGTTCTTCTTTTCTCTTTAAAATGGAGTTCATAAGATGAAAACAGATGCTGCAATTGCTTAAGTTGTGGCTGCAATATATTTTAACTAGTTTCCTTGTAAAAAGATTGTCTACTTCTTTGAAATGAAGATAGGGGTTGCATTCCTTTTCACTTTCCTCTCAATGTCTCCAAAATAAGTAAATTGAATGAAGTTGTCAAGGCCTCATGTTCTATGAATCAGTCCCATGTTCTTGTTTTTAGTAATTCAAAAATATTTAAAGAAAAGGTCACAAAACCCCAGCCTCCTTTGTTTGTTTTTAGCCTCCTTCCAAGGTAAATTGATTGTTGAGAGTGATTCAGCAAATGTAGTGACGTGGGTCTCAGATTCTCAAACTAAGCCTTGGAGGTTTGAATTTCATCTGAATGAGATTAAGGAATTGTCTTCTCTTGTGGGTGTAATTTTCTAGCATGAGGTTAGGCGCTAACAATATGGCAAATGCTCTAGCTAAACAGAGGGTGGATAGACTTTCTCCTTGGGAGGCATGTATTTTGTGATTTTTAGGAGGATATAATGCTCTTATACCCCAGTTTTCTTCCCTTTTTTGGTGTTGGTGTTGCCTGTTGTCCTAATCTTCTTTATATAGTTATCTCATTACCAATCTGTAAAAAAAAAAAGTAATGAGGATCTTGCATTCTCAGACTAAGCCTTGGAGGTTCCAATTTCATCTAAACATCTTCCCGTATAGAAGTAGTTTTCGGCATGAGGTTTGGTTGGCCAAATTGTTTTTTTTTTTTTTTTGAACGGTAACTGAAACTTCTTAATTAATTAAAACAAGGTTACAAAAAAGGAAAACGAAAGGGAAGAGATAAAAAAGAACATAAAAGAAAGAGGAAACATAAAAAGAGAAAAGAGTAACCAGGTACAAGAGCGTTGTACCCCACCAAAGCAAACTACAAAATAATATCTTCCCAAGGAGACATCATCTCAATCCCCTGTTTAGCTAAAGCATCGGCGAAGTAGTTGGCTAATCTAAACTCATGGCGGAAGTGAACATTAATTAAGGAAGATAAAGCCCGAATTTCATTAAAGAGAAATTGAAATTTCCATGGGTTGCTCTTCCGATTAGTCACCCAAGCGATCACATTAGAGGAGTCACTCTCCACAATAAGAACACCATGGAAGTTTCTAGACAAAAAACAACGAAGACCTTCCAAAATCGCTAAAACCTCTACTTCATTAGAGTCACATATCCCTTCATGCTTGGAGAACATCAATAAAACCTCTCCCTTACTATGGTTGGCCAATGGTAAAACAGCTGTTCTAGCTAAACACCTTGAGAGGCTTCCATTTTGTTATTTTGAGGGGGTATAATGCTCTTATACCCCTTTTTTTTTTCTTTTCTATTTCAGTGTTGTATGTTCTTCTAATCCTTTTTTATTAAAAAAAAAAAAGCCTTCTTTCACTCATATGAAATGGGTCTCGAGATGAGAACATTTAATATATCAAATCACAGGCTTGGATTGTAGTCATTTTACTTTCATGTTTTCTAAAACAAAATAGAAATGGGGATGCAGTTTTCTCTTAACAACCTAAATCAGTTAAACAGGCTGCAAATCGAATTGTCCTTAAGATTTCTGAAGAATCATAGACTACTTTATTAGAATATTTACTTCACTCACAAGATACAGGTTTGAATCACAAACCTAATTGCCTTTCATTTCTTCTCTCTTAATGTAGGAGAATTGAATCCAGATTATCTGTTTAGAGTCACATGGCTGGAATGGACAGAACTGAAGCTGAAAACAGAGAACAGATTGGGTCAGTTAAGGAAGTCGTTAATATATTCGGACAAAGGATACTTGGTGAAATACCAGAGAGGAAGAAAACAAAAATGGTAATTTCAGAGGTAAGAGTTCTATAGATTCTAAAAACTGTTTATGCTATCTCCTATGGTAATATTGATTGGATTTTACCAGTCTTGTGTATCTCTTCTCATCCTTTCTGTGGATTATTTTGTTTGTTAAGGTAATAACTTACATGAATCTCTGTTCTAATTCTAAAGAATCTGCCTTCAAGAGCAAGAGAAGTCCATCTTGCAAAAAGAGACATTGGTCGATTAGATGATAGAAGAAGATTTGCAGAGGCTGTAAAGGCTAAAGCAGAAATGGAACTCTCTGATTCCCAGAAGATGGTGAATGATCTCACTCTACGAATTGAAGACTCAAACGCTGCAACAAAAGCACAAAACAAAGAGCTTCAGGTACTGAAAAAAAAAGGACGACGTTACAGGGAAAGGGCAACGGGCTTTGGTGAAATAAACAATCATCATCAGTACACGGAAGTGATGAGGGAGCTTGAAGGAGTAAAACAGGAACTATCCAAGCTGAAGGTGGATATGGCTTCGGTTCTAGATGTGAAAATGCAAACTGAAAAGCAATCTGAAGGCTCAAATTCTAAAGCAAGATTGTATGCAAGCTCCATGGAAGCTTTGAAGAAAGAGATTGAAGAAGTAAACGAAGAGGAAGTACTTGTTGAGCTGGCTAGAATGGAAGCTGTTAGAGAATTCAAGGCCATCGAAGATCAGAGAAGGGCCGAGGCTGCTCAATTCTCGACAACTATGGAGAAAACCCGAACAAGAATCGAAAATCTTATTCAAGAAATCAACAATTCAAAGGAGCTTGAAATGAAGCTAGAAATCACAAATTCGGATGTGGATGTCTTGCAGAGTGAGCTAAAACTAGTTAAGTCCACGGTTAAAAGTTCCAAAAACAATACAATTTCCCTGGATCAGTTGAATAGTTCTGGAACCGGAAGCAGGAAAAGAAACGAAGATGAACTGGCAAGTTCTTCTTTGTTGCAGTCAGTGACTGATGAATTGACTGAAGCGAAAAGGGAATTGCTGCGTATTAGAGAGGAAGGATTTCAGTTCATGGCTTCAATGGATATCATTCGAAATGAGCTGAAGCATGTCTCCGAAGAGAATGCACGTTTAAAGAACTTAGAAGAGAAAACAGAATCTACTGTTAAGAATCTCAATTCCAAGCTCTTAAGAGCCAAGTCCAAGTTGGAATCTGCATCTGACGCCGAGGAGAAAGCAAGATCGATTATGTCCAACCTAACCGCAACGTTGCAACAGCTGCACACAGAAACCGAAGCAACAAAGAAGGAGCGAAAGTTGATCAGTGAAGAGACTGCAAGCATCAGATCAGAAATTCAGAAGACTGAAGCTGACATTGAGTTGGAGGAGGAAAGACTGCAAGCTGCAATGCAGGAACTCGAAGCAGTCAAAGCATCCGAAGCTTTAGCACTTGGAAGTTTGAGAACTCTTTCTGAGAAAACCATGAAAGCAAGAGCTTCCACCTCGCTACACAGCTCCTCTATAACAATATCTGATTTCGAGTATGAGTATTTGACTCGACGTGCAGAGGGAGCAGAAGAAATAGCAGATAAGAAGGTGGCGGCTGCTCAGGCATGGATTGAAGCATTAAAGACTGGCGAGAAGGAGATACTGATGAAGACAGAAATGGTCCAAAGAGAGATGAGAGAGCTAAAAAAAATGGAAGATCAAGAGCTGTACAAAGCTGAGAAGGCACTCACAGCAACAAAAGCAGTGGAGGGTGAGCTGCGTAATTGGAGACAGCGCGAGAAACAAACCAATGATGCAGACTTGCATCTTGAGGTTCCAGTGCCTAGAAAATCCATGAAAGAAAACAGGAGTCCGATGACACCGAGACGGGCCAAGATGAGGAGGCCAGCATCACCTGGAGCTCGATATGTGAGCCACTCGAGTTCAATTGCTCTTAGGAAGAAGAGGAAGGTAATGCCAAGTTTGGTCAAATTTTTTAGTGGTAAGAAAAAATGGTTAACTGTCCAAAGGTGAAGGAACATCATCAAGGGGCAGAGGTTCAGAGTGTCTACATTTTGTTTCTGTGTTGTTGCTACAGCTTAAATTTAATGTTCTTTTTAATATTTGAAATCACCAAGGAACTTGATTACTATTCAGTCACCCAATGGTGTTAAATGCTGTTATAGAGAGAACTTGATTTGGAGAGGTGGTGTAGCAGAACTGCATAAGCACGAAAAGAAACATAAAAAGGGAGAAGATTGTTGGGAATGAAGTCTAGAAGCACATTCTCTTATGTCTTCAGTCTCTCTCTCTCTCTCTCCCCATATGTGTGTGCATATTGCTTCTTTTTTATCTGAAAAGGGGAATGAAGTCTAGAAGTACATTTTTGTTAAGTAATAATCTCATTTTGTTAAGAAAATCCATGATGACAAGAAACCACTGCAACAAATGTGGAAGATTTTCTCTTTTTCTCTTCATCAGGTCTCCAAAGACAACAGTTTATTGTTAATTATCAATACATGTGATTAGTAAAGGTCAGGATGCTGCACTGATAGACTTTTAGAAACAAATCTCATAAAAGAGGTGGCTAAAGGGCTTGAAATCTCAATGAAAGTTTTGAAATCATAGAAATATATTCACATTACTTGAAGAATAGAAAATTAGAAATGCCACTTAAATTATGCATCTGATGCCGCCAACATGTCTAATTTCTATGATTTGTCTAATTTCCTGTTTTGTCTTCCTTGTATCTTCCTATGTCAATGAAATGAAGCAGTAAATACATGTGGGGCTTTTTACAGCTCTGGAAGCGTTTGACTGATCCAGTTTTCTCAGAGTCAAAAAAAGAATTTATATATGACAGAAGGGTTTTGGGACTAAAAGTTTTTTGTTCATACTCAATAATTCTGCTCTTGTGCATGATCAATATTTCTTAGCCAAACTAGTTACTAATTTTTTTTTTGAACGGTAACGAAAGATTTCAATAAAAGAAAACAAAGTTACAAAGAACAGAAACTAGTGGCTAAAACTATTGCAAAGAAAAGGATATAGAACTAGTGGTTAAACCAATTACAAAAGAAAATGAAGCCCATAAGATATTGAGCTTGAATGGGCCTCCTAAATGAAATATCATACTTCTAAATAGAGGGACACAAATTGGCCGATCCCAGCCAAACGATCGAGCTTGAAAAGCCCCACTCGTCTATCTATTGGGCATTGTATTTTGGACAGAATCAGCCCGAAGGCATGATATTCAGGCCCAAAGACAGGCCCGATCTTCAGTAGCTAAAGCCAATGTTAGATATATTTGGCTAGCCTGGTATATTTAATTGTACATTGCAACCGAGATTGATCCAGGCACAGCCCCTTAAGCTATTGGCCCAGAAAAGAAAAATGGGTACATTGACCTGCCTGTGCCCTGCTATCAGCTAAAGGAGGAGGAACACCCAACCATAGGACTAAGGTTAAACCCCAAAGTAAACAGTTCTCCCTGGATCTTGGTTCAAAGAAAGCAATGGATCTGTTGACTTGCTTTCCATGCTAATGTGGAGATGGATCCATTAAACTTGTTTCATAGTAAGATTCACACTCTCTATACATATCCTATGGTAACTTTGCATTTGATTTTATTATGTTACTTATGTTAATAAATAGTTTGTAATGTTGATTGGTGCTGACTCATTTAAAGGAGGAAAGCTCCTTTCTTCTAAAGAAGCAGAAGCGAGAACATATCTTTTGTGGTAGAAAAGGCTAAAGCTAGAGGCTTGAGTAAAGTTTCGAATTTTCTCAGATGCTCTTGAAGTTATGAAAGTGATTAATGGTGCCGAGGATTGGTCTGTAAATTTGATTATTTTGGATGTGTTAGATAGTGTTAGTTGTTTTGAAAACAATGACTTTAATTTTACTCCTAGGCCTTGTATTGTCGCAGCCCATTGGCTAGCTAAAATGGGTTAATCTAATGTGGTTGATATGGTGCCGTTGGGGATGGTTTTTGTAGCTAGGCCTGGTCTCTTTCTTTTTCAACATAATCTTCTTTCTACCCAAAAAAAAAAAAAAAAACACCTTGTTTCCAAAAAAATGAGCCAGTCAATGCATAATGCATTCCTTACCCTCTATATGTACTACTTTGAAAAATCAACAAACAAAAAATCTAGAACATTAAGCATCCAAGTCAAACACAACGCCTACTTAACCCTTCTTCGAGCGGAAAAGACGCAAAAAGTAAAATTAAAGAAAAATATAAAGTGCGCTATTTTAATAAGATTCACTCGTTGGTTCCGCATGTCATATATTCACTAGTGAAAAATTGTAACATTTCTTAGTTGCAGCTCATTTGATTAGGGGTAGGTGTTCTAAGAGTGCGTGAATTGAGTCTATATGAAACAAAGTGATTTAAAACGCTTCCTATTTCTAGTTGAAGTACTACTTGCTTGAGGATTACCTTCTTAGTAGAACTACTAATTTGGACTTCTCATTTTCAAATGATGGAGCACCTTGAGTTGCCTAGTTGGTTGGGCTTCTCACTTCTCACCCAACTACGCAGGGATTATTTATTGGATCCTCTAATTGTGTGTGCAAACGTCCTCAAATGTGGCCCCCCTTTTTATTTGAAGTTGAATGAAATTTTTAAAGGGAGAAGTAGAAACTGAACTTTGTTGGTAGTCAAAGCATGTCCCCCTTTCTTAGGTGAAATTAGATCAGATTCCCCAGCTGCTCTCTTTCTCGAGTTGCATCACCTGTCATGCGCTAAAATGCCAGAGACGCTCAAACATCTTATTTTACTCTGATGGTTTTCACAACTTCTGTGATTGACAAGAAAGCAAAAAGAAGAGGCTCCTTTGATTTCCCCACATGGTGCTCCGACTCTTGAGAGTTCTCTAAAAAGCCCTTTCTTTACCAATTGAGAACTAGTCAAGTAGTCCCACTGTCTACATTTCCATAGAGTTTGGACAGTTAATATATAGAACAAAAAACAAAGAACAGTCAATGGGCCCTAGTGGCACTTGTGATAGAAACACGCCTGTGCCACACCAGGCACTTGTTTGCACGCTTGAGCATGTGTTCACCTTCACCCCCCCATAACTCTCTTCAGAGTAAAATAAGAAGGGGCCCAGGCACCATCTCTTTAATCCTTGTACAGTGGTTTTGAAAAGTTCTCAACTTTTCATGGGGTACTCTCTTTTCTTTTTGGGGTAAAATTCATGTGGGACTCTTAGAATTCATAAACTGTAAGTTTTCCCACAACCCAGCTACACATCCAAGTTAGGGGGCAAAGTCTTTCCAAATCCCTTCCAAGTGAATGTTTCTCTGAGTCAAATCACCACCGACCAAATCAGTACAAGACCCACCAAAGACCCATAACAATTATGATGAGATGGGGGGCAGGAAGGCCCCATCATCATAGCTTAGAGATGACCTAGTAATTATCTATATGGCATCATGACAGCCATTGGTTCAAGAGAATAAAAAGTCTTAAATCCAGCACTATCTGTAGCTTAATGAGAAGTGAGAAAGTTGGGTTGCATGCATTGGCTTACCAAATCATTCTCAAATATAAAGTAGGGGTGATGCAACTGTATCAGCACCCTCAAAGAAATGCAGCAGCGTTGTCGTTAAAATGATAATGTCATGTAAGCAATGCTGGGCCTGTGCAGTGGTGGTCGCCCTTGTACAATGCCAATGATTGTGTTTCTTTCATTCCTATATAAATTATGGAACTGGAGTTCTCTGAGGCTGCCATATGTGAGGCCAGCCAAAACTAAGAAATTACATTTTAAATGGCGGTGGGCCGGTTGCAAATGGGTCGGATTGGATTGTGTAGAAAGTGTTGGGCTTAAGAGAGGTGTCTTGAAAGCCCAACTCATCATATTCATAAGAATATCATTGTAAAAATGGGTGAGACAATCAGACAACTTCTACTCGTCTCCAATTTGAGTCAACCTGAATTGATCATGCTTATTGAAGCTTGGCCCTGACTTGATCCATTTCAAGTGTTTAAAGCTATATTTGAGACTGGTTGCAGACTAAATAAAGCCCAACACGAGCTTCGCTCATTCCAAATTATCTTATAGATAGCCATGCAAATTCATGGATCCTCATGCCATAAACCATGGTTTTGAAAACAATTAACCATCCATTCATACCCGTAGGATGAACAATTTTAAATGGTGGGCTCTTGATGAAAAGCATAGAGTCATTAGTTAGTACTCCGTTGTCTTAAAATTTTATTTTTCATTCACATGTACTACAGCAATTTAAGTAAAATCAGCAGTCAATCCAAAACAAAGAGTAACTTCTTTCCACTAATCTACCAAAGAGGCTTCGAAGGTTAAACGGTGAATAGAGTTGTCACTCAAATCCTAAGCATTCAAATCATGGCTTTCTTGTTAGATTGCCAGCCCCAAAACTAGATTAATTAGATGATCCTAACTGCCAAATAAATAGGCATTTGTTTGTTGACTGTTTTATATTACTTTGACCATGGGAACCAATTGGCTATTATCTAATCCAATGCTTCTTTTTTTTGTTTCCTCTTTCTATTTTCCATTCAATGCATGCACATGGTTTGTCCTACCATGCACTGCAACTATGGCTAAAAAACAAAAGAAAACCAAAGTGAAGTTTTGAAAAGTACACCCCACCTGAGGCTGAATTCATGAGAGAGAGAGAGAGAGGGAGGGAGATAATTTGTGTAGATTAGGGGTTGACAACAAAAATACTCCATTCAGGTGATACCTTCAAAGCTCAACTGTTGATTCCCAAATAAATTGATGTGACAAAATGTGTCATCCTATGGATCATCTATAGATGGGCCATTTAACCCCAAGTAGCTAGCCCCAAACAAAGGGAAGAAACAAAAGTGCTCCAAATTTGACAAAACCAGTGTGGCATCATTATATACACTTTTAGAGTTGGTCCTACAAGTCTACAACTCTTGATTAATTAGTTTTTCTACCAAAAAAAACCTCTTGATTAGTTTGGGAATTTGGGACAGAGCAACCACCACACACTCATAAGCTCTAGTAATCAAAGCTTCCTCCTCCTTCCTGAGACAAGTCATTTTCAAAGGAAACTGATCATTTGTGTGAATGAGGGTTTCAGCTAAGCTGGAAATGTGGTTCCAGTGGAGCCCATGGTCTGCATGCACCCACTCTAATGGAAAATGGGTTCATCGTATTTGTGACTTTAATGCCTGCTCTTATTGCCGCCTATGATCGCGCAGGGAATGATGTCCCCACAAGAACAAGACATACTTCTCTTCCAAATGGGTTGTAGAACTTGAAATATTTTATAGCTTTTTCACATGCAGTCAACATGGTGTTCTTTTAACTCCGTAGTTGACGGTTTGATGGATTTTCTAATAGGGAAGTATGGCAATTGGCAAGTTCTCTAGATAACTCATTTGACTTTGAACTTTGCAGAATCCAAGCCTTTTATACACTTTCAGGTCCTGCCACTGTGCTAATTTCACATGATTCTTAAATTGTAAATTTTATCATCATAATCATGCATGATATGTCACAATTAAATTTTGAGGACTTAAAACTAATGGCTAAAATCATATGATTGTTTTTTATATTTCGTCTTTTCCTTATTCATATCCAAGTCTCTCCATTGCCAAACCTTTTTTCCATGTACAGGAGAGCATTTTTTTTTTAATGGTGCTATAGAGTGTTGGTAATCAAGTATTAATCTGTGGAAAATTATAAGAATTCAATCTACTTCTTTCTTGTTTGACATTGAATAAAAAGGATGACCTTCCTTGTTGGAAGTCGATAAAAATTTTGAAGGCTTTCGGTGCCCTGCCAAGGGGGCTGGGACTTATGAGACCCTAAACATGGGAAAAGCTTCAAAAGAAAATTTTGGTAAAGTTGAATGGAGAAAATGGAGAGATAAATTTAATGTGGAACTTAAGAGTCCTTGACTTGGGTAATATTGGCAAAATGATGAACATAAACTTTTAGACTCTGAGAGCCCTTGTTTACATTGGTGGCAAATTTCTAGTATGTTTGCAGGCTGGTCTACCACTCCATGAAAATGAGAAAAAAGTTTTCTCAGAGAAAATTCCCTTGCACTTGCTGGAATCAATATCCAATGACTGTGGGCATTAGAGAAAATTGTGGACAGGCCTAAAAATTTCATCAGTGGTGGAACCCCTTTAAAAATTAGTCCTACATTTTTCGGTTTTGGGCCAAGATTTCCACCAATCAAGGTTGGTCCATCTTTCAAAATGATCAATATGATGGTAACCTGTAAGCCGATGGATAAAGTGGAACCTCTGATCGATGAAGTTTTAGCCACTACAAACGCAGCCATGGACTGTGCTGGTGCGGATTGGATAATGTGGAAGAAGAGGATGGAAGGATCAGAGCATATTTGAGACTGTTTTAACAAAACAGCCCCCTGTTATGTGATCTTATTAAATATTTGAGACTGTTATGGGAGACTGTTTGAGGCCCACTTTCTTCAAGATCAGTTCTCTCAATGAGAGATTTTAGGATAATTCAAAGGAAGTAATTTCCTTTGAGTGCAAGACGATTAGATAGGAAAGTAATTTTCTTTGAGTGCAACTACTACGTGGGATCTCGAGAACACCATTTGGTGAGTTAGGTGTCCCTCTTCAAGGAAAAAAAGGAAAAAAACATAAAAAAAAAAAGAAAGATTTGCAGGTGAAGCAAAATGAGGGAAGGAGTAAGGTAAAGATAAAAATTTGTTCTAGTTAGGTGGACCCATAATGATATAGTGCTAACCAAATTGGCCAAGAATAAAAGAAGTTAAAAACACCAAGCTGCATGAATTTAGGTTAAGATATTAATTTAATTAAAGTCAAATTAATGATGGCGAACATACCAATCGCTACCAAAATCATTGTATTTAAAATTCTAAGATAATAATACTAAAAGTACTATAACATAAAATTAAATTAGCATATTTAACTACAAAATCATAGGTGGGACCTATTGCATTTAAGAAAATTGTGCAGGACACTCAGAATGCAAGAGTCCAGATCATCTTGAACTCAAATGTAAATGACATAACCACAACGCGGGCTTTTAATATAAGAGAGGAGGATATTTGTTTCGTAGTATTATATAATAAACACCTATAGAATTCATGCAAAAAAAAAAAGGGGGATTAATATGTGATCATTACAAATTTAAAATGAAAAAATAAAGAAGATAGAAAAAGAAAAATTATAAAGTTTGATCCCATTTAATATCAACTCGATTCAACATTTGACCATGTCTTAATTAGAGCTATAAGCAGACCAACCATGGCATAACCACAACGCAGGCTATAATTAAAAAATTAATAAAATTTTAATGTAAGAGAGGAAGATATTTGTTTCTTAGTATTATAGAATAAACACCTATAGAATTCATGCAAAGAAAAAAGGGATTAATAAGTGATCGTTACAAATTTAAAATGGAAAAATAAAGAAGATAGAAAAAGAAAATTTCATAAAGTTTGATTTCATTTAATATCAACCCGATTCAAAGTTTGGCAATGTCATAGTTAGAGCTATAAGCAAACCAACCAATTATTTTTTTCCACTAGTTTATGCAATTCAGATAGTTTAGAGAGAGGATAGTGGAGAGTGAGGAGACTTGCCATGGATGGAGATTTTGACACATGTGTTGATGTGTTTTCTAAAATCAGGATTTGCGGTATGGAGGACTGTGGTTAACTAAGGCAAAGCACATTCCAATAGAGATACAGATTTCTCATTGGATATGGGACAACCAATTCAATCTTTTCTCTTTTCCTTTTTATATATGCACCTTAGCAAGGATAATTGGATCTGAATCCAAATCATTTGAGAGATATTTTGTAGGATCTCATACCCTATTGAGCTACCATTTATCCCAAAACCACCAATTGGTGATAGGAAATGACACAATAATATTTTTATGGTGAGGGCGAGAGCTCAACCACAATTGTGACCGCTCAGGAGTGAGGGTGAACGTTGACCTCAACAGTGGTGTGGGAGACTCGCCACAAATTGGTAAGCACATAACTTTTATTAAGAAACATTTGTGAGGGGGCACTTAATATAATTAGAAGCCCACCCACATGTGATATTCTACTTTGTCTAACTTCATGCCTCTGTGATTATTTTAATTTTTTTTGAAAGATCTTTTTTTCTTTTTGAAATATTGGACATATTAGCAGGTCTATAATGCACTTAACTGAACAAATAAAAAGGAATTTGTGGATTATCAATTTATGAAAAATGAGATCTCATCTCATCTCATCTCATTTCATTTCTCTCTACATTATAATTGGATGTTAAGTAATTGTCTAATGAGGTTAACTGTTGGTACACTGTAAATCTTTAAATCCACAGCTGCTAGCCAAAAGTGAATCACCAAGAAGCCCTCTCCCTCTCATATTATTAATTGAGGTTTTTTTTTTTTTTTTTTTTTCAGTCAGCCTTTCCATTATGAGTTCAGACAGGATGAAACTCAGCACATGGTCAATTCACAAAACAGAGGTCTTCATCTTTCAATATAGACTTGAGTATCCCAATGGCACCACATGGGTCACACTCTTTTGAGTGTACACCTTAGTAAACAGTATCCTGAAACCACACTCCTGGTAGAAGTGATGACCCAATCATACTGAATTGCCTAGTAAATTCAAGATTAACAGCCACAGAAGCCGATTTCCAGGCCTACATTTGCACAACTCTTGCGTTCTTAGTTCTTACTCTCTTTTTTTTCACATTCCTCTCTCATCAACTGTCAGTGAGTGGCAATCTCAAACCTCAATTTCTCAAACGTGCAGATTGCAAGTGGCAGAAAACTGGAGGCGTGGGTAGAAGTCCCTTTTTGTGGTGCATGATGGTGATTTTGGTAAAGTGAGCTTTTTTTTATAATCCTGTGTCAAGAAAGATGCCCTCCCTCACCAGTAGTTTTGGAGGATTTTTTTTTATCTCCAAAGTGGGTTCATAGGAATGTAGGTAGGTTGCTGTTGGGAATCAGTACTAGAGGGAATGGTATAATTCAGGGGTCCGGGACCAAAGACTGCCGTATAACACATTAATATCACATGAATGAGAGAGAGAGAGAGAGTGAGAGAGAGAGTGGGGACTGGTGCCCATTGAATATTAAATATACGTGGCCCCACTGCTGCTAGCACAGACCTAGGTCTGCTTTCACATTGTCTAATATACTTGGGCACCCCCAGTTTTTTGCTTTTAAAATATCTCAACTTCAACTGTTATAGCTTGGAAAAAGTCTAAATGGCCTGAAAATTGGGGTCGGTCTGTCGGCCGATCCCAATGTTCAAATCCAAATATATTGGGATCGGTCCACAGACCGGTCCCAAATGTTCGGTCCATGTAGCATATCTCTATAGCTTGTGCCAATGCAAGAGCAAACATGGTTGATTTGTGATTTGTGTTAGCACCTTGGTACTGTGTCTTTGTTGGAATTTTATAAATTTATCTATTGAAAAATTCTGAATTTTTAGATAAAATAAAATTTCTAGATGTCTTTTTGGGCTTAAACATCTAGGAATTTTACCAAAATACATAGAGAGTAAGATCTTTGGATTTCCAAAGATCAGAAGAGACCTTTCATTTGGCTGGAATTCAGAAATTCTAGAGGTAGCCTGTTACATTATGTCCAAGAATTTCTGGATATAATGAATTCCTGGCAGAAATTCCACTAAAAAAAAGGGCCTTAGTTTCACATACATATCTAGAAATGGATTATGACCGGGTCATAAAGTCTAAACATATTGCTCCAAAAGAGAGAGAGAGAGAGAGAGAGAGAGAGATGAATGAACGAACTTGGCTTATTGCATGATAATTACGAGGTTCATAGAGCTTTTTTCATCTAACCTAACGACCATAAGAATGTTATGATAAATCAGTAATAAATTGCTTAAAACCAAATCAGGGTGAGTGTCAAACTACTGAATTGACCATAAATGCACCCCTTAAACAAAATCAAGAAACTTGAAAACTTAAAAAAAAAAAAAAAAGCTCTAAAAGGAAGAGATTGTTGTGGAGAATTGACCTTTTGACCTGTGCAAATCTTGATGAATGACCAATTCACCTTGTCGGTCAAGATTAATCATCAGGCCCACCAAGATTCCAAGTTTAATGGGTACCATTTCCTTCAAAAAGTACATTGCAAATTGGCAATTGGCACTCGACGTGCACAGGACGCGGCCTCTGCCCCCAAAAAGCAAGAAAAACAGAAAGAAAGCAAAGCCTTCTTACGAACCGGGTCCCACGGTAAACGGCTAGTTCGAGGTTCTCACAAGTATGACAATTTATCGTGAGATTATCGTCCCCGACATGAACTAATAAATGAGTCTGACTGACCCGTGTGAGTTACGAGTTACTGACTATGACCGATCCGACCGACTGAGTCGGACATTAGAGAAAAATCAAACGCGCACGTACCGGATGACACTATCCACGTCGGCTACTCCACCAAGGGAAAGGGGAGACTGAGTAAGACTGAACAGAACAAATCAAATCAATACGTGGGCGTTGGACGGCCTAGAACAGAACCTAGCGTCAATCACGCTGTTCTGTTTCTGCCATCATCCATTTTTTGGGGCCCACATGTAGCACCAAAAGCTGTGGACTTGTCAGTGGGCTGGGTGTACTAGTCTTGTCATCTCTGTCGTTCATCTTGGGGTGGGCCTCACTCCAAATGAAGTGGTCATCGTGTGTACGTCGGCCAAGTTCTTCACAGTTGGCAACCAACGTCATCCTCTTTTTTAACATTGTGGTAGTTTATTTACTGGGAGTGTGTCCCACTTAATTAGTTAAATTAAAGTAAGGTGGATTCAGATAAGAAATGACCATCGATCATATTAAAAATATATTATTTTAATTTTTTTTTAAATTTAAAAAAAAAATTAAAAAAAAAAACAACCTCATTTCTTCATTAAAAGATAAAATAAACTCCACCTTTCTATACAAAAAGTCAAAAAGATTTCATATCAAACAACGAAAAATAAAATACCATCATAACACCTTATATTTTATTCTCTCGTGATTTGATGTTTCATCTCACCATACTTCAATTCACCATATATCCAAACAGGCCCTTAGTTTTCTTCTCATCGATGGTTTTTCTTTTCTGAAATCTTAGGTATTGTTTGCATTCGTATTTTTTTGCAACAAGGTAGACTAGAAATAGCATTTACAAAAAAGAAAAAGGGTTTTGATGTTGTTTCGTGTCATCCCAGTAGCGATTTGATGAACTGTTCCTCCTAGTCTCTCTCTCTCTCTCATAAAAAAAAATCGATTGAATAAATTAGACCTAAATATTGAAAATCATTAGATTTTCTTTATTTCTTGTTGTAGACTTTCAGATTGCATGTGCCTGTGTATTGATCCCCCATAATATCATGTGCTCATAAATATAATGAAATGATTATATCCACCATCCAATCAAGAAAAAAAATGAAATGCATAAAAAATGATTATAAGGGCAAAAGTGTAATTTTTATAGGAACCGAGTAAAAACTTAACGACCCTTTCTCTTTGCCTTCAAATCTAATTATTTGGGGATATGAAAGGTATTAAAATGAATAGGAAGCGGTCTATTTACAAATTCTGTAACCAAAGGGGGCTTATTAATTTGTAAATTTTTAAAACCATAGGGGGTATTAAAATGCATAGGAAGTAGTCTTCATAAGACTAATGAAATTAGAAAATGTTATGATAACAAGTTGGTCGCGTATTCTTGCAGATAGATCCATATCCGATCCATGTTCAAGCTCATACTAGTGAATGTAGATTTTATGTATTAGGTAATGGCTAGACCCTAGTTCTAAAACTCTACTTGCCCTGATAGAGTTGTTAATACTTAACTTCACTTGGTGCCTTTACCAATAGAAATAATAATAATAATAATAATAATAACTTTACTTGGTGCCTTTTAAGTTGAGCCAACTTATTAGAGGAAAGGTGTGTTGACTAGGTTTTTTTTTTTTTTTTTTTTTTTTTTTTTTTTTTTTTAAAAGAAAACTCGAGTTTTTGAACTGCGTATTGATGATAGTCCAAAATATACACAGGTCCAAATCCATATTTTATGACCTTCCAAGATAAAATAAAATTAAAAAAAGAGCACCCTCTTTTAACTCTTTTGCTTAAGTTGCCCTACACTCAATTTATCTGTAAATTTATTTATTTGATTTTTGCTACATTGGGCTATGCTCATAGAATGATGCTTTAACTTGACGTCCTTTGGATGGATACGTGGACATATGTATGAAATTAAGGGCCAGTTCGGTATCATTCTTATGTTGTTCTCGATTTTGTGTTTAAATTAGGTTGTACTAAAATTGAGTTGTGTTGAGACTATACCATTGCAGAACTTGTTTGATAATATTATATTAAATTATTTTGTTGTGAATGAGAATACGTTGTACGAAACTTGTTTGACAACATTATAAAAGCTTTGTTTCAAAGAACAGAAGCAAGATAATCATATGAATTATAATATGGGATCTACCTTTTATTGTTTCGGCACTCTATTATTATCCTACATGGGAACCGCCTGTAAAAGTTACAACGTTATACCCACATTTAAAAATTAGAACATGTGACCCATATTCATAGGATTTGTAGTGTGGGCCCACCTTTATAAGAATTATAATGCAGGGCCACCTTTTTGTGAATGTAAATATGGACACACCTTTAGAAACTATAATGTGGTACACACCTTTAAAAACTAGAATATGGGGCTTACATTTATAGGATTTACAATGTGGGTCCATATTTTGTGATCGTGACCATGTGATATAAAGTAGAGCCACATTTTTTGTGATTGCAGACACAAGACATACCTTTAAAAACTACAATGTGCTGCCCACCAATAAAAATTTGAACATGTAGCCCATATCCATAGTATTTATAATGTGATCAAACCATTATAGGAATTATAATATAGGCCCACCATTAAAAATTATAACACGATGCCCACCTTTATAAATCGAAATGTGGCTCACATTCATAGGATTTATAATATAGTTCCACTATTATAGGAATTATAATATGGGTCACACCTTTTGTGATAACTCACCTTTAGAAATTATTAAGTAGAGCCACTTAATTTGAAATTATAAACATGAGGCCTATCTTTAGGGTGAGTGAGAAGATTTGAATTCTTCAAATTACATTATTTAAGAGGCAAGAGATGAGTATGAAATAACTGTGTCTTATTTCTTAAAAATATATATATATATATATATATTTTCCAAATCTCTTATGCTAGTAGGTTAAGATTTAAAGATTCCTTTCAATAGTGAGATCAAAATTGGAGACAAAGATTTACGCATACCAAATATGCTTTCTACAACCTCATCTCGTGAGAACATCTGAATGCTAACACCACTCTAACATGGGTGTTTTGGCTAACTATAAAAATATTTACTTGCAAAAATCAAGACAATGCCACTGAGTGGTAACCCTATTTTTATTTATTCATTTTTCTGGTCTGAAAGCCTTTTTTTTAATGTATATGAATCTTATTTTATGCCTAGATCATCACCTATCTCAATACACCTCTTCACCATCCTCCCAATTGATTGCCTCATGGCTCAATACTTATGATTCTACTGACAACGTTCCTCAAAACGAACCATCTAGATTTCACACTTGTACACTTGTGGGCCCATCTGCATTTCAGATTTGATAACTCTCCTCCTCAATACTCATCTCTCTGCTGAGTTCTGCTGACTCCAAAAATATCGCGATAAGTAATCGTACATCTCCTCCACGAGAAACTGAAAATACCACTTCATATTCATTTCCAGGTAGGAAGTACTTAAATTCTCCTCCTTTGTAGTGTGTATCTATAATCCCAGTATACATTGCAAGTTGCAGTCTTTCCTGTTTCCTTCTTCTTTTATGGACACCTCCTCTGCTTTTCCTGCAAGCTCTTTCCAAGCCCAAATTCCTCTTCAAACGGTCCTTTCAATCTCACACAAGAAGAGTTTTTCTGCAGAGAGGTGAGCAAAAAAATCCTCCCCAAACATCTCCTCCTGAACTGGGTTGTAGCAGTTTCTTTCTCCTCACTACCCAAGATTTCTTTGCTTCCAACGGTCATGTTCTCTTTTGAAGTTTCAGTGATGGTTTCATCTATGTTTTGGGTGATTCTTCTCTGCAACTCCTTTCTTTTTGTGGACTGCTTGAATGGAGAGGGACAAGCTCTTCTTTTATTCAATCAGTCTATCTGGCAAGACCCAGATAGGTCTCTAAGCAACTGGAACTCTTCTGATGAGAACCCATGTTCTTGGAATGGGATTACATGCAGAGATGGTTCTGTAGTTTCTATAAGCATACCCAAGAAGAGGCTTGTGGGTTCTATTCCTCCATCTTTTGGGTCTCTTTCTTCTCTAAGACACATCAATCTGAGGAACAACAAGCTTTATGGGAGCTTGCCTGTGGAGCTCTTCTATGCACAAGGCCTACAAAGCTTGGTTTTTTCTGGGAATTCCTTATCTGGGTCTGTACCTACTGAGATAGGGAAGCTTAAATACCTCCAAATCCTAGATTTATCAGATAACTCATTCAACGGCTCGATGCCCGATTCATTGCTTCAGTGTAGGAGGCTAAAGACCCTTGATCTTGGTCACAATAACTTCACAAGTTCTCTGCCTGTTGGGTTTGGTAGTAGTTTTGGTGCTTTGGAAAAACTCAATCTTTCTTACAATCGGTTTAATGGTTCTCTTCCTGGTGATATTGGTAACCTCTCTAGTCTTCAAGGGACAGTTGATCTGTCGCAGAATCGCTTCTCTGGTTTGATACCACCAGGCCTTGGGAACCTTCCAGAGAAGGTCTATATTGATCTAACCTATAACAATCTCAGTGGGCCAATACCCCAGAATGGAGCCTTAGTGAACAGAGGACCCACAGCCTTTATCGGGAACCCGGAGCTTTGCGGTCCTCCACTGAAGAATCAATGTCCTTCAGATGGTAGTTCAAGCATTCCATCCTCATTCCCTTCTTTCCCAGGTAATTCCCCACCTGTAACTTCAAATGGTGATGATAATGGTAGGAGGAAAGGGCACAGAAGCTGGAGCACAAGAATTGTGATTGCAATTGTGGTGGCTGATGTCATTGGGATTGGTCTTATGGGGTTGGTGTTCTTTTATTGTTACTTGAGGTTGGTTTCATGGAAGAATAAGAATGAGGGCAGGAGTTTAGATAAGGGACAGAAGGGGAGGAGGGACTGCATGTGTTTCAGGAAAGATGAGTCCGAGACTCAGTCAGAAAACATTGAGCAGTTTGATCTCGTTCCATTGGATGTGCAGGTTGGTTTCGATTTGGATGAGCTTCTGAAGGCGTCTGCTTTTGTATTGGGAAAGAGTGGGATTGGGATTGTGTACAAAGTGGTTCTTGAAGATGGGCTTACCTTGGCGGTGCGAAGATTGGGAGAAGGTGGCTCGCAGAGGTTTAAAGAATTCCAGACAGAGGTGGAAGCGATTGGAAAGCTCAGGCACCCAAATATAGTTACCCTTAGAGCTTATTACTGGTCAGTTGATGAGAAGCTGCTAATCTATGATTACATACCCAATGGAAACCTTGTTGCTGCAATTCATGGTAAGCAATCACACACTAGTTTCTTTCTTCTGTTTTCTACAGAATGCTACTTTTTTTTTAACCAGAAGGCACAATGATGATGATTGATGCGGAAAAGGCAGAGAACAATGTCCCACCTAAATCTGGATTCTGATTTGTGCAACCCCAAATTCAAAGTGGGGGAAGACAAACCATTTGTTCTGCCATAATATTGAAACTCAGAGAAAATCAGGTTTCTCAACACCCCTTTTGGAACTTCAGTTATCAGCAGTTATATATCTGTCTTTTAATCCTGTGGGTCACCATGATTTGCAATATATCTGAAATTTCACACTGATTGGGCAGAGAAAATACTCGATCTACATAATTTCTGGGGACTTTTTCCGTTAAGCGTCCACATACTTTAATCATAAGTTCTCCAAAAGAGTGGCTATAACTGTCCAATTGCTATATATAGGGCTCAAGCACATCTAAGTTAGAGCATGTTGGACAGACAGCTGGGACTTCATACACACTTGTTGTGTGTACAAAATAAAGGCAGTGATAAATAACATGGAAATATGTGTTTATCATAGTTCTTCATCAAACATTTTAGCTCTTTGTATATCATGTCTATCTACTCATTGAACTAGAACTTTAATGGGCCAAGTATTTTAATCTTCCTCTCTCTTTCATTTGAGTCTTTTTGTTGCTTCCTTTGACTTCTGGTTGTTGGTTGTGGCTACGAATTCAGGGAAGTCTGGTATGGTACCTTTTTCACCACTTTCATGGCACCTCCGACTGAAAATCATGAAGGGAATAGCAAAGGGATTGGCTTACTTGCATGAATTCAGCCCCAAAAAGTATGTTCATGGAGATTTGAAACCTAGCAATGTACTGCTGGGACTAGATATGGAACCATACATATCAGATTTCGGAGTTGGACGTCTTGCTAACATTGCAGGAGGATCGCCAGCACTGCAATCAAATCGGATGACTACTGAAAAACTACAAAGTCAGCCATCGGAAATCTCTGTTAATCTGGCCATGAATGCTGGATCTTGTTATCAAGCACCTGAAGCCTTGAAAGTTCTAAAACCATCCCAGAAGTGGGATGTTTACTCATATGGAGTGATTTTGCTAGAGCTAATATCTGGAAGGTCGCCAATGATTCTTTTGGGTACTTCAGAAATGGATTTGGTTAGATGGGTCCAGTTCTGTATTGAGGAAAAGAAGCCACTTTCAGAAATTCTAGACCCCTTTTTGGCTGAGGAACCCGAGAGGGAAGATGAGATGGTTGCTGTGCTCAAAATTGCTTTAGCTTGTGTTCAGACAAATCCTGAAAGAAGGCCTTACATGCGGCATGTTTCAGATGCATTGGACAGGTTGACTACCAATGGCTGAGAGGACCCAGTAATCCTCTCTAGCATTAAATTTGAAATTTACTTGGCCCAGCTGCTTCTCCATTTGCATAAAAGGCTCGCTGATATTTTTATGGATCTTGATCTTATTGCCGATATGGTTGCAAATCAGTTTTATTCAACTCAACCCATTTTTAGGAAATCAGAACGCATTTTCATTATACATGAACTTGATTCAGCTTTGAGGATGGATGGTAAGACGGTAAAGAAATCATCTTCCTACTTGTTACTGTTGCTTCAGAGTTTTTGTGCCGCCCTTGTTCTATCTTTTCCCCATTGCAAACTAGTTAATTACCATAATCTGTGCAGTTTTACTCTTATGTTCTTGTTATTATACTATAAATGTTTTTATGCTTTTGGCAGCTGCAATATGTAGACAGTAGATCTTTAATTGAACCCATTTGTATGTTACTTAGGGAGCTTCAATTGTGCTGACCATATTTAATGGTTTGTTTTGTGTTTGATTGCTTGATGAATTTTATACGCATTTATTTATTTTGAATCAGTTGTCAGTTGTCTCATGTCTGTTCGTTTAGGGACTTGGTTATTGTTAATGCTTTGTCACTTCAATAACACCTCTTTTTTTTTTTTTTTAACTCTTTTAAGCTTGTGAGCTGGGATACGAGAAAGGGAACATGGGGACAGCATAGCAATTTTACTCTGTGGTCATTCATCTTGTGGAGCACTAGAGCCTCCACTCCACTAAATGATGAACAAGTTTATGTTGGCTCACTTGTTGTTACGTTCTGGCTGTGATGGTAATTAAGAATAAATTAATCAAAATTTTGACTCTTGTTGTATTGCTTGGTGATTAGATGGGGTGAGCTATCCATAGGTTAACATTAGTCAAATATTCAGACTCTTGTGTAGCATAGTGGTTGGATAACTTGGTCACAGATTCTAGTATAGTGTCCTTTTTTTTTTTTTTGATAGGCTTCCACTCTGGCCAGAGCCATATTCCTTCAATGGGTTGATCAAGACTCCGACCCTAGTGCTCCCTAAGGGAGATGACATTCCTACCACTACACTATGCATGTAGGGACTGAAGTGTTCTCATTTTTCCAAGGCTTAAGCTTTTGTCTAGCAGTATCACTTTGTAGTCATTACAAGAATTAAAATAGCGCTTGCGGCAGGCGTAGCGGCTAGTGGTTAAAACGCTAAGTAGCGGGCAATACATAGCGGCGTAGCGGTATAAATTTTTTAAGTGGTCATAAGAATTCAAATATTGTATAGCAGCCAATCTTGTGTTTTTTTTTAGTGATTTGAAACCATATAAGGTTAGAGACAACTTTAGGAAAACCTCTTGAGGATAGAAAAAATAGAAAAACTAATGTTTTAAATTAAAATTGATTGGCTCTACTAGGTTTCAGACCATAATGCTGCTGTTTTCAAAATAGCATAGCGGTCTCAACCGCTATTGCCGATAATGCATAGCAGCCGCTATTTTGAACCATGGTCATTCATCTCGTGGAACACTAGAGCCTCCACTCCACTAAATGATGAACAAATTGATGTTGGCTCACTTGTTGTTTTAAGTCTGGTTATGATGGTAATTAACAATACATTAATCAGATTTTGGACTCTTGTTGTATTGCTTGGTGATTAGATGGGGTGAGCTTCCCTAGGTTAACATTAGTCAAATATTCGGACTGTTGTGTAGCTTAGTGGTTGGATTGTAACTTAGTCACATATTCTAGTATAGTGTTCTTTCTTCTTCTTCTTCTTCTTTATTATTATTATTATTACTATTATTATTATTATTATTTGGATATTGCCGGTACAATGGTTCTTAGATCTGACATACACCCATGAACTGTTGAAGTTTAAATATTTCCCACAAAATTGTTTGGGCGATATCCTAGGGTCATGCGATATCGAACGCATCAGACTGTGCGATATCCTAGGGCAGTGTGATATCGCACGTATTGCCCTGTGCGATATCCTAAGGTTGTGCGGTATCGCACTATTTTTGTACGAACAACTATGCAGGAAATATTTAAACTTCACCGTTGGGCAATATCCTTTTTTTGTTGGTAGGGCTTCCACACTGGCCAGCCCCATAATCCTTCAATGGGTTCATCAAAACTCAGACCCTAGTGATCCCTATGGGAGATGACATTCCTCCCACTACACTATGCAGGTAGGGACTGAAGTGTTTGCATTTTTTTAAGGCCTAAGCTGTTGTCTGTCAGTATCAGTCTGCATTATAATATGTTGTGGGCAAAGCCAGACAGTTAGCTCCGCTTGGCTACACATGGACTCAAGGGTGGAAGTGGCTCAACACAGACTCAAACTGCAAACTAGGTGGTCAACTGAAGTGGGATTTGCAGTTCATTTCTTGCAAGCTGGTTGGCGGTTGCCTATGAAATGAATAGCCTGCTCAGATATGATTCCTTTACAGGCTAGTAAATTGCAGATAGGGCATATTTGACTTCAAAATAAGCAACTTAATTGCATTATATTGTTTCTAGTACTTCACTTTTTTGTGTAAAATTCGTGTCTATACCATAGACTTATATCCAAACATATGTGGGCATTTTAGGCTCGTGGAGTCGTGATTAACTTTGGTGGCAGAATAGGGCTTGCACTTGTAGAAATCAGATGAATCATTTTGGGCTCGTGGAGTCGTGGTTAACTTTGGAGCCATGCTTCTATGGTCCTTCGCACACTTGCCCCTCCCATATCCCATGCTGGAAGTTTATAACTCACACTTTTATACTCTATTAATCATATATTTAGGTCCTCCAATTTCACAAACCACGTGGTTATTATGGTCTTCGAATCTGAGATATTTACAAGGAGTCTCTAATTGTGGCGGGGCTCATCATATCCAGTGGTAGGGATCATCGAGCAACAGGCCAGACATTTAATGGCTCCTCTCATGTGTAGTTTGTTCGGTTGTGTCGTGCATTCTAGATTAACCGGATCCAGTCATTTGGGCTAGCCTGGATGTATATAGGTTCGAGGGTATTTTGGCATCTGTCCAAACATTGATGTAATTGTAACCTGTCCATATTTATTTGCATTTGATATGTACACTTGCTGAACCACTAAAATCTTGCTGATGTTGGGTCATTTCTTGTGTGTATATTGATATTGCGTTGATAGCAGGGTTCTTCTGCCGCGCCACAGCATGGTTTTTGTTGTCACATCTGTGCTTTGGTGCTCAAGCCTTGATGGATTCTGTTGTCAAGTCTATTTTACTGAGATCTAATATGTGGCCTTTTGCTCCCTATTGCATCCTGACTTTATTTTCCTTGGCAGTGTGCATCTTGTCTTTCTTTACAAGGTTAAAAAGTGGAGTACCTCAATCGTACAACATTTGTGCTGTATTCGTATGGACCATTCCAAGAAGTGCTCTTGCTTATTGACATTTGACTATGGCAGTGGTCCACAGCTTTTCTTTTTCTCCTCATCAGTTTGTATATCCCCATAACATGTGATGTGGCCCACCCATTTTCAGCTTGAAACACTCTGCAAAGCAGGTGGGTCCTACAGTTCTACCCGCACAAAATTGTCTACTGGTCCCCCCTGCCTACCCCTTTGATTGCTCATCCACTAATTAAGAGATCCCAACTGTCCAATTGCCTGTTTACATTTGGTGGTTGATGATAAACTATAACCAGTATAACTGACATTGGGTAGGATTACAAATTTGGATAGAGCTGTAGGATTGAGTCCAGCCTTCAATTTTCCATATGTTTCCCATATAAAAATCGTGTCAAGCTTACCTCCCTCCTTTCCATCACAGAGAATATTATTAGATTGGACATGACTTGTCTTTGCTTTATCACTCTCTTTTACTTTCTGTAACGTTCCTGCTCGTGACTCTTGCAACTTTCTGAGAAACAACAGCACATAGTTCATACTGTCCAAATCTTGAAACCTTTTCATTCATTCAAGTAATTCTTGTAAAGATCCTAACCATCTGATTTTACATGGAGATTTGAATCGTGATGATTCTCTTATGATAATGCCACTTCCAACTAGGTACCATCAATACCATGTTCTTTTTTTTTTTCTGTTTCTTGTGGACTTTAGGGATGGTTCCAAAATCCAAGTTTGGATCCTTGGAACTAGGTTATCCTTTAATTGAGTACCCTATAATTCTCTATTTCATTAGTCGATAGAATTATTCAGGCTACCTTCAAATTGAAGCGCTGAGATGTCAGTCGGCTATGTTGGGTCATCTTAGGACTTGAGCCCAACCCAGTTGCGGATTTATGACTTATGAGGCATGCAACCCAGTTGTTCCTAATTGCGAATTTACTTGAGCCCAACCCAGTTGCAAATTCCCCACTTCCACATGCAACTACTCAACAACTTCTTCCTCTTATTACTGTTCTCAACAACTTCATTTTTACAAATTTCATATACGCTCTCAACAACTTCATTTTCATTCCAAATTTCATATACGCTTACTCTACATATTCTCACTTCTCTTACTCCATTTCTATGTCACATACTCTTGGATTACAAAAAAAATAAATATGAGGAACTATCATAATCCTCTTTTCCACTGTTCTCTGTTAGTAAGTTTTAGAGGATGATTATATGTAATATGAATTTCCTTTCATTTGATTTTTATAGATGCTGCTGTAAATTTTATTGGTAAATATGCCCGTGCTTAGCATGGGATATTGTGCTATAGTTTATGACTTACGAAGCATGAGCTCGTACTGTTACGTGACAAATATATGTAAATATACGCAATTTCTACAATCACTCGGGCTTAATTTGGTCCAACCTGAGTCATTGTATATGTGAACGATCATCTTTATCTGAAGTGCTTAATTTAAATAGCTTCGTTACATGAACCTCTTCTCCTCGGACCACACTTGCTTTATGTGAATTTGAGCTTAACCCACTTTTGCGGACGCTGCATATTCCAACAAGTTAAATTTGATCCTAACCCACCTTTCTAGACATTGCATATTCTAATAAGTTCAACCGGTTTTTAACTCCCACTTTTACAATTCTCGCAGTGGCCCCACCTAAGATCAATTTACCTCCTAATGCTACCTGGGTGGCCATCATGAACTGGCACTAATCCAAGATTTACTCCACTTGGAGTGCACCCTGCTGTTGGGTAACCATAAGTAGGACTGTGCTCACTATGATTGAAGTGAAAATTTATGGTCTCCATGTATTCATAAGCTGTAAGATATGGACTGCTAAGATTCTTGAGTAACAGGTTCAAAATGCAGGGTCGAAAGAAAAAGTGGAGCATACTTATAATTCTTTAAAGTGAGAGCAAGCTATATGTGCTTATACCAAGTCTATATAATGTATGCATGCACTGAAGGTTCCTTATCCATACCGAGATGCATGTTTCTTACTATAGAGAAGTTGGGCTGGAACTATGTTTTAACCACGCTAACTAACATGGCACATTTCACATCCAAATTTAACATGAATTGCATGTGTTACTTCTAATACAAGTTTAGCTACAAAACATGAACATCAACTATTCGATCAGGACATCTTCCTACAGACATAGCAAATGACATGGACAAAAGTTATGTTAATGAAGAAGAACAAGAAAGAGAAGAAACCAGAACCAATGCTTCATCCTTTTGGTGCAATCCTCAACCGCTTTACTGAATCAATGAAGTCCCTGTTCAAATTCATTAAAATGGATTTAAACAGATGACATCTAGAGTTTAAAAAAAGAAGAGGAGATTATCTAGAAGACCCAAGTGAAAAAACCACCTTTCTTGATAGGTCAGCCATCACAACTGGGACCACCTTCCTTCGATCCACAGCCCTTTCATCTGGTGGACTGATTTTGAAGAATTTTCATCACTTTAAATGAGCTGGCCTAATTGAACCATTTTTTATAAAGGACCCCGCCGGATAGATAGTCTGGATCACCTAAAGTTGACCCAATCTATAAAGTTGGCTAAAGTTTGTTAAAGAAAAACTGGATGCTGATACTACATGGTCCCAAAATGACACTTGATCAAGTGTGTTGGACCAGGGTCCCCATTGCGAGCTAGCTTTTAGTACAAAGATGGAAAGAAGAAAACAAAGTGCTTGGATATTTCTTTTTTTCATATTCTTTTTGTCTGGAAATCGATTTGATCAGGAAACTGTATAATTCAAACTTTGAAAGGTGGGAAAACTGAAACAAAGAAAGGACACTTTGAACTTACTTCCATGGGACATCACCAACAGTCCTCCATTTCTCATTTCTGTCCTGATAAAACAAGGAAAAGCCAGAGTCATTGTCCAGCAACCGTAAGCCAGATGCATATTGTCCCCCTACAAAAAATATAGAAACAAGAATCAAAACAATTTGAATCCAATCCACCATTCAATGCATAGAAAACGGTGAGTGTCACACATGCTATAAAACATACCAAACATGTGTTCCAGTTCAAGAGCAAGGCTAGAGTAGTCAGTGTGGTCGAAGATGCAGACTTTTCGACCGATGATGACCCCATCCATGTTTACCTTCACATAGGACCACCTCTCTTTGCTCTGAACTCCCTGCGTTTCATCATCGTCCTCTTCTGATATTGCAGGACGGCCCATGTTCGAGCTTTTCTGGTATGGGGTCACCTGAGGCCAACCCATCATCTCCCCATATTCACTTGGGCTGGGATCTGATAGTGACATAAACAGCAGCATTTGAACAATATCAGACTGTATTTATAGGGCTTTCAGTAACTAGACCTAGATTTGATTTAAGTCCATTAGATAAATGGGTCTGGGCTTCCCACTGTTTTGCAAAGATTTTCTTACGCCTCTTCCTACCTGATTGTGCCAACATCCAGGCTTTGTGGCCTGGCACAGGGGTGGCAATTTCTGACCCGACCACCCAACTCTATATGAACGCCCTGAAAATTTAAAGTTTGGTTGACATTTGCAAACTAATTGAGGTACAGGTCTGACTCAGGTTGCATCCATAGATATTACGCAACCAGTCTACTCGACCAGTTAACTCAGCCCAAATCCAACCCAATCTTTCCTTTTGTACTTCGACCAACAAACCCAATTGAGATTTTTGGGTTCGGCTTGACATTTTCAACCTGAATAATAAATAGCTTGCAATCACGATTATTAGAATTTAGCACAACCCATTACATTCACAGGACAACCCTACTCATACCCAACCTGACTCGACCAATTGCCAACCCTTACAGTGAAAAAATTTGGTTACTAGCTACTAGATTTTAAGCAATGATCTGGTGGGGCTTAATATAAAATGTAAATGGGACCTCATTTTTGAGTTCACACTGATAGCGTAGTTCTGAGTTCTGACTACGCAAGAAGTAGTATAGGAAGATTATAAAGTCATTAAAATGTTAGCCTCTCTATTTCTCTCTGAGAGAATTCATGTAATTGATGATGTTCAAATGTTAGTATAATCAGTGAAAGGTCAGCATCTCAGCGCTATCAATCAAATCATCAGCAACCAATGATGATGATTCAATAAACAAATAACTACGATGACAACAGCAGTGAGGAGAGGAGAAAAATGGATGTCTTACGTCTCCCTGGGGGATGATTGTACGTCCCTTGTTGCAGAGAAGTGCTAAGGCTAAGACCCAGATCGATATCTTCCCCTTCTGGGTGCTGATAAATGAAGTTAGGAGCCATAGCGTTGTAGTCCATCTCAGGCTGCTGGACTTCCAATGGCACTTGCACATGCATGGATTGAACCATGCTGCTTATATAAGCATGCAAGCAAGGCAGGTGACAGACTGACAGGATTGAAAAGGACTTGGGCCCATTGATTGGACCATCACCCATCATCAATCATAGAGGGGTTTCTTATCTTCTACTGCTACCATCAACATGCAAGTGCACAAGTACATGATAAATTAACTTGTGGTGACCAGAAACAAGGAATGGCCTCCAATTCCATTGAAAAGAGAGTTTTGACACCTGCACCCTAACAGGATGACATGGTGGAATGAGTTTCAGTTACAAAGTTAGAAACGTACATAGACATGAAACAATGATGGGAAAGCTCTGTAGTTGGTAATCAATGTTCAGTGCTATTGGGAGCTGCCAATTATATGTGGTGTATTTAGGAAGTGTAACATTCTTGCTGAATTGATAGAAATATATGCACTCATTAGGGGAATATAGAAAACTGAAAATCACATGTTGGTGTTTCTTATTTATTTATTTTCTCTTCCCCCTTTTCATGTTCTCTAAACTCATAATTCACAAGAAAGGTAGTATACATGTGAGGCTCACAGATTTTGTGATCCAGATTTTAAATGTGGAGACGCTCCAGCTACTTGGTTTTTTTTCTCTCCAACTAGGGTCTACAAACTTCGACTTTTTTATTTTAAACTTTTACATTATAATTACCACTAATTACATTGCTTGTGTTCAGCACGGGGGGCTTTCGCTAGTAGATTAATTGACCCAAATTGGTATCCAATAATTTAAATTAAAGGCTCAAGCCTGAACCTAAATCCCAAATAAGGGCCTAGACATGTCAAGCCCGAGTCACTTATATAGTCGTATACTATACTAATTATTTTATATATGTTTATAGTATAGTGTCCAAGTAGTGAAGCTATCTGATAAGGAGGCCATCGTATTCTAGTGCAGAAAGTTCTGTGAACCATTGTTACTAGTGTGGGGAGAAGCTTATGTTTGATTCCATCAGCTAAAGTAGTTAAAAGCCCATGCATGTCAGAATCCTCCTAAGCTCCCACAGTCAAGATCTCTAACCAGATCATTCACTGTCGATGGCCGACAAAGATCTTACAAAGCAGAAAGATTTCTGCATTTGCAGACTCTTGGCTGGTAAGTGGGAACCTGCCCATGAACTAACTCTTAGATACTGCTGTAGATCTCTAAAATTTAGCTTGGGTCTGGAATTGGCAATTTGTTTTGGTGGGACAAAAATAGACAAGGGTCTGATCAGACTCATACCACTATGGATTAGAGCCAAACTCTGCCTGTTCTAGGGTTGTCTGGCCACCTCCACAGTCTGCCCATCCCTTCCTAAACATGAATGAGACATTCGTCTGTGTGTCTTGCTTTTGAAGTACATGGCAATATGGGCTTGGCATGAGAAAGCGGACCATGCACTCGTACACAGGACCCTTTGTTTTTTAGGAGTGTCGTAAAGTGAAGCTTTTGGGACATTGGGTTTGGGCTACTGGTCAGTAGTCACGGACCTGTTCCTTTACAGACATTTTTGGAATTCATGTCTTCTTGAATTTGCAGTATTTGAGATGTTGTAATTTTAAAATGATGCTGAATTCTTGGCATTCCTGAATTTCCTGTTTCTTTAATGTTAGAATTTTTGTATGTGAAATTCATCCTCCACAAATGCAAAAGAAAAAAGAGGCATCTACTTTCTCTCCCTCCAACACAATCAACGCAACCCAAAAAAAAAAAAAAAAAAAACCCTAAAATCTGCAACCTTTGGTTGTATATATGAGTGAGAGAGAGGACAAGGGTGGATCGGTTTTCATTCCCAAAAATCTTTTTCCTTCCCTTTCCATCAAAACACTAAAAAAAAGTTAAGCAACAAAATGAGAAAAAACAATAAAATAAAGAAGATGAATGAAAGGAGTGCAGAGAAAGAAAATGATTGGGCCCTGTCGCGTAGATGAGAAGATGGCATTAGATAGTTAATTGGGGAGAGCCGGAGCTGCAACAAAGTCTTTCAGAATATATGTAGTTACAAGAAGTCTCCCGAAATGACTAGATTTGTAAAGGATAGCATTTGAGAATTCCAGCTTTTTGGAATTTTAAAATACTACTTACCTCAAATGCTGTGAATTCTAAGTAAGTGGACTGGAATTTCTGATTGTAATTTAGAAATTCCCAAATAGTTTAAATTCCTGTCAAAAATGCTTGTACAAAAATAGACCATATATTTCAACTTGAAGACCATATATGTTATGCAAAATGCCAACACTACTTAACCATGAGTTTGAAGAGATTGGGTCATCGAAATGGAAAACATGTAAAACCTACGGCTTTGACACAAAATACAAAGGGAAAAAGGAAAAATAACAAACAAAACTAGTATTCACCAATTACTCCCTCATCTTTTGTCGTAAATGTCACTTTTGGAAAATTATTGTCTCAACAAAATGATTTGATGTTTTTTAAACTTGGGGGTTTTATTAGGATATTATAGGGAAAATGTCACGGAAAAATTATAAATTTTAGATAATTAAAATATTAAACTATAGTAAAAGTAATATATTTTGGTGTATATATATTTCTAATTTTTTGTTGCATCTAAAGTAATCTAAAAGTATTTGAAAATAATTTTTTTTATTTTTTTTCTCGAATGAAAAAAAAAAAAAAAAAAAAAAACTAAATGAAACAATACAATATCTAGGCCTGTTCTATAATGCCATCATTTTTAACCATGTTTGAATGAATGATGCCTCTTGGCAATTGTTACGACGAGGAGAAAAGTTGGGAGATGGAAAAAACTTCTACATGTACTCTTATTTGCATTTGATTTAGAGGAGAAACGTAATTATTCTCTTAACTAATTTTCACAGAAGAAGAAATTATTTTTTCCCAAGAAAGTAGAGGAAATACCCCACTTTTGGTGAAACTGGTTTTTTATTATTTAAAATTAACATCTAACCATTTCTTCTACCTTACTTTCTCCATCTAAATCTGAACACAACAAAGAATCACAAGTTGAGAAAAATGGTGAATCTTCAAAAAGAATTCTCCATTTCGAAATTTCACCTTATTTCTCCACTTGTACCTAGTAAGAAGTTTTCACCTAGTCACCTATGGGTTTCAAGGAAAACAATTGCAACTAACCAAAAGAACGAAAAAAAAATGAAGAGTGTTTTGTAAATACCCCCCATGGTTTATAGGATTTGTAAATAGGCCCTTATGGTTTTAATATTTTCATATGCTTTCTGCTTTTTTATTTTAATACCTTTCATGTCCCCAAAGTTACTAGTCATAATGAGAATAGGCAACCACCAAAATATTTGTGTTTATTTTTTATAAAAATAATAATTTTTTCCTTAAATTCATTAAATAAAGATAAGTATGTCATTATTTATAAAAATACCATTATTTTTATCCCACGTCCCAATTGTCTCTCTCAAATTCTCTCATGAACATAAAGCCTAATAATGTATTTGAAACTCTCAATAATCTAAAATGGGGTTATGCATGGATTTGTTCAACTATATAACAAATTATATGAACAAGTGTTGATTGTCATTGCGATCGATTTAGATTTAATGAAATGGGCCCTATATTGATAACAAAAAATGGATTTATGTAAGATTAGTCTCCCCCACTAAATGTACTATAGTAATTAATTAGGGATGGCAATGGGTGAGGCTTAAACAATGACCCGCCCCGCCCCACTCCTATTAGGGCTGGGTTTGTTATTGATTTTTTTGAAACTGGGCGGGTTTGGTTTTTGTTGACGTAACCTGCCCCGCCTCATAGATATAATTTATATTTATTTAATAGTGAAAGTATAAATAAGATTCATATGGTACAAGTGGTGTTGGGGCATTAACTTAAAGTATTTAAAAAAAAAAAAGATTATATGTTTGAATTCTACCACACTATTTCCCATGCATTTATATATTTAAAGATTTTTAAGCTTTAAATTTGTCCCAACCCTTGTCTAAAAGGGGCGGGTATGGTATCACATACCACTAACCCGTCACGAGATGGGTCGGGTTTGGATGAAGCAACTTTAATAGTAATTGTTAATGTTATAAGATTTAGAAAATAAATAAATCCAAGAAGCTTTTAAACTTATGTATATATGGATAAAGAGATGGGCATAACTATCATTTTACTCTAAAAACTAATGGTCGCAGCAAGGCTACTAATTTTGGGACGTGGCAAGTATTAAATTGAAAAGGCAGGGGGTGTATATAAATATTGAAACCACATTCCCTTATTTACAAATCCTACAAATTTTAAGGGGATATATACAAAAACCTCAAAAATGAAACAATTGCAGGTGGATCTAAAGTTCTAGATCCTATTCTTTTGTTATTTGTTTTCCTCCTCAACTCACTTGATCTTCTTCTTCTTCTTTTTTTTTTTTTTTTTTTTTTTTTATACACAAACAAAATAAAGGACATGGAAAACACAAGCATAATAAACATATAAATAGGTAAAAACCATGACATGTGCCCCATGTATTCTCTGATTGATTGAGTATGTTGTTTTGTTGGGCCATCATCATATTAATACTCGTAGCTGACACCCAGCATCATACGTCAGTAACATGCAGACGAACCATAATAACAGTTCATCAGGCCAAGCTCACTGCAATGTTGTAGTTTATTAGACTTCTGAGGAAAGTAACAAGTGCCAGTGCCACTGAACCGTGGAATCTTACCTACTGGCTGCTTTGAGGGACGATAAATTATCTAATTCCCACTAGACTGATCATGAAGAGTTAAAAATTCCATTTTATGTTCCATCCTTCCCCAGTAGCTTCATCTTAAACAGCTAATTAATCAATATAAGTTGGCTTCTTTTGATGATTAGAGATGAGGATTTGTCAAAGAATATTAACACGGCTTACAGTAAGTGCCCTCAGCTGACTTTCTTCCTCCTAGGACTTGTTTGTGTTATATATAAGAGAATCCCAAGTTAGGCGGATTTCTGTTCCAACAGGAGAGAGGAATTATACATTTCATAGGAAATCAGAATCCTTTCCATTAAAATAAAAAAATCAATTCATTTTTATCCTTATGGGAAGGAAAACTTGTTATCAAATAATAAAGCAGTGAGCTGCAAAGAAAAATTAGAACAATTGTCAATTGTTTTCTCTACTGCAAAATCCTCGCATAACACAAACACATCCTTGTTTCCGTGTTCCCAGCTGCACTGACACTGTCCTATCCTTCATAAAAATCTAAATCTTGGGTCATTTCCATTTGGCCTTTTGTGTTTCACCATCTCAGCATATACAGTTTGCTAGCTATGTCCCAAGTAAGTCAGAATCTTAAGTCACATTGGAGAATCTGTCTCTGTATACGGCAATAGTCATGTAGTGATAAATTTTTTTTTATAAAGATCCAAAATAATAACTGAGTCTCCTTACTGTAGTGAATTGGGGTCATTACTAATCTAATGCGACCATGAACCACATGCTACAAATTGTGATGAGACGATCCAGGCCTTCCTGGAGGTTACTCTTTCTGTTGATTGTTAACTCTTTCTATCACAAGGTAAGTGGAATTACAAAGTGGGGCCCACCCACTGCACATTTGAACCCCTACAAATAAAGAGAGGTCTCCTCCCGTGAATGTTAACTCCAAAATTTACTTCAATAGGAGTTGATGCATTGTAAGATTGAGTATGTGATTAAGAATGTCATATGTTCAATCCTATGGGGGGGACAAACTCCTATTGGTGTTAAGTTTGGAAAAAGCCCACTTAAATGATCGGAATTTTTTTTTTTTAGCGATTGAGATATTGAATAAGTGGGCTATAATGTGGAGTGCCAGATCTTCTTAAGAAACATAAGTTAGACACAGATTATCCAAACTTTTAACTTTGCATTGTAATATCATTTACACCTTCACAGCCCATCTTTTCATGACTAAGTGAATGGATTTAAATGTTGCCTTTTAGTTATTCATGCCTAAAATATAAAAAGATGAATCAGTTATCTTTTTAACAGGTCAAGTGGAATGTACCTATACCCTCCCGTGGTATTGAATTCAAAAATGAATGCCCGTTCAAGTCAAGTAAAAGTTAACGAAATCATAAATAGAGGGCTAACCTTGTGGATGAGGTGCCTGTTCCATAGCTCTCACCAGGTTTAAAGTGTCCTTTACTGCCTGGCCGCGGGACCAACCGAGCAAAAGAGAAAAATATAAGTTAACGAAACCAAGTATAGAGCACCTCTTTCACATATTTTAAAGCCTAATTGACCGAATCACACCATTCTCATTATGAAGTTTCTTTTGTATTATCGTCATCATCAAAGCTTTATCCTAACTATATAGGGTCGGCTAGAGTTTCTTTTATATTTGTCACTTTAAATGATTCTTGACCGTTCATAACGGATGATGCAAATTATAGGTATCATTTGAACGGTCTCAATCCAACAGCATGTGATCCCAACCCTAATGGTCTCAATCAGAATTCTGAATTGCACCGCCTTCTTTAACTGAGAGAGACCTAAAGCCTAATCCAAACCACCTCAATTAATGCAAACTTTCGGTCCAAGCACTTTCCTAAAGACTTGACACATAGCACTTGTGGAATTAAACTGAATGATCCAAGTTTGTTTATATGTTATTCCATTAACCAGGGCTCGGTAGGGGTCTATCATAGATGGACCCCACTGTACAGCATATGTTTTCTTCTTCTTGTATGTTGTGCTAGCTCTGTCTAATTAATGAGGCTAGGTATTATAACTTTAAAATGCTCTTACTGATTGCTTACTCGGGGCCTAATTGTGTAAAACATTGTTAATGATGAGTGAGCCGCAGACCCAGGATTTTCTTTTAAGGGTGCCGATGATGGCCTTAATGTTAGTTTCTTCGTTGTTTTTTCATTTGCAGGATGTGAGGAGGCGTTTTTGGAGCTAACTGGTGTGGGCGGTTTGGGACCCAATTATTGATTAGATTTGAAAAGAGACTTTATTCTTTTTGGCTGTATGATGAAGCGACTGCCCCAAATTCACGATATGTTGGTCGTTTGATGATGATGATGATGATCACAAAGAGGGCCCACATTGAATAAGTGGGAGATTAATGGTTCTAGACAGATCCAAGGGGTTCCCGCGGGATATAAGGTTAAGATGTAGGCACATGAGCCTTGTTACTATGGAAAAAGTAGCAGCTCTCCATACTCCACGTGTAGAAGAAATCTGAAGCTCCTGTGTGCGTCTTCCAACATTTGTTTGTGGTGCTCTAATGTAGCACATACACACATGATGGTCAATCAAAAATCTTGAATATGGGCCCACTGATGATGGCCTAAATATCAAGTTGTCAATTGATGTTCCAACTGATCATGACCTTTTTATTTTAATAACTAATGTTAAGGTCATTTAAATTAAATTAGAGGAAGATTTGGCAGAGAATTAGGGCACAACTTCACATGGCTGTTAAGATCATTTTATCATTAATTTTAAGGCTTACTTGTTTGCTGGGCTGTTTGCGAAACTTAATAATATAGTGCACTGAAGTCAAGATTGTTTTGGAGAAATAATAAAATATAAATGGGTTATAATGGTATTTTATTTTTATTTGTTTGATATGGAATCTTTTTGATTTTTTGTATAGAAAAGAGGAGTTTTTTTGTCTTTTTTAGTGGAGAAAGAAAGTTGCTTTTTAAATTTTTTTGAAGAAAAAAAGATGTGAACTTTGAATTAAAGTGCTTATGATGTAACTTTTTTTTTTTTTTTTTATAGAAATGAGAGCTTTATTTCACTTGACTCTATTATTAGAGTTACCGAACAAACACTCAGATAGGAAATGAATACATAAGGTGGTTAAAAATTAAGGCCAAATGTGAATTTTTAAAAATGAGCAGCAAATATTATCTTCTTTAATTTCTCTAAAAAAATGTTACTTGATGTTTATTTTTGGAAATTCACCTTTAATGTTTACTTTAACCGTCCTATGTATTCAATTTCTAAGTATTTTAGTGGAAAAAAAAAATTCTAAGTTGCCCGTGAATTAGCCAAATTCTTCTAATGACTCTTATGTTGATCGGCCGAAGGACTTTCCAGATTGGCTGTGGAACCTAATCAAGCCTTGTAGGAATTTGTTGTTGGTTTGTTTTGGTTGGCATTTGTAATACACTTTAAAAAGACACCCCCCACCCCTTTCCAGATTGGTTGTTGAACCTGATCAAGCCTTGTAGGAATTTGTTGTTGGTTTGTTTTGGTTAGCATTTGTACTCCCTCCCCCCCCCCCCCACCCCCACCAAAAAAAAAAAAAAAAAAAAAAAAAAAAAAAAAAAAAACCACCTTAACGCGGCTGTGATCTGTTCATGCTAATCACTTGTAGGAAGGATTGGAAGGCCTAAGTATCGATTAGGTGCGGGCTTGACATTGAGCATGGTCCTATGATTTAAATTAAAGAATATGCAAACTACTGAAAAAAAAAGAAGAAAAAGAAGAAGAAGAAGAAGAAGATGCAAATGGGCATGGTTTAGGTTGGGTTCATGGTGGACTGAACTTAGACACTACACAGATCCAGGTTATAGCACCAGATCTAACCCCAACTCAAAGATCGATATACTATTATATACTTTATTAATTATTTACTATTATATACTATTATATACTTTACAATTAATAATTGTATACTCCACCCATATTTTCGATTGTAACCGTGCCGTTTAAGGGCCTAGTTTAATGGTCATTCGTAAAAGTTTTTAAGCCCTTGAAATGATGGCCACAACTCACAAATCAAGATTTTAAGATCTTGCTTATGGTAGCCCCACAGCCAGTACACATTTTCCAAAGTTGGAGCAAAAGTTGACTTTTTCTCTTATATTTAGCATGCATGAATTTCTTGCAACAAGTTTTTTTTTTTTTTTTTATATTATATTATATTAAAACTCTGAGGCGTAGTTCAGTTGGCTAAGAACCTAGCATAGAAATTGGAGATTGCGTTTTCAAACTCACGCTGCTCTCTCATTGGGGTCATTTGCATAAGGCAAAAGCTTGACTTATTGGTGCATTGGGAGGTTGGGACTTCACATACCCCGAGGGAATAATGGGATAGACTAATACTCTCGTCTTCAAAATGGATAATGCCTGTACCACAGTCCTTAAACCAAATAATTGCCTTAGAATAGTTGGCAAACATATAATTCCCGCAGAATTGCTTGTACATAAAAGGACGGTGTGAAAGTGGTGATTTTACCCTTAATCGTGCAATATCCTATGACTGTGAGATATCGAAAGATTGCCCATTTCCGTCCAAACGCAAAGTACATTTTCACCACAAATTCAAAACTCTATTTTGTATATCGATCTTTTTCGTTTCTACTTGTTATGGGGATTTTGTGGGATCTTACTATACCATCTTCTATCATCTAGAGTTTATACATTTCAGTCATCACAACCCTAAGCACAAATGAGTAGATTTTTCACTCTAAAATCCTAAGCCATTGAAGCTTTGCGAAGTTGCAAAGAATGAAGAAGGAGAATGAGGTGAAAGGATGTATTCCTACCATATTGAAAGCAAGATGATAAGATGCAAATGGAGGAAAACTCAATGGAGAATCGAAGACGATGAACTCAGTGAAAAGAGTTTTCACCTTGCTTTTCTCTGTTTCTCTATTTTACTTCGGTAGAAAGGAAGACGATAAAAGTTCTCTGGAGATATCCTATGGCTGTAGGATATTGCATTGTGCGATATCTTACAACCCTAGAATATCGCAATAAGAGATATCCTACAACCATAGGATATTGCACGATTAAGGGTAAAATCGACACTTTTATACAGTCCTTTTGTATATGAATAGTTCTACGGGAATTGTGTGTTTACCAACTATTCTGTGGCAACCGTCGGGTTGAAGGACTGTCGTATGTGTTAGGAATTTCATTATCTTGGATAATTCATGGGTTGGATAAAACTTTGGGTCTATTTGAGCAGTAATTTTGTATTTCTTTTAGAATGGACTTTGGTTGTATTACCAGAAGACTTGAAGTGAAAATTGAAATATTTTTAAGCGAAAAAGACAGTTCCCAGAACACAAGCTTGCTATAGCGAGGTTCTTGCTCGCTCGAGCGAATGTGTGTGGCGCATTTGGCATAGAGAAGGGGCTCGTTATAGTGAGAACCCTGGTTGCTATAGCAAACCTTGATGGAAAGCCTAGCGCGTTTCAAACTTCTATTTTGAGTTTGATTGCTATTATGGTTGGATTAATACTAGAATACTCTTGCACGATTCTGAGGCTATATAAAGGGCGTTTCTCTCAACCCTATGTAAGACAATAATTTTCTCTCTCTTGTTCTGAGGTGAGAAAATCCTAAAAGAGATTTTTTGTCCTCTAGAGCCATTATTGAGAATATGTGTTGAAGATTTGTTTTAGAAGGTTTGTTGCTTATACTTTCTTGTAGAAGATTTGAAGCGAAGACTGGAGTGTTTGGAGCCAAAAGAGCGAAAATCCAGAACATATATTCGCTATAGCGAAGATTCAATTGGCTAAAGCAAACTCAACCAGCGTCCGAGACAGAGAAGGCACTTGTTATAGCAAGCCTAGAGAAAGAGCCCAGCGTGTTTTAAGCTTCTAATTTGAGTTCAATTGCTATTCTGATTGGATCATTATTAGAATATTCTTGCATGATTTTGGGGCTATATAAAGGGTAATTCTCTCAACCCTAAGCATACACAAGAAGTTACTTTCTCTTGGTCTAAGTTAAGAAAATCTTAAGAGCGATTCCTTGTTCTCTAGAGCTATCATTGAGAGATTGGATTGGAAATTTGCTCTAAAAGGTTTGATGCTTCTACTTCTTTGTAGAAGATTTATGCATCTTGGTTCTTAATGTGTTATTGGATGATCAAGCACAGGGAGCGGTGTGCGGCAAGTAGTTCTGATAGAAAGGAATTGTGCAAGAACAATTACAGTTCTTAAGTCGACGTACTGATTGGGAAATGGAGCTGTAAGTATATCTTTTAATCGTTCATTAATAGTGATTGATTTTTTTTTTATCTTAGTTTTTCTCCATGGATAGGGTTTCCATGTTAAAATTAAGTCGGCCTTCTTATGGTGTGTGATTTATAGATTTGCTTTCTAGTTTGCATTATTTTTATTTTGTTGCATTGATTAGTAGAACTAGCATCCATTCTAGTAGATAAAAACGGCACTTTCAGTTCAGTCATTATCCCTTTGTGAAATAAAATAAAAGGTTTGATTATTGTTACTGTTATTATTTTGCCTTTCTTTCTCTCCTTTGTGAAAGACTCGCACGGTAGTTAAAATTGAAGCTCTGACCCCACCCACATGAGAGGATTAAAATAAGAGCCAAAACAAGACCGAAGAAAGTATCTGGTGGAAGTGATTTCCGGAGAGGATAAGAAGACCCTTTTTCTCCACAGGGCGAGAGAGAGAGAGAGAGAGAGCTGGTGGAAGTGATTTCCGGAGAGGATAAGAAGAGCCTTTACTTCTACGAGAGAGAGAGAGAGAGAGAGAGAGATATGGTGAGAGAATGGAGAGCTGTTGAAGAAGGAATTAGAGGTGGTGCCATGTTAATGTTATGGGTAGGTCTGGTAACCTTGTCACTCATCTGTGCCACCATCTTCTTCTGTGCAGATGGTGCCCCTAAACATAAAGCCCCAGCTACAGACCACCATGGTGCCTATAGTGCCGACTGCACTGCTGGGTGCGGTGCCGCATGCGGCGCCTAATACTCCATTGCTCTTAGACTTTCCAGCTGAATCCAGAGATACGTAGAGGACCCGGTTCTACACTGAATTGATTTTGAGAGATTTTCCGGGCACTCCCTCCTGTCTTCCTTTCTTTCCCAGTGTTCTTCTTCTTATAACATGTGTTCTTACTGCCAAAATTTGCATGTATGTTTTGGTAAGCTAATACCGCTGTTGGATTCTTGTAAGCCATCTTCAACACTTGATGAAATAATAGATTTAGATTCTCTTTCAGTCTTTCACTCTCTATAATTTTTCTTCTTCTTATTCATTGTTGGTGGAGAATGTTGGAAATGATACAAATAAATTGCAAGATACTGGTACACAGTGGATTCACTATGCCTGTTTGGCTGACTCTTCCTAAGTTGAATGAAGGACTCATATTACGCAACAATATTGGGAATGAAAATTTGCAATCTGATGTGTAAGCCTTTTAGGAAGAATAATATGTATACATTTGAGGATCTATGCCAACAAGTTAGGGGATTTAGATATTTGGAAATATATTATGGCAACTCCATTTGAGTAGCAATGGATAGTATGGAACATTTGAAGGGATTTTTAGGTGTTGGAGGAATTATAAGGTCCCACAGGTGGAAAATTATTATTTTTATATATAGTATTGTGTGTTGGGTATTGCACTCATGGGGCCCCATAGTAAAAACTTACCCCCATTTTTTGAGCAAGAAAAGAAAAACCCATTTCATTTGTATTAACACTCCTCATCCGTAGAAGGAATTTGGGGCACAAGACCTTACAATATGGGTCCCAATGTAATATGGGATCAGGAACTCTGCCTGAGTGGGGCCCACTTCTCACTTTCTGGATCCCATCTGGTGGGACCTGTGATAGATGATGTTGGAATGAAATCCCCCATTACACAACCATGGCCATCTAGTAAATGGTTAGGTGGTAATGGCAAGCAGAGAAGGCCCATTTGAAGGCCAATTTGTTACTCATTCAGGCAAAGGTCCCTGCCCAAAATGTCCTACATTTGATACATTAGGTGCATTCAGCAAAGGTCTGGATGCAAACAGGGGGGGCTTTACACCGTTAGTTTTTTTTTTTTTTTGTTTTTTTTTTGGGTCAAGCATGGATCTACCAGTCATCTGATGGGCCTTTCAGGCCTAGACATTGAGCAGTTTGGGGGTATTATCATAGTCTGAAAACTTGTTATTAGTTGTTAACTTGGCTGAGTTGACTCATGTCTGGCAAGTCCAGTGAGTCTGCATGAGTACAGTGGCCCGTTGGTCTCTGTTTCTGGAAAGTAGAACGAGTCTGAATGAGCACCTCACTTGCTCAAGTTAGTCAGTGACTTTCCAGTTTGAGTAAGGTTTTCCAATGAATTTGATTTTGAAGGACCATGAACACTGCATTTTGGGTGGTAACTGGTGAAACCTTTATACTTCACAAGTTTCAGAATGCTGGGATTGAATCCAAGGACTACAAACCTTGGCATATTTGGGCTAAGTTGTTATGAAATTGCAGGCTTACTTTTATGGGCCAAAAAACAGGCATTTTGGATTTGACTCTTAGCAGACCCCCTTCCTTGAGCAGCTAATTCTTTCAAGGAGTCATTCTGGACAATGGCAGTAGACCCTCGCTGGAACGACTCAAGGGATACAATCATAAAAATCCACCAATTAACTTGTTCGTGGGATATATACACTAAGGACATATACATCAATTTCAGAACAATCATCATATGGATGTGTCGAGCTTAGCATTGCAGCTTATATGAAAAACCAAACCACATTCATGAAATCCAACAAAGAAACTAACATTTCTTTGCATATTTAGCAGTTCGTTCATTTGCTTTTCTTATCCTTCACTTCTGCCCTTGGTATCTTGCCAAGAACATTTGAATCAACATGTTTGTAAAGTTTTTTCAGATTGCGCTTTCCTTTCTTCACAGTGTACTCTACCTCATCCTCGTATCGTTCATACATAAGTGGTAGGATTTGGATGCAGAGAAAGACTAGTTCCAATTCAAACAATAAGATTCAAGTCAGTAAGTAAAAATCCTGCAACAAGAGACCACCTATGAAACTTCAATTTTGGTGAATCATATCAGTACTGTTCTAACATCTCTCCACCTTCTCATAACAGATCAGCGGTGGGGTATGTTTTCCATCACTGACCAATCCCAATTAATCAGGTGATCATAAGATTCTTATCAAGAACCTTATAGCAAGACCCCAACATGACCAAAGAATTAAAGCCAGAGGTTCCCAGAAATATATTAGTCACAATGTCACATAAAGTTAAGAGCTAAACTTGGGTCAGGCCTTCCATTTCAGGTTTCATTTGGGCTCGGGCTCAGGCTAGGTGCTGCCATTTCTTGGGTTTCATCAGGGCTAGGGCTCAGGCTTAGGCCTGGCAATTCAGGTTTCATCTAGGCTAAGCATTACCAATATGTAACTGGGGCTAGGCGTGGGCTTGGTAAATAACTGACCGTCTGGCCCGTTCCGCACAGGTTGGCCCCTTCATACAATTAGACCTCAATATTAGTTTTCTACTTAGTATTCATTTATTTAGATACTGAAGGAAATGAAAGTAAGTTGAAAGTTGTACCAGAATATAGGAGACTAATGGTGCTGAAAGAGCTTCCTACCACAGATAATATCCATAGAGAACCAATTGCCTGAAATAATAAGAAGATAAGGGTGGTGGGAGATAAACCCATGGATGTAAGAATTTATGTAAAAGGACGAAAAGAAGTAGAAATACCAGAAGGAAATGTTTCAAGTCTTCTCCTCTTGCAATGTCATAGAGTATGGTAATGAACACATGTAGTTTGCGATGGAAAGCCAGGGCAACTTCTTTAAAATGGGATTCCGACAAGATGACCTCTGGAATCTTGGGAGCAGGTCTAAAGATGAAAGTCAATAAACAAAACATCAATTTAAACATAAGATGGAGTACAGTTCCATTATAAAGCAATAATTAGGAAAAAATAGTGAAACAAAGGTAGCAATCTTGACTAAAGGTGAATCCTGTCACCATAAGTCCAAGACCAAATAGAGATGGAAAATGGGCCCACTTGACTCATTACCCAATAAGCAATTGGCCCACTTTTCTATCAGCATGTGATCAGGGAAGAGTCCAACCTTCCCAGTCCCAGTACATAGTTTGAGACCACAAAAGCCATTTGATTAATGAAAAATAAGAGATTTCCTATCAATTAAACAGCCAAAATTTTCTTAAAGTAGCATATTTCTTCCTGCAATCTTAGCAGGATTTGGTTTTCATAACTGTCAGCAGTAGCAAGGGTCATTCATATGAGCATTTTATTTTACCTGTTTAAGAGTGGAGCGGCATTACACCAAATGAAAATGGCGAGCATGGTTGTAATGGAGATGTAGCATAGAAGAGTGAGGAAATTATATTCCACAACTTCGAACATAAACCAGACCACAGTCGCAGCGGCCAAAATCGCACCAGATAAATGCTTGTTCTTCCATAAGATAATGTCAGCAACTGCAGACATCATACAGTTAAAATTACAAATTTAAAATATTAAATCAAATCTGTAACTTGATTTTCTTGATCATTGCTAGGTTAGTCCATGAGTCTAATCCCACAGGCCATGGTTTTAGAACTCACCTGAAATTGACTTTGCCTCCACTACATATATGTTTCACCATGACTTTAACATTGGTTTTATATGGTTTTACTCTGGAACTTAAAATGGATGGGAACTCCATTCTCAATGCTTGCATAGTTTATTTTGTTATTTTCTACCTTACATTTTTTACAGTTACAACTAAAATGCTTAAATACGTCTAAAATGAATATAGGCAGGTAATTTGTTAATGTTTTAAACAATTCTTTTAAGAAACCAAGATTTTATTTCTAGAGCAATAAAACAATCTGGGATGGGTCCATAGTTTATCTGGATCTGATCAACCCAGATCATTTGACAAATCAGAATCAAATATTATCAAATTACATTTACTATGTATATATATATATATATATATATATATATATGTGACCCATATAGGTCCATGTTCCACGTAGAGGTACCTCTCACCAATTTCGTGAGAGATAACGCTCTTAAGCCCGTAGTGGGATCCACTTAAATGCATGGCAACCATTGGAGAATAGTGTGATGGAAATGTCTCATTGTAGATATGATTTTGAGAGAACATCTCATTCAAATCATTATAACCATCATACCATCATTTTAGGGGCCTAAAAGTTAAAATGGTTTTCTTAAATTAGATTTTGCATAAAATTTAATCCAACAGTTTCAAAATTCAGATTAGTGTCAAAATTAGGATGACTCTTAATTCATGGGGGATTAGTAACTGTGAGAAGGTTGGATTTGTCATGGGAGACCCATGTAGATGCAGTGGCCAAAATGTTACGTCTCATGCAATTCATGAGAGGTATATCTTAGCAGAACGTAACCCTTACTGGCATATGAATTATAATTATGATGTATTGGTATAAATAATTTTGTATGTTATACATGGGCCAACAGGTATCAGGTATTGTCTATGGCCAACCCATATGTCGACCCAATTATCAATCAGGACCATTAAATGTACCACTCATGCATTTCCCAGATGGGATCCATCAAATAATGGGGTGATTGGGCCTTGTTTACACTTTGAATATTGTATCAACTGTTACTCCAAGATTTCAGCTTTGTCTGATGATAGTGTTTCAAACCGTATTTTAAAATCATGCTGCAAGGAGAATTGATATTAAAAATTGACATGATGGATTTTTTGCTTTGTACCTTTCCCTCCTCCAAAGATGGAATGTAAATCTCTTTCGCGGCCGAAGAGCTTGGTCTTGGTCTTAGAAGATGAGGCATGGTCCTCTGAATCGGAATCTATAAGCGATGGCATTGTTACCTGCAAAACAACAACAATTGGGGTGGTGATTTCATGTTACAGGCACAGAGAGGCTTTTATAAGGTGTGTGGTTCCAAGCTTAGTAGCCAAGTAATACTAAGCTTTAGAATATGTGGGAAGAAAAGGATGACTTTGGGTGTGCTTCATAGGGCACGCAGGGTCTCAGCTAGTTTTGATTCTCCTTGCCTTTCCCAGTAGTGTGAAACTTTTCTGGAATCTTTTCTTCTTTTGGTTTTTTAAATCCTGTGTTGTACTGGGTGACTGAATTGACCCTATTTGAGCATGTATGGTCCATGAATTTTGTGATCTAGATTGAGTAACCATCAGATTGATGGTCTGGATAGTGAAAGCAAACATGGACAGAAATGGACTACCCAGCAAACCATGTGGGAAAACCCAGGGAACAAGGATTCCTCTCTTGCAGTTTCAATGCACGAGTGAAGGGTAACACATGTTAGGGTAACGGCTCGACCCAGGATTTTTATTTCAGGGGTGCAAAATGCGAACCTCAAAAGGTAGTTTGGTTTAGGGGGCAAATCGAGGATTTTCACGTGGATTTTGAAGATGGATCCATAATTTTTATTGGATATTTTGGAGCACACCATGGTTTTAACGGTATGGCTGCACCCACGTGGTTGTGCCTGGGTCTACCTCTAGTTAGGGATAAAAATGGGTTGGGTTATGGTCTATGGTGTGCCTAACTAGACACGAACCTGAGTCGCTAAGAGGGGATCTAAATCTGGACCAGGGCACAAATCTGATCCAAGTTAAGAACTGTGAGCCCTCGCACAGATTTAGGTTGAAGACCTGAACCCTTATCAGGACTCAGAGTACAGGGCCTGGATCCTGACTCAGAGTACAGGGCCTCCATCCTTTTTTTTTTTTTTTTTTTTGTGTGTGTGTGTACACCAACCAAGGGCCAGGACCTAAGAGAGAGCCCCCTGTAGATGGGAAGGTAGCCCACTCAAGCATGAAATGAGGCTCACACAAGCAAAAAGACGTGTCGTACCTAAAATTCAAACCTTGGGCAGCAAGATAAGATCTGATGCTCGTTACCACTCGGATAAATAGTCATTTTTAATAAAGGCCCTCATTCAAAAGTTATGATTAAAAATAAAAGATTAAGAAGGATAAAGGCCCCCATTCAGAAGTCATGATTAGAAATAGAAGATCCAAACTTCTAATTAGAGCTTACAAACATATCCATCCTTGTTTATGAGGAGCCAAGAAACAGGCGCTTCCAAGAGCTAGCATGTTTTTTTGGGCAAGTGGTAAAGCAAAGGTGATGGCAAAGTTGAGCTGAACATGACGTATTTTCCTTTTATCATTCATGTTTAAAACAAGTAGAAAGGAAAGTGATTTCCAACTCCCCCTCTTTTTAGCATAAATTTCACCACAATTTGCTCTTTGTTTTAAATAATTATGGAAAAAAAATATCTTATAACGCTCGTGCATGAAGAAGGACCCAATAGTTCGAACCACACAAAAATGGTCCTCCCACGAGATTCTTGTTCTTTTTGGCTTGTTTGACTGGGCGACGACATTGTTGGCCAAATATAAATGGGCAACGATATTGTCACTCTTCGTCTTATATATAAGTCCATGCAAGGGTCATTCTAGATCAACTAATTTCAGTTATGAGAATCAAGTTTTGGTTTGCATGGGGTAATGCTTGGTGGTCTAAAATGTGGAGGGGTGGAGAAGATGACCGAATTTACTTATATTTGTCCTTTTCAGTTGTTGGAAGAGGGGTGTGTTGAAAAGTGGGTAGAATGAGTTTTTCTGACTTGAAGTCGTCAGATTCAAAGTATACAGTTTGAAATAACTAGGAAAAAAAAAGGGGTGGGTTAGGGAGAAGATAAACTCGTTGAGCATAGGTGAGCGACGATCTAAGGTTAAAAAAAAATGCAATTGGCCCCACGAGACCATATATGTACGGTAATATCTAAGTGGTCTTTTTTCATGCACGGGTCATTAAATAGGTTTTTTTCCAGTAAAATCCTCTTTTTTTTACCAAATAAAAGACCATAATTAAGTGTGGAAAAGTACACCCACGGCAAAAGGTATTCTCCCTCTCTCTCTCTCTCTCAAATATTATTTCACCAAATACTTTTATCACAGCTTTTTTATTCTCAATTTACTTTATGTAATACATGGCAAACACAAGCATTATTTCATCAGTTACTTTATCGCACCTTTTCAATTAATGTGACATTTACTCTATCTAAACAAACAAACAATGGAGGGTGTTGGAGCAGCTGGGAGATACAGTTAATTGGATGACACCAAATCCAAGTTATACAATTCTGAACGTGTCTGGATAATATGAGAGGAGCCTAAAACTCAATGGGGGCTCACTTTCTTAAAATCAACTGCCAAATGTAAACCTAGCTTCTCCCCTTGTTTAGGCACTGCACCACCAAAGCATGGCTCAATACAGGGCATAGGCCCCAAAGCATAACAAAAGAAGTTGGATCTCTCTTGCTACAGCTATCATCATGTCCAAAAGAAAAAAAAGGACCTGTGAAGGTATATATATAGCTTTACAGGATTTGAGGTTTCACCAATAAGGTCTATGTATAAGAGGCTCCATTTCAAATAGATAGGACTTGCCTAAAACAGTGGTCTAGATTGTTATATTACTGCTTAATATATCATTCTTTATACTCCCTTTCAAAAGAGGCTGGAGAGAGTACAGCCAAGTTTACTGCACAAAATTTGAAATGTTGCATGCTAATGGCAAAAGTTTGGTAAATGTCGGTCACTTGAATCGAGTATGAGAGAAATCATGTAACTAGTGATGAAAGGGCAATAATGCTTTTTCGGCCCGCGGTGACAACCAACCTCAGTATATCTTGTGTGGACATAAAATATAGGGCAGACTGCCATGATGACAAATTTGGGTTGTTACAATACAATGTAGGTGGTCGAGATAAGTTGACTTCATTATCCCACCAATTGAAGGAAGTATGGTGATCTCAATTATTTATGCTTTAGTATTTAATATGATAACATTAAGGCCTCCTTTTATCATTCCACTAGAAACATATTTAAGAAAAACTTATATAAATTTGTAGTGGGTCTTATGCATCTTGACATATGATCCAATTAACACCTGAGTAAGTAATCAAATCTAAATAAATTGAGCGGTTTGGATTTTAAATAGGTAGTCCCCGTGTCGATTTACACGCCTTCAACACATAATTTCTTTTTAAGCCAGAACCTCAAAGTATCCGGACTCCATAGTCACAACCTTATCCTACTACTGAGAGTGAAAGGAGAAAAATATATTTTTATATATATATATATATATACGTACTTGAAAGAATGGGCACATATATCTCCATGATAGATCAGACAAGACCAGACCATCCAAATAGCAGAATCTGTATGAAATTAACATATCCTTCAAAGTAAGGTTTACATTTTTTTGGTGGTACTTCAGAGCAGAGTGTAGCAAACGGATTACATCCAATAAGGGATCACTATGAATTTTTGGCCATTTGGGATTTCAAAGGGCACTTTCATCTCTTTTCAAACACTCCTTTGGAAATAATAAATCCATTATATTTTAATATTGCCCTTCTACAGCTGAAGAGCCAATCTCATCTTCTCTCATCTCCTCTCTCCGCAACTCAAATGAGCCATTCATGAAACCCCGTAAGGAGTAGCTACTCTTTTAAGTCTGGAAGGCTATAGGTCCAAAACTACAATACCACGTTAAGATTGTTTAAAAATTTATTTAATTTTTCTCATGATTCAAAGAAATTAGTGCAGCCCAAAGTTAAAGTTTCCATGGGAGTACAAAACATTCATGTGGAGATCTGGACATGTTCCAGATCAGAACATATCCAACCAAAACAACCTTCCCCTGATGTGAGCTGCTAGGGTTCCATGGGAGTGCAGAACACATGATGCCTCTACTTGCATACGACAAACTTCAGAATTAAAAATTCAGAATTCAGATCAAACGTCATGTCACCAAGGCCGGGTCTCATACAAACAAACGAAACGTGCCCAGAAACAAGAAGGAAAATCAATAATTTATGCTCCTCTTCACATGTCTAAGTTTACTAAGTACAAATGCAACCCTTCTCCTCTCTCACTTCAATCTCTCCAATCACAATTCACAGCTCACAACACTCCCAGAAACCCCAATCAGCTGCTAAGCCCCACAAATGTCTCTCTCATTCCACTCCTCATTCATCAAAACAGCCACCCAATACCCACTTCAACACCCATTTCCCAAAACACCCACCTCCCAAAACCCCATAAAACCACTCCAAAACCCCAATTCAGTCCTCAGATGCACCCACCAAACAACAGCAGCAGCAGCAGCAGCAGCACCCACCATGTCATTTGGCCTTAAAAGCCTCACAGAAACCTTCGTGATCGACGTCGAGAAGGCCGAAGGGAGGCCTCTCAATGTCCCTTTGACCGCCCCATTTACCATCGCCTCGTCCAGGCTCGACTCGGTCGGGAACGTGGCGATCCGGGTCGAACTCAGTAATGGGTGTGCTGGGTGGGGAGAGACTCCCATCCTACCGTCCGTTACAGCTGAGGATCAGATTACAGCGCTTGAGAAGGTGGGGGAGGCTTGCGTTGCGCTGAGGCGGGCAAGGGGAAGGACTCTGGGATCGGTTCTTGGAGAGTTGGGGGTGATTCTTCCTGGCCATGAATTTGCTTCCGTGAGTTGGGTTTTAGTTATTGTTTGTATCTCACTCTCACCTGCTTTTGTTTGGAAAATTGAAAGACTGGGTTTTTTTTTTTTTTGGGTTACAATATTTGGAGCTGAATTGCTGCTGATTGAATTGGTTTTTATATGCACTTGTTGTTGATCATTTTGGAAATTTCTACATGTTACATGTGTAGATATGAATTACAGATTACCCCACATTGATAATGATGTTTCTGTATATATAAAAGTTTTATACTTTTAGTTACTTGCTCATGTTTTAGTTTGAAGTGATTACTTTAGGTTCTCATGGGGATGTGTTTAGCTGAATCTATGATTGAAGGTTAGAGCAGGAGTTGAGATGGCGCTGATCGATGCAGTTGCTAATAGCATAGATGTACCTCTGTGGAGATTGTTTGGTGGGGCTTTAGATTCCTTAACCACTGATATAACAGTTCAGTCCTTTTCTTACCTGCTACATGAAATTCTCTTTTCAACAGTTCTCAATTCCTATCACTGCTTAGAGGAATTAATTTGTCTCAGTTGTCTACCAACTGTTCAGATTCCAATTGTTTCACCAGCTGAAGCTGCTGAATTAGCTGCAAAGTATCGGAAACAGGGATTTGGGACTCTGAAGCTTAAGGTGGGAAAAGATTTGAGAGCTGACATAGAAGTGCTTAAGGCCATACGTGTTGCCCACCCTGACTGCTTGTTTATTTTGGATGCAAACGAAGGATATACTGCTAAGGAAGCCATCGAGGTTCTTGATAAGTTACATGGTAACTTGCTAACTAATATATTTTGTGTGTAATTGTGTGCATATGCACATTTTGTACTTTGATTTTATTTGTGCGTCCGTAAGTATTTGAACATCTCCAGTTCTGCTGATTCTGCATGTGTGATTGAATTAAAACTCATTGATTTTAAATCAAATCGATGGGAAGTCAGTCATCATTGTTATTACTCAATTTTGACTAGTTTTTGGCCCGAACTCAAAAAGCTTGTTACCGTGTGTGTGTGTGTGTGTGTGTGAGAGAGAGAGAGAGAGAGAGAGAGAGAGAGAGAGAGAGAGATGCGTAACTGGCTAAACACAGGTCCATCGGCGCCTGTAACTTTTATCTACGTGGTGGGTTTTTGTGTTTAGCTTTTGTCATCCAACATGTTCACCTGCCTTTCCACCTTTGTTGCCTCTCCATTTGTCTCACCCCTGCTCCTTATTTCTCAGTTTTACTTATACTAGAAATGGCATCTTCTTCCTTATTTTGAGAACAAAAACAAAATGGTTCTTGTCCCTTATTCTTTGAGTTTTAATGCTGTAAACCAAGAACATTCTGATTTTCCAATTGACAGTAGATTGAAGACAACTCTGTTAGTGTCAGACTGTATACATATTTGATGTTCATAACTTTGTTCCTTTACTTACCCATTTCAGTATCTTAAACATTTATATTCCTTTTACAACTGCTGCTTTTCATGACTTTCTTGCAGAAATGGGGGTGACTCCAGTTCTCTTTGAGCAGCCAGTTCAAAGAGATGACTGGGAAGGTCTGCATCATGTTAGTCATGTTGCGAAAAACAAGTATGGGATATCTGTTGCTGCAGATGAAAGTTGCAGGAGTTTGCTTGATGTTCAAAAAATTATACGGGAAAATCTTGCTGATGTTATCAACATTAAAATTGCCAAAGTTGGGGTTCTTGGTGCCCTAGAGATGATTGAACTTGCCAAGAGTGCTGGCATTACACTGATGATTGGTGGCATGGTTGAAACTAGAATAGCCATGGGCTTTGCCGGTCATTTAGCCGCTGGTCTTGGGTGTTTCAGGTAATATGTCTCGAGTCAATAAGCTGTTCCTTTTCTTCTTCTTGTGCATAGATAAAAAAATCCATACCATTCATCTACTGGGCCACAGATGGGCTGCATCTTATCAAGACAGGCTTCTAGGCCCATGGTTGTTTTGTACATTGTAAGTCATGTGGATTGAATCTTCATAGCTTTTGAGTGGATGGCTCATACCTAATGAATGTTGTGGGATGGTTTGAGATCTTTCTAAACACCCGTTTTTAAAAGACCACCAATACACTAATCGTCATCGTCGTCATCATCATCATCAAAGCATTGTCCCAACTGTTGGGGTCTGTCAGCTACCCCAATACAATACAAGGTTCATAAAATGTTGTCTTTGAGGTACTGTGATCCATCCACAATATGGCTTAACCAACGAAGCAGATTTCTATATTAGTCAGCAACTGGGTTGGCATAGGTACTGAGCTGACTTGGCGGAGTTACACTAAGTCAAAACCCTAAATAAACATCAAAGAAATAGAACTATGGAAAACTATGGAAGTATGGGAAGTAACATTTTCAGAAGACAGAACTCACCATGTTTTACTTACAATTTCTGAATGAATTACTTACAAGCGATTGCTTTTGCTGTCATTAACTCAATTGTTTGTCTCTTTTTTATATATATATATATATATATTTATCGAGAAGAGAACAAATGAGAGACTAACCTAAAAGAAATAAAATAAAATGACTTATTTAACAACTGTGATTCAAGGTCATGTAATCACCGTAAAAAAGTCCAAACCTTTATCTAATGGTGGAATTCAAAGCTTAACATAAAAGAACATGAAAAAGAGTAAAAAAATGTGAGTTTCCTGAGTAAATTGGCTTAAATACAAAAGTATAATTTTTCTGCGGATATAAATCCTAATCCATAGCTTTTATGATGTATGAAGCATTTAAGCTTGATGACAAGCAAGTAATTCAAGAAAGATGGGGGAAAATCATTCCTTTTTTGTCAAAAAATCCAAATGGGTTTCAGAGTGAACTAAATTGGCTGCTAAGACTCAAGAAATTTGTTCATCACCACTTTTGTTCCAGGGTGAATGCAAAGGAGGCCTAAAATTTCTCCATCTTTTCAAATACTGCCAAATGATTTAATATGGGTAAAATAGGGCTTTTTAGAAAACCTCTCTTGGAGCTTAAAGGCTGGCCAAATTTCATTGTGTGACTCAGGCCAACTTAGCCAAGGTGGTTTCGTGCTTGACCAAGTTGGACTGAGCCATAAGAGACTCCCCTGAGTTGGGTGAGAGACTTGAGACACCTTTTCCCTAGACTTGAATGGTCCAAGCTGATTTCTTTTTCTTTTTTTCTTTTTTTTTTTTTTTTTTTTTTTGTGCAAATAAACTTAACGTTCCATCTTCTTTTGCCAACCATGAGCACTTTCGAATGGTGTTATGGGCTCTTTTCCTGACTCTGGTCAACTTGGGCAAGTCAACACATAGTCAATGTTTTATTCCTTTGGCCTAGCAGATGAATAGACCAGATCAGTACTCAACCAGATTTATTGATACAGGGTGATTGTGAACTAACGTACATTTATGTTGAACACCAAATCATCTCCTAATATCTACATTAACATTGGCTGTAAGTTTGATGCAGATTTATTGATCTGGATACGCCCCTTCTTCTGGCAGAGGATCCAGTAATTGGAGGTTATGAAGGTATTTTTCCTTTTTAAGTTTGGAAGATGGAACTCTATACATTTAGTTCTTCTCTTTGGTTAATTGTATATTCATTTTTGCTAGCTTCTGGTGCTATTTACAAGTTCACAAATGCCAGAGGCCATGGTGGTTTTCTTCATTGGGATTCTATTGCCTGGTGAGTCAACTTCCATTTTCTACTTCACTGCTGAAAGTTTGTATCAAGAACAATTAAACTTTGAGGCTATTAAATCAAAGGATAATTTGATGGGCAACTGTTAGCCGAACCCTTATCCATGATGAAACCTTCTGCCTGCTGACAACAGGGTTATTGCAGCAGGTACATAGTATCTATTTTGATTACAGTCTGCCTCAAGATGCATCAAAATTATATTTTATCCATGGTGATGAATTCAATGCTATGAGGAAATATCAAGAAGAAAAAGTACATGTGATTAAAAAGCATATGTTGAGATGGATGCATATACCGAAGTAGATGTACAAATTCCCATTTCTGTGCTGTACTTCAGAATTTGTTAATCCGTTTTGCATGTGATAGGTGCTTCTGTGCCTTAGATTCCTATTATCATACAATTGATCTTGTCCTTGTGAAAGTGAAACATAAGATGACTTTTCTTGGCAACTAACCTCAATTTGATCCAGCTACTGCGAACTGTCACTCCCTAATTCTGATCAAAGTCCATACAGGTGTACATAGACCAAACACAGCCTTGCATTAGTCACATACTGGCATTTGCATCCTTCTACAATCTTCATTATACTTTTTTTCTGAAATTATTGTTTGTATTTATGAGGCTTCCAACAATCCATAAACTATGATGCCCATATACAAATACAGGTACGTGCACGGATGTAGGGATCAGGGATACAACTTTGCACCTTTAAAATTCTAGGATACGGATACGGATATGGGTGTCTTTTTCTTTATATCACTTTGAATAATGAAATTATCATTACCATTAAAAAAAATGAAATTATCATTGTTTACATTCCTTTCTAACATTTTTTATGTTGAAAAGTGAGAAAACTAAAGGAACTGTTTTGAAATAACGGACTTGGTAAGTAGGATATGCTAAACTTATACCTGAGAAGTAGTTTAAGCATTTGGGTACTTTGTGACTTCGAACAAGACATGAGTATGTTTGAATGTTTATTGATAATTAGCCTCAAATATCAAGTTGACTGAGCAGCTACAAATCATCGCTCCCTAAGTCTGATCAAGATCCATACAGGGGTAGGCAGACAAAACCTTGTCATGGTTTGTGCTATGGATCAACCACATGCTGGAATTTCCATCCATAAAGTATTCAATATTGGGTTTCCTTTGTTACTATGAACTGGAAATGAGAGTGTATTTGACTGTCTCAATGGTCAGCCACTGGCAAGTTTTTTTTTTTTTTTTTTTTTTTTTCTTCTTCTTTCCTTTTTTCCTACCCTTGACAGGATAATTTCTAGTCTTGACATGATCCTACTGTTGTAGTGTGGTTCCTGAAGTCCACAACCCAAACTTAGCATCTTCACATCAGTTTATTTGGATGTGAAGACAAAACCACTCCCGTACCTGATCCAAACCATTGTTTGGTGGTTAGTGGTTACATTACACCCATTGTTTTCTGAGTTCACCCAGCTTGCCACTTAGCATGTGCACTGTGGTGCTATGTTTGTTTTGTTAAGAATTTACCTGCTTCCAGGTTTTCAGATTTAAACCTATTGCAGGTGGTTTTCTCAACTTTGTAAAATCTTCATGTTATATTAGCAGTCCATCATCTTAATGGACTGCTTTGACTACTGTCCTCTCGTTGCTTCTCAGAAAAAAAAAAAAAAAAATAAGCGGGGTGTTCTCACCTGCTTAACTTTCATAAATGACACAACACATGTAACTCGTTAGGCTTTTGAGATGATACTCTTTTAGGTATCTTTACAGACTCTGTTATTTACTCATTGTTGATGATGAGCTCCATCATCGTAACCTGGAAATTAGACAGGATTATGCTGATTAATAATGATTAACATTTATTTTCTGAATTTAACTATATTATTTAGCCGCACTATTTTATTAGTTGTTACTATTTTAGCTCGTTTATTATAATTATGTGAATGCTTCCCAGATATTGGGTCTGTTTTATCTTTGATTTGAGAATATTTCATGGATCTTTCTAATTCTCATTTTTCATTCAGACCGACGGAAACAATTTTCCTGACAAAAGGCCATGAAATGTGGTATGCCATACGAACATGTATTTCTTCTTCCAGTGACACAGTTGTGAGGTAAGCATTCCTCAAATTGTATTGTGAAGGGGAGGTTTATCTTTGGTTTAGGTTAATTATCAGAGGTAAGTGCTATTGGAGTTACTCTTACAAGCATTTCTGGGACATTAATTGTCTTTTTGGGAGAGTTCAGCTTGGAACTGTTAATTTCACTGGCTTCCGAGATGAAGAGGTAATTTGAATAAAATCTCCTTGTACTGAACAAATAAGTAGGCTTATGGAAGTTGTATGAGGATGTGATTAGAACTATTGTTGCTATTTATCTCCTTGGCCTCGCTACTCATGTTTGGTAATTTTTTGGTGGATGAGATCTTGAATGCGTTATCCCATTGGTTGTGTCGAGAATGGACGCATGTGAAAGTCCATTAGGAATAAATGAAAGAAAGATCTTCTACAGCATGACTGTTGAATTCAGCTGTGCATAAATGGGCACTAAACCATCACCATGGACCTACACATGGATGTATCTCAAGAGGATCAAGTTAACCTAATTGGAAATGGTCCATTTTTTATAGGGTTGGGTTGGAGAACCTGCTTGGTTGACTCCTGATCCAGCTGAGACAATTGGGAATGGCTATAAGAAGGGTCCACATGCAAGTAAGAATGCCTAGGAGATCACATTGAGATTGTCTTAGGAAAGAGATTTTGCATTGTGGGGAGTTTCTTGATGGCCCTACCCGGTTAAAATGGTTCCACTTGCTTATGCTGGGCATCGTGTAACGTTCATCAATTGGAATGTGCCCATACATGGGTTTGTTTCAGTTCAGTTTACTTTGCTTTACCTTTTTTTTTTTTTTTTTTCCTTTTCTCTTTTTTAATTACGGAAAATAAATGTTTCTTTAATTTTTATGGAAAGAGATTGTAGATCATGGATTAATCTAGATGTTGCTTCTAAATAATTATCACTACAATTCTCAAATTTGTAACGGTACTTTACTGGTTCAATAGTCTCTGTTATTTGATGCTTCCTGGATGATGAGGCAAACTGTTAAAACCTTCACTCAGGTTTAATGCAAACTGTAGAAAGGATGCAAGACATTGCAGACTGTTTTTAACAGTTTTCCCGATACTTACTGTTGTGAAGTTATAAAAATACTATACACAGCCTAGATATCAAGGTTATTTTAACAATTGTGTGTGTAGTATGTTCTTCTTTTCACTATAGAAATTTTGTGTTATTGTATTAAAATGATGTTTTTTTTTTTTTTTATATATGTGATTTAGCATTCTATTGTTCTTAACAAATTTGACCTTTCCTATTGTTGGCTTCAGTTACCATTATCATATGGCTACATGGGTTGATGGCTTTATTCTTGAACAAAATGACCCAATAATTGCAGTACATTAAGTTTAGATTTTCATTGTGTGTTTATATCTCATTTTCATTAATGTATAGATTGAGGTTCTTTTATCCTCTTTTTTTTTTTTCAAATATCAAAGATGGGTGAAAGAGTATTTAGATGAATAAAACAATTACATGAGTCTTTCTTTCTGTGGTTTTATGGTGAGCAGAGGACAAATTTGGGACATGGATAGACTGGAGGGCAATGTGTACCTACTGATACTTTACAATCTAGTTTAAAAGCTCCATTTGTTTGACAGTAAAATATCATTGATTAAACTTATTAATTTGTAGTAAGAAATTTGTAAAGAAAGAGAAGATGATGCTAAACATTTACTATTAACAGTACTGACTAGTGAATCTATTCGGAAAAGTTTCTATTGCAATTAAATACGTACCACCACCCTTGTGATTTACTATTGCTTTCCAAAACCAAAAGGCATGATGGCCACTGTGGTATTTGTCTTTGACCTAAGGCCTGTTTGGATGTACGGTGAATTGAAGAATGGTGAGGTGAAGTATCAAATCAAAAGAAAATAAAATATAAGGTGTTTTGATGGTATTTTGTTTTTAGTTGTTTGGTATGGAATGTTTTTGACTTGTTTATAGAGAAGTTAAGTATTTTTGTATTTTAGTAGAAAAATGATGTTGCTTTTTTTACTTTCTTTCAAAAAAATTTGTATCGTATTTTGATTTGTGTGCTATATGACTCGTTGTCATTTCTTGTCTGGATTGACTTTACTTTACTTTAACTAATTAATTGTCAAGCATGTAAATATGTTGGTCAGGATTGGAGAATTTTTGAAATTCCAATGGGGATGGCATTTGGAGAATTCTAAACAGGCTCTCCTCTCCCAAAAGAGGGAGCGAGGGAGAATGAGTTCGGCATTTTTGGCCCATTCCTTTGTGGTAGCAAGTTGGTTATTTGGCTCATCTTGTTTCTATTGGGCTCATCTTTGAACTTCAAATGTTGGAGTTTAAGAAAGGTTAACTTTATATTGCTCAGTTCCCTTTTTTTCTTTGTGTGGAGACACGGCTTTTCTCATAGTTGAAGAGAGAATCACGGAGAAAACTCAATAAACTAAGGGCCTGTTTGTTTGGAATAACTGTGAGAATTTTAATGTCTGGGAGAATTCTGAGAATTTCAAATGCTGCCTCCCAAAATAGAATTTCAAATGCTCAACCCTCTTTTAACATTTGGAATGTTGGAATTTAACATTTGGGATGTTGGAATTCAGGGAATTCACAAGGTTAAAAAGTACCTTTTCATGTGCTTAGGAATTCTAAATTTTTGTAACAATTAGAGCATTTAGAATGCTTAGGGGACCAGACATCACATCATATCATAAATCTCCAACAACCCCAATTCCATTTCAAAAATGACTCTAACCAAATAAGCCCTAAAGGTGAGAGATTTTGCTTTAAAAGTTACAATGTTTGAAAACTTTTACTTGCCCCAATATGGCCAGAGCTAGGTTGAATTGAGCCGGGGACTTGGGTCGAGTTTGATTTTGGGCTCAATTTTTGTCCCATAAATTTCAAGAAGTCTCTAAATAATAATAAAAAAAGACTAGTATCTGATGCGCTCTCTCTTTCTCTTATTTATATATATATATATATATATATATATATACATAGGAGATGTTCAGAAACTACCATATCTCAAAAGGGGAGTTTCTGCCCCTATCTAATAGCTAATGATTTGTTAGTATTTTAACAAATCTACCTTTGTAGGAGAATATTTAGGAGAAAGAATCGGATATGTATATCACTGATGACACGTGTCACATTTTTATTGACTAAAAGATGGCCTTTTTTTTTTATTTAGAAAAAGGCTCGAGGAGTTTTGAAGTGTAACTATATATATATATATATATATATATATATATATATATCCCTAAAAGATTGCCCAACTCCGTGCCAGTACTTTTTTACAAACAAGGCAGTAAATCCTCAAGCTTGTTCCCATCCATTTTCCACAATGCCGCCTTAATTTTCTGATCGGTTACAGGCTCTAACAGTCCCTGAGCTTCTTGTGTAGACAATTTAGGAAGACAACTATTAAGTTGGTCAGGGAAGTTTCCAGGATCAGTAGTGGTAAATAGATTTGAAAGAGAATGTAAAAATTCCTTATTGACCCCTTCCTCAGAAGTCGGGCGGGATATATGAACAAGGCTCTTCTAAGCTCGAACTTAGGATAAAATTATGTAAGCTCACGCTTGTGGGGCCCATCATTTGGTCAATCCAAATGGACTAGATACGCAACCTCCCTAAAGTGCACTTGTATGAGGAAATAATTATAGAAAATATTTAGGAAATGAGAGTTTTTGAATCCCCATTCTTAATTGCTTTTAGGTGTTTTCAGATGCAAATATAATAAACAAAACTCATCTGGTTTCGGAATAAACCCATTAAAATTAAATAAATGTATGGGATGGTGTATTGGGTGATATAACTTGATTCTTGTCAAGTTCTAAAACTAGGATTTAAAAGGCTACAATCGGTTGAGTTTAATTTTCTTAAGATTTGAACCATGCTTACTGGATAATATCATGACTAGGAACTTGAGAATTTATGCCTAATCACATGGCAAAACTTGGAGTAAAAAAGTGTACTAGGATGTTAGGTAGTTGGTAAGAGACATCAAAGTCGATTGATAGGGGAACTAAGTTTGCACCTAATTAGTGGGATAGAGTGCCTTAAGATCAAAATAGAGTTTTTTCTTTGCCTTGCACAGCCAAGGGGCTGGGACTCAAGAGAGCTCACACAAGTGAGAAGAGGAAGTTTATACCTTGGGAATGAGACCCAACATAAGAGAAAAAATAGAGTTAGCACCGATTAAAATTACCAAAAAAAAGAAAAAAAAAAAACCGGAGAAGAAGAGAGTAGAGTTATAAAAAACAATAAACTTCGAGAAAACTCTAATGATAACCTTGATTTGGATTAAAAGTGCAGCTAGAGGTCATCATTACTCCACTAGCAGCCTAATTTCTTTTTCACCTCCCTAGTCCATATAACCTATGAGCAAAGTAGAACTTTTCAAATGAAATCTTTGACCCAAAAGTGCCATTTGTTGTTAAAGAAGAAAGAGCTGTGACCCTAATCTTATCATTAAACCAACATGTTAAATACTGAGGAGTGCTCCTCTCATTTCATCACTAGAAAATAAGAAGACCCATCAATGATTAACACTTGGACGCACCAAATCAATGTGATTATAATATTCTTATCTTTAAACCTATAAGGTTAGAGTGCTATTCTCAATTCATTGCTAGAATATAAGAAAACAATCAATTATTAACACTTAGACCCACCGAGTATATCTGATTATATTAAGCTTAGTCACATTAACAAGAGTTAAAGGCACATTGTTGTCCAGATTCCCTGCAAATAAAATCACCCAAGGGCCTGTCGTAGTGCAGGTTACTTGGATTACAATGTAAATGTGGATTCATGGTTTTGGATAACCCAAGCATAAGCAACATTTGTTCCCTTCTTCACCAATTACATGTAATTGGATTTAAAGGTAAACTGAGCACAGGGCAATCCAAGATCCAAACAGTGCGGAATGAATCCTTACCAGGTGATTCTTGCAGCCAAGTTACATAATGATTATGTTTATGCCTAATTGAAAATATACAAGCAGTTGAAATCTTTATCAGAAGTGAACCTAGTTACTTGCACTCAGTTCATATAAATTCAATCAGGCCTTCTATTACAGCTATGTAAGTGGATAAGAGATTTGGGCCAGCATCAGCCTCCAAACTCCTCATCCATATGCTGCCCATTTCTCAAAGGATAATTACCATGTTACCAATTACATCTTAGTAAAGTCTCTTTTGGAAATTCAAGATGTCATTTTCACCCATTTCCCACTTCAAGGAAATGGGAGAAGAATTGGAATTCTCAAATTTCAAGCTGTTGGTACTTTAATGAAAAATTTCCCATTATTTCCATAGGCATTGGTTGCAGATATCTGAGTTTGGAAACACTTTATGGTGTATATATATCATGATATTTGTGAAGTGTTGTTTACTTGGAGTTTGTAAGAAATTTGAACTCATACTTATCATCTTATATGAAATTAGAAGACCTCCAAAACGGGTATTATATTTTAATGAAGAAATGTCACATCAAACCACCGAAAGAAATTAATGAAAAAGAGTTACTTGGATGCCCTTTTGTGATTGTAGCAGTCAAAGGAGGTGATGACATTTCACATCATAGAGACACACAGTTTTTTTTTTTTTGGTAGAATAGAGACACACAGTTAGTGATTCAGAAAAGGTTTAGTCAGAAATAGAGTTGGGTTAATCACAATTAGGAAATGGTGTCAGTCACACCCTTAATGGCCCACTTTTTGTCATGGATCCGAGCCCTTCAATTGGTAGGACAACCTTTTGTTGAGCCCTTTATGACCACACAATCATCACTCAATTTTCTAGGTGGCCAATAAAAGATTAATTAGAAAAACTCTAATGATCAACTGATTAAACGGTCACAAAAAAATAAAAAATAAAAAATAAAAAAAATTCCAAACTCTTGAATGGATTATTAGCTCATTGATCCAGATTCATTGATGAATATTGTTCCACCAAGACCAGTTTGATATATAAATTGTTACCAAAATATCCAAAAATACAATGTGAACATGATGGGGAACATTCATGTGCATCTATTCCTCACCATAGGGTGAGGTGCGCTTTCGCTTTTTACACATAAAGACAAGGAAGTGTACATCACTCTATGTACTTGAAAATTCACTTTTGTACTTAAAAATTTCCATTTATGAAAGTGTCCCTCACTTTATGGTGAGAGATAGATGCACATAAATATTACCTGAACATGATATAATGAAAAGTCACATGTATATATATATATATATATATATATATATGTGGACATTCATGTGCATCCATCCCTCACCATAGGGTGATGACACTTTTCCTTTTTTACACATAAATTTCTCTTTTGTACTTCACCCTATGTATTTGAAATCCCCCTTTTGTACTTAAAAATCTCCATTTATAGAAACATCCCTCACACTATAAATGCACATGAATATTCTTCGTATAAATATAATATATATATATATATATATATATATATATATCACTCACCTTATTCGGTCCTAACGAGATTGATTAGGACCAGTACTCATTGAATGTTGATGAGGTCACACCGATCATTATGTTCAGTGAACGAAGTACATTTCTTACTAGCATCTGCAGAGACACATTTCATTGAGCCCAAGAGGTTTGGCAGCCCAGTTTTGATGGTGAGCCCATTTGCAACTGCATGCGCAGTTGCCATCATTTATGTGATGAGAGTAAAGAGGGAGAAATAGTGGCTTTAATAGACTGCACGCCAAACTCAATAGCAAAATTGCGCATGGGCTAGCAATCATGGTGGATGTGATTATCCATTTAATTGACCACTTTAATCATGATCATATATATATGCTCTACACCTCTAATTTATCTCTATCCATGCCATTTAGGGAAGAACTTAATGTAGCAGTCGCACCCTTGTAAATGGATGAGTGGGGGCCACCTTTTGCGAAAATCGAACCGTCGATTCTCTCCTAACACTTCTTGTGGTAGAAATAAATAAAGGTGTATTTGTGCAATTTTCACATAAATAAAAAGTTAAGTCCAACCTTAGAGGTCAAACTCCAAAAACCTCCCCTTCAAAGAAAAACGTATAAAATTTTATATTTTTAGGGACAAAAACAGTCACACCAAATGAGTACTCGATGACCGGTGAGGAAATGCAGCCCACAATTTATGTGGCACTCATCCTGCACAAACATGTCCTAAAGTATACCTCTAATTAGTGAGATGACCACAGTTGGATTGACTGACATCTTGAGCACATGGTCATCTTCCTTCACATCAATCTTCTTCAGAGAAAAAATAAAAGAATGAAGTGCATCATGTGTAAAATTTAGTGATCAATTAAGTACAGTTGGTACAAGGAAATTGACTTGTATTGTTTAAATAAGTTAATATGAAGGGTGTTAAAGCTATATCAATGGTTTGAATTCTCGAAAGGTGGGATCCACTCATGCCTTTTAATAAGGGTGCTACACTGTAAGTTCTGCCCACAACGTTAAGCCTTTTCTTTTATCATGCTTGCCATTGAAAACCCATCCAAATCCCGCATGCACCAAACAGTGAATTTGCATGCGAGTCTCCTTTGTCTGATGCTAATCTGAGGGTGGTAAAGATTAGGCCCAACTGGCTGGTAGGTGCGGTGCCCATCCACCATTATTGTTAAAGAAGAAATTATGATGAATAGCGTTTGCATTTGCATGTGTGCCGTAAGCTCCATAAGCAAAACACAATGCATCTGATTATATTAGCCTATTAGGGTTGGGATGTCAATGAGCATTATCTTCCAAATATTCAATGTGTTCAATCCAGCTAAAAATGAATTATAAAGCCTATGACTAATGCAAGAAGAGTCGGTAGCAGCGAAGTGAGAACCACCGCTCCTTACCACGCTGTTCTGATATTATGGGCTTACATCCAATACAAAATCCTATATATGGCAGACGCCCCGATCCGGATGTTAAAGAGGCGGGCCTCCATCAAACAACCGGGATTCCCCAGCCATCTCATCCATGACAGGGCCCACCTCTGAAATTCAAATAGCTTAAATCAATGTCTCCTCTGAGCTAAATATATATCACTCCACTCATGTCAAGCCAGGGTCAAATTGATCACTCTGATCAAATCGACCATTTTCAAATCATGAATCTTAAAAAAAATCTAAATTTTAAATCTTACAACGCTTGGGCTTTATTGAACCTTTTGGGACCCCAAGAGTTTACAAGGCAGGAATAATATTAGCATTTTGGAGAGCTTCACTTGTACACTTCATAACATCTCTGCTTTGAAGACTGCTAACATGAGTCTACTTTACATAAGTCGGCCCCCACTACTCTTTACCCCATCTAGATCTGGATTTTAGTATTTTAGTTGACATAGGCTTTAGATCTAATATTACTTAAAACCCATGTAGAATACAGGTCCCATGATGAATCCATCCAACAAAAGATGAATTCAGATTCCAATGTACCATGGTTCTGCTTGGGATTGAACACTCAATACACCCCTAGTGTATAATGTGTATTCTCCACATCTGGCCCACTCCACACTGTTAAAAAACACGCGCGTCTACTTTTTTTCATGCACTAGAGATGGCAAGACCCACAGATCGACTCCTTTTCGCACAATGGCATCATTTTCACACAACCCCACGTTACAGAATCCATGATTAGGCTCACCTCGATTCATACCTTTCTTAAAAGCCTGACCAAAAACCTTTCCAAATTAAGATCAATTCAAATACAATATACATTCCAATGATTCTTGGGATCCAAGAGCAATTGATATACATTTTTTTTTTTTTTTTCCATCTCTCCTCTATCAACTCTCTCTATAAATTGAGTAGACTGCCAAAGCAAGTGCTCCCATGTCCCATTTCCTCCTTCAATCTTCTTCTTCCTCTCTTTCTCATACTAGCTAGTACTGCTATTTGAAAAATGAAGGTGTTTTGCATTGTGGTTGGTCTTATGGTGGTGTTGATGATCGGCCAGGTGCCGGCTTCGGTGGCGGTCATCTGCAAGCCGACCGAGCTAGCGTCGTGTGCGACCGCAATCCTAGCTGCAATGCCGCCCACTCCCATGTGTTGCACCAAGCTTAAGGAGCAAAAGCCTTGCCTTTGCAAGTACCTGAAGGACCCTACCCTTCAGAAGTACATCAACACTGGGAATGCGAAGAAGGTGTCTCGTGCATGCAACACACCCTTCCCCAGGTGCTAGACCCAAGTCCATGGGATCTAATTTCTTGGGTTAGCTCTTTATTCATATAAGGGACATCTGATTATAGCTGTGTGATTTTGAAGTAAGAGTGGTGTGGACTAGTCTGCAGTACTGTTGTGTCAGCAAATCGTTTAATCAATGGTGTGGTGTGTAGTACTTTATTATATGACTTTAGTGCATATGATGTTATATTGTAATGACGACATGTTTTGGTAATTAATTAAGACATTGTTATTGGAGTTGACATTATCTCTAGTGGGGATAATCAATGTGGGACATCGAACATTGTGGTTAGGGTTGTAAATGGGTCGGTTCCGGTCCAGGTCCATATTGGACCCGGAACCAGAACTATTAAGGAAAATGTAGAATCGGATCTGGACCCAGAACCGTTTTGGAACCGATTTCTTTGCTTCGGAACCGGAATCAGAACCAGAACCATATATTGGACAGGTCTGGATCCGCGTTCCGATTTAGGTAGAGAATGATATAAAAAAAACATGATTTTTAGGAGAGATTTTCGATCGGACCCGGACCCGGACCCATTTACTTATCAAGGCCTAAATAAAGACCCAAACCCAGTTTTTAACGGGTCGAAACTTCCCGAAAATCAGAGAATCGAATACCCATTTACATCCCTAATTGTGGTCGCCAGATATTGATATTATCATGCATGGGTCATTGGGTCATCCAAAAATCATATGGATCAAATTGATATTCATAAATTAAATTAATATATATATATATATCAATGGTGTTGGCATCTGTTAATGGGCCCCACATGTGATCACATGTGGTGGGTCCCAACAAATAGAATTGGCGGGCCTCACATGACTTCCATATATTTTTGGTGGCGATAGAGGGGGGAAATAGTCAGGTTCCCCTATCTCATCTTTCCAAGTGGTTCGGATATCTTTCTCTTTTATCTCCCTCCCCTATTAGCAAGTGATAGAAATAAAGAAAATGAAATCTCCTTGCTTCCCCTCCAAATGCTCAATTTCTTCATTCGGTCAAGAGCGAAAAAAAATATGAGAGAGAGACCCTCATTTGGAAAACTGTAATTAGATTTGATACAACCGATCCAAGCCATTCATCATTTCACTCTACTACTCACATATCCATCTTTATCCTCAGATCTTGCGGAAAGAAATAAATGAGATCAATTTGAGTGAAATAGATGAGACTGATTTTTGGGAGACAATCTCGGATATCTAAACTGGGTGCCTAATCCTATCAGATACCCAGTAATGGTCAATTCTTCCGCAATCAAGGCTCTCACAGTAACACAAGCTAACAAATAAGAATGTTTAAAGTTGAGAATAAGCATTGGTGATTTGGTGTGATTCAATCCAGTAGAGTCGTAGCCCATGTCGAAAACAACATCCTATAGCTGGCAAGGCTGTCAAATATCTCCACACTAAACATGCCCACTGAAAGAATATTTTATAACCGAGAAATTCTAAAAAATGCCCCACTTTTAAAATGCCCATTTTTCCATCTTTTTTTTTTCTTTTTGTTGTCATTAGGCATATGTTGAGTCAATTTAGTCTTTTTACACACACTACCCCTCATGAATAGTCAAAAGTCAAAGTTTGAAATTCATCCAGCTTTTCCTCTCCGTTGGATTAAAACCATGATAAAATGATGCCTTTAAACTATTAAGTTTTAGGGGTCATAGATCAAAAGGTTCGGATGATCTTATGGACTCAAGATTTTGCATATAGGTAGGCTTCCTATGGATCTTTTCATCTAATTGACTTCCATGATCATCATGCATCACAGTGGGCCCAACTAGGAGGAAAAAACGCCCGAGCTCTATGTTGCGCTCCCCTTTATAACCACTTTATCTCTTCATCAATACATAAAGAACATTTTATAACCACTTCTAACCACGTCATCTCTTGATCAATACATAAAGCTAAAGAAGTTATCATATACTCTCAACCATGAAGAGGGCTATTTTTAGGGGGAAAACCGTTTGGGTTTATATCTTGTATTCCGAATTTACCGGATTGGTTCATTGATTTGGCCAATGAACTAAGTTCAAGGTCATGGATATTTTGTTAATTGTATCGGAGTTTTCTTGATGGTTAAGAAATGATTTATTGTAGGACAAGAAAGTAGAGAGCTAGAGAAGTGAGAGCTCTCTCTCATGGGTGTGGAGTTTTTCTAGCCACCTGGGCTGGATGGAGAAAATTTTATTTTTCCGTGGACGTAGGCAATATTGCCAAACCACATAAGATTGTTGTATTTATGTGTGTGATTGCTTGTCGGTTTGATTGTCTGGTGTGCATCCTGATTGTGACCCTTGATCACGTGTATGTTTTTCTACCGCGCCTCTTTCCCCAACAGAAATTAGAAGGTAACCTATTGTCGTATTTCATGGTGGAAAAGTTTCCTTGTTGACTCACTAGCAGGAGTAGTTCTTTGAAATGACACGACATCAGTGCAAATGCACTATTCGTGGAGTAAAGGTTGGGTTACGTTCATGGATGAGGACCCGTCAAGGTGTTTTACTTGCAGACTGCGCCAGGTTGTGTTTCCATGATCTTTCCCCTTGCAAGTAGCCCACATAAATATGATCAATGGTTACACTAACCGCACCCCAGGTGGTCCATATGGATATCAGTTGGGACCTTCCTTAATAAGACATTAACTCCTAGTCACTCACTTTTAGGGCACATTTGGACTCAGTTTGCATGACCCATACCTCCATCTAAACCGATGGATTTGACAACTTGTTCAAATGGCACAATGGAGCAATCTAAATCTGTTAATATTTTCATTAGCAAATTCTAAAAACTTTCTCCTTATTGCCTCCTTTGTAGTTTGTTATAGAGGTTCCACATATGATTAATCTCATTACCTTGGGAACATCTACCCCTCATGATTTGGCACCTATCTCAATTTAAAACTAAAACAACCATTACTTCGGCCGGATTTAAATCACCAAAAAATTATACTAAAACAACCAATGAACCTTTGAGCCTAAAAATTTAATTAGGACTAACATTATTTGATTATAGCTGAAAGATGTTACTAAATACTAATGCTTTTGTTGGGTATTTGATTTCACATGTTTTCCCTGCGAGTAGAATAAGGCATTGGATTGGTGCTCTCCAAGTACTTACTTTTTCTCAAATTAAAAAACACAGCTGAATCCATGTGGATTCTCATGAAAACATGTTAGATTCAAACCAAATATATGCAGTTTTATTATCCATCATCACAAGCTAACATGCCACTCTTTCCTGCATCTAGTCCTCAGCTATTTCATCTCTCATAATCCCGTTGAGAAGTTGACGCTGCATTTTATTAAGATGGCAAGATAGAATCAGCCAAAATCATCCTAAATAACTTCTCATGATGTGCATTTGAAAAGCACCTAGAAGCTAGATTTGTGGTTTTTCATTTTTCTCTAAGATTCTTATGCATGTATGTCCATCAAATGATAAATTTTTATACAAAGTTTTCACCCAAGGAGTCATCATGCTAAAGACTTTCAAAGCATTTCCATAAAATCACCATAAATTTTATTCATGAGAAGAACTACATATATAAAGCAAATATGAACTAATAGGATAAAAATAATCTACTTTACTAACAACTCATATCACCCTTACTAAATACTCTTACTACTAATAGATAATCTCTAACACATGTACAAAAATGGTGCATGATTTTCAATCTGGCCATCTATACATAGATAGACTCCCAAATTAAAAACAGCAATAGAAATCCAGCATGGCATCCGTGCTTAGAATCAGATCTGCGTCACGCCCCTAGCACGTTCCTATTCTCCCAAATCCTACCTTCAAGTTATGCAAAAGTAGTTTTGCATCTAAAATCTAATCAGCTCAAGATTTACTCTAATCAGAATTATTCCAACCCTCATATGGATCCCAATTAAAAATGTAATTTGATGTTTTTCTTATGATAGTTACAAATTTTACCTGTGATCAATTTGCTTGTAGATAGGGTGTTCATGATTCATACGCTAGGGCCGGGCTGAGCAATATCCAGGCCTGACCCGGTTTTTAAACGAAAAAGTGCAACTCGGGCCATAAGGGGCCGGGCTCTGCCTGAAAAAGGGTAAGCCCAAGCCCAGGTGGATAAAGGTTTTTAGAAATTAAAAAAAAAAAGGCTTTCACAACCATTAGAAGCTATAGCTTAGCTAGTTGTGGATCATGTGTACGCCTGCAAGTGCATGTGTTCAAGTCTCCATATTGGCCGAAAAAAAAACCCATTTTTATTTAAATCATATCTCTCATTCAGCCCGGGTTTGGCTTCATGCTCTTTACGTACTATTGAACCCATGCCTGCCCTATATATTGAACAAGCCCAGGTTTTAGGTCCAAGCCTGGGCTGAAGCAGGCTGTGCCCAAGTAGGAATCAGGCCAACTCGGTCCACGAGCGCCCCTAACTGTAGTTAGAGTAAGACTTTTAATAATAGAAAAAGTTAGACAAGTAATTTTGAGTGATTAGGACTCTAGGTTACCTAAATGTTCAAATTTATCTTGTAAATAATATACTGAAGCATCCTTTCATGCTGGGGCACATCCTGATGGAGACACATATCGATCTACTACCCATCCAACACATAAATTAGCACGGGTACAAACTTAAAATCAATCTGAGTTTACAGGTCGATTTGATAAATGTTTAAAGTTTATATCCAGTGCTGCAATGATAATTTTTTTACCACACGTACTCGATATCTATTTCACACTAATGCCACGATTGTCTTGCCTCCAAGTGGACCTAAATAGATGATCAATTCTCCTCACCAAGCATTGCTTAAGGTTAATTTCCCCGCTTTTTTCAACATAGGGCTTATTAGTTTGTAGCGGAATTTTCACCTGAAGGTCCCGCACTTGTGCGGTACGGGGCAAGATCTCTTCTGCTTTGAAGGTGGGGACAAAAATCTTGCTGGTTAACAAGGCGGGACTCAACAAGAGAAAGTCTACAAATTGTCATCAAATAATTAATTATTTAATAAAAGGTTTATTGCCTAGTCATTACCCAGAAAAGGAGAGAGGTTTCTACAATGGGGCCATGTACAGTCAAAGAACCCTAGAAAGCCCCTATATTTTTATTATTAAGATTTCCCTTGTCTGATAGTGGAACATTCAATTGTTGGTTTTTTATTGATAAATAACAAAAATACAATATGTTTAAACTTGGATTCATTTAACAAAATCGCTAATAGTAATGGGTGATATAAGAGGCAAAATTATCTTTTTATCCTTTATCTGAAAGGATAACTCATTTGTGCTTTTCCTAAGGGCAAATAGGCAAAAACAAAAAAGTGGTTTTTCCCCTACTGTAAATAATAGAGGGTGGCTACCTAGACACACTAAAAATCTTTCCACACATTGTATTTAAAAAGTAATAATACAAAGTAAAAAATATCCCTAAACTACCCCTCTCCCTCTCCTTGCTCCGGCCACCTCCGCCCAACCCCTCCGTCGCCGATCCCTCTTCCTCTCTCTATCTCTCTCGCCCACCGCCATCAGCCCTCGTCCCTCTCCCCCCTTCCCCCTTCTCTCCCTCTCTTTTCCTCTCTCCCCCTCTCATTCTCGCCCGCCGCCAGCCCCCGCCCAAAAGCCCTATGCTTCTCCTTCTCCCCCCTCTCTCTCCCATTCTCTGCCTCTCACCCGTCTCCACAACCCCCACCCTCCCTCTCCATCTTTCTCCCTTTCTCTCGGCTTGCCCTCGTCCCTCTCCCTCTCCCCGCCCTCCGCATGCCCAGTCTCCCTCTCTCCCTCTCCTGTCTCTCTCCCTCTGCCTCCCTTTCTCTTTGTCGCTCCCTCCCCTTGGGCAATATCGAGGGGATGGTGGGGGTGGGGATGTGGGTGGGTGCAGAAAGAAGTTGGTACAAGAAAGTGGGAGCAAGGCTACTGAGAGAGAGAGGGAGGGAGAGGGAGATGGGTCAACGGCGGGGTCGGGCAGAGGTAGCCTGAGCAGGGAGAGGGAGAGAGAAGAAAGGAGAGGGAGGGGTAGTTTAGGAACTTTTCTGGTTTTTTTTTTAATTGCACTGTGTGGAAAGCTGTTTGCAATGTGTAGGTAGGAGCACTCCTAAAAATAATACTAGGTGCCCAAAGTTGAAAAAATTCCCCACAAGTGCCCATGCAATTTTTATGGACAAAAATGTCCTCGACCAACTTTGTGATATCGTATACCATATCTTGTGATTTCACAAATTTTTTCATTAATGCAATATCTCATAAAAGCTCCCCATTTGTTGGGTTAAAAAAGGAGGTTGTCTTTGCGATATCCCACAGTTTACAACTTTATGTGATATCGCACCATCAAGAGCATAGTTCATAAAAAATGCACTAGTATATGAGGAGAATTTTCACAGCTTCTCTCACAAGGTGAGATTATCCATGACCAAAGGTTACCATACATGAAAACCCCAAACAAAAAATTGGGATACTCAAGAATGGAAGTAGTTAAGTTTTTGGTATAGTTTTGATACCTCACCCTATTTGGCAAGCTATTTGGAGGCTTTTATTATCTTAAAAAGGCTTGAAAATCATAGTTGTCAATTTCGTCCCGTTTCGGCCGGAATGATCATGATTTCTCGTTCCGGTTGTCCAATCAAAACGGAATGAGGAAAAAAAATTCAGTTTGAACTCCAATCAATTTCAGTCATTTTGGTATATTTCGGTCCATTTCGGTTTATAACACAATTTTCACTTTGTTTTAAAATTTTTTTTTATCAATATTCACATTAAGAAACATGCATAATTTATATATCATTTTTATTTTTCTATAAGTTTTTATTATTTTGAAAGAGTTTACCGAATTTCCGGAATACCGAAATATTCCATCATGGATGCTAGACCGAAATGATGACCGAAACGAAATTGACAACTACGTTGAAAATGCTTTAAATTTGTTTGGTAACCATTGCAGCTACCTCCATTTAAAACCTCAAATAGACTTCCGATGTCTAGTCCTTCCAGCTCCATTTTCCAACTGAATCGAAATAAACGGAAACGTCTGAAGCAAAAAAGAGACAGGAACTGGGTAGTGACATTGATGTCCACAGGATGATCCGAGCCGTTGGAAGTCTCAAGAAGACTACATATGGCCGTGGGATCAAATTTGAGCTGTTGATCTATCACAAATCTCGAGATATTTATAAAAAAACTGTAGGACCATGAATTTGGATTTTTGGACTTTTGTGGGGCCCATATTCATGATCGGAGCCATTAATCCTCATTGGAAGATTGAAAACGGCTATGGCTTAAAATTCTTGCCTTTGATTTTGTCCAGATATGGAGATAATGATGAAATAATGATAGTTGCCGAATAACTTAGGTTAGAACAAAAGCAGTTGAAACATGAATTGTATCAGTACTTTTTTATTCAATTTTTTTTTTCTTGAGTTCCAGGCCAATAAACTAAGATCCGAACCATTGAAAATATTCACCTGTCAAAACATGACTATGGGTTCAAATTTGAGTCGTTGATCTATCGTGGATCTTGAGATATTTGTAAAAACCACAAACTATTTGATATTATTATTTGGGTTTTATGCGGCCCTACAAATAAGATCCAAACCGTTAAAGCTATTTGGAAGGTTCAAAATGGCTACGGGGTCAAATTTCAAAGATTGATTCCTCGTAGATCTTGAGATATTTGGAAAACTTTCAACCATTGACTTAGAAAAGTCTATTTCAATCAATTTTATATATTGCTAAACGTGACTATTTGTAAACCATCTACTTCAAACAGGACTATTTGAAATAGATCTTTTTCATATAAATCTTTTTCAAACATATAAGATTATTAGCCAAACAAGGTACTAGTCAATAGAGATTTTTAGTGGAAAAAAAAAAAAAACATGACATTCAAAATATAGAGGCCTTCCTGAGGATGGGTGACAACATGGAGGCATTTTGTTATAAAAAAAAAAAAGAAAAAAGAAAACCCTTAAAAATCAAAGTCCAAGACAGTATCAAGCATCATCAACATTTTGATATTATATCCTTCTCTCCCTCATTCTTTTATCATCTTTGTTAGAAACATTCTATCATGAATACCTAGACATACAATTCTACCCAAAGTATTCCTATCAACCAATCATCTCTCTAACGAGAATTGAAAATTCAGAAATCACCACCCTAGGAAATCAAGTGGCAAAAACAAAAAAGTTCTCGAGAACTTTCAATCCAAGCTGCTAAAATGTCCAAACCATGCCACTCTATGAAATGACTAGTGGAGCCCTACACGTGCAATGCACGTGTACCGAACACAGTTTTATTAAAAAAAAATTTAAAAAATAAAGCTTTTAAAAAATTTAGTAGAAGCTGAAATACATTTCAAAATCAACTTTCAACAGCTGACACTATTTTGTTCCTATACATTTGAAAACAATAAAGGGATGATATAGTAAGAAAAATGAGATCTCAAAAGACCATCGATATGGAATTTATATAATTTTTTGAAGATAAAAATCACATATTTCTAAATATTTTATCATGAATGTGTACCAAGAAATTTAAATTTACTTTATTTAACCTATCAGGTCGACTTATCAGTTTCTTGGTAGACTTGACCTGCTAAAGTTGGAGTCCAGTCGAAAGTATAATCAAATTGATAACCTGCAGTTCTATAAAAAATAAAAATAAAAACTAAGAACCAGATTCTATTATCATGAACATTATACGTTCACTACAAAATCAGATTCTATTAAGGAAAAAAAATTAATTATATCCTACCTAAGGACATCAGAATAAAAAAACTGAGATGGTGGTTTTAGTTTAACTTACAAAGAAGAATAATATCTCACATAGATCATCAAGAATAATGAAGTAATCCGGCTTGTCCTCAAGCGATAGGGATCAACAATAGTGAAACTATGATATGAACTCTAACGGGTAAGATTTGCAGAGCACCTGTTGATCAATATTAGTATTTAACATGTACTTTATTTTATTTTATAAAACGGACCACTATCAGGTAAAAAGAGGCAATACCTCTCTAAGAGTCAGCATCTTCTTTTGCTTGATACAAAGTGCTATGTTTAATACCCAATAAGAAAATGATAATACTAAGAAAAGGATAATACAAAGTAATCATAGAAGTTCAGTTAAATGGAAGCTCACAAATAGAGGTATCTATAGGGAAAAAATACCAAAAAACATAAAACTACATATACAAATATGGCAAAAGAATTGGACCTTCCTCTTAAGAAATACATAAGAATGTAACCTAGGTATTTTAGATCAACTCTTCTGCTCTGTTCTGTATAGAGGATGGGATTGCTGATCAAAGTAAGAAAAAATCGAAATAAATAAAGACAAACTGAATTTGTTGTAGCTCAGTATCAAATACTTATTTTAGTTGTTTACACTTAAAATGATCACTTCATTCATTGACTCTGAAGTTAATAGTAACGCTAGCATAACAAACAATTTATATGAGATTCTCGTTTTTCCTTTAAGGAAATGCATGACGCTTCATTGAAATATATGAGAAGAAGAACAAGAACAAGAAGCTTGCAATGATGAAAGAAATAAATATGTTAGAAAATTATCAAAGTTTTTCAATTTAAACCTCATGAGTAAGAGCAATAATAAATAAATATATTCATGCCCTTGAAATGCCCTTTTATAATAAAACAATTCACAAAAGTTGTATATTAAGAAACTAAAAATTGTACAGAACAACAATACTTTTACGATAGCAATCTATAAGACCTACCACTAAATTGCATTTATGGAATTATCTTTAGCAATCATTAATATTAGAAGAGAACCAATATTTAGTAGTAGTTATCACATTATCCAACTTGTGATTATTCTTCCAACAGGGGTATAAATCAAGATCAATACAACTATTATGCCAGATTGAAAACTCAATTATTCTAGCTAAATAAAATACAAACACATGAAGCAAAAGGGAAAAGAATATTTAAAATTTTTTTCATGGTAACTTTCATTAAAAGAGAAAAAAACAGGGCGGACATAAAATGAGTTTACGCTTGTACATTACACTTTCTTATTTATGATATTTTGTCAGTTGCTACTTTTTTCTTAAAAAAGAAAAAGAAAAAACTAAACATAAAGCAATAATGCAAACGCAGTACTTGTATATATGGGATTTGCTTATAAGTTTTGGAGGACCCTATACCTTTTTCAAAGGCCATAATAAATAATATACAACTGAAGGAACATCAAATTACCTCTGATGTTCTTAACTCTCAAATTTCAAATACAAATATCACTCAAGTATATTTTACTTCCACCAAAAAATATAAATAAATAAATAAATATAAACTATTTGCACAATTAGCATTGTTTCAGGTAAAAAAAAAAAGAATGTTAATTCTCTCGTGTGTAGTCAATTTGGTATTTGAATTATAACACAACCGCCAATTGGCCGCCAGCAACAATAACAAAAGTAGCAAGCTAGCTAATACCTTTTGTCGCGACTTTTAAACTGATTTTTAAGCTGATAGTGAAGTATTTAAAGTGCCCACAAAATTATAAGTATTGAACACCAAAAAGGTAGTAAGTAAAATACACTTGATTCCTTTTCTTGCATTTTGTTGGGCAGCTGTATAGTGAAAAATAATAATACTAAGTAGGGCCCATATATTGGATTTTATTGGGCAGGTGTGTAATGAAAAATAATAATGCTAGGAGGGGCCCACATCGTGCAGTTTATTGGGCATATATATATACATCTATAATAATACTAAGTGGGGCCAACATTTTGCATTTTATTGGGCAGGTTTGTAGTGAAAAATCATCATAATAAGTGGGGCCTACATCTTGCATTTTATTGAACAGGTGTGTAGTGAAAAAGTACTACACTTTAGTGAAAATTATAAGTGGGCCATGGTGTGTAGTGAAAATCATTGTCATTTTGTTCTCTTCTATATGAGTAGATAGATAGATAGATAGAGATAGAGAGATAGAGATAAGAGAGATAGAGAATACTAAGTGGGGCCCACATCTTACATTTTATTGGACAGATGTGTAGTAAAAAGGTATTATACTTTACTCTCTTTTATATAAGGGTATAGAGGTATAGATATAGATATAGATATAGATATAGATATAGATATAGAGAAATAATAATAATAATGATAATAATAATGTATAGGTTATATTATTATTATATAGGTGGGGTCCACACAAGTTCCTCTCTTTTATAATCTTATTATTATTATATAAGTGGGCCCAAGTTCTTCTCTTTTAGAAGGGTAATAATAATATATAGATTATATTATTATTATCTAAGTGGGGCCCACACAAGTTCTTCTCTTTTATAAGCTTATTATTATTATTATATAAGTGGGGCCTAAGTTCTTATCTTTTGGAAGGATAATAATAATATTATATTATTATTCTCTAAGTGGGGCCCACACAAGTTCTTCTCTTTTATAATCTTATAGATTATTATTATATAAGTGGCCCAAGTTCTTATCTTTTAGAAGGGTAATAATAATATATAGATTATATTATTAGTATCTTAAGTGGGGCCACATCTTATATTTGATTGGGCAAGTGTGTAGTGAAAAAAAAGAAAAAAGTTGTGCATTTTGCTATCTTTTATAATAGTGTAGTAGAAATACAGAAAGGACAGCACAATAAAGACAGAAGGTCCAAACCTTGACCGACTTTGCCATCCCACCGCACGTCAGGAAGCCACTAGTCCATTCCATCCAAATACTGAAGAAAAGTTGCATGGTGGAAACTCCAAGTTACAATCAAAAGTAGACAGGAGACGGTTCCACCTTCCTTCCTCCAAACATCTTCAATTCTCCATTCAAAAGTCAAAGTCACCTTCTCACTCCAATACCCAGCTTTACTTCTCTCTCTCTCTATCTCTCTTCCTTCCTCCTCCTTTCCTCATTTTTTGTGTAATCAGCTCAAAAGAGATCCTCACTTTGCAATGTGTTCTGTTGTGGTCTGATGATGATGTTAAGAAGCACTGTGTTTAGGATTACATATGGCTGCTCGTTTCAACTCTTTCCTTTCTTTCTCTCTCTCTCTATCTTTGCTGCTCTTCACTCACCTCAAGTAGACGCTTCTGGCCACAGAAAGTGTTCTCCTTTCGCATGTGGTACTGTTCCTAGGATCCAATTCCCCTTCTCTAATATCAGCAGTCCTGGTTGCGGCATATACAACATCAAATGCAACAGCAACAAGATACCAATTATCAAGTTTGCGGGGGATGAAAGATCATACGTTGTTAAAAGCATCGCATATGAATCAAAGCTGCTAACTATTCAGGACGATGGTCTAGTTCGTGCTAATACGGCCCAAATCTGCAGGCACCTTCAAAATTTTACAGTACCCATATCTCCTTTTCTTACCTTCAAATCTATATCACCAGACTACACCTTCTTCAAATGCAATCACAGTACTGAATTTAAACCCCCGAAGAACTTAACGCTGTACAATTACACAAAGTGCGAAGACTACGTTCTTCATTACACAAAAACAAGGAGCCTACCAGCGATTAAACACAAGTGTTCTGTATTTGAGATTCCCACGTCTGAATGGATAGTTGACCCATATGGGTGGAGAGAAGACCTCATTCCTCTGTTGTCTGCTGGTTTTGGACTTCAATGGGAACTCACCCATGAATGCGAGGAATGTTTCATGAAGAGAGGAGGCTTTTGCAATCAAAATAAAACTACTGGACAGTTCATTTGTTCTGGTAATCAAGGATTTGGATTTTGTTTTTGTTTTGTTTTATTATTATTATTATTATTTTGCTAATGATTAACTGAGAACTCATGTTTTTATTGTTTTAATATTTGGCCCATCTGGTCCTTTCCGAAATGGCTCAGACTTGCTTGACATTGCTGTTTCATTCTTTCTTTCTTTCTGTTGGGTCTGAACCAAAAACAGAACATGAAGCAACTAACAACAGAGAAATGGGTTCTGCTATGTCAAACTGCCTTACTTGTCACACAAAACAAAAGCAGCCTAAAACCATGTATATTGAAACCATTTTATTGTTATTCTATTTTACTTATGAGAATTCAGCAAGGACATGATGTCTTGGAGGTTTGAATTTAGTCATCTGTATCAAAAGATGAGGCACATAGAATGATTTACAGAGGAACCCAATTCTCAATATTGTTGTTGTGGGTTCTGTTCCTTTTGCCGCCCGCTGATTTTGCTGAGTAGTACTTCTTTCTGTTTGTTCTTTTGATGTTTCTAATGTCTGTGCTACCGTTACATCATTGTTGGTTACTTAGTGTAATATTTTCCTCAAATTGGGACATCTAGTTCTAAGATTAGGCCTATGCAATTGATTAAGTGCACTGAGATTCTCTGTTCTGTTGTATTTGGCCTTATCTTTCTCTATAGACAACAAAAACATATTTTTATATGAAGGGCTATAAAAACACCCATTCTTTTTATGCTAGTCCCTTCTAAATGAACTCAAGACTGAAGTAAGAAAAATGGTGGAGGTCAAAGAAGGGGGTCTTTCAAAGTAGTAGTTGTTTTGAAGGATAAAACATCTGATGCATCTCAAGCTTAGTTTTGTTTCTCAGCTCTTACCCATGGCTCAAAGTTTTCCTGCTGGCTAAAGTCTTTATCTCTTTCTTTATGCTTGAATATCAAAAGCCTAAACAGAAACCTTGAAGATAAATGATACCAGAAGGTCTAAAACAAATAATGCAGTGGGACTTACCTCTGTGCTCTAGTTGTTATTAATCCTTACTACTTTGTCCTAGAACATAATACCCTGAGCAAAAGGGTGCCTGGTGAAACACCTTTGTTTTCTACAGATGGCATGGCACACATAAATCCTAACTGAACAGATGGGATCATGCCTGAAAACCTTACTGATAAGAGGACCCTATCAGTCTGCCTAATTGGGTGATTTCTGTCCACTGCAAATGGATGATAAGATTAAAAAAAAAAAAATAAAAAAAAAAATTCAATGGGTACAATTTTGGAGTAAAATGCTTCTGATTCTACAGTCAACATTGTCCAACTAGATGCATCTAGGACCTGTGGTGTGTCATAATAATGATCTAAGTCAGCAGTGGGAAAGAACAAAAATAGTGTTCATACAGTGTAATACTTCTGGTAAGAAACTTTTCTTTGTGCAAATGAAGTCAAAACAGGCAAGGTAATTTCTCCCCTCCAACCAATCTTCTAAAATTCTCTAGTCCTAAGTCTAAATCATTAACCGCGTCAAATACAAAAAAGATTACTTACAAAGAAATTTTGGAGGGTTTTTTATTTTCCTCACTTGAAGGAAGACAACTCTATACTTTCTGGCCGTTCTCAACAATTTTTTGACACCCATCATTGAATTTCCATTTTCATCATTACCAATTGTTGGGCATGGTCATTTCACCCTGCCTCAATATTACTCAAAGGTGTTGTTCAATCATACAGTATACAAGTCTTATGGTATCTACCATGCATGAGCCAGAAGGATATTCTACTTTGAGACTCCTCCACCTGACTGTTCAGTTGTTCTGTTTCACATGCTTCAGCACATCAATTGGAATTGGTCCAGTTTCGACCTACTGTCTTTGTTTGCCAGAGTTTTCCTTTGAGATGGGATGAAATCCATAATTGCTACATGTGCTCCTCAAGTGGAGGCATGTCCATTCCAAACACTGCTGCTTTAGATCTCATCTGTTCACATTTCTTAAATGCTAAAACTTATCCAATTTTTTATTACAAGAAAGAGACCTTGCTTTCCTTTGTTATTGTTTTCTATGATAATCATCAAAGCTGAACTGAAACTTATTATTCTTGTTTTGCATGTCATAATATATATATATATATATATATATTTCAACCCTGCCTATCAGCTACAATGATTTTTAAATTTAAAGAGCTTAGGCTTCCAGAAACTTATGAGGGAGCTAAAGCGACCATTAGAGCTTTAGGAGTTTTCACTTGGTGATGACCTTAGACCTAAATATTATTATTTTCATCTTTCATCCTCTAAACTCACTTAACATTATGCCTTTGCAGATGCTCGTACTGATAAGAAGAATATCACCATAATAGGTATTGCACTTCCCATGCCTTTCTCCATTTTCTGTTTGAGTACTAGGAAGATGAATAAATCATATTGGGGTTGCGTTGGTAGATGTGCGTTATCAAGTCTTCTTCATGGGCTAAACAATGCTGGGCTACAAATCATGGTCATCAAGTGAGCCAAAAAGTTTAGTTAAGATGCATCAACCTTCAAGTTGCATTGTATTTATTGAGGAGTGGGCTTCACCCAAGGGGGAGTATTGAAAAGTATTTATGCTGTCTCTACTAAAGCCTTGAGGTTTTGGTAGGAATGGTCAGCTAAAGGAAATTAAGATGGTATAAGAGCCTACCAGTCACGAGTTCGAATCCCAGGAGGAATGACTCGGCGCGGAATTAAATTTGTGCCGCCAAAAGTGTGCCGACCAGGTTCCACCTAAGGGGGAGTATTGAGGAGTGGGCTCCACCCATTATGCTGCCTCTACTAAAGCCTTGTGGTTTTTGTAAGAATGGTCAGCTAAATAAATTTAAGAGTCTGTACATGTATGGCTCATGATGACCATTTTTTGGGAGATAACATGTTTAAGTGAGGTAACTTCATAAATGGCCCTGATCTCACACACATGTATCCTTGCTCAGACACCCTTTGCGTTATCTTCTATCAGTTTTTGCAAGGACTAACTGCAATTCTTAATTATGCATGTGTTCCATACATGTGTGCCATGCACGCAAAATCCTAGCCTAAAAATGGACAGGCCTGCTTGCAGGTGGGCCCCACTGATGAAAAAAATTGATTCTTGTAACTTGAAACATAATTAGTAGACTGTAGATGTATTTGTGTGTAGGTTTGACTGCAAGGAGATCTTTATGTGCTCTGTTGAGCAGAGAAGTTTGTTGAGATGAAATGCTAGTTAATCACGGCTGTAAGTCTACATTCAATCAACATAAACTGTACATATGGTAGATCCTACCTTGGACGGCTTACAGTTTCAAAATTAACATTTGAATACTTGATGATCCTAGCCTTACAGACAGATCATTTACCTTGTTCTGATTTAGACTGTTAGCTTTTGGTGAAGGTCGATAAACAGCTGCAACTTCCTTTTAAGTAATGCTTTAAGTACTTCATCACTATAATTGTGGTTGAGCATATGGATTCTACACTAGTTCAACACATTTCCTGAGTAATTTTCCTCCTCTTGCAGGTGTTTGTGCAGGATTTGGAACCTTACTTTTATGCTCTGTCTTCTTCCTCTTCTGGTGGAATCATAGTAAACACAACCCTTCAACCTCTTCAAAACCACTCTCTCGAGCCATTTCTTCTGACTTGTCTCTTAAAGAGGACCTTGAAAATGGCCTCCCAACTAAATTCTTCAGCTACAAGGAGTTGGAAGAAGCCACCAACAACTTTGACCCTTCTAAAGAACTTGGAGATGGTGGCTTTGGCACTGTATACCAGGGTAAACACAGCTAAATCTTGCTTTTCTTTCTACAAAAGCCATCTCCTCTGAACGGCTGTTGTTAATTTCTTTTTTCCTTCTTTTAGCGCTTGTTTTAGGGCCTAGGGGCCTGCTTGGTGTTCTTCCTATGGAGAATTTCTCAGTAGTAACATCTCACTAACAATGCTATATGGTGGACCTAGTCTTGTATCAGTTATTTCTTTCTCTTGAGAATCTAATAAAAATAACCATTACGCTGGCATATCTAAGTATATATCATGAGAAGAACAATTGGTCTGATTTCATAGTTTGTCTGATTATTTTTCAAGTTCATAGTTGGCACAGTTTGCTTATTCATTGGCTTAGCTTCATTTAATTTGATTTCTGATTTGCCCAATTTGTAATTCAAGTTCACTGTCTAAGTTATCTTTCAAAAAGAGGAAAAAGTTGACCGCCTTGGATGAAAAAAATCTGATTTTCTGGTTCAATGTTGTTTGTTTCGATTTGCATGGTTTGTAGGTCCACTTCTACTAATTTTTGGGGACATCATTGTCTACGAATATATATCGAACCTTAAATTGTCTTGTCAAACTTTCTTTGTTGATGTAGTGTTTCATAAAATTTTCTTAAATAACCTCTTCTAATAATTACAATTAAGACAAAAGTCACAAAACCCCTTCTAAAGATTAGGAAGAAAAGGGTACACAGAAACAATTGCTGTATACACATTAAAGTAGGATTACGAGTCCCAAATTAAGTGGTTGTAATTTGATTCAATCTGCAGACTTTACCAGATTGATATTGAATTACTGAATGAATAGAATCGTATATTTTCAAAAGATGAGTTTGCAGTCTGAACCTTGTTAGTACAAATTAGCCAAATTTAGAGAGGCTATCCTTCCAAAAATCAATGGGACTTAGGGGCTGTTTGTATGTTTCCAACATCAGTGAAAAGAAATGAGAGAGACATTCTTGTGATGATAAATTGATAATAGATCCATGGCACGGTTATATCATGAAATGGATGGTTAATTTTGGCAGAAAATAGATGTTGACCCTCTCTCTTTGGAAATGAAATTAGACCCATGTAAATATCCTGTATTGACCCTTCAACCTCCTCTTCTCCTGTCAAAGGTTTCACCTCTCTGCTTTCCACATAAACCTGGTTGGAATGACACAGATATGCCCCTAAAACATTTGATTAACAGTTGTTACAGTATAAAAACATTTAGATCAATTGTAATAATGTTAGAATGTCTCACATAATGGGTGTTCAAAACATCAGTTAGAACTCTCTTGACAGCTATTTGACAGTAGCACCATCAATCATCTGTAAATAATAATGCAAAAAGGCCATATATGTGAAGATACCTGACAATCACTGGAATGGGTGCTAAAGTGGTGCCTTATTTTTCTTTGTTAAGTTTGGGAAAGAACAATTGTGAAACATTATATGTACTCATGCTTTGCATATTCGTATACTGATTTTTAATCCTTCAGGTGCTTGTAAACAAAATATAGGAAGAAGAAAGAGGGGATTTCTTTTTTTTTTGTCTTCATACCATTTCATTAGAGATTTGCTTCTTTTTGCAGGTATGCTGAGGGATGGGCGGAATGTCGCAGTCAAACGCTTGTATGAGTACAATTGTAAACGAGTTGAACACTTCAAGAACGAAATCAGTATCCTTTCTCGCTTGCAACATCCAAACCTTGTCACATTGTATGGGTGCAGCTCACGCCACAGCCGCGAACTCCTCATTGTCTATGAATTTATCCCCAATGGAACTGTGGCTGATCATCTCCATGGAGACCGTGCTACACCTGGTGCATTCACTTGGCCTACCCGAATGAGCATTGCTATAGAAACTGCAGATGCCCTCAAATACCTTCATGCTGTTGACATTATACACCGTGATGTGAAAACAACCAACATTCTCATCGACAACAATTTCCATGTTAAAATTGCAGATTTTGGCCTCTCTCGTTTGTTCCCCTCTGATGCTACACATGTTTCAACGGCTCCTCAAGGGACTCCCGGTTATGTCGACCCGGACTATCACCAGTGCTACCAACTTACTGACAAGAGTGATGTGTATAGCTTCGGAGTGGTCTTGATGGAGCTTATTTCATCAAAGCCTGCTGTGGACACCAGTAGACATGACCATGAGATTAACTTAGCTTGCATGGCGATTAGCAAAATCCACAAGCACGCACTGAATGAACTAGTGGACCCCACTCTTGGATTCGATTCAGATTATGAAGTAAGGAGAATGATTACACAGGTGGCTGAGTTGGCATTTAGGTGTTTGCAAGATGATAAGGAGATTAGGCCTCCAATGGGGGAGGTCTTGGAGTGGTTGAGAGGAATTCAGACTGAGGAATGCAAGGGGGAGAAGGTAGTGGAAGTGGATACACCAACTGATGATGAAGTATTGCTGAAGAAAATGCCGCCATATTCACCTGATGATGTGACTGAAGCATGGGAAAGCAGGACAACCACTCCTAATACTAGTGGATGATGTATATTTTACACTCATCTTTTGTAAACAAAGTTTAGGCTCATTCACCTTCAGAAGCTAGATGGTAGCCCATTCTATCTTCTCTAGTTACTCTTTTGAAATTGGTAGGGAGGCTAAAAAAAGACCTCAAAGATGTAATTTGTAAGTAGTTTCTAGTTGGAGGACCATGTAATTATACTAAAAGTAGTTTAGACTTTAGACAGGGTCTCCTAATGTGCAAGTTCAAGTGATAATTCAGCACTAAGGGAAAGTTGGGATTCTTGGACCTTGTTTGCCCTGCACTCAACCACCTGTAACTCTAGTTATTTGTAACTTCTTTTAATAATCAGTTGTTGCAAAGAACTAAACAATTGTGACTTACAGGTATTCAGATCATCCAATTGCCTAAGCACATTACAAGGTCTCAGTTTACGAAATTTCTGAAATTTTCATATAAGCCCTATCATCTATCAAAACATCAACAAGTCCCTAACTATCAGTTTTAAGTTAAATTTTGGACTGTTTAGGCCCCAATTTCTCTTCAATTCGTAATCAAACCCTTTCGGGCCATCTTAGGATGTTCATTTTGCCCCATGTAGGCTTCCCCCAACTCAAATTCATGATAAAAAAAACTTCACCTCACATCACATTTCTCCCTATTCAATTAACAATTGAAGCTATTAGAACTTTGTCAGTTCACTCCTAAACCTTATCAAAAGATGAATCAAGGGCTGATGGAGCTTGGATAATGGATGCCCAAACCTTGGCTTACGCGGCTAGGGATTTAGGGAGTCCACAGCTATTTGGGAAGTTGATTTGGCTTTGGAAGGCTAAAAAGGTCTCTGGTGAATGAGCTCAAAAGGGCATATACAATCATACCATCGTACATAGGAAAATAAAGGTCCCATCTATATTGTTATCTTTTATCCTTCCGCACGGGCTTCAAAGCCATTAAGCCTTGCCTATTTTTTTGGCTTGATTAATACGTTGCTCTTTTCATAACTTTTTTTTTTCTTACCAGATTATCTGATCCTTCTCTTATACATTAAACTATATATATAATGTAGAGTCAAAGTTTTGGTCGTACTCACACATTCTGTTGTTTGAATGGCGACATTATACTATATTAAATCCAAAGCATTTTCAATCTAATTTGGATATTCTCTGTGATTTGGACAGTGGTTAGTCCGTTCTCCTTTATCTCTCATAACTATTCACTTCTTATCTCATGCAACACTTATCTCATCTCATATAATTATCCATGTCTCACTACGCACCCATGTAACTATCCATGTATCTTCTTACTTTCTCGTTTTTCCTTTTCCTTTATGCAAAAGTGCCTTTCTACTCACATCTCTTGTTCTCATTTCTATATTTTCTTTCTATATATATATATTTTACCTCACCTCTCGTATTTGCTTTCTGTTGTAACTCTCTCAATTGTGTGAAAATAGGTATGGTCAAATGTTTTCTTCTTTTATTCCTTCGAAAAATTTACTGTTGTGCGACGTATTTGGGCCCCCATTCAAATCAATAATTATTTCCCAATTGCATGAATATTTGGTTTCAATTGTATACTCTTACTCGTACTCAGCACATGTTATTGTGCTAGTTTCTGTTTAAACCTGAATAACACAAGACCTAAAATTAACTATGAGAAATATTAATCATTCAATCCAAGGCATTTTATAAATCAATCAAATTCTGGTTGTCCAATCCAATTGTGGACATCACCCTCATCAAAATAAGATTTAATCTCGCAATGGAAGAGCAAGCTGCACAATTTTAGCATTCTAGCCACTTTCATAGATATACATTTCTTATAATTCCTAAGAATTCAATTCCATGCGAATAAATGAGCCCACCCATCCAGTCAACAGCCTTAAACGGGACTAATGGAATAAATAATTAAACTAGACAAGTAACATTTGCATCCACCTAACAGAAAATAGTAAAATATAATTCAATATCTTGGCCCAGACAGACCTCCAGGTCCCGGGCTGCAAAATATACCAGGATAGACATTTGTGTTGCCCTCAACCATGCGGGCCACAACTTCACCCTGTTTTCCAATGACTGTGATTGCTTGATAGGGGAGTCTTTGCTCTATCATCCATCCACAATGGGTCCTCAAGATAAATCGATCGAGTCTCCAAAAATGAGCCCCATCTATATGGAATTCATCAAGGTCACGTTTGGCAACCAAATCTTTAGGAAAAATATTTTTTGTTCTATAAAATTGTGGTAAAGTCATATTTGGCAATTGTAAATTCCTGAGGATTTGGACGAATGAGAATCTTCATTTGACAGGATTTTTAGATCCGACCACCTTCATAAAATTTGAAAAATCCCCACTTAAATGGATTTGCACACCAGATCTTATTTTCTTCAGTTATATGATCGATACATACCAATATCAATGTGAAATCCTCAACTATACAAATCCTAGCGAGGAATCTTTGTTTCAATGGTAGTGAAGACTCATTAGATCTATAGAATCCTTGCTAGTTACCAAACATGCTCCAAAAATGAGCATCACCAAAAGTTCGAAGAAATGGTAAAAAGCAAGGTTACGAGAGAAAGGAAAGGGCCTTTATTTATAGGTGGATGATTGGATGAACTAGAAAGAGAGTCTATTTGAGGTTTGTGGATGTCACCTTCTAAATGCAGGAGAGCCCTATGAGGCCCAAAACAAACCCACCTTTGTCGATTCTCTCGGCCAATTCAATCCCATGACGTCTGAATACTTGCCCGAAATTCATGTTACTCTTGACCAATACTACCCAACCGTTTTTCAATGCCTTGCCCATGCCTTTATATATATACCAAGGCCCTAGAATATCTATCACCACCCCAGAACTCTCTTCCTCTCTCTCAGAAGATCAAGAACCTTCATGGCTGATGTAAGGGATTCTAGTATCGAAGATGCAAAAGTCTTCGACATGGGCTCTCTAAGGGCACAACTTCCTCCTAGAAAGTAAGTTTCAACTCTGAGGCTAAGCTTACCATTAGAAAAAACGAAACCAAAAGTTTCTTCATTTTGTAAGCCATTGATCTTAGTGGGGGAAACGTTGAAGGCCTGTTTATTTGCATGAAATGAAATTCCTTAGAGTTTTTCGTAAAATGGGTTCCAAATATTAAGAGAGATGGTGGGTGACGGTCATAAGGTGAAGATTTAGATAGGGCCTTATTAGAGAATGTTTTAGATAAGGTTGGATATGAAAATGATAGAATTAAGTGTTATGATAGATTATATTTGAATTGGATTATATTAGGCTAGAACCATTGTGATTAGGTTCCTATGTGTTGTTTGATTAGGTTTCTTTTTATCAGTATGATTGAATTTCCTATCTTGTGGTTGTAATGTTATAAATAGTCATTAGCTATTCTTAATGGAATAACTTTGAAGATTTGTAAAAATGGGAGATGCTCTCTTATGAGAGATGTCCTCACCTTATGAGAGATAAGGAGGGGCCCTCACATCCATGTCTAATACCAACAACTAATTAAACGTAAACATGAGGACCCCACCCCTATTTCTCATAATAAGGTGAGAGATACTCTCTCAGATAACATCGAAGAATAACAAACCATTATTATTTCCTAAAGAAAGCAATTTTCTTCTTTTGCGAAGAAAAAAAAAACCGCACCACATAAACGTAACCATGACCGCTTCAGTCTTGAAAATATTTTAGAAATGCTTTCACTGCATAATATAGAAACTTCAAAAAAAAATGTTAACATGAAACAATGAAAATACATTCTCTTTCAAAAAAAAACACCATTTCCATTTGTTTTTTTCAAGACATGCTCCATACAAACATATTGGAATAGTTTCTAGTTGTCATAGAATGATAAAAACAAAAGGGAAAAATTAAGACGTTGGTTTTGATGACCCTTTTTCTTTCTCATTTTTTTTTTTCGCAGCAGCAACAGCAGCAGAAGAGGACTGTCTCGGTACTTCTCAGGCAAATCGCAGTCATATACATGTTTGGCAGATGTAAAATCCCTGGAAGATCTTAAAAAGCCTGAAATCCCAGAGGCCAAGAGGAAGAAGTATTCAAGCAGGCAAGTCTCATGTCTTCCACCATCTTCTTGCCGAAGAGCTTTCAGTAGCAACAATTGTGCCCCTTGCATTGGCGCCTAGAGATGGTCCCAAGTAGTGTTGGATTGCTTTTCACCTCCTGGTCAAAAACCTGCATGGTTGTTATTTCCACTGATTAGTTCATAAAGAGTTTGTGAAAGACAAGAGAAGTCTCTTGGTATACATACATGTTTAAACTTTTGATTCCTTGATTTGAAGCCATTCAAGTATGGGGTCTTGATTGTAGTTATAGTGAGATGATTTAAATTTTTGTTTTTTGGCAATAAATGTATAAAGGTAAACTGCCGCCCAGCAATGTAAGCTTAGAGGCGCTGAAAGAATAGAAATAATCTTAGCTGGATCTTTTGTATACTCTGCAATATTTTCTCTGTCATTCTTGTACAAATATGTAGAATTCTATGTATAGCCTACTTTACTCATGCCTTTCTTAAGTCTAAATTCTTGAGGTCCACCTGCACTAGGTGGAATTGATTCAGACTGGTTAATTTTTGTTTAATTATAGTATAAGACCAAACCAACAACAAATTAAGGCCCAAGCTTAATATAGATATATCAATTTTAGGGATATTATTAAAAATATATAATAAGAATAAAAGAGGCTTGGGCCTACAACTTATAATATGAATATTAATCTAATGAAAGAAAAATATTTAAAATAGATTGAACCTAATAAAAATATGAAATACAGATAGGCACCATGCCACTATGTCAATTAAAATCAAGTAATTGTATTTTTTCAAAAGCATGGAGTTAATTAAGTGTAATTAATAATAAACAAAATTGACATGACACTCTAAATACAAAGCAAATTTTAACTATAGAATCTTCATAACAAATTGGATTAAGGAGAGCTTTTAGGTGAGGAAAATCAATAGAGTGTAGGATTAGTTTCTTATTTTAGATGGGCTCACCTAAATTTGACTTGGCACTCTTAGTAATTCAGTGAAGGCTTGGTAGCAATTATAAAAACCTCAAATCAAACAAATTAAACCTCATTATCTTGCAAAATAACAATAATAATACACCAATAGTATCCAAATTAAAACAAAAAAAAATACTAAAAGCGAAAAATAAGAAATATTACTGATTTTAGAATGAAATTGAGACAGTGGTCTTCGCAAATGAAATAATGAGATATATCTTCATCCTTCTGGCCTTGTTTGGATCGTCTTATTTTTTTTACGTCTTAATCTGTCTGAAAAAGATCTGCGAGTTTAAGATCTTATTAGAGCTGCGAGTTTAAGATCTTATTAGTTGTTCTGTAATAAGATCGTTTGGCAACACCTGAACGCTATGAGATCTGAATTGAATAAGACTGTTTGGTATTGCATCTTATCCAATATACAGATCGTTTCATAAACCTATGAGTAGACTCCACAAACCTATTAACCAAACCAAACATGGAATCCAATGCTAAATCTCTTCAAACCAATAGAGTTTGGACAAACCCAAAAATTACAACAAATTAATAAATCAAACTTCAATAAAATCCGAATATCCAATCTTCCATACCAAACGAAAAAAAAAAAAAAAAAACCCAAGAAAAGAGAGGGGATGAGAAGGGAAGGAAGATGAAGAAAAAGTTTACCTTTGACTTTGGATCCAAGACAAGAAGAAGGAATTACGGGAATTACGGGAATTTTAAAATTATTTTAAAGTCTTAAAGTGTCTTACTGCTTAAGATGTTGGGGTCTTAATTCCAGGAGCTGGATTTTAAGCTCCTAGAATTAAGATAAATCTCGTCTTAAATAAGAAGTCATCTTAGCGCTTAAGACATGTTGGTATTGCGTACCAAACAATCTTATTTAGTTTTTTTGTCTTAGCGCTTAAGACATAAGACATTAAGACTCAAACTTAAGACGACCCAAACATTAAGAGATACCCATTTCAGACACCTCCCTTTTTATATGTATCTAAATTTCTTCATATCTTTTAAGATCAAAAGACACTAAGCCCATGAAAAAGCTTGCTTGTAATGAAAAATCCTATAAAAAAAACTACATGAAGATAACAAAAAAGAAACACATTTGAAAGAGATTTACTCTAAGAGATGCTATGACTGAGAGGATGAGCAAGGACTCTTGACGCCTCATATAAGCCTCCACTGCCTCAGCGTATGTTGTAAAGTCCCTTGCCTTCCTCCTTGCTTCTTAAGAGGGTATGGTTCGAGAAATCAAGCATTAATGGCCCGCAAGTTGCATCGTACAATTGGCATGCTGAGCGATAGAACAGAAGCCTGTTGCTCCACCCAGCACTTACTACGTACTCTCATGGGCTTCTGATTTGAATTATTTCCACATGAACTTAATTAATTTTGTCATATCCTGGATGAAGTGTTGATTGAGATTTTAGACCCTTTCTATATGGATTTTGGGATGAGAGATGGTAATTGTCGTAAGAAACCTAGAATGGAAGAAATCCTTGTTGGTTCTTTATTAGAGTGATTTATATGGTAGTTGGACATTTTATTAGAGATAGATCTATTAGGAATAAGATTAGGAAAGAGAGATTTTAGGATTAATGAAGGGAAGGAGTGGCCCATAAATCTAGTATCAAATAAAATATAATCTCATGTGTTGCATTGTTGGTAGGGTCTCACTGTTACATCATTTGTAGGGCCCTCGTGATGACATGGGTTCTTAGTTCTATGGATTTAAGGTGAGCTACTGTGATTAGTCTATAAAATTGGGTTAAAAAGCCATCATTTTATGAGCATTTGTAGACTTAATTATGACAAATTTTTATCATAATCCCTAGATTTCATGCATTTGATCATAAATATGGACTTATAGTGAAAATTAACTAAAACCCTTAATTATGCATGAACTTATGAGATTAATGTTTTTCATCACCCCTAGGTATCACTAAATAGATCTAAAGCACTGCAACCCCATTGCATCCATTGTAGTTCATCTTGCATTAAGTAGGACTCGTGCATCACATGCATTGCATCTGTAATTATTTTATTGCTAGTGATTTGTTTATTTTATTGTGTAGGAATTCTCACAAGCAATGGGGGCCCATATGAAAAAGATAAATCGAAGAAAGAAAGAAGAGAAAAGAAATAAAAGAAAAAGGAAAGAAAAAAAAAATACAATAAAGGGAACCGATACGGTATCGGCCGGGACAAAAAACCAATATAGTATCGCTATCGGTCGCAGTTATTGGTCCGTCGCGGTCATCGCAGTGTGAAAATTTTTTTCATAAAAAAAATCGCAAAAAAATAAAATAAAAATCTAGAATATTAGAAAATGCTGAAAAATAATATTTTTTTTCCATTAGTAACAACAATAAATCAAAATATCGGTCACTTTAAGTCATGCGTCCTGTCTATGTCACCGACTCGCTGTCTTCTCCAGCATTTCATATAATGCAACCATTATTTTGGCTCATGATCAATTTATTAGTGTAAAATATAAGAAAATAAAAATGACATATCAATTATCATTTATCAATCACTCAATCATCAAATAAGTTGTGAAATTCAAAACCATGCAGGTAACATATTAAAATTTGAAACATGATAGTGGGATAAATAAATTATAAAGCAGTTAGACATTATAAGGTTTATGGTTTACATGTAATTAGGGGGGACTAGAGAGAGTGATTGATGAGTATGACAGCCTAATTCCAAGTGGGGTGTCGTCAGGCTCGATATCATCATAATCATCATTTCTTCGGTATGGGTTAGAAAGATATGCTCCATAAAATGATTTCTTGAATGATTAAGAGTTAAGAGTAGTTGAAATATGGAAGAGAAGGAGCCAATGAGGAGGGGCTGCTAAGGAAATGAGGGTAAAGGAAGAGGATTAGGGAAAAAGCAAAAATAAATTAGGGTTTCTACTACTTGGCTAATATATCGGCTAAATTGATATTTTCAATATATTGGTGATTGATACCAATACTAGTATCACACCAATATAGCAAATCGGTTCTAGTTGATACCGGTTCATGTCGACGGATATGGACCGATATCAACCGAAATTTAAAACCATGGATTGATCACATGACAAAATTTGTGATTAACACCATGCCAATATCTCAGCTCCTAGTCACGTTTCTATGATGTGCTTGATGGGACAATGGGATTCAATCCGTTTGAACCAAAACTTGAGGATCGAGATAGTGAGGGGCTAGTATGATTGGAGTTTCAGGAACATGTTACCACGGTTTCATGTAATAGCCGCGATAGAGGATTTGTCACAAGTATTAGACAATAACCGTATATTACTTTACGATCCCACCATCCGATCGAGCACCTCACGAAAATGTATACAAGGCGTTGACATCTCTACAAGGCAGCTGACATGGTTCGAATCATGTCCCGTTCTTGTGCTCAGTCGCACAGTGACACCCACTCCCTTTGAATTGAAACTATAAAACACACAGTAGTTGGATGGGTTGAGATTCATTTTAAATGGTCAGAATGATATATATATATATATATATATGGGGATATTCATGTGTATCTATCCCTCACTATAGGGTGAGGGCATTTTTTCTTTTTGCACATAAAAATAAAAAAGTGTACCTCATCCTGTATACTTAAAAATTTATAAATATCGCTCATCTTGTAACGAGGGCTGGATGCACGTAAATATTATCCGTATATAAAGGTTCACAATGGTTGGAAGAGAATTTCACTTTCGCGTACGCACCTGGACATGCGAGACGCGAGCCCATGATTATGATTGCGACTGACTGAGACTCCACCCCACGCAACCCCTACCTACGTCCTTTTCTCTTCGTCTTCTTCTTTCAGTCTTCTCCTTTTCTATTGGCCACCCTTTCTCATTCCACTTCTCTCGTCTCTCATTAGTCATTTCCAAGGAAAAAGAAGACATGCAGTACAGCAGCCATAAAAGGCAATGCAACGAAAGAAGAGAGCCTTAAAAGCCCGTAATCGTCTAAATCTATCATCTATATTTCTCAATCTTCGCTTGCAGGCTTCTCTCGTCGACGAAATATTCTCAACACAATGCGCTAATGCTATACATCTCATCTTTTCCTATCTCATTTCCACGACTGTGAAATCAATTGACATAAGGTTTATCCATTGAGTCTTTCTGCTTGTTTGTTTTTGTTTTAGTCTTGTATAATGGACATGTGCTTTCATTTACATTTGTCTGCTTGGTATTGAATTCCTGTTGAAAGAGGTTTGTATAATTGTATAGAGAGGAGAGATGGGACCATGGCTTGCTTTTGAAGTTTGATGCATGTAGTAGGGTAATGGATGGGTATTAAAGGTTGGTTTTTTTTTTCTAATGGTCCCTCGATCCTTCTTCACTTTTAGCCCCTTTGCTTTGAAATCCTAGGAATTCAATAACAGACGGGATGTACCTGCTGTTTTTCTAGAAATCCATTTCATGTTATTCATAACTAATCCAACCAACAAAGTGATTTCCATTCGAAGGAAAGCGCTTGTGTAGTTGAAGTTGTTGGTGTGTGTGGTGTGGGTGTGTGTGTTTAGTAGCTACAATTGCTTGGTTTCTTTCTATTGATGGCATTCTTCATACGTGAATAAGGGGAAGTTTGTTTATGGTAATTCTGAGAATCCCTGCTGGGAAGATATACAAACTCTCTAAATACTATCCCCAGCAGGTTTCTCAAATTCTTTATTACAAGTACAACCGAGCATTCAAGTGCAAACAGTGAACTCCAAATGCTTGAGGACAGAGACTAACATTGCTGTGAGAACTGTCACATAATTACCCCAAACAAACAGATCCTATGGGCTTGTTTGGCTAGAGGATATGTGAAAATTTGTGTTTAGGAGATATCTGAATTCCCCAAAAGTTGTTCCCTGGGTGGATTCACAAATGCAAAGGGGGCCCTCAGGATTTTGAAAGATGGAATTTGGAGAATATGGGAAGTTATATAAGCCAAAGAAGCCATGGCACAAGGCTGCATTTTCGAGAACTTTCAAGGAAAAAAGAACTGAGAATTTAATAAGCTAGGGGCCAATCAACTGACATGCTGGCAGAAATCCCCTACAGCCAAAAACAAACCAGTTAGTTTTACTTCATTGGGCAGGTCCTACAAAAAACCATAAATCTCAGTTGAAATAGCCTTTGGAATGCTCCAACTTCTAAAATCTCAATTATTTATTTATTATATAAACATTTGAGGACTTCCAATCTTGTTTTTAAGAAGAAACTGAGTGGTTTTGCTTCTCCATATAATAATTCTCCAGCTTGTTACTGTTTCACCATGGGAACAAGGGCCTATACAACTGCTAAATTATGGGCCCTTAAGTAGGTCTCAGAGCATGCTGATTCTGTTCATTCTGCTAATCCATGCTTAGATCCTTGAATCCACCCTAAACTTGTGATTGGGATGTATCAAGATGGTCCCCCCCTGCAACTGTGTAGCCAGATTTTGCATTTCAGTAGCTTAAACACTTAAGAACTGTTGTCTTTTTCTTGATGTCAGTCATTTTTGGATAATAAATTTGCTTATGTATACTTCTATATTCCATCTATTCTCGTCTTTTAATTTTGTCGGTGTCTTGGGATTCATCTTTGTGTTACATGTGTATAAATTGTCTTTATCGTTTAGAGTCATCTTTTGAAATCTGTCACCACCAGATCATTCAATTTGCTTTTGAAAGTTCTAACTTGTTACAATTCAATTTTCAAGAACACTTATCATCTTCTTCGAATTCTGTTATTACTACTGCTTTGTATTTTTAGATTCCATACATGTGGTGCATCTGTAACATCTTTCAGCATTGGTGCACTTGTACTGACCTTTACTGACAAGAGTCTTATTCAGAAATGCATAAAAGGATGAGAACTGAAGATCAAGAAAAATCTCTCCATGGTTTGAATTTTGCTGGAAGATCACATGGTGATCAAAATGTTGAAGAGGAAAGGTTGTCACTTCCACAAAACACTGATAACTCCTCCGGTCGGTTGGATGTCTCTGATAGTTGCGATTATGGTAGTGTGGCCCAAGTGGTTAAAGACACCTTTGCTCTTGGGGAGAAACTGCGAAACTCTCTTTTACAATTGTTACCGTCTCTTTCTAGTTCCCATGTCACTTCTGCCCCTCATTCTTCACCAGCTGGAGGCAATAAGTTTTTTGATCCTTTGGCTGCACCTAGGAAATCAGACCCAATGCTGCTGGATCAGCCAAATAGTTTTTCCAAGTCACAAGATATTACCAAAATGGAAATTGATATTTTGGATAGTGATGTTCGGGCAACGGATGCTGGTCAAGAAAAAAATGTTCAGGCAATGGAGAACAACAAGAGCCTTCATGAATCCTCTGTAGAAGATATACATGAATGTGGGGGTCAAATTTGTGATGACAACTCTGGGACTTGTGGAAAAGCATCAAAGTATATACCAGTGGTAATTATTGATTCTAATGATGATGATGAAGACGACAAAGCTATGTATAAATGCAGTGACCAAATTGGTGGTAATGACTCTGTGATATGTGGAGATGCACCAGACTCTATGCGAGTAGTAATAACCATTGGTTCTAGTGATGATGAAGATGAAGATCTGGTCAATGCTAGAGGTGCTTCTACATCTGTACTTGAACCCTGCAATCCTGAAAAACATCTAGGAGATAAAAAGCAGATTGTTTTGGATGCTGTACTGAGAGAACCCAGCATATACTCCGCTCATGCTCAACATGTTTTCTGTCAAGAGAGATATGATGAGGTCAAGAACACTGACCTAGATAACAGTGTCACAATCGCTCCTGTGCTGATCTCTGTTACAGAAGAAACATGCGCAGACAATGCTAAAGTCATAATTCATCCTTCATGCGCCCTGCTTGTTAGTGCTTGTGAGAAGATTGAAACTCAAGAAAGTATGATCCTTGAAAACCTTTTCAGAACTCATGCTTCATTTGTTTCCTTCCATTTTTAGGAGCAGAGAAAATTCTCAACTGATTTCAGGAATGCTACCAGTGGAAAATATCCCTAAAATCTAGTGAGGATTTTCTCTACTTCTAAACTTGAAAGTTTGCAAATGCAGCCTAACCCGTTTAGTCCTGTAGGTTTTTGTGTTTTCCATGTATTAAAACTATCTGAGCATTTCCATTTTCCTTTTACATTCTGAAGCCAACCGACAAACCTCTAAGCAGTACTACACTGAGGATGACTTGACCTTCACAGAGGAAAAATCAGTCCAGAACTTACCAGTTAAGTTACTTCTGCACTTAGAATACAAAAGCTGCATTAATTGGAAATGTTGAAGTGAAAATTCTATTTGTTAATTGGAAAAAAACTGTTACATGTTATTTGCAGAGTGACAAGTGTTGCACGAGTGAACGTAACATGGAAGAAGATGAAAAAAATGATGTGGGTGAATCGGTAATGGAGTTGCAGACTGGCAAGCATTGCACAAGTGAAGGCAACATGGTGGGCGAATCAGGAATGGAGCTGCAGACTGGCAAGTGTTGTGCGAGCGTAGATAACATGAAAGAAAGTGAAAGAAATAATGTGAATGAATCAATAATGGAGTTAGAACATGGTGTAAAGACTGGTTTAAATGAAGATACCAGAATGAATTCTTTTACTGGCATGGCTACTGAATGTTTAGCTCTGGAAAGTCATCACATGGATGGCCTGGAGAACGATAGTTTGACTGACATTTGGAGGGAGATGGGAATGGCTTTAGAGTATTCCAAGGTATTTCATTCTCTTAAGACATAAAAATGAATTTATGAATGCCATTTATCGTTTCACTTCATGAATGGAACACATTTCTTTGCTTTTGAAATGAAGTACTTGGTCTCGATTTTTCTTTCAGGCACAGATTGACTGACACTATAATTGCCTATGATAATTTGGGGAAATGTCTCTCTTGTGAATTCTGCTTTGATTTTTTTTTTTTTTTTTTTTTTTTGACTTGGAATATTGGATGTTAAAATAAATTTTAGAAGATAGTAAATTGGGTTTTGAGTTAAATCAAATTGTTTGTGGAACACTTGTTCTCTAACTATAAAATCTCCAAGAGATTTACTATCTAAAAAGAATGGTTTAAACAAAATTTCCGTTCATATTGCAAATAATTTCCAATTTAGTGTGGATTTTGACACACACACATGCAGACATCGGATGGACCATCCCTAGATACATCCTTTAATGCTTTTTTTGAAAGTTCAACTCCTAGCATAAAAATATTGGAGCTGGTCCTAGCACAGCACTTTGAAAAGGTACATTGGAAAGGTACACACTGGCAAACAAGATCAACTAACTTGATCTTGAATTCTTTCAAACTTTAGCATGATGCAGGGAAAATTTCACATTGCTGCAAAATAAAAAATAAAAAATAAAAAAATGACAGTTTAGCTAATTTTACTTGCTTATTAGCGCTGCTTGAGCTCACACCATGGTGAAGGTGAATGTTCGGAAAGTTTCGGATCACAGTGTTGGGGCTTGGATCCAAGCATTATCTTTGAAATTAATCGCTCATACAATTTGACACTTGATTGTGCTCTGGATGAGAGGATAAAGTTGCTCAGATTGCCATGATACTCAAGAAGAATTGTTCCTAGCATCAAAATAAAGAAAATTAATGAAATGTTTGTTGGTTGGAATGTTGGTTTGGTCAACTCCTTGACTGTATGATCAAGCACATGGCTCTAAGGCCCTTTCTTTATTGGATTTTCTCGTATATTAATGAGATATTAATGACAGGTAATTTAGGTGATTTTTCTGCCTGTGTTTTATTGGTTGACTGGATCCTATCCTTTTTAGTTCTTTAACTTAAAATTGAGGGTTGGGATTAGTTTATTTGGATGGTTGCAGTTTTATAGGATCTTTGGAGTGTATTATTGTTTAATGCTTCGTATATAAACAGAAGTAATTACCTACTGATTTTTATTGCTAAAGAGAGTTTCGATTTGGACCTTTCTTGAGTTTCGATTTGGACCTTTCTTTGCAGAAAAAAAACTTCTGTTATTAAGCTTGTCGTTTAACTTTCTGTCTTTGAGGCTTTCCCTATTTTGGAAGTGATAATTTTGCCTGTTGCCATTTTCTAATCTGCATCTCTCAGCATTAGTGATGTGTTCTGGTTTATCCTTGGATCTATTACTATTCTTTTTTGTGTCATGATACATGGGTAATTATCAATTCTTCTGATTTTACTGGCATAAGAACTTATACATGCAAAACATGAATTTTCATTTTTATTAATGAGTATGCTGTACTATTCTGTAAAAACAGAAAACTTTATATTACTCTGCACCTTCTGGTTGGATGTTGACAATATTATTTTATTTATAATCTATTTGATTTGTGTGAAGATCCTGGAAAATTTTGCATCCATGATTTGACAACATAAGCAATGCAACTTGTTTTGAATATATTTACTCTCCAGAAGGAAGTTGTGGATTATATGGGGAATACTGTGTCTTGATGGTAGATTTTTTCTTTTTTTAGTGACGTGGGTATCCCCATGGTATTTTTACCCAACAGGACTATTCCCCTGGTAGAATTAGTAATTAATTATGAAAAATTCAGATCTTACTTTGTTGGTGTCCTATTTATATCCGTTATTGAGTCTGCTTCAAGTTTTTTTGTCGACTCTTAAGCAGAATTTTCCGATGTACATTTCTGTGTTTTTTTTTTTTTCCTAGACTGCTGCTTCAGACAGCTCAGTTGTTCAGCACAGATTAGTAGAAGAATGCGAGCACTCTTGTGTTCTTAAAGAAGATTTGGGATATGTTTGTCGGATTTGTGGAGTGATCGAGAAAAGCATAGATACCATATTTGACTTTCAGTGGATTAAGGTAATCATCTGCCCCTTTGATGAAACAGTGCTTGCATTTAGCAGGTCAATTTTCTATTTTCTTTTTCTTTTTTCCCCTTTTTTTGACGTTTCAACCATGGTTACAGGTTTTAGTTTTTTACTACATTTGGGACTCGAACTCATCCACTCTCACTCGAACACTCATGTCCCAACCAGCTGTGCTACATCTGGGGACAGTTGCAGATTTATTTATGCTGGGTTATTTATTTATTTTGCACGTGCATTTATTTGTGATGCTCATTTATCGTAGATGCTTTTTAAGATGGACCTTTCCATTTTAATGATTTTTCTCCAACTGCTGGAAAATGTTCTATTTGGCATCTACTGAAAATTTTGTCTAACACAGGCTTGAAATTTCTTTTGAGTTCCATTTATGTTACTGAAATCTGTTGCAATGGTAGTTCATCAATATGCTTTAATGTTCAGTTAGTAGTACATTAGAAGGTCATCTCTATTTGCATCCTTAAATGGAAGACCATGATGTTTACTTATAGGATATGCTTGATGTCCTATCGAGTTATTTCTCTCACAGAACTTTTGATGCATGCTGCTCCAGTCTAGGCCCTCTAAGTTTTCCTCATAATGTATCATATGATGTCATTAATGAGTAGGACATTTGACTTGATAATTCTTGTATGCTTCTAGTTTATGGTTTAACAGTCTCCTTTTGTCTGGAGATTGTGGTGTCATGAATTCCCAGCCGTTTTCTCGTACTATTGAGGCGCCAGTTGGGATTATGTACCCGTATGTGTCATATATTCTGGGAAATGCAAAGTCATATCGTTCTCCTGGAACTTCTGAACATCTATTACGTTTGGGTATTGTTTGACTTGCTGTTTTGGATGTAGGGGTGTTCATGGGACGGGGTTAAAGCTTGCTGAAGCCCACCTATTTAGTTACTGGGCTTAATATTCATGTCCAGATTCAACCTACAGTCACAACTGCCAAAGCCCAGCCCATTTGGAAAAATATGTACCGTTTGTGCTAAATAAGCCGGGCCAGACCAGGCTTTTAAACATACATGAGCTCATGATCAATCAATTTACTTATTGGGTCAGAAACTTATGCCTTGGTCCAGCCTATAGGCCTAAAAACAGCCAGAATCTAGCTCAATGCGGGCTGGGTTCCTGCTGCTCTGGCCCATGATCTCCCCTAGTTGGATGTGTTGGATGAGAAATGTTCACATCAAACACCACCTGGCGGCCATATCATGTTCATTTCTCATGGCTAATATTAATATTTAACTAGGGTTGTGGACATTGACAGAATGGCGAGGCCAAAGATGTCATTGAAGCCCACCTAGGAAGGCTTTGATTTACTTCTACCCTTACATGCACCTATTCTCTTTTAGCTTGATATTTTATACTGATCAGGGCACGAGGACTACAAGGACATATATGTCCGACTATCGAACCACGAAGCCTGTGGACTCAACTGAAGTAACTGATTTTTCTGGACATATACAGTTTGAACATGACCTTTCCTCAGCTGAAATGTCTGTCCATCCTAGGCATATGATGCACATGAGGCCCCATCAGCTTGAAGGTTTCAATTTCTTGCTTAGAAACCTTGTGACTGATAAGCCTGGGGGTTGCATTTTGGCACATGCTCCAGGGTCTGGAAAGACATTTATGATCATCAGTTTCATTCAGAGCTTTTTGGCCAAGTATCCATATGCCCGGCCATTAGTTGTGCTCCCAAAGGGAATTATTCCAACATGGAAGAAAGAGTTTCAGAGGTGGCAAGTAGAGGACATACCATTACATGACTTTTATGCCTCCAAGGCTGGAAACAGAGGCCAGCAACTGGATGTATTGAAAAGTTGGATAGAGCAGAAGAGCATATTGTTCCTGGGCTACAAGCAGCTTTCGAGCATCATTTGTGATAGTGCAAATAACAAAATAGCTGCTGCTTGTCGGGAAAGAATATTAAAGGCCCCTGGCCTTCTTATTCTAGATGAAGGGCACACACCTAGGAACAAATACACTGATGTATTCCAATCCCTTCGCAAGGTGCAAACGCCCTGCAAGGTTGTACTCTCAGGCACCCTGTTTCAGAATCATGTCAGTGAAGTATTCAATATTTTAGATCTAGTGCGTCCAAAGTTCCTGGAATTAGATTCTTCCCGAGCTATTGTTAAGCGTGTCCTGAGCAGAGTACCAATAATGAGGAGTAGAAGACAGTTTAAAACCAATTCTGAAGCAACCGTCTTCTGTGATTCTGTTGAAGAGGCTTTGAGAAATGGTGATGATTTAAAAAGGAAAGCCACACTAATAAATGATCTCCGGGAAATGACAAATGACGTTCTTCACTACTACAAAGGAGATTTCTTGGAGGAACTGCCTGGGCTTGTTGACTTCACAGTATTTCTGCATCTCCGCTCCATGCAGAAGGATACCATCCAAACACTAAAAAGGTTGGAAAAATTCAAGAGAACCTCCATAGAGAATTCTGTCTACGTACACCCACACTTGAAAGAAATCTCAGAGAATACAATGGGAGATCGAGGTGACATCTTCGATCAAGACAAGATAGACAGGTTGTTGGATAAGATAGATGTGAAAGATGGAGTTAAAACAAAGTTTTTTCTCAATATTTTGGGTCTATCTGAATCTTCAGGAGAGAAGCTGCTGGTGTTCAGTATGTATCTCCTCCCACTAAAATTTTTAGAGAGATTGCTAGTCAAGGAAAAGGGCTGGAGCCCAGGCAAGGAAATCTTTCTTATCTCTGGAGATTCAAGTACTGAGCAGAGGGAGTGGTCAACAAAGCAGTTTAACTGTTCTCCTGATGCGAAAGTACTCTTTGGCTCAATCAAGGCATGTGGAGAGGGCATCTCTTTAGTGGGAGCATCACGTGTACTAATTTTGGATGTTCATCTTAATCCTTCTGTTACTCGCCAAGCAATTGGCCGTGCATTTCGACCGGGTCAAATGAAGAAAGTATTTACATATAGGTTGGTGGCTGCAGATTCCTCAGAGGAGGAAGACCACTATGCCTCTCTTAGGAAGGAGTTGGTTTCCAAGATGTGGTTTGAGTGGAGTAGGTTCTGTAATCACCAAGACTTTGAGATGGATGAAATTGATCTAAAAAACTGTGAAGATATGTTCTTGGAGAGTGCACTTTTAGGGCAAGATGTGAAGGTTGTATACAGGAGGTTAGCATTCAAGTCCTCTATGAACCTTAATAGTTTCTTGTTGCTGCTTAATATGAAATCCATGCTTTTTGTGCAGGTGAACCCCACAATGGTAATTCGAGCGAATGGATCGATTCTTATCAAGACTCGAATTCTTCGGTGTTCGGCCAGTGCTTCTCGTATGTTTTTTAGGCGGCCACTTTAAACATATGAGAAGTGCATATATTGAAGAGATTGGTAAGAGTGAGAAAGGCTACAATGTATATTGAAGGTCATTAGAAACAAGTTGTTTGCACTTTGCTTTGCTTATGCATATGTTAGTGATGCTTCCCTTTGTACAATTTTGTAAGTTACAAAAAACAATCATGTGTGAGATAGCCCAACAGGAGAAAACATCATTTACCATTGGCTTTTCTTTTGCTATTTATTTATTTATTTATTTTTTTTCAATTCTATCGTCATACATGACAGCAAATAAAAGAAGATGACTGCAAGGCAAATGTAGAGGAGATTTCTGGATTAGTAAAATAGAAAGCCTAGCAACAAATACTTACTAGGAACTTTCAAGATCTCTTTTTTGTTATTAATCTTTCAGTTACTAGGTTAACCTATTGCTCAAGTTTTACGTACATTATTTAGATAACTCATTTGAACTCCATTTTATCTGTAGTTCCCACCTTCTCTTTTGAGATTAAAGTTCAACATTTGGGGTTGCAAAGGCTTGAGAACTAAGTGCCGCTAGGTCATCACCGAGTTCTGAAATTGGAAACTGGAGATACATGCAAATTTGTTCTCTGCTACTGTTTTTCAGCCGATCTTTTCAGCAACTTCCAGGCATTGCTGTTTTCTTGCATCAGTATATACTGCCAACACTGAATGTTACATCTTGTTATTCTTCAGAGGGATTGTAGTCCACAGCAATTGCAATCCCACACACACATGCTAAAATCAAAATTATTATTATTGTTGTTGTTGTGGTGGTGGTGGTGGTGGTGATCTTGTTGCTACATGTAGTCAGCGAACCTCTCTGTTTTTTATAACAAGTTGTGGATTTAGCATATAAATCTGTATGATGCAAGTGATTTTCTTTCATGAGTTTTTCTTATAAAAGTTTGTTTTTGTATGGATAACTTGGTTTATTTGGTATTGACATCTCAAACCTCGTATGATCCATCAATACACAATGATGGATTAAGGTTCTTACACTTGCAATCCAACTCTATTTTGTTGAAGTGATGAATGGCTTAGGCTGAAAATCTCCTCCTGGTTGTGGAGACTTCTGTAGTTAAATGGACAATTAAAAAAAAAAAAAAATGAGCAAATGCAAATTTATAGCTTAGCTTGGTGGTGATTTAATACTTAAGTTGATTGTCCAGAGGCATTCTCTGAGGATATGAACTTCAAAATGACTCAAAATTTTGAATTCTGGAGAAAAGGATTCTGGTTCATCAGTTGGTGCCAGCTGATCACTTGGCTTTGCTCGTGTGGATTCAAGGTTCATACCCATTCAATCTAACACTCATTGCTGCATTGGTTTGATTCCAGCTATCATTCTGATGGTTGTGATATTTAGCACAGAACCCTGTTGTGAATTTTCCATTCAGTTATGAGAGTTGTTCACTTTCCTTTCACTTGTAATCAACCCTAAATAGTAGTAGTTTTTAGTGATCTCTGTTCTGGATTCATGTTGACCGCGAAACCAAACAGGTCAAGCAGTGACCACTCCATGGATAAATTTTGCCTGTTTAACTAGTGTCAGAGCATAATTCAAGCCCTTGTGATTTACAGTACTGTATTTTCTTTTTTTTCTTTTTTTTTTTTATAAGCGATCAATTTTATTTTATTTCATGTGCCCTGGGAAATAATAGGTTCTCAAAGAGGCTGGACACCCTCGTTAGCAAAAAAAAAAAAAAAAAAAACAATAAGAATAATAAAAAAACATTAATAACATATAAATTAACAAGTGAGCAGTGGATGATCTTGTGGCAATACCCATTAATTCCCACAATTTAAGTATTTGTAGAACCTGACTGTACCAATAATAGGCCTGACCATCCTTGAAAACCTTTTCAGAACTCATGCTTCATTTGTTTCCTTTCATTTTTAGGAGCAGAGAAAATTGTCGATTGATTTCAGGAATGCTACCAGTGGAAAATATCCCTAAAATCTAGTGAGGATTTTCTCTACTTCTGAACTTGGAAGTTTGCAAATGCAGCCTAACCCATTTAGTCCTGTAGGTTTTTGTGGTTTTCCTTGTATTAAGACTATCTAAGCATTTCCTTTTAACTTCTAAAATCTGAGGCCAACCAACAAACCTCTAAGCAGTACAACACTGACGATGACTTGACCTCCACAGAGTAAAAATCAGTCCAGAACTTACCAGTTAAGTCACTTCTGCACTCAGAATACTAAAGCTGCATTAATTGGAAAGGTTGAGGAGAAAATTCTATTTGTTAATTGGGAAAAAAAACTTTTACATGTTATTTGCAGGGTGACATGTGTTGCGTATGTGAAGTTAAGAAGGAAGAAGGTGAGGGTGAATCAGTCATGGAGTTGCAGACGGACAAGTGTTGCACGAGTGAACTTAACATGGAAGAAGGTGAAAAATATGATGTGGGTGAATCAGTAATGGAGTTGCAGACCGGCAAGTGTTGCAAAGTGAAGGCAACATGGCGGGTGAATCAGGAATGAAGGTGCAGACAGGCAAGTGGTACACGGCTACAGTATAATACCCGCGAGCGACAGGGCCATAGAATTGCACTCTCTTCATGAGCACCTCGCCATGCGAGATGCGAGCCCATGATTGTGGAAGTGACTGACTGAGACTGAGACCCCCACCCGACCCCACCTACGTCTTTTTCTCTTCTTCTTCTTCTTCTTCTTCTTCTTTCAGCATACACATTTTTCATATTGGCCACCCTCACTCATTCCACTCATCACTTCTCTCTCCTCTCTCATTACTCATTTCCAAGGAAAAAGAAATACATACAATAGTAAAATAGGCGATGCAACGATTGAAGAGAGCCTAAAACACCCATAATTGTCTAAATCTACCATGGAGATTTGAGATTTCTCAATCTTCGCTTGCAGTCTTCTCTCCTTGATGAAATATTCTCAACACGCTACGCTATGTCTCATCTTTTCCTATCTCATTTCCACAACTGTGAGATTGGTACAAGTGCAATTGATATAAGGTTTATCCATAGAGTCTTTCTGTTTGTTGTTTTTTTTTTTTTTTAGTCATGTATACATGCTTTCATTTACATTTGCCTGCTTGGTATTGAATTCCTGTTAAAAGAGGTTTGTATAACTGTATAGAGAGGAGTGATGGGGCCATGGCTTTTGGAGTTTAATGTAGTAGGGTAATGGATGGGTATTAAAGGGTGGGGTTGTTTTGATGGTCCCTTGATCCTTCTTCAGTTTTAGCCCATTTGGTTGAGGGCCGTTGCTTTGAAATCCTAGGAATTCAATAACAGACGGGATGTTAACTGCTGTTTTTCTAGGAAAACATTTCATGTTATTCATAATTAATCCAACCAACAATGTGATTTCCAATTCGAAGGAAAGCGCTTGCGTATTTGTTGTCGCTGCTGCTGCTGCTGCTTATTGTTTCTTTTGCTTTGGTTTCTTAGCTACATTTGCTTTGGTTTCTTTCTATTGATGGTATTCTTTAAACGTAAATAAGGAGCAGTTTGTTTATGGTAACTCTGAGAATCCCTGCTGGGAAGTTATACAAACTCTCTAAATACTATCCCCAGCAGGTTTCTCAAATGCTTTAGTACATGTACAACCGAGCATTCAAGTGCAAACAGGAAACTCCACATGCTTGAGGACAGAGACTAATTGCTGTTAGAACTGTCACAAATTACCCCAAACATATAGGTCCTAGGGACTTGTTTGGCTAGAGGATATATACAAATTATTGTTTGGGAGATATCTGAATTCCCCAAAAGTTGTTCTCTGGGTGGATTCACAAATGCAAATGGAGCCCTAAGGATCTTGAAAGAAGGAATTTGGAGAATATGGGAAGTTCTATAAGCCAAATAAGCCATGGCACAAGGCCGCATTTTTTAGAACTTCTGAACAAAAAACACTGAGAATTTAATAATCTGGGGGCCAATCAACTGACATGCCGTAAAAAATCCCCTTCAGCCAAAAAAAAAAAAAACCAGATACGTTCTACTCCATTGGGAAGGTACTACAAAAAACCGTAAGAGTCTGGTATGGTAAAACTACCATTGAAATAGCCTTCAGAATGCTCTAAATTCTAAAATCTCAATGATTTATTTATTTATTATATAAGCATTTGAGGACTTCCAATGTAGTTTTTAAGAAGAAACTGAGTGGTTTTGCTTCTCCATATAATAATTCTCCAGCTTGTTACTGTTTCACCATGGGAACAAGTGTCTATACAGCTGCTAAATTATGGGCCCTTAAGTAAGTCTCAGAGCATGCTGATTCTGTTCATTCTGCTAATCCATGCTTAGATCCTTGAATCAACCCTAACCTTGTGAATGGGATGTATCAAGTTGGTCCCCACAACTGTGTGTAGCCAGATTTTGCATTTCAGTAGCTCAAACACTTAAAAGAATGGTTGTCTTTTTCTTGATGTCAGTAATTTTTGGATAACAGATTTCCTTATGTCTACTGCTATATTCCATCTATTCTGGTCTTTTAATTTGTGGGTGTCTTAGGAATCATCCATATCCAATGCCAACAGTCTAAATAGGAGGGTCTTTTCCTTTACTGTCATGGTAGTGTGAGAGTTACTCTTATAGGAGATTTAACTTATAATACAGAATCATTCAATTCAGGTTCCTTTGTTATTCGGATAGGTGAGTTCTTTCTTATAGATCCATACCCCGAAAGAACTGGACATGATAATTTTTTATCTACTCCTCTCATTCAAATGGTCTGTCTAGGGCACCATTCACTCCTACATCATCTACTACCTCTCATTCAAATGAAAATATTCATCATGTCATTATGATGCTCATTACATTGGGCAGGGGATTTTAATAAGAGATTAAGAGAAGAAAAATTCTAGTTCATGTGCAGAAGCGTAAGTGCTGATATTGAGTGCAGTCAATGACTCACCACGGTTAAAACACATCCTCTTTTTTTTTTTTTGGATAGGGACTTGAATGAGGTTGGGTTTTTGTTTTAGGATATCTACACCGAACAAAATCTCACTAACATTGTTCGTGATCTTTTTTCTTGATGGACGAGCCAAGTGTACTCTACCTGATAAATCACTTGTATTCATGAGAAGGTTGAAGAATATGGGGAGTGGAAAGCACCTTTATCAACTGACAGTCAATTCATCAAGAATTTCATGAAAAACGTTTTATGAACAACTTCATGAGCGTAGGAAGTGCTCAGGAATCAGCTTGAAGTGGACTGTGAGAAAAATAAATCAATAATTAAATAATAATCATTTGAGTTCTCCAATCTTCTAAAAGCCACCTTGTAGGTTCATGTTTAGGTTATAAATACTTGGTTTATTGGATGATTCATGATACATAAAGATAAGGCACCTCTCCTCTTTCATGTTTTGGTCCCACTTACTTGGGTTCATTGATTAAAGACAAGATTCATGGAATTCTCAATTGGATTGTGTTTATATATATATATATATATATGTTGAAAGAAAGATAGAAGCAAAGAAGACATACACTTGTCATTAGGCAAGATTTTTCACTTCCAGGAGAGGGATTACAAAAACACCAAATGAGCAAGTGAATGAGTGACCCTGATGAAAGTTCTGTGAAACAACAAAATACTAAAACATATTTCAGCTGAAGCATTTGTAATGTGATTATCTCTCCTCTGTCTACTACTCCTAATCGATCTGTGACATCACCTCCATCGTCATAGAATTGTTTGTTTTGACGGATATACTCGAACCAGTAGAAACCTCCTCTTTGATCTCCTCTCTGTACATATCTTCTATCATTGGTTTCCACAGCCGAACACGGGCATTTATAAACCAATTGGACACCTGAAGCAATCGCAAAAAGCTCACTTTTCACCAAACTGTCTCAATTCAACAATGAAAAAAAATTCTCTTTCCAAACTTAAAATGGATGTTAGTGAATTACCTGGTTCCTGCTCAGGCCAGTTTGAGCTGCCAGCAATAGCTTTTCAGAATCATTGGGGTAACTGTGAAAAGATGATGAATGTGAAAACTTTGATAAACATCTTACTTATTATCAGAAAAGAAAAGAAATGAAGACAATAGCATGGGTAGTTGAAGGTCGAAGCACCTACGGATGAAGGAAGTGTTCAAAAAGCCAAGCCCGGAGGATTGCAACAGCATTTTCTGGCAGCCCTCTTATTGGCCTCCATGCTTGTTGGGTTGAAATCATTCCCAGATGCTGGGGAGACGCTCTTTTTGGTCTGGTATTCTGATCAAACAAGCTAAGTTGGCCAAGACTGCCATGGTTTCTCAGAAAGTCTTCTGAGAGACATCGTCTTGCAGCACATATTTGTGTGACTATTGCATGTCTCAAACGGCAGAAGTGCCTGGACATAGCTTGGAGTGCAAGACTAATGTAAGACTTAGCAGACCCTAGTCCAGCAACCATTTCGAATGATGACACCACTTCCTCCATTTGATGACGATACTGCTCCTGTCGTCTGTTGACCTGGAAGGTGAGAATCACATTGACTTGAGTGCAATTTTCAGTATGATTCTGGATTCCATAAAAATTTAAGCCTAATCAGGTTGTAGTTGTGGATGATCGGTCTAACTAAATCACTCATCACAATTGAAAAAATACAGGACATAAAGTCACATCTTCAACCTTCACAAACATTAAACATTCATATCACAATTTTGTAGTATTAATAGTTCAGTCATCTAACAAGGAAGCTTGGATGTGGTCAACATGTGTTTTCCGGAATGATGAGCCAATCCATTTAAGGTCTGCATTCATGAATTTAATTATCTTCCCCTTCTTTGAAAGAACAAATGATCATACCTAATGTACTTGTCTGTTCATTTCCTGAAGGGCTAATTAATGATATACACATATGCATTACCGATTGAAGGACTCCATTGTGGTGATAATGCTGATTTGATGATTGTAGTCATCTGATTTTGAAAATGAAATTTTAAATGCAGATAATTTTTTTTCTTCCTCTTTGATGGATGCCTATCGGATAGTTAGGTTCATCAAACCAGTATCATCATCAGGGTGACTACTCACGATATGGGCCATTATTTGGGTGTTGTTATTGGATTGTATTCTGGGTGTACAGTGATATTTTGCCACAAAGCATCCATCTGTAGTTATGGATCAAAGTTTGGACATGTCATTCTATTCATTAGAAATTCTAATGCACAAAGTTTGAACAAGGAGGCCACCACCAGCAGATCTATGATATGCCCAAACAAGGCTGGGTACTGAAGGGCCATTCCATGGATATCGATCAGACATGGATTTTACACAAACATGAAGTATTATAAAACATTGAAGGTATCATTACTGCTGACATCTCAACCATAACAATTGTAGAAAATGTATAATGAAGAGCATGGAAGAATAGGAATAATGTGCATACCTCCTCCAATAAAGCAACAAGCTTTTCAACTCTAATCTGAATGTCATGGTTGTTGGCAGATGAACACTCATTACTGCGAAGTGTGTTTCTTGTCTGATCATGCACCAATTTCCCTGCTTTTGTGCATTCTCTAAGGCCTGTGGTTCCATCTTGCAGTATCCTTCTGACTGATTTATCTTTCCTCATTTGCTTATCTGGCTTTAGCTCAACATCCTTGATAACACTTATGACTTCATCAAGCAAACTCTGAGCAGGCTTTAGATATCTAGAATTCCGAATGACTAAAGAAGGTGCTACTTCATTGGAAGAAATTGAGCAAGAATGATTTTGCAGCATTGAAGGCGCCTCATATGCATTGATACGAACTCTTGGTTCTTCTCTGGTAGTTAAGTAGCTTGGGTCAATTTGATTTACAATTGGATCTGCTTCCCTGTAATTGAATGAGGGGATTTGCACATCAGATGGTAGATGAGAATAGAGAGAGAGGGTCAACCCTTTGCCTAGTGCAGAGCTGAAGTCCTGATGATCACTCTCTTTGCCGGCTTGAAGATTCATCAAACGCCTCTGCCCGAACATCTCCGAATCCTCAGATGCAGAAGCTTGAACCAGATCCATGGACCTGTATATTCTCTCCCCAAGTGACTGTATGCTGGGAAGTACATTGCTTGATTGTCCATCCCAATTTTTAGTACTACAGTGATTTGTAAAACTAGTTGGACCTGCAGCCATGTCCGGGGTATATTGATGAAACATAACTGACATTGATTCGTTGGAAGATGAGTCTTGTGAAACCATGGTCACCACAGTCGGATCTTCCAGGTTGATTAACAAAGATAGTGATCGATAACAGAAAATTAAATGTTCAGAATTACATCTGTTTATAAGGTATAGCAGACCGGTATACTTATCAATTCATGCCCATATTTTTCTTGCATTGTTTTGTGGATTGGTAGAATGAAATCTTCTACTTGAGATGGGAAAGAAAATCCGTACTTCCTTTCTGACAATCAAACATTTAGCTGAAAGGAGGAAAGAATACTGATTACAATAAAAACTCAGAGAAACCACGCTGCGAATCTATAGGGCAAAAGCAAGATTAGAGAAAAAGATATAAGATAACAAGTCTATATTTTGTTCCTTTCAACCCTTACAAAACATCCCCATAACTCAAAATGTATACACAAAACAGTTGTGGTAGAACTTCTTCATTGGAAAGGAAAATTCACCAGCTAATAAGACAGCAAGTAGATAAGTACAACAGATATGAACAGGGAAAGATTGTAGTTTTTTTCTAGTGTCTAAAGCTACAACTAGGAGCAACAATGAATGGAGAGTTGCATCATGACCCACAATACCAAAATAAAGACATCTGTAACTAAAGTGAGGTCTCTCAAAATCATAAAACAGCAGCTTTCTAAGTAATAAACACAGCTCACATTCATCCAAGAGAGCTTCCCAGAGTCCTCAATTGATGAGTAAATGGATAATAATCACATAAAAAAGAAGAAAGGGTGAAAGGAAAGTAACATATGATAGAACAAGAAGAACCAACCCACAGTAGGTATAGATTAGTGCAGAACCATCCTTCTGTCTCAATGACCATCATCAGACAAAAGTCACAAAACCAAAGCAGTTAAAATAAAACAGAAACGAACAAATTCCAAAAAGAAGCTGAAACCACACCCACCTTGTTAGTGTCCCATCAAAAAGCAGAATCAATCCATTCATAAACAAGAAGGTTGATAACCCATTATACTGAAGAACAATCCCCCAGCAAAATATAGTAGAAGATAATAAATAAAGAACATGAAACAAAAGAATCAGTCAAAAAGATGAGGAAGAGACAGAGCTCTCACCTACAGACCTACTCACCTTACACAGAAGCAAAAGGAGAAGATGCTCTCCACAAACTGGTCCATGCTCTAGCCTCTGAAGACTGAACTCTCAAAAATCCATAATGCTAGAAAAAGAAAAGTGGTCCCATTAGCTGATGAAAACACAGATGCATGAAATAAGAAAGAAATCATATCTTCAGCTTTTGTGCCTGCTGTCTTTGGCACACTGCCTCTCTTCCAGTCCCAGTCCAACCAATGCCCTTTTCTCTTCCTCCCCCTTTTATGCCTCTCTCTCTCTCTCGTGGGTTCTCTTGGTACTTCGTGCAAAGGGTGGCACTGATCTCTCTCTCTCTCTCTCTCTCTCTCTCTCTCTCTCTCTCTCTCTTCTGGGTTCTTTTAGTACTTTGTGCAAAGGGTGGCTCGGAGCCAGAAGCCTTGAATAAAGGGCGTTTAAATCTGCAAAACAAAGTAGAATATCTTTCCCACCCAGCTCTCTAGCTTGTCTCTACTAGAAGGGAATATCTTTCTTTTGCGTTTGAGATGGTCATTGTGATGATAAAAAGGTGGGAGAAAAGGACTCTGAAACTGTATCTGAAAGCAGAAATAAGGAGTGTGGGCAGAAGTGATGTATGTAATATTCCTTTGCTGGGATTCTGAAGCTGATTGGTTGGTTACTTCTGTAATCATTGCAATCTCTGCCCTTTTGGGCTGCTCCAGTTGGCATCTCTGAAAATTGCCAAAGTAGAAGTTGGGACCAAAAATGCTGAGATTTCTTTGGAAGTAAACATGACCCACTACATTTCAAAAGCATGGATATAGTACCTCTTGTACAAGGAAAAAAATAAAAACAAAAACAAGAATGTTCTACCAGTAGGAAAGTTCATGTGGGTAATTAGTTTTGCTGGGATTCTCTAATTCCAATTAGTGGAGAGCAGAATTTATTATTCTCCGAACGTTGTCCCCTCAACAACTTTCCCAAATCCTTCGGTGCACCTCAATCCTTGTAATTGCATAATGATAAATGTAATGCTAAAACTTGGAGAATTTTGAAATGCCAACAGTAATAATTTGAAAGGCTTAGTTTTTAGAATGCCATTAATTGAAAAGGAATTTCAGGGATTTCACACACAGCAAATTTCTGTTAGAAATTGACAATGCAAAATTTCCATGAGAAATCCCTACAAGCAATTGCCCTATAAAAAATGATATAGAAAACTGCTCTCTATTAGGTGTGATTTCAAAATAGAATAAGACTTTTAGTTTGTTTTTTTTTTTTTTAAATTACATTAAGATTTGAATATTCCAAAAAGTATAAAAGTTTTTCATATTTATTTCAATCAGGGCCCTCACCATTAAAAAAAATAAAAAATGACAGAAATACCCCTTATTTTATGTTTCAGATTTTATTTTAATAAATCAATTAAGAGAAATGACCAAGTGGTAGTGGGGCTCACTTCAATTATCTTTATGTATAGATGGTTAAAAAAGAAGGATTTATATTATTTCAAATGTTTGAAAAAACTAGCTTAATTAGGTAGTTATGATCATTTAAATCAAGTTGAAACTTTGGACATATGAAAATCAAGAGAAGAGAATGCCAAGGCCAATTCTGGCATCCTCCCAGGTTACTGAACCATTGAAAGAAGGTACCCCACCATTAACTTTTGATCAATGAGGTTCATAAAGTGAGTTTTAGGCTAGTTTTGGAGACAAAATAAGGTTAAAAAATATATAAACTTGTCATAAGAGTATTCTTATCATTTATTTTTTTAAGATTTTTTTTTTTTATAGAGAGGACATGATTGAAAGAAATATGAAAAACTTTTACACTTTTTTGGAAATATCCAAATCTCCATATACTTTTTGAAATGAGCCAAAAGGCTTATACCTTTTTGAAATTTTCCCTTCTTAAAAAATATCCTTCTTTCCTAAAAATAAAAATAACGATAAAAAAAGTTTACTATGAAATCTAAGGAATTTGGTAGCAATACGGAAAATCAGCAATTAAATTTAGGGTGGAAGAGAGATGACCCCTTTCTCAAGAGCTTATATTGGTGGTTTTTTTTTTTTTTTTCCATTTTTTTTTTTTTTTTTTAAGCAAAGACTCAAGCTCACACACTCTTCCCACTACCTGTTGAGAGTTGGTATCGCTAACCAGCTAAGCTATAGAGAACACCTATCTTGGGTGTTTGACTTTCCAAATTGAAAAAGATAAAACCATGAAAGAGCAAATAAGGCATTTGAAGTGATAGAGAATGGGGAAAACTGATTTCGGTACAGGAGCTTTCATTACTAATAATCACTGATTGGTATAAATGGCCATCTAAAACTATAGTTTCTTCAGCCAATGGTCCAACTCTTGGATCAATGAGTTTCACCAAAATGTCCTAGAACTTTAACTCTAACAGCACTTGCTCATGTCAACTTTGGGGCATTGACCTTATGACCTATCTATAAATGGCCCATCAATTTGGTGGCTTGGATGGATTGAAGTTTCCCATGTTTGGCGTCACAGGCTTCACATCATTTACATGATGCTGCTCGAAAATGTGGGGCCTATGTGGGTCTTCTAATGATCCAGAACGTTGATATGGCAGGCCCATCATGGATGAAGAATCTTCAAAGCTGTTCTAGTCCTGGAAGATTATAGGCATCCATTTTTTGAAGGTACAAGAAGATCAATCACCCAATTACAATAACATCTATTAAAAGATGAGGAATTATACTATGGTACAATATTATTTCAGCCCCAGGCTAGCTGGTCCACTTTTATAAGGCCAACTAGTTCATCTCAGTCCTGGCCCCTACCCTCTTGATTGGCACTCAACAAAATTTTACACAACTGTAAGGAGAGCAACTGTAAGATCAATAGAGTGATCAAATGATCACATGGTGCCCCTGGGCCTAAAAACAATGGAAGGTAATATGGTTGTAGAACAATGTCTTGCAAAATCTATTTTTGAGACAGCTCCTGTACATGACTAGCTCAAAATTTAGCAATTCAGGGCCTGAAGTTTGAATCGCAGTCTAAAAATACCCTGGTCAAACACATCAGGACAGCTGATGAAATCTTCATTGATGAAATGCTACAAACAAGTGATCATAATGGCATCAACAACATCACTTCTGTCTATCAAAACATGATCATCACTTTCCACTACGCCCAGATGAAGCCCATTTTCCTTGTTACAACAGAAGAAACTTTAAATGAAGTAATTTTACATGCATCATTCACTAAAATACACCCAAAAAAATAATATTTGTATCTTTACAATATGCTCTACCAATTTTATATTCCCACCCATTCCCTTCTATATACTACACTACACTGTCGAACCTATACGTTCCAAAAGATTCAAGGCTTATTGTTTTCAAGATTTTTGAATGCCACCACAGAATCAGCTTTTAGGCTACAAAATCATGCACAAGCTGTGAAGAACTGAATCTATGTCTCTGGTTCCCCAGATTCATACAATCATATTCCGCAGCATCGACCCGATCAGGAGTTGCACCATACATGTCATCATCCCCCCCTCTGACACTAACGAAGTTCTGCTGACCACCAGAAACCGGTAGATCCCCATCACAGTGCTGCAAGCCCAATGTGAGAGATACACCTCCATTGCCGAACCTCCCCAACTCTGCCATCTGATAGGCCATAAACCTTCCATTCCCATCAGGCTGAATGAGCGCATCTTGAAGGAGACTACAGTGGTCTTCGTTGTTCACGCCATTTTGGAACCCGGGTGTTGTCACAGCCATTTCTACATCAGAAACGTTATCTGATTTCTTTGAGTCACTGTATTGGCTAATTGGGCATTTTTCATCTGCAGATTTCATGCTTTGTATTTCTTCTCTATTGTCAGATGACTTCATTTCTTCTCTTACTTTTGTTGCATTATCCGATGAAGAATTCGAGTCCATTTCAGCGTCACCAATCTCTTCTTTGTACATCTCTTCAACCATGGGCTTCCAAAGGCGCACACGTGCATTTATAAACCAGTTAGAAACCTGAAGCAACAGAGGGAATAAGGATTAGAAACCGCACTGAAAAAAGGAAAAGAAAAGGAAGCTATTAATGTTGCATTTGGCTCCTGGTCATCTTAGAAACAGAGAAATTTTCTTCAGGCTTTTGGTATTTTGTAACCTGTAGAATTTCCAAAATCCCAAAAATGTAAGTAACTAAAAGCAGCCTAAAGCTTTTTGAAGATTACCTGACTTCTGGTCAAACCGGTCTGTCTTGCCAGCATTATTTTATCTGAATCTTTTGGATAACTGTGAGAAACATCAAAGTGGCACAAACATTAAGTGCTTGACAGAAGGAATCTTGTAAAGCATAAAACCTAGGAAATGCAAATAAAAAGGGGTGCAAAAAGTCTTACGGATGGAGAAAGTGCTCAAACAACCAAGCACGAAGGATCGAAACAGAGTTTTCAGGCAAACCCCTCTGTGGCCTCCAAGCATGCTGTTGAATCACACCAAATTGCTGAAGAGCCCTCTGCTGCCTAAGCTGTTGATCCACAAATCGGAGGCGAGATATTCCACCCCCTTTGCCACTTGCATTATCCTCCTCACCAAGGCTTTTCCTGGCCACTTTAATTTGGTTGCTGATAGCATCCCGCAAGCAGCGGAAATGTCGTGAGATTGTCTGGAGTGCAAGAGCTGTATATGGTTTAGCAGCTCCGCACCCTGCTATGACGTCAAAAGAAGACACTACACTCTGCATCTGATGGTGATACTGCCTGTATCTGATATCAACCTGTAACAGGAAGGGAGTTGTAGCTTCATCAAGAATTAAACAGAAAATCTATTTCTTAATGAGAAAATGCAATAAACTGTCATCAAATACCCAAATAGACATTGAAATCATCTGATCTTATGAACGTCAACATTATGTTTTGAATGGAAAGTTGAAACCCTGTTTAATAAAGGATGATTTAAATATATATCCTAGTATGTTGTTGTAACGTGACGGTGAACTGCATTTTCTAACATGTCAGTGGATCGCTATGATTGTAAGCATGCCTGCATACAAATTTGCATTTAATATTAATTTAGAATACCAACTCATTATAGAAGGGTTTTTTAGAGAGAAAGATGTCATGGACCCATGGTAGGTTGAGAGAGAGAGAGAGAAAGAGAGAGATCACCACTAGACAGGCATCACCGTCAACATCATCATATCATCACAGCCTTGTCCAATCTGTATGTACAGCTTCAAAACTTCTACACTAGTCCCTTTTTAGGGGGTAATCTGTGAGAAGCATGTACTAAGATGAAGCATAGATATGGCTCATGCATTCATTGGGTAATAAACAGTACTGTTGTTTGTTGTAACTTGAATAAGATTGCATACTGAGATTTCAAACATGATTAATGTAACATTTATGGGACTACTACAGAACCTCGAAACCCTACCACCTTGACTCGGTTGTTTGTTGAAATTCATTCCAACATAAATCTGCAAATTAGTTTTCCCTGCCACAGAGTACCAAAATATGATAAATTTAGAAATGCCTTTAAGACTTGTCTGTATGCTCAGAATCCTAGTGTTCATGGTGTTTTAGAGGATATCAGCCTTCTGCAGGACAAGAATTTCTCTAGGCCAATCCCTCTCTCACTCTCAAACAAGATGAACTCACCTTGGTGAACAATGGCTTCTCTTCAACTCTCTCTATACAACTCTCTCTTGTTGCCTTTCTTTAGAAGAAGATATGAAATAAAGAAGAGAATGGGGCTTTTAAGAATCTCTACACTCATACATGTGGGTCACAAATGTGAACTTAATTGGAAACCCAACATGGCCTGTCACATGAGGAGACCCAACAAAATTGACTAGAAGACAATAGAAGAGCTGAACAATTAAATACTCATACTATATCATTTTCCTTCCCCATCTCTTTCCTCCTCTTTTTGATGGCACCAGATTTTTAGACTACATTACACCTATATTGATCCCTTTATTTTGTCTCCTTTTACTTACTACATGAAGTACAACCATGAAATTGTGATGAGAGAGAGAATTTTCATACTTCTTTTTTCTAATGCTGGCATGACGCATAAGAGTAAGTCTGGTAATGATGGTTAACAGAAAGATAACTCAATCTTGAAGTTTTTGGTCAATTCACGAAAGATTATGTTACTAGAAACTTAAAATGGCATTTCAGCTATCATCATGGAGGGACACATTTGCATGCCTGAGAAGCCAGGAGAGCTGAACAACCTCCGAAGAACTAATTTCCACAAATTTATAATTAACTTATAGCTAGAATGTGCAATGCATCTTGTTTCCTGCATTGCTTTGAAATAAGTGTGCCTTCATGGTGAACACGAACAACAATTGTCTATCATCCATCTGTAACATTACCCACCCAGCCAACACTAACTCGATGATGATGTAACATTACAACTCTCTTAGATGATGTAACAGAAAAGCCTTTGATACAGTATCCTTAAATATCTATTGATCTGAAGAAGTTGGACAAAATGAGCAGAGAGGAGAGTTTAAGGACACACACAATGTATATCACGTAAATATCAGATCAAGTGACAGACAAATGAGACTTCCAATTACAAGAAGATCTAATCAGTTAACAGTTCCTCCATGGGTCCAAGATTCAGAGTAAGCACCTTACTTGATTCCTTTTTTTTTTTCCTTCCATTTTAATCATTTAATCTCATTAGTTGATCAGTTCAAACCATCAGAAACTCCAAGGTTGGCGTAACACACTAGGTGCAGCAACAAGATAGGTCTAATCGCCGTCTTGGCAAGATGCCCCTTCTATCAAAATGAAAATTGAGTTGGATATCACAAATAGACAAAACGAGTGGATTGTTGTGAGATCAACGTGTGTCACTTTTTTCCCCCTCAATAAGAGTGTGTCACTTCAATCAGATGGCAACTAGACCGACCATGTTGTATGAAGCTAGGCAACAAGTATGTGGCTACTGGCTATGATGCACTTGCTAAGACGGATATGAGTAGTTATGGATATGATTAGGAATGAGTACATACGAGGATATCGACTTGTAACTAAAATAGAAGTAAAAATCAAGACATGCCATTTGAGATGGTTTGGGCACATCCATAGATGATGAAAAATAGCCTCCATATGAAGGATTTAATTGTTACAAGCTCGAGGAACTAAGAGAATAGGGATGTTACTACAAACATTAATGAAGTAGTGATACAACTAAAAATCAAGACATACCATTTGAGATGGTTTGGGCACATCCACAGATGATGAAAAATAGCCTCCATATGAAGTATTTAATTGTTACAAGTTCGAGGAACTAAGAGAATAGGGATGTTATTAGAAAAATTAATGAAGTAGTGAGGCAATGCATGATGGATTGTGGAGTAATGGCCCTAAATAGGGTCGAGCGGACAAGTGCATGAAAACCTACAAGAACATAAGCATGTAGCTGACAAATTCCCATTTGGAGAAGAAATAACCTCAAGATCTAAAACAAACCCCAAAGACCCACGTTCTTCCTTCATATCAAATTGTAGATGTTGCTGTGTAATCAATAAGATCTACTAAGAGCCTTCACCAATAATAATTAACAAAAGAACAGATCCATGTGATGGTGAATATAAGAACATAGACTAAACATGTCTAAGAAAGTAAAAGCGATTACCATGATGATTAAATTAAATTTTTAAAACCCACCTCAAGAAATATGTTGAGACCCTACAGACCCTAAACCTATAAATCTTTGATCAGAAACACAAATGCACATCCATCTGATTGGATGATATTAGCAAACTACTTTAAGAGCTATTAGAGTGAAAAAAATTCTCTTTTTCCTTCACTTGAGCACATACCTTTTTACAATTAAAAATCTATTTCACCATAGTTTGTTGACAATGGATACACAAGAAGTCTTCTATAGAAAACTGAACACAATTTATTGCGACAAAGGATATGTGAGCAGGTAGAATGTTTGGGTGTATAATGTGAACTTGGGTCATTAATGCCAGAATAGACTTTATTCATGAAATTGCAGATGTACATTTTTTTACTAACCTGCCAGCAGGAGCATCATACCCACATGTTTGACAGGAATGGGGTCCACCTTTGCTCCATCCAGCCCATACACATCACACACGCTACTCTATATGGGCATTTCCTTGTATCCAGAGTGACATACACCATTAGATAGAACAAAAGAAGGTGGCCCCCAACATCCCAAATAGGTAGCTAGGCCGGTCCTGCCAGCAAGATATGTCCATTTCTCTTTGGACTAAAAGATGAATTCCAGGTGTTCAATGAGCTTCTTATATTTCCGACTGTAGTAACAACTTTTGATGCATTTTGTTGTCACAGAAGGACAAAGAATTTATGTCTATATGTGTAAGTTGTTTCAAGTACTAAATTCAGAATAACATTCCAATACATGAAATTGTATACTTTTCAGCTTTTTCCTGAGATATTGAGGAAGGAAAACTAAATATGAGATGATGAAAGTTCATCTAAAAACAATGTGATCATCAAGTTCAACTCATAGTTATAATTAACTTCTTTAGAATGAGAAGAAGAACCAATTAACAAAGGAAGGAGCTAAAACAGAGAAGAAATTTATGTTGGAACTTAATATAATGAGTTCATAAAAACAGCAGGACAATGAATTTGATATGATCAATAAACTTGTACAGTCGTACTCAATAAATAACCAACAATAGATAAGTTAGGTAAAAAGTTGCATGTGGAGAAATTCCAACTGACCCACTATTCAAGAAAGTCTCCAAATTATCATAGTTATTGGAAATTGGTGTGTACCTCATCCAACATCGCTGTGAGTTTTGTCATCTTGGTCTGTAAATCCTGTCTTTCAGCTGGAGAGAGGTCATTGGTGGAGCTGGAAGTTGAATCTAGATGGTTTGCAGGCATCCCTTCTGAGGGAGGCAATGCACCACTTATTGATCCTACATCATTCTTTCGGGAGCCTGGCATACCAGCAGACGTGTGGATGCTTTGATGTTTGTCCGAGTCTTGCTTTAGAGCCTTCTTAACATTGACAACCTCATCTAGAAGCTGCTGCACAGCCTTTAAATATTTAGAGTTGGGAATTGTGCTTGAAAGAGCTGAAAATCCATAGGGGGAACAATCTCGATGCATTTGTTTCAGCGCTGCTGAATATTGAAGGTTGCTGCCCAACATTCCCCCTGTTATTGCATGGTCGCCACCAGAATATGGTGGCAGTTCAGCATTTCTAGACTCTTTGTTAAGGGAGCCATCCTCTCTACATGAGCCACCAGCTCCCAAAATCGACTGATGAGAACCCATGAAAGAAATTTCTGCATTTGTATGCTGGTGGTATTGGAATGAAGCAGCTTGGATGGTTGATGGAATTTGAGTGCTTAGACTGAGTGATAATCCTTGTCCCTGAATGGCTGAAACATTTGGCCTCTGCGACTGCAGGCTCTGCTCCCTCTGTAAGACGCCAAGTTGTGACTGGATGTCCATCTGAGGTTCCTCAGTAACAGAATGACTCACATGGTCATCTGTGTTGTTATTTATCTGCTGATTGATGGCTTGGAAGAATGTCTCGTTTCTCCCATCATGCCAAACTCCAAATGAATGTTCTCCAAGGCCTGGAGAAACCAGGTTTGATGGGATTACTTGATGTGATGCAGTCGATTCAGATGGCCCCACAGATGAATCTTGTGAAAGCATTGTGGTAGGAACAGGAAGCTGGACACAGTTCTGCTGGGGTTGAGAATTGCCTGCCAAGTGATCTGAGTACGATCCGGCAGATGAATAGTTCAGATACATCATGCTACCAGTAAGGGAAGATTCATGATATGAAGCATGTCCAGGATCGCCTAGATAAAGGGTTGGAATCGCATCTCTCTGGTTGCTTGTATTGTAGTAAGTAGCCATCCCACTCCTATATTTAAGCTGGTATAGAAGGTTTCCTTTCTTTCAATTGAGGATAAAGAAACATCAAGCCGACACAGCACCCTCAAACATATTGGCCCTACCCTTTTGGTTGCAAACAGAGGGGAAGGCTCTTAAGCTGCTATTTCAATTAGAATCTGCACATCTGAAGTGTTTCCCTGGAAAGAAAGCCATCAGCTGCAAGAAAAAAAAAAAATGCACGTAAAAAGATAAGAACGAAGGATGAACACCTTGAATGAATTAAGGATATGAAACATCACACAGTTGCTGTTACCAAGTAATCCAGGAAGATAGGTAATGAGGGAGGCTCGAAGTAAAGAAAAGTTGGAAAGATCATAATGTGTATTTTAATTTCATGAAAATACTCACAACAAATCCTAGATTAATGTGGACTATTCCAGAATAACAAATTATTTAAGAGCTGAAAGCTCATCCGTGTAAGTAAGATGACTTTCAAAACAATTGAAACAACCCAATTGAAATTTAAGTCTCAGCTCTCTATCTCGAGCAAATAAGAAATTGTTACCTTCCGCCAATTTAATATTGGATCTAAAAATATATGATCAAAAGATTCTCAGTTCATCTGAAAATTGCTCAAAACAAATTGAATCACTGTAATTTCAATTTCCATTACCAAAAACATACAGTATTGCCACAAAAAAAATAATAATAATAATAATAATAGTATTCAGCTTTCATATTGGAGTTTTTACACATGGGAACACAAAGCTGAATACTAGTCCATAGACAATTCAGAGTCATGGATATAACAAACTGCGTCCAAGGTTGAATTCAAGGTGTCGGCTACTGTTAACAAACATCTAAGGCTAACATTTACAGTAATACCAAATGATGCTTGTAAAAGTAAAACAGAGGGAAAAAAAAAAACACAGAGAGAGAGAGAGAGAGAGAGAGAGAGAGAGAGAGAGAGAGAAACATTTGAGAACACTCCATCAAACTCCTTTCAGCTCTTGCTGACCTTTCTAAGGGGCTTCCCTGAGAGAAGGTCTAGCACATAAACAAAGCTATGAATAGATAGAATCCCCACTCCACTATCATCCACCCATGAAACCAAAGCCCTTCCTACCCACACACACAACAACAACAACAACAACAAAAAAAAAAAAAAAGATCTAGCCTAAACAATCCATCAGACAAGCCAAAAGGCCCTCCTTCACAAAGAAAATGAGAAAACAAGCAAGTAAAAAATCCCAAAACTCATGAAGCCAATACCCAAATGACAAAAGAAGAAAAACCCAGAACCCCCAACCAAAACAGTAATGAAAAAAGCATGCAAACCCAAAAATAAAACAAACAAAAACAAACCCCAAACACCCAAGAAACCCAACAACCTCCAGAAACCCAAATCCTCGGATTCTACATATATTTCACCAAAACCAGAGATGAAAAACACACACACACACACACTCAACCCCCACAACCAAAAATCTCGGATTTAACTCAACCATCAATCTCATGCAACAAACCCCATATCACAAAAATGGCCAATCATAAAAAAAAAAAATTACAACTTTTCATTTTAAACAAAGAAAATCTTCCATTTTTCTAAGAAGATAATAATAATATATATATATACACAAATAAATAAATATAAGGCCAATACCTTACAGTGACTAAGATTGTATCCGTTGTGGGAGGCAAGAAAGCTTGAATTCTTAGCTGATCAGAGACAAACCGATCCCAAAACAAGCCCTTTTCATCAAGTGAATACAAAAGTTGGGAGTATTGTACGATAAATTTCTTATTAAAAAACAAAAGAGCCCTCTTGAACAGTATTATTATATGAAATATATTCTCTATCTCTATCTATCTATGTATCCATCATCAGAAAAAAGACCTAAACATTCCATTCTCCCACGTGAGAACCCAGCCATGAAGTCTCTCTGCCCCCCCTTTCTCTCTTACATGAAACAGAGAGAAAGAGAGAGAGATGAGATGATAAAGTCTGCACAGTAAAAGGGCTCCCCTCCTTTCCTTTTCTCTCTCTATCTCTTTCTCTCTTTTTCTTTCTCAGTTTTGTCTGTCTCTTATCTTTTTAGTTTTTTCTCCTTCTACCTGCTTTTGATGTTGTTTTTCTGTTGTTGTTGTTGCCTGGTGTTGTTAAGGAGTTCAAATCTCCTAACCACCAGTAGGTAGACCTAAACCGTCCTCAGACCCATTTCTTCTCTTTGGTTCTTCTCCTACTTCTCTCCATGTCTTTGTTTCTAAGCATATGTAGATGTGTCTTTCTACACTCCTACACCATATTTCTACAGTCCTATACTAGTTCCTTCAAAATGGACAATGGATATTTCAAAGTTCAGGGTAGACTACTGTAACTCTTTCACAAGTTAATACTATGAGGAGAGGTAACCAAGGACATGGTAGAAATACATGCCACAAGTGGATGGATTCACCCACTGTCCTGGATACTTTCAAATTTGGAGTTTTCTCTACATGAATGTGTTGGAATATAAATTATTTTCTAATAATAAAATAATGAATTTACAAAAGTGATGGTTAGTAATGGTTGCTTGATGGAATTGCCCACAAGAGAAAAATTCATGAATCATGTGATAATAACATTAGTACAAGAGGCATCCCTTGATTTAAGAATCATTTATAAAAATTGATTATGGCAATTTCTTCCTGTTAAAGGTTTATATCTTTGCCAACATGTTTATAAGGAAGTTGGTTTTAATGGGCATCCATGTTCATTTGTTTGCATGGAATTGAAATTCTATGGATTCATCGTAAATCGATAAGGGCAAAGGATATAAGTTGGACTCAAACTTTTTTATAATAATTTGGTTTAATAGGGTGATAACCAAATACTCATTTTTATTAAAAAAGAACAAATTATTTGATAGCCATTTTGTGGATCTTTATTATGGGCAATACTCCTATGAGAGATATCTCTCACCTTAAATTAGAGATTGGATAGGGGCCCTCACATCCATATACGATGTCAATAATTTAAATGTGGGGGCCCGCACCCCTATCTCTCATAGTAAGGTGAGAGCATCAGCATCTCCCCTTTATCATTATTTTCTTCAAAATTTGCTTGCCATTATGCATTAATAGAATCCATAATAAGAAGTCAATTCCATTGAAAACCAATGGGCACAAAGGGCCTAATAAATGCAAAGGATATGTTAGTGACCTAAAGTAAAGGGCCTAACACATACAAAGAACTGTCCAAGGGAATGGAATGCCTTAGTTTTTTTTTTTTTAGAATCTCCACAAATGAAAATGCAGTAATGTTACAATCTAATATTGAAGATTTTGAAGACTTTTTACATTTTTATTTTGATTTAATCGGGTGTTTTAATTTATTGGTATTCTGAGAGCATGTTAATTATATTGCTGGGAAAATATTATTGCAAGCAAATGTTATGAATTTATGACAACATTACAAAACGTAGATGATAATTGTAACTGCCAATGGATTTGTAGCGCCTGAAAAACATGTTAGCTGGATAATTATAATTATCCAACAAGCATACTTCTTTTATTAGAAGAAACTGATGTTAAATGGTTAGAATTATTCTTTTCTTTTGGTATTAGTTAATTCTGTCCACTTCAAACAACCAGTTTGAAAATATTGCATTTTGACTGAACATTTAATGACATTAACTTCTTTTTCTTTTCTTTTTTCGCTATCGGTGGGTTTCTAATCTTTTGGATTTGACTAATCCCTCCGAGCCCAGAGGAGAAGCCGAGTAAATTCTCCTGTAGCCCACTGTGGTTGTGCAGTTTCGAACTTACAACCTACGAATGCAAAATCGTGGTCATAAACCAGCTGAGCTACCTCATTAGGGTTTAACCAACTTAACTCACTACCTTCAAAACTTAGAAATGAAGGATGCGATTAGAACCACTCGGCGGTTCAAAGCAAATTGGTCCAGCATATGGGTTCAAATTAATCTGATCATGATGTCATAATTAAAAAGATAAAAATATTAAATCAACTAAATAGTACATGTCATTAATTATACTGATTTGTTTGTATTTTTATGGAATAACTCTTTGTTTTCTTTTTGCTCATGAGCAGTGAAAGCTCATGAGCAGTGAAAGCAGTTAGTTTGTTACTAAATTTATTTTGACCAGCCTCTCCCTATAACATGTGGCCAGATGGTTTCAATATCCACATGATCTATACAAATCAGAGAGAGTTGTAATTTAGGCCCTATTAAAAACCAACTTCAATCTAGTTAAAAGCATTTTTTTTTTTCTCTCCCTTCAGTATGGTGCAATGATTGTGAGATAAATCTCATTTTAACCTTTATTAAACACTTGGAACAGATCATGATTTGAAAGATTTGATGAAAGTACTTTTTGTTGGTGGTGTTAATAAATCCACTATCATATCAAATGGGGGCCAAGCACTTCAACACGGTTCAAAGTATTTATGTGCTCAACATAGAGAGTAGTATTTTGATTGTGTTGTGCGGCCTGCATCATGCTTATCATTGGGGTAGTAGTAATTAAAGGGCCTCTTCATTAATCAAGGTAAGCCTCCACCTGGACATATTTTAATGATCATAGCCACCTATTTAAGGGATGAAAGTCTTAATAATTGTATAAGTGCATTCATATAATATTAATATTCCCAATTGAATTTTCCTCACGATTATATACCAATGGATCGAGGTTAAAAATAGGGAAATTTTCAAATAAGGCCTTAGGTTTTTGCCTTATTTCAAAAAAAGACATAAGTTTTAAAACTTTTCAAATTAGTCCCTAAGTTTTCCATGAAGTTTTCAATTAAGGACATCTGGTCATTTAGAGGTATTTTTTATGGCATTTTTTCTCATTTTTTAAAAATACCCAGAGTACCTTCATTTAAAACCATGACATGGTTCTGACAGCTGCTATATTTAGCCAAAGTACTTAGTTTTCCTCGATCACTATAATGCTGCTAGTGAAAAAAAAAGGAAGAAAAATATAGAGGAAGTGAAGGAGGGTTTTATTTCGTTGAAGGATAATTTGGGTAGTTTAAGAAAACTGAAGAAAAAAGTTACCGAAAAATAACTTTAAATTGACGAATGTCCTTAATTGAGAATTTCATGGAAAACTTAGGGACTAATTTGAAAAGTTTTAAAACTTGTGTCCTTTATTGAAATAAGGCAAAAAAAAAAAAAAAAAACTTAAGGACTTATATAAAAATTTCCCTTAAAAATACTGTGTCACCCTCCGTATTGAACCTGAATCACCTGATGCTTAAAAAAGCTGAGGTTGCTAATCAAAATATACCGTATCAGCCAAATCAACTTACGAAAAGAAACAATACAAGTCTTCTTATATATAAAAACAAAACACATGATTTTTGATGGATACGGAATGTTTGAATTGGAAAGCCTTAAGATATTTTTGTGCTGGCCTTAGGTGATCAGACTTTTTCTCTTAATCAGCACATAATTATTCATATACAATAAGTCTAATTGAAAGATTGGTTTGATCATTAGCTAACAAAATAATGTCCCTACATGAGTCAGCTGCCCCTATCTACTAAGATGCTGATATGGTTAGTGACGTGCATGAATTGAAATCACCTTGTTAATTACAGTATATACTCATACAATTATATATTTATAGACCAATTCATCTACTGCTATATAAAATAATGAGTTTCTTCATAGAAATATGGGATGCTAGTTGAACATTGTATCATAGAGTTGGACAAATGAGAATAAAAAAGAAGATATTAGTACAGATCAATGATATGCCAAAACAGGTTTAAATTATTGTTTTCTGCAGAAGATTCTAATACATGTATCTGGAGGGGGACCCCCATTCAAATTCTTCCCCCAGTTGTGAAAAATAATATAGCAGCAGAAAATCTGCTTTGTAGTTGAGATGTGCCATTTATTTTGGTGTATGTTTTCAGAAACTTGACAGTAAGTAGATGAAAGATTAATGAAAGTTTTTGGATTCTCTAATGTGGGCCCTGGCCTATAAATTCAGAAGTTCTCTGCCCCAAATCTCACTTCAATAATTAGGCACACTAATTGATCCAAGTATAGAGCCAATGCAGCCAACTTCTACCAGACAATTTGGTATTTTGATTAATAGGTTGTTTTAGAATATGCTATGTGAATGAAATGCTAGAAATCAGAAGCATCACTCAGAATTTTAGTTGGTAGGATTAGGAAGAAATGAAGATTTTAACATGGTCCTTAAATTTTAGCCTACTTCCATAAAATGGCTCAAGAACTAAAAAACTGAAAGGTCTCTAAGTTTTCAAACAGGATCCTGTGGTTACTTGATTGTCAAAAAATAAGTTTGCACTATCAACAACTATCCTATCCATCTTCCCCAATCACATTTCTCTTCCTTAACTCGCCCATTTTGTATTTAAGCTTCTATTAACTTTAACATACCCATTTCTCTACATCTTCTAACCCAGATTATTAATGATTCATTTTTGTTGGGCCGGTGTCTTATATTTTTAGTTAATCGGATTAGCCCAATTGGATCGGCAAGGACTGTTGAGAAAGTCTCACATCTCACATCGTTTAAGTAATAGATTTGACATGGATTTTATATACCTATTTGTGCCTTCCACCATTGTTATTAGTTTTACACCGTTTCAACTGAAATGACCAAAAAATTTTATTTCGATCAAGTGGCCGAAATGAAATTTGGCATAAAAACCTTGTTTTAAATTTCAGATTTCGGCTAATTTCGGTCGAAATCCTAAATCTTGGCCGAAAAACCACAATTCGGCCAAAATGATATTTTATATAATTAATTATTTTTTAAAATGCTTTAATTTTAATGCATATTATTCTTTGTATTTCTTCATAGGCAGTTGGGATGTGAGCACTTGCTGTTTGCACTTCTAAAAGTTTGGCATAAATATTGTGTTTCATTTCATGCGACTTAATGAAAAATTGAACTTCTGTCACGTTTCCAGAGAATGATATAAGTTCTAGTTACTCAAATGACCCAATAAAGAAAAAAAAAAAAAAACAATTAGAGTTGAAGATTCCCATCAACACAGTTCAGAAACTTTTTAACATCTATTAGTTCTTTCAATAAGCATAATTTGATATACACATCTGCAGCAACAATTTATCACCAATATCAAAATCTTAATCTATTCATGTTAAATGTTTTATTACAACGTTTTGACATATTAGACCTTAAATTCAGTTTTTCAAACTTCATGACCAATATTCAGATAATTTCACTAGAGTCACTTGATATCACGGACTACATTTTTAAAAAGATTTTTTTTTGCCCCAACTCCCTTAATATCATGGGAATAGTGTATGTCACATAAACTGATAAATCTTATGATATCATGAGACCGTCCCATGATGCCATGGCTTTTACGCAACATATCTTAGGAAATATTATTCCTGAATAATAGAACTTAAGAAATGGTGATCAAATGTGTATTCACTTTCCACAAAATGCCATTTTTTCGTATTCTATAAAAAAAAAAATGAATTCACTTACTAGTTATAGAAAATGTATGATACCAAATCGATAAATCTCATGTTATCATAAGATATGACATAAAAAAGATTTAAAGAAAACGTTGACCAAAGTTAAGCGACTGTAGTGACATTATCTAAATTTCGATTATGGAATTTGAAAATCAAGTTTAAGAAGGACTAATATGTCAAAACCTCTTATATTATTTATGTAAAAAAAAAAAAAAAAAAAAAAAAAAAAACACCTATGACTATAATTCCTAACTATGCACATTCATATAAGAAAGTGATCTCTTTCTCCCTCTCTCTCTCTCTCTCTCTCACATATCATAATCTACACATGATTCCATGCTACTTCATTTTGGGGCCCATTTGTGGCGTGTGCTGCTAAACTTGTAATGAATCACTGGGGCCATTGATTAGTGCAGATTGTTGCATTTGCCAAGTTCCATGGTACTTGTTTAGGCTTTTGATGTTCTTTTCACTTTGTTCACTCTTCAACACCCAGCTGATTCTACCAAGAGACTGAATTGGACCACATTAAACAGAACCTAATGACTTGCTATTTCTACACGCCTCACACCATCCACTTTTCTTTGCTTTCTACAACTTTCTTGTAATGACATGGACACTTCCTCTCTCATATGTGTCTATGTACTTTGCTTAATTTTGTCCCTTTCTATAACTACTGGGAAAAAGATTTATCCTTCAGCCATCACCAAATGTCACAACCAAACAATATCTTATTTTCTTCGTTATCACTAACAGTAATGTAAAACTACCTCACTAATCTCTTCTTAGATCTTTCATTTCCATGCATTGCAGATATAATGTTCATACATTAAAAAGGTTATGAGAGTACCTGTTTTTGTGACATGAGAGAATATATATGACTTTGAATGAGAGAATATATGACTTTGAATGAGAATACGGGAACTAGAATAGAAAGGAAATAGAAGACGTGAGGTATAGAGGGGATTCTTGGGAAAAAAGGAAGGAACAAAACTTCCAAATATGGAGAGTGGAGCTGAATGGTTTAATGAGATAAAGAGATAAGACGTTAGTTGCATGAAAAAAGTAGCGGAGGAGTATGTGGAACCTTTGAAAACAAAGGAATAACTTACGGTCGAAATTATAACTGGTGATCAAAGTTAAATCCAAAATCCTTAGCTTTAATATATTATAATTGGTGTAGAATGTACTAAGGCATATCTATTTCGGCTGATTTCGTAGTACAACGGCATATAAATAAACTCTACTTTTCATACAAATAATATTTTGGGTTCTTGAAAGCTTCAAATTTCCAAGTCGATTTAATATTTGTGTTCATATGTTGTCATAAAGCTTCAAATTTCAAGCCCATCTAACTTCCTCTCATTGATAATTGATAGATATGCATCTTTTTTCCCCCCTAAACCCAAGGAGTACTAATTCAGTCCTTACAAGAACTGGACCAATTGCAGTGCAAAGTGGGTCCTGTTGGGGCACACAACAATACATATCAGTCAAGCCGCACAAGTGGAGAACTGATTATTTGGTTCACACATCCTTCTCCATTTCTTTTGTCCAAAACTTTCATTTCTGTCATTTCTTTTGTATTTCAGCCAATGGAGACATGGCCAAAAGTTTATTTGGGCACCGCATTTCGCGGGAGATTGGAAGTGAATAACACTAGTTAGAGGTAACTAAACCTGTTCCTGGAATTCATATATGCCAAACATTTCACCTAAACCCTTTGGGCAGACTCATATATATAAACATCTCACATAAATCCTTTGGGCCTGTTTGTTTGTATTAGAATATGTAGGAATTATATACATAAGATTTTTGCCATAAGTGTGGTTAAAAATAAAGACTAAAGGTAATCGCGAGGGGTAGTACAGTTGGCTAGGACCATGGTTCAGGAACTTGTGCTCTTTCATTGGTGCCACTTGCATAGGTAAAAGCTTGACTTACTCGGTGTGTGGGGAGGTAGTGACTTCACGAGCATGGGGAAATTGACGGTTCTCGAAGAGGTCGGACACCATCGTCAAAAAAAAAAAAAGACTGAAGGTGAATTTTAAAAAATGTGCATCAAATAAAATTTCTTTTTATGGAAATAGAAACAAAGTAAGATGGAAATGTACAACCCCATTATTTGCAAATTAAACTATGGTCTACATTTTTAACTACTCATGACATAAACTCTGTGTATTTATTTCTTATGAATTTTAATGCAAACAAACCGACCCAAAACCTTAGTGCCTTAAATCTGCTAAGATAAGCTTCAAAACAAGCTTAAAGTATTCTTTTACCAAAAAAAGGAAAAAAGGGGGAAGACAAACACTTCAAATTGTTTTGCTGCTACAAGTAAGTTTTTTTTGGAAAGCTATAACACCTGTTTGGCTACCTGCATTTCATCCTTATACTCAATGTCACTACCATTCATTGGACGGAGAAAATTCCTCTCTTCTTCTCTTCTCTTGCGCGTGGATCACACGCGAGACAGCTAACCACATTGAAGAACACTTTCCACTATAATATCCCTATGCAACCACCCAACATTTTAAACGTTTTCCTGAAACATTTTGAGTCAAATGCTTCAAAAGCAACCCCCTTTTTTATGCCATCTTTCTTTCTTTTCATCCCAGGAGCCCACCTATGATCAATAACCAACTTCTCATTCACCCAACTCCTTTGATTTACATTGGTCCTGATTTGGCATTGTGCTAACATGATCACTTTTGCTTGCCATTAGACTTTAAGGATCTAAAATTAAAAATGGTTGTCAATTCATCATACTAATTCTTATGACTCCTAATCTAAATTGGATATATCTAGCCCACGTCCACTTTGATTGTCATGCATCCAACTGGACCTCATAAGAGATGGGCATTTATTATTGTATCTCTAGAAGCATCCGAGCGCGTTTACAACTTTACCTATATGTAAGTAGTATAATTAATATGATTATCATTGAGTTCATCTTACATAGTTATTTTACTAGTGTTTATTTTTAAGGCAAGGCATTGATGATGTGAGCAGTTGTTGGAGTCTTTGGACCTAACCTCATGTAATAAGTTGGTGTGGGACATCTCCTTGGCCGGCGTACCAAAAACAAACCAAAAGAAGGACTTCTCTAGTAGTATTATAATCCTTTGTTTTCCTTTTAATTATCATTAACTTGCCAACTGTGGTTGATTAGAGATTATGATATTCCTTTTGGAGGGAGAGGAGATGGTTTAATTATTACAAAACAGGTGGGGGTGGGTCCCACGTTTCTCTATTTTGTATCATCAAGATAATGGGGGTGGGGGCACACTGTAGATGTAGAGACTATCCCAAGAAGAAAGCTTTGGGTTTCTCGACTCGACTCCCCCTTTACACCTTCAGTTTCATGATGCCTTTTTATGGATACATACAGCCAATTATTCTGAAGTATATCCCAATCCAATACGATATGATTAGTCGTATTTGGACTGGAGATTCTAGATCCTCCAAGGGCTGCCATCAGAGAGTTTCTGACTCACATGTCGAAAATTGTAATTATTCTAAAACCTTAAGCTGATAGAGAAAATGTCGTAATAATATATATTACAATTCACATTACCTCCCTATACGTGCGTACTCCGCGTGTGAACATACACACAGTAATCTCACGGGAAATCAAAATGCTCTTAGTAAAGAAAATCCATTTGATTTTTATCTTTTTCCATAAATAAAATATGTCATACGACAAATAACAGAATAATGGACTATATGGAAAATCAAAACAATTCTTTTACCAAAAGTGAAATGCGTTATTATTTTTTTTCTTTTTTTTTTTTTTTTGGAGATTCAAACCTATGTGCTCTACTGTACCCACCCACCTACAAATATGCCCAGCTAAGCTACAGTTGAGGGACACACAAAAGCATCATGATACATGTGGGTTATACATTTGCCTTGACAGGTGTTTAAATAGAATTCAAAGACCTAAAATTTTTAGCCTACAGCTCGACGTGGGCTTGGATTTTCAGGTCCAAATGGTCAAAAGGGCTGAGATTATCATTACATTTGGCAACCTTATTAATGACAACCTTTTCCAGCAAGTTCAAGACAAGCCCACGCCCATGAGAGATAGATTGTTACATGTTTTTTTCCTCTCTCTCTCTCTCTCTCGTGTAAAAGGGAGATGGATTGTAATGTGTTAAGAGTTGTTTCAGACCACATTTACAAATGGGTCATGCCGAGCCTTAGCTTTAGACCTAATAAAAAAACAGCCTACTTCGGCTTCCTCCTTTCTTTTATTATGAGTAATACAAAGGGATGCAACTCCTAATGGACCAGTCGACCCAGTTGAATAAAATATAGTGATTCTGGGTTCGATTAATATTTCGATCCCAATTAATAAAATGGGTCAGGTTTTGGGTTTGCAAATACTTGTTTACTTTATAACTTCACAGGCACCTAGTATAGTAAGTAGGGGCGTTTATTGACGGGGTCAGGCCAGGCCCACCAGGGTGAGGCATATCTGGGCATGGCCTGACTTTATAAGCATAAGGCCAACTCTGGCTGAAAGTGCTTGGCCCTCCTTCAAAATTTGAGTCCCGGTCCCATTCTTTTAGCTAATCGGGCTTGTTATGGCCAGTGGTGGACCCATACCTGAAAAAAAGTTTAAAACTCTTTAAAAAAGAAAAAAAAAAACCCTACAAATTCTGAAAATTAATTCCACAATATTGTCATTGCCCCTTCTCTTCTTTATTTCATTTATTACTGGGCTATTGCCATGGATAGATAGAATTGATTGCCATTTGTACCTGGGTGAGTTGTCTTATAGCCTTAGAGCTTGTGAACACCTCTCTTTGTATTGTATTGGACAGGTATATATTATTTATAGTGAAGCTTACATGCCGCTTGTGCATGGGTGAGTTGCCACATAGCATTCGGGTTGTGAAAATGCTCATTGTATTTCATATTTTCATATGTAAATAGTATATAGCAAAGAAGCCTGCAAAAGTACTATAAACAAAGAAAATGACAATGTTGAGTCAGAATCCTTTTAAGTGTCTCAATACATGCTTCCAAAGAGCCAGGGGAGTCCAACTTCACACTCTTATTAAAGGCCAAACCTAAAGACTCAATTTTTATAATTGAATCAACTCCTCTCAGGGTAAAATTTAAGAACATCTCATATAAAAAGTGTTTGAATCTTCAACGTATGATTGATTCTACTTTTGCTATCCCAACTCGACTCTAATCTTTAAACTTTTTGTTTATTGGGTCTTTAATTATCCCTTTTTAATCAAATTCAGTCGATACTTCTAAAAAAAGAAGTGATAATTTGTTTTATGTTTTGATTACCGTTGTTAGTGGGAAAATCAGTGTAGCAACTAGCAAGGCTGTTACGGACAACATCTGTTGACTGTTGCTTGCGCCTTCTCAACTGCCTCTCGGTATCTATTATCAGTATACTTCTTATGATGCCACCCTAGCCAAGCCTAGCCTACAGAAAATTGCAACTGATCAACTCTCCAGTTTCTTCCAAGAGCACCATGGATAAGGTGATACATGTAAATGCCCAAAGTCTTGGAAATCAAATTCCTTGCCAAATGGCCATCCAGATCAAAATCAGTGTGAAAAAAGAAATAAAAAAAAAAAAAAAAAAAAAACACTGGATTTAATGAAAAATAATAAAACAAAATAAAATTAGTTTAATTTCGAGTTTCAAATATGATCAACGTGATGATACACTCAATTCCAATCCCACATAAAACTTTCTCAATGACAATTAAGGCATGTTTGGCAAGTTATACAGAATCCCGGTTAGCAGAAAGGTTTCCATGTTCTGCGGAAAACAAGTCCGAACCTCTCATAAGAACCAGTTTTCCCCAAAAGCACAGAAAACAAAGTTTATTTTTCTACTATTCAACACCAAATACTTAATTTATTGTAGAACATAAAATGTGGATTTTGATGCCCATTTCTCAAAATTTCACATTTGATCTTCATTTTTAACTACTAATGGTATGAATTCTATACATTCAATTCCTATGTAGTTTTCAAAAAAAAAAAAAGAATATCCTTATCTATTTCCAATTGCCCTGATTGAAATAGTTGCTATAGAATTAGTGCGTTTGGTAACACAAAAAATCTGATTGAAATAGACTTTTTTTAAATCAATGGTCAATATTTTTTCTTTTGCAAACATCTCATTTTTTTTTTTTCACTTATCCAAATGGATTACATCATTGGATCAACAATCCATTTTCTTTAAGGGGTAAAACTTTTTGAGCCATTCATCAATAGGATGATCAGGCAGGCCCTAAATTTGGTACACAGGTATATACAAACACAACCACCACTTTTTCATGCATGATTGATTCCTGAATAACAATGATTTTGAACTTCTTAAGTATTGCGTATGATAAATTTTTTAATAAATGCAAACTGGGTGTTTCATGGTCTCTGACCAATGTCAGAAATAACATTCATCTCAGGAACTTATAGGGCTAGTTTGTTTCCATCAGAATACATGGTATTCACAACGTTAAGTGGTTAAAACTAAGATCGAAGGTAAATTTTTGGAAATTAGCATCATCAAATCACCAACCCATTTAGAGATATAGAATCAAAAGAGGAAAATGAATAACCAAGTAATTCAATACATAAAAAAGTGAAGATCCTACCTACATTTCCACCTTATATCTTTCACTCATCACCTCGTCTTAAAAAGTGAAAGTTTTATCTACATCTCGACCTGAAATCCTTCACCCCTCACCTCATCTCCTCCTCTCACATTTTCAATAATCCTTCGAAAGATTTCATTTCACCATGAATTCATATATATATATATATATATATTCAATTCCGATATATTTTAATGCAAACAAATTAACAACGCTATATTCTTACATCTAATGCCACATGATTCGAAGAATGCAAAATAGGTCAAGGGGTTCAAGGATTGGTAGGGCCTTCTTCATCAAAAAAATAAAATAAAAATTGCCATAAAGATACTTTCAAATTAGAGGTTTTTGTAAAAATGACATGAGAAAACAAAATACTTAATACTTTTTTAGATGATTAGAAAAATATAAATAAACAAAATCACTGTGTTTTTTTTTTTTTTTTTTTTTTTTTTTTTTTTTTTTTTTTTCCTATTTTTAAATCATATTATCACAAATTTTAATTCTGAAAATACCATGAGATTACAAGAAAATACCACTGTTTAAATATCATGGTAATATCATTATATATTCATAATACCATTACCAGATAACTGTATCCCAGGCCCCGGCACAGCCTGTTGACAGCCATACGGGTTGAAATAAAAACGGAGAACAATTTTGGACATTCGTTTTAGACCTGTATGGAGGTCACCAACTGCTTGTAACTCCAACCCTTCCCATTGAAAGGCAGAGGTGTGGTGGGTGAGAAACTTTTCACAGAACAAGCAATTAACCAGAGACGTTTTTTGCTGTATCAGGGACATGAAGATGTTTTGGTTGATGGGACCAATCTAGAGACAACTACTAGGCTGGGAATCATCTTCAACAGTGTTAGCCTTCTTTCTGAGCTTGTATTGCTTTTGAATTTTGATGGGCCCTTGCCTTAGAGGAGGTTCCCAGGAAATCAGATGTAAAAGCAGTACACAAATGGAAAAAAAGAATGAATTGATCATGGAAAGCCTACAAAATTCTTTGGTTGTTGAGAGTGTTGTCCAGGCATTCAGGAAATGATGAGTAGATTGTTCTCATACCCATTGTTGTTTGTGATGGGACGAAGTGGATCGATTTTCCATAAGCCATCCACGATGAATTTGATCTGTCACACCCATAATGCCACAATTATTTCCTCCGTATGATAGGTACCATATTAATTGGATTGCTCAAACAGACAACATGGAATCAGCAAAGTGATTACCTACCTCATAGCGGCCAGGATACAGTTTTAGGTTCAATGAGAACATGCCTGCACTCGATCTTTCCATCCTTCTCTGCAGTGCAGGACATGATCAGTGTCAGTAATCCAGACTCTGAAAGGAGAGAGAATAGGTGGTTCCACAGTTTCATCAGAGAAGAAACCATAGCATTCTACGAATAACCACCTACAAAACATAAGGGATCAGGGCCTCATGGCTTCCCCCAGCAGATACAGTGAGACACCACAAGCATTTATAAAAATTGAGAATAATTTGAGGACCGATTAAATCCATTTAAAGAAGTAAAGCATGCTAAAAAATATATCTCAAAAACCCCTAGGAATTATTAATGCCCAGGGAGATGAGTGGTCCAGAATCTCAAAATTCCATGAAGGTTAATTTCTGGAGTGTTTCTTTTTTTTTTTTTTTTTTTTCTTTTTCTTTGAATAGATTTCTTGCAGCTCTCTGGTCTTGCAACAGGAGAGAAAATTCATCTTCTAAACCTAGTAATGATCAATCAGAAAACAACTGCTTACGAAAGCTAACAAGCATAAAAGCACAGCCTGATTCTCTGAACACAGATAATCCAACGATAAACAGATTGCTAGAAAAAAAATGATGTTTTACAAAAAGACAATAATATTTTCATCGGAAGTAGTACAAGTTAGGGAGTCTAGTGGTAGAAATGAAACATAGTATACATTTGCTTGTTGGGATGGTCGTTCAAAGAGCCCACAGATCATATATTCTTACGTTTTATCCCTTTTAAATGGTTTTCTTCTCATGTACCCCTAGGATTAGTTATCGGCTGTCCAGAATTGAGTGTCCCTTCGGTCCAAAGGCTCCTTGGTTGGTCTGGGCGGGAGATACCCTGGGCTATAAAAAAAAAAAAAAAGGTTTTCTTACATTGTTTCTTTGCACATCTCATTTGGTGTTTCTTTATGTTTCTTTCTCATATTGTTTTTCATGTGTCCTTTCCTTTCCCAAAGTCATTCAGAGGATGCATCGGGGTTGGTCCAGAAGGCCACTCCCAAAAAGAGGTCAAATATTATTGGCAATTACATGAGAGATGGAAAAAAAAGGACTAGAAGAAATTTCGAAAGCTAAAGTAATACATTTAAGGTGGTAACGAAAAGAACTATGAAAAGATTTTATAATATGACTACTACCAAAAGAATTCAAGTGGACATCCTTTTCAGATCTTGATAAAAGAATTTAAGATTGTGATAAAAGTGTTATCAATAAATCTGCTAGTTTGTTGTAACTGCCAGTCCCAAACCCAGACAAAGGCTGAGGATTGTGTCAGGTAGGTTGACAGTCGGTTTGAGACTTTTGTCATAACATGAATTCTGAGACACTGAATTCAACCTATCCGAGAATTTGGGCCATGATATAGTAGAATGGAAAAACAGAATTCATGTAGTTGATAGTTGGGACAAGGCTTTAATGATGACGGCGGCCATCATCAGTAGAGGAACAGTAAATAGTAGAGTAGAGGTTCCACATGGTCAATGTAAGTTGAATATGCACAGACGCTCACTTGGTAAGCCCAGATGCTCTGGAATTGGGAAACAATAAAGAATAATAAAGTAGTTTTGGCCGTTTCTGGTACAAGTGGCATCAGAGAATCAATTTAATTTAAAAACAAATGTGAGGACTGCCTATAGTTGAAGATGATTCTTGCAACACCTTCAACTGGGCACAAGGAGATTCAACTTCACCATGGAAGTTGGCATCAATTGACAATGAACTAAGAAAACTGTTGCTCCTATGAACCTGTCCTTCCATCATATTCAAAGAGTTTGGAATAAGGAGATGGTTTCTTTGGCTAATGTAGTAGTCATTAGGCATGATTTTATCATGGGAAATGTGCTGCCTTTGTAATTTGGTTCTTTTCAGTAAAAAAGAGGTTTACTGACTACTGTGTTAATTGACTCAGCTCCTCTATACATTGGAATAAAATTCCTTTTTCTGTAGAGAACAACAGATAAGTGAATCACCAGGTGGGCCCCACTAGGTATTTAGGCACGTGGTGCTCACCTGGGAATTTTCATATATATATATATATATATATATATAGCTTGAGAGAGAGTTGGAGAGAGAGAAATGTAGTACTCTAGTACTAAAATCCTGATCGACAGTTCCAGCAAAAACGAACCTGACTAGTCCAGCCATCAAAAGATCCAGTCAAAAAAACCTCTTTGGCATGATTTGGCCAAACAATACAGGCAGTTCGGAGGATGCACAGAGCCTTTTTAGCATCATCAATCCTTCTTTGTCTTTCTTGCACCATCTTTTGTGCTTCTCTGTTAGAAGATAGGAGGAACATCATGGTTAATGCAGAAAGGAAAGAGGCGTCGGACAGTTGTGGTGTTAATAATTAGGGAAAAACATACATGATTTCCAGTGCCATCTTTCCTTCCATGACTGCCAACTTAGCACGCGTAGAACGCAATTTATCTCTGGTTTTCATTATTTCAGTTTCTTGAAACTCCAAAGCATCAGAAAGCTTATGCATCTCCTCCAAGGAACTTCCTTGACCCTGATGAACAAAATCAAGCCTGATAATCGAGTTACTTTCACACTAATAATCCTGATAGGGATGGCAATGGGTCGGGGTTGACATAGGACAGGGTAAACCGAATCCACCCCAACTCACACCTGCCCCTCCCCATGCCCGACCAGACCCTTGACTACTAATGATATGTGATACCAAACCCACCCCATGATAGGTATGGGTTGGGTCGGGTTCGATACCAATTATAAGTTACTCATTAAGTATTATTTTATAAGTACAAAAAATCCTGCACTAAAAGGACTCGATATTGAGAACTCAGTTCTACTTCTCAAATATACCAACTATGCCAATTAGGCTGTGTATTATATTCTAACAAAAAGCACATAAATTGGTCATAAATGGGGCAGGTTGGGTTGGATCATGTTGGGGTGTGCAATGCCAACTAAAACCAGATCCCCACAATCTCTACTTGGGTCAAAATTTATGAAACCATCACTGGCCCTGACAAAACCACTGCCAAACCCAACCAAAATAAGGGCAGCTAATCCATTTCACCTGACCAACTGGCATCCCTAATCACAGGAGGACAATATTTAATAATAAAAAAACCGGATTTTTCACAAGCAAGAACAAAAATATCAACAGAACAAACTAATCACTATTCATATGTAAGACGCATTTCACATTTCTGAAGATATGCTCCTCCCAAGATCACCAACAGTCTTGAGGCAAACAACTCAGGATGCAACTCAAGAGGGTGGGGTTGCATGTTTTAAGAATTTTGGACCAAAGGTCAAAAGCTACATTTCCACACACAATTGTTCTTAACATTGCACATGAACAGTATGTGGTCCACTACTAGGAGAAATTTTATGAGGAACATGAGTATTATGAAGAACCAGAAAGATCAATGACTGTTAGGGCGGCAAATTCAACCTTAACAACAAAATCAGAAGCAGATATGGTGTAGAAATGTATATAAATGAGACAAAATGGTAGGATATACACCTTATTTGAAAGAGCGGAATCAGTATTAGTTCTGAGCAAGCAGAGTACAGAAGTAAGCTCTAACTCCAAATGTTGAAGACGGGAACGTATCTGATCTTGAAAACTCAGTTGATCACCAGAGCTTGGTTCTTTCCATACATTTGAAGCCTCATGAATACTGTCAGCTACTGTATACATCTCATCAGTTATATCCACGTTATTTGAAATGCTATAATCTCTTGTCCACTGATTTCTACTTTGGCGAGGAACAATTTCAGCAGCTGTATATCAGAGTGGTAAGACATCAGCAGGGTCATAATTTCAAACTTAAATAGCCAAATGAAAGTATAATACCTTCGAATTCAGTTTGAGGGAGACCTGCCCTTTGAGCACTCCACGTTCTCCACATTTCTGTCTTAAGGGAGCTACCCATGCCGTCAAAATTTGAGCAATTCCCATTTTGTTGGGAACCCTCAGTATCATTGTACAAGCCTTTGCTAGGGGCAAATGATGTGGATGTGAAACTGCTGCTTCTTCCACTGCTAGGAGCTGTTTTTCGCAAACAAATATTGGATGTTTAGTTTCAAAACATTTGTACCCATAAGAAGATTTCAAAGATATAATTGACATAGAAAAATAATCCAAACCACAATTTACACAAAGACACATGTAATATATGTGGAAACTAGTGAACTGTTTAACCATCACAAGATTTAGCAACCCAACTCTTGTTTCTGCTTTTCCTTTTTTCTATTTGTAATTTCTTTCCCTTTTAAAGACCAGATAGAAGACTGCTGCTATCTAGGAAAAGAGTTAGTAGTAGTACTGCCCAGCGTTATTAAAGGCGCGCCTAGGCGCGCGCCTAGGCCCAAGTCGCCTCCGGGCGCCCATGTAGCGCCTCGAAGCCCTTCGGGCGAGGCGACATGAGTGAGGCGCGACTAAGGCGCATGAGGCGCGCGCCTTGCCACGAGGCGCAAGGCGCACGCCTTTTGGGCTTCTCTCATTGAGGCCCAAAACTTAAACTTTAACAAAAAAAAAAAAAAAACAGATTTCCAGCCCAACAGGTCAATGGGCTTAAGTCAGCCCAACAGCCCAACAGCCCATGAGGTATATCTGCCCCGCCCTAGGTCAAACGAAAGGGCAAAAAACAGAAGAGAAAAAACGAAGGGGGAAACGGAAAAAGAGAGAAACGGCAAGACAGAAACGAAACGGAAGAAGAAGAAGAAGAAGAAGAAGAAGAAGAAAGAAAGACAGAAACGAAACGAGAAGAAGGAGCAGGAGGAGGACAGAAATGAAACGAAAAAAAAGAGAAGAGAGAGAAACGGAAGAAGAAGAAGAAGAAGAAGAAGAAGACGACAAAGAAGAGGAAGGAGGAGAAGAACCTGCGAACCAACATCGCTGGTAGCCTGGTACGTCTTCACTGCGCAGGTACATCTTCACCGCTGCTACTGTTGCTGCTTCTTCAAATCTTTTCTGTTTTCTTTCTTTTTTTTTTCCTTTTTTTTTTGTTTTGGTGATCTCTGTTGCTGCTTTTTTTTTTTTGTTGTTGCTACTGTTGCTGTTTGTTTGTTTTTTTTTTTTCCCTACTGCTGCTGCTCTTTTTTTTTTTTTTCTGCTGCTGCTTTTTTTTTTTTCTACTGCTTTTTTTTTTGTTGCTGCTACTGTTGCTGCTACTGTTGCTGTTTTTTTTTTTTTTTTTTTTCCCTACTGCTGCTGCTCTTTTTTTTTTTTCTGCTGCTACTTTTTTTTTTTTTTTCTGCTGTTATTTTTTTTATTTGTTTTCTTGTTCTTCTCCTGCTGCTGTTGCTGTTTGTGTTCTTGCTGCTGCTCTTTTTTTTTTTGCTGCTGCTTTTTTTTTTTTTTTTTCTGCTGAGACAGATGAGGAAGACGTGGATGGATATAAATCCAATGATGAAGGGCAAGATTATGACTTACTTGGTGTAGATGTTGAGGATGACTGTTAGGTCCTCCTTAGGAGCATTTGTGTTGTTGCTTTGAGTGACTTTGATGTATTTTTGTGTGTGGTTTTATGTAAGGTGTCACACTTTTGTACCTTTGTTGGTACTTTTGTTGAATGTTTAGCATTTAGAGTGATGGGTGCTTTATGACTTTTAGAGTTCTTCTAATATTCCTCTTCTTTTTTGCTCTAATTTGTGAATTATCTATCTATACCAAAATATATATTTTTTATCTACAATGTGCGCCTCGCTTCAATGAAGCCCGCGCCTCGCCTCACGCCTTAGCGCTTAGGCCCCAGGAGACCTTAGCGCTTTGATGCGCCTCTCGCTTTTCAAAACACTGGTACTGCCAGCCATGTTTACCATATTTACAAAAGGTTAGAAGCTAGAACTTAAAGCTATTGTGACACCTCATTGTTTTTTGGTATCTGCAACAATTAAGTTACATTAATGTTTTGTTTTCATTGGTAACATGATTTGAACCCACTATTGGAAATTTATACTAAAAACATACTTTATGTATTTGTCATTGACTGATTAATTTTTAGTATATTATGTCTTCTCATCTAACTGAGATTTTATATGGGCAAATGGTTGCATTATTAATTATTATGCATGTGAGTGTCCTTTATTCTATAAAATAAACAAGTTGGTGTGTAGAGTTTTACTTATACACGAAAGACTTATTTGTCGGTTCTTATGGTATTTAAGTTGTTTACAATCTATATGGATCTGGACACACCATTGGTACGATTGTAGCATGATGTTTCAGCAGGCTTGTTTTGGCTGTGGGAAACGGTATAGTTTCGACTCATTATGCTAGTACGCTTTGTGTGTATTGAACTGGACCATGTTTTTGGGTTTATTGTCTTTATACTGACTATATAAGATGATGAACACTCAAATGGTTATTATGAGTGCTTATACTCTTAATCCCGATGTAAATAATAGACACATACATTTAGTGTTCGGCATTTTGATTTACGAAGGAGTGAGATCTTTTATGGGTCAATAATCTCAGTGAACTGGATGACTACACTACGTATATGGTGGATATTAGTTTATTGACAGAATCCACGACCCGTAACAAGGATTGATGATATCCCCTTGATGAAGCCTTTAAGTTTTGATTATGTCAAACCCTACAGGTAGACTTTGTGTCCGACATATCAAATAAGTTAAGTGTAAGGTCTCAAGGAATTATAAAAATATCGATTAAATATGAATGTCAGTAATTATTTAATCGATGGATATCCGAAATCTTAACGTTGGGAGATTAATAAGCATTTAATAGCAAGAAGCTCGAAATATTATTTTGAGAATAAGGACAGAAATGCAATTACGATTCTTTAGTGGACTAAATTGTAATTTATGGAACTAGGATTCTAATTTGGATCAAATTAGGGTTTCCTATTTCCATAAGGAGCCTATCTTTATTTCCTTCTTAAAGTCCCTATTGTAGCCTATAAATATGCGCTATTGCTCTCTAGGTTAACATACAAGAATAACAAGAGAGAAATTTCGGTTTTAGAGAGTAGAAGAGAATTCGCAAAAGAGGTCCATTCCCTGGCGCGAGTTCGAGCATATAGGAATATAGTAGAAGATCTTGAGGTTTTCGAGTTGCTGTAAGATCGATATCAAATCAGAGAGATCTCGCAGGCATGATCTAATCATATTAGTTGAAAATTACTTCCGCAGTAATCTGTACGCAATGTCTAGAGGTCCTGGTTTCTACTCGTTTCTAACACCCACAACGCTCGAGGTTGCAATAGTGAGCAAATTCCACTGTGCCATGGGCTCTTGTCAAATTAACTTGCATTAATATTAGAAAAAGAAAGTACACCATCAATGAGAGACTCTGTTGACAATGTACACTGATGGAATGACAGATTTAATGACGTTACTTGACCATGATACAAAGTTCTTTTAATCCAAGCATGATAAAAAAATAATAATAACCTCTTAATCTTATGTAATAATCAAATGCAGCAGAATTCACCATTAAACACTGTTAACTGTTGAATGGAAAATGTGTAATTTGGCTAAATATAGGTGCAGTTATAATGTTTCTGTTATTATCTTTTTCTGGATCAACCCTAAGCAATGGGCATAAATTGCAAACCCTTTTAGCTTTATATTAATCAAACTCTTGGCGCCAGTTTGTCTGGGTGAAATTGAATGCATTGGAATTCATAGTAAAATGGGCTTCAAAAAAGGATTATTAAAGAGGTGAGGGGTGAAAGGTATAAGCTGAAGACATGGACGGGACCTTGACTTTCCATTAGGATTTGATTATTCATTTTAGTGAGTTTTTGTTTTGGGTGGGTTCTCCATCTTAAACCTTCATATTTGTATTTAACTTTCTTTTCATCCTTTTTGAAGGTTTTTTTTATTTACAATTTTTAGTGTTCCACATATAATTTCAAAGTCACTTTTTAGCGTGTTCTATATCTTGGAGCACTTATCCTTATAAACTAAAATATCATCATTATTATTTATTTAATGTTTTTGTTGTATTTTCTATGTCATATCTTACCTTTCTCAAGTTGGCTTTTTATATTTTCTGTTTCTCTTCTCAAAATTTTCTTTCTTAGTGGCCCAGGTTCTTTTTTATTTTTCTCTCATCTAATATTTATAATTTACCAACAGATTTTTTCTGCCTTTTCCTCTATATATAAAAAAATCAGCAAAACTCTCTGATATTGAACATACTAGATTTTATTTATTATTTTTAGTTTATCTAAAAGCAACTGTAGCAAAGATGAGAATGTTAAGATGAATGTATAGTAAAACAAGAGAAGATAAAATCAGAAATGAGCGCATTTAGGAACATTTAGGGGAAACATCAATAAGTGATAAATTAAAAGAGACTCATTTTAAATGCTTTTGGACATGTCCAACATAGGCTAACAACCACACTGGTGAGAAAAAGTTTTTTATGTTGGTTGATGACCCCTCAAGGAAAGGAGGTAGGCCGAAGAGGGACATGGATTGACGCAGTAAGGATAGATCAAAAGAAGCAAAACCTAATGGGCATTTGGCCTGGGTAGATTGGAATGATGAAACAAAATTTATGTAGCTAACTCCAACATAGTTGGGACAAGGTTTTGATGATGATACCATTAAAAAGAATAGGATTTGTGTGTTCATGTGGCTCAACTACCCAAAGAAAGAGGTTGGTTTGGGTTTTGACATGATAACTATTATCCTATATTAAGCTGAAGGGTTTTCTATCTTAATTTGGATAGCCGGTTATAATTTTGACTGGTAGTTACATTAGTTTTTTTTTTTTTTTTTTTTTTTCAAATTTTCAAATCTTGCACGTTCTCTGCCACACCCCAACTTCTCACTTCTTATCTCGCACTTATTATCTCTAATGTAACTATCCACATAACTGCTTTACATTTGAAGGCTCTTGTGATTATCTTCTACCAAAGATGCAATTCGAAAAGGCTTGAATTTTTTTATCATCTTCTTTCTTCACTTGAAGTTGAAGACATGGATGTGATTCATGTGAACGTCCAGGGAAGGTCAGGCTACAATTTTCTTTTAAATCCTACAATTCTTTATCATTATTCTCTACCTATGGTCATTTTTTATTTTCTGTTTTGAGAAAGAACGCTTTAATCCAAATACAAAATCTAAATAACTCAATAAAAAAATTATTATAAAGTTTAATATTATAAGAAATTAAAAACTGCTATTTATTCTCACAAATCATATTGCCCGTGCTAAGCACCGGTACATTTTTCTAGTTCAGTTTTATGATGATAAAAGGAAATGTCTGCCTTTAAAGCAGCTACAGACAGACACTGATGCAAAGTTACCTTTCGTGATAAAAGGAGATGTTGCAATAAAAGAAACAGACCTGTACTCTATTATTATAATATAAGGTGTAGACTCAAAAAATGCTAACATAACTTTAATTTGAATCCTGATGAAGAAACTGGAGTGAGCACACACACACATGCTAAAACCTAATAAAACCTGAAATGACCACTTGATTCTTTTTTTTTTTTTCTTTTTGAAATGGTAATACTCCTTGCTTCTATAATTTATGCAAGGCAATTCTCACATAAGGAATGCCCCTCAAATAAGCTATATGCAGACGATCACCACCTGGGGCCACAGCCGTGTGAAGGTCTATACGTAATTTGGAATGTCCCAAAAATCAGCCTGAGAAAGTCATCATAGATTAAATTATGAAAAACATATGGAAAAAAATGGGTGAACCAAAACAGCAATGGTAGAATGAGTGCCAATGTGGAGTAGTTCCAATACATGCTTATTGGGTGGAAGTGGTGTCCTAGCAAGTGGGGCCTCATTTTTAAAACTTTTCCCTTATTTAACCATAGTGAGTGGAAGTAGAAGCAAAATGGAATGTGTGTGGCATTTTTTGATAGTCTGATTCTACTTGAGTTCTTCTCCCCTCCCTTTCTTTCTAAAGGTGGTAAAAGTAACTCTAGTAAGAAGGAAAAAAAGGTAAAGGATCTCTAACAGTGTTTAAGAAAGACATACCAAGAACATATGAAAACAAGGAACAAAGGAAAAACAAAAACCTTGGATCAAAATAATATTATGTCTAACTTGAGTAATCCCTGGTTTTTCCCTCTTTTCTCGTCACATCATGTTAGTTGGAAAGAGATTTAGGCATTTAGAATAGAACCACAGATAGCCACACTAGTGTTGTGTTGAACTTCTGGTTAGGTCAGATAGTGATCACTGCATCACATATATAGCTGAAGGACCCGTTTCTCTCAACGCCACAAAGTTCATGGCACGAATGCATGGAGGCCCATATGGCTTAATCACTTAACCCTCCAGTTTAACTCGCTCCTCCAGTAGGATTATTAAACATGAATTTTCATGGTAGCTTGGTCGAGGAAAGTATGTAGGCTGGGAATAGGGGCGTGATAAGAAAACACAAGGATTCAAGGCCTGTCAATGTCTTTTATGCAGTTGAGGCAGATGCTAGAACTTTTTGATAAGCTATCATGACTTTATGTCTGTGATGAATGCTTTTATGTGAGGGCAATTCCATCTAAGCGATAAAATGGGCTTCTGATAATGATGAGCCCCTGGCATTCGGCAAATATGATTGTGGAGACCTAAGCCAAATTGTTTGGTAGCATGTTTTGAGCAAGGCTAATGGGATGGATCATGGTTTGGCTAGACAAAGCACATGTCAAACCAATATTATGCATGATGTTTGATTTCTATTGTATCATTTTGTCTTTGATTAATAAGTTTATTTATTATTTCATTTTTTTTTAAAGAGAGAACTAGATGGTAAACAAAGCATATGATTAGGCTTATGAGGCCTGATATAAGTTTCATTCAAGTAACAAAATGAACATCTCAAAGCCAAGGGGAAGAAAATGAGGAAGGGGGGAATGTACCTTACTTCCTCTTTTACCATGTGCTATAGACGAGTTGTGCAAGCATGTTTAAGATTTCTTCTCTACAGAATTAAGAAAACCTTGGACATGCTGGTATAGATATGCATGCCAAAATAGAAAAAACCACAGAGGTAACTTAAGTGTTTTATCTAAAGTGTTACATTCTTCTTCCAAACATTTCTAAATTGAATAAAATTAATTAGTATCTACATACCTTTCTAACAATTTATTGTTGAAGAAGTATGAAATTAGAAAATTTTATAAGATAATGGACCTCTTAGTAGGATACGCTTCAACGGTATCCTACCATAAAGCAGAACTACATTAGGGTTATAGCTCTATCCATGGTTCAAAATACGTAGCGGCCGCATTATCAGCCATAGCGGTTGAGGTCGCTATGCTATTTTGAAAATAGCGGTGCTACGGTGTAAAACCTAGTAGAGCCAAGCAATTTTAAACATTGTTTTTTCTATTTCTTCTCCTTTATAGCCTCTCCTAAAGTTGTCTCTACCCTTATATGGTACCAAATCACTAAAAAAACAAAAGTTTGGTTGCTACATAAGATTCAATTTTTTTACTACTTCAAAAATTCACACCGCTGCATCGCTACGTATCTCTGCAACTGCTATGTATTGCCCGCTATGTAGCGTTTTGACCACTGGCCGCTACACCCACCACAACCACTATTTTGATCATTGGTTCTATTAATTATTTGTACATACCAACATCAAATAGGTACCACGAGAAAACTTGCAGAACAAAATGACCCTTAGCATATCACATCAGGACTCTTGGGGCCCATGCCTTGTCAAAGCATTTCATGAAATCAACCCTCTCTGTAGTCACCATGATTTGTACTTCACATCTATCTCAATCAGATAGGAATAGTATCAAATAGAGTGATATTTGAGCCAGTAAGCACTCACAACATGTGCATTTAAACTGGGTGGTTGGTTGTGTGCGCGCGCGCGCGAGTGTGTGTGCGTGAGAGAGAGAGAGAGTACATAGTTTCAATCAGTCTTCAAAAATTCCACTTCACCTAGCTTGACTAGCCACTGGGTTGATGTAACTCAAAGACAACAGCTTGTCTTGACTGAGTTAAAAAGCAAGATTTGGTAAGATCTAAATTTTCTAAAAATATATGTAAACTAGCAACTGCTGACTTCATTTTTCCAGCAGAAGGTAGCCTATGAGCCTCCCGGTATTTTTCCCCATATGCACCAGTTGACTCGTTCCAAGGTAGCAAAACAAGCCAACCAGCCTTCCGTTTCACAATTCAACTGCTGTCTTCTCATCTTTAACAAAAATTGAACACAAACTAGTTGTCTTTTTATCTTCCACAAATATATTGAAAGTTTAAACTCATTAAGAATTGAAACTCGCCCCTCTGAAATCTATTCTTCCTCTCCTTTCTCTAACATTTTAATTTCAACTATCACTTCTGCAATCTCTCTGTCGCTCATAGTCTTGGGTGTCTTCTTCTGATAAGGTGCCTAGAGATTTCAGTTATATTTCAATCAAAATCAGAGTCTTTTCTATCTTCCATCTGGGTTAAGTTTCAGCATGTAAGGTGGATGGCTGATAGTTTCGCAGATGCTAGGTGAAACAAGCGTAGATACGCCTTGTGATTTAGTTGCTCTCACCATGTAATCTTTTCAGTTCTCTGGTATATCTATTTTATACCTTTGTCTTTCTCCTATCATTGTGATAGGGTGTGATGTTTTAATTGTAATCCTTTTCTTTTTTAATAAAATTTATTGCTACTGATAAAAACCATCTTTCTGTTACTTAGATAGACATTCTTGATCTCTTTCGATAGAAGAAAAAGAAGATGAACAAAAAAAAAAAATAAAGGGAAGAACTCTACTGTCCCAGGGTTTATGGTGACTCATGACTCAATTTATCAACCATGCCTGACAAAAGACTAGTGATAGGCGAGTTTTTCATAGAGCTTCAGAATTTCCTGCTGGGTAGTGGGTATGACAGAGTCGAGTTTCTGAGCACTGGTTTCCACATTATAATAGCGATGGTAGTATGAAGCAGAATTTGCACTTTAGAACTACTTAACACAAAGATAAATCATTCGGCCAAAAATACCTTGAGATTTGACAGTGGCCTGAATATCACTTTAACAAGATTACTTCAATACAGAAGTGTATATCAAACGATTACAACTATTATTCGGGGCAATTCCAACTCATGAGGGATGGTTTCAATCCAATAGCTTCAATTCACAAGAACTGAGATCAAAATCCTACATAACATTAATTAAATCAGTTCTGCAATGCAGCATCTCAAGACGAGCACTTCCGTGTTTGTGTGCCTCCTTATATATAATAGGATCAATAGCAAACATTGAAATAAATTCATCAAAAAGAGCTTCCAAGAACTTCATATAAAGAATTGAAAAAATATATATTAGATCACTTGTTCACTCCCCATAGATAAGGCTAAATCATACTATATGAATGACAGCTTTTAAAAACCAAACACCAACTCACCCGCATCCGGAGAGAGTCCCCACAAATCATCTTCCCTCATCTTCGTCAAGATTCCTTCATAGCCTTCAATCTCTTTGGACCCAACAGCATAACAAAGACTCCTTTCTTTCTTGATTCGGCTCAATATTCCCTCAATCCCTGAATCCTCCGCGCTCTCCATCCCTCTATCGCCATTAAAACAAAAGAAACAGCTCATTGACATCAAAACAAGGCAAAAATTCAAAAGACAAAACAAAATCAAGAACACAAAAAAAGCAATCAATCTGAAAAGAAAAAAGAAAATCTCACTGCAATCGACCAGAAGACGAAGGAGCCATAGAATCCGCTTCCAGCTCACTATCGCAATTCTCACCGGAAAACCTCTGCTGAAAGATTCTCCCATCCTTCTCCCCCAAACCGCTTCCAGATTCTTCCGCAATCGAACTCGATTCTTTCTCATCTTCCTTCTCATTCACATCCCAACCGAGCGTGAACCAGCCTCCCTGCGCAGCGATTGCCTCCGCCAAATCCATCCTCCCCGCAGCAATCAACTCCTCCTTCGTCGGGAACCTGCTAGGGTTTGCAGACCTCTCCATGAAATCGAAGATCTCAGACTCCAATGCGGTGCTGTCCGCTACTTCAGCATCCGGCGCCGGCAGCTTCTTCCGCCGCCTGCGCGGCGCCGATCCCGCCCTCTTCTTGGCCTGAAGCGGTTGGAGGGATTCTCCACGCGCGGCTCTTTGAAAGGAGAGCAAGAGAAGATGAGAGTCGGAGCTTCGTGGAATTCTAGGGTTTATGGCGTCGGAAGAGAAAATGGAGCTGCGATGCGAAGAGGCAGTGAGGGAAATCATCGTTTCGCTCGCATTTCTTCGAAGGAAACGAAGGGTTTGTATTAGGGTTTTTGATTTCGCTTCTTTCCCTTTCCCGTGTCTTCTTTCTTTTCCGTGGAATTTGTCCGAGAGAAGGAAGGAATGGAATGGAAAGCAAGGAAGGAACAAATACAGTCCAGCTAAGTGGGAGGGAAAAAAGAGGGAAAAGTTTGGGTTTTGTTTTAATGATTTGAGATTAGATTTGAGCGTAATTAAGATTAGGGGACTTGGGATTCTCTGATTGCATTAAAAATAACCAACTTTGGGGGCACACGCAGAGAGCGGTTGGGTTCATGGCTCTGGAGGAGTCTTCTTGTCTTGTGCTTTTTCCGTTGGTGGGATTTGGGGATAGAGTGTTTAGATAGATATATATAGCGTGTGGGGTTGGGGTGAGAAAGGGAGAGTGAGAAGATGTTAAAAGGAAAAGGAAAAGGACGGACGGACGGACGGAATTGCCATGGTGTGTGGGAGGCCATGAGTGGGTAGTGTCACTCGTGTGTTATTGTGTTGCGCAGTGGGGCCCACCTAAGGATGATATGTTCTCAAATCTTACTTTCATAGGATCTGGTCCCAGCCGTAAAATTAAATGCCGAGTTAGAATGTTATTAATGTAAAGATTAATAATGCATAATAATATGCTAATAATGTTATTGATGATTAGGGACGTAAATAGGTCGGTTCCGGTCCGGATCCATACTAGACCCGGATCCATAACCATATGTAGGGCGGGTTTGGATCCCAGTCCGGGTCTAGATAGAGAATGGTACGAGAAAAAAATATATAATTTTAAAGAGAGATTTTTCGAAAATTGAGGTACTGTGTCAGATTCCGGATCCACGGGTCCGAACCAATGTGGAACTTGAACTAGACCTGTTTGGGTCACTCGTCCAAAAACAAGGTCCGGACCCATTTACTTAGCGGGGCTTAAATAAGGACCTAAATCCGATTTTTAACGGGTTAAAACCTCCGGATAATCGACGAATCAAGGGACATTTATGCCTTTATAGATGATGTGTTGAATGTTGGGGTGAGATTAAATCCTATCGAAGTAAAATTTGATTGTGTGCTATGGAGGGAATGACGTTCGATTTTTAAGTGTTTAGATCTTCAGTCGGTGGCCCTACTCTGAGTTGCGTGCATTCTATTCATGGAGAGCATGTAATAGGTGTGGAGATCTTCATGTGGGATGCAGTAATGGAATCCAAATGGTTCGAACTCATTGATTCTTGGACAAATTTCAGTAGCTTGGATATAGATCCACCGTCTGAATGTGATTGTTAATGTGCAAAGCAAATGATGCGATCAATTTCACATTGGGCCAACTCTGATTCCGAGTGACATTTGGTGAAGAAAGAATACATTGAGGTATTGGTCATGGGATGTTTGGATTTAAGAGATGAACCCCACCTACAAATTTACAGTGCTGGCTAGAGATTCTCACAGGCAATGATCTTTACATTTACATGTTGTTTGCGATCTCTTTTAATGGAAAAAAAAAAAATACAACCGTTATATTTTATTTTACTTTATCTTTATTTTACTCCATGACAAATAAATAAATTCAAGGATTCAGATTCACAGGGAAATTTGACAAGCTGTTGTCCTTCCCTGTCCCAACCATTTATAGTGGCCGGGGAGCTGATAGAAGTGGGGTCCACATTTCGCTGGATGGGCCCACATGATGGCAAAATCATGGACTAGTGGGGGGTGATTGGCAGTAAGGAAAGCCTACAATTTGGACTGTTTTAAATGATTTTCTTTGGATCTTTCCTTGAATTTCAAACTGTCTATTTGTGGGACAACATTTCCTAGGATTGTCTCACTCAAATGGGAAATGGAAAACAGTGGAAACACAATCGATGGCCGCCCAAACACGGCCAAAGAAAGAATTTCTCTGTCGGACGCACACGGCCATGTTGCACGCTTCTAAAAAAGATTCGTGCACGGGGCTATATATATAGGGAGATGCTCCTATGAGAGATATTTCTCACTTTATATCACCTTATATGAGAGATAGGGTATGAGCCCTCACATCCATATCCAATGCCAACAACTTAAATATGATGGCTCCCACCCCTATGTCTTATACAAGGTGAGAGATATCTCTCATACAAGCATCTTTCATATATATATATATATATATATATATATAGTCCGTAATTCCCCACTAATGAATTGCATGGCAAATAAACCGTGTTGTATAGACCCATTATCGCGCATTGCATTTGTGTGGGTTTTAACGGGTGCCAGCTTCGAAATTAGTCCAGGAAAAGGACTTGTAGCTTGGAGCCTTGGACTGTGAACAGTAAAAGGAAAGTGGAATAGATTTACCACGCGTGAGTTGTGTGTTTGTGAGGATTTAATGGATGCCAGCTTGGGGATTCGTTTGGATGAACAGAGGACTTGTAGCTTGGACTATGAACAGTGACAGAAAAGTGGAATGGATTTAGCAGATGTGTGGTGTGCGTTTGTACAGATTTAGTGGGTGCCATCTTCAGGATTAGTATGGGTGTGCAGGGGACTTATAGCTTGGACTATGAACAGTGAAAGGAAAGTGGAATCATTTTTTATAATAAGATGGAAGAGAATCAAGGGAGTTAATGACAAATCACTTCCACAGAACCATTCAAATGGGTTTGTCTTACTCCAGCAACCGTTGAAGGGGACAGTTATAACGAACTGGATCTTCACAAGAAGAAACAGATAACATAAAATATATGGAATGTTCCTGGAAAGCTACGTCGTCTCTATGTGGTTTGGTTATTCCTGTAGCTCTTTCAACCAATCTTCTTTTGGTAAAAGAATAAAGTTTTATCAAACCAAGGTAAACAATAGACGTGAATTTATTTTAGAGAAGCCTCTATCTTTGGCTTTTTTTTTTTATCATATATAATCCTTTTCGTCTTTTAAATATCATTCATTATAAGGAGAATATTTTTTTGTACACGGTTCACATGGGAACCATGTACAAGAGACGTCGCGAATGATATTGATAGCAACTTATTTTTCTTACTATGGGCAACAATTTTTCTTACTTGTGATCTACCTAATAATAATACCTAAAAATGATGCAGCTCAAGTTCAAGTGAAGCTAATTCGAGTCATATTCCTGCCATTCAAGGGGCTGTATGTGGACAACTATGTATAACTATATTAAGAGTGATTTACATCGTCAAATATCCATGCCCAACTCATTTAAATGCAGATCAAGATTTCTTGATTTGTGATCTATCTAAAAATAGTTCGGGCTTAAGCTCAAGTAGAATCTCCATTCAAATCATATTATTATGTAGTAGCACAGGTTTTCCAATTTAATCCTTCTCTATTTCTTACTCTCTAACCATCTATGATTAATGGTGATATATTTGAAGCATGTAGTTAGCACATGTTACCACTGTTATGTGATTATTACCTGAATGATCCCACTGCTAATATCTTGGTATGGATCCAATTGTTTGTGGACCCCACTGAACAAAATTGATCTGGTCATTTCCAGTCTAGTTAGGAATAGATAACTACATACAAAGGCACCTAATGCAGTTAATATAAACAGTATTTATTGTAAATTAAATATATGATACATATTCCTACCTATATATATTATATGAAATATATGTACATTTATATTTAGAATATACTAGATTAACATTATTGTTGTATAATATAGTAAAAAACACATAATGTATGGCAAGGAGAATTTTCTTCGATGAGCATATTTCATGTGGCCCATTTAGAGCATGACTATAAATGGCGTGAGGGTAGATGAAAAGGTGATCTTATGGATAAGGGCAAGCCAAAAAAAAATTAGCCCTATTAGATCATTGCATCCCTTGATTTAACAAATAGTTTAAATTTTAACGATGTTTGCAAACGATAGATTGTTTCTTGAGATTCAATCCAACGGTGCCTAATGGTTCGAAGAATGTTATTGGGCCTAGTGCTAGATCATGAGATGAAAAGAGTGTGAGCTACACCGATTAAAGGTGGGCCCATAAAACTGGATAGCCCATCCAGTTCCCTCTAGAGGAGGAAGATTTTCTTGTACAGCAGTACTTTGTTTTGAGTTCAGTCTGGATTTCGTCTGGTCCAATAAGGTCCATTGGAATTGGGTCCAGGCCTAATACATTAGACACATGGACGGTTGCGGTGCAACCTCGGTTTAGGTACACAAAACACTAATTATGTTCGTGTTTGAGTCTTTATTTAGAGTAGAACGGACCTTAATCAGACACATGTACTGATTTACATCCCTATTGAGCATGGGGAGTAGGGTTCTCAAAGAGCCGGGCCAAGCCTGGGTGTAGATTGTCCAAGCCCTACCCTCAACATATGTGGGCTCGGCCCAGGGTGGGCCAAAGCCCTTGGAGGGCTGCTACGATATAGGCACTACAAGAAAATTGACAATTAACGGTGGTTTATTTGTCTGCCACTACATTTAACTATTATGTTAAGTACAGCGGCGGAAAATGTATTTGGCTGCTATTAAGTAGGAATTTAATACATACAGTGGCGGAAATTGTATTGTGCTGCTATTAAGTATGTATTTTTTAAATACGTACAACGATTTAACAAATTAGCACAACTGTGTCTAGATCCCATATTCTTCTTTTTGTGTTACAAATATTGGGCAGGGCCAACTTTTTTAAAATCACAAGTGCCTTTTCTTATTCTCCTGCTCATTTAAAACCAATAATAGAACCTATAATAAAGACACCCAATGAATAAGTACTAAAGTGACTTGAAATAAAGACACCCAATGAATAAGTACTAAATTGACTTGAGGCCACAAGCAGCAGTTTGTGATGTCTGCTGCTATAAGTTGCATGGGTTTTCAGCAGCAATTTGTGATGTCTGCTGCTACAAGATACAAATAGCAGCAGACAGTTATAAATCGGTATGAATCAATAGCGGCAGATTATAATAATTAGTGGTGGTTTAAAACTGTCGCTATTGATAAAAGTGGCGGCGGACATTTTTCCGCCGCAAAAAGTATTAGCGGCGGTTTTCATACATATAGCGGCGGTTTTTATCCGTCGCTAAATGTAATTTTTCTTCTAGTGAGGCCTTTACACAACCCCTCAAGGGCCAGAGTTGGGCCTATGGCCCTACCCTTCTACCATACACCAAGTGTAAGCTTTATGTTAACCCTCCTTTTTTATATGAGCTTGGCTTCATGACTGCAGTGCAAGAAGTGATCACGAGGCAATAGATGGAAATCTCACATAACTAGAATCTGAATTTAATGGGGTGATGGCTAGACAATCATTTATAATCCATAAGTTGTTAATACAACGTATTGAATGTGACCAAGAAAAATAATAAGGTCGAGCCTGGTATTGTCTAAGCCCGCCTTTAGATTGGCAAGCCTGCGAAAATTATCCAAGTCTGACCACTGAACTTTTTAAGAATGAAAAACCTTTATTTTGCATGCCTTTTGAGGGTTGAGCTAATCCGGACAACCAATGAGTAATCCCTAATTGTTTACGTGGAGAGGTGCCTTACCAATGAGCTATTGATTTCTTATATTCAAAAAATGATTTGAGATTTCTACGTCATACCGTTACTTAGCCATAGCCTTGATGACACTTTTATTGTCATACAGAGAATTCACAAAAGAAGGAAAAACTAGTCAAAACCAAACACCTAAAAGGATAGAAGAATTTTATGTGGTTCATCAGTAAGGTCTACTATATTCACAGGCAAAGAACAAGATGCATGAACAAGTGTATCAAGAAGAAACAGGATATGATTTGCAAAGAGATAACAAAATGCATGATCAAGCGTCACATGTCAGACTCCTAAAATCTCTCTCAAACAAAAGGAGACAATTTGCTGTTCTTATTTGTTAAGTAGATTTGTCCTCAGTAGGCTAACAGTTTCAGCTTTTGCAATGCATTGACTAGTCGGACTTGACATAGTATTAGAGCAAACGCTAGGTCTCGAGTTCGAACCCCATGGAAGGCGTTGTTCCTACAAGTCGCGTGGGTAGGCATGAGTTCAAACCCCACGGAAAGTGTTGTTCGGGTAGGCACGATTTAAGCTTCTGGGATGTATTGGCTAGTTGAACTTAAAATTATTCAGAAAAATCTGTTTATGGTTCATAGACATCAATGTCATAGAAAAGGGGTTGGTAAGAAAATCCATGGAGGTCAGTTACAATCCTTGTCAAGGCGGGCAGACATTATTGGAAATTGCTGCTCTTCTCTACAGCTTGGGGAGAGTCCTAGTAAGGACTGTCTTCCTCTTGTTCAGCTCTGTCAGAAGACACTGCTCTATGTGAAATCTTTTTTATTTTTTTTATTTTGAAGGGCTAACTATTTTGAAGTTTTTTTTAATGTTAATGATGACACATCCTTTCTATAAAGAGAATACACAATTGCAGAAGAGTATTAGAGATTGAAATAGAAATATGAGGAGATTGGTTGAGAAATAAGAGAAATGAGGAAAGAGATACAAGGAGGAGAATATGAATTTATTCTCTCCATATAAATTGGGATGTCGTCCTTTTGATGAAGTTAAGATGAATTCTACGAAAATGTATCCTTTCAGAGTATCTAAAAAAAAAAACCCTACCTCTGTAAGAGTTTTTGCTATGTTTCCTGCGTGCTTGTGACAGGCCGTTGTTGTCAGAGACACTGTAAGAAGTTGTTCGATCTCTAGCTTTTATCTTAAGAATAGACTGCCTTTCTGTCTGCCTGTGGACTTAGCCCTCATTCTTACTGTGCCTGTGACTTGTTTGGATTTTATTCTACTACTCGTCTGCAGTTCAAAAACAACATCGGGTCCATTTCAAATGGCAAAATCACACACAGAATAAAAGTCCAAAACTGATTCCAACACAACAAGAAAGAATGATTAGCTAATGATATACATATCAAAGATAATCTGCTTATGCAATTCTCTAATCATCCCTCTTGACAACTCACTATAAACATAACATGATTAGTTACACATTAGTAGACAGACCATTGAAAAAAGAAAGAATTTCATCTATCACCTCCTCAGCTTTCTCTTGCTGGATGAAGTGGTGACCATCCATGATGACGACTTCAACTTTTGGTACAAAGCTCTTGAAAATCTCCCCCTCAACATAATCCTTTGTGCCAAGAGAAAAGCCTATGTCTTTATCACCAACTATGAACTTTGTTGGAACTGTAACTGTAGATCCTTGCCATGGTGCGAGAAGCTCCCAGTTCCTATGTCACGCATAATTAGTTCATGTCATGTCAGTAGTTAAAAGTTTCAGACACTCAAGAAGAGTAACTTAGGGCAAGTCTGACTGAGTACCATGTTGGACTTCTACGACTCACCTGACTTGGTAGCATATTGAGTTGAGTCCATTCAATCAGAATCAGGTGAGGCAAAACAAATCTTAAAACAATTGTTTAGACCTACCTAACAATTATGCACCATGCCTCTTAGAACAGGTAGCACAAAACTAGAAAATTTATCATGCTTTACATTTACCAAAATGAGATAATTTAATTGCAACTAACAGTGTTTAAAAAAAGCATTTATAGGACATGTCATTGCTAAGAATTCAATGTTTACTTAGCTCCTTCAGAATAACAAATTCTGAGATGCACTGAGGAAACTACAATAGTTTCTTCTCCAAGAAACTACCAACAAAAACATGGCACTACAGAGTATCTAACTCTTTTTCCCCCATCTATCTCTCCTTTATGCAAGACATTGTATTTAAATTTGTAGTTTCTTTTGCGAGGAAACTACTGTACTTTTCTTTAAGTATTTTCACAAAATCATTGATGGGGATTTTCTTTTAATAAACTAAGAAAATCAGATTTTCATTTTCACCTGAAAAGATCCATGGGATCCTGGCCATCATCACATGGACACTTCATTCATTGGCATATTAATGCATAGAATTTTAACTGCCAAGTGTTAGCTAATATCCTACAGGACTAGAAACAGAACCCTATAGTTTCCAAGATTGGTGGATGCTTTGATCAATACTGACCACAAAATTAATAGAAAACCTCATGGATGAGTCAAGCATCAAAATCTGCAGGAATCTCTTTCATAATCAATCAATAGATCGCCTTCTTTATCTCTAAAAAGAATAATTTTCTAAAAGAAGATTTTCTTGATTAACCATGACAGTTCAAGAGATACATAGCTAATTTTGTCCCATTACTGATCCAAGAAGTGAACACTGAACACTGAACACTCATTTTTGCGATTCAAATCAATTGCTAAATGACCCAATTTGGGCTTTGTAGGACTGATCTCTTATCTACTCATATGATGCATACTAGCTTCTAGACCTTTAGAAAACCAAATTTTCAAGTTAATGATCATAAATTCATACATACAGGTCCATCGCGCGATAGTAGTTTAACGGGCCAGTGAAACCTGATTTATGGAACTTGCTAGCAAAATATTGGAGTTCTTCCTCTGTAAGCCATGGTGGCAAGGATGTTGGTGTGTCGAGAAAATCAATGATTTCCATGTCAGGAGGAGCAACAAGAAGATCAGGTTTTGTTATTAAAAGAAACTTCTTCATAATAGTTTAACAATCATAATGTGAAAAGGCCTTTTCTGCTCTTCCAGAATCCTGCAATGTCAAAAGGATTGAGTAAATTAACGAAGATGGAACTTTGCAATAGCAGGAATATAACAACATCTAAGCAACATAAAATGGAAAAAAGGCCTACAAATGTGAATTCAAATTATAATTCTTTACTGTGTTTTCCTTCTTCTTTTTTTTTTTTTTCTAAAAAAATGAGTTGAGCAAAAGAGTTGTATAAAACTGAGCACAAGCCTCTGCTTCATGCAAAAATTTTTGCAACTTCACAAAGAAAAATAATTGCAGTCTAGCTCATCCATACTGCCTTTCGAGTTTCAACCCATATCTAATGCAATGACCTATTGCTATGGATTGTGACTTTTAGTTTATTATTGTGAGGAAAATTTCTGTGAACCAGGCCACAACTTATTCATAGACCTGGTAAATTCTGTGGCCTTCAAACAGATTGTTGTATTCATAAGATGGTAGTGGTACCCATGTGGGCCCACACCTAACCCAGTATGAGGCCTTACAGTTTCCACCTGGTGATTATCATGAACTGATGTGGGCCCTACAGAGAGGTTTTAAACTTTAAAGTTGCAGCCCGGTTCGCAGCCAAATTTTCCTCTGTTTATGTTAGTATTTTGTCTAATTTCTAGTGAATATATTAGACTGAAACCACAGACTTGGATGAAAACTTCTGAAGATCACATGTTTTAAAAACCCCTTTAAAGTTCCTTGATCAACCATGTTTCTCAAGAGTTCAAACACTAGAATATCATAAATAATGATAATTCAAGTTGACTGGTCTTTTATAAGCCGCCTGAATTGCAAAACATAGAGGGGAATGACAAACTATCAAATATACGTGTAGGACTTTGTGTCAGTAAACATAGATCATGCATATGGTAGCACAATGACCAGGTTTTTTGAGCCTTTGATACTTTTTATAGAACTTTTTCTGTAGGATACAATCCGAAAACAGGAAGTAAAAAGAGCCAGACAGCAGAAACCCAACCTTTGAAACTCAATAGATTCGCATGATATTTTCAGCATGGGATCTTGGTACAACCTTCTTTAAGGTGTGATTCAATGTAGCCTGGATCAAATTTGGGCTTGAATATCTTGGGAGAACCCTTTTTTTTTTTTTTGTTGATTGGTAACAAAGGATTTCATTAATAAAAACCAAAAGAACAAAGGCACCAATCAAAAGATTGGGATGATATAAAAGCATTACCCTATCGACCCGTTGCTGACCCAAGTAATCAGCAAAACCATTTGAACGCACCCCCTGACAGAAAAAAAAAAAAAAAAAAAAAAAAAAAAAAAAAAAAAACACTTGAATTCCACTTGAATATCAGAAGCCAAAATCTTAATCTCATTGAAAAGGAAATGGAATCTCCATGGAATGTTCGATGTAGAAGAAGCCCAAGAGGTTGCATTGGATGAGCTGCTTTCCACTACAAGGATATCATGCAAATCATTGAAGTGCACACGAAAGATGAGGAGGGCTTCTAAAATAGGCAAGACTTCCACTTCATTGGATTCTAAGATCCCAACACTCTTTGAGACTTCCATTATGAAGAACCCCACCTATACAGGATGGACCTGGCTTTCCCCTCACTGCACAATCCACAATAAACTTCATGACACCCACTGGAGGACAAGACAAATATAGAACTTTTCAAATTTTAGGAATGCCACAAGACAAAGTGGATTCCCAATTGTGCAAAACACCCTCCAAGGAAGAACTATCAAACTCCTTATTCTTGAAATAACCAATGGCAAGAGATCTTCAACGGGCAAGGAAGACTCCCTAATGATTCTATCATTCCCTTCTTTCCACACTGACCATATGATGGCCAATGGAAATCAGACATAGGTACCAACCTTGCTTTGTAATAGGATGGCAGGGAAATCAGAAAGCATAATATGTGGATGCTGTATTTCCATTTTTAAGTTTAAACACCCAAGACCAGTATCAGTAACCTTATTTTCACAAATGAATTGGAGTATAGAAAACCCATATATCACCTAATATGGTCTTCACTTTCTTTAGCTCTAGAAACATAGCTGAAATGATAATCATCAGTGCCAAAATATTCAAAGAGTTTATGATTTTAGGTGTTGACAACCACTTACACTAAAAGCTTAAACTGATAGAGAATGGTATAACAATGTATATCAAAGGGCACAACACCCCTTGTAAGGGAACATACACACAACACCCCGTGCGGGAGAATATAGGGTACCAAGGCATAACACAACCGTAGAGACTCAAACACTGGACGTCCCTCTTTGAAACCATGTTGACATGACAACCACTTCCTCTAAAAGCTTAAGATTATAGCAAATGACATAACAATGCATATCAAAGGGCAAGACAACCCCCGTACCTGCAGGCTCCACATGGGAACAAACAGACAATACCTTCTGTGGGAGAATAGGCACAACAAAAACCTTGGGACTCGAACACTCGACCTCCTGCTCTAATACTATGTTGACAACCACTTACTCTAAAAGCTTAAGAGTAAGTGGTTGTCAACAATAGGTCCATCTAAATGCACATTATGAACAGGTTTAAGAAGTGGAAAATGCAGATGGAATAGAAGAGTTAAAACACCTTGTATTCATAACTTCCTTCAGAGATGGAAAACATATTCAAAACATGAGAACCATATGTCCTTGTAAATAGGGAAATTGAGAGAGAGCTAACTTGGAATTGAGAAATGTAGAATCCTTCCCCGAACAGTCGATTAAATGACTCAGTGGGCTTAGTGGTGGCAGAACGGGGCATGTATGGCACTCCCAAAATAACAAGTGCTCTAACTCTGTCTGGTCTGAAGAGGGAGAGATACCAAGCAACCCAAGCACCCCAGTCATGCCCAACAACAAATGCCTGCTCAAAATAACAGAAGTTGACAATCCTGCAAACCACACTGATTTAAGGTGTAATCATGCTAAAATCAGAGAGGTCATGCTGTTGTTCTAGTTTGTCCTTTATATATCAGACTATTGATCCTCCTCGGAGAGAATGATTTTATCATGATAACAGAAGTAACCAGGTGAGGTACATTTATATTGGCCCCAACTTGGGAGTTGAGAGCATGAATCATTTATCTGGTTACACTCACTTTCTTGGTGAAATCAAAGTTTAGATGACCTGCTTTACACTGGTCAATCCAGTTAGGAAAGAAGAAAAAACTACCTGTTTACATGTCTAATAAAAAAAAAAATTCAAATGGACTGGATCATTACCCTAAAAAATTATGAGAACAGAATATGAGAACAGAATACAAATATTACTTCAGGTAAAAAAAAAAAAAAGCAGCAGTCTGCTGGATCATAGAGTAGAGATGGAAATGGGTCCCGGATCTCCAAATACCCAAGGAGCCCAATACAAAATATGATTAAGATTTGGACCCCACTTCGGGTCTCATTGGGGTCCACTACTTGTACCCCAAGTTTACTAACTTTCTAATGATGATACAACTTCACAAACTTTGAAGCTCTGAAAAGAGTTACTCCCAAAAAAACAAAACTTTGAAGCTCTCAAAAGAGTATAACTCTAGTAGTCCAACTAAAAGAAAAAAGAACTCTTAAACTCCATTGATTGATTGGACCTGAGCCACATGTCCCAGTTCAGATGCACTGTGTACCCAACAACCCAAATCCAGCCAGCCAAAAGATTGGACAATTGAGTCTGAACTCAAACAAAAATCCCAAAGAAGATGTTGGGTTGGTTGGTTGGTGTACATGTAGATGAGGATAAATGAGAATCACCTTGTGCTGGTGGTGACCAAGGTGGTCAAGAAGGCTAATGATGTCACCAACAAGATGAAAATAAGTGTATGAAGAAGGAGAGGGAGGTGAATCAGTGTCACCATATCCCCTCATATCGGGTGCAACTACGTGGTAGCCCTGGTTAGTTAGTTCCCTCATCTGATTCCTCCATGAGAACCAAAGCTCTGGAAATCCATGCAGCAGAACAACCAATGGACCTCCGCTCCTCCCTTGTTCTGCTATGTGCATTTCTATGCCGTTTGTTCCAACCTTTCTATGCCTCACTTCGCTGCCCTTCATCTCTCCGCTTTTGCTGTCCCTTCCAAACACACTCTCCTCTCCAAGGCACTCCCTCTCCGTCTAGTGTTTATGCATTGGGTCCGGATCCGAAGACAGCATATGTCCTAGTTTAAGGGGCCCCACTGACCTGCTTTTTCTTTTTTTCTCTTCTTCTTTCTTTATTTTATATATATATATATATATATATATATATATTAATGTCCTGTGCCCTATGAGCCCTTCTTTCCGCCTCTTTTTGTTTTTTTTTTTTTTTTTTTTTTTTTGTGTTTCTCTTTGACATGTTGGGCTAATGGTTGTTAATTTCGTTTTGGATTTCATTTCGAAGATGCTCTCAAGAATACAATGTTTTGGCCGATTTGAAATTTTAGTGAAAAGTTTCAGATTTATGTTTTAGAGAAATAAATAAAAAATATATATATGGTAGAAAAATAAAATATAAATATAAAATCTAATTTATGCATGTAATTTATTATAATAAAATAATATTATAAGATACAAGTATAAAATTTAAGCACATTTCTTACTATAATAAAGTTTAAATATAATTTTCATAATAATAAAAAAGTTAACAGCTTTTACTATTGAAGCTTGCACACATTTCCCACAAGACTTTGGTCATTTCGAAAATTCTGAAAATTTCTGCCATTTCAAATAATTTGGGATGAAATCCATATTTTGGGTTAAAATTGATCAAAAGTCAAACCTAAAAATTACACTATGTATTTCGTTTCAACTTCATCCACGAAACAAAATGAAATTGACAACTAAGGCTACTAGTTAAAGTGTGAAACCTGGGTATATTTGCCTACATCATGCAACCTTGAGTGTGTTGGCAGGATATACAGATTTATCATGTTGTAATAGTGTTAGATAAGTTGTATCTTTATATTGGATCTGAATCCAAACAGGAAACCCTGTTTGGACCAATCAGGGGGTTCCACATGGGAAAAAGATGTCAAATCAGATGCCTCTCATCTCCTCCAATAAAATAAAAAAAAATTTCATATCCCCCATGTGGCACCCCCTGATTGGTCCAAACAGAATTTCCTTAATTGGTCTAAACAGGGGATCCGTTTCCCTTTATATTATAGTCAAGGTTACTTGTAAAACTAAACTCTTGTCCTTTCCATTGATTTGTTTTTTTTTTAAATATTGACTTGGCTGCCCTTTACTTCAAAGTACTCAATTAATAAAGTTATCTTTGCTCCCATTATTTTCCAAGATGAATCATTTTAACAAAACCTTGGTCTCTACATTCAACTTTTGCTGCCCTTTACTTTGAAGTTGGAAATTATAAAAGTTATCCCTGCACCCATTCTCTTTTAAGAAGAATTAATTATTCAACATAAACTTAATCTCTATATCACACTTTGTTTGAGTTTGAATGCTCCCTTTCTTTAGTATAAGAGTTATCCATGGCTTTTTATAGGAAAAAAAATCTGCATGACAGGCTTGTTTAGCCCACTATTTTGTGAGATAAAAGAGACATCATAGATTAGCGAACTAAAAGAAAGGATCTATATATGTTATAGGTGGTGTTAACTAGTGATTAATCTAAGACCTCGAAACACACCTTTAAAATATAAAGCTTTTCCTTCACTTATCATTAGACAGTTTTTAGATTGGATAGCTAGCAACCCCTATATTCTTGAGTTTTGTGGATGACTAGTTGATAATGCACTCCTATAGCACCTTTGAAACATAAAACTTTAGTTTGCTTATCATTTTACAGTTTTTGGATTGGATAGCTAACAAGTAACAACACTTATATACCTGAGTTTTGTGGATGGCTAATTCATATGCACTCTTATGTCTTTTGGATAGGAGGGCCCACAAACCTGTGAAATTGTGCCATTTTTTAAAAGGCCAGATAGAATTGAGTCTTTTCAGTTGAGCTGATTGGAGTTGGAATCTGAGTATATATACAAATCCTCTTATTGGGCTTTATGTGATCCGAACCGAGTACCAAACCTCCAAAAGGCCCAACTAATTGAGCCTGGCCCATCTTTGATCTCATTCTTGGATTTTTTTTACTGGTAATCTCCCATCTACTCTGGGCTTGGGATGCTTCCACTATATCGTAAACAAGTCTAAAGCAGACTTTGGTTTGGCCCATCGATGAAAAATATGTAAAATAGGCCTTGGCCTTGCTTACTATTCAGGCCCAAGAATATACCAAGTCCAGTTCCTTACAATGGACCACTCCAGCTTATTGACTATACAAGAAGCCACAGGTTTAGCCCTGCCTACTCTCCCAATGAAATAATTGAACAAAAGATGTTCCAGTCTTGCTAACTCCTCTTCTTCGAGCTTGCTGTTTTCTCTTATTCTATTTTCATCACAAACTGAGGGCTTCTTCTGCCTCTATGAAAATTCCCTTTACTATATTTTTCTCTCTGGTAAACACTCTTGCACCTACACACACTACATAGTGCACACGTCCATAACCAATAGTGCAGGGATTGAGCTTTGGTAGCAAGTAGGCATCTGCCTTTCCACAGAGCCGTAAGTGTGGGTTGGCCTTTGCCCTTTGAAGATTCCTTAAAGGCCCATTTTATAATTAATGGCGAGTTTGCTCACCCATGTTTCAAGCTTAACTTACGTTGGATTTCTGTCAGCAATGTCCATTTTGTATTTAAAAAAGACCAGAAAAAAAGAGAGAAAGGACTGAGCTAAAGGCTTTTATGAAAGAATTAGGACCTATAAGCAATTGCCAAATTTTCTACGGAGCCTAAATTAGTTTTCTTAAGGTAAAAGTGGAGAAGAATCATTTTTAAGCTATCCATAACTCTAGTGTCTTCCTCATCCAAATTTTTTTTTTTTTTATATATAAAATAGAATGCATTTCCTTTTCTGAGTAAAATGCCAAGCTCGCCAAGATTAAAGAAGTGCCAAACATCAGTGACTTTTTTTTGGTAAAATTTCAGTAATTCATGTTAGGTATTGACCTTGTTTTCTTTTGGCAACTAGATCTTCAGGCATTCCTCATAAATTTTCCTTGAGAATTTATAAAATTTATATTTGGCAAATATAAATTCCCGAGGGTTTGGGCCAGTTTTAAGGATTTTCAAGTCCGACCTTCCTTGATAGAATTTGAAAATCCTCAATTTACAAATTTATGAACTGATACCAAATTTTCTCAGTCATGCATTCCCATATCAATGTCAAGTCCTTACCTATATTTTCTAAATTATTCTAACTCCCATCTAAACTTAATGCTGTAAGTCCAGATATATATATATATATATATATATATATATATATATATTCTCTCCTACTACAGTAAAATTTTGTTAGGCCTTCACCCACTCTCTGAATGATCCATCTGTATAGAAATACCGACCTCTGAACAGCAAGGATCACTGGGTCAGATTTCTTGGAGCCCACTACTGGTGTGAGCATGTGATTCTTGGGCTAGCTAGCACTCACCTACAATTCTCTACAGCCTACAATTAGAACACTTGCATTATATACAGTGCATCCTAGCAAGCAATATGATCCACCACACTTCCACTATATATGATGGGAGAATTCCCACTACAAAAAAAAAATAGTTTTTGCCCATTGGCCCACTTGCCCCATGATCATGATGATCTACAAACATCCATTTGATGAACCTACTGTCGGTAGCCGACTGTATAAAATAAGAAAAGGAGGAAAGCATTCCTGTTTCTATCATATTATATATGTATAGTGCGGTTTCAGTCGTGTGCATCCAACCATCCCTGACATCAACATGCCGTCTCATTATCAAATTTGAAACTTGTTTTCAAAGTTGTAATCTCTCGGAATCAAAGACATGAGATTGAGTGCTAATCTTCTTGTCCCCACTCAACCACCTCTGATTCCTAGCTACTAAAAACGCATGCTGACTGAAAAGCATTGCTTTTGTCGTATGAACTTTGCCTATGAAAACTAGTTTGTGAATCCGACAATTGTTTCTAAATGACAAAGAGAAGAAACAATCCAATATATGCAGATCCTTTGCTCCTTTCTACATGCAAACATTATAATAAGTGAAAATGCCAAGGAAATGTAGACCCCGGGTATCTAGTAAAGATATTCTGGGACCACAGCAAGAGGATTCTATGGCCATTCCGTGCCTGAAAATCCAATTTAATTGCATGAAAGGAGTTGATGGTATGAAATAAAGATGACCGCTGTAATATTTAAATTGGGACTGGCCTAGTTTTTCAAAGGGTGGTTGTTTGTCTTCATTGGGAATTAAGTCAGTCTTGAATTATTCGGCAGGTTTATGAGAAGCATCTCGTGGGGTACTACCGTTATCTTCAGTTAAAAGATGTACAAAGGCGACCAGCAGCAGCAATGGTTCGTTTGGGTGATGGAGGATTTTCTAAACATACGCCACATTTGAGCACCTTACACACCTTGGAGAAGGATTTTCTAAACAGTGATGGCTGGTTTCTGTCGTGGATTATATATTTGAAATAAAAAGAAAAAGGGGAGAATAGCATATTGACGGATGAGCGTGTTTTTGTACATGTGCGGTAAAGTAAAGGTAGATGTTACATCGTCTCTTTAATGAAATCCGGGCTTTATCTACCATTAATAACGTTAGCTTCTGCCATTAGCTCAAGTTGGCCAACGCGATGGCGGTAGCAAAGCATGGAGTTTCTTTTGTTCCTTCTTTGTATCCTTTTTCTCTTTCAATAATGATAGTTTCCGATAAGAAACACATTGTGTGGTAAAGGTGACATAAAGTATGTGGTTAAGTAAAGTAGGAGAGAGACTGCTAAAATAGTTGGTTTTTAATTTAGTGTACTTTACCATACCTTTATAAGATAAGGAAAAAGTGTGTGGTAGTTAGAGTAGAGTGGCAGTTGAACATGACTTTACCACACCAATTTCCCATACCTTCAAATAAACACATTCAAATGATCACTTTTGGGTCACTGTGGAGACCCATTTGTGGGTGGACCCTATATCTTTGGGATCGAAATGATCCCTACTCATGGTCTTGCATCTGGATCAATGGAGGTCATGATACACTTGACATTTCTATGAAGTTGGTAGGTGAGACTCTTTCCCTCATCACATGATCGGGCCTCTTGATCCATTGAAACCCTCTAAAACTCATCATCTTTGCACCATTAGGTAAACTCAAAGCATTCCATCTGGCCTAGGGGTGGAGGGAGAAGGCGAACGTTATTGTGGAGTCCACCTATTGAAGATTTAAACTAGTAAAAATGAAAGTCCTTCCCTTTAATGTAATGATCATTTGGTCTTACTATAAGATTGAACATGTCTTTCATAATCATATATGCTCAATCTTATGGTGGAACTAATCCCTATTGGAGTAAAATTAAGAAAATTTCCACTTATGAGGAGGTAGTTATCGTGAGATGTTCGTATGTTCAATAGGTTGACTCCATTATAAACTTTCACACCCCTCATTAGAAGCATGAGTAAGACAATCAAAGGATCCGAACTGTTAACTTTACATTTTCATAAAATTTACACCTTGGGTGTTATCTTTCCATGACTTGATGGATGATTTTAAATAATGTCCTGTCAACCATCCTTGCTTATCAAAGGCATTGTAGCCCATCATACGATCATATGTAACCGGTCGGTTTTCATTAGTCAATAGTGAGTGTGTTAGTATTTTTGGTTGGCAATTCTTGGGATTTGGACAAAAACTCAAGTCTAAATAGAGTTGTAATTTTCTATTTCTTACTTTTAGACTGTAGTGGCTGATCAACATGATGAATGGAGAAAGGAAATCTTAGAAATTCAAGCTCCATGTGAAGCAGAGAAGATCGGAACTGAGGTTGGGTCGAGTGAGCAGGATTGCTTTCTCAAGGTTTTTTAGACCGAACCTCAGTTCAGTTGACCCAACTGAAATCTGGGTCGACCCAACTTTGCGAAAGCTTGCCAATTCAATCTGGAAAGCCTACCTATTTTCTCTCTTCTGCTTATTTGAGCTCCAACATTAGATCTTGGAAACCTCTTGCACGAATCAAAGGATGTATAAAAAGACTTCTTGTGCAGCCCTAAAGAACACCTCTCCTCCATCATAAACTTCTATAGGAGATTTCTTGAGAGTTTGGAGCCATTTTTTAAGAAGACCTTCTTCTACTCTTTCGTTGTTGATTGAAGTACCTTGAGAGGCATCGAGGTGAGTTGCCGGTTCAAGCACAGGCGAACGGTGAATGGTGAGTCATCGGCAAGAAGAACTACAGTCATTTAGGTTGAGTTCAATCGGGGAATGGTCCGTGAGTATATATTATTGTAACTGTTCAAAGATTATTAGTGCTTGGTTTTCCCTTGGACCAGGTGGAAGATCTCGTGACTTTTTTCCATTTGGGTTTTCCACGTTAAAAAACTCTTTATCTTTTGGTGTGATTGTGATTGGATAGATCTAACTATTGTTTGCTTAGAATCTCATACTAGAAATCTATTGGGACCTGAACCCCTTGTGGTAATCAGAGTGGATTGATTTACATGTGATCAATTCGGCACGGGTCATACTATGTAGAGTTAGATACAACTCTCAATGCTAAAATAAGGGGAAAACAATTAGTTTGAGCCATTTAGAATCATTATAGGGAAATTTATTATTTTCATATTTTAAGTGCCCTCACAAAATTTTGCAAAAAATGAGTCTTGGGAAATTTTGTGGTATTCTTAAATATAGAATTATGATTTTCCAAGGATATTAGTAAAAATATATTAAAAAGTAGTTTTAAATGATTAATAATTAAGTTATAAAAATAAACGCTTATCGGTCTGTCTATTGCTTGACCCCTTACGGAAAATTCTAGCTCTGCCACTACCTGTCCATTATTTTCTTCAACAAGTACAACACTAAGGGCCCATTTCTTTAGCAGAATTCCAAGAATTTATATATTTGAAGAATTTAAAAATTCTCTATAACCCATCATCTAATTGGAATTCCTGAATCCTTATTTTCACTTGAGCATTCAAAAATACTAAGGATGTTGAAATTCTGAAAATTCCAAAAGTTACTTTTCACTTTTTAGGTGGTTGAAACTCAAAATTCCAACGAAAGAATACAACATGTAGAAATCCCAGGGACAACCATTCAATTGCTGTCTTTTAATTTCCAACGTCACAAATTTCAGTATAAAATCCTACTAAAGGCAAAAGCCACTAAGTTATATTAATATAGAAGGCTAGATTGTTGAAATGAAATAGTTATATGCAGGGGAAATAATATTGATAATGAAGATTTCTAGGAGGAGTGAGGGTTGTCAACACAATGACGAGCAAGCAGATGCGTCTATTAGATAACATCAGTCTCTTTCATACATCAACAGGTCCTGCTGTACACGTAAGATGCACAACATTTGTAGACAATATCACAAACCATCGATCCCCACTTTCAAATGATTAAACAGTTATATCTCGTGGCCGTGGGTGACATATCAATATTGGTATAACAAAATCCAAGAAAAGGTGTACATCTATAATCTTTGTTAGTCCATGATAAATCACGAGCAAGAAACACTTATGCAATGAATCAAAACGAATGAGGAGCTAGTCTCCTCCACATTAACAAATCCTTACCATGAAACGACATTAGATTTTTCATAGTAGATAGACTCAGTAAAGAACTGACCAAGGTTATGTTATAGAAATGTTAGAGAGAGAGAGAGAGAGAGAGAGAGAGAGAGAGAGAGAGAGAGAGAGAGAGAGAGAGAATTGTTATTGAGAAATGAGAGATGTTATTGACAGTGCCATGCAGAGGCTGTTATTAGATATCTATCTTGCCACCCAAGAGAGAGACCCCTACCTCCATCTCTCTCAACCACTTTGAATCCCCCACACCCTCCATCAAACTCAAGCTGTGAGCAATGGCTCCTAATTTTCAAAAGAAGCTTTGCTTGGCTCAAGGACCTGGAGCTCAGACTAACTCCTTGAAACCCAATACTCTCCATTCTATCCTTCCATGTTTCCAACCTCTCATACCTCAGATGACACTCTTCACCTCTCTCGCAATTTACCATGTCCTTGATCTCCTTCCCAAAGTGATTCTTCTCAATGCACAGCCTCTCCACACTGTCCGGCGGAAGGCAATCGTCCAGCGAGTCGAACATGGCCGCAAAGTAGTGAAGAGACTCCATGAATCTCGATAGGAAGCTAGGGTTGCTTCGGCTACCTTCTTGCTCTACAAGGATCACAAGAGAAGGATTGAGTGAATAGACTGATTTTAGTGTCTCGGAGATCTGCCAAGCACTGGTCAAGGTATGGAGATAAAGCACCAAGTTCACCACAACAGTTTCCTTCTTCCTCACACATAGACTAATGGGTTTACTTCCTCTCAACAACCCCTCAAATTCAAAATCTAAATTGTGGCAACCTTTTGCGAAGCTCGCTAGTCTTGTCTCAGTTTCTATTAGTTCGTCCAAACTTCTACCATACCCTGTAATGCGAAGAGAGATTCGGCAGCTGCTGCTAGTCGCCTTCTCTGAAAGAGATTGAATTAGAGAAGGCCATTGGAAACCATAGGAGACATCAAAGTCTATGACGTGCAAACTTCTACTGTTATGCTCTTCTTCCTCTTCAAAGGCCTCAAAGATGGCCTGATTGGCAGTGAAGTGCGCAAATTGGTAATAAGGAGATGCGCGGTATAGCTCAGTGAAGGCGGCGAACTCTTCATCGGTGGTGGGGGGCTTCATGATCATGTCATAGAATGGTGATCTTCGGGTGAGAAGCCTAGCGGCCAAACCATCAGCGAAATAGGCAGCAACCCTCTGGATGGAATCACCATTCAAGGCAACGCATTTGTACAACTCACTCAGATTCTCAGCAGCCAAGCCGACCTTCTTCTCATCGACGGCGGTGGCAAGGACAAGCAACAAATGGATCAAATGAAGACCCTTTCCTTTTTCAACGCCTCCTTGTTTTGGGTCTAGTTTTAACATCTGGTCGCGCAATTGAAGAAAGGCAATGAGCTTCTTTCCTTCATCTCCTCCCAATTGAGTACATGGATTTAAATCTTCTCGTCTCTTTCTCTTCTTCCCACCACCGGTATCGATGATGGAAAGGCGTAGATTCAGGAACTCCTCTTCAGTGTCTTGCATCTCTCATGGAGTTGAGGTTCAGGGAAGAGGAGGAGGGAATGGAAGATAAATGAAATGGTTAGGATTGGTTTTATGGGAAGTTGGCAATACATGGAAATTCTTCTGTGTCATCACGAGGGGAAAGAAAACAAAGACAAGAAGGAGAATTGGGTTTGTCTTGTTTCCATGTGAAATAGAGAAGGGAAAGGATCTTTTGCTGGGGTCCGAGGTTTTCTTAGAAAAAAAAAAAAAAAAAGAGGCAAATTGCATAGAGGAATAATGGTTTGGGAGTGTTGTGGGGTGGTTGGAATGCTTCAAAAAGATGCCATTCGCAGTCGACAAAACAACAGCGTGGAATCACAATCCGTCCTTGAACACGACCTGTCCCCATCTGTGGACTTCTAGAAGCAAGATTACTCAACAAATCCACCGCATTTCTTCTCTTTCCCTTCCTATTGTTTTTTGAATTCTGGACAGGCTTATAGTTTTTCATAGAGTTTTCAGGTGCCCTTTGATGGTTTAGTGTTAACAGTGATGAGTTGAGTGCCATGTGATTTTCTTTGAAATCATCATTCTCAAATCCAATCCACTCAAAATCAGGTTCCTCTCCTAGGCTAGGCTCGAGTCTAATTAAATTTCAATCCACTGAGCGTTGAACTCACTCATAGATTGGCCACGTTAAAAATAAATAAAAAAAAGAAAAAAAAACCATGATTAGAATACATACAAAATAAATAGAGCAATCATGTGTCTTATATGTGATCAATATTATGATGTTGGAGATAACACACACCGATTGAAATGAGTAATTGCTAATGTGGAATATAAAGCACCTATTTATTTGTATGGAATTGAATTCTTAGAAACTCTATGAGATGTTTTCATAGAGGTGGTTAATATTGGAGAGGCAAACTGAAAAATCAATAAATGGCCATCAAACAATCTTTCTTTCGAACGGAAATGCATTAAGTGAGATAGAAAAGAAAAATCCAACCATCACCCGGCTAAATAAATAAAAAACAATGAGAATCACCTCCCATATACATCCCACTTTAATTTATACCATTCTTCACTTAGATCTTTGATAATCCTTTCTTAAAACCTATTTTACCATTAATTCCTATGCAAACAAACGCATCCAAATTTTTGGGTTGCTAAAAGGCTAATTGGGACCCAATATTGAAACACTTTTTTTTATTATTATTATATAAAATATAACATGGAAACATATCAGCCAAGAAGCATATATAAGCTATTTTTTGGGACTAGTGGCTGTTATTCAAGTGCTAGTGTGAAACAAAACCCAAGAAAGCTGCAGAGGGAGGGAAGGAATAAAAGAGTAGGTGAGTCCGTGAAGGCATCTTTGAATTTGCCGCCCGTATGAGAGACTGGAGAAAGAGTCTTATAAAGCAAAGATACCGTTTATCTTACGACGTTGCATCGACTCCACTTACTGCTCTCAAGACTCAAGAGTCATATTTGGTGCACTTCTTGTCCTGGGCTGGGAAGCTATCAGGAATTTGCACCAGTCTAGATTGTGGGCCCTTACAATAGATGTAACCTAGATTCGTTGATAAGATGATGATGATATTAGTGTGGGTTTTGCGGGTGCTACCTTGGAGAATAGTCCAACCACATTATAAAGAAAAAAAAAAAGCTCACAAAACTCGTTGGATTCGAACCACGTTAATTAAACCATCTATTCAATTGATAACAAGAATTTCTTACATTTGTTAAGGATTCAAATCACCTCTTAGTTGATAAAAAAAGGAGCAACCAAGCCTTGAGTGAGCCGAGCTTAGCTTAGATTTATGATTAATCCAATATCTTCACATTTGTTCTATTTGAATTGGCCGGTTTTGGCATCAGTTGCCACTGAATTATATTGCGACTTAATTATATCACGTAATCTCATAAAAGTAGGGGAATGTTCTCCTAACTCCGTACTTCTAATAAGCAGTCCACCTCATGCGGCTGATTAGATGCCTAATTATTGGGATTAGGGTACGCGGAAAAGGTCTTCTCATAGATAAGGATTTGAGGGAAAAAATTAAAAAAAACCAGCACTATCAGATCATCCGATCCCTTGAGAGAAAAAATCAACACCATTAGATCATCCTATCACTACATTAATAGCTATAAGTTTAGGTTTCTTTTAACTATAGATTTCTTTGAGATTCAATTCAATGGTAGATAAAGGTTTGATGAGAGTGAAATTGGGCATGGTACTAGATCATGGGGGATGACGCGTGGAAAGAGCCCGTGCTAATCAAACATATGCCCAAGTGGGCCCTACGGAGCTAGATTGCAGAAAAGGAAAGGATTAGGATAATTTGATTACAATGATTTTCTGCGCCCACCTCAAATACACGTCAACTCTATCAATTTTCTGGTCTAACTCGAGGGTCACACGCTAGTAGGTGGTCTATAATGCGGGCTAGACTCTTCCTGACATACAGGAAGGAAATAAATATAAAGGAAATTTTCAAATAGGTACAATTTTTTTTTATTTTTAAAAAAGTACATGAAAATCTGAATATTTTAAAAAAGTATAAAGCATTTTCACAACTCATAACAAGCTCCTAAGAAATGACAAAAATACACTGTAGTCAATTTTCAATTTTTCCCTTTTAACAAATCATACAAATCATTTAAGAGGCTTCATTAAATCAAATGGTTATGGTCATCAAAATCAAAATGGCTAATTTTGGGGGAAAAAGAGATTTAAAAAAAAAATGTCCTAAGACAAGGGTATTTTTATCATTTTTCAAAAATATTTTATAGAGAGGACTTGATTAAAAGAACTGTGGAAAGACTTTCTCCCTCCAAAACTTCACCGCACTCGAAACATAGCATAGCTAGTACAGTCGGCATCAACATAGTTCTCTCTCTCTCTCTCTCTAGATTTGATCAGAATAAATCTCGTAGGACACAGGATTATAGAAGTGTTACACCCCTCCCAGTTGGGACCCTTATGGTGTATGACAACCATGGAATGCCGTTGGATTGAATAATCTAGATGAGATTTATCTATGTAAAAACATCTCAACTCCATTAGATTAACCTAACCCCTCGATTCATGGCCCCAAAGTTTAATGGCTCTAGAGCATCACTTTTTAAGGTTGTCATACACCATTTTAGACGTATACTACTCCCAAGAATTGGTATAAAGCCCAAATTTGACACTCATCCAACTTTTACTCACCGTTGGATTGAAATCACTGGAAAGTGATGCTTCTAGAACTATTAAATTTTGGGCCTATGGATCAAGGGGTTAGGTTAAACTAATGGAGTTGAAAATTTTTCACATAGGTAAATATCATCTAGATTATTCAATCCAACGGCATTTCATGCTTGTCACATGTGTGCGCGTCCAAACCCACCAACTCAACCGGATTAATTTCAGATTTGGTTAAGATTTTCAACTTGATAACTGAACATGAACCAGTTTATATAACCAATGGACTCACTGCACTCCAAGCCGACCTGAATCTCCCTGTTAATCCTGGCTATGAACTTTCAGCCGGATAAGAGATATAGGTATAATAGGATCCATCCAAACAGATGGTCAGCCAACCTGAATACAACCAACCAAAATTGTTCTTTAATCCGTTTCTTTTGTATTGCTGTTTACAAATCTGATACAATTGACATTGAGATTGTCTTATTACCAACGAAATCCCATTTTGGGAATCTAGATTGTGCTGATTTTGTAGTGATCAGAATGTATTTATTCACCAAAAATCGCATTTGATTGGATTGTCTTTATCAACTACAGGCTAATTTCTACAGAAGCCAGAGATGGTGACTGCCAACTTTGGATGTGGCATCCTGCATCTTTTTATCTCACTTCAAGAAACAGTATAAGATTTGAACTCCATTTCAGCTCGTCCAACTTTATAGATTTACAAAAAGAAACAATCACAGGACTATCCCAGCACTCCCACCTTCAATGATGGGGCAAAAGTTTATTGATTGGAATGAACCAATTCACTGTCAATTGCTAGTTCACGGCAATATCCCAGGGGAGAAATAGCTCAAATGATTGTGCATGTTACATGTCATGAAAATTGCTCCCCTGCTCCAAAAACTTAATGTAAAAAAAAAAAAGGCTTCTAAAAGACAATATAAGAGATGATTTGATTCTCAATATTATTTCCAAGGCATGCAATAGAAATTCTTTCTATTAGTACAGAATTAGAAAATGAAAGGATTTCTCCTGGCAAGGTGTTTGTTATGTAATTAATCAAACACCTATATTATAGTAGGGATCCATAACAACAACAACAACAATAATAATAATAGACTCATACTAAGGAAACAATATTTAATTTATTAGGGTGTGCTTGGTCTTTTCATCTTTCATGACCTCCCAATGATCACACTAATCAGATGATACAAACCATATGACTAATAAATGGATGCAAGCAGGAGGTCCCCATAATCTTGGATTTTAACGTCACTTCTAGATTTTGTTCAGTTTTATTTGAATATCAGATCATATGATAACATAGCAAAAAGAAATTGTTTTCCACTCTTTCAGATGAAGTTCCATGTATGATATCCAGTACAATTTCCATTGTCGAATCCATAATTACACTAGTATTCTATATTATATCAACTTTCTAAAGCCAATAAATATGGCACATCCTCCAATCCTATTTATGCTGGTTTGCAAAATCAAACTCCACCTTGTGGATGAAAACAATGAAATAGAGGTAGGAATGCATGTGTGGATAAAATAGACAACTCCGCGATATAGAGGTAAGTGTTCTGACTTTAATACACCTTCTCTTTCATTGTTTGGTTTTCATATGGTTAGGGTAAGAATGCAGGATTCCTCTCACATAGAAATGGAAACGTGTCACGCACCCTAAGGAAGCGCTTGCGCAATGTTGGAAATCCATGGCACCATGGATTCCTTTTGCCATGGAAAAATGATTCCTACTAGTGACTTTATACAAAGTTAAAGAAAAATAGTACAACTTTTTTCCTCTATCCACACAGAAAAGTACCGAACCAAACAGCAAAAAAATGGCAGGCGGAGAAAGAAAAGTACCGAACCAAACAGCAAAAAAATGGCAGGCGGAGATAAAATTAGGCTTTTGTACCCAAAGGAATCTCGACATTGCACAAATGTGTCAAGGGATAAACAAAATTAACAAATAAATACATGTGCACAAGGAGACATGTGAAGAATATGAAAATAATTATTTTACTCCATGTTATTTTCTTTAGAACTTACATATAGAAAAAAGTTATGAAACAGTCCCAAACTCATTGCTTGGTAAAAAGGGGAAAAAGAAAAAAAAAAAAAAAAAAAAACTACAACAGAGGTTTTTCTTCTTCCAACAATAAATGAATGATGGATTTGACAACTTCATTGTTGACAACAGTCGCCATCTGAAACATGGAGTTCGAAATGTTACTTTTGTTTTTGCAAGGAGCTCCATGCCTTTATGTACAAGATTCATCACAATGATGAAAAACATGAAATGATTAATTATGAAGATCATCAGGCAACATAGCATATGCAACAGAGAATAGTAGCACTAGCTGAACCTAGATTCACTCAAGCATATGCTCGAGTGTCTCCACCCACAAATTTGCACAAGAATTGTATCATATCTCATTAAAGAATACCATTATTACTGAGGAACAATCATAGGTTGTTGAATCTGCTGATGCATCATGATGATGATGTGCTAATGTCCTAAATCACCATTTTAAACAGGTGAGGCCGTGATTTAGTCATCAAAGGTATTGATTTGTTGGGCTCCAATTCGATGGGGATGCCTCAAAAATCTTACCAATTCCAAAGCCTCACTGCCCATTTTTCATCAACCATAAAATAATTAGGAAAAGAAGATTAAAGTTGTCGAGAAAAGGGCCAACTGGCCAAAAATTGACATCGAGGATCTTTCCATTTCAGATTTTTCGTGCATCTCCATCCATGATGGAGCCATCAAATCAATAGCTTCCATCACAACTATGAGCATCAATTATGAGGAAATTTCTTGATAGAATAAAATCCTTCAATGCCTCTTATACTAAACTTCCCACAAAACGGAAAAATAATGTTATCATTTTCCTTGTGTAAAATGAAATATTTTTCTATTTACCAAGTGCAATTTAAGTTAATTTTGTGCATTTATTCATAAATCAAGCATTTACTATACTCAATATTAAATGCCAGGTCCAAAATGTACAAATAGATGGATGATGAATGCAATATGTTACCAATCAAAATCAGACAAATGACATCAGATTTTTGGAGTCATTTATTAGTAAAGGTATTTGACGAATTTCTTCTACTGGCTTAACATGATGTTGCAGAAAAACCCTATAATAAATGTTGCCAATTATGTGTTCCATTCGGTTGGTGATTAGTGTAAAAAGTAGCTAACTTTTTTAAGTTCCATTAATTGTAGGTTGATTGTGTTCTGAAAAGAAAAGGGGGCAAAAAAAAAGAAGTAATACAACCACCCTCCTTATCAGTTTAAATATAAATCAAGCATAAAGTTTTCTATGAGAGATGACATTAACTTAAGTCAAAACCTCTAGCACAGTTAAGTTGAATAAAGCTATCAAATGCCTCTAGAGTAAAAAGTTGTTGTCAAATACCTCTGGCTTTCGAATAAGTTCCTTCAGAACAGAATGAAGTGTTAAGCGGAGTTGCTTGAACAGAACAGCAGTTTGAGCTGGAGCAGTCAGTTTTAACCAGCCGTCTATGGTTACCAGTCCTGTCTGCAGAACAAAACCGCAAAATGGTTTGAGATTCCTATTAGTTATCAGTGAAAGCACACTGTCATCAGCAAGGACAAAAGGCCAAACTGCCACCATTATAGCAGACAAGAAACCAAAAAATATATAATGATTTCGTGAAAAAAAAATATAAGATTCAATTTAACTAATAAAATAGAAGAAGTCATCAATTAATTGTTTCTCTGTAGTTTTCGTTATTCTTGTTTAGTCAACAGTACAACAACCTGTATATGGAATCAACAGTGCATATTCAGTTGGATAATGTAAATAAGCGAGGTTCATATTTTTTTTTTCCTACACTGGGGACTCAAACACGCACTTGCACTCAATCTCACACACTCATGTCCCTAACCATCTGGTCTACAACCGAGAACATAATTGAGGTTTATTTGCTTCGCAAGTATCGCATTTTATTGATATAGTTCACTACCAAGTCTAGCAAACAAAGGATGCATGATGCATCCTTGCTAATCATGTAACCGTCATTCACTGTCATCTTTAATAAGGCCTATCTGGGTTTGTTCCAATGTTTTCAAAACGTTGAGGCATGACGCAAGGCATTTCAATTGTATAAAGCACGATGAACAAGACCCAACACATGCGATGTAAGCCTCATGACTCATGAGGCTGCTTCTTTTTTTCTAATAAACAAAATAATTAATGGGGTATAGAGTATTGAGGGGGTTACCAATTATTTATGCTCCCCCCACACTGCCTCTTTGACGGTTTGAGAGAGATCCACATTTTCATCTTCTCATCACATTTTCCAACTTCTTCCAATTCCCCTAAGCCTGGATCTTACAGATAACAATACTTGTAACTAAGTCAAAGACTACAGTGCACGTATAGTTCTAACAATAAAAGGGGAAAAACTGTTTATACAATTACCATGTTTGTTGCCTATTTTTATTTTAACTTTTTAGTACGTCATATTGACAACATTAAATACATGGATGAGGAGCGGCAACGAGTGTGAGAACTACTTGTGGAGAGAAAAGTGAGTTTTCAGTGATCATAGGTCTGCATTAGGGGTTAGATTTAAGCTTTCATCATGCATTGTTTATGGATGAGTTAACTGCTCATTCAAGAGGAAGTACTTTGGTGTCTATTGTTTGTAGATGATATGGTATTGGTGGATGAATTAAGAGCAGACGTGAATGCAAAACTCGAGAGATAGGCGGGAGGCTTTAAAGTGCTCTAAAATAAGTCGTACAAGGGTTGAATATATGAATTGAAACTTCAATGGAGATATGCAAAGAGCATAAACTCATGAGAATTAAAGCTCAAGAGATACCAAAGATAGATTCATTCTGATAACTTGGCTCGATAATTAGCAAGGATGGAGAGATTGAGGACCATGCCAAACATAGCATAAGGACAAGAAAGGTGAAGTGAAAACTTACTTTTGCAGTGCTTTGTTAGCACACACCAATAAGATTGAATGGAAAATTTTATGGGGCACCGATTAGACCAGATATGATCTATGGGTCAAAATTTAGCCACTCAAGAAGCAACATATACAAAATGAGCATAGCAATGAAAAGAATGTCGAGATGGATACGTCAAAAATGAGCAATTCAAGAAGCTCCTTTTTTTTTTTTTTTTTTTAATAAACGCTACCAGGAGCAATTAGGCATAGCATTAATAGGTGATAAATTAATAGACTTGTTTGGGATGATTTAGGCATGTCAAACGCAAGCCAGCAATGCTGCCATTGAAAAGTTTTTCTATGCAGGTTGATGGCCCACCAAGGAAAAGGGATAGGCCAAAGAGGACATCGATGGTAGTATGGATAGATTTGAATAATTGCAACCAATCCTAGGATTTGGCTCAAGACAGACGGAATGAAGAAACAGAATTCATGTAACCAACTCGAACATAATTAGAACCATGCTTTGATGATGATGATAGAGTAGCATTTATGTACTTTTTATAGCATATTGTAGCACCACATTTATACTTCATTATTTTTTGTACAAATAATTGCAATTTAATATTGGCGCATAACTTATTTAATGTAATCATATATGAGAAATGATTCTCAGCCGCCAACTGCATGGGCATTGACCAATGTGGGGCCCACCTATCCCAATAAGGCCCTTTTACTTAATATCTTTGTATGGAGTACTCAGCTTATAGAAGATGCCATGTCAGACACCTATCCATGTCTGAATTCAAACACCATCTGTTACTTTTATATGATGTGTTCAATAGAAATAAATTAACACAATTACAATAAGTGATGGATTCATGAATTTGAGCTTCCAAGAAAACAATTCATTTCTGTAACCGCAAGATGGTGATGCATCATTTGACACCATCTAATATTTTTATCCAAGGTCCCAAAGCACAATGGATGAAATCATAGCCATAACCAAACAAACTGTAAAATGTCAGACAGATAATCAATAATGCCTTGGCTTAGAATGAAGCTAAGATTTCATGGTATTTGTTTGAAAAGAAATTAACAAATGAAAAGGCTAATATACAGAGGTTTCTCCAGGGTAATGAATGGAGAAGAACAAGAATTAATACCTGATGTTGAATATTAATGGATCCACCAAACAGCAAAATTGAGTATGGTGAGATGATCGTAGTATCCCTCAAAAATACTTTACTCGTTTCGACCTGAGAATATGAAAATGTAGGGGAATCAATATTACCTTTAATTTGCTAAATATGATACTAAGGAGACAAACCATTAGGAGTATAAATTACCATATACTTTTGCAAGTCAAGTATGCAGACATCAACAGAAGATTCAAATATACAACAGAAACAAGTAAATCAGCATTGTGGGTCCTATTTGTCACAGGTAGACTACTGAAGATGGATCCGAAACACCCTTTTTGAATGGAAAGTAATAGACCGAGTGATAAGTGATCTTTGCAGTCCCAAGGTAAATTCTGAGGTCACCAAGTGGTGAAGATTACTTGAATCCAACTTGAGCAGAGGAGTTTAAAGCTGTAATGAGTCTTGATAGTTTATCTTAATCCATCATGATTCTAATCATGAGGGGTTTAAAAGCATAGAAAAAACAACTCCCTCTTCATTTTTGAATAATTCTAGAAGGCCTAAAAGAAAAACTTATAGGGTGATATTTTCAAGAAATCTCTTAAACGACATGATCCAATAAATTGACTTCTCTTTTTTTCTTTTTTCTTTTTGTGTGCGCGCGCTAAAAGTCAGTCACTTTAATTATTCAGGAGTGCCAAATATCACTCCGATAGAGTAATCGTTATCATCAGTGTTAAAGTCTTAAAGTTAAGTGGATTTCTAGGTGCACTATTTTGCTAGTAAAGTCAACTATGAATAATGCTTGGATTAGTATCAAATAGATGTAAAGGTAACCAGGTAAGGGTCAGTGCACAAGGATCTGTATTTGTCACAAGTGGGGCTCAATGTACAGGGTAGGAATGGGGTATAGAAAGGGCCATCTATTGGGAAAAAACATGTCTACTTTTCAAAAGTGGAGTGACTGCAATTGTGACACCCCAGAGTCCCACATTGACTATAGAGAGGAAAGTGAATGGGATTATATGTAGAGTTTACACCCTTACCTTGCATGAAGCCTTCTAGTGGGTCAGAAACAAAACCGTGAGGCCAGTGGGCCAAAAGCGGATAATATCATGCATGCGTGTAGGCTAAATTGAGAAGAATCTGTACATAGTTGCAGTCACTGGGGCTAGGTGACCACACTTATATATGCTTTATTATTTTTGTGAAAATCCCCCACTTACCCCATATTTACAAAAGAATCCACAATTTTCAGAATTACAGATAAGTTCAACTCTTAACAAAAGGTAGGCCTGATCTAGTCAGATCAGTGAGGATTCAGCCAAAATCAAGGCAGCCTCTTCCTGAAAGTAGAAAGCCAGTCAAAGAAGATGATGGTCATGTTGTTGACATGGGCATATTGCTCTCATTGCAACACAAGGTATTCACAATCTCTTGTTCATTCTCACTTTTCTAGATTAAAGTTGTCTTAAGAAGAGGAGTTTCCTGATGCAAAGCAGGCCACATCGTAAACTAAAAGATTTATGAGAAAGGGTTGTTGGAATAGTACTTGGAATATGATGGTTTACTACTTTAAGACCAGTTGCAGTCACTAAACCAAGCCTCTTGCGTGCATGCCTTAGTTCAAGTGATTATTCTTGCTAGATTGCTTCAGATTTAACTTCTCATATTTGAAAAGACTGGATTGCCAAGGTGATTCATCAATTGGTAATCGGGTTATTGTAATCGAGGGCCTAGATTGAGAATGCAATTCTGCATCATACAGCCATAAATTTGATGAGCCAATAAATAGCAGACAGATAAGCGTCAGACTTGAATGCCAGCAAAATTAATTTAGGGTGAGGATTTTGATGCCGAATTGATTTTAGATTGCAAGTTCAAGTTGGCCGAAACCTTCATAAAGCAAATTGAGCATTTCAAGAAGGCCCACAGGGGTTGAATCAAGAATTGATCGAGATTCAGGCCCCCTAACAGTCCCAATTTTTTTAGTAAAAATTGATATTAGGTGCTATTTCGGCAAAAACAGAAGACGGACAAATGTGGAATTTCCAGAATTTCTGAACTCTAAATGAACAAAACGTGCACTGTTTTTTGGGGCAATTTTTGCAGGCCCGTGCAAGCCCAAACCCACCAAGGGCATGTACCCCTAGGGTCACCCCATGAGTGGGCTTCAATTGGATGGGGTCCGCTTCATCCAGAAGTAGGCCATGTGGGGCCCACATGGTCTTTGGCTATAAGTGTCTGGGATGTCCAGACCCTTTGAAATTGGTAGTTTCCTTTTAAATTCTTTGGCAAATCTTGTTCTCAGCAGAACTCCAAGCCTTAGCAGGGAAGTATACCTGTAGCAATAGTCTTAGGAAAGTTCTTTAGGGTTTTTGGATCACTCTTTTTGCAATATAAAAGCCATGCCAAGGTGGTCTGTAATGGACATTCCACTGTACAGTATCCTACTAAAAGGCTTTGGCAGTCTTATTGCTTTATTCTTCGTTTCTCTTGGTCGTGAGTGGCCACAGAGGACCAGAAGACCCTCTAAGGCCAGTTCTGTGGTTATTTTAGTTCCTTGTTTAATTTATTTGGTTTCTGAATTTCTGCAAATTCTCCACAATCTCCCATACTTGATGAAATTTTTCTGGTTTGGTTTTAATTGGGCCCTTGCTGGCCTGATTTAATCAATCGGAACTGCATCAGATTTGGAGTAATCAGAGGTAGTCTCCATTCGGTGGATTGGGAACAGGATGCACCTTTTGTCTAAGAATAAGTTATTTTAATTGGATGTTTAGTCTCACACACATTTTTACCCCTTTCTTATTTACCCCTTTTACTAACAGGTAATTATATAAGTCCCAATTGTTTCCACAGTGTAAAGATAGATTATCGATCATGGAGAAAAAATAATAGCAAAATCCAACAGTCAATATCATTTAGATGCAAAGCTTATTTGTTCCAATGCAAATACACAAAATGGTCATCATTTTATCTTTGGGATTTAGAAAATGTGTTCCTTCCTTTTGTCATGAAGATAAAGTGCAAGAAGTCCAACGAATCTGTGCTGTTTAAATGCAAGTTATGAGGATAATAACTGTCATTATGAGGTAAGAGAGTGGTGAGTGTTTCTTGGTTGACTGCAAGATTTTTTTTCATCCTGTTTTCTTGTAACTTAAGGGTTTGAATCCTGAAAAGAAGCCTCAAGGACCGATCTAGATGACAATTTCGTTCTCTCTAGTGGTTCTGTGTGTTTTAGTCATGGCTCAATATCAGTTTGTTGAGGCCTTTACCAGTTGTCCTGTATCAGTTGCTTTGAGTGGTACAAAGATATCATTCTCTAGCTGCTTTAGAACATCAAAAGTATTAGATGAAAGAGAAACAATCCTTTGGCAAGAAACCATGTATCTCACAATATTGAAAGACTCTTTATTATTTTTAATTTTTTTGGTAAAGATTGAAAGACTCTTTACGAAGTACATATCTTGCCTAAATTCTAAGGTATGTAGGACAGGTGAATAGTCTTTTGCTGAACTAAGTGACAATCAACTTCAAGATGCCTACTTCGTTTGTGGAAAACACTATTGAAAGTAAGTTTCCTGGTACTTTCATTGTCAGTGTAGAGCGGAGTGGGGCTGGAGATTGAACTCCAAAATCACCCAGCGACCATCGGTGACAAATGATTTCAGTAGTTGTGTAATATTCTGGGATACCTGGGCACCAGGATTAGTTGGCCCAGGTAGGATTCTTAGTTGTTACTTATCTCATGCATTAGAAGAATCTCACATATATGGTGATTGGAAAAAGGAAAGGAGTTGTATAACAACTCTAATTAGGAAGTATGAGAGAAGGACTAGGACTCTTATCTCCTTTTTATATATAGACAACCATCGACCACCCTAGTGTTATTATTCAATTTTTCCTTCTTTCCTTTGAGAGAAATCTGAGAGGGAGAGAGCTTGGAATCCAGGGAAAGAAGAGGAAGAAGCCAATCGGGAAGACAATCTTCGGATGTCCTACTCTCGTTCACACATCGCAAGGGCAACAATCACGTATCAAAGGTGAGTGAATCTTCCTTAATTATTCAATCCATGTTTTAATTGATGAGATAGATGCTTGAGGAACTCAGATGTTGTGGAATTGCTATTTGTGTAAACAGTTTAAAGATAATTGACACACCCAGGGTTTCTGGATTGTGGTAGAAAAGGGTTGATTTCTTGGTGAAATAGAAGAGTTTGGATTTCCATCAGTAATCTTGCTCTGGATGATGATTCATGTGGAAAAGGAGGATCGGATGATGAATCTGTGCAATTCTGCACCTACTATTTTTCCATCACAAAGAGGAGAAATTCCAACAACTGGGGTTGTGGGACCCCATGGCCCACCATATGGAAGATCTGGTCCAGGGATCCATGATGGGAGCCATGGGCGACCCTTAGGGTGGAGGACCCATGGAGAGTGGACCCCACTTGGGTCTTCATCCAATCACCATAGTGCATGGGAGGCGTCTGTCACAGAAATTGTAACTGTGTGTCGACAGGGCTTACTGAGATCATCTGGCCACTAGACTGGAAATCATATCCAGTCATCAGGTGTGGGACCCCAAGGCGACCCTAGGGAGTAGGGACATCTGGGGCATTGGAACAGTGGGACCCACTATCCAGTGGATGCAAATAACCCAGGCATGACTTCTTGTGGATATTTTAGAAATCTGTTTTGGAGCTGTGGGCCCTAGAGAATGGTCTGATAATGAATCAGATCCATTGATGTGATACTTCAGCCTTGGGCGACCATAGACATCAAGTCTGATCATGGGTTTGATCAGTGGGACCCACAGTGTTTTATACCAAACAGTTCTGGCGTGAGTAGTTGTTTCTTTTACTTTCTGTGTGTAGTGGAGGTTTGGATGGAATCTGCCAATTAAGATAGTCCTGGACATCTTATACAATTACAATATAACCTTACTACTTAGATAAATGAAGGTTTTATATGAATTACTGAATGGACTGCTTGGTTGGAATGTGGACATGATTCTGTAAACTTGGGTAAAATGCTGTTTATGATAAAGGTGGGCCACCCCTATACCAATCACTACCGGTCATGAATAGAAGTGGGTCGGTGACATGTAATTTGTGTAGGGGGCTGGACTCACTATTGATTGGGTAAATTATTAATAATAATGAATTCTGGTTGCTATGTGATTATGAGATTGAGCACTGGGTCCCAGGCTTGGGATGATGGACTTGTGTCTGGATGATTGATGGCAGTTGTATTGGTTGGTCCTTGGTGGACGTGAATGATGAGATAGGGCCATGGTGCCATGGTGGCCGGTATACATGTATATGATAAGCCTAGGAGGAGTGGTAATGTGCATGGGCACGAATATGTATATGGACGTACTTTTAATGGTAATTGATCTATTGATTCAGATTTATTGATCATGTGATATTATGCTGTTTATGTAATTAGAAAAATTCATTCACAAGTAATATTGATGTTGTGTTGCCCCTTCAGGTAACCTTGTTACGTGTGGGCAAGAGCAGAATGACGTTTAGCACGTAGATTTCGGCATGCGTGTCTAAAGGGAGTGAACGAGAAACATTCAAATAATTGTTAGAGAGTTAAGCTCTTGTTTTAGGAAATTTATTTAATGTTTTAGTACATTATTGATTTGAGTCAGGACATAGGAAGTTTGATCATTTAGAGATCATTGATATTGTTTGACTTTTATAATTTAATTTAAATTATAGTTTGATTTAAATGCCTAACTTATTGTGAGAACTATTTGATGAATGCATGGTAAATGTTGCTAAGTTATCACAATCCGGAAATCCGACATGGCCCCGGAATTTGGGTCGTGACAAGTTGTGTGGGAGATAGCTCGATATTCAGATTCTGCTGATGATTTAGAAACAACTCCTTTTTTCTTGCATTTCCAAGATATGAGCGAAGATCCAAGAAAAATGGAGAATCCTATGGTTGACATCATAAACATTGCCTGCCCACTCAGAAGTCAAAATACCCAGTCATAGAAAGAGAACTACTAGAACGCAAGAGAAGAGGTTTGTTTTTAGTTTCCTGTAGGTAATCGTAAACAAGAGTGGGACAAGCAACAAATTGACTAACCACATGTACTGCTAGTGGTGGATGCAAGAGTTTTTTGCGCCATGTGGGCAAGGATGATTAACTTATAGTATTAGTGGAAATGTAAATCATTCAGAAAATGACCCATTTCCTTATAGTCTTTATAGGATTTCACTTAAATGTTCCATAGTAACTTTGTAAAACTTAGAAAATCATTATAGAAAGAATATAAATTTTAGTAGAGATCAATCTGATAATAGGCCTACATCATATGTGAATGAAATTTCTCATACAAAAGGGGGCACTTCTTCTGTAGCATACTAATGATTTCAAGCCCCCCAATGTTATCTACGTAGTAGAGAGAGAAAAAAGGAAGAAAAAATAACGAATCGTATAAGAGTTCCATAAGTGGGCCCAGTTATGAAACATCTATATCATAGAAAATAGGGCCTTCCCATGTAGTGTATAGTCCCCATAAATTTCACTCATATGACCCAGCTTTACATTGATAATTTTTAGAATACTCAAATAAAATATTATAAACAATTCATATATTTAATATAAACCAAATTGACATTTCTTTTGTAATATTTAATTATTCCTAATGGGCCCAACTCAGTAGATCAACCCTAGAGGATCCTCATTCCAGGCCTATTTTCATTTCTCTAAAGTGGCCCCACTTAAGAGCCTCATGAAACTCTACTTAAAGGCTTGCCCAGAAAAAAAAAAAAAAAAAACACTACTTGAAAGAAATGTTGAGACTGGAGACATAGGATGCCCACTTTGTGGAGAATAACAGCAAAACTTTCTGTTAAGTATATGAAAAGTTTGTTACATGTATATCCTTAGAAAAAACCACGTGACAAGAATGCCCTTGTACATGCCAATGGTAAAATATATTAACAAAAAGAAGTCCATACAACAAACAAGAACCTAAGGAAAAGACTCATGAAGCAGCCAAAATAGAAAAAGAGAAAAGAAAAACTTTCAGCGATCATGATGTCTTTGACGTGAATAACAATAACAACAACAACAATGCATAAGATCATTTAGAATTTTCCTTACATATAATAAACGTGCATCTATTAAAGCAACTCATAAAAAGAAAACTAAGGGTGTACATGCCAATATGAAAACAGAAAAAGAAGGAAGAAAAAAACCAAAAGGTATGCATTCTAATTCATAATTCTTGTATTGTAAATTATCACAAAAGCATATTCCAAACAGTATTTTGTATTAATATAAAGAACAGTAGAAATAGCTACTATTACAGGAATTTTAAGGAATGAAAGAATAATATAATCCAAAAATTTTGCAAACCTTTTCAAGGAAGACCAGAAACGGGTATCGAGAAGCTTTCATGTTACTGTTTATGGAAGATGGATGAATGTGAACTTCTCTTCTACCATCATACCAGTGTGGACGATCCTTAGTGGCAGGAATGATAGACAGAGTTTTATTGTTGCTTAGAGCCCCTCCAATAATGCCTTCTTCAGTAGCAGCCACATTGGGATAGAGACCTGCACATAAGACTGACTGCAAGTATATCTCAAAAATCATGTTCATGTGACAAGTTACATGCCATGAACTTCAATTTTTAAATAAAGATTAGGGATAAATCACCAACACTGATCAAATGAGATTTAAAACTATAACAAAGACATCAACAAAATGGCATGGAATGGCCAAAGCACTCATGGTTTAGTGGTGTTGGCACCTCGGTATCACACATGCACCCAGGGATCATTCCTGGGTCTCAACATTATTAGTGTCGCTCTTGGCCAATAGGCCAACCTTGCGAGAAAAAAAAAAGGCGTGGATCCTTTCAAACAGAAAGATATCTTGAGAATAAGATTGACTGCTAAAATATCTTAAGAATTATGTCCATACAGACTATTACATGCCGTGAATATCAATTTCTGAGTACAGATATGGGATGAATGAACCAGGCTGATCAAGTGAGTATGAAACATAACTTTTTTTTTTTTTTGCTGAGTTGGCCCAGTGGCCAAGAGAGGATATGAAACACAACTTAATAACACTATCATGATATGCAGGTTCAATATAAAATTAAAGATTAATTAAGCACGCTCCTATATACACAAAAACTACAACGATGTACAGATTAAAATGAACATTCAGGCAGTCAATTAGAATCAACAATGGTGCAGTAAAACTCAAACTATGACAGAGAGATTAATGAAATGATGAAACATATTTAACAGCAGATGGAAGAAAGGTCTTATTACCTTTACAATAGAAGAATGCTGAGAGTACATATTGAATGGCTGAGACAAATCAGCAAAGCAACTGTCCAACTGGTCTTTCATTTTCCCAACATTCTGTGAGGTCATAACGTGTTAAAGGCCCAAAGCAAAATACAGTAACAGTTTAATTAGTTAAAAGAAATGTAGAAGGTATATATGCTGGGCAAAAGAAGCGCAAGAATACAGACTACATAACTGAGATGCAAATGCGAATGCAGACATGTAGATTAAGAAAAAAAAGATAGACTCAAAATGTATAAGTCAACAGGAAACTCAGGAGGTCACTCCAATAAAGGAGGTCAATTGGTGCCATTTGAAACAGTCTTGGCATTATAGAACTGTATACAGCCCCTGTATGGAGAATGAAAGTGCTACAGGACACACGTATGAGGATCAAGGTGTTCATGTAGCTATTCGGTACTCCTCCAAAAGATCATTTGTGATGCAAAGGCTACGAATTACATATACCTACTGAAGCACTTTTGTTGCATAATGTTGATATAAATTCTTATGCCATTCACTAACAACTTGAGCTTTTGGTGTTATTGGTTATTAACATAGTATTAGAGCAAGTGGATCCGTGGCGCAATGGTAGCGCGTTTGACTCCAGATCAGATGGTTGCATGTTTGATTCACATCGGGTTCAATTCCCTTCACAAACTGTAATTTCCAACTAATTGGGACAAGGCTTTGATGATGATGATGATGATCAGAGCCAAAGGTCTCGAGTTCAAAACCCTTGGGAGGCATGTTACCTCCATCTGTCTATTCTACATGTCTATTGGGTTTCGAATTCGAACGGCTTCCCATTCGAGCGGGGTGTTGATATAAATTGTTATGCCGTTCACTAACAACTCAAGCTTTTGGTGTTACTGATTATTAATATATAATTCTAAAATACTATAGAAATTGGTCCCTATATGCAAGTCCCTATTGTAGAGTAAAAAATAAAAAAATAGAAAACTAACTTGTTGCCATGCATTGTTAAGAATTACAGTGAGGAATGGTTTGTTGCACTATTTTGTAAATAAGATAAAAGTTGCTGTGAGTTTTTTTTGTAAATATTCAAAATATTATAATATATTGGTGATGTCACCCAACCCTAGTCAACACCCCGATAACCTTCATTCAGTTCAAATCCCTCCCACCTTTCTTCTTCTTCTTCTTCTTCTTCTTCTTTTTTTTTTTTTGATATCTCAGGGTAACCCCACCTTATGTGGGACTAATCCCTGGGCCCCACGCCCGCACCCACACAAATGGAGGATGGTTAACACCGAAGGGAATCAATGCCAAGACCTCTGGGGAGCTAAACCAGCCCCACCCAAACCTTCCCCCCCCCCCCCTCCCCTCCTTTCCTTTTCTTCTTTTACATATTCATTCTTAGGTTTTCTTGACCTTTACAGGAAAAAACCTAGAGGTGGCCATGGAGGTGGAAAAGGTTGGACATGGTTGAGGTCAGAATAATGTTGACAGCAACAAACTCCATGGCACACATTGTAGGAAGAATAGCACTCTCGCAAGTATTGTTGGGATTTAATTGGAAAGCCGCCACAATTTAATTCCATGAACACAGCTGCAACAGATCAAGTGATGACAAAGGAACATTTAAAACTAATATGAATATTGAATATTATACAAGAGCTCTCTGCACTAAAATAAAAGTTACAGCCACTGGAAGGCTACACTACATCATCAACTGCAGTGGCACTTATATAGAGGATCCTCTGTTCACATGGCATCTAGTTATTCGTATGGCTGTTCATGGAGTATTGATTCAAGAGCCACAAATCACATGACGTGTGCATTCAATGTTCAAAACTTATAAAATCTCATCTAATGGCGGCGTTCGCATTGTGAAATTATACACCTGTTGTTGGTGAATGACCTACTGTTGTTTCCCAATGTTCATTTTGCCTTCTGTCTTACATGTTCTCATTCTTCTCATAATTTAGTTTTTTTTAGCACCCTAACCAAATCCCATAATTGCATTGTCACATCTTCCCCTTCGTTTTTTTTTCTTTTTTCTTTTTTATTTTTTTTTCAAGATCTGGAGATAGGATGGAGATTGGTGGTGGTCGCAAGCGCAATGTCTGTATGTGATTGATTAGTTTCGGAATCATAATCAACATTTGAGTCATCAGCCAGCATACAGACATCAAGAAGTGGCGTCGTTGATCAGAACATTCATCCTTTAGTAGTCTTAGGAGTCTTTTCATCATTGAATATTAGGAATAATATTAATGGACCTGGGTGTGAAGTTTGCCAACTTTCAAAGTATAGGACTTCAAATCTAGTCAGTATTAAAGAAATTAATCAAGTTTCTTCTGCTTAAATTGATAGTGATGTACAGTATGTTCCTCTCATTTCTATTTCTGGTCATCAGTATTTTGTTTCATCCATTGATGATGCATCTAGATTTTTATGCATGTATGTGATGAAATCTTGTGATGAACTGCTACCTATCTTTGACAATTTTCATAAGAATGTACAAAATCAAAGTTGTTTTTAAAAATATCATACAATTTACAAAGGTTTTAAGTTTTAGGAGCAGATTACACACGGCTCGGGCTCATATGTAAACACACCAGGAAACACTTCGGTGTGTAGAAAATCAAAGCTGTTTTTAAGAATATCAAACAATTTACAAAGGTTTTAAGTTTTAGGAGCAGATTACATTGGGCTCAAGCTCATTTGTAAACATACCAGGAAAGACTTTGGTAGATTGATGAATCCAATGTCTGCTAATAAACTTCCAAACTGAACACGCATGTCCCTGTACAGCAGCACTGAGATCAATAAGTTTCTAACAAAAGCAGCAAAATAAAATACAGCAACTAAAACAGAGCTGTGTAGTCATATAATATTGAACGCAATTCATTTGATTTTCATGAAGCCTATATACTATTTCTGACTTTTTGTAGCAGCCAATTATCAGCTAGAGGTTCAGAAGGACGACCAGCAAACATAATAGCTTGGTATGGATCTTTGCAATGTATAGGAAGCAAACAGAAATAGAATGCATGATTGGGCGCTTTTGCAGACTCAATCAAGCCTTGTGGAGAATACTGCTTGCTCCCCAAGTAGGCAGGACTATAATACTTGTTAAGAAATAGAGTTGTGCACTTCCTGCAATTTCAAAAAAACAGTGGATGGATTTATAACTTAAGAAAAAACTAGAGGGTTTTTTGTAATTTTGAAAATTATAATAAACTACAACTATGGCTTGATCATCCAACGCCAGGGACACAAACTGTATAGCTATTTCACTCATAGAGTTTTTCTCTTTTCTCCACTTTCTTATCCTATTCCAAGGGTTTCTCAGACCAAGTGAACAACACTAATAACACATGATCAAACGTCCAAGTGTAATCAATGCATATACAAAATACATGAGAAGAGGAGACGAATCGAGGCATTTTTGTGCTCTAGAAGGGACTATGGGGGACTGAAAGGTAACCTTATCATGTTCATAACTGAACTGCTCAAAAAGTAAGTATTGCAAAATTGGTTTGCAGCTTTGGCTCCTTTCTGCAAGCAAATAATTCTATTAGGTTCTTTAAAATGATTACAACTACCAAAATAATACAAAATAATTGCCGTTAGATGTTTATAACTTGGCAAGTAGTAAAGAAATTGATAATTTATTCGTCATTTAATCATGAGTAGAAGAACAGACAATGCATTTCAATTGGAAAATGACAATCTTGAACCTCGTGTAGAATTTTTGCCCATTTGTTGTACGCAACCATCATTAGTAGATGGTCAGACTGCCTGTTTCCGACATCAGCTTCATTTTCATTATCTAGCTTATCAGCCAATAATGATGATTTTGCCCTATCCACATTTTGTTTCTGCAATATATTACGAATCTGGTGTGATGAGTAAAGCAAAGTTCGAAGTTGAAAGTAGTGAGAAGTGCTTTGCATAAGACTTCAAATATTATGTCGTAGAAATTACCTCGTCTTTAGGATACACAAATGGAGACTTGTAGCTCAAAAATGCAGCAATTGAGAGAATTGGTGATAAGCACCCAAATATTCCACCATACAACATCATCTGTTGTAGTAAGAGAAAAGAAGTGTTCACACTAGATGCAACCAAGATTCCAAAAATCAGTTTTCAAGTCCAACTCACATTTAGGCCAACCCATTATGGAATACTCCATCCAAATTAATTTATTTATCAACAGAAAAAAAATAATAAATAAAATATATTATAGAAGCACTCAGAATTAATTGATCTAGCATTAATAAATAGGATCAAACATACACAGGTTAAGAATATATTATGGGCTCTTTTCTGATCAGGTGCACACCGGGTGCACCTGAGTGTGGGGCCCACGGTTGGTCCATCTGATGCATATATAGTCAACACAAAATTACTAAAAATCTGGTACTATTCCACAAAATAGAAGGGTCGTCCAAGGGAAAGTGTACATGGATGAATGCCCTTCAACTGTTTAAGCTGCTTGAATTTGGTTGTGAGTATAAAGCATGTGGTAATGAAACACATCCAATGAATTAGTAGACCAGAAGTATAGAAACTAATGCAGCCCATGGATGCCAGCCTGAATGTCAAGCCAATCAAATAAAAAGGCCAAACGAGTTCCTAAAGTAGTGAAAGTTTTAGTAAAAGAAGGGAAAATATTTTAGTAAGTTCCATACCAAATGCATTACTATAAAACTTGTTCGATACTAAATCAAAAAAATAAAAAAAAAAATAAAAAATAAAAAAAATTAACTATTTGATACTAAAGAACAAACTTTTAGCCTAAAATGAAGATTGCAATCAGTATGGAGAGTATATGACAAACTGTGAGGGAGATGAGATGGTTGCCATTGAAAGAACATCGAAAATCTTCAGGATTTCCTTTTTCAGGCAGGAGAATGACAGCCAATGTGAGTGCTTGGGTTTCTTCCATTAGTGGGCCATGGAGACTAACTTGTTTTAATGAGATTGGAAATCTATCCATCATCTCCTTTAGATGTGGTCTTCTTCCACGTTGGTGGGGAAGTAAATAAATTGGCAAACACACTAGCGAAACAATGGGTTGATGGGATTTTACGGTTGTTGGCTTATGGTGTAACCATTTGTTGTTATTTTGTTTGTTTGCTAATGAAGTAGTCAGCACTACAGAAGCCATTTTTTCTTGCTCTATCTATTTTAATAAGAAGTTGCCTACCACCAATCAAGGGGAAAACACTTATGGAAAGGAAACCTGCTAGTTGGTCTACTGTTTTATACATAATGACCAGACAACTGTGTGAAAATGGACATTTGGTATGTTGGTGGGTCCTCCTCATTGGATATGAGGTTTCTGAAAAAATCAGCTCCACCAGATATTGCCAGTTGTCTGATTAGAAGGGATTTAAGTTTCTTGAAAAAAAAAAAAGAAAAAAAAACCATTAAAAAAACAGAGAAATGAGACGGAGTTTTCATCGATGCCTAATCAAAAAGCCTGTATCAGTTGGAGTTAATGGGCCCCACAAACACGCTATCTGTTCAAAGTTCATATTGTTGTTGAGTCATCTAGAACAAGTAGTCAATGAGATATATTTTTAGATAGAAAGAAATACTACTCTTGACTACACTACAGACATGTGTATAAAAATTAAACTTGATTTAAAAAAAAAAAAAATGCAATTAGGATGTCACTGTGTGGACCTTTCCAATCAATACGTCTACAGGGAGTTTGGCCAAATGGAACCCAAGAGGTGTCAACTCTTCATCTCCTTCAATAGCTCCGACCTAACAGTGCACAGTAGCAATTAAATAGAGTATAATACATCTAATATGAACAACAGCAGCAATAGTATTTAAATTAAAGAGAAAGGGAGGCATTGATGATATGAAAATGTGCAGCATACAACTGTAGGCCCCTGTTCCAGGGTAGACATCTAATCCTATCAGTGGCAGTATCAGATTCATGCCAGTGCACAGTAGTAACTAAATAGAGCATAACACATTTAATATGAGCAGCTATAGGCACTAATGACATAAAAATGTGCGGCATACAACCATAGGCACCTGTTTGGGAGGCTAGAGTAGGCCTCTCATCTATCAGATTCATGGAAATCAAGGGGAAATCCCATAATTTCAGACTGATTCTCTGCCAATAGAGTTTAGAGAGTTCCATTGAGCCAGTTTTGAAAAGCCAGCTTAGATTACTGAATGCAATGGAATGGCTAAACGAAAGATGTGTGCAAATGTGTAATATTTAGAATTATGAAAGCCCTCCCAACTTGCAAGATCCTCATGGTGGAAGAAACTGTATTCCTTGCTAAACAAGGTGCATAGTGGTTGTTCATATGACATATGAATAGGAGATGGTCCTCAAAGAACGTTTCGTCCACAAAGGCAATCTTTATAGCTCAAACTAGATCCAAATGCTTCAAGCTACCTTTCACCTGCTTTTTGAGGTAAAGGGGCTCCCTTTACAGGAGAAGTTTTCTGTCAGGAAGCAATGTCTAATAAAAAATGAACTTTTGGTAAATATAGACAAAATCGAAACAAGATTCATATCCCTGTTGATGTAATTCAGCCTTTCAGTCAGATCAGGCCCGGAAGACACAACCAAGGGAAAAAAAGTCTAGGACTCGAGACTTGGCTCAGTCAAGGCCAAATCCGAGTCGACTCGGCTGAGTCGCATGGTACCCGGCCGATTCGGGCCAAATCCCAATTCACTACATAGAGAAATTAATATATATATATATATGTATAGGGAGATGCTCCTATGAGAGCATCTCTCACCTTACTATGAGAGATAGGGTGGGAGCCCTCACATCCATATCCAATGCCAACAGCTTAATTGTGAGGGCCCCCACTTTATCTCTCATAGTAAGGTGAGAGATGCTCTTATAGGAGCATCTCCCATATATATATATATATATATATATGACTTGGCCAACTCACATAGGACTCAGCCAAGTCCCATGCGACTCTCTCGAGTCCAATAATTCAAGTCCAAGTCCCATAGAACCCAACTCGTTTAGGGTTTTTTAATCCATGGACACAACCAAGCAAGGGTAAGGTACACCAGGCCCAGAGTAGATAGCAACCAACCCAAGTAGAACTAGGCCCGACAGGCCCAAAAAAACCAGGCCTGCCAGGCCCAGCTAACCCAGTCTAGATCCAGGCCTATCCAACAGCAATAAGAACCTAACAGGTCCAAACTGTATAAAGATCTGAGATGGGCTCTCAGTTGAAATCATGGTTTTAAAACTCGGCCAAGTCAACTCGGACTCGGCACTTACTGAGTCGAGTCTACATGACACGGACTTGGCTCAAGTAAAAAAATCAAAAAACAGAAAAAAAAATATAAAATAAAAAATAACAGGTTGCTTTTGTAAAAACAGTTTAAATAGAGGGATGGGGCGAAAGAGTATCATAAAGTGAGGGAAATGCTCTTTTGATAGCAAAAAAAGGTTGGGAAATGGTTTCTGGTTTTGGGGAGAGAGAGAGAGAGAGAGAGAGAGAGATATGCTGGCCGCCTGGTGCAGTGCTCTGTTACTGCTGCTGGTGCAGTGCTGCTGCTGCTGCTGCTTTTGCAGTGCTATTGCTGCTCTGCTGCTGGAGCCTGGGACTGTTGCAGTGCTGCTGAGCTGGTGCTGTGTGTTGCTCTGCTACTGTTAGCCTGGTACGCTGGTCTTCTCTCTTTCTCTTCTTTCTTTCTTTCTTCCTTTCTTTTTCCTTTTGTCTTTCTTTCTGGTCTTCTGTCTTTCGCTTTCTCTTCTTTTCTTTCTTTCTTTCTTCTTCTTTTATTTTCTCTTTCTTTTTCAGTCAGCTGGGAGTAGGGTTCCTGTTTTAATTATTATTTTCTTATTTTTACAAGTTTTTTTGTTCTGAAGTGGATGGATCTCAACTCGGACTCGGCCTTACCCGAGTCGGGTCCCAAGTCCTTTTTTTTAAATCATGGTTGAAATAGGATAGCCTTTTTTCGATTTTCTCAGTGTTACAAAGAATTAGGGAACTAAACGTATCAGGAGTCCAGATTTGTTTACTTTAAATGGAAGATTAAGAGAGGTGTATCAATTAGGCCAGCAGTTTCTTACCAATAGAGTAGGAGAGTTCCTGTAGCATTCATTCAATTCAGATTTCTTTACTTAAATTAGCATATTTTGATACCTGTCTTCTTGCATATCAAAAGTTGAGAACAGTTTGGGTTTCCAAATCAGAAGTCAATGTCTGAATACAAAATTTTCATCCTTTCATTGGGAAGACTAGTTTCAGGCTGTTTCAAGAGCAGTTCTCTCTTGCAATTCCAATGAATTGCTGCCCTGCAGATTAGGCAACTCCCATTGTATAGTCCCGGCTGTAGCTCAACTCGTTAAGGAATCATGAGTCTGCAAAATTATTTGTACTTGGATATTTTTATTATTTCTTTCATGAACGACAATGTCAATAAATAACTACCAAATCAATCAACAGAACACTTGTATTCTCAAAGCAATGATGAAAAATAGAATGGCACCAAAAGATTGAATAAAGTAGGAAAAACAATCACTAAATGAGCTCTACACAATTACAGATAAACAAAGCAAACCTTCCATCTATCCAACTAGAATATAAGGCCTAATATAAATAGGTTCTATCAACAGATCACATTTTTCTATTACATTCTAGATCAGGCCTTTGAATAGAGAATTGGCAAGCAGTTAAATGCAATTAATTGGTTTTGGTAATAATTCATAGATGCATTCTATAATTTAAAAGCATTTACACAAGAACTCCAAAGATGAATATTCAAAATACCTCATACAATGTGGAAATTGCCGAGGTAATTGCCTCTTTACGTGGAGGTTCAATAGCCTGAAAACAGTAATGTTAGAAAGTCAATTCATATAAACCAGCTGCTAAGCAAAAGGTTAGAATAACTTTCTAGACAATAGTCGAAAAAACAAATACCTTCAATAAAAATGATGTTATATCTCCCAGGGAAAGTGACTTGATTTGTAGGCACAACTCAACTAATGGCATTCTTAGCATCTCAGGCACCTTGGGTCAGAAAGGAAAAAAAAAGTTAAATGTATGCTCTTATTGTGCAATACAGTACACATAAGAGAAGCCCAAGATGCAAAGGAGTGGAACAGATACCTGGTACGGGCGCATGAGTTTTTCAAATCTATAGCGTGTGTACAAACAGAAGCAGATTCCTGGTTTAACACGTCCAGCTCTTCCACAGCGTTGTCTTGCATTGGCCTGAGATATCCAGTCCTCCACCATGCTTGACATTTTCTAGCATTAAAAAACGAAGAATGCAGTGAGGCCCTGCACTAGGTAGCAGGAATACATAACTACATCATTAACATAACTACATCATTAACTAGATGTCAAAAGTATTTCTTTCAATTTACTAGCGGATTTGAATATGTTGGAGAACCATGTAACATATGTACACAAGGAACACTCTAGGATAGATGTAAGTGTACACTACAGATATAGTATAGGGCAGCCCTGGATCACGACTACATTGATTGTAACAGAAGGAAATGTGGCAACTAATTGTTGCTTTAAATAGATGGTATCAGGCTATGACAGTGACAAGTCTCTTGGAACACATGCACGTAACTAGATGTCATATTTTACTCTCTAAATGCTTGCAAAAAAGATAAAATTAAGTATGAGAAATTAGATTCACTAACAAAAATGCACAAAAGGCAGAAAGATTTAGAGGAAAAAACTTAAAGAGAACTACTAGAAGAAGCTTAATTTCTTGTTGCCAACATCCTTAAAGGCATGGGGGAAAAAGGATAAAAGTGCAACCTTTTGTGGATTATAACGGTTCTCCTTGTGCTTTCCACAATCAATCACATATACAACATCATCGATTGTTATACTTGTTTCTGCAATATCTGTAGCTACAATAACCTGTAATAAAAAAACATAGGACAAAGCAACAGTGCATTAATGAATATCATATGTGTTAAACAAGGTCCAGGCCCATAATTAGATCCAGTCCAGCATGATCCAGTCCAGCATGATTGTCTTGTGTGGTTTGATTTGGTCAAAGATTACACAGTTGTACATATTATCTTAATCAGAGATGAAAATATCGGCCGATACGAAGCGTATCGGCCGATATATCGGCCGTATCGGCCAAGGCCGATACGATAAATTCAATTTATCGGCGATACATACGTATCGCACCCGTATCGGCCGATACGGTCCCGTATCGGCCGATACTTTAGCGTATCGGCCGATACGGGACCGTATCGGCCGATACGGGCCGATACGGTATGTATCGGCCCATACACGTGGGGGGGGGTTATAAAACCCCCCCTTTGGGACTTTTTAGGGTTTTTTACCCTTCCCTTTCTTCTCTTCCCCTCTATAGTTTCCATTTTCACTTCCTTGTGGTCCCAAATGTCTCCCAAATCCCTCTCTTCAAGATATTTTGCCACCAAATCACCAACAAACCATTATTGAAAGAGATCTAGAGATTCAAAAGTCAAAACAAGATTCTTCATTAAGGTATATGTGGTTTATTTTTTCAACTTTTGACATGATCATTTCATTTATCACTCTCTAACTACTATGAATCACAACATAATGGCATCATTGTGTTGTTTTATTGTAGATTCATGCTTCCTTTTGATCTTACATGCATATCTTTTGTTTTTTTTTTTATATATTGTTATTTTTATTTTCGGATTTATGTTATTTAAAAAAAAAAAAAAACATTATCACTTATGGAAAACTCATGAAACAACTTGGAAATTGCTTGTAAATGATAGATCTATGTTTCCCATAGATCAATCCATCACATTTTGAATTTTTATTGCTTTTTCTCTATTTTTTATTTTCGGATTTATTTATTTTTTGAAAAAAAAAATGTGAATATTCATGGACAACCCATGAAACCACTTGGAAATTGCTTGTAAATGATAGATCTATGTTTCCCATAGATCAATCCATCACATTTTTGAATTTTTATTGCTTTTTCTCTATTTTTTTATTTTCGGATTTATTTATTTTTTGAAAAAAAAAATGTGAATATTCATGGACAACCCATGAAACCACTTGGAAATTGCTTGTAAATGATAGATCTATGTTTCCCATAGATCAATCCATCACATTTTGAATTTTTATTGCTTTTTCTCTATTTTTTATTTTCGGATTTATTTATTTTTTTGAAAAAAAAAATGTGAATATTCATGGACAACCCATGAAACCACTTGGAAATTGCTTGTAAATGATAGATCTATGTTTCCCATAGATCAATCCATCACATTTTGAATTTTTATTGCTTTTTCTCTATTTTTTATTTTCGGATTTATTTATTTTTTGAAAAAAAAAAAATGTGAATATTCATGGACAACCCATGAAACCACTTGGAAATTGCTTGTAAATGATAGATCTATGTTTCCCATAGATCAATCCATCACATTTTGAATTTTTATTGCTTTTTCTCTATTTTTTATTTTCGGATTTATTTATTTTGAAAAAAAAAATGTGAATATTCATGGACAACCCATGAAACCACTTGGAAATTGCTTGTAAATGATAGATCTATGTTTCCCATAGATCAATCCATCACATTTTGAATGTTTATTGATTTTTATTTATTTTTTATTTTCGGATTTATTTATTTTTTAAAATAAAAATAATTTTTAATATTTGAATACCAATCAAATGTCTTGAAAATGGTTCCTATATTTGTTATATAAGTTTCCTCTAACATGTTTCTTTGTTTTTTTTAATTTTTAACATACTAGTATACTACTTGTTTATATTTATAGGCAGAGCCAGGTATTAAATTTCGGTCCATCTGTCTGCCATTTGATAAGTGAAAATGCCTCGTGATGTTGATCCCGCATGGAGCTTTGGTGAGGCAGTTGAGAATAATAGGTTGAAAATCAAATGCAAGTTCTGTGGAAGAGTGACCCATGGGGGCATTACAAGATTCAAACACCACTTGGGCCACATATCTGGCAATGTTGCTGGCTGTACCGAAGTACCGAGGGAAGTAAGGGAACAAATGAAAGCTTTGGTTGGCCAAAACAAAGCTAGAAAAGTAGAGATAAAAGAAAAGAGGCGGCAAGATGTTGATGCTGCCCGTTATGATGTATTTGGGGATGAATATTTTGATGAGGAGGAAGATGCACAGATGGAGGCTGCACGCCAAGAGTCTTTGATGAGTCAACAAGAAGAATATGAACGTCGTGCATTTGCTGGAAGCAAATATTATGATGCAGGGGGCTCATCATCTGCTGTGCCAAGCAGGGGCAAGGGCTTTGCGGGGTCCATACGTAGGGCATTTAGCACCCGGGAACGGGATGCTGATGTAGAAATTATCTCTACAAGAAGAGCAGTTCCTCCCCCTGTTGATCCTCTAGCACATAGAAAAGAGGGAGCTAAACAACCAAAAATATCAAGTGTTATGAAAGGGGTAATGAAGGCTGCAAGAGATAGATTGGCCAAAGCTACAGCAAAATGGCTAATTCACAAGAACATACCACCTACAGCAATAGATTCCCCATACTTCCAGACTATTCTTGATGTTGCCGCCGAAGCTGGGCGGGGTATACAGGCGCCCTCCGTATATGATGTGGGCACTAAATATCTTGAAGAAGAATTTAAAGAAATAAAGGCTTGGGTGGAAAAATTTAGACCCATGTGGCAACAAAATGGTGTTACCATCATGTGTGACGGGTGGACCAGCGGCACCCAAACACAATTAATAAACTTTTTGGTGTATTCAGTCGCTGGGACCGTCTTTGTGAAGTCCATTGATGCATCTGAACATAGACGGACAGCCGCATATATATATACTCTTATGGATAAAGTTGTAGAGAGTGTGGGAGAGGAGTATATTGTACAGATTGTTACAGATAATGGCGCCAATTTCAAGGCAGCAGGTTTGAAATTAATGGAGAAGAGGACCCATTTATTCTGGACCCCATGTGCAGCACACTGCGTAGATCTCATCTTGGAAGAGATTGGAAGGAAGACAAAAGTGTCTTCATTGATCAAGGCATGCAGAGGAATTACAAGATTTATATATATGATCATTCATGGGTGTTAAGCTTGATGAAAAGATATACAAATAACCATGCCTTGCTGCGTCCAGGATTAACAAGGTTTGCAACCCATTTTCTGGCTATGGAAAGCCTTGTAAAGTTTAGAACGGAGCTCATTCAGATGTTTGCATCAGAAGAATGGCTTCGTTCGAGATGGGGCAATGCAACCCATGGTCCGGAGTTTGAAGTCCCAAACCTGATGAGGGACAATAAATTTTGGAAGAAAGTGAAGAAGATATTAAAGGTTTTTGAGCCTTTAGTTAAAGTGTTGCGGCTTGTAGATGGTGATGACAAGCCGACAATGGGCTTTATATATGAAGCAATGGATCGGGCAAAGCAATCCATCATGGAAAATGTTAGATATCACGAAAAATATATAAAGATTATTGACGCCCGTTGGAACGATCAGTTGCACCATCCATTGCATGCCGCAGGTAATTAATATATATCTTTGAATTTGATACTTTTTTGTTTTCCTAACTAATGTATTTATTATCTTGCTTGCTCACAGTACATTCTACATATTTATAATGTAGGTTATTTTTTGAATCCCGAATTCTATTACCGCAATGTCGAACAACACACCGAAGCAATAGATACGGACTTGCGGGTAGGATTACGGGAGGTGTTGAAGAAATTGTTAGGTCGAGATGATCAAGTGAGGCCATTCAAGAGGTGAGTGGGTGGTTACTTAAGAGAATTTAATTATGTTGTAGGGGTTTACTGACTTGTATCTAATTTTCACATTGTAGATATCTATCTATACACAAAGGAGAGGAACCTTTGCTGACCCTCTTGTGATACGATCGATTGGAAAGATGTCACCTGGTATGACTATGAACAAAAGACATATCCACATTGCAGATATCTTGTGATACGATCTAATTTTCTTTATTTATTTTTTGCATTTCAGCTGATTGGTGGATGAATTATGGGGAGAGTGCTCCACATCTAAGGAGTGCGGCTATTCGCATCCTTAGTCAAACTACAACATCTTCCAACTGTGAAAGAAATTGGAGCACTTTCTCTTTGATCCACACGAAGGTCAGGAATCGGCTTACCATGCAGAAACTCAACAAGCTTGTGTATTGTCATTACAATCTGAAGTTGAAACACAGAATTAGGGAGAGAAGGGTAAGGGATAGTCCTGATTATTGTCCCATTAATTTGGATCACATATTTAGAGAGGACGATCCCTTACTCCCATGGTTAGCCGAGATAGAGGATCCACTGCTAGATTCAGATCCGGAGTTTCAGGAAACGGTTCAAGAGTTGATAGGTGAGGACATGGGTGAGGCACCTGCAGCTACAGAAGGTCAGCCACCTCAGGGAGAAGGTACCAGTAGTAGGACTAGGAGGAGTGGGAAAGAACCTGCTTCTGAGAAAGCTAGTTCTACCACAGTCTCTTCAAGTAGCCATGGTGGAGGAGATGGAGGAGGAGACAGTGGGACAGGTGGTACTAGTGAATACTATCAACATGATGAAGACGATGACATTCCTGTAGAGGAAGTACATGAGTTACCTCCATCTGGAAGATTTGATCCAAGCCGTGGTTATCAACGGCGCCGAAGAGATTCACCACCTGGGGCTGGAGGTAGTACTCAGCAAGGAAATATGGGTGGAGATTTTGGAGGACAACAAGCGGCATCATGGACTGATTCATGGAACCCTAGTTACGGTGGACAAGGACCCTCACACTCACAGTATTTTGACTTTTTTCCATATGGTCAAGTACAACAAGGAGAAGAACAGTCTTCAACTTCGGGGTCCTACTCATATGGTGACTATGGTGAAACACAATATGGTAGATATCCACCTGGACCACCTCCACCTCCTCCAAGTTCCTATGATGTGGGTGCGGCTGGCTTCTTTGGATTTGTGGATCCCAATACTCATCAATATCAAATTCAATATGGTGCCAATACAAATGATAACACTGATGGGAATGAGGATAACCATAGCCCCTTGAATCTTGGTAGACATTCCTTTTGGTGGTGATCAAGGTATTTCTAATTCCTATTTCTTTCACTAACTCTCTACTCTCTTTGTCATTTCTAAATTGGTGTGGAATGTTGATTGTTGATCACTTTATAGTTCATTCACTTGATTGAATTTAAACCTTGAATGCTGAAGGTAGTGAAGTATTGATATTTGATTGTTCAATGTTCACTTGTTCACTAATGAGTATTGAGTAATGAGTAATGACCTAACTCTTAAGAATTTCTTATGCCTTTATTTCATGTTCTAATTTTTTTTAATGAGCTTTTCATTACTTTTTAAGTTAACATGACTAAGAAACATGAATACATGTGAAAAAACTAATCATTACTATTATTTTCTATTTATACAGCGATACAGGACCTCATATATTGAGGGCACCGATACGCCCCCTTTTCTTACTTACTTTTGCAAAAGAACCACATTTTCTTTCATTTTACAATTTTCTGGATTTTCTGGAATTTTTTCAGATTTTTTTGGCGATTTTTTTAAAATCGCACCGCTACGCCGATACGTATCCCCGATACGCTACGTATCGCCCGCTTCGTATCGGTTTGGCGGCGGGCCGCTACGCCCGCCGATACCGATATTTTCATCTATGATCTTAATTAGATTAGTTTCCTAAATTAGAACATAATTGATGTAATTAGATTGATTTCCTAACTTAGAGCCTTGATTAAGGCATGTAATACTCTATATATTGAGGCTCGTTCTCCAAAGGAAGACAAGCAATTGTAATACAATTTCATAGCTTAATGCTATTTCAACTTCCATTCGTGAGTTGTCTTAGGTTTGTCATGGTATCAGAGTAGGTTTCAAGAACACCTAGTTTCTTCTCTTCCAAAGCATCAAGGCAGTAGGATAGAGAGGAATAAAACTCTCTCTCGTGCAGAATAACAGATCCAAGCATCTGCTCAAGGACTCCAGCGTCGTTCACACTCTGCAACAGTTTCATCATATTGGTGGCCCACCTCTGATCATCACATCATCCTCAACAAACTTTACAGACATGGTCGCCTGGTCTTCCTAAGAATATTGGAGATTTTTTCAGAATTTTTCAACACCTTCAGGTTGGTGATTTGCCCATTCTCGAGATTTTCCAGTTTTTCTCAAACTGATTCCATCTAAACCGTCCAAAATCGTGGATCTGTGGGGGAATTAGTTCATTCTTTTTTCAGTAGAAGCCAAATTACTGTGCTTCCTCAGATCAGTGATCTGATCATTGTCCAGATCCATAAGTGGGGCCCACGTAGAAGATCAGCAGCAAAAAATCAAGTCGCCTGGGCTGTTTTTTTTTATTTTTTCTGTTCTGTATTGATTTTTTCACCTCTCTGATTGTTCGGATCTTGGTTTCTATACTCAGCACAATATTTGTTCGACATTTAGCCTTCATCTCTTCATTGTTGTTAGATATTTTTTTTTGCAATCAATATTGAAGATGGAAAAATCTGAGGTTACTTTGATCCGATTCACGGGCAAAAATTATCCTGCCTGGTAGTTTCAGTTCCAGATTTACCTTGAGGCTAAGGAATTGTGGGGCTATATTTCTGGATCTGACCCTAAACCTACGGAAGATGAGAAGAAGATATCCACCTGGCTTACTAAAGATGCAAAAATAAAAACATGGATACTGGGTTCCGTCGAACCACGTCTAATAATGAACCTCAAAACTTACCCCACCTCCAAAGACATGTTGGGATATCTGAAGCAAGTGTACCATCAGGATAACTCCGCACGTCAATTTCATCTTGAATGTGCGATTGCTGAATATGCACAAGGGACATTGTCCATCCAAAACTACTATTCCGGATTCCGAACCCTATGGTCGGAATACGATAGCATTAAGTATGCAGATGTGGCTGCCGACGTTTTGATTGTCATTCGCGATCTTCAGGCCTCTAGTCAGCGAGATCAATTTTTGATGAAGTTACGGACTGAATATGAAAGTGTCCGCTCTGCCCTGATGAATCGGACACCTTTACCTTCATTGAATGTATGCTTGAATGAACTCCTCCGCGAAGAACAGCGCATGGCGACCTCGGCCCATATGTCTCAAAAGACTGAGACCTATTCAGTCGCATTCTCGGCAACTAAGGCTTCTCAGCCTCAGACTCGAGACTTGAGCCAAACGCAATGTTACAGTTGTCAGAAATTCGGGCACATTGCTACTCAATGTAAACAGAAGATCTGCAGTTATTGTAAAAAGTCGGGACATATCATCTCTGAATGTCGCCGCCGCCCACAACGACCATCATCACAGTCTCAGCCTCCACAGTCTCAGACTCCACAGTATCAGACTCCGCATGCTTATGTGGCTTCTTCGGTTATGCCTGCTCCTACATCTGCACCCTCACAGCCTGGGACATCTTCCTCTCTCACTCCTGAATTAATTCAGCAAATGATTGTCAATGCCCTCTCTACCTTTGGTCTCTCAGGTAACTCCCCCTTCTCTTCTACTTGGTTCCTTGATTCTGGGGCTTCTAATCATATGACGTCTTCCCACATCCCTCTATCCAATGTGACAAAATATAATGGGAATCTTCAAATACAAACTGCTAACGGAGGTAATGTTCCCATTACTGCTCTCGAAGATATCCCTGGTCCCCTCCCATTGAAAAATGTTTATCTTTGTCCCACTTTAACTTCAAACCTATTGTCAGTCGGGCAACTTGTTGAAAATAATTGTAACATCTCTTTCTCTTCTTCTGGTTGTGTTGTGCAGGACCAGATGACCGGGAAGGAGATCGCGAGGGGGCCTAAGTGTGGTCGCTTGTTTCCGCTGGATTTTTCTAAAATTTCTAGGACTAGATTTGCCAATGATGTGTTCTGTTTTTTTATTAGAGATAACTGCCAATTGTGGCATAAAAGACTCGGACATCCTAATCCAAAAACTTTGTCCCTTATGTTAAATTCTGGTTTATTGAATAAATCTATTGGCTTATCTTCTTGTGTGCCTTTTGATTGTGCTACTTGTAAAATGGGAAAGAGCAAAACTCTTCCTTTTCCTATTTCCACTTCACACAGCACTCGGTGTTTTGATTTAGTTCATAGCGATGTATGGGGAATTGCTCCAGCTCTCTCTCATGCTCACTACAAATATTTTGTGACTTTTATTGATGATTTCAGTCAGTTCACATGGGTTTACTTTTTGCATTCCAAATCTGATGTTTTCACTGTTTTTAAAAAATTTTTAGCTTATGTTGAGAATCAATTTTCCACCTGCATCAAAATTTTGCGATCTGATTCGGGTGGGGAATATGTGTCCTCCGATTTTCAAACCTTTTTGCAAAACAAAGGCATTATTTCTCAAAGAACTTGTCCTTATACTCCACAACAGAATGGCGTCGCTGAAAGGAAAAATAGACATCTTCTTGATGTCACTCGTTCCCTTCTTCTTGAATCATCGGTTCTTACCCGTTTTTGGGTTGAGGCACTGGCTACGGCAACTCATCTTATAAATCGTTTGCCTTCAACCTCTATTCAAAATCAGAGCCCATATTACCGATTGTACCAGACATCTCCATCTTATGATGATCTTCATGTTTTCGGCTCCATTTGCTTTGTGCACTTGCCTCCTTCTGAGAGAAACAAGCTAACCGCCCAATCAGCTCAATGTGTGTTTTTAGGTTATGCGCCCTTTCAGAAAGGGTTCCTTTGCTACGATCCTCACATTCGTCGCTTACGGACCTCTAGGAATGTCATTTTTTTTTTAACAGCAGTATTTTTTTCAAAAACACCTTGAACCTCCTGACTCCTCCTCCTTGGTGTCTTTACCTGGTTTTTCTGACAACACATCTGTTGTTCGTTTTAATCCAAACTTTGTGTATCAACGACGGAATAGAGAAGCGCCTCCCAGGGATTTCCCTCCTGATCTACCTCCGGCATCCGGTCCACCTCCGGCACTTGGTCCATCTGGACATCCTTCATTGCGTCGCTCCACTCGCATCTCAGTACCCCCCGACCGCTATGGGTTCTCTTATACTTCCTTGATGGCCACTTTGTCCTCTTCTTCTATCCCCCACTCCTATTCTCAGGCTGTGCAGGACAAATGTTGGAACAAAGCTATGCAAGAAGAATTGGATGCTTTAGAGAAAAATCATACGTGGGATATTGTCCCCTCCTGTGGGTGTCAGACCTATTGGCTGCAAGTGGATTTTTTCTCTCAAGTTAAAATCAGATGGCACTCTTGATCGATATAAAGCGCGCCTTGTTGCTCTCGGCAATCGCCAGGAATATGGCATTGATTATGAAGAAACCTTTGCTCCTGTTGCCAAGATAACCACCGTACGCATCATCCTTGCTGTTGCTGCCTCTCAGTCTTGGCCTCTCTATCAAATGGATGTCAAAAATGCATTTCTTCATGGTGATCTCAAAGAAGACGTTTATATGCGTCTGCCTCCAGGGTCCTCCTCTGGGAAGGGTATGGTTGCTAAGCTTCGTCGCTCTCTCTATGGTCTGAAGCAAGCCCCTCGAGCATGGTTTGCAAAATTTCAAGATGCCCTTCTCCACTTGGATTTTCATCCTAGCCAGTATGATCCTTCTATGTTCTTACATCATGCTCCGTCTGGGATTACTGTGCTATTGGTTTACGTTGATGACATTGTCATTACTGGTCCTAATGCACAAATGATTCAGGACCTCCAAGCTTTTCTTCGTCAGACATTTCACATGAAGGATCTTGGCCCTTTACACTATTTCCTCGGTCTTGAAGTTCATCAATCGCCTAAAGGAATAGTTCTCAATCAGCACAAATACACGATTGACCTCATTGACTTGGCTGGGCTAGCTTCTTCCGCTCCAGTAGATACGCCAATCGAACTGAATGTCAAACTCAGTAAAGAGGAGGGTGAACTTCTTCCAGATCCTACCGCATATCACCGGTTAGTGGGTAGCTTGATCTACCTCACGATCACCCATCCTGATATCTCATTTGCAGTTAACCTAATGAGTCAGTTCATGACTGCTCCTCGTCACCTTCATCTGGCGGCTGTTCGTCACATCATTCGGTACCTTATTCGCACACCGACTCGCGGGTTGTTTTTTCCATCAAACAATCCTCTTTCACTCAGAGCTTATTCAGATGCTGATTGGGCTGGTTGTCCGGATACTCGCAGATCGACTGCAGGGTGGTGCATGTTTTTTGGGTAATAGTTTGATTTCCTGGAAATGCAAGAAACATGACAAAGTTTCCAAATCTTCTACCGAGGCTGAGTACCGAGCTATGTCTGCTGCGTGCTCCGAAATCCTTTGGCTCCGAGGTCTGCTCTCCGACATTGGATTTCCCGCAAAGGCGCTACCCCTCTCTATGCAGATAATACAAGTGCAATTCGGATTACTGAAAATCCGATTTTTCATGAACGCACTAAACACATCGAGGTTGATTGTCACTTTATCCGTGATGAACTTAAACGTGATGTCATCCGCCTACCGCATGTCTCCACTGAACTTCAAATTGCTGATATTCTCACCAAAGGTCTTCCACGACCACGCCATCAGTTCTTGGTTGACAAATTGATGCTTGTTGATTCACCAACATCAATTTGAGGGGGGGTGTTAAACAAGGTCCAGGCCCATAATTAGATCCAGTCCAGCATGATCCAGTCCAGCATGATTGTCTTGCGTGGTTTGATTTGGTCAAAGATTACACAGTTGTACATATTATCTTAATTAGTTTAGTTTCCTAACTTAGAACATAATTGATGTAATTAGATTGATTTCCTAACTTAGAGCCTTGATTAAGGCATGTAATACTCTATATATTGAGGCTCGTTCTCCAAAGGAAGACAAGCAATTGTAATACAATTTCATAGCTTAATGCTATTTCAACTTCCATTCGTGAGTTGTCTTAGGTTTGTCAATATGAACATAGACTTAGAAAAGCAACAGCTCAAGGAGTGCCCATTAGACAGCTCCAATATTAAAAACAGATAAATTAGTGACAAAGTAAATAACAAATAAAATACTGGCCCAAGATAAAGCTGAAAGAGATCATCATCATCATCATCATCATCATCAAAGCCTCGTCCAACTATGTTGGGGGCAACTGAGAGAAATATACTTACATGATTGATATTATCTATGTTCATACAAGCACTGTAGCCCTTTGATCATTGGAAGTAATTTCCAAAGCAAGGTTACCATTGTAAACTTAAAGGGGGTGATTACTAACAAAGGGGGTGATTAGTAACACAACCACCCACCCAACCTAAACCTGACCTGGTAATTAAGGCTTTGGGTGAGCCCCTTTTACTTCCACACTGAGTTCAGATTTACATTTCCAAAATGAGTAATCAGATTAATAAACAGGCCGTACTTGAGTTAGATCCATATTTGGTAACCAAAAAGCCAAACTGACCAAGATGCAACTTGACCCAACTCATCGAAGCACCAACCACCAATCCAACCCTAACCTGAATTCAGGGTTCAAGTTGACCCTTTTAACTTCAATGCTGAATTTGGGTGACACTTCCAACAATCCAGACCAATTAATAAATGTGTCAGATTCAGATTGGCTCCATACAACTCGACTGACCGAACCGACTCAGACCTGTCCCAACCCAACGCGTTGCCACTTCTTATTGTTGTTAAAGCTAGACCAAGAGAGAAAATCTCCAGTATCACAACCTAACATCAATTCTGATTGCTTTATTCCAAAGCTTTATCACTTTCCCTCCTATCCATGTACCTCGAGCTTCTGCCGCTTTGATTCTTTATATGATGCAGTTTTCTTCTTTGCTTTCTTTGTGAGCACTGCAACTACTACTACTACTACTACTACTACTATTATTATTATTATTATTATTATTTTATAACTATAAAAAATTTATTGCTCCCAGAAATCAAGAAAAGATGAACAATTACAAAAACAGAAAAACCAAGACGCCTAAATGAAAAACATCATTGTATTGAGCAACAGTCCCTCCTAGAAGACCAATAAAAAAGAAGAGAGTAGCCTGTGAAGGTCTTGGTGGGTTTTTGGTACCCTAGGGCCTGATGCCAGCCACTTATATGCTGACATTAGCATCTCTACAGCAGATAAAGGGAATTTCAAGTAGGGAATCGTGTTAGTATTGTGAATCCATGATCTGAAGGTTTAAGAGGTAAGTGCACACAAGTTTGGTTATGATTTTCTCTCTCCTCTGTAAACTCATTCTCTCTAAATTCTCTTACTCCGTTTCCCCAAGAAGTCCAAGTTCTCTCTTTAATCTAATTTTCCTTTTTAAATTCATACTTTCAATTTCTAGTTTCACTTTTCTTGTCAATAATAACATGACTACGTCAGGACAGTTAATAACAAAATAGAGAACAACATGAGCTTTAACTTGTAAGGAAAAAAAATGTCAACAGAGAAAAAGGAGAAAAAGGACTATAAGAAAAAAAAATATACAATTTCAAACCATCATTGACACATAAATTGCCCATCTGACAGAATATGTACCTTGCGAATATTTTCAGGAGGTGACATAAACACCTTTCGCTGGTCAGCTGGTGCTAGGGATGAATGTAGAGGGAGAAGCCAATCAGATGACAAGCTTCCAAACCGGTATGAGGCAGCCAATTTATCCAGCAGCATGTAAATTTCTGCAACTCCCTGTATCCATCATTACGAAACACAAGATATGAATACATGCACATTTATGAGAAGATATGTAACTGTACAGTAGCTGAGAAAAGCAAAACCATAGAAGAGAAAGACAAGTTAGTGGACTTACAGGCAAGAAAACAAGTATGGCTCCCACAGGGTAAACTTCATCTATGTAACTTATCAAATCTTCCAGGAGGTCATAATCAATCACATCTTCATTCAAAATTTTCTGCATAAACATTTTATTCATGCAAGCAATCATATTTCCTCAGAGAATTTGTAGAATGAACATATTACAATGGGAAGCCATTTACCAGATTATTGCGTGTCCTGTCACTATAGGTCTCATAACTACTTGGAAGGTAATTCGGATTGACATAGCTCTGAGAAAGAATAGATTCATCTCCCCCAAGAAGATAAAACAAGGTTTTTCTTTCCCCTGTGGTTATGAACAGGACCACTCCTAATCTAGCACAGATAAAACTTATATTAGAGAACACATTTAAATATTCAGTCAATGCACCACATTATATTTGACAGGAAAGATCAATGTTAAAATGAAAAGTAAGCATACCACCAGTCAAATCTCTTACGATCCAACGATTTAAGAAAGAAAATGCCAGCAATAAGGCTAGAATCAAAAGTAAAATTCATTTTTTTCCATTAAATGGGCCAAATAGAAGGGCCCCCATTCATGGAAAATGAGTAGTTGGTTGGTTGGACCAAATCAAGTCATTGACCAAGACAAGGGAGTTTCAGTAATATATCCTATACCCCTAGGAGATGTGGATCAGGTAAGTGGGGATGTTCCGGATGAGTTGATTTTCAACCATAATCGCCAGGGACTGGTTTTTTGGCAGCATGACGTTTCTTTTTCAGCAATGTTGGCATAACTGCTAGAGCTTAAGATGTACAAGAGAAAGTGAAGAAGCGGAGCCCCAACAGCGTTACGAATTTCGGTTCGGTTTGTCCGAGTTTTCCAAATAAAATTGGTTCGGTCTCTCTGTAACAGTGTGTGAAGGATGGGAGGAAGAG